>CM042049.1:96715862-98095862 GCA_023525745.1 Arctium lappa | reverse complement strand
CAGTATTTGATGATTTATGTGAGATTAGATTATATGTATTCCAGATAAGTGCATTGAAATTTCTCAAACTAACTTTAATATTCAACAACAATTTCTATAAAAAACGGAACATAAAAAAGATGCTTCACATATTCCTCTAATGATTTATCTTCCCAATTTGGTTTTCCTACATGATGGCTTATGTTTCAGGCTTATTCCCATGTTGGTTACTGTATTTGGCACTGGTTTATAAAGATGGTCTTGATAATAATTTTTTGATTAACATAAGTATTTCTGGGAAGGGGATTAAGAAAGGAGGGAGAGTTTCTTCTTGTTGTAGTTTGAAATTTGATACAGTGATGCAAAAACAATTGGCCATGGGTTTTTGATTGATTCTGAGTTTCTTCTTGATTCCTACGACTTGTGCATTAACTACTGTAGCATGTATAAAAAAATTTACCTGTCTTATTTGAGCCCTACGACTTGTGCATTAACTACTGTTGCCTCTATGAATAGCCTGTATAAAAAAAGTTAACTTTGACACGTTAATAACATGCATCCTAATAAAAATTAACCTGGCTTATTTGAGCATTGTTTGAAAATTAAGTGTCATTCAAAGAAGACAAATTTGTTCCACATGACATAAAATACCATATGCATATTGGTTTATAAGAAATAAAATACTAAGATAATGAAAAAGAATATCAGAAAACCATGAATTGAGATCACTATAGTTGCCACATTACACATATATACTACTTTTTTTATATAAGTTAACAAAAACTTAAGGACCAAGAAGTTGATTCTTAGTATCTTGCCAATGGCCCAAAAAGTTGTCCTGATTGACTGCCATCAAAAGTTCACACACGAACTCTCATTGAGGAATTTTGTCAAACAATTGGTGAACACTTCATTAGTATTACATGATCGACAACAGGTCATGTTCACATCACAATCATACCATCAAACACTTCATTAGTATTACAAGATCAGAAAAAAAAACATAGTCAGTTTCACCGGGAATCAACAAGTGAGATGACTGCAAATGAGTCATATCGTAAAACCCATCTGGGTTAAACTTCCAGCCAAAATTCTGGAACAACAATTTTTGAAATGTTGAAATCATAAGATACCAAATCGCGAACACAATTTGTAAACCCAAATCAAAAACAAAATCAAAATAAAAAAAATATTACCTCAAATCAAAATCTGGTAGGAGAAGGAGAATCATCGATACACTGCGTTTGAGAGAGAGAGAGAGGAGATTTTGTGGATGATAATTTCTCTGAACCCATCCTCTTGATTTATATGCAATATGAGGAAAGCGTGTGTGCATGAAGAAAAAGTTTCGAAGGTATGGTCTTGAAAAAGTAGAAGGAAAAAAAGGGTATGGTTGTACTATGGGTATGGTGCAGACGTGAACAAGTAGAAGAGGAAGTACTCGATGGTATGGTGAGAGGCGACTTTTTTGTGAGTGTGTGTGAAGATGTAGAAGAAGAAGTTTGATAATGAAGGAATGCATTCAAAGACTTGTAAATCATGCATCAAATCTTGTAATTAAGAGTTTTTTTGAATTTATTGCTTTAAAATGTGGTACCTTGTGCTTTAAAAGTTGTCTTTAAGACTTTTAATGTAAATGCATATTAAGGTAGTATAGATATATGGGGGTCATTCAAGAGAGAACTGGTAGGAGGAAGTTTACATGAAACAACCGGAAGGTTTTGTTATGCTCGGGATGGAGGTAATATGATAAGGTTGTCTTGTCCAATGGTTTTATATTAAACCAAGCGGACAAGATATTAAAGGGATATTCGGATGCAAGTTAGATTACCAACTTAGAAGATCACTCTTCTACGAGTGGTTGGGTGTGCTTGCTTGGAGGAGGTGCCATCTCATCGAATTCCAAGAAGAAAACTTGCAGCACAAGTTCAACTATGGAGTCGGAATTTGTGGCATTAGCCGCTGTTGGTAAAGAGGCATAGTGGCTAAGGAATTTAGTCCATGAAATTCCGTTATGGCCTAAACCAATATCACCCATTTATATCCATTATGATAGTGCGACTATTTTGGCTAAAGCTTATAGTCGAGTATATAATGGCAAGTCTAGACACTTAGGTGTTAGACATAGCATGATTCGTGAACTAATCACGAATGGGATGATTTCGGTTGAATTTGTTCGGATCACAATAAAATCTAACAGACCACTTGACGAAGGGGTTAACTAGGGACTTGGTTCACAAGTCGGTGATAGGGATGAGATTAAAGTCCATCTAAATCTCTAACGGTGAGATACCCAATTCCCTTCTAATATAACGTTAGAAGTTGAATTCAATGGGAAAACTCACTCCAAGGGATTGGAGCACAAGATAATCATCCCAAGGTATGTGCTCGATACTGCAAGTGAAGGAGTTAATAGTTCTTTTGTAAAACTGCATGTACAGGTGCATGATGAAAGGAACTACCTATATGAGTGTGAAGTGTGGCCGCTTTAAGAAGCTTGGACTTGACTTTGATGCACTCACGAATGGATAAGGACACATGGCCTGTATAGTGTCAAGTTTAAACTTTAGAGAATTATTTAAATTCATGTGTATGTTATTTTCTAGTACTCAAATGGGTTAAAGGTTCAATCCATAAGATACCTGGATTCTCGAGTATTTGAAATGTGTAATGTACTAAGATGAAAATCCAATCTTCTAGATATTTTCATTTATGCATGAGTTTGTTTTACTATATTAACTTTTGTTTGTGAATCAAGGATTGTACTAAAATGGGGGAGGAATGTTGGTGATTTTAGTGAAATCATTGGTTCATTTAGGTAATTGGATTCACAAGATAATAATGTGGTTGGTAGCTAAGCTATAACATGAGCTAGGAGGTGTGGAGTGCACACTCATGTAAGCTAACTAGAACCCGGGATCGTTGGATGGTTATGTTTGGCAAGTTACTAAGTGGAAAAAGGTTGTGCATGACCCGTGCGTTTTTCCTCTTGTAAATGGCACGATCCGTGCGTTTTTTTTTTCATAAAATGAGCATGGGACGTGCGTTTGTCAACAAAAGGTTTTGCACGACCCTTGCGTTTTTCCTCTTGAAAATGGCACAGGTCGTGCGTCTTTCCTCTTGAAATTGGCACAAGTCGTGCGTTTGTCGACAGAAGGTTTTGCACGACCCGTGCGTCTTTCCTCTTGAAATTGGCACGGGCCGTGCGGCTTTGTCAGTTTCATAACTGATAGAAATTCTTGTAACCATCAATATTAATGTCCAGCAATCAATCTCATTTAATGAGAAATTATTATCATTATTAATATAGAGTCGGTTACGATTTTCAAAGTGTTTAAATATGATCGATTTCTGCCTAAATAGAGACCGAGAATTGAGATTATCCTCGAGTGAATTTCGTGATACCCGAGCATAATAGGGCCGAAATATCACTTAAGGAAAGCAAGCTCTCTCACATTCTTTATCCGAGTTCTGATCACTCCTTTTCTCCCTCGATATTCTGCACCCTCCCCAACATCTCACGTCGTAACCAGGGGAACAAAAAGAGGGAGGGTTTAGGGTTTTTATTTTCCATCACAATAACTTATGGTTCTTGCCCCAAAAGGCCCCTAAGTTCATTTTATCTAACATTGACCACCTTTAAGAGAACATGAAAGAGGCTTAGAGTTAACGATCGTTATACCTTGGAGCAGAGATGCAACTTCTGCCCGGTTGATATTGGATAGTCAAAGAAGAAATACATTAATTACCAGTCATTTTGAAAAGGGAACAAGTTGAAAATCAACTATATCATATCTAAGATTGGTTGAGTATAATTTTATTTAAATGTGTTTTAACTATTAAATTAATTGTTTCTGCAAATATACACCCAAGTTTATAACCATTATAGATGTAAAAGAAAAAATATACATCAAAGCAAATACAAAACTCTGAATATTCTCCATTCCGTGTAGGAATTTATCGAGAAGAACTTGAGTTTTTTTGTAGGACATTTCACACAATATAAAAAGATAGACTAATATTTATTCATCCAACCAAAATACTTAGACGATGTATTGTCATTTTTTTTTGTTGGAATAAGAATGGAAATGAGTATCTGTACAACAGATCTAATGATATGAAAGGAACATATATTAGAGAAAATAACGTGTCAAATTAGTGGATTATTTAGGTCATTAAATCATATTTTATCACCAATAAAGAACTTTGGGACAATGACACATATGAACACCATGATCATGACATAGTGATCCGTGTTTGCAAAATACACATAGACACATTCTCTTTCGAGTGAAAGGCAAAAATGAGGCAAATTGCAATTGTTTATTTCTGCAGCATAAGAAACAACACCATTATCATAATATGCCCTCTTGAATACTTTTGTATACCCTAATCCTTAGCCAAGACAGGAATGAGACCATCCTAAAGCCAATGATACAATACAAAAATATTTCATTCTTACAACGAATACAAAATGATATTTATGGGCATAAACATCCAGAATGTGGGCCGTTAAAGTACTTCATGGTTCTGGTTTCGACACGATGAACGCATGTCGTATTATTGTCCACATGAAATGCTGCACTCCTAGCACTAGCTATACGTTTAAGGGCTCACCACCCTGATTATCTCATCAAGTCTACATGACTTGGAATGCTAGAGAATGTACATTATAAGCATTTGATAATTATTGCATAGGTATTGGGATCAATGTAGAGTTTCCTATACCCCATATGTATATCTAAAATGTCTCGTAGAAGTTGTCATCAAAAGAATATAGATGGTAGCCAAGAGATTAGTTATGTGTACCAATTTACCTACATGTGTCTGGGGTTATACAATACTATACGCAGCTTTACTTCTTCATTTTGAGACCTATTACTAGCTAAACAGTCTCATGTGTACAAGTTGGTAACTAGATATAAGCCTGATATTTACATTTACGCATGTTTGGTTGTGCACTATATGTGCCAATTGCGCCCCCACTAGCGAACCACAATGGGTCTTTAAAATGATTAAGTATATTTATTGGATATGAATCTCCAAAAAAATTATCCGTTAATTAGAATCCTTGACGGGTGATTCTTTTACCGCTAGATTTGTGGATTGTCATTTTGATGAGACAACCTTCCCGTCATTAGGGGGAGATAGTAAAAAGGATTTTCCATAAGAACGACAAGAAGTGTCATTATATTCCCACTCTGTCTCATGTTGATCCCCAAACTACATAATGAAAAGTTGAAGTCAAACGAATCAGACTCGATACATGATACGTTTAATGTTATTCTATAAGTGACAAGATCACATATATGAGTTGCAAATATACTCACAAGGTTAAAATCCCCAAACAATGGCACAACATCGCTAGAAATTGCGTTGCAATCACACATGATGGAGGTGTAGTTGAGGTCGTAGCTCCCAAACGGAAATGGGGGAAGCTACTTGGTTCGATAGATCCTCATCTAAAGGAAGAGAAGAGTAAGACACAACTATTTGTCATCAATACATAAACCTCTCATGAGATTGTCTTTGATTAAACTATGTCTATGAATCATTACTGAAGGACGCTCCGAAGTTAATATTGATTCAAGAGATCAAAGAAATCTCAAATGAATTATAAGAGTGCATATGAGTCGATGGACAGATCATACATACTCATTGATGATATATTTCACACGCAACCAATACCCAAATGGTAGGGCTACAAATGTTCGTATCAATGATGGTATGTAAGAAAAACATGCAAATATTTAAATTACAACCTTTGAGTCCAGGTACGAAAGGTAATTCATGTTCTAAAGGAGCCACAAACAAACATTTATGAGTATAATGAAGAAACGCACAAATACATTACAACTATCTTTTGCTAACATGTCAAGCCAATTTAACAATTTATATTTATTTCCTTTTATTAGAGCATTAGGATTCTAATGATTGAAAACATTTTTTGGCAACAGACATGTAACCAATCACTAATACTTAAAAGGGTTGAAAATTAAAGTAACATTCAAATCAAAATCAACAATAACGGAGAAAGGTAAATGAAACATCAAAGTAAAATTAGATTACAATGGTAGAAAGGTCATGTATATATATTATCCCATGAAGTAAAAGTAGAAGTGAAATGCATCTAAAAGTCAAGAACTGTGGCAAAGATAGAAAGTACACAATATTTTCTAACACAATGAAATATTAGGCATTACAAATAACAAGGGTAGAATCAAATATATATGAAAGTCAAGACAAACATTAATGAAAAAGGTTAAGCATACACAAGATACCGTTACTAAGGTAGCGTTTGGTGTGTAGGCTCGATGGGACAAAACATGACCGATAAGACGTAGACAATATTAGAAATGTACAACCACAACATGACAAGATTGTAGCTAAATGATGTTTAAATAATTTTATGATAAAATGCCAAACTGTAATTTCTATTTTATATATATAGAGAGAGAGAGAGAGATAGGTTCATACGAGAATGGTAACGATTTAAAGGAATAAAGGGACAATTCTGGACCAATCATAATTATTAAACAAATAATTAATTTTTTAATTAAGGAAATTTATAAAAGGGTATTTTGGTCTTTTTTTACTCCTGACTATTTTAGGATAATCTTCAACTACTAAATATAATTGATTTCCTAATTACTAGCTCTCTCTCTCTCTCTCTCTCTCTCTCTCTCTCTCTCTCGATTTAAACCTAAAACAATCACGTTCTTCTGATGAATCCTTCTTCTCTCAATTTAAACCTAAAACAATCACGTTCTTCTGATGAATCCTTCTTCACTATTTCATGGCGGCATCCACAACAGAGAAAATCAACGAAATCGTCGAAGGTGGTTCTGAAGGCAAAGGGCAAATCAACGAAAGGATCATCATCATCGGCATGAACTTCGACCCTAAACCCTCCATCTCTCAGCTACTAAACCCTGTTTGATCTGTACACGACCTTTAGTATTCGTCGACTTCAATCCTCAATCGAATCAATTCAATTTATATGGAAACATCGACTATTATCGTGTGTTAGGGTTTGTATTTTTCTGTTTTTGTGCATTTGAGGATGTGGGTTATTTATCCTTTGGATAGGTCTTTTTAATTACCTGTTTTTGTTATGAATTAATAAAATTTACGAGTTTTATATGGATGAAATTTTCAGGAAATTTCAGGAAATTAATCATGGTCATTTGTTTTTTAGTTTTGATTATTTATGATCTTATTTGGATGAGCACATATGATTTAAAGTTGCAAACCTAATAGAAACATTTTGTCTAAGTTATTTAGAACAAAATCACATGTGATTTTGGTGTTAAGTATTATAGCCAAGTTATTTAGTACAAAATCACATATGATTTTTGGTGTTGGTATGAATTTGGTGTTAAGTATTTAAAACAAAATCACATATGATTTTGGTGTTAAGTATTATAGCCAAGTTATTTAGTACAAAATCATATATGATTTTGGTGTAAGTATGAATTTGGTGTTAAGAATTTAGAACAAAATCACATGTGATTTTGGTATTAAGTATTATAGCCAAGTTATTTAGTACAAAATCACATATGATTTTGGTGTTAAGTATGAATTTGGTGTTAGGTATTTAGAACAAAATCACATGTGATTTAGGGTTGCAAACTAATAACATCATTTTATCTAAACTATTTATCATAAAATCATATATGATAAGAATCTGTCCAATTACTATAAGGTATAATCACATGTGATGCATACTACACTTAAACAATCTGTCAAATTTCTTTACAATATAATCATAAATGATTTTGGATTGCATATTGTACACCATATAATCATCTGTGATTTTGGGTTACATATTCGGGATTTGCATGAAAAAACAAACAGACCAGGTGAACTACCAAAATGGATTAACCGGATTTGCTTTAATAAAGGTAAAGGATAAATACGTTTTTGATTTGAATTAAATATTATAATCCCTGTTTTTTGGAAGTTAATACTATCCTAAATTATCCATAGCATAATATGATTTTATTGCCCTTTTACTCTTATTTTAGAAACTATTATTTTCGAAATTAATTTAAAAAATGATTGGCTGAGAATCGTCCCTTTATTCTTTTAAATACACTATGTTCTCGTTTGAACCCACCCCTATATATATATTGTAACACTCTCAATTTGATTTTAGTATATATATGTGCAAATTGTGGTTTTATGCCTTTTTATATAATATGTTTAATTATAAAGGTTTAATTTTAAGAATTATTAAGTTAATTCATGTTGATGGGTTATAATAAGTGTTATATTATGCATGCACAATGTACAAGTCTTTTGAAGCATATTCTAGTTAGGATATAAAGGGTAAATAAGATGTGACTTATGGACATAATGGTAATTGTCTAAATATGTATTTAGACTCAAATATACAAGAAAAAGACACTTTTCCTCTCCATTCTTCATACCCAACGATTTCAGCTCCCAACACAAAGAAAATGGTGGATCTTGAAGATTTCATGGCCTAGAGTGGATGCATGTAAGAATTGTTCATGAAATTGGAGTGTTTGACATCATATACACACTAGACAAGCTTGGTTTTGATCTTTTTCGTTTGGGGCAGATTGGGTACACACTAAAAGGTAAAATCTAATGTTTATTGTGGTTTAGTTTCAATGTTTATGTATAGGATTGTTGAGCCCTAGTCTTGTTTTATAGAAATGGGTCAATAATCGGGTCATTTGGGTGAAAATTTCTTGAATTAGGGTTTGATTCTTAATAAATGGCTAATGTTTATGTTTGGGATGTTAGAAATGACCAAAACATGTTGTATAAACTTAGTTTTGAGTTTGGTACTCTTAAAAGTCGATTTAGATGAGAAAAATCTCAAGTTTTGGTGTAAAAATCGAAACAGCATGTTGTTGTTCGGAATTTTTGGGCAGATTCAGGGCAATATTCATAAATTCATATAAAATCATAGAAAAACCGTTATGGGGCGTGTAATATATCGTTGGAAAGCTTGTTGAGTCTATTTTAATTCTCTTTCAGATGTCAGGTGCTAAAAAAATGTTTTAAGGGTCAAAAACGTGAAGAAAGACAGAGAGGTCAATTTGAGAATATGCTTTATGTTTATAAAGTGAAGTTTTGGTTCGTTTGGGTTATAATCTTTCATGGGGTCCCTTAGAATGCTTTGATATCATGTTTAAATTAGTAATGAGGGCATTTTATCACACAAAGGTTTATTTTTAAATGTGTTGTTCGGTTTGGACATTAGTGGTTAGTCTAGTGATTTGAATAATGAAATATCGAATTTTAATAAGAGAATGTTTGTTATAAATTCTTTCTTAGGATTGATTGAAGATTGGTAAACATTGTAATTAGTGGTTGTGGTAATTGAGTTGAGATCTTCCACCAACTCCTAAGGTGAGTGCATTGAATTTTGAAAACTTGGATATTCAACAAAATGCTATTTTATATGAAAATAATAGTCATCAAATGTTTGTTGATTGTGTATGAATACTTTGAATTTAGTTGTGATTATTGGGTTATTATTTGCATTAGTTGATATTATAATATATGTAAATGGTTGTTTTACATATTGAGAACCATGTACTTGCTATATGTGCATATAGTATTAGTCCGGACTATAGTTGACAGTTGGTTGCTTTCAGTAACCTTCAGGGCTCTTTGGTCCATGAGTATTGCACCATACTCTATAAGTGACCTTAGGGTAACAGGAAATTCGGATGCCATGTGGGAGGTGCAATTCCCATAAGATGGAGGCGTTCCAAGTTGGAATTTCCTAACTTAAAGTGTGTGGCGGTGTTAAGGTAATTCATTAGAATTCTATATGGACCGACTAGCTATCGGGAAATATGAGAATTGGGTGAATTAACTTTACATCTTATTAATCATGATTCTATGTGTTGTTTGTATAAGTTGATTTTGTATGAATTGATGGTTATGCTTTTAAGTATGCTTTGATTAGAACACCTTGCATTCACTTAACCATTTTGGTTAACAAATGTTTTCTACCCGTTGTTTATCCACAGGTAATCAATAGTTGTTGATAATGTTGATGAAGGCTTGTGGGAAACTTAGCAAGATCATGGGTTTTGAAGGACACTATCTTTTTATATGTTGACTTGTTGAATCATGGTCTTGGTATATAATTGTAACACCAAACTTGTTAAACATTTTTATATGATCAAGTTATGCAACTTGATCTTATATTAACTAACGTGTTTTGTAAAATTTCTACAAACTCTAGCTTAAAACAAAGACTTCCATTTTGGTGGTTTATTACAAAGCATAAGTTTTGAAAAATTTTAAAATTGTCCACAATTCTACTAGACAGGGTGTTACAAGTTGGTATCAGAGTCTGGGTTTAAGGGATCTGAGCACACTTTGGGGTGCTTGGACTTAAACCAGGTGACTTTGATATGTGTCCTTCAGGCATGATCCTTCGGGTGGGTGACATTGCTTAATTATGTGTTTTATCTGTTTAATTTTTAGATATAGCAATTCACTTTAGTTGCTTAGAAAATCCGGTTCGGACCAATAACTGACTAAAACGTCCTATAAAATGCCAAATGTCATGTCTAATATCCTTTGTGGTTCTAGAAGTGAGTTTGAACACCAATAATGGAAGAAATATCCATTAAGTGGTATCAAACAATGAACTCCAATGATGAACTAATAAAAAGTGATGGAAATTCTTGGAAAATTCATGAAGAAGAACTTGATGATGATTATAGTTACACATTGTTATATGAGGATTATGGTAATCAAAATTTAGTATAAATTTGTCTTACTTTATTGGTATTTTATGTTGGAAATAAACTCTTTTCACAAGAATCATCAAACTTGAGTGATTAAGGGTTTAAAAGCTTGGTTGTGATGAAAAATCACTTATTTTTGTTTTAGATATTACATGCAACCTCATTTGGACGATTTTATCTAGCTAAATTCATGTCCAAAAGTTGTAATTTTCTTTCTAACTTATTGTTTAATGAGTTAAGGTTCAAATCCAAGTGGTTTCACAAGAAACCATGGATTTTTGACCCCTCATTAGCTTAATACAAAATCTTAATACAAACAGCTTGCTGTTGTGATTGAAACCTCTATTTTCAAGTTGAATATCTCCATGAATACCCCATAAAAATTGGGCATTTTGCTTCTAAACCTTAGTTCTATGTGTTATCTTTCTAATGCATCTTGATTCCCTCAAAAATATGGAGTTTAGGTCACTCAAATGAATTTTTTTCAAAAGAAGGGTGCAATCTGTCCAAAGCTGACAGATTGGTACACCCAACTTCTAACGACCATAACTCCCACAAAAATCATCAATTGTGGTGAATATTTTTACATGTAGTAGATTTATGAGTTAGCTTTAAAAGCATATATGGAACACTGAAAAATATTGAGTTTTGATCCTCCAAAAGCATGTTACAACATAAGTGTGCAACTGATTCAAAAATCAGTGACATTCTGTTTTGTAGAAATTATTTGGATCATCTAAGCACCTCCAAAATTCATGAAAGTTTACCAAAGTGTTCTTAAAACAGTATATTAGCTCATATAAAAAAATGGTTAAGTTTGTCAATTGGGAGGATGTCTTTTGAGAGCTATTTTGTAGACACATTTTCTGGACAGCATGAGCTGATTCTGGAAAGATTGTCTTAAAACCTTTTAAACACACAAATCACTATGTAAGGTTGATTTAAAGCGAAATGATTCTTCATTTTAGATAATAATTTAGAATATGGCATTTTATAAGACGTGGAAATGGTTAGTTAAGCTTAAGATTGGGAATTGACTCCTAGCACACTTGCGTACAATTTCCTCTATAGGGAGTTAAGGGAACCGGACTAGAGGATCACTTTCGCGTTATCATTTGTGTCATCAATCGAGGTGAGTATTCACAGCTCCACTTTTACCGTTTTATAAGATTTGGGGTGAAAAGTATGCTAATGAATTATTATTCGTAAGGGAGTTGAATTTCTTTGGTCTGACAAACAAGAGGAAGCTTTCCAAAAGTTGAAATCCTTTTTATGTCAAGCTCCAGTTTTATCTTTGTCTGGTGGAGTGGACGACTTCGTGGTCTATAGTGATGCCTCAATATCTGGGTTGGGATGTGTACTAATGCAGCGTGGTAAAGTTATTGCTTATGCGTCACGCCAATTAAAACCTCACGAAAAGAACTATCTCACTTATGATTTGGAACTAGCCGCCATTGTCTTTGCTCTTAAGTTTTGGAGGCACTACTTGTATGGCACCAAATGTGTGGTTTTCACAGACCACAAAAGCCTACAATGTGTGTACGATCAAAAGGACCTCAATATGAGGCAAAGGCGTTGGATGGAATTGAGGAGCAAGGATAATACATCAAGGAGCAAGGATAATACATTCAGAATCTGTAAATAATATACTATGTTGTTTGTCACAGACCTGTGATACACTTAACAGGTTGTACCTTAACTGCTCAACATAGAATACATCTTCAAAGGTCATTTTACCTTTGGTTACATCTCCCTTACCACTTATCTTACCTCCATCTGGATATTACCAAAGGCAACATGTCCACCATTAATCTTCTTGAAGTTCTTGAGGCAAGACATATTCACTATCAACATGCCAGATGCTCTTCCCCTTGAGCTGTTGGTTGCCCTGCACATAAGATTAGACAATTAGTATTGATTGGGAACCCAAGCCAGAGTGGTCTTGGGTCTCCCTTTCTCATCAAAACACTTACATTCCTTTTTGATGAGGTTTTTAAAATCAAAACACTTATTATTTGAGTACTTTGTCAAGATTATTGGTCTAGAAGCACTAATACTTGAAGCAGCACTATCTTTAGAAGTACTAACAAAGTTAGCAGTACTAACATGTTTGGCAGTATTAACCTTGTTGGCAGTACTAACAGAGTTAGCAGTATTAACATTTGCAGAAGTACTAACAATGTTAGCAGCACTGGTAGCAGTATTATTGCTTCTAGCAGCACTATCACTGTCAGCAGCACTATTTGTGATAGCAGTACTAACAGCTTTAGTGCTTTTAGGTATCCAGATCTTAACACTGTCTTCCACATTCTTTTTCTTCATGTGGCTTTTAGATTTAACAACTTTCTTAGCCACATGGTTCTTTTCTTTCTTCCTATAACCAAAGGGTTTTTGAGTAGGTCTCTGAAAATTCAGCCTTTGGTTCATAGGATTGAAATAGCAGTATTTGGCAATGTGATTAAGCTTTCCACAAATAAAACAGGGTTTTGGTCTATTGATTTTACTCAGATCAATCCCTTGTTTTTGTGCCCACTGGTTATTCCAGTTTCTCTGATTTCCCCTTGATTTATCATGTTTTTGGGGCTCAGATTTATTGCATGCACACTGTTTGCAAGGGATAGGGTTCACAACAGTGGTCTGTTTATAATGAACCTTCTTGGTTTTTTCCTCAGTCTTCTCTATCTCATTGGACTTGACCCAAGTCTTTCCACACCCCTCATTGGTGATAATGTGATTTTCTATAGGAATCTCACCACTCACAGTGTTGTTGTAGGGTGGTGGTGTGGTATTGTACCCTATTCCTCTTCTCAGTTTATCATGAATCTGAGTTTGTAGTAAAGAGTCCATTGCTTTAGAAGCATTGGAAAACTTTTCTACATCTAACTTGACTTTAGCTAACTCTCCTCTTAACTTATCACTCTCCTCTTTAGATTTGGTCAGTTGGAGTTCTAGGTCATTCTTCTCCCACTTCCAGTAGTTTGTGTCATATGAATGTTGAAGCTCATTGGCTTGAAAACTCTTAATCTGATCTTCAAACCTCTCAACAATCCTCACATAATCTTTTATGTCCTTTTCTAATCTTTTAAGGTCATCACTCATGTTCTGGTTGTGATCCATGTACCTTTTAACAGTGTTAATGCAATTTTGAGAACAAAGATTAGAAGTTACCTCTGTTGGGAGATCAGACACCTCTGCCATTAGAGCTTGATTTTGGATAGCTTCTTCAGCTTGATCACTCCAATCAAACCCCATACCTTGTTGAGAGACTAGGGCTTGTGCAGAGTTTCTGTTATTATTGAAGCTTCCAGACTGTGCTGGTTGGTGGTTGTTGTTGTGAGACACTCCACTTCTGCATTCCCTAGCAAAGTGTCCCTTCTGATGACATTTATAGCATTCCACCTTTGACTTGTCAAAACCTGCTCCATCTTCTCTTCTTTGGGAGAAGTTGTTCCTCCCAGTTCTCTTGATGAACTTCTTTACTCATAGAGAGCATGGCCATCTGCCATTTAATGTCCATTTCTTCAAGATCATCTGGATGGAGTTGTTCCAAGTCATCATTAATTAGAGAAGAGTTTCCATGACTTGATAGAAAGGCTTCAAACACAGATTCAGTGTCTTTCTCTTGATTTGTTCCATTAGCAGCACTAACTGATTCAGGGTTGGAAGTAGAATCAATTGATGCTGATAGGAGTGCAGCATTGTGAACATATCCAGAAGGCTTCTTCTAAGCCTCTACCTCAGATTCAAAAACTCTTAGATCATTGTATAGATCATCAAGTTCCTTTTCTTCCAGTTGATCATTCTGTCTGAAAGAGACAGTATACATGGTCCATTCATCACCCAGGGACCTTAAGAACTTCCAGTTTAGATCATCTTGATCAATTTGTACTCCCACAGTAGCTAGTTCACCAATTAGCTTGTTGAACCTGTCAAAAGTTTGAGTCATGGACTCATTCTTGGTTGACATAAAGTTCTCATATTGTTATTTCAATATAGCCTTCTGATTTCTCTTGGTACCTGAGAATCTCTTCTCTAGAGCATTCCAGAACATTTGTGCATCAGTGCAACAACAGAATTGGTGTTGATATTCATTGGGAATGGCCAAGAGCAAAGTGTTCAAGGCTTTCATCTCTGTTTGTCTTGTCTTTCTTTCTGCATCTGTCTTTGGTAGAGTTCTCTTTCCATCTGCACCAATCCTTCCTGCATCAGATGGGTCATTCTCAATGATGTCCCACATAGAGTAATCAGTGAGAAGAATGTATTGCTTTATTCTAATCTTCCACATGTCGAATTCATTGGATCTAAGCATTGGGACCTTTGAGACCAGGGTACTGTTTGATTCAACAACGTTTTCCATGATGAATAAGATTTCTGAGAATACAGGCTCTGATACCACTTGTCAGGATCTTAATTCTAAACAAGAATAAACTCTCAGAAAACAATATCAAAGAAGTTTGCGGAATAACACTTTGATATTCAATGAAACAGTAAATCTGATGAACAACTTGCAAACTCTTATTTAATGATTGAAAATCACAAGCTTTTACACACAACCTCAATATTGATGAACAGACTCACCAATACGAATTCTACTTCTCTAGAATTAGGGATCTAACCTTGAGGTTGATTCTCTCTATCAATATTGAGGTTGTGTGTTTAATCTTGTAACTTCAATCTGTCAATACAAGTTTACAAGTTGTGACTTTGATTCACTGTTTCATTGTTTTTTTTTAATATTAAAGTGCTATTCCGCAGCTTCTTTAATATTGTTTTATGAGAGTTCATTCTTGTTAAGAATTTAAGATCCAGACAAGTGGTATCAGAGCCTGTATTCTCAGAAATCTTATTCATCATGGAAAACGCAGTTGAATCAAACAGTACCTTGGTCTCAAAGGTTCCAATGCTCAGACCCAATGAATTCGACATGTGGAAGATCATAATCAAGCAATACATACTCCTCACTGATTATTCTATGTGGGACATCATTGAGAATGGCCCATCTGAAGCAGGAAAAATTGGTGCAGATGGAAAGAGAACACCACCAAAAACTGATGCAGAAAGAAAGACTAGACAGAGATGAAAGTCGTGAGCACTTTGCTCTTGGCTATTCCCAATGAATATCAACACCAATTCTACAATTGCACTGATGCATAGATGCTCTGGAATGCTCTAGAGAAGAGATTCTCTGGTACCAAAAGTACCAAGAGAAATCAGAAGGTCATACTGAAGCAACAGTATGAGAACTTTATGTCAACCAAGAATGAGTTCATTACTCAAACTTTTAACAGGTTCAACAAACTAATTGGTGAACTAGCTATTGTGGGAGTACAAATTGATCAAGATGATCTAAACAGGAAGTTCCTAAGGTCCCTGGGTGATGAATGGACCATGTATATTGTGTCTTTCAGACAGAATGATCAACTGGAAGAAAAGGAACTTGATGATCTATACAATGATCTAAGAGTTTTTGAATCTGAGGTAGAGGCTAAGAAGAAGCCTTCTGGGTATGTTCACAATGTTGAACTCCTATCAGCATCAATTGATTCTACCTCTAACCCTGAATCAGTTAGTGCTGCCAATGGAGCAAATCAAGAGAAAGGTACTGAAACCGTCTTTGAAGCCTTTCTGTCTAGTCATGGAAACTCTTCTCTAATTAATGATGACTTAGAACAACTCCATCCAGATGATCTTGAAGAGATGGACATTAAATGGCAGATGGCCATGCTCTCTATGAGAGTAAAGAAGTTCATCAAGAGAACTGGGAGGAACAATTTCTCCCAAAGGAGAGAAAATGGAGCAGGATTTGACAAGTCAAAGGTGGAATGCTACAAATGTCATCAGAAGGGACACTTTGCTAGGGAATGCAGAAGTGGAGTGTCTCACAATAACAACCACCCACAAGCACAGTCTGGAAGCTTCAATAATAACAGAAACTCAGCACAAGCCCTAGTCTCTCAACAAGGTATGGGGTTTGATTGGAGTGATCAAGCTGAAGAAGCTATCCAAAATCAAGCTCTAATGGCAGAGGTGTCTGATCTCCCAACAGAGGTAACTTCTAATCTTTGTTCTCAAAATTGCATTAACACTGTTAAAAGGTACATGGATCACAATCAGAACATGAGTGATGACCTTAAGAGATTGGAAAAGGACATAAAAGATTATGTGAGGATTGTTGAGAGGTTTTAAGAGCAGATTAAGAGTTTTCAAGCCAATGAGCTTCAACATTCTTATGACACAAACTACTGGAAGTGGGAGAAGAATGACCTAGAACTTCAACTGACCAAATCCAAAGAGGAGAGTGAAAAGTTAAAAGGAGAGCTAGCTAAAGTCAAGCTAGATGTAGAAAAGTTTTCCAATGCTTCTAAAGCAATGGATTCTTTACTACAAACTCAGATTCATGATAAACTGAGAAGAGGAATAGGGTACAATACCACACCACCACCCTACAACAACAACTACATCCCTTCTAGTTCAGACTTGTTAGAGACAAAGGATAGGAAGGATCTGCCTGAGGTAGCCACTGAGATAGATCCCTTAGAAGAAGTAGTTGTTGAGGATAAAACTGAGAAAGAAACTGTCAAGAATAAGGAAAACACTGTGAGTGGTGAGATTCCTATAGAAAACCACATAATTACCAATGAGGGATGTGGAAAGCATTGGGTCAAGTCCAATGAGATAGAGAAGACTGAGGGAAAGAACAAGAAGATTCACTATAAGCAGACCACTGTTGTGAATCCTATCCCTCGCAAACAGTGTGTATGCAATAAATCTGAGCCCCAAAAACATGATAAACCAAGGGGAAATCAGAGAAACTGGAACAATCAGTGGGCACAAAAACAAGGGATTGATCTGAGTAAAATCAATAGACCAAAACCCTGTTTTATTTGTGGAAAGCTTAATCACATTGCCAAATATTGCTATTTCAATCCTATGAACCAAAGGTTGACCTTTCAGAGACCTACTCAAAAACCCTTTGGTTATAGGAAGAAAGAAAAGAAACATGTGGCTAAGAAAGTTGTTAAATCTAAAAGCCACATGAAGAAAAAGAATGTGGAAGACAGTGTCAAGATCTGGATACCTAAAAGCATTAAAGCTGTTAGTATTGCTACCACAAATAGTACTGCTGACAGTGATAGTGCTGCTAGAAGCAATACTACTGCTACCAATGTTAATGCTGCTGACATTGTTAGTACTTCTGCAAATGTTAATACTGCTAACTCTGTTAGTGCTGCCAACAAGGTTAATACTGTCAAACCTGTTAGTACTGCTAACTTTGTTAGTACTTCTAAAGATAGTGCTGCTTCTAGTATTAGTGCTGCTAGACCAATAATCTTGACAAAGTACTCAAATAATAAGTGTTTAGATATGGAAAGTGTTTCATCTGATTCATACCTAAATTGTCTTGTTTCAAAAGCTTCTCTGGATGAATCATCACTTTGGCACAGAAGAATGTGTCACATGAATTTTAAAACAATAAATAAACTTGTTAAAAACAACCTTGTAAGAGGTTTGCCTTCTAAAGTCTATTCATGTGATGATCATTGTGTTGCTTGTCTTAAAGGCAAACAACACAAAACTTCTCATAAGTCCAAGGAGGTGAACATAATCTCTAATTCTCTTCAGCTATTGCATATGGATCTGTTTGGCCCTACAAATGTTATAAGTATAGGTAAGAAATCATACTGCCTAGTTATTATTGATGATTACTCTAGATTTACTTGGGTATATTTTCTAAGGACTAAGGATGAGACAAGTGGACTGATCAAATCCTTTATTCTAAGAATTGAAAATCAAACTAATCAAAAAGTAAAAGTCATTAGGTCAGACAATGGTACTGAATTTAAAAATCATGACCTAAACACCTTTTGTGAAGAAAAAGGAATTGAGAGGCAATACAGTGCTCCTAGGACTCTACAACAAAATGGTGTTGCTGAGAGAAGGAATAGGACACTGATTGAGGCTGCTAGATCTCTGTTAGCTGACTCTAAACTGCCAATAACTTTCTGGGCAGAAGCAGTTAATACTGTTTACTATGTCCAAAACAGAGTACTAGTAGTCAAGCCTAAAAACAAGACACCTTATGAGCTTTTTAATAAAAGAAAACCCTTTTATTGGATTTTTTAAACCTTTTGGGTGTCCTTGTACAATTCTTAATACCAAATCTCACTTACGAAAGTTTGATAGCAAGGCAGATGATGGATTTCTTGTTGGTTACTCATCTCAGAGTAAGGCTTACAGAGTTTTTAATACTTCTTCTAGAATAATTGAGGAAAGTGACAATGTCAAATGCAATGAGAACACACCAAATCCTATTGGGTCTGGTCCTCAGTAGCTGTTTGACATTGATTCACTAACTAACTCTTTTGGTTTCAGTAGTGATGATTATGCAGGTTCTGGAAGTGGAGGATCAGGGGACACACAAGTTTAAGACAGTATACCTCAATTTGTGATCTTTCCTATGCCTATAAAAGAACCTGTTGAATTCTGTGAAAAAGAAACTATATCTGAGCCAATTCAGAGTGAAGAAGAAAGAAGAGAAGAGGAATCTTCAGTGCATAAAGAGCTAGAAGTAACTGAGGTGATCTCCTCAGCTGACTTAAATGATTCCAATCTAGAGGTGGGAATTCATGAAGAACCTAGTTTTCAGACTAGAACTCAAAAGAATCATCCTCTAGAACTGGTAATAGGAGACATCTCTTCTCCTATGATTACAAGGAATCAAAGCAGACTTCAAGAGCTGCAGGATCAACAACACACAGTACTCTCCTACTTTCTATCCCAGATTGAGCCTAAGAAGGCCTATGATGCAATGAAGGATTCAAGTTGGATAGAAGCCATGCAAGAAGAGTTACTTCAATTCAAACTACAAGAAGTTTGGGACTTGGTGAACCTTCCAAAAGGTCATAGAGCTATAGGCACCAAGTGGATTTTCAGGAACAAAAATGATGAGAGAGGCATTGTGATCAGGAACAAAGCAAGGCTGGTGGCACAAGGGTACACTCAAGAAGAGGGCATAGACTATGATGAAGTGTTTGCTCCAGTGGCAAGGGTAGAGGCAATTAGGCTGTTCCTAGCCTATGCCTCATACATGAAGTTCAAGGTCTATCAAATGGATGTAAAGAGTGCCTTTCTATATGGTACAATTAATGAAGAAGTATATGTCTGTCAGCCACCTGGTTTTGAAAATCCTACATATCCTGACAGAGTATACAAGCTGAAGAAAGCACTCTATGGTTTACATCAAACCCCAAGAGCATGGTATGACACTCTGTCTACCTATCTCTTGGAAAATGGGTTTGAAAGGGGCATAATTGACAAGACCCTGTTCATTAAAAGAAGTAAGAAGGACATCCTACTAGTTCAGATCTATGTGGATGATATCATTTTTGGATCCACAAAAGATCAGATGTGTAGAGACTTTGAAGAGTTGATGCACAAGAGCTTTAAAATGAGTTCAATGGGTGAACTTAACTTCTTCCTTGGACTTCAGGTGAAACAGCAGACAGATGGAATCTTCATTAGTCAATCAAAATATGTGCAAGACATCTTGGAGAAATATAGTTTAAAAGACTCAAAGCCAGCAAGTACACCAATGGAAACTCACAAACAGATCACTGCTGATCTTGAGGGGGAGGATGTTGATCTCCATCTATACAGATCAATGATCGGATCTCTCATGTATTTCACAACCTCAAGACCAGACATCATGTTTCCAGTATGTGTATGTGCCAGATTCCAAGTCAAGCCAAAACAATCACATCTTCAAGCTGTGAAGAGGATTTTCAGATACTTAAAAGGGCAACCTAGATTAGGTCTTTGGTATCCATATGAATCTTCATTTGACTTGATTGCTTATTCAGATAGTGACTTGGGTGGTGCTAACATGGACAGAAAGTCTACTTCAGGGGGGATGTCAACTTTTGGGTGCAAGACTAGTATCCTTGCAGTGCAAGAAACAAACCACAGTGTCCTTATCAACAATAGAAGTTGAGTATATTGCTGCTGCAAGTTGCTGCTCTCAGGTTCTATGGATTCAAAATCAGATGTTGGACTATGGGGTAACATTTCTTCACACTCCAATCTTTATTGACAATAGCAGTGCTATAAGCATTGTTAACAATCCAGTCAAGCACTCCAAAACAAAGCACATTGAGATCAGGTATCACTTTATCAGAGATTGCAATGAAAAGAAGCTCATTCAAGTTGCCAAAGTTCATACTGACAACCAGTTTGCAGATCTATTCACTAAAGCTTTTGATGTGGGTAGATTCACTTTCTTGGTCTCAAGTGTAGGCATGATCAACTCTGAATGAGCTCATGTTTTAAAAAGTGTTCCTATACCTGCTATTTTGGTTATTTGTGTGCTGCTAATCATCTTTCACAGAAAGTTATTGCCTTGATCAGACCTTCATAAGCTTCAAAAAGAGTAAGTATAGTTAATACTGCAGTGCAGTTTTAATAATGCCAGTGCACAGTTAATACTGCTCTCAGTTAATACTGCTAGTTAGTTAATACTGCTATTAGTTAATACTGCTCTCAGTTAATACTGCTAGTAGTTAATACTGCTCTAAGTTAATACTGCTAGTTAGTTAATACTGCTCTAAGTTAATACTGCTAGTTAGTTAATACTGCTAGTAGTTAATACTGCTCTAGGTTAATACTGTTTATGTCCTGTATACTATAAATACCCTTTGCCCGCCTAAAAGATCATAACGACTCTTTGAATACTGTTCATCGTCTCTCTAATCCTTCTCTCCCAAGCTCCTTAGTAAGTTTCAGGCAAGAACACTCAAGAATCAATGGCGTCCATGGCATTCATAGATGAGCATAACGAGATTGCAATGCTACAGAAGCCTAAACAGGCCGCTGAATTCCACCAGATTGTGGATTTTCTCAAGACAAGCCACATTGCCCATGCTCTTACTGTCTCGCCAACAATCTACATAGAGCATCAAAGGCAATTCTGGGCTAATGCCACCATAGTTACAGAGAATGGTGTGTAGATTCTAAAAACAAGGGTGTGTGACAAACCCTTGTCAGTTACTGAAGAGGTGATACGCATCTGTCTACGTCTAGACGATGCTGAAGGTATTACTTCTCTTCCAAATGAGGAGTTGTTCTCCAATTTATCTAGAATGGGGTATGGAGGCAAATTGGGTGGTTTTAAATTCTCAAAAGCAAAATTTTATACCCAATGACGTTTTCTTGTTCATACCTTAATGCATTGTATCTCTAAAAAGACTACTAGATGGAGTGAGTTTAGCAGTACCATTGCTTATGCTTTGGTCTGCCTGGCCACTGCCAGAAAGTATAATTTTTCTAAAATGATTTTCAGTGATCTTGTCTCAAACCTGGGAAGTAAAAAGAGTTTTTATATGTACCCCAGGTTTGTACAAGAAGTTATAACCCATGAATTGACGGATATGCTTCCCTTTGATGAGGTATATGTACCAAAAATTCCCAAAGGTAAGGTCTTTTCAAACATGAAGAGATCCCCTCTGGACTCAGAAGGAGTTGACACCCCATTGTTCTCTACAATGATGGTGGAGTCCCACACTGAAGAATGTATGGCAGCAGGGTCAAGGCCCTCATTAGACCATCCCACTGCTAGCCAATCCCAACCTTCCCACTCTATATCAATCCCCCAGTCTCTACTTCATAAGCCAACTTCACCAATCACTCAAACTTATACAAGGAAACAGGTAAAGAAGACTCCTTCCCTTCTTGTACCATCACCCACTGAGCCTTTAAGCCCTCTAAGGGAGAATTCTCCTTTAGAGAATATCTACAGGAAAACCACAGGGGTGTCTCCCAACCCCAAGGAGGTGCTCAATAAGGAGATGGATGAGCATATGGGTGAGCAGGCTGTCACTACTCCTGCTAACACAGAGGAGGACAATGGTAACATAACTAAGACCTCCCCTATGGCAACTTTGAATGAGCAATCATTCAAAGGTCCCAGGTGCCAAGAAACAAAGGTCCCAGGCAGGGGCGGAACACAAGCTTTCCACCCGCAGGGGCCGGACCGAGGGACAGACTTAAATAAGGGTCACCGGTGGCACGTGCCACCGTATTATCTCTCCGCCGAAAGGTTAAAAAAAATCGTTTATAAAAGATGCAACTGTATCGTTTTAAAATGTGTCACCGTATGATATTCAAAAGTTGAAGAAGGTACGGTGCACCTTGTAATCAACCAAAAAACCAAAAAAAAAACTCTAGAAATCAACCCAAAAATCCCTCAAAATCGATAAAAAAAAAAAAAAAATTAAAAATCCCTCAAAATCAAGTAAAAAACTATAAAAATCCTTCGAAACGGTGGAATTAGGCTAAACACATGTCGGGTGAAGCCATTCTATCAAAAACCATAAACTCACTTGACCGCTTCTATAAAAGTGGATTTTTTTTGCAACCTGAACCCCATTTCTAAGTTATCTAATCTCTTGAATCCACTAATCCTAAACAACAAAAATGTTGCGTTTATTGTTATCATACATATGTTCAAGTTCTTATTTTCCTATCCCGTGTAATCTACAGAAAATTTGATCCAAAAAATCAAACAAATTAAAATCCAACCAAAGTAAAGTAAAATAAGTAATCAAACAATTTCAAACCTAACTAATCAAGTAATCAAACAATTTCAACCCTAACTAATCAAGTAATCAAATAATTTCAAATAAAGTTAAACTAATCAATTAATCAAACAATATCAAAGAAAGTTAAACCTAGCTAATCAAACAATTTCAAACCTACTGACCTGCTGTGTTCCCGATGACCTACTGTGTTAACGAGAGGCTGAGAAAGAGAGTGACTCGACAGAGAACTGAGAAGCAAAGCCGTAACACTAGTCGGCTGTGGCTGTCGACCTGCTGCTGTGAGCTACTGCCTCTACAGCCTACTGTGTGCGATAGAGAAGAGAGAGTCGGAGAGGAGATGAGCCTACCGCTGCCGCGCTACGGTCGATTGATGAGTCGTGATGAGAAGCGATTGTTGATTAACACAAAAGACACCATAACCGATTGAATTTGAGGGTTTGGACTTGGACTAAAAAAAAAGTCAAGTTTCTAATATTTTTATTGGACTCATGGATTGGACTGGATGGCTGGAGTGGAGGGGCCCAAATGAAAAAAAAAAATTATCACATGGCTGGAGCTATAGTCGTCAGTAGTTAATCTCAGAAAAAACGCAAGGGCCAAGGCCCCCAATTGCCCTAACTGAGTTCCATCCCTGGTCCCAGGTGCCAAGAAACCAAGGGGGTGGATAGTGCTTCTGTTAGGCAGAAGACTTCCACTACAAAAAGATCCAATGATCCTTCAAAAGAGGGTAACACTTCTGGAGAAGGTGAGGACAGATATGACTACTATGAATTGATGGAAGCAATGGGAAACATCAACATGGATCTGATCAAGCAGGGGAAAGAAATTGAAGAAATGAAATTGGTAATCTTGTCCCAACAAGTACAGATTGCCAAATTGAAGAAAATGGTGACAAGGTTGGTGCAAAAGAAGAGGAGAAAACAGTTTGTTTTGAAGAAGAGGTCCAATGCTAAAGATGCTTCCAACAAGGGGGAGAAAGAGGCTGAAACAGAGAAAAAAAAAAGTACAGTTGAGAGGGCATTTGAGGTTGAGGGGGAGCAAGAGGCAGAAATAGAGAAAGTAACTGAATCAATAGCAGCAGAAAAAGAAACAGATTTTGCACAAACAGCAGAAACAAGTAATACTGCTGAGGTAAAACAAGCAGCAGAAACTGGTAATGCTGCTGAAACAGCAGAAACAGTTAATATTGTTGAGGTAAAAGAAGCAGTAGGAACAGGAACAGGGCTCTCTGTAGAAGAAATGGAGATTGCAGAGACATTGGTAAAAGCCAAGAATGACACTCCTGAGGCTAGACAAAAGGCCAAAGGAGTGATCATCAATGAAGGAGGTCTCTCAAAGAAAAGAAAAGAAACAAGTAAGGCAAGTCTGCAGGATGCTAAGGGAAAAGGAAAGATGGTTGACCCTGAACAACAATCTTTAAAGAAGAAAAGTCAGATTGAGCTAGATAAAGAGTTAGCAAAGCAGCTTCAAGATCAGATGGAAAAGGAGGAACAACTCCAAACTAAAACAGATAGAGAGCTTGCAAGGATAATGGCCAGAAAACTCAATGTTGAGTATCAAAAGAGCTTAAAAGCAGCAGCTAAGGCCAAGAAACTTCCAGTCAAAAGAATGTCACTCAAAAAGCAGAAGAGACAACCCTCCAAGACCTTTTTGGCCAATCAGGAAAGGAGAAAAATGATAAATTTCCTGAGAGGTTCAATTGGTGTAAAAGGGGAAATGTTTAACAACATGGCATACAGCAAGGTGGAGGAACTGTATAATAAAGAAATGGCTAAACTCCAAGGGGATTCCTCTAAAAGGGAAGAAGCAGAAAGAAGGATGAAAGAGAGACATGATCTCAACATTCAACAGCCATTCCCTGACTTCCAAGAAACAAGTCAAGAAGCCAAGGGTAGAAGAAGCTGAACAGGAGGCAGAACCTTCAGTCACACCTTCAGCAGAATCTGTGCAGAACCTAGAACAGTCAAATAAGCAATCTGATGAGCATGTGGGGCTGTATATGACAATTATAGAACCAGTTCAGGCTGTCCCAATTTCAATGAAGGCTCCAGAGGTCATCTTCTGGGATATCTTAAGGGACAACAGAAAGGATTACTTCAGGCTGAAAAGAGTTGGAGATGTATTTGAAATATATTCTACTTGGGGGAAATTAGTCAGAAGTTGCTCCAGGGCTGACCTAGAAGAGATGCATAAGGTTGGAATGAAGCTTTATGAGCCAGTGTTGAATGGTACTGAAGAAAACCTACTCAAAGTGGCTATGGAATATCTGTGTATGATGTTTGATCCAGAAAAGGTAGTATACAGGATTAAAGATCTTCATCATGAGTATGGATTCAAGAAGATTGATCATTGGATACTCTTTGAAAAATGTGGTGTGTACATGATTACAATTGATAAATGTTATCATGAATACTACCTAGTTGACAAAATATATGATCATAACAAGGAGAAACTAGAAGGGATGCTGAAAGCTAAGCTAGTTTGTGCAAAGGATTCAAAAATGGCTAGAATTGTGGTAAGAAGAATTGTCAATCAAAGTCTGGGCCTAGATCCAAATTTGGGCAACTAAGCTGTAATGTTGAAAGCATCTTGAAGAAGAGCATCTGAAGAACTTGACTTTTCTTCCTAAAAGTCAAGTTAGGGGGAGATTGTTGGGAACTGAAGAAGTGCTAAGTACAGTTAATGCTGCTAGAAGAACAGGGTTACTACTTCTGTGATTACTACTTCTGAGGTTAATACTGCCAGTTGAAGATTAATACTGCTGAACAAGATTAGTACTGCTAGTTCAAAGTTAGTACTGCTTGAGGATATTAATACTGTTGAGCATGGTTAGTATTACTGAACTTCAGAGTATTAATGCTGCTGAAGAATAATGTTGCTTATATGATGAAGACTCCGTATGGCAAGGATGACAGTTGGATTAAAGGTTATGGAAAGCTTGAAGATAATGATTGAAGATTATACTGAAGATCTTTTATTATTTTGCAATTATTGTTTATCTTCAGTATATATATATATATATATATATATATATATATATATATATATATATATATATAGAATTAGTCAAAATAGTTTAAAGATAACAATTCTGAGTTTTAGCTTTTCATAGAGAGAATCAACCTCAAGGTTAGAACCCTAATTCTAGAGAAGTAGAATTCGTATTGGTGAGTCTGTTCATCAATATTGAAGTTGTGTGTTTAATCTTGTAACTTCAATCTGTCAATACAAGTTTACAAGTTGTGACTTTGATTCACTGTTTCATTGTTTTTCTGAATATTAAAGTGCTATTCCGCAGCTTCTTTAATATTGTTTTCTGAGAGTTCATTCTTGTTAAGAATTTAAGATCCCGACATTAGGCTTAACTAAATCAAGAGTTTTCAAAATGAATCGTTTAAAATGGAAGAATGCAATTAAAATCATAATCTTTCAAAATGATATGATTTGCTTATGAAAACGACTCGTTTACCAATAAAAATGCATTTTAAACGAAAGAGACGCCAAGTTGATCACTAACCAAACCAAGCAATTTTACAGAATAAGATTTCAATATAAAACGTTCTTTCATAAACTTAGATTTAACCCAAAACTTACTCAAAATGAGAATAGAGAGAGAGCTCCCAATTTTTTATAAAATGCGGGTAAATGTTATATCTCGAAATACCCAACGCGGGTGGAACAAGTTGCACAACTCATAAACCATAGGTGAAAATCTATATAAATAAACATTGCCGTGAATACGGACAATAGACCCCAAACTCACGCAACCATGAAATGGAAAGAAACCAAATACTGAATACGTAGAAATGACGTATTACATTCAAACCTTGATATACGTGGGGAAAACCCAATATTAAAGCCATCATTTATCGTTGACCACATAAGAACCAAAGTTGGTAAAATACGACATTACCATTTAAAATACCACGAATCAACGATGAGGAGATCCGTAAATACCGAGAAGAGAGAAACACGCAAGTAGGCCGTTCACGCGACTTCCTTGCATGTCCTCTAAACGTTTCCATCTAGGGTGGTGAGAACACGTGAATGGGGTCACCCGTGATGTTATTGGATTTCACCAACGTGCCCGGTCCTAGTTCTCATGCCATGCAAGACATCACAATCCTCGGACCTATTGCTGCCCCTTGCCATACTCCGTCGAGTTCCACTCCAAGGTCTTACGAGCCCGGGTGCCTATCCAATCTAGACGAGTTTCAACTCTGCGGTTCGAACCACATATTCCTACTCGCTAGCAAACCCGAGCGGTCACTAAAAGTAACCCAAAACCTCAGGCCTTACACAACCGACAGACTTACGTGCCTATGGATTCATTACGACACTGTCTAACATTACATGACTCCAAATGAATGACCAAAGCACCCAAAGCATGTAATTCACCAATGACATAAACGATCGTCATCATACTCAAAACCCACAACGGTTATAAATCCGGACAAATGTCCACACGACTCAATTAGTCAAAACCGAGCCAAAGGCTCAACTCTTTACGTAAATACTCAAATAAAAGCCGATATAATTATTGGAACCCGATTGACCATCTAATACGCAAACACGACCAAAAGTATAAATAAATAAAATCTCATCGTTGGTTGAGACAAACCATTTTCCCAAATGAACTCATACCCTTATGTTTTCAAAATGCCTCATAACACAATAATTTGCACTTTCTGAAAGGGTTTATAAAATCAAATACACAAAATGACACTTACGCCAATTGAACTCCAACTATATATGTAAAAATCATCAAATAAACATTTCAACATGATTTATTTACCAGAATACCCAAAGATCTCAAAATGGGTATCTCAACATGCTTATAAAACTAAACATTTCAAAATAACTAAAACTTATCAGCAGTTAACAATTTGAGGTAAAACACAAACAGTTTCAAATAAACATTTTGGCATGTACATCGTTTTCACAAATCAACTTGAACTCACCTTGCTAGATTTAGGCTAAATTTAGATTTCACCCAACGAGCTCTTTTGAATGCCACTTGAATCCTCAAGCCGAGAACTTCCAAAACCTAGATCCATTCATACCAAACCATTTAGAAACATTCCCCAAACATTATTTACTAAAATCTCCAACGAGATCAAAACCCTAGTTTCCCCAAAACCACCAAATCCGAGATTTAAGAAATCAAACACTAAGAAACCATCAATGGAGCATCTATAACATTAAATCAAGGAAGCTTACCATTCTAGATGATGAGACTTTCCGAGGACATCCATTCCAACTCTTCAACCGAGCTCCCACACGTAGAACTTGATGAGGAAGATGAAGATAGAAGTTTTGTGGTTCAAGATCCCACTAGCTAGATGATGAAGAATCATGTGGTTCAAGGGGGAAAACCCTCAAAATGGGTTAGGGTTCGACTTTGAGGTTTGGGAGAGAAAAGGGAAGAAGATAGAAGTGAGAAATGTGAAGAATGGTGAAAATTTCGGGCATTTAGAAGGTCAAACGCCGCGCGCGACCTTGCCACGCGATAGTGACACAATGTCACTATTGTCACTATCGCGAGTCACTATCGCGCAAATTGTACCGCGAGCTTCGTGGTACTCCGGCGATTGTGCCACGCGATAGTGACATTTGTCACTATCGCAAGTCACTATCGCGCCGACTGTACCGAAGCCTAAATTGGCCGAAAACTCACGATTATTGCATGGGTCGACTCAAGGTTCGAAAGCACAACATTTTCCACCCAAAAAGGTAAGCGAAAGGCGGAGAGATTACCAACGAAGGACGAAACTTACTTACGAAAAACCGGGTGTTACACTTTGCCAACCAATCGATATGTTTCATCATGGTTTGCATAACCGCCATACCAAGATCTCACTGCTCTGATACCAATTTGTTGTAAATTGGAATCAAATGCTACGATATTGTATTAACCGAATGATTAAAATCCCATCTGACATTCGGAGAGGTCAAATTTCTCTCTCAAACTCCCACCCGAAGTTTTACAAAACAGAATGAATGCCCAAAAGACATACGACTCCTAAAAGAAGAAAACCCCTTACCCTACTGGAGCGTGTTCAATTACAAGTATACTCTTATTTTTATTTATTTTAACCCTTCAATTATCATCTTAAGACCCAGACACCCTTCACTTATTCCTCCTAGCATAAGTAAACCGGACCGGAGGTTTGGCAAACACTAATTGTTTCTTAAAGGTTTGATTGAATTGTTTTAACGGTTGAATGGAACTAATGTTGTTGAAGCTAGGGTGCGCATATTCATTATCAAACGGAAGGAACATAATCAAACTGATTCCCGAAATGCCTTTTTGGATATTCCTCAATGTCCCGGCTATTCACGGAACGTGAGAAGCAGATGATTAATCTATACATGAATGGTTATTTCAAGGTGACGTATTTATGATAAAACACATCATTGACATATAATAAATATATATTATAAGATGAGAAAATAAAAGGAAACAGATCAGTAAAAGAAAGATAACTCATATAAATCGATGAGTCGAATTTGTAAACAACTAATAAATACTTATGTGGGAGAGGCCATTAGAGGGAGAGAGATCACACCTTAAATTGTGACAGATTGAAAGAGAACTTTTATGATTTCGATTGATATTGGAAACAAACCTGACAGAATTCAAATCAGATCCAAGAGTTTAACCACCAGGGGAGAGTGGGTAAGCTTGCTTATGAAAGTTTACAGTTAGCTACTCAGCTGCTAAAAACGAAGGAACATGTGGAAGCACTCAATTAGTTAACACATGGAACTAAATAAATTGAAGGATAACTAATCCATATATCTTGATATTAGTGGAAAAGAAAAGCAAAGAGAAGAACAACTTCCCATGTTTAACTTACCAAGCTTCATCTAGAAGAGCTATTATTCTCCCCGGTTTCTATGTAAACAAGAGACAATTATTAGAACTGAGGTGATATGAAACATCGATACATAATTGAGATGTTCATCTCGCCATAACAATACACAAAGAGAAGCATGCACAAATGTTAGGAAGGATGCACTTAGCAAGTCATTAAAATAAATAGGCTCCCACAATATTTCGTTAACTAAGATATCAGTGAAAAGTTTATACAAGTATATTAGGCAAAAACGAATATGAGAAAATATCGAAAGAAAAAACCAGGAAAGTTTGAACATTGAAGTCGAAATTAAAACTATTTCACACTTAAATAAGAAAAAAAACACAGAAAATCAAGAAACAAAAAGCAAAAAGCAAAAAGCAAAAAGCAAAAAGCAAAAAGCAAAAATAAAATTCAAAATTTAAAAATAAAATTGTAACACAAAAACAAAAAACAAACACAAAAGCATACCTGAAAGATGGATTAGTTGCAAAGGTAGAGAAGATTAGACTGAGGAGGAGCATGCAGCAGCCAATAAGCTTCCTTTGGAAGCTTAATCCTTTGGTGTTACAAATTAAATAAAATTTAAATGATAATAGTATATAAATCGACCAGGGTATCCCTGAAAATGTCATGAACATTTACAGATGATAACATAAGGACTTGATTGTAATGATCTTTGGGGAAATTGACTGAGTGCAGAATTATTTACTCAGGGACCATATTAAGAGAATGGGTGTGATTTATAGTTCATTCTAAAGGTTATTAGAAAAGAACTCCAGGGTATCAGCAAATTACCCACCTCACATTATTGGAGAACTATAAAAGTCATGCAAAAGGCACAAGTAGTTCTGGTTTCTGAAGCATGTTTCACTCTTTTTTTCCAGAAAGTAACTTGCAATAAGCCGAACATACAAAAAAATTGACATTTTCCAACAAGATACTCCTCTCCTTATGCTGGTTTTATGAGAAGGGACAAATATCCATACAACTATACACACTAGAAAACCATTTTGAGAAGGGAAAAACAGTTTGCAAGGTAATTAATTAAGTCTAACCTGATTATGATGAAGAGGATGTACCAACATCAAGAAGATCCTGAAGGCTAGGTGCTGCAGGTTCCTCTGCTCCTAAATCGAGCAAGTCTACTAGAGGGGCTGCAGCTGTTTTGGCAACTCCATTGAGAAGATTAGTGCAGTTCTCTGTGAAGTTGATACATCCCTCCTTCCACTTGCATCCTTTCAACCAGTGCACACCTTCACATGTTCATTAGTATCTTAAGAAGATATTATATAAGCTTAAACAGCCTGAGTTTTTCTATAGATTTATGAAAATCACAAGTTCATAGCCTGAGCTATTACCGGTAGATTCTGATGCTTTTCAATTATAAAATCAAATACCATGGACCTCTGCTGGAGTTCAAGCAGAAGGCTTCTTCTAGATTGAGTAATGGATATCCTTTATTCTCCTAGAAATAACAATTACATAATCAGAAATTTCATAGATTACATCAACGAAAACTCAAAGTGATACTCTGTCAGACAGAAGCTTTTTTAAAATCAGGAACCTTTTATCCACCAAAAAGGGACATTACTTAAGTATAGAATGCGGACAAATATCACTTGAAATACAAGGAAATATGAAAGGTGTCAATTCCTTTTGCAGAGACTAAAAATAACATAGAATTTTATTATTTAATGTTCAAAATGACCTAACCGTGCAAAATCAATTTAGATTAACTTGTGCAAATTATGGTATTAAAGTAGACATATTGAGTAAATGAGCAAATGAAATGCATTATAGTACCATCTCAAACAGTTGCCAAGGAAACCAATTTAAGTCGTGAACAAAACTTGACCGGTGATAACACAGTTTCATTTGGGATCTCTAGATTATAATAAGCAATCTTAATCATTCGGCCAAACTTAATTCGGTTTAGAGTAAGAATTTTAAGTCTTGAACAGAACCTGACATTGAGTAAGAATGAAAATGGGGTATTTCAGGTGAGTGTAGGTTTAGTTTATATAATCAAAGTAAAGATGAGAATGGGTGATTCTAGAACCAAAAAGCAGGACATGACAGTGGACTCAGATTCTTGAATCAGTTGTTACCCTCTCAAGTCTCACCTAACCGAACCCCAAGTCCAACATTCAATGTTGGAAACTGTGTTTTCTGGAAGATGATCAAAATTGAGAGATGAAGATGAGGAAGTATTTAATACCAAACTAAACTGAGAGTTTGAAATCGATAAAACCATACCTGAGATGGAGTGATGGAGAAGATGAAGAGGAAACCAAGAATTGGAAAATGAATTGAACCGCAACCGTGTAATTATATAGTATAGTGAGACTGAATCGTCGTATATGGGAAGATGGATCTATGTGAATCGTCACCTTGGGGGATGCATGATACGACAATACTTTATGTTTCATTAGTTTTTTTTTTTTTTTTTTTTTTTTTTTTTTTGGGGGGGGGGGGGGGGGGGGGGGGGGAGGGTGTCCTAGACTATGCCTAGACTAATCCCTTAGCAAATTATGACTATAAGACATAAGTCCTGATTAAACCTTAGTGGCCACAATTGTTGTGTACGCCTAGCCTGTGCAAATGGGATATTCCACCACATCCCCCTGGGCCTTAAGTAACCCACAACCCTTGTGGTTTATGCTTCATTAGTTGTTTTTAAGACTTTTGTCTAAATGCTTTATAAGATAGTATAGATAATAGGTTAAGAAAAACTAAAAATAAACAAATAAATAAGACGTTCAATCCCACACACGTTAGAGGCAGATGTAGGCTAAGATTTGTGGATCGGATCTCTAGGGGTGCATCGGTACACAGATGGGACTGGACGGGCGAGAATGAGGTAGGAAGCCATAGGTTTTAGAGTTTGAATTTGACATTGGTAGTTTGTCTCCCTGATTTTTGCTCCACCTATTTTGGTGTTCTTTGTCCCACACAAAAAATGTATGTATAAATCAATCAACATTTGAATCAATAAACAAAATGCAATTAATAAGTAGATTGCACCTTTAGAAATGCAGAACCCTTCTTCCTCTAAAATAGTGCCTACACAAGGGAGATACTTGTGTACTGCTTCAAAGATCACTGCCACCCAAAAACATCAACTCAAACACCTTCACTCATCTTCTATATTAAATAAAGATATATATATATATATATATATATATATATATATATCTTTATATATATCTTAAAGATAATATATATACATACTAGTTGGGTACCTATGCAATGCGGAACTTCAAAATTTATAATAAAATTACAATTGCATTTACAAAAACAATGGAACCCAAAGTTAAATGTTATTTCAAACTCAAAGAAAGAACCAAAGTTAAACAAATAGAAATTACAATAATTTGTAATCATACACATTCTATGCGTATGAATCTCTGTAAAGGTAATAATATATATGTTTTCAGCAGGATTTCTCAAAAAGATATAATATATAAGCCCAAGGATTTACTATTTAGCTAGAACAGATTCAAAATAAATATTAAAAAAGGTTAATAATCAAAAGAACCTAATGAAACTCTAGCAGCTAAATCCTTTCCTACAAGAAGAATGCTTTTCAACATGTATTTATCAACAGTTCCCATAAAAAGCATACAAAAGGATGAACAACTTACAATTAGCTTTGATTTCAGATGCTTTACGCGTTTCTGCATGAGAACAATCAATTGCCATTGGTCAATACTCATCAATCACACCACAAATCGATAATAACTACATATACACATGGGTATTAAAACATACCGACACTTCCTGCCTAAAATTTGGTCCTAATTAAATTGTGTTTTAAGGGATGTAGTGTCTTAAAACACAATTTAAGAGATCACTCACTAAATGTAAGGCACGAACTACCGAGAACCACCCAAAATGCATGTCTTAAAACATGATTTCAGCAAGCAAGGACTCAGATAGTTTACAACCTATATATAAACACATTATATAGCTGTAAGAAAGGGGTAGTCACCTAAAAAATGGATGCAAATTTTAAAGAAAGCTTGGACTAATGAAATTGGGCCAAACTTCAATTAAGAGCATGTTGAGCCACTCACAGTGCTCCAACGGTGTTGTATATAGGCTGGTGAAGTAAAAAAATATTAGAATGTTTCAATGGTTCATTGAAGCTCAACTTATGTCAATGAAACCAAACATAAAATAAGAGCAGACAGATGTTTGTAAAACGAGTTGCTTCCCCTTTTTGTTCAAGTCTTGCACGAGAATTTGCCGAAAATAGCTTCCATGCTGCAGATAAAACATCCATCTCTTAGTACTTCTGTTTCATGCTGCAGACACAATCATCATTTATCAAGACTCTCGGCATATATAGTTTGTAAAAGTCAAATGTTTTATTTATGGAACTGAAAATTGCCTTGGTATAGAAGAATAGATGGCTACATTTTAACTGTATAAAAGTAACATATCATAGTTTGCAGATAAACAAAAACATCAAAAAAGACTCATATCAATTTTGAATTTGGGTTTATATCCATAAATAAACAAGTGAACTCTTCCTTTTGGGATGAAGTATATGATAAGCAGCTCTTTTTAATTACATCAGAATACTTGTTAGAAAGTCCTGAACCAACCGAATTGCAAGGTTTTTGGTCTCAACAAAAATACAACTGATTAAACATACACAGAAGCCATCATAATATCTTTATAACCAAAACGAACTTTATGGTTTATAGAAAATCAAGAATGGCATAAAAAACTGTATATTTAGACAATATGCATTAATTAATTCAGGCATGTCAAGCCTATAGATTTATGAGCTTTGTAGTTCTTGTATGCCACTTTCCTTGCTTTTATCATACCACCCTGCTCCCCCAGAATAAGAAAGTGAAAAGGAAAAAGCATTCATCCACTTGATAGAAAAAGAAGGAGGACAAAGAAAGAAGGGTGTTAATAGAAGATACAGTTAAAGAAATTAACAAGTGGATAAGTACCTTGTTGCTTCGAACTTAAAAGCCATTAGGCTTAATAGGTCCAAACTTCTTGAATCCATCCCTCAACAAAGCAAGTAGGGAGACCCTTGTTGTGGATGGAATAGCCATCAGCTTTCCAAAACAAGATGGAAAACATATATTATTTCTGCATATAATGCACATAAAACATAAACAGAACCACATTACAACTGTCACTAAAAGAAATTTTACGAGAGTGATGGTATGCAAAAGCATGAATATGATTTCAATGAATGTAAGCGTACCCTTCTTCCTCATTAATACCATTTTCAACACATCCATAGTAGAAGTTGCTCACTTATTGGCTGAGGCAATTGGTTGGCATATTTCAACTGCTGCTCTTGGTTCCTTGGTTTTTGGGCGGGTGCTCGAGATGAAAAGGGCACATCGGTCCCTTACCTTCAACAACAATTAGAAATATGACACACATGTTCCTTATTATAAGCATCATCTTTCTGTACAGCTAGGGTATAATATATTTACTGGTCCGTTTGGCTTGGTTTAATACAACAGAGATGAAGAAACTAAAACATCAATGGCTCCAGTCCTTCAACACTTTCAGTTTCAGCACAAGAAACTTGTGTCTGTAGAAAAACTAATTAAGGGCAGGAAACAAATTGTTTCTAGGATCAGGGTTTTCTGCTTTCAGAAATATTCAATCAACATTGTGGTAAATCAAATTTAATCTGAAATTAGCAATTAAACAATGAAATTGGTAAGAACCTGAGCAATCGATCGACATTCCAAGAGGAAGAGCAAGTGCGTCTGCTTCTAGGGTTTCTACGGTTGCTGGATAGAAGAATACCTTTCGATCTTGGATGCAATAAATTACAAGAAGATGAATACGCATTCAAAGATGAGTATGATCCTTGTGGATGATGAGAAGAGATGTCGACGTGGGATTTTTGTACGTCCTTCCTTCCTCTTCTTTTTATTCTTCATCTTTTTTCTTGACATTCTATTGGTTCTCTATAGTCATCTTGCAATCACCGGAGTTTGGGTTCGCCGGCGGAGGCGGTGGATTTCCATGGATCATGTGCGCCAGTGGAAAATGGGGGAAACTTTAGATTTTCTTTATGGGCAAAATTGCATTAAAATGTAACGTACTTTCATCAGATTCTTATTTTGGGTAACATACTTTCAAAATCTTCATTTTGGTGCTTCAATTGTAAAATATCAAACTTTTGAGTACCTGATTTACCTACATAACAGGTAGCAGGTTAACTTAAATAACATGTATTTCTTTAATAATGACATGGAAATTAAAAAATGACATGGAAATAGTGATATGGAAACTAATCAATTTATTTTTAAAAAGATTTCCTCCCAAAAAATTATCACAGCCTCCCTCCTTGAAACGTCGCCTCTTTTCCTAGTTTCTCCATTGACGCTTCATCTTGTTCCCGTCTACATGAGATATGTTCCCATCGTCGACATCGTGAGTCTGTTTCCATCGTCGACATCGTGAGGGTTGTTCCCATCGTCAACATTGTATGGCCTCACCTCTCTCGTCCTCTCGTCGAATTGCAGATGAGTACAAGGTTAGTCTTTTCCACTTCTACGATTTCTAGGGTTTTATGATTTCTGGTGTTTATGGTTTCTGCTATTTCTTGATTTCTAGGGTTATTTTGTCCATCTTTTGCGATTTCTAGGGTTTTTGGTGTTTATTTGAATTTGCTTCTCAATCAAACTTGTTAATGGTGTTTCTTGATTTCTATGACTTGGTTTGAAATTTAATAATAATATGGAGAAAATCTATATTATTATTAAGCTGTGGAAGGGAGTATATTGAGATAACAGGAGATCCATTCAAGGGATTTCCTCATAGCCATAGGCCTAAAGTTAAATCAGATGACTTCAAGTAGAATAAAGTCTTCATATTTGACCATGAACTTATTATGTTGATTTTTAGCATCTTTGTTTACTTTTGAATTCTTTTTTCTGTTTCGATCTTTAAAATTGCCAATGTGATACTTAAACAAGATTTTTTCCGTTATAAGGCATTTTACTTGATTTTTTGCTTCTTCAATTATATTGCATCATTATTGATTAATTGCATCAATGTTGTTGGTGGTTTCTTTGTTTGTTCCAACAATAGGGAACATGAGGAAGGAGATTTTAGTAGTGATGATGACGTTGGAGGTGCAATAGACTTGAATGAAGATTGGTTCAATGATGGGTTTTCCGATGTCGATCAAGATGATGTTGCTAGTTTAGATCACCTATCGGACGGTGATGATGAAATCAGGGAAGCCCGATTGAAGATGATGAATCTTAATAGTAAACAAAGGAACAAAAATGTGGAAGATTTTGAAGATGGTAACGAAAATGTTTTGATGGTTGTTGATGCTAGCATGGAAGCAGTGGAAGATGTGCATACACAAGCTTCTTATCAACATGACGATTTTTTGACTGAGACGTGTGAGGGCTATGATAGAGATGCATTCATGGAAGAAGAAGTTGATTCAGAAAATGAAGTTGTCCGGACAAACTCAAATGAATTTCCTATACATGATCCCAATGTTCCTTGGAATGTAATGAAACCTTACTTAGGTGAAAGATATGCTTCTGTTTCCGAGCTAAAAACATGCTTGACTAACTATGCTATTGCAAATGGACTTCAACTTAGGTACGTTATTTATCTTCTTTTTTTTCCATATATACGTTATTTAATTTGTGTTACTTGACACATTTCCATCAATGCAGGTACAAAAAAAATTGCAAAGACAAGTTACTTGTTGTGTGTGGACCAGAATCAAAATCAGAAAATGGTTGTCCATGGAGGTTGTGGGCTAGTTGGATGTCAAAGGAAAGATCATTTCAAGTGAAGTCATTACATGATGATCATAGATGTGGAAGAAGTTACAATTTAGGTTCACTTGTGACTTCTAATTGGATCGCAAAGGTATATGGTAGGAAGATAAGACGAAATCCTTCTATAAAGTTAGTTGAGTTAAAAGAATCAATTCTTAGAAAATACAAGTGCATAGTTCAGATTAGTCAATGTAGTAGGGCCAAAGCAAAAACTTTAGGTGGGTTGGAAGAGTACCTAGTTGATCATTATGGAAAATTGTGGGACTATGGAGCCGAAATCATGAGGAGTAACCCAGGGTCAACGATCAAAATGAGTGTGGAGGTAGGGCCGGATGAGAAGAACTATTTTAAGAGATTTTACGTTTGTTTTAAAGGTGTGAAAGATGGATGGTTGGCAGGCTGTAGAAAGTTCATTGGTCTAGATGGATGTTTTCTGAAAACCCATTGCAAAGGAGAATTGTTAAGTGTTGTAGGTAGGGATGCCAATAATCAAATCTACCCACTTGCTTGGGCTGTAGTTGAAGTAGAATGTAAAGATAGTTGGAAGTGGTTCTTGGAATATTTGATGCAAGACATTGGATTGACGGATGGATTGGGGGTGACATTAATGTCGGATCAACACAAGGTAACATACTTGTATTACTTTTTCTACTAGTTATGTTATCTACTTGTATGAGTTTACTGATTAGTTATCTACATCGAAAATATAGGGACTAATTGAAGCAGTAAAAGAAGTATTCCCATTGGTCGAACATCGACAATGTGCTAGACATATTTATGCAAATTTCAGGAAAAAGTTTACCGGAATCCAATTTAGGTCATTATTTTGGGCTGCATCAAAAGCGGTTACACCTGAGGAATTTAGATGTGTAATGCAAGAAGTGAAAGACTTGAGTCATGAAGCCCATGATCATTTGATGGAAAGAGATCCAAACACATGGTCAAGAGCCTTTTTCAAAACTGATACATCGTGTGATGCGGTTGAGAATGGAGTTAGTGAGTGTTTCAACTCGTTAATTGTTTCAACAAGAAGGAAACCTATAATAACAATGCTTGAAGAGATAAGATTGACCATCATGGAAAGATTTGAAAAGATGACCAAGAAAGTAGAGAAATGGAATTGTGATATTTGTCCGGCAATCAAAAAGAAAGTTGAGAGAAACAAAGATCAAATGAGGTATGCTTTCTTTTTGACTAATTTGCTTGTTAAATGCGATAAATTATTATGTTTTACATTATTATTATTATTTGTTTAGGTTTTGGCATGTTGTCCCGAATGGTGGAACTCTTTTTGAAGCAAAAAACGGGCTTGATGGATATGTTGTTGATACAGATAAAATGACATGTACTTGTAGGATTTGGCAAGTCTCTGGAATTCCATGTGCTCACGCAATTGCGGCTATCTATTTCATTAACCGGGACCCAGATAAGTATGTATCTCACCTTTTTTCAAAATCATGTTTCATAAACACATACAACCATAGGGTCAATCCATTGAATGGCGTCAAGCTTTGGCCAACAACAAATTTTGTCAAGCCTTTGCCACCAAAATTTAGAAGAATGCCCGGTAGACCTACAATATCTAGACGAAAGGATGTATGTGAAGGGGGTAGTAGAAGTAGAACCAACAACTTTGGACATGATGAGGTAAGGAGAACAGGGAGACAAATGACTTGCAAAAATTGTTGGGAGGTTGGACATAATTCAAGAGGTTGTAAAAACCAAAAAAAAGATGCATCATCTAAACAAAAAAATCCAGTTGGCAGGCCTAGAGGCAGTGGTTCAAGTAGGGGTTCAAAAGGCACTAGTTCAGGGAGAGATTCAAGAGGCATGACTTCAAGGGGAAGAGGTTGGTCAAGTTCCACCGATTGTGGTAAGTAAACCTTGTGAGTCTATATGTTTTTTTATTTATTTAATTTTACCCGAATTGTTAGGTAATTAATGTGATTTTTTTTTTCTTATTTGAAGTTGAAGCAAGAGAAAGGGAAGAAACTCCATCTAAAAGGACCAAGTGAAGTGGGGCGTAACATTGATTGAGCATTAATGACGTATCAAAGCATTTTGCTTTATAATTGATAGTCGTATTATGCTATTTTGGTTTATAATTGGTCTTATGGTATTTTTGTAAAAGTATTTAACCATTTACAATATTTTTGCTATTTTGGTTTATAATTGGTCTTATGGTATTTTTGTAAAAGTATTTAACCATTTACAATATTTTGTTTGTTAACTTATCAAAGTTCTTTATTTATTATTTTGGTCTTGTTTAATTAATAAAAATTTCAATAAGTAGTAGGCCTAAAGTTGTTACTGAAATGACAATCCTCTAAAAAGAATTACAATCGTTTTTTAAGAAAATTACGAATTTTATAGATTAAAAACATATTTCGCAAAAAAAAAATGGCTTGATTTTTTAATAAATAAAAAGCGCAGGTTTCACCTAAAAAAGATAATATGCGTGGATTTTTAATAAGTGAAAAATACAGATTTAAAAAAAATTAAAAACAATGGCGTGGATTTTTAATAAATAAAAATTACAGATTTAAAAAAAAATTAAAAAAATATGAGGTGGATTTTTTTCTCTTAGTTGGCATTTATAAAATAAATAAATAATGTCACATCAATAAAAACTTGATCCTAGTCAGCTTTTGCAAATTAATAGGTAATTCAGGTACTTAAAAGTTTGATATTTAACAATTGAAGTACTAAAATGAAGGTTTTAAAAGTACATTACCTAAAATAAGAATCTAATGAAAGTACGTTATTTTTTGACGCAATTTGCCCTTTCTTTATTGACAAAACAAAGGAGATCGATATATATACATGACTTCAATAACGGTCAAATTATTTAAAGGGAATTTTTTATTATTATTTAAACTAGAAGCGTACTCGTGAAATGTAGCGAGATACATCATGATTTTAATGTTTCATTTTATTTTTTTGTCGATTTACAGTACGATTTTGGATGGTTTTAAGAAAGTGATAATGTTTTTTTTTTATTTGTTTAATTTAGGCTTAATAATATAATTTTTTTATATAAAAAAATTAAGTAGTTTATTAGAATTTAATGATTATCTTATATATTTTAATGATATCTAGAAAAAATAACCAATTACATATTTAATAATATAATTAAAACAAAATTATAATAATATAATATATTAATTAATAGTGATACATGGAAAGGTTTGCATAAAAGGAAGGTCCTGCACATACCAAATTGGTGGGTGTTAAAGTCTGCAGTAGTAATATGTATCTTGTGCTTTGATACTTGTAAATTAAAATATTTTTAAAATATTGCATAAAATGATGGTACCTTATGCCTAATAATTTATATTTAAGAGTTTTTTATTTGATTTGATTATTATATTAAAAACATAAAGGATTTTTTGGATTTATATTTTTGAAGAATTAAATCTTTAGATGGAACTGATTTTGTTGGAGATTTGCAACTAATTGATTGAGGTTTTAAACTCACTTCCCTTTTACCGTCTGATTCAATTCTGATTTCTGAAAATTAATTAAAATTAATAATAATGAAATTAAAATTTTAAGTTTAAGTTTAAATGATCTAGAATTAATAATTATTAGCTTGGACAATTAAACATGTATTTGGCATTCAGACTCAATTGAGGTGGATCAAAAGGAAATGGAATGGACATACGAGTGTAAGGTAGACACGTGACACATTGTGAAAAGTTTTGTGAAGTTTTAGTTTGGCATTCAGACTCAATTAAGGTTAGTAAATTATCAATCATGTCTAATCTATGAAAGAATCTGAGTTTTGTAACTTTTGTTCCACTGTAAGTAAAATGCAATTTTATCCCACACTAGCTCAAGTCATGTCATGCCACGTCTTTCTACTCCAATATTACTCTAGGCATTAGACAAAAAAGTTTGTTCAATCTTGTGACATCGTGTGTTGCATACCAAACACACCATAATTGTAACGCCCCAAAATTTAAAAGCAAAACATAAGCTATAACATTCCAAACGGGTCCCAGTACAATTCAGAATTAAAAAGAAAATCAAGACTTCATAAACTAGCAGCGGAAACATGCTCCCACAGCCGAGATTGTCTACAGGACTAGAAAGAAAACTACGCAGCTCGAAACTTCCAGCTTAACTCTCAGGGCTCTAGCTCAGATCTTCTCTTTGCCCCTAGAGGTCATGCCACAACTACTCTTACCTGAAAATGGTGTTATTTTGAAAAGCAAGAGTTAGACCACGAGGTCTAGTGAATTCCCTCTCGAAAACAGATAAAGACGATACCATGAAACTGTAAATACATCAATTCATAATCAACAAAATAACATGTTATCAGTCATGGGTAATGCATAGGGGTAATTTACCAAATAATCCCAACTGACGTCAACCACGATCGGGGCCCAAGCAGACTCTCCTTTCGCCTCCGGGGCCTAAGCAGACTCCCCGACCCCGTGCATGCGGAAAACAAATTTCACGCACACTGGGTTTAAAATTCACTTCCAAGGGACCGTGAAAATCCCAAGGTATAATATACCCCTTGTGCAACGCGACTCCACATATCACAAGATACTTTGCTTTTTATAAGGAATTTATATGCCAATTCATATAAAAACATAGCATCGTGATCGAAATATATATAAAAGGTTTATCAGCTCATTGCACATAAAGGAGTGTATGGAAAACTCACCTGATTCCGAGAAATTGACACACAGACGACTCTTACCACAGAACGGATGAACTCCTACAAATCGATCACAAGAAACTTGATTTAGATTACCCTCTTTCTAATTAAATTTCTGGTTTGGACTTCCCTCCCCAACCTACACTGGTCCAAAAAACCCTCTCGACCAAACTGGGTTATAATCTGCTCAATGTGGTGCCCGGGTGAGTCCCGGTCCTAACCTCGGTTGAACTCCCTAATATCCCGGTAGAGCTCGGCTCCCGGGTCTCCCGGTTGACGCCTTGGCTCCCGGGTCTCCGGGTTGAAGTCCTCGGCTCCCGAGTATCCCGATTGAAGCCTTGCCCGGTTCCCTGCTTGGGATGACTCCCAGGTGAGACAACTCCCAGGTTGGGATGCTCCCGGGTGAGGTGCCCAGGTTGGGGGATTCCCATCGATCGCGACCTGGGGGATTCCCGTTTATCGCAATCTTAAGCCATACGATCCAAACAACTAAATCCTCTAAGGGCACGTTTGGTTTGAGGAATTGTAATGGATTTAGAGGGATTTGGATTTCAAATCCATTCCAATCCTGCGTTTGGTTTGTAGGAAAGGATTTCGTTGACCGGATTTCAAATCCGTTGACCATTTTAAAATCTCTCATATGATGGATTTGGAAATCCTTGACATTGGGCCCGGATTTGGAAATCCGATAGATTCTATAGCGTGATCCATAATTCAAATTGTATCGATCCAAATTCGACGTTTACCAATAAAAATAAATTCTTTATAAAAAAAACCTCAATTCAAATCCAAATCCTACAAACCAAACAAGACTTTTAAAGGAAATGATTTGAAATCCATTCCAAATCCTACAAACCAAACACATGAAGGGATTTCAAATCCCCTCAAATTCAAATCCCTCCTTGAAATCCAATCCATTCCAATCCCGCAAACCAAACGCGTCATAAGGATTTTTCCATCCGAAACTCTAAATTACTTGATTAATTAAATCAAACCCTTAATAACCAGTATCAGAGCTTATCGAAGTAATGATTTAACTAACCCAGATTAAAGGTTTCCTTCCAAAAGTGTTTCCTAGGGTTCTTCTCATTGTCGGTAGGACATGAATGAGATATAGAGTTTGGGGACATGTGATTTTTATTCGTGTTTTATTGATAGCAAGTCATATGGATAGAATGTAAAATTTTAATATAAATATCATGGATCAAATGGATTGAACGTGTCTAAAATCATCTAATGCGTATTCAAATCCTTACAATAACTTGAATCGTTTCATTTAAGAAAATATTATGATACTAATGATATGGTTTATGTAATCGTATTTAATATCAATTATTTATGTAAAAAATAAAAAGTGTTGGTGTGTATATGCGATCGAGCCCATTCTAACTCGATGCGTGCCTGACACGATTTGTTTTTTTCACTTCTTGTTTTCGTAAATGATAAAAAAAATGTACACTTAATTCAAAATAACTGATTTTATCTTATTTTAATAATTACTAAAGTGGTTAGATATGCATTTTGAAAGTTGTTGTATCATAATGAATTATCAAAGTTTGAGGATGAGTTGTAATGCTCCAAAATATTGAAATATATTTAAACGTGTTATATTTAACATTGTTTTCTTATTCAAATAAGTAATGGATTAATAATAAAACAGGGTTGGATCTCAAATGAAATTTTTGGTGAGAAGGGTAAGAAGGGATTTCCACCATTTGATGCACACTAGGATAAGTGCATTGAAATGAGATATATCGGATCAATTCTCGTATCAAATTCAATTCATAAAGTGAGTTTGAGATTAAAAATGATCAAGAGTCCAAATCTCGTCTTACCTTCTCATCTTAACTTTTCTATAAGTTACACGATCCTCGGTCTAACAAAATATTGGTAAAGAATTTTATTTTATTTATAGTTTTAACAATTATTTTTATTACAATTAATATCAAAATGATTATTTAATTTTACATAATTATACGTATATATTTTGTCCAATCAAGGTAATTATATAATCATCTTTACAATTATAAACAATCAAACATCTGATTTATAAATAAATTGCTTATTGATTCAGCAGTAACATGTGAGTATTTATATGTATCTATTAAAAGTATTTATATGTATCTATGGGGTATATAAATTGTTTTTTTTTTTTTGAAAAAAATGTAATATTGATGGAAAACAAATTTAAGGAATTTTGAGTTTCTATCCTCAATGAATTTTTATATATAGTACCAGTTTTTAATTATTAAAAATAAATATTTAATTTTTTTATTATGAAAATACTCTTTTATTAATTTTATACAACACATTTCTAACAGACGAAAATCACTTAAAAGGTAATAGATCGTTAATTTTAAATATATATAATCCATTAGAAGAATACCATATATTCTTGGCTCGCGACAATCACCAAATAGATAATACATCACACTTTGTTATGTAGATGCATCCAAAAAATCGAGCATTATTGATGAATATTTAGGTTTAATCTGAAACTAAAATGATGACAAACGATGATCGAAGCCTTTTTGTTTGAGTTTATATATCAAGGAGAACCAATTCAATTGTTGGATAATGGTTGATAAAGTTTAATAGAAACTTGATTTTAACCGTATTTTATTACATATGTATATAATCCTTAGATTTACCCTCCAAATAAGTCACTAGAGAGATAATGGAAGTTCCAAAATAGTAAGAACAAAAGACATTATCATGACAAAAAAAATACACCTTTATTTTATAACTTGTGAGGACTCAAAAATCACAATTCATTTGGCTATATACAATACTTACAATCTCTCATTGATCACTAAAGGTGACAAAGCATATTATTCTCATGTATGAAACTTCAAACATATAGTTAAATACTATGAGTCAGGTTCAAGGGAAAACTTCAAAAAACGGAAAATGAGAAACACCCTAGTGGTCTTTAATCTGGACGGTATGCATTTGAAATAAGAAGTGGTGACCTAACTTTTTAAAACCTCTTATTGCCGTCTCAGTTAATATGCTCTCATTTCTCTCAAAACGTCTCCAAACGTTACAAAAACAAACAATTTTATTGATTTAAATTTAAGATTCCAGCACCATCCCTTATTAATCAGAAGTGAAATAAGACTTCAGACTTATTAAAAAACAAACGTCACCCAAGTCGTGATCTAATTATTCTCAAGCAAAAATTTATAAATGAAGAATATTGGTGTAAAAGCTATGAAATTCAAGAAATCATGAATTGACATAAAGGTGTGTCGTTCAAGAAAAATATTTTCACAACATCAACAAATGATTAAATTCAAGTCAAGTACGTATCAAGCTTTGTTTACGTATCGAAATATAAGAGGTAGAAAACGAGTGACAATTTTTAAGATAAAAATGTTTTTCATATTTTAAATAGAATTCAAACATTGAAAAATAAAAGTTTATATATTGAAAGTTTGACACTTTCTTAACTACCTTGTTGAAACACTAGATTTTTTGTTAAAGAAGTATTTTCAGTTTTTTGAAATGCGTTGCATTAAAAATGGTCTAATATTTTGGAGAGCGTCTTTCAAAAAATATGTTAGACATGTCGAACATTTGTACCAGGCTATCGGCTGATTTCAGACGTTTGTAATATGAAAAGTTCAAATCGTATAGTTTAACTCATTACATTATTTAACGTCTTAAAACACAAATGTTGGACATTCATATGTGGTCATCCACAGTCTTCGAGATCTATTTTTCTTCTTGAGCATAAATGAAGTACTTTGTCCTATTTTTCAAAACCTTCGAACATTTAAAATACTCTCATAGAGTTCTCTACTCTCCAGTGATATTTCCGTACTTTCAAATATTCCAAATACACAAATTATTGTTCATCTAATTTGATTGCAAGTGATTTATACCAAGTGTATGCAAATAATCCATTAATCAAATCTCTTGAAAAGGAAGAGCAAGTACTTAAACTTGTATAATCGTTTATGTTCTATAATTAAAGAGCACAATAGCAGATCAACATTTATAAATGTAGGCTTGTGAAAAATAGAATAATCAAGTTGGTAAATCGATCTATATCAACATATTTGTTTCTCTTTTTCCTTAAATTTTTATATTTTGGCATTTGGGTTCATGTGTTAACTGAAAATAATTCATAACTTCGGTTTTTATAAAGCCAAACAAGCCCCTCATGGTTGTCGTAACAAACAAAATGAAAAGAATTACATTGCTCAAGAGCATTAACCAAAGTAAAAACAATATTATTATTTTACAGATCATAATGAGTAAAATGCAGAAAGAGTCATGCTAATTAATACATTAGTCAAAGTCTAAATAAAAAATTGAACGTCAAAGTAAAGTATTATATACAATATATAAATAATAATATTGTTTTTACCTCCTATTATAAAGTTCCTACATGATGCCATACTTCATTAAATTTTGTTAGACAATTTGGTCAATTGAGTTGTAATGAACGTTAAATCAATATATGCATGAAATATATCCGAATGATTTTCATCAAAGTTCAAAGTCATAAAGTGCATTTGTATCATTTGACATTATGAGTTGATAGTTAATAACTTAAAATCATGCCTTCTGAGGTTTGAAATTTGAATGCATAAATACTGACTACAATTTTACTTTGGAATTTTATAATTATTGATAAAGAAACTAATTGAGCCACATTGCTTTAAAATACTTGTCTTGCATGTATATGAGATTAATTTAAATTTATCTAAAAACTGTATACATCATAAAATCATTTCTTTTACCTGCTAGATTAGTATCAGTCCTATTTTGATTGATTTTAAGACATCATACCCTACCCAGGCCAGAATATAACTTCAGGACCTTGTCGACTTGCTTCAAAACTGCTTTATTGCTTCATTTGACTTTATGAGATATATTCCCTGGACCAAAAATGTAAAATTTTTAAAAAACTACAGCCAAACTATAAAATTCAAAACGTACTAAAATACTCTTTTGGCGAAAGTATAATAATGCCGCTTTCATTAGAAAATATTTCTTCACTCGACTCCCATGTCCGTACCTATGTTTGTGGCCTTACTTACCCGACCCGTATCCAACTCCGACCAATTCTGTTAACATATGTGTTTTAATTTCGTCGTGTTAATCAACTTTTACTGCTAGACTGAGTACCATATTACAAACACAATTCAAGCCAAATTGAAAGGTTTATGATTATGATTACTAATGTTTGAGATTAAAATCGTAACCAAGTTCTAATAAGTTTTAGAGGTCAATTGAGATTTCTAGCCGTGTAGTTTATGCAAACCGGGTAGTCTTCTTTTTCTAATTGGGTTAGCTTTGAATATTTTATCTGTATGATTACCTTGTAAATGAGATCGATTTTGTTTAATATTTTGTCCCCACGTATTTACTAGAACATAGCAAAGTCGTGTGTTATGGGACCTTTGGAAAGATAATGACCCATCCATTAAATTCAAAGAAAACATGTCATGTTTTAAATAACTTCAATGAGAATGTATCATTTCATTTACAAACTGTGTATCATAAATGTACATGTATAAAATCCTATATAAATTCATTTACTGTAAGATTTTATTATTAAAGTCGTTCAATAATAAATCCATTTAAAAAACGTTTGTTAGAATAAATTATATATATATATATATATATATATATATATACTAACTCTTAATTACAACTCACTAAACTTTATGTACTATCATTTAAAGTTATCTATTTAAAATCTCTTAAAAATAACTATTAAAGCCTAATGTACTACATGTAAAGTTTTTAACCCTAATTAATATATTTCATCTTTATCCCCCAAAATTCTTATCTCTAATCCCCAAACCCTAAAATTATGAAATTTGAATTCTGATAAACATAATCAAAACAGAATAAGCATCTCAATTTAAATATAAAAAATTTAAAATATATAAGATAATTAATAAACTTTAACAAACTACTTAATTTTTTTTTATATAAAAAACATTATATTGTTTAGCCTAAATTAAACAAAATTATATATAAAAAACCATTATCACTCAATAAAAATCATTCAAAATCGTACTGTAAATCAATAAAAAAACAAAAAATAAAAATAAACATTAAAATCGTGATGTATTAAGCATTATGTACTATTATTTAATGTTAATCTACTTAAAATCTCTTAAAAAACAATTAATGAAGCAATATATACTACTTTTAAATGCTTTTAACCATAATTAATAAATTTCATTCTTATCCCCCAAAATCCTTATCTCTAATCCCAAAATCCTAAAATTATGAAATTTGAATTCTGATAAACATAATCAAAATAGGATAAACATCTCAATTTAAATATAAAAAATTTAAAATATATAAGATAATTAATGAATTTTAACAAACTACTTAATTTTTTTTATATAAAAAATATTATATTGTTAAGCCTAAATTAAACAAATTTATATATAAAAAACCATTATCAGTCAATAAAAACCATCCAAAATCGTACTGTAAATCAATAAAAAACAAAAAATAAAAATAAACATTAAAATCGTGATGTATCTCGCTGCATTGCGCGAGTACGCTTCTAGTATTATATAAAAACGGCATAAAAAACTCTTAATTACAACATTTTAAGCACAAGTTACAACTAATTAAAGCCAATTACTTAATTTACAATTTCTTAATGCTTTGGTACAACCTTTCCAAGCACAATATCTCACATAATCATCTATTTGTGGAATGGATACTCATTTTTTAATATAAATATTTATTTTTTTGTTGGAGGATTTTATAAAATAGATTTTTTATAGCATAATCCATTTTAAATGTAGATTTTACATTTAAATCTATATTAATGAGATGTAATATAAAATATTTTTTCTTCCGTATTTTTTTATATTACATCTCATAATGATTTTTCCATATTTTATTTTATAAAATCTTTTTACATAATCAGATATAATATAAACTCTTTTTTCTTCCGTATTTTTTTTTGCTAATATAAAATCTATTTTATTTTATAAAATCTACACGTATTTTATATTAGCATAGTATAAAATCTATACGTATTTTTTTTGCTAATATAAAATCTACACGTATTTTTTTTTCACGAGCTTTAAAAGAAGAAAAAAAAGGTTGATATGAATTAAAAATAACGAGATACACTATTAAATTAGCGTATTCTTTAAAATAAAAATATTCCGCAATACTTTCCAAATTAACCAAGTGTAAAGAAAACAATGTTCTAAAACACTCGCCGCACAGCCGCCATGGCACCAAGGCTTGTGTGTCACGACACGTTAAGCCAATGACACGCCATGGCCTAATGCGCAATTATCGTAATGAGATATTTGATTTTTCTTTACGTTTTTAATGTCTTATTTGCAAGTTTTTAATATATAACCTAATTTAACTTGCTTATTACTATTGACTCATTGAGTAACACTATAAAACATACGTTTTTATATATAATATTATATATGAATTAGAAATTTGACGCCATAAGTCACGCCATGGCTTCGCCGTGGCTCCTAAGGCTTGAGGCTTGGCCTTGCCGCCACGCCACGCCTCACGCCATTTAGAACCTTGAAAGAAAATAAAATAGAAACGATGTAGATATAAAAATATTCTTCCATATTTTTAACATATTTACATTTAAATGTAAAATCGAAAATGAAAATAAAATATTTTAAAATATTCTCTACATTTACTATAAATATATATATAGCTTCTCTATGTATCATCCGAGTACAAAAAGAAGACGAACGGTCGAGTGTCAATGGCGGAACACGCAACTGAACAAAAGGTATTCCACTATATTTTTGTTTTTTTGAAAAACTAATTTTTTATATTTTATTTTATTTACTGAGAATTTGTTTATATTTTTCAAAACCTACAATCATATTTTTCGAAGTAGGGGAATAAGATAATACTATGAGGTCTTGAAGTCAATAGTCAGATAAATTTTCAAGTGGTACTGAGTGAATTTGAACTATACCAGTTGAGTTGCCGGTTACAAAAAATATAAATCATTTATTTTCTTTGTCATATTTGATGTGGGTTGAATGTTGTTAATTAATCTACATATTTATACGTTCAAAGTGATTGTCAAGTGTTGTCGAGGAGGTTTCAGAAAAATTGCAAAATCTGTAAAAACGTATGTTCATATTTATAATTATTTCAATAATAGTGATATGTTGTGAGACATGTCTTTTGAGTTTTAAATAATATAATACAAAACTATTACCAATATTATTGCACAAACTCATAACAACAAACAATTAATAATATATGCAAGTTAACCACTTATGAAAATACATTCGTTTTTCACAAAGAAATTACGTTTTATTTTAACTCGGTTCAATATTCCAACAAAAAATTTATCCTCCCGTGCAATGCACGGGCCCAACACTAGTATATAAGAGACAAAGAGAATCATGCGAGAAGCAAACTAAGTTTGTAAGAAGATGAGAAGAAATATAAGCCACAAAATCCATTAATTAAAAAAATACCTTAAATGGAAAATGGAAAAAAACAATTTAGAAATTAGAATAATTACCAATTTGAATTGAATATATATAGGGTTATATTCCAATGAGAAGTTGATGCTAACGTGAGAAGTGGTTATCAACCGTTGGATGAGAAATGAATGTACATTAGAACGAGATGCACCGAGATTCACCGGACGAATTGTTTTCTAAGCCGCAATTTATGGGAGAACGTTTGATTAAAATTGATCGACGATTCAGATCCACTTCTCATGTTAACCTCAACTTCTCACACGATCGTTCGTCTATATACATTATTTGAAAAAATATTCATTTTTTGTAGATGTGTTTGTCGTCGTCGTGGTGATTGTGAGCCAATTCCGGAAATATTTTTAATGACAAAATAGATAAAGTTATTATTGTAGCTTTATAAAATAAATTCAAAGTATAATTAATTAATTACTATGTGATTACGAAATTTTCTATATTTGCAACTAAAATTCATTAAAATTAGATGATCATTCTGATTTATTTTGGTAAAAAATAATTAAACCCAACAAAATTTTTAAAATTCCTAATCTATTCATATCTTTTTTTTCTTTTTCATCTCACTTGCAATAGGAAATATCATAAAATTTCAGTGACTATTTTAGACCCTAAAAAATAATTAATTAAAAATATCTTTTATTTGAAAAGAAAGATTCATATGGCCTTCAAATTCGTGTGACACGAATTATTGTTTACGTCTATCTTATTTCGTAAATCAAAATTGCTCATGCCTTATGAATGAATTTAACTAATTTCATTTGTACAAGTAAATGCTTCAAACATGTATAAATAATATGAATTCATTGCGTTCTCTAAACTATCCAAAGGTAAATTTCAAGATGAAGAAGTTGTTACCCATAATCGCACTTCCAATATTGGCGATGGCATTGTTTGTTGGTGTGGCCCAAATCAAAGCGGCAACGTGTGACCCCGGCCAACTGGTGTCGTGCTTGGATCCAATTGTTAACGGAACACCACCACCGTCAAAGTGTTGTAGCAAGCTCAAGGAGCAGAAGTCATGTTTGTGTCGTTACATTAAAGACCCAAATCTTGGGAGGTATGTGAAGTCCCCTGGTGCTAAGAAGGTCTCGAAAACTTGTGGTGTTCCTTACCCTAAATGTAAATCTTGAAAAATTATAAAGACGTAAAAACATTATACTTGCAATATAAGAAATGACCTTAAATATTGTATAAAATAATTATATTTATTTAAAATTAGATTGTAAACTGATACATTTTTATCGATTATCAATAATACGGTGTGTACATGATGCAAATACACCGATATATTGTACAAAAGTATTGGCCTTTCATGATCTCCACAGGCCAAAAGCATGTTTTCAGAGAAGTTCATTAGACCCCTTGTGGTTTGATTACATCCATTACCAACCCAATACTTTTTGAGAATAACAATTATTTCCTAGATTTTCTTGAAATTTCTTCTTCCTTATTTTCAAAAGCTAACAAATAGAAAATGTCTACTTTACCCTTGAACGTGAAGGTTGCAATATGGGTTTTGCTTGGTTTTCACAGATCAACAAGCAATCGGATGAACAAGTAATCGTAAACTTAGGGTGTGTTTTGCATTTTAACTAAACTAGGAGGGAGAAACAAGTAATTTTATGTTAAAGTCAACAAGAAAGAAGAGGATTGTGATCAAAGAGTCAACAAAAGTGCAATGGCAACAAGCCAACAACTTTACTTTTAAACTTTTTACTATAATATGTCAACACCTTGGCCATCAAAAATTCATTTTAGTCATAATAAACCAAATAATTGTTTGATTAAAAATAAATCTTGTAAATTATAATAGTTATTATATAAAGTTTGGTTCAAATTATGTAATAAAATGTCCTGTTTAAATGGTATTTATATATAAATGCATGCCTTAAAATAAACATGAATAGATTTAAACTTAGTAAAAAAAAATACATTATATTTTATTTAGGGGCCGCGAGAAAAACGTTTTATAAGCTTCCACTTTGATTAAAACCCAAGAGGACAATTAAAAGAAAGGTTTTGTAGGGTTCTGGATAGCCCCGACGATATGGGACATAATAATTGAACGTTGAAATGAAGGTTCCGAGTAGCCACATAATGTCGGATATAATAATTAAACATAAGAATGAATATAGACAACAAACGATATTTTTAGATGAAAATTTGGAATTTGATTTGTAAATATAATATATATAAATTAATTATTAAATGGTAGTGGATTACATTGATGATAAAAAAAAAAGATTATCAAAAAGCATTTTAATAGTATGAATTAATGGCATCCATTACCTACTGACCCTCGGCTTATTTCCATTTATGGATAAGATTTTTTTTAACAATCCGGACAAATTATATATATAAAATAAAGTTACGATTTTTTAAATGCCCATTTAAATGATTTAAAATTACCCGTAAAAAGAGTACATTACCTAATATAAACAAAATCCTTTCCTTTCCTTTCCTTTTTTATTTTATTTTTTAAATAACTACTTGTTGATCATATCTTAATAGATTACAATATATGATTATAATGCTGAAAACCGACATAAAATAGGAAACCAAAATACAAATTACATCCAAAACCGTTAGAAATAGAGATATGAAGAAGATGATGAGACTAGATAATCTTAAGAATCGTATATAAAACATTTTTTAAATACAATAATTTGATTTTAATAGTTTTGGGTTCACGAATTTAGTATCTCGATAATTCTTGAGAACTTCTCTAATTTCAAATGTTGTGAAATCGAGATTCTGAGATTCATATAACCAGATTCTAGTTTTTACATATTTATATGAGAGATCGACGGTTACAGATGGTTTAACGGTAATTTATACTATATTATAAAATATTTGAGAAAAAAATCTTAAAAACAAATTTTTATGCGTCACGTACTGTTAATTGATACATATTACTTAAAATTCAAGACTACAAGTAAAAGATCCATGAGTACAACTTTTTAAAGATGAATGTTTGAATTCATAATTAACTAACTAGTGTTGGGCTTGTGCATTGCACGGGAGGATAAATTTTTTGTTAAAATATTGAACCGAGTTAAAATGAAACGTAATTTCTCTGTTAACAGTTAATGAAATACAATGTGAAAAGTGAATGTATTTTCATAAGTGGTTAACTTGCATATATTCTTAATCGTTTGTTGTTATGAGTTTGTGCAATAATATTGGTAATAGTTTTGTATTATATTATTTAAAACTCAAAGGACATGTCTCACAACATATTTATCTGACTATTGACTTCAAGACCTCATAGTATTAGTTGATAAAAATAAAGATATGTATATATATCTTATTCCCCTACTTCGAAAAATATGATTGTGGGTTTTGAAAAATATAAACAAATCATCAGTAAATAAAATAAAATATAAAAAAGTAGTTTCTCAAATAAACAAAAATATAGTGGAATACCTTTTGTTCAGTTGCAGGTTCCGCCATTGACACCCGACCGTTCGTCTTCTTCTTGTACTCGGATGATACATAGAGAAACTATATATATTTATAGTGAATGTAGAGAATATTTTAAAATCTTTTATTTTCATTTTCGATTTTACATTTAAATGTATATATATTAAAAATATGGAAGAATATTTTTATATCTACATCGTTTCTATTTTATTTTCTTTACACTTGGTTAATTTGTAAAATATTGTGAAATATTTTTATTTTAAAGAATACGATAATTTATTAGTGTATATCGTTATTTTTTATTTTTAATTCATATCAACCTTCTTTTTTCTAATATTTTTATTTTAAAGAATACGATAATTTATTAGTGTATCTCGTTATTTTTTATTTTTAATTTATATCAATCTTCTTTTTTCTAATATTTTTATTTTAAAGAATGCGATAATTTATTAGTGTATCTCGTTATTTTTTATTTTTTATTCATATCAACCTTCTTTTTTCTTTTTTTAATGCTCGTGAAAAAAAATACGTGTAGATTTTATGTTATAAAAAAAAAATACGTGTAGATTTTATATTATGCTAATATAAAATACGTGTACATTTTATAAAATAAAATAGATTTTATATTAGCAAAAAAAATACGGAAGAAAAAAAAACTTTATATTACATCTCATTATGTAAAAAGATTTTATAAAATAAAATATGAAAAAATTATTATGAGATGTAATATAAAAAATACGGAAGAAAAAATATTTTATATTACATCTCATTAATATAGATTTAAATGTAAAATTTACGTTTAAAATATATTATGCTAATATAAAATCATCTAACAAAAAAACAAATAGTTATATTAATAAATGAGTATCCATTCCACAAATAGATGATTATGTGAGATATTGTGCTTGAAAAAGTTGTACCAAAGCATTAATAAATTGTAAATTAAGTAATTGGCTTTAATTAGTTGTAACTTGTACTTAAAATATTGTAATTAAGAGTTTTTTATGTCGTTTTTATAATATAGTATAGATAAACATAATAAAATACATGATAAACATCTCATTTTAAATATAAACAATCTAAAATATAATTAGAATAATCATTGAATTCTAACAGAATACTTAAATTTTTTTCTTAAACATTATATTATTAAAATTAAATTAAACAAATTTATAAAATAAACATTATCGATTTCTCAAAACCACACAAAACTGTATTATAAAATCGACAAATACAAAAAATAAAATGAAACATTAAAATCAAGATGTATCGCGCTGTATTGTGCGAGTAGAATTTTAGTAACCATTAATGGATAAGATTGAAAAACAATTACAACCAAATCAGAGTTCCAGGTCTGAAGTCTGAGTCCAAGTCTGAACTCTTACTCTATGGTTTAGAGTTTAAGACTTAGCTAATTTTCTCAAGTCTAGAGACAAGGTCTAGATCTCTGACCCTATGGTCCTGAGTTAAGGACTTAGGGGCCGTTTACCAAACATTTACCCGTTAAGCGTTTACCGGTAAAATTTAACACTATCATTTACTTACTGGATAAGATATTAGTCCACAAAAACGGCATTGTATGCAACAATATACCTAGTAAGCGCTAACCGTGGTAACAGTTGTCGTCCTCACTTACCGGGTAAGATTCTTGGTCCTTGCCTCGCTCTTACCGGGTAAGATTCTTGGTTCTTAACATATTATTCCGGTAAGGTATTGTGACTTGGTAAGCGCTTACCCAAGTAAGCGTTTGGTAAACATCCCCTTACCTAAATGCTTACCCGGTAAGCGCTTATGGACATGAGTCAACACTATAATTTATTTTATTTGGTAAAATTGTGGTACATCAAAACGGTATCATATGCAACAATTTACTCGGTAAGTGCTTACCTGAGTAAGAGTTGTTACCCTCACTTACCCGGTAAGACTCTTCATCCTTATCATTGCTTTTACCGGGTAAGATTTTTGGCTCTTGCCATGTTCATCCTGTGAGGAAAAATACCTAGTAAGCACTTACCGGATAAATGTTTAGTAAACGGTCACTTAGTTGAATTTTAAGGTAATCTCAAAGCTCTGATCAGAAGAATCAAATATCTACACCTAAAACCCCGCAAGGGGGCGCAATCCTTTTGACCTCCGTTTTATGGCGATCTAAGGTGATAGGGGCAACATTTGTAAGTATGCACTATGCATCTCCTAACTCGTGTATTTTTATCTTTATCACTTTAATCAAGTAAATCACAATCCAATTGATGACCTAAAATATAAAAAAAGATAAAAAAAAAACGTTATGAAAAAACCTAAAAAGAAATAGAAAAAGGATGATTGTTGGTAATCCATAAATTAAAGGCATTTAATAAATGGATAAAGCCTCCACCGGTGGTATAATTAGTTGTATATAAACCTGCCACGTCAGACTCCCCTCAGTTTTGACCCTCCCTAGTCGTTTCGCATATCATCACGTGCATCTTCTCAACAAACCCCTCCCCTCCTATATATACATTCCATATCATCAATCTTCACAACCATCCAATTCCATCCGGGCTTCATCTCAAACACTACCTGCCATGTCATCTACCGATCTCGCCGTCCTCTTGCCTCGCGTCATCATCGTATCTAGACGAAGCCTTCGCAAGAACAAGTTCGTCGATTTCGTCGGTACGTATCGATTTCCTTTTCAATCACCTTATTAATCAATCTGAGATCGTTTTTCTTTACGAATGTGGTTGTGTTTTTCGCTTGATTTCACTTTTTTTTAATTGTTTCGATGAATTAATCAGTTATATGACACAAATAATAATTTTGTTATTCGTTTAATTAGGCGAATATCATCTTGATCTTATAGTCGGCTACGGAGCCGTTCCAGTGATCGTACCCCGGGTGACTGGGGTTCATTCGTTGTTGCACAGTTTCGAGCCGATCCACGGAGTCCTTCTATGCGAAGGAGAAGACATTGATCCGTCATTGTACGAAGACGAAGAGACCAATCTCTCCCCTGAAGAATTGGAGGAGATCCGCCGGGTGCACGTTAGCGATACCGCCATCGATAAAGAAAAGGACACGATAGAGCTTTCGCTCGCAAAACTCTGTTTAGAAAGAAACATACCTTACTTGGGAATATGTAGAGGGTCTCAAGTTTTGAATGTTGCATGTGGGGGTACTCTTTACCAAGATATTGGGAAAGAACTAACAAAAAGTTGCTCAAAAGAGAACAAAGTGATTCATATGGATTACGACAATTACGATGGCCATCGCCATGAGGTTTCGATTGTGGAGGACACGCCTTTGCATCGATGGTTTAAGGATTCTTTAGAAGACAAAATGGAGATTCAGGTTAATAGTTATCATCATCAAGGAGTCAAGAGGCTCGCACAACGTTTTAAGCCGATGGCATTTGCGCCAGATGGTTTGATCGAAGGATTTTATGATCCGGATGCTTATAATCCTGAAGAGGGCAAGTTTATAATGGGTTTACAGTTTCATCCTGAGCGAATGAGGAAACCGAATTCAGATGAATTCGATTATCCTGGATGCACCGCTGCTTATAAGGTAAGAATTAAATCATCTTTTCATTCTTCATCGACTCTTTTCAAAATGAGGGATTTTTAGGCCATCATATATGTACTAAATTACTTGTAAAATGGTTGTAGGAATTTGTGAAGGCAGTGGTGGCATATCAAAATAAGCTTAATAGCACAACAAAGGTACCAAAGTCTCTAAAGCTTGATAAAGAGTTGGAGCAAAAGCGAAAGGTTATCGCTCGTAGCTTCTCTCTTGCGAGAAACTTATACGAAGGAGGATCAAGTATTCGTCAACCGAAAGAGTCTGATCTCAGACCAGGAGCGGAATTTCTTGAGGTATGAAACGATTCGTTATACAAAATTTAGTCGGGTTTTCGTTCTTTTTGTGATTGATTGATGATGTGATTATTGGAATTGGTTTTGATCAGTCAAATACAGCATTGAGTTTGCAACAAGAGAAGAGGTTGAAGCAGATGGGAGCAACAGTTAGGAATGCATCTTCATATATGGAGAGACTAAAGTTGAATGAAGAAAGAGAGAAATTGGCAAGAGCTGTGATGGGGAAGATGACAATTGAACAGTTATCTGATCTAAATTTGTTCTATCACATGATGGGGAACATATGTTCTGAAATGCTGGAACAGAAGCAGATTCAGAATGTTAGTGTTGATCTTCCATGATTAATTAGTTAGTTGATGTTATAAAAGCCTAATTAAAGCCTATGATGATGATGATTTCTTTAATAAAGAATCACATGAAATTAGGAAAAAAGGATCCATCTTTTGCTCTTGCTGTAACTACCCCTTCCAAGATTTCTTTAATGGCAAATCACTTTTTTCATGATCACATGCACATCCATGTTGTCCCTATCTTCCTTGTTGTTTTTGGTTGTTTTTTGGTGTGTATGGATAATTGGAAATGGGCCTATGCTTTGGAATCTTTATTGGGTTTCTATTGGTAATTCTTAATGGGCTTGGGCTAGTTTTGCTTTGTTGGGGGTTAATTTGATCCATTTGTCTGTCAACTAAGAGGATGTTTGTTTACAGCAACCTCTGAATCGTTAAAAGATAATTTTGTTTTTCCAAAAAAGTTTGCCTTTTAATAATGCTAAAACCCTCTGAATGATTTTGTATCCTGTATCTTCCTTAACCATTAAGCACCCTAATTTCATTCTGACCACTTAATTATTCTACACCAAAGTCCAAACCATTCAGCAATTACCAATCACATTAGTACCATGTGCTAAACAAATTTTCAATTAGGAGCATGAGTTTCTAAGAAGAAAAGAGCTCAACAATCTTATCCAACTTAGAAATACACTAGAGGGCCCACTAATACTGTATACTATCCTCTAATTTACTAAGAAGTCAAATATTTTCTGGTTTTTATACAACTAAAGTCAACAAAATCCTACCAAAAGATTTACCTATATTGATCAAATTTCTACTCAAATATGGTTGAGTTAGTTGGGTAATTAGGTGCGTAATGTTGAACAAACTAGAAATAAACCTTCATGAATTTAACAAAGGAGGTACGAAACCATTGATCTAATACATTCCTGATGAAGTTCCAATTCCATTCTTGGTTTCCATCGTCGTTAATCATCGTAACCTTGCTGATTCCGATCGTGGAATCACAAGCTAATTCAAGCCGCCTGCATGAATTTCGCGACACCTGCACTGCTTCCTTCTCCTGTAAAACTATCTCCGGAATCCAATACCCTTTCTCGAGACGTGAAGATCCCATCTACTGTGGGTATCCTGGCTTCGAGCTCGACTGTAATGGCAGCAATTCGCCTACTATTGACATAAGCAATATGACTTACCATGTTCTCAGCATCGACCAATCGTCCCAGTTCTTGAAGATCGTTAGAGAAGATGTAATGGAGTCGATCTGTCCACACGATTTCGTCAACACCACCATCGACGACCAGATTTTCGAGCACTCTTCAATGTACACGAATCTCACTTTCCTCTATGGATGTCCAGATTCTTTCAATCTTCCTGGGGTTCATCTTAACCCATTTTCTTGTGATGATAACGGGATCGATAAAGTTCTGGTTTTGCCCGGAGAACAAGGCCCTGGAATCTGTAACGAGAGTGTGATCATCCCAGTTCCTGTCACGGCAATTGGATCCACAGGATTGGTAAATTCAACTGGTTTGAGTCAGGTTCTTCGGGGAGGATTTGAGGTCCGGTGGAAGCTGGACGCCACAGCTTGCAGACGATGCACCCAGTCTAGCGGCCGTTGTTTCTACAATTATGATACGAAAAGAACCTCGTGTGCTTGCCCTGGTTTGCCTTTGATCACAGATACTTGCACCATGGCTAACACAACCCAAGCCGATTCCGCGCCAAAACAGAGGTCCCTAACTATTGGTATGAGTTACATCACCTTAAATATGTCTAAATGTCTGTTTTATATGACTTTTAAGTCTATAGGACCAATCAATCAATTGTACGTTATACATGAATGTGTTACAATAAGCAAGTGTCCTAACAAGTTTTTCCAAACATTTTTAAAATAAAGCTTCTATTAATCTTTTTATACAAACACTATTTGAAAAGTCTTATAAAAACAAGTGTGTTATAAAAAAAATGTTCAAGTGGGCCCTTGTCAAAAGTGTTAAAAAGCTAAAAAGCTAAAAAGAAAAAACTTGTTAGATACCCAATTGTTTGAACTACGGTAAAACAGATTATTAGGACATTTAGACGTCTTTTGTTGCTACATAAAACTGGAATTTGTTCACGAATTTGACCCCTTCTCTTCGGATTCTAGCCCTTCCGATCACAGGTGGGATTCTTGCTACCATTGGCATTGGCTTGGGATTGTTTGTTTGCAGACGACAACGGAAGAAAAGGCAAGCTATCAGAGCAGATGAAACGGCTCAGAACAAAGAAAGTATGACTGCTGTTTCGATCAAAGGCCTTGCTACAGATTCTCCGGCCAACATCACTTCTTACATTTCCTCAACAACAACAGAGTTTGGAAACAGCAGTTATTTCGGCACTCGGGTTTTTACTTATAACGAACTGGAAGCAGCAACTGATGGTTTTGATGATTCAAGAGAACTCGGAGATGGTCGTTTTGGAACTGTTTACTATGGTAATACAAATAACTAACCCTTGGCTTATTTTGAAATATAGCTACCGTTCCTTCTGAAAGGTTCTTTTTTAGAGTAATCTAATGGGATTCCACACATATTGTCATATGGTATCAGAGCAAAATCTAGTACTTTAAGACCTGACACTATGGGACAATATTTGTATAGCCTCTGGTCATGTTAGAGTCAGCTATATTTAAACTAAGAGTAATCTAATGGTTCCACACATTCTCACTGTAGGTTGGTTTTGTTCTAATGTTATCAGGTAAGCTCATGGATGGTCGAGAAGTCGCGGTGAAGCGCTTATACGAGAACAGTTTCAAGCGGGTGGAACAGTTCATGAACGAGGTTGAAATCTTGACGATGTTAGATCACGAAAACCTTGTGAAACTTTACGGATGCACTTCAAGACGAAGCCGCGAACTCCTCCTAGTTTACGAGTACATTGCCAACGGCACAGTAGCCGATCATCTTCATGGAAAACTAGCCAACTCGAATCCAAATTCCGGTAATTCGCCTAATTGGGCCTTGCGCCTCAATATCGCGATAGAAACAGCCGAAGCATTGGCGTACCTCCACGAGTCCGACATCATTCACCGTGACGTGAAAACCAGCAACATTCTCCTCGACAAGAACTTCCGAGTCAAGGTTGCCGATTTCGGGTTGTCGAGGTTGTTCCCGTTCAACGCCACCCACGTCTCGACCGCCCCACAAGGGACGCCGGGCTACGTGGATCCCGAGTACTACCAATGCTATCGTTTAACGGATAAAAGCGATGTTTATAGCTTCGGGGTGGTGTTGATGGAGCTCCTGTCGTCGTTACAAGCAGTGGACACGAGCAGACACATGCATGATATTAACTTGGCTAACATGGCTGTTGACAGGATCCAAAACCGTAGGTTGGGTGAGTTGGTTGACAAGAGAATTGGGTTCGAGAGCGATGGTTTAGTGAGGCGGATGGTGACGTTGGTGGCGGAGTTGGGTTTCCGGTGTCTGCAACATGAGAAGGATATGAGGCCGACGATGAGAGAAGTGGTGGAGAACTTGAGAGGAATACAGAATGAGGAGTTGAGTGTTCAAAAACCAGAGGTGGTTGACATTGTGGTGGATGACGGTGGTAATCCGGGTTCATCTGATTCTGGGGCTACCGGCGACTTGGTTGAGAGCCAGGCCGAGCCGGTGAGCCGGTGATCGAGTTCAATTGGCAACATCTTGATTTCCTAGAAGTTAATTGATATGTTCGTCCTTGAAATTTATATGGTTTGATTTTTTTTAACGGCAAGTTAACACATGCACACATTCCTGGGGTATCCGGGCTCCCACTTAAGGGTGTCACTCGACTAATCCCCGTCGATCACGACCCAACCCAATTAAGGGTACCACTATGTGGCAGACCATGATCATGGATGTCACAAGATGCTCACCACGGGGTTCGAACCTGGGTAGTCAGGGATACCATCCACTAACCCCCGGATGTTACCTTACCACTGGGCTACAACATGAAGGACTATATTGTTTGATTTGATATTTTATTAGCTTTTTTCTTTTCAAGGGATAGCAATTACCAAAAGTAATTCAAATCCATTTATATTAATTTCGTCCAAAAACATTTGTAAAACTTATTATATATGTATATTTAGGTTCGGTAATCACAACTCCATATGGAATCCACCTTCAAGATTGTTGATGTAAAGTGACTCACTCAACGGTTGAGGATAGTGATAGGGCTCATGTCAAACCGGGAACCTATCTTGTATTTCCTTTGCTAGTGGAGGTACAAGCCGAAGTAGAGAGGGCCAAAATGGCAATACTCCGGACTGGGATTGGCGTATGACCGGGACCGGTAAGGACAGGCCTGGCCCGGTGATGATTTTTATGAAAATTCACGCCCCGACCCAGGACCGGTTATGGGATCGGAACCAATTATACATAGGCCCGTTTTTTTTTTTAAAAAATTAAGTTTTTTTAAATTATATGTGAAGTTTTTCAAGTTTTTGTAAGTGTTCCGATACTAAATATCAAAATTTGTGATTATCAAAATATATATAATATCAAAATATATATAATATTTTTTGTGTAAAAGATATTTTTAAAGTGTATTTGATAATTTGAATGGTTCAATTAGAGATTTTAAAGTGTATTTTAAAAAGATATTGTTCAAAAAAGAGAATCTTGAAACAAGATTTTTTTAGGTTTAAAATTGATTTTTGAGGAGAAAATTGGGACTGGTTACAAAAATTGGAGACAGAGTCATGTATTTTTGGTCAAGACCAGGACTGATTACGAAAAATAATCAAGGATCGGAACCTATTTGGGAGCGGCTCGATCCAACACCGATTTTTAGCCATCTCTACGACAAAGGCATAATTTATATATTTGATGGTTAAAATATATGATGAAAATTTATTCAAACGGTTAACCATCAAATATAACAACTAAACATGCACAAGTTATAATTTTGATTTCAAAATAAAATTTTAAATAAATACTTAGGGCGTGTTTAGTTTGCCGGAATGGATTGGAATTGGAGGGATTTGGATTTCAAATTCATTTCAATCTCGTGTTTGGTTTGTAAGATTGTCCGGATTTGAAATTGTTAGTCCCGAAGGTAATATACAAGTTTGTAGAAGGGGTTGAATACAAACACAAATTTTAAGTTTAATAAATTGTTTATTGATAAATCAAATTACAATTTACAGTTTGTTGCGGAATAAGATTAAGTAAACTTCATCTAAACAAACTTGAGAAACACTAAGGTGTCGTTTGTTTTTTAAGAGGTTTGAAGTCTGAAGTCTTAATTTAGTTATAATTAATAAGATGTGTAAAAAAGTCTGAACGATTTAGACTTAAGAGAGATTAAGAGATTTTTTTAAAAAAACAAACAACCCCTAAGTAGATTGCACAAGAACAAGAGAAAGAAAGGTTGAGAGACTTATAGAGATCAAGAGTTTCTATAAGATACACTAAGAGAAAGAAGGTAGAAAGCAACACTTCAAAATAAAGTATAACCTCTCTATTTATACCCTATGCATTTAATACATGGCAGATGTACTTTACACGTGTCATCACTTGGTTGGGTGTATGCTTCTGACTTTTAGCGACATGCTCCTAGTCGTATGGTGAACAGTTTAGTCTTCAGAGTTGTTGTACGATCTTGGACAAACGTATGTCTTTTCTAACACATCGTACTATTTGTGCAAAGATGAGACAAACGAACCTTGAAGTGTAAGCTTCATGATCAGTGATCGCTGATGAAGACATGAAGTTATATATCAGAAAGCTTGAATAAAAGTCGGCTATCAATGAAGCTTTCCTTCTTGATTCGTCGCGTGTGTGGAATTGTCGTGGTTTCACTGATATCCACAGCAAATCATAAGTAGACTTGTCACTTGTTCACCAGCTTTGTCTTCAATGTCAGCGATAAACGTCTTTGTCGCGATACTTGTCTTCAGTGATTAAATTTAACAAATACATCAGAGATCATCAGAGATCATCAGCGATACTGAACAGACTCAGTATATAATCGCTGATGGTGAAACACTAATACATACATATGTTAAATATAATTTTCACTAAGTATTTCAAAGGGTCATCATCAAATCACTGAGAGAGTTTGGATCAACAAAAATCCTAGGATTTCTTTGAAATCCCTCCTAGGATTTTGAAATCCCAAGGGAATTGCTAGAATTTTGAGGGATTTCATAGGATTTGTATAAAAATGTGTTAAAAACACTTGGGAGGCGTTTGGTTTGCCGGATTCCGCTGGAACCTGATGGAATTGGAATGGTCAATTATGTTGACCAAATTTCATTCTGCTGTTTGGTTACCCATGGAATGGAATTGAATTCCATGAATTCCTTCAAATGTGGATTTGGTCATTCCTTCTTAAAAATGATGGAATTGAATTCCATTCCATCCAATATTCTGAAGATGACATAAATACCCTCCTAACAATTAAAAAACCCTAACCGCTTCTTTCTTCTCCATTCTAATCTGTTGCACGACTTCTTCCCCATGGTTCTCGATTTCAATTTCATGGTTCACGACTGGGTTTTGTTCTGGACTCAATCGATTTCTGGACTCAACTTCAAGACTTCTGGACTCAAATCGATTTCTAGATTCAATCGACTTCTTTCTCTCTACTGCTACTGGTTCATCGATGGAATGTCTTATTCTGTTTCTCTCTATCGATCGAAGACCGCAACTCCTTTCCAGTTCGTTAATCTCTACCGATCGAAGACTGGTTCTCCAGTTCGAACGCCTCAGCATCACCACCTTTCCAATTCGTTACTCTGTTTCTCTCTATCGATCAAAGACCGCAACTCCTTTCCAGTTCGTTAATCTCTTCAATTTGCAGAGAAGGAAGGTGGCGTATGGCAGCCGGAAAAATGATGTTGCGATGGGAAGAAAGATGATTAGCATTTTAGGTTAAAAAAAGAGGGGGAGGGCGGCGAAGGGGATAAAAGGAGTTAATGGAAACAAAATTAAACAAAATGTCATCATTAATTCATTTACTAAAATTTAAAACAAATTAACAATAATAATTTGTCTTTTTTATTGGTAATTAATGTTAAATCTATACTTAAAAAAAGTTTTAAAAAAATATATCAAATAAAGGGTATTTTTGTAATTTTTCAGAATTTCATTCTAATTCCTTTGCAAACCAAACAGATAGATTCCAATTCATTTGACTGATTCCATTTCATTTCTGCTAACCACACATTTAGTCAAACCTGATAACATTTCATTCCAATTTTTTCCAGATTTCAATTCATTTGACAGATTTCATTCATTCAGAAATCATTCGGCGAACCAAACACCCCTTGTTTTCTAATAATCAGTTAAATAAAAGATAATTTAATTACTTTTATATTTTTCTTAATTTTTTAATGATTTTTTTATAAATAATAAAATTCAAATTCATTCCAATTCTACAAACCATACACAAAAAAGAATTCCAAATCCTCTTAAATCCAAATCTTTATATGAAATCTAATTCATTTCATTTCATTCCTAAAAACCAAACGGATCTTTAAGTTTGACAAACGCGCCTTTGAACGTTAAAATTTTTTATTATTTATTTAATGATTTTGAAATTTGAAATAAATTAAAGTATATGATACACGTTGAATTATTTTGACAAATAGGAGTAAATGAACTTAAATTGCGGTTTTAAATGGTCTGTTTAAAAATGACATTAAATTATTTTGACAAGTTTTAAACCAAGCTAGCTCAATTGCTTCTTATCGAAAACCCACATTAAATTTTGTTCAACAATTGATGGCCACTTAATGAGTTTTGTCAATGCTACATTTAATCAGTCAAAAGTATTTGTTGATTGATAAATTAAACATCCATCTCATTTAGAAGTAATATCTTTTTTTCACGTTTACTCTTAACTTTCTTTTCTTTTGTAGTAACAAAAGAACAATAGTAGTTTGTGACGAACTTGTCTCTACAAGCAACTCGTGTGGTTTTAATTCTCGAACTAAATCAACTAAGCTTAAACAACCGACAATTAAGGAAAAACAAACATCAATGGTTACACAAAAAAAAAGCAGATTACAAAAGGAACTTTAATTACTTGAAAGAGCTTTCCAAGAGAGCTAAGAAGTGAACTATGAGATAATATTGTGTCAAATGTTGTGATCGTCAATTTATACTAGTCTCATTAAATTGGATAACCAAAATCTATTCACATCAATGATTAAGATCAATTCTATAGAAACATCAAGCAAATACTATCTTTTAGATATGTATATAGTCCTTCTAAGCTAGAATAATGGCAGTGGTAAAGCTAGCAGGGGCATGCCAGTGCTCCCCCCCCCCTCTTCCCCGACGGGAAAGAAAAGAAAAAAAACTTTTGGCCGAAATAACACTTTTTGCCTCCTAGACCTCGGCTCATCTAGACCGACCCTAGTCATCGCATGCGTGCTTCCCCACCTACCAACAAACCAAAGAGGTAGTTTTACCTTGACAAAATAAATATAGTAAAGAATCTGTTGATTTCTATTACATAAAGTTGGCGTCGTGTTAGGCAGTTACCAACTTGAAAAAATCTTTCTCGTGGCTTCACTCTGACCATTTGGTGTAATTGGATTTACAAAAGAAAGAACAAGGTTTCATTTAAGTTATACTATAGAGTGGGAAGTGTGAAGGGTGTACACTTGTATAAGCTAACTTGAACCCGAACTTGTCGAACATTGTCATATGGCAGATATCAAGGGGTAGCACCCCTAGCGGTGGTCATTCATTGGCACTGATTCGTCTTCAGTGTACCAATCAATGGGTATCTACTCATTGATGCTAATACTGAATTTTCGTAACTACTACTATATAACGATTGGGAACTTTTGACAACCGCTTTCATTCTCGGTTTTAATAAGAAGTTAACAGATTGTTGTGTTTTTTTGCTTAAAAACAAAGTGTAAATTTACAATATCCTCGAGTAATACCTAAAATAAATATAAAATTGAAATACTACTTAATATACGATCTAACTTTTATTAATAATTATTTTGAAAAATAGGAGATACTATGGAAGTATTTATCTACGGCGCGACCCAGGGGATAGATCGATTCGGTAGTACGTGTTGTGGTCCACGTGTCATGGTGATTCCAGACTATAAATACGTCGGTATCATCTCCTGTCACTTTAACTTGGCCGTCTGTAACCATTGCTTTCGTTCGCTTCTTTTAATCCTTCTCTCTCATCGTCTTTACCAATTCGAAAGTGTGCAGAAAAAACAAAGAATCTATACGACCGATGTTTATGGTTATCGCCATGGCTATGGCTAGATCACAAGATAAGCATCTCAGATCTAGGTTTTTCTTCGATGATTAATCCACTTTTTTTTCTTAATTTCAAGAGTTATACAAACAATTTCGTTTGCCTAAAGCTTTTGTTAGATCGGAATCAATGGCCACGATGCAGAAATTTAAGATGTTAGCGACACAATGTGCCGTTGCCGGAAGTCCGACTCGGAGTCCATCTACAAGCCCTGTCATTCACCTCCGTCGAAGGAAGACGCTACGGATGTTGCTGAGTCGCGGCGGCGGCGGCGGAGGCGGAACACGGCGGTTGCCTCCAACTAAGGAGTTTGTAGATCGGAGGGGAAGCGATGTCGATTCGTCGGAGGATGAGAAGGATAGTGGTGCAAGGCGAAAGTTAAAGGACTTGTTTGTGTCGTCGTCGCCGCCGCCGCCGCCGCCGCTTGAAGAGAGCGGACGTGACGGTGGAGAAGAGACGGATCGGTGGAGTGGCGATGATGCTGATCTAATTGGCCGGCGCGGCGGTTCGAGAGGACTTAGGGCTTTGCCGGGGACGTTACGGCAGCGGTTACTTAGACGAGCATGGAGGCCTGTTCTGGTGACGATTCCTGAGTAAATTTTGATCTTGTTTTTGGAAAATGTAGAGATAATTTCCAGAAATAATTACAATAACGGGATTTTTGGTTTCAAAATTTGCATCCAATCTCTATTTGCCAAGGGTTATGAAATTTTATGAATTATAATTCTGATAGAGAGAATAAACTGGAGTTGGAATTGATTGATGATGAAGATAGGCCGCATTTTTAAGTAATTAACAACTTCTCTTCCCCATTGAAAAGGAAAATCCAAGGATTTTGTTGGATTACTCCAGGTATGCAAATAAGAAGGTGTTTTTTGTAATGATCGCTTTCCAACCTTCCCCTGGTCTTTCTGATCTCAACTTTTTCATAATCATTCACCCATTTGGAAATCCAAACTGGAAGTAATAACAAATTTGGAAGATGTTTTCTTTTTTAAATATTCAAACAATTTAAGACACAGAAAAATGTTATTCCTTTTCTCTTAAAATAAATGAGGCATATAATTTGTAATTATTACAATTTTTAATTAAATAATGGACCAATTACATGAGAAAACAGAGAAAACTTTGTAGCCTGTTAGCTCAACTAGCAATAAAAGTTGGGCCTTTTTTAGAACTTTCTTTAAAGGTCATCTGGGATTTTTTTGGTTGTTCTTATAGAACTTCTGAGATTAATCGAGGTGCACGTAAATTGGATCCGACACCATAAGAAAAAAGACAGATCTACATTTAATTTAATACAAATTAAAATAAGAAGATGAAATTTCTTTTTGGAATGGAGCAAGTAATAGTGTATTTTGATAAGAAATAGTAGTAGTAAGAAAAAGAAAGGGAGGAGGAATGCTTTTTGCAGAGAATGTATGGGAAATCCTTATGGGAATGGTCAAAAAGTGGCATAGAGATTTACTGTCATCTCCTTTTCCCAATTTTGTTACTGTTACCGTCAATCCTCTCCCTCCCTTTGTATTTTTTCCAAAATCATTTGATCTAAAAGTTTAAATTGAGTTTATGTAAAATATATGGTTTCCATGAGTTTAATTTTTCGATCAAACTATTTATACAATATGAACATGAAACCTAAGATACTAAGGGGGTGTTTGGGATTTGCTTATTTGAAGAACTTTTTAGCTTATTGCGATTTGACACTACAGATAAGCTATTTTGAGTGTTTGGATGGAACAAAAAGAAAACAGCTTATAGCGGTGCCAAACCGTTGAAAAGCCATTTTTGATAAGTCATTTTGTTGTAACTTATGACTTATTTCAAAAGTGCTTATGACTTTTTTGGATCTTTTATATGTATAAGCAATCCCAAACACCTTTAAATAACAATTTATTAGTTTATTACGTTTTGGTACCACAATAAACTAATCCAAACATTTTTTTAAAAACTCCGATTTGGCACCACATAAGCTGATAAGCACTTTTCCAAATAAATAAGCAATCCCAAACACCCCCTAAACTCCATTTACTTTATTAACCTTTTGTCATTAAAGTTATAAATTTTATTTCAAAATGTTTGTTTCCACTTTTGAATGTATTCTTTGTGTCGTAAATTTGGAATATTTATCTTTTTGAGTTGTACAAGAATATACAATTTTTGGTTAAACTTTCAATCAAAACTTTACTTTTTGTTAATTAATATCATCAGAGCATCTTTAACAACTATGCTAAATAGAATTTTTAGAGATCTATGGTTTATAAAATAGAGAAAACAATAAAGAGAGAGGGGTAGAATTCTTCAAATTTGGAGAGATTTCTAAAACTCCATATTTAAGAAAGATAAATAATAATAGAAGACATTGAAATCAAATGTTTAGGAGATAAGAGAGAGATGAGAGGTGATACGAGAGAGAGTAAGGGCGAGGGTAGAGGGGTGAGATTCTACCGAAGAGTGGGTGAGGAAGAGAGAATAGATTCGGGCTATAGGAAAACGATTAGGTATAATGAAACACTACGAAACCGACGTTCCATTGAAAACAATAATCCAAAGGTAATATCGCTGTTGTTCTTCAACTTTCCAGAGGGTTGTGAAGTTGGGTACCTATGGAGGATATTCAAGGAGCTTGGAACAGTTGTAGACATATACATGGCAAGGAAACGACTAAGAAACGGGAAGAAGTTTGGCTTTGTTCGATACAAGTTCGTGGAGGATCGACGGTCATTAGAGAAGAAGCTAAATGACATTTGGATAGGAACATTTAGATTAAGAGCGTTCCTGGCAGACGAAAAGAAATGCATGGAGAGAGCGATGGAGCGGGCGAAGAGGATAGGGGAAGACGCAGACGCAAGGGGAAAGATTAATACAACCAGGAGAAAGGAAAACGTATCGTATGCAGATGTGGTAAAAAGAGTTTGTAAGGAAGAGGCGTTATGTAAGGAGGATAACCAGCAACTTCTGGGGGTGTGGGAACCAAACGGAAAGGCAATAGATTACCTTCAGAAATGTGCGGTTGGTCAAGTGGAAACAATGGAAGATATCGAGGTTATTCAAGACCTACTCAAAACAAAAGAACTCTCAGAGTGCGGGATGAAACTTCTGGGAGGAAGGAGCATTCTATTTAAATTCGAATCAGAGAAAGGAATGATGAATATAATGAATAATACGGAACACGGGATTCACCGAAGGGTAAAGGATATGAGAAGATGGTCGGTCGGATTTCGAACTACAGATAGATTGGCTTGGTTAAGAATTGAAGGTGTACCCTTACATGCGTGGAATGAGAACACGTTTATGGAAATTGCAAAAAAAATGGGGGAAGGTATTAAAACATCAGAACTGTAATATGGAGGAAAACTCGATTTTAATGTGGGGAAAGGTCCTGATCAGTACCGGTTTTGTAGATAAAATTGAGGGAACGAAATGTATTCAAGTGGGGAAATTGTGTTATGTGATAAAAATAGAGGAGGAGGACAATAGCTTAATGGGGTGCCGTGTGAGGGATGATGACGAAGACGAAGGATGGATCAGCGGGACAAAAGGAGATGAATCAGATGTAGCATCGGAATGGTCGGATAAAGAAGAGAGGAGTGAAGACGATTGGGATGTAGAGGAGAGCAGATTCGAGGAAAGGAAAAAAGACGATTACAAGGTCGCCGGTAATGTCGGTGGTGAGACGAAGTCGACCGGAGAAACACAACCGACCGGAAAATCATCCGGTGAGGAGAGGAAGATAGAAGGGGAAGCTGAATCGTCAAAGATTGAGGGGGACAAAATGATTTTCAAAAGAAAACATGCAGGTATGACAATTTCCAATGAGGTGGCAGAGTCAGAAAGGTTGACAATTCCCAATGAAATGGAGGTTGTAGAAAGAAAAAAGAAAAATGAAAAGCAAAAACAAATTTTCAAAAGCCAGATCCAAAACTCCAAGGAACAATCACATGGGTCGACGGATACTTGCAAAAATGGGCCAGGTGGGTCTAGTTTCATGGATTTAGAGGGCCATTCTGAAGTGGGCTTAAAAAATCAAAAGAAAAGTAAAGATAATACTGGAGGGGACATGAAGACTAGTATAGCTAAGACAGAAATCCAGAGACCAGGGCTGAAGAAAATCGGAGAATACAACCAGAGGGAAGAGAAACGCGGGAGGAGCCATAGGGAAATGGGGGAGAAATTGAAAAAAAGGAAAGATGGCAGTGTTTTCGGTAGAGGTAAGGTAAGCTTTCATTTTCTTAAACAACTAGCAAGAAATAATGGCCAACTTAAAGGGGGAAGACAAAGGTCAGGAAGAACCAACGAATCAAAGAGACGAGAACATTCTGAGTCGTTCACATCAGGGGCGTCGGTCCAAAAACAGGCAACGATGTCAAACGACATTAATAGTACTGATGCATCAATCGGCCTAGCGGAGTTCGGTACAAAAATTGGGGTGCAGTGGGGGAACGAGAAGGAATATCACAATGGGGAAAGGAATGAATAACGAGGATCTGAAGAAGCAAGGTAAGAATCGATCTACTATCATTTTCATTATGAAGATTATTTCGTTAAATGTTAGGGGCCTAGGAGCGGTGATTAAACGGGATTGGGTGAAAGGGATTTGCAAAAAGGAAAAACCATGTATGGTAGGACTGCAGGAAACTAAATTAAAATCGGAGGTTGATATCATCGTTGACAGTATTTGGGGATGTAACGATTGTGATTATGCTCATGTAAAGGCAGAAGGGAGATCAGGGGGCTATTAATGATGTGGAATAGAAACACTTTCAAATGTGAATTTGTAGTAGAAGAGACCAATTTCTTGGCAGTAGTGGGCACATGGGGGTCAATCGATGGCTTGGTCGGTTATGTCAATACATACGGACCACGAGATCAAAGGGAGAGAATTGTGTTGTGGAACAAACTAGACCAACTGTGTGATAAGAAGGAAGTGCGTTGGGTATTTTTTGGAGATTTCAATGAGGTAAGGTGTGAAAGTGAAAGACTAAATTCCACAACAAATCCCAAAGGAACGGAGGAGTTCAATGATTTCATTCACAGAAACAGACTAGAAGACGTACGATTGGGGAATATCAAATATACTAGAGTAAACGAGGATGGTAAGAAATTTAGCAAGCTTGATAGGTTCCTCATCTCAAATGAATTCGGTTCGCAATGGAAAAAGTTGGGGGTAAAGGCGTTGGAAAGAAAATGGTCGGACCATGTGCCGATTATGCTAAATGATGAATGGGCAGATTTCGGACCACTTCCATTTAAGTTTTTCGACGTGTGGCTGCAAGAGAAAGATATTCATAGGATAATAAAGGAAGCATGGGAAAGAGAGGTAACATCTACGAGACCTGACTGCCGATTTAGGGACAAGCTTAAAAATGTTAAGAACGTTCTAAAAAATTGGAGCCGTGTAAAGTGGGGAGGAGGGGCTGCTATAGAGTTGAAAATACAGAAGGAAGAAGTTAAAAAATGGGAGCACAAGGCAGAGTCCGAGGCGTTAAATGACGATGATCGAAAAAATTGGTTGGAAGCACGGAAAAGGTGGCTAGATTTGGAAGGAAAAAATATCGAGATGGCCAAACAAAAAGCCAAAATTAAATGGCTCAAAGATGGAGACGAAAACTCCAAATTTTTCCATGCAACGGTGAAAAGTCGAATGAGGAGGAACGCAATACTTGGTTTAAACATCGATAATGTTTGGACGGAGGATCCAAAAATAATCAAAAATCACGTATTCGAATACTTCAAGAAGAAATATACATCTGAGAGGAGAATGAAGCCGAAACTAAAATTAAATTGTACAAAGAGCCTATTGGAGGAAGATGCAAAGATGCTTGAGAAAAGAATAACGAAGGAGGAATTGTGGAACGCGATTAAGGAATGTGGGAACAATAAGTCTCCGGGGCCGGATGGATTCACAATCGGATTCATCAAAAAATTTTGGAACGATATCCAGGGAGATTTAATGGCGGTCGTGGATTGGTTTTGGGAAAAAGGGGAGATTCACAATGGGTGCAATGCGTCCTTCTTGACTCTAATACCAAAGAATAAGAACCCAATTGGTCTAGATGAATTCCGACCAATTAGTTTAATTGGGATCCTATACAAAATAATTTCAAAAATCTTGGCGGAAAGGATGAAGGGGGTAATGGGTAAAATAATCAGTGTTGAACAAAGTGCATTTATTAAAGGAAGATCAATATTGGATGGTGTCTTAATAGCTAATGAGGTGGTATGTCACCTGAAAAGTTCTAAAAAGAAGGGCCTTATTTTCAAGGTGGATTTTGAGAAGGCCTATGATACGATCGAATGGACCTTTCTCCTCGACAGGTTAAAATAATTGGGTTTTGGACCAAAATGGAGGGGATGGATCGAGGCATGCCTAAACTCGGCTAGAATTTCGGTCCTAGTCAATGGGTCACCAACCGATCAGTTCCAAATGGAACGGGGACTAAGACAAGGGGATCCCCTTGCCCCATTCCTATTTTTGATTGTTGCTGAAAGTCTCCATAACATGATGGAGGTAGCTGTGGAGAAAAGGATTTTTAAAGGAATTAAAGTGGGGAGGGAGGAGGTCCACATTTCTCACTTACAATTTGCGGACGATGCCATATTTTTTGGGGAGTGGAATCTTACCAACCTAAAAAATCTAATGCAAATCTTTCGTTGTTTTCATGCGGTTTTCGGGTTAAAAATAAACTTAACGAAGAGTAGATTGTTGGGAGTGGGTGTTTCGGAAGGGGAAGTTCAAACATGGGCCAATGGAGTAGGGTGTGGATGGGGTATCCTACCATTTATCTACCTTGGAATACCGGTGGGGTTGTCGATGAGAATAATTAATCATTGGTCGGTCATAATGGATAAGGTGAAATCAAAGCTAAACTCTTGGAAAGCAAAGGCGATATCCTTTGGAGGACGGTGGACGTTGGTACGGTCGGTTTTAGGTAGTGTTGCATTATACTATTTCTCGTTATTCCGTAGCCCGATAGGTGTATTAAAATATCTTGAAAAAGTGCGTTGTAAATTCTTTTGGGGTGGGGAGGGTCTTGGGGGGAAGGAGAGTGATAGGAAATGTCGAGCATGGGTGAAATGGGATATGGTATTGGGATCATTTGATAGGGGGGGTTTGAATATTGGGGGACTTCGTGATATGAATAGGGGGTTACTTGGGAAATGGTGGTGGAGGTTTTTCAATGAGTCGGAGTCGTTATGGGTTAAAGTCATCAAAAGCCTTTATGGGTGGGACGGGGGGCTCGTGGAGGTAAACCGTAGGGGAGGGTCGGGGGGAGGTTCAACGGTATGGGAAAATATTATTAAGATAGGTAAGGAAATTGACGGGGAGAGGCTGGAATTCTCGGCTTCCTTTGAAAAGTCATTAGGGAATGGAGAGAACATTAGATTTTGGGACGAGAGGTGGACGAATAGAGGTAGACTTAAGGAAACTTTTAAGAGGCTGTATAATCTTGAGACAGTCAAAGAGGTGTCAGTTGCGGGGAGAAGAGGGAGATGTGGGGAGGCGGGAGCATGGGAATGGGGGTGGAGGAGAGAACCGATGGGAAGAGAAATAAGTGAACTGGAAGAATTAAAATCGGTGCTAGATGAGTACACGCCAAAAGAAGAAGCAAGCGACAAGATTTCATGGAAGCTGGACAACCAAGAAGGCTTTACGGTCAAGAAGTTGAGAGATTTGTTAGAAGAAAAGAGAAGATCGAGGGGAGCAACCGAAGAGAGAACTAGGTGGAGTAAAACGATTCCGAAAAAAATTAGCATTTTCTTATTGAGAGCAAGGCGAGGAAGAATTCCGGTAAAGTCGGTTCTGGAAGGTATGGGAATTGATCTCGACTCTACATTGTGCCCACGATGCAACACCAAAGTAGAGACTGTGGATCATGCGCTTGTAACGTGTGTGGAGGTCAAAAGGTTGTGGGATTTACTAAGGAACTGGTGGAAAATAGACGTAGGATCATGGACCATGTTGGGAGAAGTATTGTCGACTGTGGATACAATAAACCTGTCATCAAAGGGGATTCGGAGATGGCAGGGAGTGGTAGAATGCTTTATATATCTGATTTGGGGAAGCCATAATAGACTAGTCTTCGACAACGCAAGAGTTTCGTTAGCTGATAAGTTTTTTGATTTTCAGATGAAGACGTTCGAGTGGGTGACGAAAAGGAATAAAGATCTAGTGATGGACTGGGGGGTCATGGCTATCATGACCAAACGAGGGCTGACGAGGAGTGATGGGTTGTAGATCGAAGCGAGATAAGACAAGAAAAAACAAACAGGTGATGGGCAGATGCAAGTCTTGGCTGAAACCGCTGCTGCTGCCAAGCTTCAAGATGGAACGATAGATGGTGCGGTCGGTCTTTTTCGCTGGGTTTGCCTCTTGCGAACGCACGAAGAAGCGGTAAGATAAGTAGTGGCGAGGGTCTAAACATAATGTAAGAAACAGGGTTTTGGGATAGATCGATTGTTTTCGGTTCGGGATTAAACGTTATCTGTAATTGATTCAACTTTGTTATGGCTTGTGGCCTTTTGTTTTTGGCAATAAAAGTGGGTTTTCTGCTGTTCAAAAAAAAAATATTTAGGAGATGAAAATTATATTTTATTAAATATATTTTTAATAATATAGTTAATGATAGAATTGCTAAAATATTGTAGTGGTTGGAGTTTGTATGTAATATTTTTTAGAAAATTTAATTTTTGATACTCCATTTTAGAAATTTTATAATATATCTGTAACTGTTGGAGATGCTCTTACTTAGGGGCCGTTTACCCAAATGCTTACCCGGTAAGTGCTCACCGGTAAAAATTAACACTTTCACTTGCCTTCTCGCGTAAGATTCTAGTTCATTTAAACGGTATCATATGCAACAATATACCTTGTAAGTGCTTACCCGGTAAGACTTGCCGCCCACACTTACAGGGTAAGACTTTTGACCCTTGTCATCGTTCTTACCGAGTAAGATTTTCGGTAGTTGTAATGTTCATCCGGTAAGGGAAGTAACTTGGTAAGAGCTTACCGGGTAAGCGTTTGTTAAATGGTCCCTTAATATTTCATTTTTTTAATCATCAAACGATTTTTAATTACTTGACCAATAATAAATAAAGATTAAATTACACTTTTGGTCCTTGTCCAAGGTTCTAAATGGCGTGAGGCGTGGCGTGGCGGCGAGGCCAAGCCTCAAGCCTTAGGAGCCATGGCGAAGCCTTGGCGTTTTCAAGGCGTGACTTATGGCGTCAAATTTCTAATTTATATATAATATTAGATATAAAAACATATGTTTTTGTGTGTTTTTCAATGAGTCAATAGTAATAAACAAGTTAAATTATGTTATATATATATGTTAATAACCCGCAAATAAGACATTAAAAACATAAAAAATACCAATTATTGCATTACAAAAACTGCGCATTAGGCCATGGCGTGCCACGAGCTTAACGTGGCGTGAGACACAAGCCTTGGTGTCATGGCGCACCATGGCGGCTGTGCGGCGAGTTTTTTAGAACAGTGGTCGACACCTACTATCAACTTTGGTCCCTCTTTTAAACTAATTACAGTTTTGGCCATTGTGGTTACCATTTTGTTTCACTTTTGGTAACTTCTGTTAAATAGGTCTGTTATCTCAAGGAGTATTTTCGTCTTTTTCACTTTTTTTGATCTTTTTTTTGATCTTTTTTTTATATTTGAAGTACACCCAACCTGTGATCCATCTTCTTATCCGACAAAGCATCTCAAATCCATTAATCAAGAAAAACTAACCTAAACTCTATCAAATCTAAACCACACCTAAAATTAAAATCAAAATTGAATGTTGGTGTAACACCCTCAATTCTAGAAATAATAACAAAATTAAAAGTTTCTAAATACATCGATAAATGAATCATCTACGACCACAAATTATTATTTAACCTCAATGAACACAATTCATTCTATACATACAGTCTATAATAAGGACGGGTGCTACTAAAACCCAATAATAGTCACTATCCCCAAACTGCGGAATACTTCACCAACTACTTACACTTGCACAAAACTAAAGTTCAATTCTTCATAGCTGCTATAACCAAACCCCAACTGGAGCCTGATACACATGCCGACAAATAAAAAGGTTAGGCTTAACGCCTAGTGAGCTCAAGAGTTTTCAACATATACAAATGAATCGTTTAAAGAAAGAAGGATGCCATTAAAAATCATAATCTTTCAAAATGATATGCTCCGCTTACGAAAACGACTCGTTTACCAATAAATATGCATTTTAAACGATAGAGACACCGAGTTAATCATTTAACCAAACCAAACTGTTTTACAGACTAAGACCCCAATATAAAACGTTTTCGTAAACTTAGATTTAACCCAGAACTTTCTCAAAATGAGAATAAAGAGAGGACTCCCAATTTTATAAAACGCGGGTAAAATGTTATACCTCGAAATACCCAACACGGGTGGAACATGATACACAACTCATAAACCATAGATGAAAATCTTTATAAATAAACATTGTCGTGAACATGGACATTAGACCCAAACTCACACGACCATAAAATGGACGAAATCAAATACCGAAACATGAAAATGACGCATTCCATTCAAACCTTAATATATGTGGAAAAGACCCAATATTAAGGCCATCATTTATCGTCGACCACACAAACCACAGTTGGTAAAAATACGACATTAACTTTTAAAATACCACGGATCTACGACGGAAAGACCCGTATACATTGAGAATAGAGGAACATGCAAGTAGGTCGCCCATACAACTTTCTCGCATGTCATCTAAACGTTTCCATCTTGGGTGGCGAGAACACGTGAATGGGGCCACCCGTGATGTTATTGGATTTCACCACATATTCCGGTCCTAGTTCCCATGCCATACCATACATCACAATCCTCAGACTGTTTGTTGCCTATTGCCATACTCCGTCGAGTTCCACCCCAAGGTCTTACGGACATGGATGCCTATCTAATCTAGATGAGTTTCAACTCAGCGACTCGAGCCACCTATTGCCTACTCGCTAGCAAACCCAGGCGGTCACTAAATGTAACCCAAAACCTCAGGCCTTATAAAACAGACAGACTTACGTGCCTATGGATCCATTACAACATTGTCTAGCATTACATGACTCCAATTGAAAGACCAAAGCTCCCAAAACATGTAACTCTCAATGGCATGAAATAATCGCCATCATACTCCAAAAATTCCACAACTGTTTTTAAACCGGACAAATGTCCTCAAGACTCCATTTAGTCAAAACCGAGCCAACGACCCAACAGTTTACGTAAATACCCAAATGAAAGTCGATATAAATATTGAAACACGTTTGACCAACTATTATGCAAACACGACCAAAAGTATAATTAACTAAAATCTCATCGTTGGTCGAGACAAACCATTTTCCAAATGAACTCATACCCTTATGTTTTCAAAATGTCTCATAACACAATAATATGCATTTTCTGAAAAGGTTTATAAGTTCAAATACACAAAATGACACTTACGTCAATTGAAATCCGATTATATATGTGTAAAATCATCAAAAAGACATTTCAACATGATTTATTTACCAAAATACCCAAAGATCCCAAAATGGGTGTCTCAACATGTTCAAAAACTAAACATTTCAAAATAACCAAAACTTATCAGCAGTTAACAATTTGAGGTAAAACATAAACATTTTAAAATAAATATTTTAGCATGTACACCGTTTTCACAAATCAACTTGAACTCACCTTGCTAGATTTAGGCTAAATCTAGATTTTACCACATCTTGAGCCTTTCTTGAAGAAACTTGAATCCTCCAAGTCAAAACCTCCAAAAACCTAGATCCATACATTTCCAAACGTCAAAACACATAACCAAACACTTAGAATCATTCCCCAAACATAACATACCAAAATCCCCAAATGAGGCCAAAACCCTAACTTTCATAAAGGAAGAGAATAGGTGATTACCTCAACCACCATTTAAATCCGTCAATCAAACACTTCTAGGACACCAACACAAGCCACAAACTCCAAATCCTCAAAATGGTGGAAAGTTGGATGAAACCCTAGAAAACTTGGGTGAAGAAGGTGAAGATGAAGGGATTTTAGTTATAGCTTCCAAACCTTACTAGAAGATGAAGGAACACTTGGCTTGTGACAAAAACACTCAAAATTGAGTTAGGGTTCGTAACATATGGGAGGAAAAACGAGAGGAAACAAATGGGAGAAAGTTGGGTGAGAGTGGATAATGAGAAAAAGGCTGAAAATGGACATTTTAAGGCTCTGGCACCAGCTCGCGATAGTGCCCCGCGACTTTGACATGGTCACTATCGCAGGGGCACAATTGCCCTACTTGTACCGCAAGGGGTGGAGTCGCCGGGCACTGTCGCCCCACTCCCCCCGAACTCCGAAAATCCGACTTTTTTCGATGCTAGAATCCTCGATACTCGGACTTTAAACAAAGTTTTCCCAACAAAACCCCACCATCTACGAGTTCCAAAAACGTCTGGGTGACCTTTACTTACCGAAAATTACGGGTGTTACAGTTGGTGATGGTGGTTTGTCAAACCCAAATCCAATCAAAATTTGAAAGCTAAATCAAATCTAAATCCAATCAAAAATCAAACCTAACTCCAATAAAGAAACATGATGATGGTGATGTTGGTTAGTCACCAAGGCTCTATTTATGGGTTTATCCTTCGTAAAAGTTGTTGATTGAGTGCTGCATTTAGGATTTGAGAAGATAGCTATATTTATAAAATGTTTAGAATTACAATGCTAAAAATGGGAACCTACAGTACCATCTCGTCCCCTAACTTGTCGGATGGGTGTTGTAGGTGGGTCGTTACAACCACCACCACCCAAACACAAATACACACTAATTATCCGACAAACAAATTCATCCCAACAAAATAAAAAATAAACCAACAATCAAACCCATGTTCGTAACTCAACAAAATCAAACTAAAAAAATAAAACCCACAAAAAGATAAAAATGAAACCCAACAAAATCTTGTTCTTTGTTACTACAATCACAAACTGGAGATGAACACATAAGGAGTCGGAGTTTACGAGAAGGGAGAGAGACAAATCTAGGTAAAGGGAGATCGAAACCCAAATACGAGATGGATATGAGACCTTCGATGCAGATCTTCAAACCAAGGTAGAGATCTGGCGATTTACCATTGATTCAACAACTTTAGCAAGAAGTTCAGATCTTCATGTTCGTCAACAAATTTAAGACCAAGAGACGATGATGTTGGAAGTGAAAAACGAAAATCATCATCCAAATTCCAAACCCGAAACAAAAACGGTAGGATTGTTCTTTTGCATATGTTCCATGAGATTTGGTTAAACCCTAAGGTTTGAAACCCATAAAAAGAGATGGGGTCTGCATTATTTTTTTGCATCTCTTCTGTTGTCGTCCCTTGTCACGGTGAGCAGGGAAGACGATGAAGTAGGGGGTGGGTGGGATGTGTTGCCGGTTACGGTGGTGTCTAGAGGAGGTGGGTATTTTTATTGAAGATGCTTACCGGTACGGGTTGAGGTCGGGAAAGAGAAGAAATCGTTGACAGGTAGGACGACAGATATCGTCGGCACTGGAGGGTTTGCCGACCATCGGGGTATTCCTGACCAGATCCATGGATGAAGCATAAGCGTCGGAATATGTATATATGAAGTAATTGCCGGAAAAGGGGAGGGGTAATCGTCGAAAAAGGGTAAGGGTTAATAGCTGGGGATTCTTGTGGTTATGCTTATATGTATATATGAAGTAAGTCATAATAATAATAAGAGAGAATTATAGTTTTGGTCCTTAAGGTTTCGTATTTTCTTTGAAAGGAGGACCTATACTTTACTATCTCAAATAGTGGTCCCTGAGGTTTGATTTTTGCTCTGAAAGGAGGACCTCCTCACTAACCCCGTTAAAAAACTTGGTTAAAGTCAGGGGTATTTTCGGCAGTTCACTTTTTTCTCGTAAATCACATAAACGACTTCTTTCTTTCTTTTCTTCTGCTTTCTTCTTCTTCCCTGGTTCATCACTAACCAAACTCGATTTTTTGCTCTGCTTATTCGATAATGGTGATTTGTCACTGTGGTGTTCAAGCAACTTTAAGAACATGATGGACAAATACAAACCCTGGCCGTAGGTTCTACACATGTTCAAGATTGGTTATCTTTTTTTCCTTTCTCAATTTCTTACATTTCTTTCTCTAAGAATGTTCTGCTATTAACAGAGTGAAGAATGGTTTCTCCCTTTTTTTTCTTTTAACAGAGTGACCAATGTTCCTTTTTTGGGTGGTTTGATCCACCAATTTGTTCTCGGGCTGTAGATGTTATCCCTGGGTTGCTGAGGTCAAAGAACCGACTTGAAGAATGTATCAAAGCTAGAGAAAGAAAAATTTGGAATTTGCAGCTGCTGTTGGTTCTTAGTTGGCTATATTTTGGGTTTTTCTTGTATCTTTCTTTGAACTAATTGGGATTTTTAGTTAATCTCAATGTAGAATGGATGTGTTAGTGATGAACTAATGTATTTGGTTTTGTTAGTTTATTATGTAATGGATGTATTAGTGATGAACTCATGTATTTGGTTTTGTTAGTTTATCAATCAATACAATTTACTTTTTGACACATACTCTGTATTTTGTTTTGTTAGTTTATCAATCAATACAATTTCCTTTTTGACACATACTCTATATTTGGTTTTGTTAGTTTATCAATCAATTGTAATTTTCTTTTTGACATATTCTCTGTTTTAATGTAATGTGTTGAAATATGGGTACATACAAACCACAAAAATTCCATACTATACTTTGTAGAATTCCAAATTGTATAGATGAACATATACAAACCACTAGACATAGAAACCAAAACATTGTCATACCATTAAATGTCATTAACATAAGTTACTTGTCTATAACATTACCAACAAAATGGTACTTTGTCCATAACAAAACATTGCCAAAACAAAGTACTACCAACCCAAACAACAACCTGTTACATAAGTTACTTGTCCAAACAAACATCAACCATATCACCTAAACAAACAACAACCTAACAATCACATCAACCATATCATGCCCTACCCTGCTTGGTCCTGCTTGGTCCTTACATGTTCTTGAATTATGTCCCTGATTCTTACACCTATCACAAGTCACAGTAGCCCCCTTCCTGGATAGTTTTCCATTGCTCCCAGATTTCTGAGACATCTTCTCAACTGTCTTCTTTCTCTTCTTCCTTGGTCTGCCAATTTGTTTATGATGCTTTGGTGGAACCAAAGTGGTTGGACAATTAGATGTATCCCACAAAATACTTCCATTTATTGGCTCAACCTTGAAGCTATACATCTCCTTCCATGTGCTAAGCCTGTATGAAGGATCCACCCAATCTTCAGGTAATGTATCATGGCCATTAACTGCCATATTCCAGTTGGTAGCCACAACATGCTTGCAAGAAATTCCTATTAATTCCCACCTCCTACAAGAGCATGTCTTTGCTCTAACATCAACTATGCACTGGTCATTCCAAGGTCCAGACACCTATGAAAACAAACATCTATTATCTTATGCACAAGTATACCACATGGATTGAAGAATGAAAATGCAATATACCTGGTATCTATCTCCACCATTATATACCACATGGTATTTGACTGCCTCTTTCTTGACACTGTCCATGATTTTGTTTGCAGTTGGGGTCAGTGGTCCATCACAAACATCAATTACCTTTAACACATTTACAATCCTCTTTATAAGATAAATTCTTATGAACTCCAAGCAAGAATGAATTGGTTTATCCCTAGCATCAATGATTTGCCTATTGAACACCTCATTGAACACCTCACACATGTTATTTAGGAGGACATCAGAGTGACATCTACCTATATTCATCAACAAACATAAGACATATTAAGTGTAAGAATCTCAAACAAGTTTAAAACAATAAACATGGAAGTGGGATGAAAATAAGTAACCTGTAAAGTGTGACATGCTCCAATGTTGAGGGGGGGGGGGTCTTGTTCAACCATTCATAACAACTCAAATTGAATCTTTTCAAGTGATCCATTGTTGTTCTAAACTGGGGGACAGTGGGAGTTGTTACACACTGCCACAACAAATATTTGAATGTTTTACCTCTCCATTGAAGTTTCATATTCTTATGAATGAGCATAAGGCAGTATCTATGTTCAACTGAGGGAAACAACCTCTGAATAGCTGGAATGATACCCTATATGCAAATCAAAAGTAATGCAAATTAACATGGAGTTGGCATTAACAGATAAATGATAAAAGTGAAACAACCTCTGAATAGATTGATTTGTCATTCTTCACCACAACTATGTCCCTTCTCAATTGAATGTTGCTTGATTAAGTTCCTTGTTGTATATTTATTCCCAAATGACTGGCCTAAGTAAAAGTCAACCCCATGTCCATTAGTTGCTCTATGTATACCTCTTTTGCAATAACTACCCTCTTCATCCTCATCTACAAAATCAAAATTGTCTACCTCAAAAGGGTCAATGTCACCTAGCACATTCAGTGTATCATTATCTTCTCCATAGTTAACACCTAACCACCCTCAAGATGTATCTACATAATCTTCCATATCTGCATCAAATCCATCAAATGAATCATGGTAATTGCTATCATGACTCTCAAGTTCCCCATGGTTGCCACTTCCCTGGTTCAATGAATCTTTATCACACATGTACTGCCCATGGTTGCCATCTCCCTAATTCATATCAACTCCCTTGTTCACATCATTTACATTGTCCACTCCTAATCTTTGGTTCACATAAACTACATTGTTCACTCCTAATACGTGGTTCAAGTCTAACACATTGTTGGAATCAACTCTCTGGTTCAAATCAACCCCTTGTCCCACTTCTGGTAAACCAGAATCCAACCCTATGAAAGGATCAAAGTTAAAGTGAAAATGATTAAAACTTTGATTCAAGTCTAAGTTTTCAGCATTATTTGTTTTCCCATGTTCTATGAAAATATCTATAACTTGTTGGAAGGGACATAATTTAACAGGTTTGCAATATCCAGGTCACTCCCCAAATCTCTCAACCCTGTATCTAGGTCACTAGATGGAATCAAGAAATGGTACTACATTATATCTCTCATATCGTACCCTAGTGCTATCATGATTTTGTCAAATAGTGGAACTGAAAGGTGACCAGTGTTAATCAAATCAACTAAATCAGTTTTACCATTTATGTATCTTCTTCCAGGAAATGGTGTAAACACACCTCCATGGTTGATTATTGTTGTTATCAGTGTTGGGTAAAAGATCTATGATCAAAATAGAAGGTAAATAAGGTTAGTCTCACTGTAAAAATGATCGACAATGTCAGTAAAAAAAACATAGGGAAATGCTTACTGTAAACATCTGTTGGACTAAACCCTTCATGGAGTTCCCTTCTTAAAACCCACAAAGAAGATGACATTGCATTCGAGATTGCTTCAGTTTCTTGGTCGATTTTGTGTGAGTGAGAGGAGCAATGTGTATTAGTGCGAGTGTAGTGATGGGGATACCAAGAGTTAGCTAAATCAATTAGCTAGTTTCATTGGTTTGAGAGAGAAAAAAGCTAAATGACCAAAATACCCCTCCCACTAACTGAGTTTTTTAACAGGGTTAGTGAGGAGGTCCTCCTTTCAGAGCAAATACCAAACCTAAGGGACCACTATTTGAGATACGGTAGTATAGGTCCTCATTTCAAAGAAAATATGAAACCCTAAGGACCAAAACTGTAATTCTCTCTAATAATAACAATATATTTAATTTTTTGAGTAAACTACAATTTTCGTCCCTGTGGTTTACCACTTTCTTTGAAAGTGGTCCCTATGCTTTAAAAACTGCAATTATCGGCCCATGGTTTGCATTTTGCTTTGAAAATCGTCCCTCGTCGTTAACTCCGTTAAAATTGTCCATTAGAGTCAGGGGTATTTTCGTCCAACCATGTTTTCTTCTCTCTTTTTGTAATTTTTCTTTATTTTTTCTTATTTTTGTTTAAACCATACAAACATTAGGGACCAAATTGTAACTTCTTTAATTTTTTAATGATATTATTATTAAAATATTAATATATATATATATATATATATATATATATATATATATATATATAATATATATATAGACACAATACACACCGACAATCTCACGACGGCAATCTCCGGCGACCTAACCCTCACACGCCATCGTCCCCCGGGAAAACCTCCACAGAACCACCACCACCTCGACCCATGCTCCGGTGATATGTACATACATGATTCAAGCTATACAAGATTGATTTCATATACAATATTGAACTATGTATGCATTGTTTACACAAAGAATCATTCATCACCATGTATATTTAACCCATTTCAATTCCTCAATCAAAGCATGAAATGTTGTTAGACCCATAACTAGTTGCTTCTAAGCTCAAATCCAATAAACGCGTCATCCATAAGAACTTACATGATCGATCCCACACCCACCCATTCACCGTTCTTTCAAGAACCAACAGGCTCGAGAATGTCGAATAACTGTTCCCCACAAACACATCCGCTCTTAAGCAAACTTCATAATCGATTGTTGACTGAATGAGATACGAATGTTTTTTGTAAATCTCTACCACACCCAGTTTCTTCTTCTCAACTTCGTAACCTTTTTTTGTAAATCTCGTAACCCATCCCAATATACGCAGATCTGAGATTGATAGATAGAGAGAGATCAAGATACAGAGAGATCGAGATCGAGAGAGGGAGATCGAGATACAAAGAAAGAGAGAGAAAACGACCTCGTTGAAGGCTCGCCGGAGAAGACTACTGGAGGGTCGCATAGATCTGCGGCATCACCCCCTCTCCCTCCTAAACCTCCGACACCACCCTTCCACTTCTCATGTTAACCATGTGATACCACCGACGAGAAGAAAAAAGAGAGAGATGGTCCCTATGATTAAATCCTTTGGTGTCTAAGTTTGAAATGGTCCATGTTGGTTGTTTCCAGTAGAACCACCAAATCAGAAAAAGTAGCTGGCGGCGGGTGCTACGGCGGTCGATCGTCGGCCATGGGTGGTGTATCTGTATATATATGTATGTGTGTGATTATATATGTGTGTATTCATATTATATATATATATATATATATATAACTTACTGGTTATCTTCAATCTGGTGGGCGGGGGGGGGGGGGGGGGAGGGAAATATAATATAAATAATTTAATAGTTTAATTTAATCTACTTAAAGTAAATTACAGTTTGGTCCTTGTAACTTAATCAAAATTGTGTGAATAGTCCCTATAAAAAGAAAAAGACAAAAATACCCTTGAGTTAACAGACGATTTTAACGAAGTTAGTGATGAAGGACGATTTTCAAAGCAAAATGGAAACCATGGGTCGATAATTGCAGTTTTTGAAGCACAAGGACCACTTTCAAAGAAAGTGGTAAACCACATGGACGAAAATTGTAGTTTACTCTAATTTTTTTAATTGAAAATTAAAGAAAATCTTAAAAGGATCAAAATGTCCCTGAGTTAATAGGCCTATTTAACTGAAACAACAAAAGTGAAATAAAATGGTAACTACGATGACCAAAATTGTAATTAGTTTAAAATAGGGACGAAAATTGATAATGGGTGGCAACCACAGGGACCAAAAGTGTAATTTATACATAAATAAATAAATATACATATATCGGGCCATGTTCATGGAAAACCATTAAATAAATGGAATCCGGATAAAAAAGTTTATGAATCTAGATGTCAAATTAACGAGAAAAATGTGATTGTTTTTTGGTGTAATTTGTTTCGTTCGAATTTTGATCATATTTCGTTTTTTTTTTCAATTTAAAAAATAGGGGTGAGAAAATTTTTAATTTAAAAATAAAGAGTCTCCTTAATCACATCTATTGGATCAATTTGTTTAACGATTGATGTAGTGCTTTTTGATTTTTAATTTATTTAACGTTTTTCTCTGGACCTCCATATATATATATATATATATATATATATATATATATATATATATATATATGGAGCGATCAAATGAAAACCACTCTAATTTTGAAAACCGTGGAAACCCTCGATTTCATTGGTTAAGTCAATGAAATTGTTTTATGAAATTGTTTAATTTGATGAAATTGTTTCATATAATTATTTTATTGATGAAATCGTTGCATATATTTGTGTTTTTTATGCAAAAATGAAAAAGTTTCATCAGACTGCGAAAATAAATGAAACAATTTCATCAGAATGAGAAAAATAGATGGAACTACATAAAAAACACAAATATATGAAACAATTTCATTAATAAAAGAATTATATGAAACAACTTGATCATATTATACAACTTTATGAACCAATTTCATTAATTTAACCATTGAAATTGACGGTTTCCAAAGTTTCCAATCTAATATGGTTTCCAATTGAAACCACCTCTATATAGCCTTAAGTTTATTTGAAAAATGGTAAATGTATGAGAAATAGAGAATTAATCCTAGTCTTTCATATGGTCAAAATCGGATTTGACTTGTCAAATATTGTGTCTTTGATTGGTCCACAATTGCAGTTTTGACTGATCAAAAGTTGCGGCTATTCCAAAAATAGAAAGACAATTTCGTAACTTTTACAAATACACGAGACGAGTTCATATATGAACCTGTATGATTCACATATGAACTATATGTTCATATATGAACCAGTGCAATTCACATATGAACTCTTTTAACTGATCCATATATGAACCTTTGTGATTCATATATGAACTAATTAACTGTTAAATACATATGAACTAATTAACTGTATGTCCATATGTGAATTAGTTGAACTATTAACATATTCACATATGAACCTTTGTGATTCACATATGAACGTATAGTTCATATATGAATCACATTTGTTTACATATGAATTCGTCATGCGTATTTTACAAAACTACCCCTCTATCTTCTACAGATCACACACGAAATTATCTGATGCTTCAAGGTCAAAGCCGTAAATGTTGACCAAATAATGGGGTATGATCATTTCTCTATTTTTCATATATTTAGCATTTCTCAAATTAACCTCTCCCTATATATATATATATATATATATATATAGGGTTGTGTTCATGAGAATGAAAGTTATGGAGAGGAGTTTTAAGGGATCTCCACCCTTGGATACACATTAGGATGGGATACACCAAGATGAGATGCATCAGATTAATTGACGTATGAAGTGCGATTCATGGGATGGGTTTGAGATTAAAAGTGATCAGGGGTCAAAATCTTTTCTTACCTTCCCACCTTAACTCTTCTTCTTACATAAGCATTCGTCTATCTATCTATCCATCTATATGTATATATATATATGTAATATATATATATATAGTCGGGTTCAAAGAGAACAATACCTATTTAAAAGAACACGAGAACTAACAAAATCGTTAGTGATTTTACATTAACACACGAAAAAGGGACTTTGGCCACGGTTTCAGGTCCGTGTGGCTTTTTTGCATGTTAATGTAAAATCACTAATGATTTTGTTAGTTCTCGTGTTCTTTTAAATAGTTACTGTTCTCGTTTGATCCTCCCTCCCTCTCTCCCCCTCCCCCCCTCTCTCTCTATATATATAGATAGAGAGAAAGAGAGGGAAGATCACGCGAGAAGCAGACTAATTTGCGAGAAGGCAAGAAGGAATGCGGGTCACATGATTTATTAATTAAAAAACCATAAATAAAAAATAGTTTTAGAAAATAGGATAATTATCATTTTAAATTGGATAAATCTTTAAAATTCTCATTATATCTTTTAGATTTATTTATTTTGTAATTTCAATTATTTATTAATTTTTTTTTCTAAATATACTTTTAATTAAAAAAATTCACAATTTTAACCAAATATCACACGTGATATCATTATATAAATATTTATGCATATCACATATCATATTATTACATATGATAATTGTATATATTTTAGTTAATCATATGTGATTATGTATACTTCTATTTATAGATCTTTTTGTGATGTAAATATTATCACATGTGATAATTGTATATATTTTAGTTAATCATATGTGATTATGTATACTTCTATTTATACATCTTTTTGTGATGTAAATATTATCACATGTGATAATTGTATATATTTTAGTTAATCATATGTGATTATGTATATTTATATTTATAAATCTTTTTGTGATGTAAATATTATCACATGTGATTATGCGTCATTTATATTCAGACATATATTATCATATGTGATATTTACAAAAATCCACCTAAGGGTTCATATGTGATACATAATAATATATCGCATGTTAAACGAAGTTAATCACATGTGATTCAAAACGTAAATTTAAAAAATAGAGAAAAAAATGGTGAAATAAATAATGAATTAGTTATGGACATCGCATGTGATATTTGATGAAAATTATGATTTTATCTAGAAAATAATAATATGAATTTGATAAAAAAAAATTATGAATTTATTAAAATTAAAAAAATAAATAAATTTAAAAGATATTATGAGATTTTTAAGGATTTATCCAATTCAAATTGTAATTATCCTAATTTAAAAATAATAATTTATTTATACTATTTTTTAATTAATAAATTATGTGGCTTTTATTCCTTCTTGTCTTCTTGCAAATTGACTACATTCTCGTTTGAACCTGCCCCTATAGGCGAAGGATCGTGTGAGAAATTGAGTTAACCTGATAAGCGTGAGAAGTGGATCTGAACCCTTGAACACTTATAATCTCAAATCCATCCATGAATTGTGTTTCATAAGGGAATTGTTCTGGTGAATCTCGGTGTATCTTATCTCGGTTCATCTCATCCTAATGTGCATCCAACGGTTGATAACCACTTATCATGCTTCTCACGTTAACTCAACTTCTCACTGGAACCCAACCCTATATATCCGGGAGAGATCAAATGGAAACCAATCTAATTTTGCAAATCGTGCAAACCGTCAACTTCGTTGGTTAAGTTAATGAAATTGTTTAATTTGATGAAATTGTTTTATATAAATTTTTTATTGATAAAATTGTTTCATGTATTTTCTCATTTCGATGAAATTGTTTCATGCATTTTTTCATTCTAGTGAAACTTTTTCGTTTTTACATAAAAAACACAAATATATGAAACAATTTAATAAATAAAAAAATCATATGAAACAATTTATGAAACAATTTCATTAACTTAACCAATGAAATCGACGGTTTCTATGGTTTGGAAAATTAAGGTGGTTTTCAAATGAAACTATCCCTATATATAGCATGCATTCTTTTAGAGAACGAAAGTATTTGCTTCGCATAATAATTTTGAAGCGAAGCAAATATTTTTGAAATAATTGGCATATGACTCTAAAAGAACTGAAGTATAATTGAATTAGATTTGATCGTACATTTAGTTAGCACGAAGCAAAATGAAATATATATGTTTGGTTCACAACAAGTAACTTCAAAGCCATAAAAATTTGTTCCAATGTTTAATATAACTTATATATCAAAAATGTGTTCTATATGAAGAATCAAAAGTCACATAAATTCCGTTCCTTTTTCTGTATTCTTGATTATTGATCAAGAATCTCCTATCAAGAAGATAATAGATGTAATTCTTATTGTGTTGAAATTCGGGAAATAAAAGAAATCTCCTCAACCTTCAACTATTGAAAACACGTGTTTTAACTTCAAGAAGAAATCTCCCTCCCTATCAATATGTTTTTATCTTCTATCTAGATCTTTATTGACTTGAAATCAAACCTAACAAAACAAAACCGAAACTCAAAACCACCATCATCAAAAAATTAGTCATCTGCTATGTTATTTCGAGTAAATACGTGGTTGTCTTTATGTTTTCTCTTGGGTTTTATGAGATTTGTAGTGCTCGATAGGAGCTCTTCTTTGTAGTAAATTAGATAGAAGATGATGCTCAATGATCTTTGATAGCGCTTGATGGGAGCTCAGTGGTCTTAATTCAAATTGATGACGATGGTAGGAATTGATGTAACACCCTAAAATATGGAAATAACAACTAATTTAAAATTTTCTAAATACACCAATAGATAAATCATCTACCACCAATATTTAATATTTAACCTCAATACACACATTCTTTCTATATGAACAGTCTATAATAAAGACGGGTGCTACAAAAACCCAAAAGTAACGCTATCTCCAAACTGCGGAAGACTTCATCAAATGATTACATTTGTGACCACTAAGCACATCCCTTCATACGAATGCTAGAACCGAACCCCCTTCTGGAACCTGATGCACATGCCGACAAATAAAAAGGTTAGGCTTAACGCCTAGTGAGCTCAAGAGTTTTACATTAGGGATGTAAATATAAAACAATAACTTTAAGAATGTTATTTAAAATCATGATTTCCACAAACCCATACGTTTGGTTTGAAAGCAACCAAAACTGAAATACATTAAATCTTAAAACAATCTCCTTTCAACGTTCACCTCTTTTTGTGATTAAGATCATAAAACACACACCTCTTTAAATAAAGCCGAAACCCAAAGTGCTCGTAAAGTATAACTGACCTCATAATGATCAAACACCAAAAACGTAGTTGACTCCATCTTCCCAAAACATCTCAATAACTCGAATGAGTTTCAATAACCAAAACCTTAAAACATAGATAAATACCCATACACCAACGTCTTCGAAAACATGGATTATAAAACTCCATAACCAAACCACACCTATTGGTGACGGGGGAGACACTATTACATTGTACATAACGGAACACAAAGTAAATCTCATAGTTATGTAGTAATTCAAAACATATGGGTTACACATAAAACACCCACCGAGCTCAACTACTCCAAGTCTATCGCCCAAAAACATCAACTCAACCACTCCAGGTCTATTCTTGAGAGTCCCCAAAACCGGGCAACTCGGGCACAATGGAATTACACCTTACTGTCCATGGGACGCTGCCCGACCGTATAGGCCCACACCCTACTTACCATGGAGCCCGATGCCTATTCCGTGCCAAATGGTGAACCAACTTCCCAAACGGGGACAAAGGAACACCGTGCCTATGGATCCATTGCACTAACTAAGCCATTACATGACTCAAAACGAATGAGCCAAAGCATTCAAAACATGACATGCTCAACTAAGATGCAGTAATGCAAATCATAACCAAACGCTCAACATCGAGCAATTTAAAACGGACAAGTGTCCTCAAAACCCAACAAAATCCAAACCGAGCCAGAAGCTCAACAAATCCAAAGACCCAACGTCGAAATTCATAAAATGAAATCAAATATAAACAACCCATATTTATATAAACCCATGCTCCAAAGCATATAATTAATTCCAACGTAGTTTAGATTGGGACAATTCATTTTCCAAGTGAGTTTACAACATTTATTCTTTCAAAACGTCCCATAACACAAAACCATGCATTTCTCTAAAACACAAATCAAAACACATTTATACTCAAAATCTACTTCCATAAAATAAATCATAAAAATACCAAAATACATGATTTATTCATCATAATGCTCCAAAATTCCAAAGATGTGTACTAAATGAGTTTATAAAGTTAAACACATTTGAAATACTCAACTTATCAGCAGTTTACCAGACTTATCAACATTTAACAAAACTTATCAGTAGTTAACAAAACTTATCAGCAGTTAACAATTTCATGTAAAACGCTTTAAAATAAACATTTTGGCATGTACACCGTTTTCGCAAATCAATTTGAACTCACCTTGCCAGGTTAAATTAAACCTAGGTTCAATCCACAACCATTGACCTCCAAAAGCATAGATCTCACCCAAAGCTTTCCGAAGACACTCATTCCAACTCTTCAACTCAAGCTTCCAAAACCTAGATCCACATATTTCCGACCATAAATAACCATATTCAACCATAAATAATTGTTCCCTAAACATTTTACACAAGACCTCATCATATAACCAAAAACCCTAATTTCCATAAATGAAGAAAACAAGAGGTTACCTTACCCATAGCTTCAATCCACCAACCCAAAATACCACTAGAACACCAAGATGAGCCGTGCACTCCCAATTTTCAAGAACAAAGAAAAGGGTTGGGTGAAAACCCTAGAAATTGATGAAGGCGATGAAGAGGATGAAGATGGGGATGGTGAATAAATGCTCAACTTGAACCTTTTGAAGAAATACCCAACAACTAACAACAAATGAGGTGGTTGATGAGTTCAAGAACCCTAGGTTCGGTTTTTATGAAAGGGAGAGGTTGAGAGAGAATAACAAAAGAAAAGGTTGAGTTTAGAATGAGAAATGAAGCTAAAATCATATTTTAACCCGTCTGCACCTCTCTCGCGATTGTGCCCGACGATAGTGACATTGTCACTATCGCGAGTCACTCTCGCGCGGAATGTACCGCGGGTGGTACACCCCCGGCGATTGTGCCATGCGATAGTGACACCTGTCACTATCGCGAGTCACTCTCGCGCCACCTGTACTGAAGCCCAAAAATGTCCAAAACTCGCGATTCTCGCATGGGTCGATTCAAGGTTCGAAAGCACAACATTTTCCACCCAAAAGGGTGGACAGAAAGCGGAGGGATTACCAACGAAAGGTGGAAACTTACTTATGAAAAACTGGGTGTTACAATTAAAATATTCAAACTTGGTTTTGTCATTGGGGTATGAAGAGTTATCGACTTAAAAACTTTTTTTACAAGAAAGCGTTGATAAAATAAATTATGTGCCTTCGCTTTCACAAGTCTTTTCCCATCTAAGCAATAAGTATAACAGTTGGGAAAGTCAAACGATAGACGTCAATTATTGTTCATGTTTCAATGTAAAAAAAAACTCTAACATGCTTTCTTATTTGAGAGATAACAAATAGTTACCTCATATTTGCAAATTCATTATAAAAAGTGAGACCGCGTATACAAATAAGCACAACTTATAAAATACTTATTCCTGGCTACATAATTATTATTTTTAAGAATTACAGATCTATATCAAGAAATAAAACAATACTTAACACATTGTGTTTCTTCATGAACCTTGCTGGAAAAAATCCAAAAGCTAGTTGAGCCCTTATCGAGCAGAGCACAATCAAGCATCGAGCATCTATCAAGCAACCTTTATGGTAGGTTAAAGGTCTGGAAAGTTGTCCGATTTGTTTTTAGCCTAATTCTACGGTTTCGAGAGATTTTGGAAGTTTTTCGGTTGATTTCGAGGGATTTTTAAGTTTTTTTTTTCTCGATTTCGCAAGACTTTTTCGACTTTTTTGGTTGATTTCGAGAGATTGTTTTGGTTTTTTGGTTGACTTTAAGATACTTTCTTTAGTTTTTTGGTTGGTAGGGGCACAACCGAAAAAACACGGGTGGAAACTATCATAGAATGTTTTAAAAAAAAATATGCCAGGAAAAACATGTTTTTTATTGTTTTGGTGGGGGCCATCCCCCCACCTTCTGTTAGCTCCATCCGCCCCTGAAGTTCCATCTCGTTACAAATTTTTAGAGACAAGGCATATAGAGGGGGAAAATGGAGTTAGCTTTAAGCTTGTAGATAGTCCAAAATCATTTTCATTGTTGGATCATAATATCATATCCCATCAGTATAAGACAAAGGGTTTTTTCCGATTTGTGTCTTGAAGACCTTCTATTACTTTTGTTATTTGTCATTTCAGTTCGGGCTTCATCCTCAATTATCTAGTCGAGTGTTTTTACATTGGATTATTAGAGCTTTTTTTTTTCAGATGGTTGTCTTTAGATTTGGGAGATAGAAGAGAGAAGATAGAAACAGAAAGAAAGAGATAAGATATGTTTGTAATTAAAAAAAAGATAAGCATGTTTTTCCAATAATTGAATATTATAAAAAATATTAATATAAAAGTCAATAAAGAAGAGGAATTTTTACATTATGGTAATTCCAATTTATTTGTGTGATGTAAAGTTTCAGGATTAAATGCATAAGTTAACTTTATGATTTATTTCGTTTGTGTATTTTATGTCACAACTTATTTCCGAAGTATATAAAATGTCATGTCACATAATCCAATCACATATTGTACATCTTAAACATACACATCACATACATTTCCTATTAATTTTCACGAAAAAAATACTATACAACAGTTAGGCCTTGTTTGTTAGCAGCTTAATGAGCTTAATGAGAATCACAACTTATTCAGCCAGCTATATATGACTGTTTGGTAGTGGTTTAATGATATAGAAAGTGACTTATTCAGTAAGATTTTAAGGGGGAGCTTTATGCAGAAAGCCAAGTTTTTTACAAACCAGTCCCTCCCATTAAAAAACACGTTTCTTCAATCTATGAAAAAACTCTCTCAAATAAAAACCTTCTAAATCTATACAGACAAATTAATCCACACAGACAACTTTATCCATACAGAACTTAATGGAAAACCAACCAAACAACCCCTATATTGATAAGCATATGCATCTATACAGTTCTAATAATATATATATATATATATTCCTCTACAGTACACCTTGGTTATCCTTGCAAGGACTTTCATCTTTTCCTTACATTTACTGCTCCATTTTAGACCTGGTAAGTTCAAGATTATTCTTGACATAAAAATCTCAACCAATTAAATATATTTTCTTTCTTTTATCTAAGAGAAAATAAATATATTTTCGTGAAGCATAACAATGGACCTAACACCGTAATGTTATGTCCCTAATATTACGGCTTCAAATAAAGACTTGCATAATGCTTTCTTTCTCTGCTCCATTATCCACTTGTTCGAAATTTAAACGGTTAGGCCTTAATTTTGTCACATAAAAAAAGGTCCAAAACTTGTTTTAAGATAATCTAACTTGTCATATTGATCCATTTGTACATTTCATTTCACAAAGTAACATTAATGTAATTGATTTTTTCCATTCTCACATGCGAAAAAACATTGATCTCGCTTGTTTATCCAAACAGATATTTAAATCAAATATCTTGTTTAAAAAAAGAAGAATGAATGGTTGATCCGACCTATAAATAACCTTGGGCTTGGGCCCAATCCACTTCTTTAATATCTTCCATTTGAAATTTAGGAACTATTCAAGTCCAAGAGCAATACCATTAATCATAATTCTCATTCCAAAAATATTAGGAGGCGTTTGGTTCACAGATTCTGAAGAAATCTGATGGAATTGAAATGTTGAATTTCATTGATCAAATTTCATTTCTTTGTTTGGTTCATTATTTTTCATAGAAGGAATCTAAATTCCATCAAATTCCACGAATGAGGGAATTTAACATTCCTTAGCAACTACAAGGTATTTTTATGGAATGTAATTCTTATTTTTCATAATACCACATATGCCCTTAATTCAATATAATCTAATCACCGCCGATCTGAACCACCTCCGACCATCGACCACCGACCACCGCCATTCTGAACCACCACTGACCACCATCGACCATGAACCAACGTCGACCACTGGCCACCACCGTTCTGAACCATCGTCGTTTTGAACCACCTCCGACCTGAACCACCGTCGTTCTGAACCACCGCCGATCTGAACCACCGCCGACCACTGCCAATCTAAACCACCGTCGACCATCGTCGTTTTGAACCACCGTCGACCACTGCCATTTTGAACCACCGACAACCGTCGGCCATCGACCATCGCCGTTCTGAACCACCGCCGACCACCGCCAATCTGAACCACCGCCAACCACATCCGATCTAAACCACTGCTCTAAACCACCACTGACCACCACCAATCTGAACCACCGTTACAAATAAAGTATTTTTAATAGCTATTTTATTAAAGCATGTTTTGTTTATAAAAATTAAAATAATCAAAAAGGGTATTTTGGTCATTTATCAACATTTCATTCAAATTTCAAAGCTACATTATGTGAACCAAACAGACAGATTCCAATTCCTTTAACATATTCCATTCCAATTCTGTCAACCAAACAAGTGGTTAAACCTGACAACATTTCATTCCAATTTCTTCAAAATCAAATTCTTTTGACAGATTTCATTTCATCCAAAAATATTCTGCGAACCAAACGCCACCTTAGAGTATTTTAAATTTTATATTGTTTCTTTAAAATATAAAATATAAAATTTTCACACTAAACATTGATAGATTTTTTTTTATTTTAATTCAATATTATTTATATTGTTAAATTATTCTATAGTTTTATTATTCTAATACATTTTAAAAAATTTATATAAAACAAAAAAAGGAGAAAAGAACAAAATCTTCATCTTTTTATTTTAAAGAATTTGTCATTACACTTAATACCATATACTGTGGAAAAAAATGGACACGTTAAATTTTACTAAAACGATTTTGTGCAAGTTATAACTTATAACCATATGTTTTTAATTTTTACACTTTTTTTTGCTTGAAATTTATATGTATAAAATATGTATTTGTATGTATTTTCAAATAGTAAAACCGAATGTAATATTATTTACACCGGAAAAGGAAAAGTAAGGGTGTTTGCGGTGCGGTTTGGTGTGGTTTGGGGCAAAACCGCAAACCGTACCGCATATACCTCAAACCGCACCACACCACAGGTGCGGTTTGTATCTAACGCGCTTTACATCTTCAATTCAATAATTATAAGATTAAAACTTCATTTTAAAATCAACGATAACGTAATCGTAGTTCAAAAATTAAAAATATTCAACGCGTCTGATTCCTAAATACATATTACATAAATATTACAATTATTCTATATATACATATATGTATGTGTGTAATATATAAATTAAACATATATACATATATATATATATATATATAATGTGCGGTGCGGTGCAGTTTGAACCGTGGTTTGATAACTCAAAACCTCAAACCGCACCGCATAGTGCGGTTTGGTAAAAATTCAAACCGCAAGCCGCACCGCACCGCATAGTGCGGTTTGGTAAAAATTCAAACCGCAAACCGCACCGTGAAAGTTTTAAATCGCACTTTACGGTGTGGACGGTTTATGCGGTTTGACAGTTTAGATGAACAACCCTACGAAAAACAATATCCAATACCAATTCTTCCCCTCCCCCTTCCCACATCTCTAGTGATCTATTTGATTTTTACAACTTAATGATAACGATACAAAAAAGAATTGTTATCATAACTCATTAACGTTATGAAAAATACCCATTTCAAAATATTATGATCATAAAACCATTTATATTATAAAAAGTTTATGGTTATAAAAATCAGATCTTTTTGTCAATTAAATAGAAATAAAAAATAGTCGCATCTTAGAAAAGTTAACGGAATAAAGTCAATTAACATGGGGACATAAAAAGGGAAAAAAAGATGGATGGGACTTTTCCGGCTTTTGATATAGTGGTCCCGATGGGGGGTTCGCACAACACCTTATATATGGGTCGAGTGAAGGATCTCAACCATTTCACCGAAGATTTTATATGAGAGGTCTAAACAATGCCCTGTTTTTATGTTTTTCGTACTGAACAAAACTTATTCGGAAAGAAAAAAATTGATGAGAAATAAAAGGCAAAAATTGCAAAGCAAATATCATTTCGGGGCGTTCAAAGAGTCGATCATTTCTGCATGATTTTTTTTCTGGTGCACTACCCCTTCCAATGGGTTTCGAAGATAAAACTCCTTTTAACTCTTCATTTTAGTTTGTTTATTTCAACTCATTAACTAATTTATTATGGGATTGATTGCGTATGGACAATATGTCAAAAATGAATTGAAAAACTATGTTAAATAAAAGATAATGATGTGTCTCCATTTAATTAATGGGATAAAGAAGAAAGAGTGATTTTTTAGAACATATTTTTATGTTATAGAAATTTTCAAAGAAATTCACAAAAACAATTTCAAGAGGAAACTGGAAAAGGGTACGAATTATATCAAATCAGGCATAAAAAGAGATAGCAGTTTTCTTAATTTTATTTTTTTAATATTCCTCGATGTCGATGGCCAATGCTTTCGTGACGTGAGAAACATATTGATAATTGAGGAATTTTTTTTTTGAAAAGCAAATGCATGAGGAGAATCCCTTTTGTGAAGAAGAAGAAGAAATATATTTATTTATATTTTAGTAAGATTATAAAAGAAGAGTTGTGTTCTGATGAGAAGTTGAGGTTAACATGAGAAGTGTGAGAAGTGATTATCAACTGTTGGATGAGAAATGGATGCACATTAGGATGAGATGCAACGAGATGCACGGATTAATTCTCTTCTAAAACGCAATTCATGAGAGAACATTTGATTAAAAATGATCAACTATTCAGATCCATTTTTCACGCTTCTCACATTAACCTCCACGTCTCACATAATCCTTTGCCTATGACAGAAATTGTTATTAAAATTTTAATAACAATTTTTTTACTATAATAACTAATTAAATATTATAATAATTATATCTTATTATTATAGTAACGGTGCAATAATAATATAATAATGATGATTGTAATTATTATAATAATAACTTTAATAAATAATAATAAAAAGTTCTTTAGGAAAGGTAAGATTTTTAAGCATTTTGATAAAATATTGAGAATATATTTGAAGAAAAAATGGATAAAGTTAACCTATTAAGCTTACTAAAATATTATATCAAGTAGTGTTTCAATAAGATAATTTAACAATTAGTTAGTAACTAACCAAACATGTTTTTTAAATAAATTTAAAAAATAAGATAGTTTATGGTTGTCAAATATGACTTAAATATTTGATTTTTTTTTCTTCTCATTCTCTTATTATAAACTAGAAGCGTACTCGCGCAATGCAGCGAGATATATCACGATTTTAATGTTTATTTTTATTTTTTATTGATTTACAGTACGATTTTGAATGATTTTTATTGTGTGATAATGGTTTTTTTATATATAAATTTGTTTAATTTAGGCTTAACAATATAATGTTTTTTATATAAAAAAAATTAAGTAGTTTGTTAAAATTCATTAATTATCTTATATATATTAATTTTTTTATATTTAAATTAAGATGTTTATTCTGTTTTGATTATGTTTATCAGAATTCAAATTTCATAATTTTAGGATTTGGGGATTAGAGATAAAGATTTTGGGGGATAAAGATGAAATTTATTAATTAGGGTTAAAAGCATTTAAAAGTAGTACATATTACTTCATTAATTGTTTTTTAAAAGATTTTAAGTAGATTAACATTAAATAATAATACATAATGCTTAATACATCACGATTTTAATGTTTATTTTTATTTTTTATTGATTTACAGTACAATTTTGGATGGTTTTTATTGAGTGATAATGATTTTTTATATATAAATTTATTTAATTTAGGCTTAACAATATAATGTTTTTTATATAAAAAAAATTAAATAGTTTGTTAAAATTCATTAATTATCTTATATATTTTAAATTTTTTATATTTAAATTGAGATGTTTATCCTGTTTTGATTATGTTTAATAGAATTCAAATATCATAATTTTAGGGTTTGGGGATTAGAGATAAGGATTTTGGGGGATAAGGATGAAATATATTAATTAGGGTTAAAAGCTTTACAGGTAGTATATTAGGCTTTAGTAGTTATTTTTAAGAGATTTTAAGTAGACAGCTTTAAATGATAGTACATAAAGCTCAGTGAATTGTAATTAAGAGTTTTTTATGTCATCTTTATAATATAGTATAGATATAGAAAAGATTCATCTGTTATTTTTTCTGAGACAAATATTCATAACTTCATCTAAATTCTATGAGTTAACTATTTGAAAAATGTGAATATAATTAGGGTCACTCAAGAGATTAGTTTTTGTGATTGTAATAAAGTTTTTACATAATGGTTTTTCTTTAAAAATAATGGGCAATTTGGTTCATAGAATTGGAATAAATTTGAAGGAATTGAAATGGTCAATTCCATTGATCAAATTTGGTTCACTTACGTTTGGTTTGCAGAATTAAAGCGATGAAATTCTTCAAATTCCATTGAATTCCATGATTTAAGGAATTCATTATTCTTTGGCTTAAGTGAAGGAATTGGTCAAATTCTATCAAATTCCATTCTAATTCTTTCAAAGTCAAATTCCTTCAATAGATTCAAATTTCATCAAATTCCATTTTGTGAACCAAACGGCCCCTTAGTGTATCACAAAATAAATAATCTAATCAAATCAATTTAGCATGTTTTCAACTAAATACTCACTTTTTCTTAAATAAAAATTAGATTACATATTTTTTTAAAAAATTAAATTATGTAAAATATAATCAATATTTTATTCAAATAAATGATAGCAAAAAATACGAGCATTTTATTATCTTTAACTTAAAATTTATGACGATATATATCTATTTTAAGATTTACATATAAATCTTAAAATACCTCAGAATCTCGATTGAAAATTGTAAATTAATTAATATAAAAGTTATAATTAAGATTCACATGTGACTTTATGTTAAGATTCTCGTGTTCACATACTTAAACTAATTCATAATCTTTGTTATAAATTTTAAATTGATTCACGTATAAGTTATGATTAAGATTTACATGTAAATCTATGTTACAACTCATATGTGAATCTATGTTAAGACTCACATGTTCACATATGAACCAATAAAAAATATCGATTTTCATGACATATGAAATTTAATTCGATTTGTAGATTGTAAATCGCCAACTATTTTAGGTAAAAAATTGGATAAAATCGATAATTATTAATATCCAAAAAATGTTATATAAAAATTAGAAGATAAATTAGGATATTTGATTTTTTTTCAATAGTTATCTTCTCTTAATTAGTGAAAAATACTTGAAAATAAAAAATTTAAACTAGTGGTCGAGATTGGTTCTCCCATTCTTAAAATTTTAGGATTTCTCATTTGAACCTAACATTATATATATATATATATATATATATATATATATATATAGAGAGAGAGAGAGAGAGAGAGAGAGAAAGATTCAAACGAGAATTTTAACGATTTAAGAAAACAACAAATCGTGTGCAAAATCATATATGATTCGACATTAACGGCCAAAAAATCACACACACACACACACACATATATATATATATATATAGAGAGAGAGAGAGAGAGAGAGAAAGAGAGAGAGAGAGTTCACACGAGAACGGTCGAGTACATACAAAATCATATATAATTCACGCGACTTTGTCATGACTTAAGTCGTGGGCAACGTCGCCCACGTCCATTTTTTTGGCCGTTAATGCCGAATTATATATGATTTTGCACATGATGTGTTGTCTTCTTAAATAGTTAACGTTCTCGTTTGAATTTTCCCATCTCCCTCTCTCCCTCTCTCTATATATATAGGGTCCGATTCATTTGTTAACCACATTTTTTGTGTTAACTTTATGAACCATTATAAGTCCTTGATCTTGGAAATCAATTGTTGAGATTGAATATTTTTTAAAAGCCTTAATAAGTGTACAATTAATGAAAAATTATGAGTGAACTATAGTGATAAGGGTATTTTGGGAAAAAAAACAATGAAATATTATGTATTTTTTCTCTCTCAATTAATGTTCCTTCCAAAAGAATTATAACCCCCGGTTCATTAGTGTTCTTGAATCTGCAATTCTGCATGCATTTGATATGGGGACTCGATCAATATCACTTTGTATAGGTTCATTAGTGTTCATGAATCTGCATCCATTGGTAATTGAATGATTGGTTTGTGCAAACAATCATACTTGGATGTTTGGTTCATTAGGTTCATTCGTATTCATTAGGTAATTGTTGTTAACTGATATGGGGACTCAATCAATATCACTTTGTGTAGGTTCATTCTGTTCATTAGTGTTCATGAATCTGCATACATTGGTAATTGCATGATTGGTTTATGCCACAATCATACCTGGATGTTTGTTGTGGTAATTGTTGGTAACTAACATAGGGACTAAGTGTTCATCAACTCAAGCATGCAGTAGTTTCATACATGTTCATATGAAGAAATATGAACATTATTACCTTTAAATATCACATCGAACATGTGTTAACTTTATGTTACCTTAACTGACATCATATTCATATGAAGAAATATGCACATTATTACTTTTAAATATCACCTCGAACATGTGTGTATGCACTAACATATGAACTGCCTTAACTGAACATCATATTCAAATGAAAAAAATATGAACATTATTTCTTTTAAAAGTTGAAATTTTGACCAAAAATGCAGTGCCTTATGATTTTAAATTAGACTTCATATAGTTTCGCCTGAGTGGTTTAAAGGGACAATCATACATGGATTTGTAGAAATCATCATACTCAATCGATGGACAAAAGATCAGAATTAAAACAACTAGCTACTAGATTTCTTGTGATGTTTATACGATTTTATCAATTGATTATAGAAAATATTTTGAAATCAAAGAATTAGCTAGGATTGTGGAATTTAAAATTTTGTAACTCCCACATAAGTATAATAAATATTGTATATATTAATATTTACCTTTCTACCATTTGTCATTAATGGTTAAATGAATAAAAACAACATATCAAGGTGCAATTATATTGGTTGCAGGCCCGTTCCTGACATTTTTTGGGCACTGGGCGAGACGTAAAAATGGGGCCTCGATAACTACGAAATTATTTTCAATATATTGTTTATATCATCAAAAATAACATTGAATTTAAGAAATATTAATAATTCATATAAAACTGTTTTTCCCAGTATTCTTAGCGCAAGATCAATCAATAGTCATTTTTAAATTACTATTATCTACCATATCAATTTTACATAACATCGTCATTCAGTTCCACCATCAAATGCATTTTATGATATACTTTTAATATATAGATTGAAATCATTTGACGTCACTATGTTGACCATTCAGAGTAACACTTTAAGTAAATCAACATAAATCAGTTGATATTTCACATGTTATCTTATGTTAATGTTTTTCATCATCATTTTAAACTTTTATGGATGAAACAAACTTTTTAAGAACCATCAATCTTATAATCAAAATTCCATGTTGGATATAGTGTGAAATCTTATTCTTGTTTTAGAGATAATAGAGTACTTAAGATTCATGCACCCAATATTAGATAATAAAAAGTCAATAATGTATGAAAAATAAGTATCATTGAAATCCTAAATATAGATATATGTTGGATCGTCTCATATAGTTTGGTAATTGTCTTCAAAATGTAGAAGTTTTCTTAGTTAATAACAAGAAATCTACTATATTCTAGCACAATAATAAAATTTATGTGGATTGAATAATGAAAAAAGTATGTAGAAGATGAGTAATACTAAGGATTATAGGCAAAGAGTATGTAGAAGATGAATAATGAAAAGAGTATGTAAAATTCATGAAGATAGAATAATAAAATTAAAGGATTATAGGCAAAATTAGTTTTTAGATAAAAAAATAAAAATAAAAAACCTAGAGAAACAATAAACAATATTATAAAATGAAAGACTAAATAAGTTTTTACTATATTTTTTTGTCTAATGTTATTAATTAATACATGTTTAGGCCCTTAATATAATGTTAAATTATTTTTGGGTCCTATTATATACTATTTTTTTTTGTTTTTTTATGTACATTTTTTTTCATTACTAATATATAGTATATATTAAAAAATTTGGGCACCTATTTTTTTTGGGCCATGGGCATGCGCCCGACCCGCCCTCCCCCAGGGACGGCCCTGATTGGTTGGATTAGTTCACAAAGTTAACAACAATATGTTAGTTAACAAATAAACCTCTCCCCCCCCTCTCTCTCTCTATATATATATATTCATATATATAGAGAGAGAGAGATCAATGTGGTTTATTATTATACATCATTGCATCTCAATCTTAACCATCCATTTAATCTAGTATATATGTGATTTTCATAAATATTTTGATTGTTTCCTAATATAAAAAGTTGATCATAATTAATGAACAATAATCATCTTTAATAAATATCTAAATTATAATAAATGAATCATCATCATTTTTATAAATATCTCAATTGATTGGGTTGCATTGATTGTACAAATGAAATAGGTTGCATTTAAAATTTGCTCTTTCCCTCTCTCTCTCTCTCTCTCTCTCTCTCTATATATATATATATATATATATATATATATATATATGTGTGTGTGTGTATATGTATGTGTATATCACAAATCAAATAGAAACTCACTAAAAGCTGAAAACTATGGAAACCCAATTTCATATATTATTTTGTAGGTGAAACAAAACACATGTGAAAATCAAACCCTTAAAATCAATCAAAATCATTCAATAAATTTGATTTGTAAGTTATTATTCATATTTTTTTTATGTCCTGTTTTAGTGTGTGCGTATGATTATGTATTTGATATATAAACGCACATAATTTTGTGTTTTTTTCACACATAAAATATTAAACAGCGTAATATTACATATGTCATTTCACCTACAAAAATAACACATATACAAACTGGATTGTTACAGTTTCTAATTTTTATTTAATTTACCATATATATAAAAATCAAATCAAATAACCAAGATAAGTGTTGCTACTTATAACCTTGGACGGATGCCCCCTTGTCCCTTTCTCTCTCTCTCAAAACCTCTGTCAGTTAAAATTTCCCTCATTTCTCTCTCTCTCTCTCTCTCTCTCTCTCTCTCCCTCCAGCCACCACCGGAGACAGATACTCATTCACACGCGCCGCCACTCGCCACCACCATCGCAGCCTTCCCTCCACCAATTCAAGATTCATAACCTCTTAGATTCATCTATCAAACCAACAAACAATTTCAACAGCTTCCCAGCTTCAAATTTATGAATAGAACTCGACCCTCGACCGTAAAACTAGTTACAGATGGGAGGAGTAACATCATCTATTGCTGCCAAGCTCGCTTTCTTCCCACCTAGTCCTCCGTCTTACACGGTGGCCGGTGACGGCCAACTCTTTATTCCCGAGCTTCCCAGGAGGGAAGGTGTTGACGTGTTGAAACTTCCGACTAAAAGAGGCAACGAAATAGTTGCCGTACATATCAAACACCCAAAAGCTCGAGCCACCCTTGTTTATTCTCACGGTAATGCCGCCGATTTGGGACAGATGTTGGAGCTTTTTGTCCAATTGACTCATCGTCTTCGTGTTAATGTGGTTGGGTATGTATTCACTTCTGCTTCATATTATCCACTCATTAGTTGATTGATTTTTTGCATAATTTTGAATAATTTATGATCTCGTATTTGTGGGTGTTCTAATCTTCTTGATTGTATTATTCTTGAAAACTAACCACTGAACATTAGAATTGTTGATGCTTTATTTCCATGATCTTAATTTAATGCTCAACCGATCGAAAACAAGAGTCAATGGTGGATTTTTTAAATTAGTGTTGGTTATTTATTAATTCTGATAACCACAACTATAATGCAGAATCATTAGAATAAAAGCATCAATCTCAACTTTATACTTATGGCCTTTTGGCATCTTGTTGCCTATTTTTATATGGAAATCTATAGGTGTGTTGGTTGGATATTTGTGATCCTAATTCGATCTTGATCAACAAGTGGTTAGATGGATTATTTCGGTATGAATTTAGATTCTTTAATGATGTTTATTTGTTGAGTGATTTGACTTATTATTTGATTACGCACATGCTTTGGTTTATAATTGTAGTTTTGAACATGCTTGTTAGAAGCGTTAAAACGAACATTTTATTACCTCGTGACATCTTTGTTTTCTTGTATATTTGCAGCTATGACTACTCGGGCTATGGGCAATCAAGCGGAAAGGTTTGGTTCTACTCGAGTATTGTTTAGAAAAAGCTAGTTTATGACTTACCAAACGAGGCTTGTTCAATAAGCTAAAAAAATAAGCTTGTTTATGGTTGCCAAACATGGCTTGAGCCTTGGTCTTGTTTCATAAAGAGCGTATCGGTTAACCTAATATGGCATTTCTTAATGATATGACAACAATTTTGTGTGTTCACTGTCTTTTTGTAACAGCCATCCGAGTGTAATACATACGCAGACATTGATGCAGTATATAAATGTCTCAAGGAGAAGTATGGGGTTAAAGATAATGAACTAATCCTATACGGTCAATCCGTTGGTAGTGGTCCAACCATTGATCTTGCGTCACGTATACCGGACTTGAGAGGTGTGGTTCTACATAGCCCTATCCTCTCGGGGCTGAGGGTACTCTATCGTGTCAAAAGAACCTATTGGTTCGATATTTATAAGGTAATAATCACAATTTTACATCTGGTGTGCTAGACTTGGATCATTTCTCCTGGTGAAATCTGAAGGGCTCTTTTAGAGATTAATCTAATGAGGTTCCGCGTATTCTCACATTCGTTTCTTTTGGTTTCAGAATGTTGAGAAGATTGGTTTGGTGAACTGTCCTGTTCTAGTCATTCATGTAAGTTTCACCCTATAAAGATCCCTTTTTTTTGTTCGGGATGTTTATTCCATTTTTATCTAAAATAAGATGGACAAAAGATCACCCAATTGAACAAATCATTGGTGATAAAGATTCTGAATTAAGAACCAGAAGCACAAGCGTATCTATTTGTGATCATTTGTATTTGCTAAAAAACCGAAAATGGCTGTATGAACAAACAGGGGACAGCAGATGAAGTTGTTGATTACTCTCATGGAAAACAGCTATGGGAGCTCTGCAAGGAGAAGTACGAACCACTGTGGGTAGACGGGGGCGGTCATTGCAACCTTGAGCGCTACCCGGAGTTCATCCTACACTTGAAGAAGTTCAGTTTGGCTGTTGGAAGACCAAAAGCCGCCAACAATTGCTCTAAAAATGTCGCGAACCAGAAGAAAGCGGCATCTGATCTGCCAGAAATATCTAGGAATAGTTTAGATAGTAAAGTCAACAAGTCGAACAAACGTGACAAGTCTCGAAAGAGCATCGACGTATTCAGAAGAAAAAAGGGCTTAGCATGGTGACATTTTCGTATGTTTTTACTTATGTTCAGCTAAATTTTCTCCAACTTTCCTGTCTCTATTTATAGTAAAGTAGAACCACGAAATAAGTTTAAAAATACATTTATATAAAATCAAATAATTAATACTATTTTGCAATTGTTGTAATCTATATTTGCAAAGTAACATATAATGCTTATCAAAGAATCATAAGCCTACACTAAGGTGTCGTTTGTTTTTTAAGAGGTCTAAAGTCTGAAGTCTTATTTTAGTTATGATTAATAAAAGTTGGTGTGTAAAAAGGTCTGAACGATTCAAACTTAAGAGCCATTAAGAGGTTTAAAAAAAAAAAAAAACCCCAAAATCATACAGATTCTCTTAATCATCATTCGGCATCTACCCTCTCTGCTCGGAAAAGCCATGGAAGAAGACCTGGTTTTTATCTACTCAGATCGACAACCGTGGCCTACTCCATTGCTAGTATCGAGCTTTCATCTCCATGAATCTGTCTGTCTGTTAATTGTTAAGTTGTGTTGATCTTTCATCTCCATGAATCTGTCTGTCTGTTAATTGTTAAGTTGTGCTGATCCGTGTTGCTATCTGGCTGATACCAGGTAACTCCCCATTCGACAAATCTACCAATATTAGATCTACAAGCAAAGTAGGACTAAGAGAAGATATCCGCGCTAAGATGAAGAACAGCCATGCCCACCGAGCCAGCTGTATCAAGAATTCCCATGAACCGAATTAGGTAGTATGGTCTAACAGCGATTAGATTTACTTGTTTCAACGTCTTTCTTTCTCTTCAAGTTCTCGCCATTTCTTCATCCATGTCTCTGTGGCTTCAAAACGTCCTGAATAGAAATGAAACCGCTCTTTTAACACAAGAACTCAACGGCAACAGTTTAATCATTGGTCGACAGACTTTCTCTAGTTTGTTGCCATTGATGGGTACTTCAAATATTTGAATAATAACATACATGAGTCAGGTTCAAATGAGAACCGTAAATATTTTGAGAACTGAAAACCAACTATTCATGTAGTATTCATTATGAATAACCACAAATATTCATAGAATATAGAAGTGTTGAGGCTTACCAATTTGCACTTCAGTTCATAGATTGCCTGCTGTCTCATGTTTGCAAAAAACCTCAATGACTGAAACATAAATACAAAACAAAACCATTATATTCATATGGATCATGGATTCTATCAGAAAGAAGATAACACAAAACACACCATGAAGAACAAGAGCTATACTTACCCCAATTCTTTGCATCTCCAAAGACTTGCGTAACGCTTCTCTTTTACTAAGGAGGTTTCTTGAAAACTTTAAAGGGCGTTTATAGTTCTTCCCACGATACATAATTATAGCATACCCGAGTTTCAGCTTCTCTATGGAAACAAGTATCCCACCACTTTCGGCTTCAAGACTTTGTGCAGTGTACAAGATCCTCGAAAACGCTCTTTGCATTGTGATCACTTTCACTATTTCCCTATGCTTCCAGTGTTGATGCAAACCTTCTATTACACCATCAAAAACACCGCGTCTCCCTATAATCCAACATTTCAATATAACAAATATATCCGCGATAATTAGTCCATTTGACTTAAAAATTTGAACTTTATCTTTTTTTCTTCAGGTACGAGAGTTTCTACTTACCGAGTACTAATGTGCTATCCATCTTCAACCCCATCTTTCGCAAACACTCTCTCTCTTCACTTGTTATGATCTCTCGGTCCTCATTCGGCTCAATGGGCTCCCATGAAGCGTTTAACTTTGCCAACTCTTTCGACACCATATCTATCTTCATCTTAAGCTGCAACAGGAATTCACATTAGCGTGTCTTCGTTTTTTTCAACAGAATGATGCGAAAGACTTGAAAATATACGTACAATGAAATACTTGCGCTCTTGATTCCGTATTTCTTTTTCTAGTTTTAACTTTTCGGTTTCTACTTGAACTTCAGCTTCACTAGTTGTAGGCTTGAATCCCTGATGTTCTGACTGAATGCTCTGAAATTCTTGTAATGTACCAACGGTGCTAGAATCTGATAATGGTTCATCGATATAGTGAAGGGTTTCAATTGTGTGAGCGCGTGCTGCTTCTTCTTGAAGCTGGAAACTTTTCAGCTCCATTTCTCTGTCAGCAACTAGGTCTGCAACGTCGGGAGGAAGGAAATCCTTGCCTCTGTATAGTATTATATAGAATTTATTACGTAGTAGTAACACTCCACCAGTGAGAAGCTGCATTTGCAAAGACATTATCTTAAGTTTCCCAACATTATCCGGTATCAGAAAGTTTAGGATCAACAATGTTAAACACATAATGATGGCGGAAAGAAATCAAACACGCCATGTACATTTGAACAATTTACCTATATTCACGATTGATGTTAGGATTCTTGATTATTTCTTACTATATTTCGTGAATTTTAATATATATTCATCATAGAAGACTAGCTCCATTTGTACAAAGAAAAACAGATAGAAAATGCACAAAGAAAAGAAAACTATCGTAACTGTTTTCTTCCTAAATATGGTATGGGGGTTAATGCCCTCGAATCTATGAAGTTGTAATTTAGTTTATAGTTCAAATCAAGTTCCATATCCGATATGAAATCCAAAAATCATAGTTCAACAACAGTTTAGATTTATAGTTGATACAAATAAGAAGCATAAAATAGAAAGTTAGAGCTTCTCTTCCACCAAAAAAGAGAGCACAAAAGGGTCGTTGGCCCAGCAGTACCTGGGTTACCAGTAGGTTCTTCCCTCCACGAGGTCAATGGTTCAAGCTTCACCAAAGGTGTGGAGTGTGTGTGAGTTTTGCAATATATAAATATTATATACTTCAAAAAATATTACTAGGAACTAGGAAATGAATCATAAATACGGAATCATCCGACAATCAACTACCACTACCAAAAAATGGTGACATGGCATAGAAAATATTTCGTTTCTTTAGGTGGTAACTAAACTTACTTTCAGCTCAGAAGCCATCTGCTCATTGCTTGTGTTAGGAATGCCCCATTTCACCGCGATCTTTGCAATGTGGCATTTCTCCCATAGTTTTAAGATGGCTGCGGCCAAGCCTTGGAGGTTTCGGTTTCTCCCTGTACAACGAAAAAAGAAAATAACAAAATCAAATTCAATTACAATTACAATCTTGAATGCAATCTTGATGCATCAAAAACAAGAGCTAGTAGCCACAGAACCGAGCATACATTTCCCATCTCCAAAGTGACAAAATTTCAAAATCAAGCCGAATCATTAAATATACAGCAATCATCAAAAAGAATGGCGAAAGCAATATAAATTTTGGGAAAATGTCCATACCAAGGACAAAATGGGTAGGTAAATGGTAAGCAAGCTTCCTCAAATGTGTTAACTCGTTGTCTGTTAGCTTAGATCTAGCATTCATTGGGCAACGCCTTGATGGTGGCTTGTATCCAGGAACCACTTCTGGAAGCATATCTGCATCAACGGGCAATGGCTTTGGCATCCACCAATCAACAAAACGAGGTCCCAATCCATCCAATAATCTATCGGCTTCCCTTTCGTAGAGTGACCCTTGGACCACCATGGTCTCCTCTTCACCGAAGTTCCCACCAACAATTTGATTTGTTGAGCCCATGCTAAATTTATCACGCAAAAAAGGAACGCTGCCCATATAACTGGTTTTGGAAAAATTAAGGTTTTGACCACCATCAAAACTGGTGTGCATTTCTCTATAGTTGCATCCTCTATAGATAACAAGGGTATCCTTCTTACTCCATATCACAAATCCTCCTGTCTTAATCTGCCAATGGAAAACAGGATATATGACACTCAATCTAGCCATGAAGCACACAAATGGGAGTTTAGATATGGAGTTCGATCGGTGTATACACAAGTCTTGACAATAAACGATTATTTTGACAGATGGGAGTTTTTTTGTTTGGATTCCTGTTGTAAAAGAAACCAGAATGCTTTTAAGATTCCTAGTAACTCATATGACATCTTGAAGTACTAAAGATTCTTTAATTTCGGCTACTTATCATTTTCAATTTGTTAGTCTTGATTCATATGTTGCAGATAATTAAAAGATAGTGTAATGTTGGTGATTTTGGTGAAATCATTGGTTCATTTACGTAATTGGATTCACAAGAGAATATGGGGTTGGTAGTTAAGCTCTATCTCGGGTTCACAACAAAACATAATGGAGTAAGGAATCAAGAAGCATTACTAACCTCCACAATTTCGCGTGCTCTATCCATATTTCGACACAAGGGCATATCAAATTTGAGCATAGCAAGCTCATCAGTATTCCAAATCAACCTAATTTGTTCAACAACACCTTCATTTACACCTGCTTTCTTAACCTTCACCCAATTTCTCATCTTCCTAGCCTCCCCTCTCAACCTCTCAAGCAACCCCACATCAAGGCTCAACTCAGCAGCAGTCACCACTTTCACCTTCTTCATCCTTCTAAATACCATCCTTTCCTCCCTCTCCCACGGCAGTTTCCGGCGAAACCATCGCTTATCTCCGCCATCACTATCCTCTTCTAACTTCCCCAATGACAAATCGAACTCCATTTGTTCTGAATTGTTCTCGGTATCCCTTAATTCTTGACTTTCTTCTTCAAGATTATCAATGCTGTACAGGATTTTCTTCATTGCGTGCTTGCCTCTTCCGCCGCTAACTTTATGGGTCAATGATTTTGCGGCCTTTTCGTCTTTGTTATCGGAAGATTTCTTCCTGTTCTTAGGTTTTGAGAAGTCGATGACTTGATTGGGTTCAAGAACAAGTGGGGTGTTCATCCATGGGGCTGTTTTTGTGGCTGAATTTGAAGGGTTTGGGTTAAATTGGTGTTTTTTGTCATGGGTTTCAGGGGTGGGAAGAGGGAATGAATTGTGATGAATTTGTGGGTTTGAGGAGTGAATCTTTTTGGGGAAGTTCGAAGCATTTGAGAGCATGGTGGGAGAGAGAAACATGGTGGCTGACATTTGTGATTGGTAGCAAAATTGTGAGGCGAATACGCTTCGAGCTTGAATTTGGAAGAATTTTTTTTTATCCCAAGTGCAAGGGAGGTGCCATCGTATCTTAATATGTCATTATCTACGTGGCAGAAAGTAGCTGATCAAGCAAGCTCTTCCACGTAGGCAATATGTATGATACATAAGAGCATCCACAATTCAAGATTCTGTTACGTCATTTTTCTCTATCTGCCACATCAGTTTCCTCTTTCCTGTATATTTCATAAACCTTTCACTCCCAATCATGAACCGATCCATAGTTTATATAATAAAAATGTACTATTATAATTAAAATATACTTTTAATAATTAAAAAACAATAATTAAAGCTTACAAGACAATAATTAAAATATACTTTTAATAATTAAAAAATAATAATTAAAGCTTACAATATTTATTAATTAAAATATACTTTTATTAAAATTTTTATTAATTAAATTTTAAATTATAAAAAAATGAATCGATCCTCTCTTAGTGATGTAAATTAATTTTTTATTAATTAATAATTGGTGGGGCCCACTATTTCACCATATGGAGCGGTCCTTACAGAGGAACCGTTCCTGGTGATGTGTCAAAAACCTCCACATTTTCAATGCTATGGACTTTTGTTTTTCGGTTTGTGGACTTCCACGTGGATGGAAGAACCCACCATTGTGGATGCTCTAAGAGCATCCACAATGGTTAAGTTGACTTTATACTTTAGCGACTTCATATTTCCACTACTTTTATTTAAAAAAAACTATCTTTAAAAACCCTCCCCAAAGCAACCAACTTTTTCAAAAGCTTTTTGTATTTAATAATTAATTTTTTATACATATAAACTTGAAAAAAGCTATAACATCAAAAACTTATTGGAGACCAAGTCATTTTTCAATTAGTCATCTTCTCCAATGTAACCGACCTATTTAAAAGGGTTTTTCAAATAGTAAAAAGTCTTTGAATAAGCTTGCATTGGAGATGCTCTAATATATATATATAGGGGTGTGTTCAAATAAAAATTCATCTTTCATTGTGTACATGAGGACAAATCTCAACCATTGATCAAAACTTAGAAAACTAATCAATGATTAATACATAATAAGGTTAATTGGAAAGTGATTAAGAACAAAATTGTAATTTTGAATCATCGTCTACATTCTTTGACTTTTTATTTTTATTTTTAATTAAAAAAAAATTACCCCCTTAAACTTTAAAATAATTTATCTTAAAAATTACTAATATTTTAATCAAACAAATTACATCAAAAAAACGAGAATTTCGTGCTCTTCGATATGACATCCATCTCGATATAGTTTTTTTTCGTTTTTAACCGTTTTTTACGTGAAATTCTATATACATGTTATATTCATTATGAATATGCATGCACGTCTTCGGGTGTCCACATTCAGTATGAATAACAAAGATGAATGTTAATTTACTATTCATGATGAATAATACAGTATGCAGGATGAATAATACAATATTCATGATTTTTTCGTTTTAACCGTTTTTTACGTGAAATTATATATATGTGTTATATTCATTATGAAATGTATGCACGTCCTCGGGTGTCCACATTCAGTATGAATAACAAATGTGAACGTTCATTCACTATTCATGATGAATAATACAGTATTCAGGATAAATAATACACGAATCCATGATTTATGTATTATTTATCATAAATCGTGTATTATTCACCCTGAATTTGTATTATTCATTCTGAATGATACATTATTTATGATGAATAATATATAAATGACCCGTGAAAGTGTAGACACATGGCGCACTCTCTTTTGTTTCCCAATTCACAACCGAAATTTGATTTAATTCATTATGAATATGTATGCGTATCCCCGGATGTCCCATATTCAATATGAATAACAAATGTGAACGTTCATTCATTATTCATGATGAATAATATAGTATTCCGGATGAATTACACAACATTCATGATGAATAATACACGAATTGATGAATCGTGAATTATTCACCCTGAATGTTGTATTATTCATCCAGAATGATACATTATTCATGATGAATAACACATGAATGACATGTGGATATGTGGAGACGTGACGCACTCTCTTTTGTTCCCCGATTCACAACAGAATTACTTGATAGGTTCTCGATTCGTCTTGATGTGTGTTGGGTTACGATGCTAAAGAAACGTGATGCCTTACGACGTTGAAGAAAGTGTTGATGAAGGTGATGTCGAGTTACATACTTACGGTGTCGAGGTGTTGTACAAACTTGAACGTACATAAATATTCATAATGAATATAATGTAACACCCTAAAATAGGGATAACAAAAATCCGAAAATCGGACATGCGGTATTTAAAATTGCCAAAGCAAGAGCCTCCCAAAAAGGGGAAAATACACAAACCTGTTTAAATCCAGTCGTAATTTAAACGGACAATAATCATCCAACAATAATTCTAATTTCAATAACTAGAAATTATATTACAAACGGGGTCTTAATCATAAACTCAAATAGTCCTCTACGAATAGTAAGTCCAAGGAAAGTTCCCCAATCTCTCACCCAAGCAACTATGCCCGCTTAGAACCGGTGCCGCTAGAACCCGAGATACACATCGACCTCAAACAAGTGTTAGGCCAAAAAGCCTAGTGAGTTGAACAATAATATATCATGGTATAACATATTTGACTCTTATCCACAGTTAACCAATTAATCAAGTAGATGTGGAGTCAACGGAAGCAACCCATATCTCCAATCTGGTTCACTCTAAGAGGCAATGCGCCTTGAAGCCGAACACCTTGGCAACCCAAAGGCCCGACACGCATCGAGGACTACCACTTAAGAAATTCCCCGACGACGAAGGTCTAGGTACATATGGAGACTACCGCACAAGGGAATTGCCCATATGTCACCCACCTACATTCCTATAGTGAATCACAGACTTGGTTCGTCCACATTATGCAAATAGGAGGTCCTTAGGTATATTTCAACCAATTATAATCCAATACCAACCATGGGTACAATATCACCTTTCAATTAGCAAAAGTCCATCATAAGACTTACATTATCTACATAACCACGTTGTAGATACAATATCATCACAATCATGTTCCAATTGAAAATCACCAAAATATACCAACATATATTCCTTATTCATGTCAAATACCCATTGTGGGCACATATAATGAAAATCCCCAAATAATTACCCAACATTTTGTAAATCATAGAATGATACCCCATATACCCATATTCCACATAATCTCATGAAAATACCATCAAATACATAAACCCGTAAAGATGACCATTTTGAGCAATTATGTGACAATATCAAGAAATAAGCAATTATGATGTGTATCCAGTTTTAACAAAAGTTTAGTAAACTCACCTTGCTAGATTTAGACTAAATCTAGATTTCACCCAACGAGCTCTTTTGAAGAACACTTGGATTCTCAAGACAAAACATCCAAAACCTAAATCCATACATATTCAACCAAAAATAAACATGATCAACCACAAAAAATCATAATCAACCACAAAGAATCATTTCCCAAACCATATACATGGATACCTCAACTAATACCGAAACCCTAACTTCCAATACCGAATAGAATAGAAGATTACCTTAAACCAAGCTTGAATTCACCAACCAAAACACTTCTAGTTCACCAAAATGATTACAAACCTTCAATCTATGAAAGGGAGAACAAATGGTGGATGAACCCTAGAAAACTTTGGGGAAGAAGATGAATAGTGAGGGACGAGAAGCTTACCACCACAAAATACTCTAGTATACTTCAATAAACTTCCAATCTCTTGCTTGATCCTTGAAAAGCTCTCAAAAACGAAACCGTAGCAACTTGCTTCGCCCAAATCGGAGTTGAAATGAGAGAGTTATGGCCAAATGAAGAAAAAACCCATTTTTACGCACTGGAGGGTTTTCGCGACAGTGCCCTGTCACAATCGCGAGGCAGGGTTGCGCGAAACGTATCGAAAGTCCTAAACACTGTTTCGGCCGTAACTTCTTCGTTATAGCTCCGTTTTCGCTCCGGAAAGAACCGTTGGACTCGTAATTGAATCCTTCATCCATCTAAACTATAAAATCAAGGATTCAAACCCAAAATAAAATATCTTATTTTTCCTTAATATATCGCTTTCGGTATTAACTTGAAATGACACCCTTCGGAAATCGGGGTGTTACAATCCTCCCAACCTTAAAAGAGATTTCGTCCTCGAAATCTGGAACCACCAAGAACTCAACATAGTACTTGGAACTATCGATTGATTTCCTATAAAAAATGCCTCCACGAAACTTTACCTCGTATGCGAACCCAATTACATCTCGGTCGAGGTTGTTACTGTACTTCTCTTAAAGAGTCATCACAATTCAATCTCAAGGTTCGACATAACTCACCGACGACGGAATGAACATCAAGTCCTCGCTTGATCCTTTTCTTAACCATAAAATTTCGGTTGCCTCCCAACCTTATGCTGCTCATATTACCTCAAGAGTAACTTACGACTTTATTCAGTCATTTCCATCAAGAATACCCCAAAGAAAACATTTCCCTTAGATACTTCTAAATACGACGCATCAAGTCCTCTTCAATAATCGATTTGTACTTAAAGTCCACCTCAACATTCTCACCAAATGTCTCCAATAAACATTACTACTAAACTCTCACCATGCACTCAAGCATCAATTTCCAAATCAACGAAAATTCTAACAATTATCCAAATACCAATGGTTGATTTCTTAATTAATAATATTTAATTTCCTTAGGTTTACCACTCGTCCTACAGACGCACCAGATCTTAACGGGAATACATTGAAGCACACCAACAATCATTGTTCTCAAAATCACTCGCCAACACCTAACCTCGAGACGGCTATTCTGCAAATGTGAGTATACTACCATATGTTTCATTCTCGATTAGCAATGACGATTCAAAGTTGACACCTGCTCTTGGAAGTAGTCACCCAAATCCAACATCCTTACTAGTCAACCATAACATCATCACTATTCACGAATACCCAACAAAATAGTGCACCACCGACTCATAGCATGCCGTCGTACCAAAATTCCCACAATTCCCAAAACCAACCATACCTAAACAATCGAACACAATATTAATCCGTAGGTTTAACGAATCATAAAGATCGTTACTTAACTAACTGGGAGAAAACACATGTCTAACACCTCAAACTCCGAAGACTCTTTTAGTCCTTAATATCGACTTCTAACACGAGGGGGCTTACACCTATAGCCCAATGAGTTCAAGGTTTTTCACACTATTATGCCAATTTAAAATTTATAAAACTCTCAAATACATAAGTTTTATAACAATTAAACGTGTGTGAAAATACACTATCGTGCATTCAATAGGTTTCAAAATTTGATCACCAATGTCACACATATAAAACCATTTTCAAAACTCCTTTGATCAGTACTTACGCTAATAAAATGATAACGAAAGATGCGTAACAAAAAATTCAAACGGACTACCAGTGCCTTAGTATGCATCAATTTATGCTATGCATATGAAAAATAACTTCTGTCCCATAACGTATGCAATAAAAGTTTGTACAACTCCTAAAAGAGGATTTCACCACTTCAACTTTAAAATCTTTTACTTTAACACAAAACATCTGAAGATAAAATTTCCAACAAGACCTATATACGTCCAATCATTTCCCAAATATAGCAACACAATAGGAAAGTAATTAAATAATTATATATATTCGTGTTTCAAACTTGGGCCACACCGATAAAACGTATTTACCCAATATCGTAATTACAGCGACATGTAAACCGAAAATTCATTTCATGCATTGCGGAAAACTCCTATCAGTAAAATCAATCAGTGAAATATGTTTTGGGCAAATGTTCTATCCAAAATACCATAAGTCTTTCATACGATTACTCACACCAACAATATAATTTATGTAAAGAACTAGAAATAGTTTCATGTACTAAAACAGCGTATGACAAGTCGTTCATACAAAACTACAGAAGGGAAATTTACAAAATCGAACCCCAAAATTTCTGCAATTACCCATGAAATGTCACGAAATAAAACTTTCCATCATGACTCGCATACATCGGTTTCTTCCCCAAAATATAGTAAAGACATATGCATGCGATTTGAGCACTTGTAAGAGTACTTTAGTTTAATTCCAAACTGCATAAATAAAATGTTTGCAAAACCCAAGACCACATGCTCATAATATTGAACTCTTAAAGTTTTCTCTCTTTTAGTCACAATGCGGCATGAAATAAGATTTCACAACAAAACTTGCATGCGACCGTTTATTTCACAAAACTAGTAGATTGATATGCGTATGCACCCGGTTAAAACGTGAAGTAATTTATGTCTTTTTCGAGTTCAAAGCCAAATATAAACATGCTCTCATCGTTCTAAAATATTGGCTGAAATACCATGACGGAAATTTCCATTAAAATATGCATACATGATATGTGCACTGAACCGCTTCCAGTAAACTCAAAGGGAAATAATACCACTGGATGCCAATAGAATTTCCACAACTGTTTTTAAACCAGACAAATTTCCTCAAGACTCCATTTGGTTAAAACGAGTCAACGACCCAATAGTTTACATAAATACCCAATGAAAGCCAGTAGAGACATCGAAATACGTTTGACCACAATTATGCAAACACCATGACCCAAAAAGGTAATTAACCCAAAATCTCATCACTGGTTGAGACAAACCATTTTTCAAAGGAACTCATACTCTTATGTTTTCAAAATGCCTCATAACACAATAATATGCATTTCTGAAAAGGTTCATAAAATTAAATACACAAAAATGACCCTTACGTCAATTGAACTCCAATTATATATGTAAAATCATCAAAGAAACGTCTCAACATCATTTATTTACCAAAATACCCAAAGATCCTAAAATGGGTGTCTCAACATGTTCATAAAACTTAAACATTTCAAAATAACCAAAACTTCTCATTGGTTGAAACAAAATATTTTCCAAATGAACTCTTTCTCTTCATGTTGCCAAAATGACTCATAGTTCAACGAAATACAATTTCCAACGGTTTATAAAATCGTATGCACCAAATGGGCAATTATATAAAATGACTTCCATTTATATATTGCATCGTAAAAGAAATATATATCAAAATGAATTATTTATCAAAATGCCCAAAAATCACAAAGATGTGTGTTACATAAGTTTATAAAGTTAAATATAACCAAATAACCCGAAACTTATCAGCAGTTAACAATTTAATGTAAAACACAAGCACTTTAAAATAAGTAACTTATAAATAATAACCCATTTTCTTTTTAAATAATAAAGACCGACTCATATACATATGAATCCACTGCATTACAGTCTAAACAGTACATGGCTCCAATTGAATGACCAACGCACTTAGAACATGTAATTCTCAATTGATGTGCATTAACCGCCATCATACTTGGTATTTCACAATTGGCTATTAAACCGGACCGAAGTCCTAAATACTCATTTATTTTCAAATATGCCCTTCAAAGTTTAACTGCTGATAAGGATGGAAATCATAAAATGAAACTATATACATACTTTCAAATACTTCACATAAATATGCAAGTAATGCTTCATAAACATTCCCTTTCATGAATGATATATAAAAAAAACCCGACAACCATTCAAAAGTATATTTCTTTGACCAAAGATCGTTTTATGCAATAAAACGTTAAAACACATTGATTTGTGACCCTTTATCAAAATGTCCAAAAATCCTAAAATGTGGTGTTATACAAAGTTTATAAAGGTAAATACTTCAATTAATCAAAGATTACCAACCAACCCAACATTTGATAATTTCATGCAAAACACATAAATACCTTAAAATGGATATTTTGGCATGTACACCGTTTTCACAAGTCAACTTGAACTCATGCTCCTCGATTTCCCTAGTTACACTATCGTCATTCCGATGCTCAACATCTTAAGGCAAAGCCACGAACTTCATAGGTTCACCTTACACGTTCTCCTCGAATACATCGATTCAAAAAGTCAATCGTTCTAATCCAACCAATTAATCTGATTCGAAAATGTGCACTTAATGCAATCACCATACTTACCGTTACTCCAAGTAACGAATAATAAAATCATCAACTTTTTCTAATGGTTACCCATTCAGAAACTTTCTTACCACTCCAACGGTCGACATAACAAGGTCGTTCATACAAGTACGAGGATGGATAAAAAGGAGATTAACAGAATTGAACACGAAGGAAACGTACTACCACGTCTACCAAATATCATAACATTAGCAAACCAAGTACAATAGAACGTACTACTACATTACCAATTGTCACAGTAACGACACTTCAAGCACCATCACGTATAAATATCCACATAATAACATTAGCTAGGTGAGATTATGAACATATAATACATAAAGGTTCTCGTTACCATTGCCATAACGCTTGATCACCATAGTTTTCGTCGACTCTAAGACTAACCCATCTTAGAAATTCTACCCATCTCACAAATCATTGCCTAACGTACTCAATCTAAGTCTAGACATTTTATATTCATGCCTAGTTCACTTAAACTAGAGCTCTGATACCAACTTGTAACACCCTAAAATAGGGATAACAAAAATCCGAAAATCGGACATGCGGTATTTAAAATTGCCAAAGCAAGAGCCTCCCAAAAAGGGGAAAATACACAAACCTGTTTAAATCCAGTCGTAATTTAAACGGACAATAATCATCCAACAATAATTCTAATTTCAATAACTAGAAATTAGATTACAAACGGGGTCTTAATCATAAACTCAAATAGTCCTCTACGAATAGTAAGTCCAAGGCAAGTTCCCCAATCTCTCACCCAAGTAACTATGCCCGCTTAGAACCGGCGCCGCTAGAACCTGAGATACACATCGACACCAAACAAGTGTTAGGCCAAAAAGCCTAGTGAGTTGAACAATAATATATCATGGTATAACATATTTGACTCTTATCCACAGTTAACCAATTAATCAAGTAGATGTGGAGTCAACGGGAGCGACCCATATCTCCAATCCGGTTCACTCTAAGAGGCAATGCGCCTTGAAGCCGAACACCGTGGCAACCCAAAGGCCCGACACACATCGAAGACTACCACTTAAGAAATTCCCCGACGGCGGAGGTCTAGGTACATATGGAGACTACCGCACAAGGGAATTGCCCATATGTCACCCACCTACATTCCTATGTGAATCACAGACTTGGTTCGTCCACATTATGCAAATAGGAGGTCCTTAGGTATATTTCAACCAATTATAATCCAATACCAACCATGGGTACAATATCACCTTTCAATTAGCAAAAGTCCGTCATAAGACTTACATTATCTACATAACCACGTTGTAGATACAATATCATCACAATCATGTTCCAATTGAAAATCACCAAAATATACCAACATATATTCCTTATTCATGTCAAATACCCATTGTGGGCACATATAATGAAAATCCCCAAATAATTACCCAACATTTCGTAAATCATAGAATGATACCCCATATACCCATATTCCACATAATCTCATGAAAATACCATAAAATACATAAACCCGTAAAGATGACCATTTTGAGCAATTATGTGACAATATCAAGAAATAAGCAATTATGATGTGTATCCAGTTTTAACAAAGTTTAGTAAACTCACCTTGCTAGATTTAGACTAAATCTAGATTTCACCCAACGATCTCTTTTGAAGAACACTTGGATTCTTAAGACAAAACATCCAAAACCTAAATCCATACATAATCAACCACAAAGAATCATTTCCCAAACCATATACATGGATACCTCAACTAATACCGAAACCCTAACTTCCAATACCGAATAGAATAGAAGATTACCTTAACCCAAACTTGAAATCACCAACCAAAACACTTATAGTTCACCAAAATGATTACAAACCTTCAATCTATGAAAGGGAGAACAAAGGGTGGATGAAACCCTAGAAAACTTTGGGGAAGAAGATGAATAGTGAGGGATGAGAAGCTTACCACCACAAAATACTCTAGTATACTTCAATAAACTTCAATCTCTTGCTTGATCCTTGAAAAGCTCTCAAAAACGAAACCGTAGCAACTTGAATCGCCCAAATCGGAGTTGAAATGAGAGAGTTATGGCCAAATGAAGAAAAAACTAATTTTTACGCACCGGAGGGTTTTCGCGACAGTGCCTTGTCACAATCGTGAGGCAGGGTTGCGCGAAACGTATCGAAAGTCCTAAACACTGTTTCGGCCGTAACTTCTTCGTTATAGCTCCGTTTTTGCTCCGGAAAGAACCGTTGGACTCGTAATTGAATCATTCATCCATCTAAACTATAAAATCAAGGATTCAAACCTAAAATAAAATATCTTATTTTTCCTTAATATATCGCTTTCGGTATTAACTTGAAATGATACCCTTCGGAAATCGGGGTGTTACATATAACACATATATAGCATTTCACATAAAACGGTTAAAACGACAAAAAAACTATATCGAGATTGATGTCATATCGAAGAGCATGAAATTCTTGTTTTTTTGATGTATTTTGTTTGATTAAAATATTAGTAATTTTTAAAATAATTTATTTTAAACTTTAATTGGGTAAAAAGTTTTTAATTAAAAAAAAAATAGAAAGTCAAATATGGTAGACGCGACTTTAAATTTTCTTCCATTTTTACCCCTAAGCATTTTAAAATTAAAAACACTTTTTAATATGAGTTGTTGGATCAAAATAGATCGAGTGGCTGAGATTTGTTCTCACGTGCACAATGAAAAATGACTTTTCATTTGAACTTTCCCCTCTCTCTCTCTCTCTCTCTCTATATATATATATAAATATATATATATGGTGCGTTTCTTTTGCAAACCAAGCAATTTGTACAAACTATGCAAACCAATCTTAGCCGTTCATCAAGTCTAATGAATATATGATTTTATTATGTTTCCTAATTTAAAATCATGATTATAATGAATAAACTAAACATTTCCTAATTTAAAATCATGATTATAATGAATAAACTTAACATTTTCCATATATATCACAATCATTATTAATGAATCATAATCATTATCCATAAATATATCTATTGTTTCTTAATATAGTGGTTTACATAGTTTGTACAAATTGCTTGGTTTGCAAAAGAAACGCACCCTATATATATATATATATAGGGAAAGGTTCATTTGAGAAACACTAAATATATGAGAAATAGAGAAGTGATCTTAAACCATTAATTCGATCAAGATCGGCGGCTTTGACCGAGAATTAGGGGATAATTGCTCCCATGGTCCACTCCCGTATTCCTCACATTTTTTTATTATTCGAAGGGTATTTTTGTAAATTATCCAAACGCATTCATATATGAACGCATGTGTTCAGATATGAATATCACTTTTTTTTCTTTTTTTTAGCCGTGTGTTCATATATGAATGCATGCAAAAAACAAAAGTTCATATATGAATGTTTGTAGACGTTCATATATGAATGTTAGTAGAATGTCACTATTTTTTTGTACGTATTCATATATGAACGCATGCATTCATATATGAAGGCATGCAAAAAACAGGCGTTCATATATGAATGTCACTCTTTTTTTTGCATGCATTCATATATGAACGCATGCATTCATATATGAAGGCATGCAGTCAGTGTTTATGTAAAAATTATGAACATTCATATATGAACGCATGCATTCATATATGAAGGCATGCAAAAAACAAGCGTTCATATATGAATGTCACTCTTTTTTTTGCATGCATTCATATATGAACGCATGCATTCATATATGAAGGCATGCAGTCAGTGTTTATTTAAAATTACGAACATTCATATATGAACGCATGCATTCATGTATGACTGCATGCCTTCATATATATGAACACGCGCGTGTTTTTGTCAAAGTTACGTAAATACCCTTATATTTTTGGAAGAGCCGTAATTTTTTACCAGTCAAAGCAACAATTTTTGACTAGTGAAAGCCGTAACTTTTGACCAATTAAATCCAATCTTGACCATATGAATGGCTAAGATCACTTCTCTATTTCTCATATATTTACCATTTCTCAAATGAACCAAACACTATATATATATATATATATATATATATATATATATATATATATAGTGTCTGGTTCATTTGAGAAATGGTAAATATATGAGAAATAGAGAAGTGATCTTAGCCATTCATATGGTCAAGATTGGATTTAATTGGTCAAAAGTTACGGCTTTGACTGGTGGTCAAAAATTACGGCTCTTCCAAAAATATAAGGGTATTTACGTAACTTTGACAAAAACACGCGCGTCTTCATATATATGAAGGCATGCAGTCATACATGAATGCATGCGTTCATATATGAATGTTCGTAATTTTAAATAAACACTGACTGCATGCCTTCATATATGAATGCATGCGTTCATATATGAATGCATGCAAAAAAAAAGAGTGACATTCATATATGAACGCCTGTTTTTTCATGCCTTCATATATGAATGCATGCAAAAAAAAAAGAGTGACATTCATATATAAACGCCTGTTTTTTGCATGCCTTCATATATGAATGCATGCGTTCATATATGAATGTTCATAATTTTTACATAAACACTGACTGCATGCCTTCATATATGAATGCATGCGTTCATATATGAATGCATGCAAAAAAAAAGAGTGACATTCATATATGAACTCCTGTTTTTTGCATGCCTTCATATATGAATGTATGCGTTCATATATGAATGTTCATAATTTTTACATAAACACTGACTGCATGCGTTCATATATGAATGCATGCGTTCATATATGAATGCATGCAAAAAAAGAGTGACATTCATATATGAACGTCTGTTTTTTGCATGCCTTCATATATGAATGCATGCGTTCATATATGAATACGTACAAAAAAAATAGTAGCATTCTACTAACATTCATATATGAACGTCTACTAACATTCATATATGAACTTCTGTTTTTTGCATGCATTCATATATGAACACACACGGCTAAAAAAAAAAGAAAAAAAGTGATATTCATATCTGAACGTTTGGATAATTTACAAAAATACCCTTCGAATAATAAACAATGTGAGGAACACGGGAGTGGACCATGGGAGCAATTATCCCCTAATTATCGGTCAAAGCCGTCGATCTTGACCGAATTAATGGTTTAAGATCACTTCTCTATTTCTCATATATTTAGTGTTTCTCAAATGAACCTTTCCCTATATATATATATATATATATACACAATCAAATGAGAATTGTGTAATCTGTGATAACCGTGAGATCCAACATGAGTCACTCATTTAAGATAATAACTTTTTTATTAAAATAGTATAAAATATTATTTTGGTATATTGGATATTTTGCAATTAATCAGTTACCTAATATTGTAGAACAATTGATTTCATTCCTTTTAGGGTACCTTATTATTATGGAACATTGTTAAGTCTATTTTGAATAGAAATCAATGTATTTATTATCTATGGTCTGAACAGTGTTTAATTAGCCAATCTGTTCTGTTTAGGCCTTGGGGTATTTAAGTCCCCTTGGTGCCTTTGTTTTGTAACTTTTGAACTCATATTGAATACTCTGTTACATTTGGCGCTCTCTACTTTCTCTCTCTACTTTCTCTCACTAAGATTTAGAGATCTTGGTCTTTCAATTGGTATCAGAGCTATTCTGAATCTGAGAGAATTAAGAGAAATCATTTTAAGTATCTGAATTTGTGATTAAATCAGAAAATTTTGATCGATTTTCTTGATTTTTTCAAGAAAATCTCGTTTTTTTTATTTTTCATCAAATTCGGACTGTTTTCTGGTCGAATTTTGTTGCAATTTGATTAGTTGGATTCGTTTTTGATAGAGGAACATTTTTTATTCACATCATTTTGCAAGAAAAACCGTTTTTGATCTTCAATATTGTAATTTTTCAAGATTCTGAAAACTCGTTTTTGACGTATTGTTCTATTCTCGAATTATCGATTTTGTGGTTTTTGATCGATTCTATTGTCTAAAAATTGTTATAATCTTGTTTTCGATCATATATGTTTGTGAAAATCTCATTAATTTCGTTTTTCTAATGGATGTTAGAAGGTTTTTCTTGATTTTGTGAACTTTGCGCCAGATCTGACATTTGCGCCAGTTCATCACAGGTTTGCGCTAGTTCATCACAGGTTTGCGCTAGTTCATCACAGGTTTGCGCTAGTTCATCTAGATTTGCGCAAGTTTTTCCAGTACCTAGTGCTTCTTCAGGTTGTTTTAACGAGAAGTTAAGTTATTCGCTTTGCGTCTTCCGTGTATCACGTAAAGTACATATTGCATTTCCTACAATTTACAAGAAATAGTTACCTTTGCGCCACCATCATCTCACGCGAAGTTCAGTTCGCGTCACTTTTGTTCAATTCGCGTCACTTTTGTCTAACGCAAAGTTTCAGTTTGTGTTACCAGCTTATCGCGCAAAGCTTGGTTTGTGCCTTCTTCGCCTCACGAAAAATTTGGTTTGCGCCTTCATCAGCTCACGCAAAGCTAGTTTGCGTCTTCCACAGCTCACTCAAAGTTTCATTTGCGTCACCCACTGCTCACGCAAACCTTCAGTTTGCGCCAGTTTTCAAGTTTTCAGACTTAGAACTTTCTGCTTCTGTCAAGATGTCTCTACAAGCTCAATTTTACAAAAACGACATAATGATGTCTTTGGGATCAGACACTCGCCCTCCAGTTCTGATAAATGAGAATGAATTTTAGCAATGGCAGGACAAATTCATCAACTTCATAGAGAGACAACCAAATGGTGATAATATGATGAAATCTCTGACTGAGGGTCCTATAGAGAGGCTTATGAAAGAAATACCAGCTACTGCAACTACTCAAGCTACAAGAGTTGAGAAGGCTCTAAGAAAGTATGATGCTGAAGAGCTTTTGAGGTATCAAGCTGATAACCAGGCAAAATCTAATCTGATTCTTGCACTGCCCAATTCAATCTACAACAGAATTGACCGTTTCAAGCAGAATTCGATGCTAATGTGGACTCAGCTAGAAAAGATAATGCTTGGATCAGTTGTGGCTACTCAACTCCGTCAGACTCGATACATGAATAATTTTGAGGAGTTTAAAGCAAAAGATGGAGAAAGTCTGAAAAGCGTGTTTGACAGATTTTGGGCAGTGATCAATGATTTGTACAAGATAAAGGTGACTAAGACTAAACTGGAAGCCAATATGAAGTTTCTGAATGCTCTTCAACCGGAATGGAGCAAATCTTGTCATCGAATGAGGAATGATGTCAGAATTTCCACAATGCCAATTCAAGAACTTTACGAAATCTTGATGACTGATGAGAACATGGTTTAGGAAAAGAAAGCAAAGATTGATAAGAAGAATAAGCCAAAGTCTATTGATCCAATTGCTCTACTTGCTAGCCAACTAGCTGAACAAGCTTTATCTGAAAGTGCCTATGATGGGTCAACTGAAGATGATGGTGAGACTCTTGAAAAGGCGATGCTACTTCTCTCTCAACATTATCAGAAAAAGTTCCAACATAGATCAGTATCAAACAACCTTCGTTTCACTTCCGACTCAAAGAAAGTAGAACCCGGTGCTCCTTCAAAGCCATATGTTCCAAAATATGAGCCTGCTAAAGTGGTTGAGCCGAAAAAGGAAGATAAGAAAACAATGAATTGCTTCAATTGTGGAAAACCGGGGCATATTGCAAAAGAGTGCCGAGTGAAGGTTGTCAAGGACTCTGCATTCTACAGAAAAAAGCTGGAATTGGCTGAAAAGAGAGAAAACGAAACTATTCTGCTTGTTGATGAAGAATATTGGCTTGACCACTCAGATAATGAAGCCGAGAATGAGGAAACGGCTGCAATGTGTTTTATTGGGGATGATAAGAGTGATGATGAAGAAGAGGATACTTCAACTGATGAATCTGAGGTACCTTCTGAGTTTGATTACAACTTTATATCATCTCAAATGAACGTTATTATCAATGCTTTACATGATTTACGTTCAAAGTTCACATCTGAAAAGCATGATAATCAAGAAAATTCTGTTTTGATTGAAAAGTTGCAAATTTCTCTGAAAGATGAAAAATCTATTTTAATTGATACAAAAGAGAAGTTTCAAAAGAAATTGGACGAGTTAGAAAATTCAAATCAGACTTATCGTGATTCTTTGACTGAATTGACTACTTTAAATCAAAATCTTTCTGATAAAATAATTGTTTTAGAAGGAAAATTATATAACAGAAAACAAACTGAGAAGACCATATATATGAATAAACCAAGGAGTGATGAGGCAATCAAAGAAAGATGGGGACTCGGTTTTGAAAATCCACATTGTTTAAACAATGTTATCACAAAAACCCCCACTTTGTATAATTTTGATTATCTAAATCTTGCACATTATGCTCCTCAATTTAAAATTGAGTGGATGAATGCAAAGCAAGAATTAGAAATTGAAAATAAAAAAAGAATGAACAACAAGAAAATGGAAATGCCAAATATTTTCATGAGTAATTAAAGAAGTCCAGAAAATCCAAAAATGTTTTAAATGTCAATTCTTCCAATAAATCTACATTATCAACTGATTTTGTTGATATATATGCCAACAATACTAATAAAGAAAATGTATCTCCGGTTTCTTATGATTCTAGGAGATATATTCGCCCATTAGTGTTAGACGGTAAAATAGTTGATCTTGAAGATAAATTGGAAGAACAATGTCTTCAAACTGATTTAGAAAACGATTTATTTCTTTTTATAATGAAATCAAGTTTTGAAGACAAAATTACTTCTGAATTTTTTGTCGATTCCAAGGAAAATTCTCCCAAAGTACAAAACAGTGTGCATTTGCGCCAACCGTTGGTCGCACAAACTTACAACTTGCGCCAGCCGTTAGTAGCGCAAAGTTCAGTTTGCGCCACCAAAGGGTCGCGCAAACCTCTTCCTGACTTATGTGTTTCTGAACTTCATGACTCCAAGGCTAGTTCTGCAATGATGAATGCTCAGTCTGATTTCTTAGATAAAATTTCTTCTTCTAATTCAATTGTTGATGAATCTTTTATGCATAATGATCAGTATTATAAACCAAAGCGTAAAAGAAGAAGATCAAAGAAGTCAAGGAAACAAGATAATGTCTTGTCTGAAAATTCTAATTCTTCTGATTTTTCTGTTTCAGATCGGACTGTGAAGTGGTCAACTAAGCTGATATGGAGAGTTAAGCAGAAATCAATAGAATCTGAACTGTTAGAGGATAAATGTGTAGAGAATCTTTGTCATACTGATACATTTGCCTTTTGTAATAAAAATACAAAATATTCAATTCAGCAAATGATTCACATTGCAAAGAATGTCTCATATTCTTCTTCTAGTTCTAGTTCTGATTCTGATGATTATGTTTCTTCCTCTATTGATGATTGCATTCATGAGTTGTCTAAAAATAAATGTTCGAAAAATAAAAGACACAAATCTAACAAGAAGGGACCCATAAGCATATGGGTACCTAAATCTGTGTCGTTTCTGTATGTGCAGCTTAGTCATTTATGGTATCTGGATTCAGGGTGTTCCAAACTCATGACGGGCAACAAATCACTGCTTTCAAATTTTAAAGAAAAATGTTGCGATCGTGTTAAGTTTGGAAACTGCGAGACTGCTCCCATTCTAGGTTATGGTGATCTTGTTCAAGGCAATATTACTGTCAAGCGGGTCAGCTATGTTGAAGGTCTTAGCCACAACTTATTCAGCATCGGGCAATTTTGTGATAAAGATCTTGAAGTTAGCTTCAAATCTAAACGCGTTGCTGTGAAGAATGACAGTGGCAGGGATTTACTGGTTGGAAAAAGAAGATCCAATTTATATACCATTGATCTTTCCAAGTTTAAAATCCCATCAGATATATGCTTGATTTCTAAAGCTTATGTTCATGAAAGTTGGATATGGCACCGACGACTAGCTCATCTCAACTTTAAATGCATGGATCGCCTTGTCAAGACTGATTCAGTGAGAGGTCTCCCAACACTTCGTTTTCAGAAAGACCACCTCTGTCAAGATTGTGAGAAAGGAAAGATGAAGAAAGCTCCTCATAAGCCAAAGCCTGAACCCTGCACTTTGGACATTCTTGATTTACTACATGTTGATTTATGTAGACCGATGAAGACAAAGAGTATTGGAAAGAAAAGATATGTCTTGGTGGTTGTTGATGATTACTCACGGTATACATGGGTTAAGTTTCTCAAGTCTAAAGATGAAACTCCCGACATTCTCATCAACCTCATCAAAACAATTCAGACCAACAAGCAAAAAGCAGTCAAAGTTGTCAGATCAGAAAATGGTACTGAATTCAAGAACAACACTCTTCAAGCTTTCTACGAAGATGGGGTTATTGAACGAAGAAATAGAACGCTTGTCGAGGCGGCCAGATCAATGCTTGCTTATTGTTGGGAACTGAAGATTTTACCAAGTGTGGTTACTACTGCTAGTACAAATGTGGTTACTACTGCCAGAGTACTTTGAAGATTAATACTGCTGAGTATTACTACTGCTAGTAGAATTAATACTGCTAGTCAAAGTTAGTGCTGCTTGAACAAAGTTAGTACTGCTTAGCTAGTTAGTACTGCTAGTAGTTAGTACTGCTTAGTAGTTAATGCTGCTAGAAGGAGTTAATGCTGCTGAGCATTATTAGTGCTGCTTAAGAGATTCGGATGGAAAGTATGACAGCTGGATATACTGAGGATATACTGAAGATATACATAGAAGATATACATGGAAGATATACTGAAGATTTGTTTATTCTTTGTAATTATCTTTTAATCAGTATATGTATAGAATGTATAGAATAGATTGAAGAAGTTTTTTTTAATTTTTGGAAAAAAGAGAAAATCAACCTCAAGGCATAGATCCTAATTCTAGAGAAGTAGAATTCGTATTGGTGAGCCTGTTCATCAATATTGAGGTTGAGTGTGTAATCTTGTGATTTTAATCATTGAATACAAGTTTACAGTTTGATAATCATATATTGTTTTGTTTACTGTTTTATCAAATATCAAAGTGTTATTCCGCAACTTCTTTGATATTAGTTTCTGAGAATTAATTCTTGTTAAGAATTCGATCCTGACAAGTGGTATCAGAGCCAAACTCTCTCAGAAACATCTTTCTATCATGGAAAATCTTACAGAATCAAGCAGTACACTGGTCTCCAAGGTTCCAATGCTCAAACCCAGTGAGTTTGACATGTGGAAGATTAGAATCAGACAATATATTCTTCTCACTGACTACTCAATGTGGGACATCATTGAGAATGGTCCTTCTGAAGCTGGAAGAATAGGACCAGATGGGAAAAGACCTCCACCAAAGACAGATGGTGAAAGAAAGATCAGGCAAACAGAGATGAAGGCCTTGAGCACTCTGCTCTTGGCAATTCCTAATGAATATCAGCATCAATTTTGCAACTGCACTGATGCTCAAATTCTCTGGAATGCTCTAGAGAAAAGATTTGCTGGAACTAAGAGTATCAAAAGAAATCAAAGAGATGTTCTTAAGCAGCAATATGAGAACTTTACTTCATCAAAGAATGAGTCTATGACTCAAACTTTTGACAGGTTCAACAAGCTCATTGGTGAACTGGCTACTGTTGGAGTGAAGATGGATCAAGATGACATCAACAGGAAGTTCCTCAGATCTCTTGGGGATGAATGGACTATGTACACTGTCTCTTATAGGCAGAGTGACAATCTGGAAGAGAAAGAACTTGATGATCTATACAATGATCTAAGAGTGTTTGAAACTGAGGTAGAGATCAAGAAGAAGCCTACTGGTTATGTCCACAATTCTGCACTTCTTTCAGCAACCACTGATACTACTGCCATCCCTGAAGCAGTTAGTACTGCTGGTGGAGCAAGTTCAGAAAAAGGATCTGAAACAATCTTTGAAGCCTTCTTGTCCAGTCATAGTAGCAATTCATTAATCAATGATGATCTGGATCAACTTCACCCTGATGATCTGGAGGAGATGGATATCAAATGGCAGATGGCCATGCTATCCATGAGGGTGAAGAAGTTCATTAAAAGAACAGGAAGGAATAACTTTTCTCAAAGAAGAGAAGATGGAGCTGGATTTGACAAAACTAAGGTGGAATGTTATAAGTGTCATATGAAAGGACACTTTGCTAGAGAATGCAGGAGTGCAGTTCCTAACAACAACCACCAACAAGCTCAGAATGGAGGCTATACTCAGAACAAGAATCCTGCCCAAGCCCTTGTTTCTCAACAAGGAATGGGTTTTGACTGGAGTGATCAAGCTGAGGAAGTCATTCAGAATCAAGCCCTTATGGCAGAAGTATCTGATCTTCCCTCTGAGGTAATTTCTAACCTTTGCACTAAAACTTGCATTGACACTGTCAAAAGATACAGGGATCACAATCAAAGTATGTGTGATGACCTCAAAAGGTTGGAAAAAGATAGAAGAGATTATGTACTAATAGTTGAGAGATTTGAAGAACAAATCAAAGGCTTTCAAGCTAATGAACTTCAACACTCTTATGACACTAACTACTGGAAGTGGGAAAAGAATGAGTTAGAGACCAAACTGGCTAAATCCTTAGAAGAGAGTGATAAACTAAAGGAGGAATTGTCCAAAGTTAAACTGGACATAGAGAAGTTTTCATATGCTTCAAAGGCTATGGATTCTCTTCTCAAGGCCCAGATTCATGATAAGATGAAGCCTGGTATTGGATACAACAGTACACCTCCTCCTTATAACAACAATTATATCTCTCCTACTTCAGACTTGTTAGAAACCAAGGAGAAAAAGGACTTATCTGAAAAAGCCTTTAAGATAGACCCTTTGGATGAAGTAGTGATTAAGGATCTAACTGAGAAAGAAGCAAGTAAAAAGAGAGATAATGATATGTGTAAGGAAATCCATGAAGAAAACAATATAATCACCAATGAGGGATGTGGGAAAGACTGGATAAAGTCCAAGGAGATAGAAAAGACCAAAGGAAAAGACAACAAGGTCCATTACAAACAGACCACAGTTGTGAATCCTGCATCTTGTAAACAGTGTGATTGCAGTAAAGCCAAGAGCCTACATTCTGGTTTAAAAAGAGGAAATCAAAGAAACTGGAATAATCAATGGGCTCAGAAGCAAGGAGTTGATCTGAATAAAATCAATAGACCAAAACCTTGCTTCATATGTGGCAAGTTAAATCATCTGGCTAAATCTTGCTTTTTCAATCCTATTAATCAACAGATGACCTTTCAGAGATGTAAGCAAAAGTCTGTTGATTATAGAAAGGCTGGAAGGAAACATGGTGAAAAGAAAGGCCCCATAAAGAAAAAGATTTTAAAAGAAAGCATTAAAATGTGGGTGCCCAAAAGCACTAAAACTGTTAGTACTGCTGACAGGGTTAGTGCTGCTGGAAGTATTACTGCTGCTACCTGTGTTAGTACTGCTAAAAACATCAATGCTGCTAATACAGTTAGTACCTCTTCAAAAGTTACTGCTGCTAACACAGTTACTGCTGCTAACACAGTTACTACTGCTAACAAGTTTAGTACTGCTAAGCATGCAAGTGCTGCTAAGGCAGTTAATACCTCAAAAACCAGTACTGTTACCAGCACAAATGTTTCCAAGCCTATTATTGTGACAAAGTACTCCAAGCATGAGGAGTTAAAATTCAAAAATCTTGTCAAGAAGGAATGCAAGTACTTTGATGAGAAAGGGGTACCCAAGACCACTTTGGCTTGGGTTCCTAATTCATACTAACTGATCTATCTAATGTGCAGGGCAACCAACAGCTCAAGGGAAAGAGCATATGGCATGTTGATAGTGGTTGCTCAAGGCACATGACAGGCAACATGTCATGTCTTCAGGATTTCAAGCATATCAATGGAGGACATGTTGCTTTTGGAGACAATCTTACTGGTGGTAAGATAAGTGGAAAAGGTAATGTCACCAAAGGTAAGATGACATTTGAGGATGTCTACTATGTTGATCAATTAAAATACAACCTGTTAAGTGTATCACAGGTTTGTGACAAACAACATAGTATATTATTTACAAACACTGAGTGTATGATCCTTGCTCCAGGGTTTAAAGTAGTTGATGAAAACATGATACTACTAAGAACTCCAAGAAAGGACAATGTTTATTGTCTAGATATGGAAAATGTTAAAAGTGATTCATCTCTAAATTGTCTTGTTTCAAAAGCTTCTGTAGATGAATCCTCTCTATGGCACAGAAGGATGTGTCACATGAATTTTAAGACTATGAACAAACTTGTTAAAAACAACCTTGTAAGAGGTTTACCTTCTAAAGTCTTTTCATGTGATGATCATTGTGTTGCTTGTCTCAAAGGCAAACAACATAAAACTTCTCATAAGACCAAAGAGATAAATTCTATTTCTTCTTGTCTTCAATTATTGCATATGGATCTGTTTGGTCCTACAAATGTTATGAGTATAGGCAAGAAATCTTACTGCTTGGTTATTGTTGATGATTACTCTAGATTCACCTGGGTATATTTTCTAAGGACTAAGGATGAGACAAGTGGACTGATCAAGTCCTTTATCCTGAGAATTGAAAACCAAACTAATCAAAAAGTAAAAGTCATTAGATCAGATAATGGGACTGAATTCAAAAATGTTGATCTAAACACCTTTTGTGAAGAGAAAGGGATTGAGAGACAGTATAGTGCTCCTAGGACTCCTCAACAGAATGGTATTGCTGAGAGGAGAAATAGGACATTAATAGAGGCCGCTAGATCTCTGTTGGCTGATTCAAAACTGCCAATTACCTTCTGGGCTGAAGCAGTTAATACTGCCTGTTATGTCCAAAACAGAGTTCTAGTAGTTAAGCCAAAGAACAAGACACCATATGAGCTTTTAAATAAAAGAAAACCCTTTATTGGATTTTTCAAACCTTTTGGGTGTCCTTGTACCATTCTCAATACCAAAACTCACTTAGGTAAGTTTGATAGCAAAGCAGATGATGGATTTCTTGTTGGTTATTCATCTCAAAGTAAGGCCTACAGAGTTTTCAATTCATCTTCTAGAATAATTGAAGAGAGTGACAATGTCAAATGCAATGAGAACACACCAAATCCTATTGGAACTGGTCCTCAATGGCTATTTGACATTGATTCACTAACTAACTCCTTTGGTTTCAGTAGTAATGATCATGCAGGTTCAGGAGGTGAAGGATCAGGGACTACACAAGTTCAAGAAAGTGTATCTAAATCAGTGATCTTTCCCACACCCACAGTGAATTCTTTTGAAGACTGTGAAATAGAACAATCTACTGGACCAAGTCAGAGTAGAGATGAAGAGAATCTAGAAGATAAAGAATCAGAAGTAGCAGCTGAAAACACTTCAGTTGAATTGAATGACTCCAATCTAGAAGCCGATGTTAATGAAGAACCTAGTCATAACACCAGAGTTCAAAAGAATCATCATCCACAGCTGGTAATAGGAGATATATCATCTCCTATGATGACTAGACATCAGAGCAGACTTCAAGAAATGCAAGATCAACAGCATACAGTGCTGTCTTGCTTTCTATCCCAGCTTGAGCCTAAAAAGGCACATGATGCAATGAAAGAATCCAGCTGGATAGAAGCAATGCAAGAAGAATTGTTGCAGTTCAAACTACAAGATGTATGGGATCTGGTAGACCTTCCTAAAGGTCACAGAGCAATTGGCACAAAGTGGATCTTCAGGAACAAGAGAGATGAAAGAGGAATTGTCATAAGGAACAAAGCAAGGCTAGTGGCTCAAGGGTATACTCAAGAAGAGGGTATAGATTATGAAGAAGTCTTTGCACCTGTGGCTAGGATAGAAGCTATCAGATTATTCCTAGCCTATGCTTCTTACATGAACTTCAAAGTCTATCAAATGGATGTAAAGAGTGCTTTTCTCTATGGATCAATTGAAGAAGAGGTATATGTCTGTCAACCACCAGGGTTTGAAAACCCAAGCTATCCAGACAGGGTATACAAATTGAAGAAAGCTCTTTATGGACTGCATCAAGCTCCAAGAGCATGGTATGACACTCTGTCATCCTATCTCTTGGACAATGGCTTTGAAAGAGGAGTCATTGATAAGACTCTATTTATCAAGAGAAAGAAGAAGGATATCTTGTTGGTCCAAATTTATGTTGATGACATTATCTTTGGATCTACAAGAGATATCATGTGCAAGGAGTTTGAGGATCTAATGCATCAAAGGTTTAAAATGAGTTCCATGGGGGAACTTACTTTCTTCCTTGGACTCCAAGTTCAACAGAAGTCAGATGGCATCTTCATATGTCAATCCAAGTATGTGCAGGACATTCTAACCAAGTTTGGTTTCTCAGATTCAAAACCTGCTAGTACACCTATGGAAACACACAAACAGATAACAGCAGATCTTGAGGGGGAGGATATGGATGTGCATCATTACAGATCCATGATTGGCTCTCTCATGTATCTCACAGCATCAAGGCCAGATATAATGTTTCCAGTCTGTGTGTGTGCAAGATTCCAAGTTAGGCCAAAGCAATCTCACTTTCAAGCTGTTAAGAGGATATTCAGATATCTCAAAGGACAACCCAGATTGGGACTTTGGTATCCTCATGACTCACCCTTTGACCTAATTGCATACTCAGACAGTGATCTAGGTGGGGCAAACTTGGATAGAAAGTCTACTTCTGGAGGATGTCAGTTCTTGGGTGCTAGACTAGTTTCATGGCAGTGCAAGAAACAAACCACAGTGTCCACATCGACAACAGAAGCAGAGTACATAGCAGCTGCAAGTTGCTGTGCTCAGGTCTTATGGATTCAGAATCAAATGTTGGACTATGGGGTAACCTTTCTACACAATCCCATCTTTATTGATAATAGCAGTGCTATCAGCATTGTAAATAATCCAGTCAAGCACTCTAAGACAAAGCACATTGAGATCAGGTATCACTTCATAAGAGACTGTAATGAAAAGAAACTTGTTCAAGTTGTGAAAGTTCATACTGACAACCAGTTTGCTGATCTATTCACCAAAGCTTTTGATGTGGGTAGATTCACTTTCTTGGTAACAAGTGTGGGAATGATCAACTCTGAATAAACTTTATCTCAAAAAGTGGATAAATAACTGAATATTATAGATTCTTGGTGCTACTAATCTATCTTTGCAGGGCATACATAGCAGTACTCAAATCAGCCTAAGCTTCAAGGAGTAAGTACAGTTAATACTGCTAGTTGGTTAATACTGCTAGTTAGTTAATACTGCTAGTTGGTTAATACTGCTAGTTAGTTAATACTGCTCACAGTTAATACTGCTCGCGGTTAGCTCGCAGTTAATACTGCTAGTTAGTTAATACTGCTAGTTGGTTAATACTGCTAGTTAGTTAATACTGCTAGTTGGTTAATACTGCTAGTTAGTTAATACTGCTCGCGGTTAATACTGCTCGCAGTTAATACTGCTCGCAGTTAATACTGCTAGTTAGTTAATACTGCTCTAGGTTAATACTGCTTCTAATCCGAATACTATAAATACCCTTTGCCCGCCTAAACGTTCATAACGACTCTTTGCTTACTATTCTCTTGTGCTCTAAACCCTCTCTCTCTCAAGCATCAAGTTTTCAGGCAAGAACTTTCAACGATCAATGGCATCAATGGCATTCATTGACGAGCACAATGAGATCGCGATGCTCCAAAAGCCAAAGCAAGCTGCAGGATTTCATCAGATTGTGGATTTCCTGAAAGCTAGTCATATCGCCTACGCACTAACAGTGTCTCCCTCAATTTATATTGAGCATCAAAGGCAATTCTGGGCACATGCCACCATTGTTACTGAGGATGGTGTGCAAATGATAAAGACGACAGTGTGTGGCAAGCCCTTGACAGTTTCTGAAGAAGTTATTCGCATCAGTCTACGTCTAGACGATGCTTCTGGTATAACTTCTATTCCCAATGATGAACTGTTTTCTTCCCTTACAAGAATGGGGTATGGAGGCCCATTGGGTGTTTTCAAATTCTCAAAAGCAAAATTTTCACCCCAATGGCGTTTTCTTGTTCATACCTTGATGCATTGCATCTCCAAAAAGACTACTGGATGGAGTGAGTTCAGCAGTCCAATTGCCTATGCTTTGGTCTGCTTGGCTACAGCCAGAAAGTATAATTTCTCAAAAATGATATTCAGTGATCTTGTATCAAACATGGGAAACAAAAAGAGTTTCTTTATGTATCCCAGGTTTGTTCAAGAAGTAATTAACCATGAATTGACGGATATACCTCAACCTGTTGGGGTATATGTACCTAAACCCCCCAAAGGCAAGGTTTTCTCAAATATGAGAAGGTCTGCTGGGGACTCGGAAGGAGTTGACACCCCATTGTTCTCTACAATGATGGTGGTGTCCCAAACCACTGAAGGTATGGCAGCAGGGTCAAGGCCCTCACTAGACCATCCCACTGCTAGCCAAGCCCAACCTTCCCACTCAAAAACAATTCCCCAGTCCCTTCTTGCAAAACCAACCTCTTCAATTACCCAAACTTACAAGAGAAAACAGGTAAAGAAGGCTCCTTCCCTTCTTGTACCTGAATCCCCAAAGCCTTTAAGCCCTCTAAAGGAGAATTCTCCTTTAGAGAATATCCATAGGGAACCCACAGGGGTGTCTCCCAGCCCCAAGGAGGTGCTCTCTGAGGAGGAGGAAGAGTATATGGGTGGTGAGGCTGCCACTACTCCTGCTAGCACATAGGAGGATAGTGGTAACATCAATAAGACCTCCCCCATGGCAACTTCAAATGAGCAATCATCTGAAGGTCCCTGGTGCCAAGAAACCAAGGGGGTGGATAGTGCTTCTGCTAGGCAGAAGACTTCCACTACTAAAAGATCCAATGATCCTTCAAAGGAGGGTAACACTTCCAGAGAAGGTGAGGACAGTTATAACTATGATGAATTGATGGAGACCATGGGAAACATCAACCAGGATGTTATTAAGCAAGGAAAAGAAATAGAGGAGCTGAAGCTGGTCATCCTATCTCAACAAGTGCAGATTACCAAGCTCAAGAAGTTGGTAATGAAACTAGTACAGAAACAGAAGAAGAAACATTTTGTGCTAAGGAGAAGGGAATTTGAGAAGGATGCTCCCAAAAAGGGGGAGATCAACATGGAAGAAGCAACAAAAGAGGGGGAGATTGATAAAGAGAAAGTTGATGTTGAGGGGGAGAAGGAAGCAGAAACAGAAAGAGATTCAGTACAACTAGAAGCAGAAATTGTTAATGCTGCTGAAACCTCACAAGCAACAGTAACAGAGTTATCACCAACAGAAATTGAAGTAGCTGAAGTGCTAATCAAAGCTAAGAATGACACTCCCAAAGCAAAGGGAGTGGTCATAAATGAAGGGGGAGATAGAAACTCAGAACAGAAAGACAAGGCTGCAGAATCAAAGAATAAGGGAAAAGCAAAGATGGTGGAATCTGATCAATCTGATCAACCAATCAAGAAGCAAAGGTTGGTTGAATCAGATGAAGCTTTAGCAAGGAAAATGCAGGAGGAGATTGAGAAGGAAGAAAGAGCTCAGGTAGAAAAGGACAGGGAGATGGCAAAGGCTTTAGCTGCTGAATTAAATAAAGCCTATCAAAAAGGGCTTGAAACTGAAAAAGCTAAACAAAGGGTCATAAGTTTGAGAAAGGCTATGATAGCAAAATCAAGTACAAAGAAAAGAAGACCTTCACAAACTTACCTTGCCACTCAGGAAAGAACCAAAATGATAACTTTCTTGAGGAGTGCAATTGGGGTAAAGAAAGAAATGTTTGTGAAGATGAACTTTGATCAAATCAGAGATCTATATGAGAAAGAAATGGGGAAGCTGAAGAGCAATGAAAAAGATAGAGTGGAATTTGAAAAGAAGGCCAAGGAGAGTAATGATATTGATATGAATCAACCATTCCCTGAAAGTGAAGAGGGAACTCCAATCAAAAAAATGGCAGGGAAAAAGGAAGAAAAGAAGAAGGAAGCTACTCTAGTGCAGGTTCAAAAGACTTTGAAAAGAACCAAAATGATGGCTAAAAGAAAGAAAAATAAGAAGCCTAGAGTAGAAGAAGAACAAAAGGTTGCTGAAGAAGAAGTGGCACCTGAGTCATCTAACCAGCAAGAGTCATCAACCAAAGATGATGTAAGTTTATATATGGTAGTGATGGACAAAGTGCCTGAACCAATTTCTGCAGAACCTGTAGGAGTTAAGCCTCCTGAGGTCATTCACTGGGATATATTGACAGTGGATGGAAAGGAGTACATCAGACTCAAGAGGAAGGGAGATCAGTATGAGGTATTCAACACCTGGATCAAGATTGTCAGAACATGCTCTATGTTGGGAACTGAAGATTTTACCAAGTGTGGTTACTACTGCTAGTACAAATGTGGTTACTACTGCCAGAGTACTTTGAAGATTAATACTGCTGAGTATTACTACTGCTAGTAGAATTAATACTGCTAGTCAAAGTTAGTGCTGCTTGAACAAAGTTAGTACTGCTTAGCTAGTTAGTACTGCTAGTAGTTAGTACTGCTTAGTAGTTAATGCTGCTAGAAGGAGTTAATGCTGCTGAGCATTATTAGTGCTGCTTAAGAGATTCGGATGGAAAGTATGACAGCTGGATATACTGAAGATATACATAGAAGATATACATGGAAGATATACTGAAGATTTGTTTATTCTTTGTAATTATCTTTTAATCAGTATATGTATAGAATGTATAGAATAGATTGAAGAAGTTTTTTTTAATTTTTGGAAAAAAGAGAAAATCAACCTCAAGGCATAGATCCTAATTCTAGAGAAGTAGAATTCGTATTGGTGAGCCTGTTCATCAATATTGAGGTTGAGTGTGTAATCTTGTGATTTTAATCATTGAATACAAGTTTACAGTTTGATAATCATATATTGTTTTGTTTACTGTTTTATCAAATATCAAAGTGTTATTCCGCAACTTCTTTGATATTAGTTTCTGAGAATTAATTCTTGTTAAGAATTCGATCCTGACACTTATTCTAGTCTTCCTTTGTCTCATTGGGCTGAAGCTGTCTCAACTGCATGTCACACTCAGAATAGATCTATTCTGCATCGACGATTCAAAAAAACACCATATGAGCTTATGAACGATATCAAACCGAATGTCAAGTATTTCAAGTCATTTGAGTGTAAATGTTATGTTCTGAATGACCGAGACAATCTCAACAAGTTTAGTCCAAAGGCAGATGAGGGTATTTTTCTTGGGTATTCTTCTACTTCTGCAGCTTACAGGGTATTTCTTACTTCCGCAAGAAAAGTGATAGAGAGTGTCAATGTCAAATTTGACGAAGCTGCAGATTTGGTTTCTGGTTAATCAGGCTCAGAACCCGCACTTACAGAGAATTTAGCTTCTGGACAAGTCAGTTCAGAACTTGCAATACAACTGTCAAATCATGATCCTTCTTCTTCCTTGCTTAATCTTTCTGATCTTCTTTTTGAGAATTTTTATGATGATGTACCTAAATCTAATTCTGAAAATACTTCATCTATGAATCAGGAAACTGTGAACGCATCTACTCCTAATTCCGCTGCATCTATCTCTGACACTGATGTTGTTCAAGTTATTTATGAACTCCCTCAAGATCAATCAGAATCTGAGCATGTGAATATTGAATATGGGCAAGAAGCATCTGTTCAAGAAACATCTGTACAAGCAGAACCAGTTCAAGAAGCAGATCAAGATGATGATATTCAACCAACACTTCCAGAGTCTGATTCTGAAGTTGTTGAAATACCTCCTCCTCTAGTTGAAACTGTTGATGTTTCTTCATCTGACATAGAAGCTTCTGAACGTCCTTCTCAACAATTAGAAGTTGTACAAGAAAGTATTGATCCTCTTCCTCACACCACCAAATGGACAAGATCTCATCTTATTCATCAAATTATTGGTGATCCTCAAGCAAGTGTGTCTACACGTTCCAAGACGGCTACTCCTAACGAATGTCTCTTCACTTGTTTTCTAAGCAAGATTGAACCAACTAAAGTATCTGAAGCATTGGAGGATCCGGATTGGATAATAGCAATGCAAGAGAAGCTCAATCAATTTGACGCGCTAAAAGTTTGGAGACTTGTTCCATGGTCGAAAGGAAAAAACATAATTGGCACAAAGTGGATATTCAAGAACAAGAAAGACAAAGATGGTATCATTGTTCGTAACAAAGCTAGACTGGTTGCCAAGGGTTATCGACAAGAAGAAGGAATCGACTATGATGAAACTTTCGCGCCGGTTGCAAGACTAGAAGCTATTTGTATGTTTCTCGCTTTTGCTGCTTATCGCAATTTCACTGTATATCAGATGGATGTCAAGACATCATTCCTCAACGGTAAACTGAAAGAAGAAGTTTATGTTTCTCAACCAGAGGGGTTTGTTGACAAAGAACATCCTGATCATGTCTACTTTCTTGATAAAACACTGTATGGACTGAAACAAGCACCGAGGGCGTGGTATGATGAGTTGTCGGCCTTCTTGATCAAATCCGGGTTTACCAAAGGATCTATAGATACCACTCTTTTTATCTATCATTCTAACTTGGATATCTGCTTAGTTTAAATTTATGTAGATGATATAATATTTGGTGCGACTAATCGATCATTATGTACTTGGTTTTCTGATCTTATGACCTCCAGGTTTCAGATGAGCATGATGGGAGAAATTAATTTCTTCCTCGGCTTACAAGTGAAGCAGCTTCCAGATGGCATTTTTATTAACCAATCGAAGTACGTGTTTGACATCTTGAAGAAATTCAAGATGAACAAATCTTCTTCAATTGGCACGCCTATGGCTCATGGTGAAAAGATTGGTCTGGATCCGGATGGAAAAGTTGTGGACGTCAAAACTTATCGAGGGATGATTGGATCGCTCATCTACTTAACAGCATATAATGTTTTCTACTTGCTTATGTGCCAGATTTCAAGCCAAACCGAAGGAATCACATCTGTTGGCAGTCAAGCGCATATTTCGATACATCAAAGGAACTCCATATTTAGGTTTGTGGTATCCTAAGAGTTCTGATTATAAACTAACTGCTTACTTTGATGCAGATTTTGGTGAAAATCAGTTAGACCTGAAAAGCACATCAGGTCACCTTCAATTTCTTGGTGATAGACTGATAAGCTGGGCGTCGAAGAAGCGGAAATTTGTTTCTATCTCAACTGCAGAGGCAGAATACGTCGCTGCAGCTAGTTGTTGCGCTCAAGTGTTTTGGATGAAGACACAACTTCGTGATTACGGGATGCTATACAATACAATTCCCATCTATTGTGACAGCAAATCCGCTATCGCGATATCAGTCAATCCGGTCCAGCACACAAAGACCAAACACATAGATATGTTGTACCATTTCATAAAGCATCATGTGGAAGAAGGTACTATTGAATTATATTTTGTCCCAACTGAATATCAACTTGCTATATCTTTACAAAAGCTTTAGATGAAAAACGTTTTAATTTTCTGCTTTCAAAACTCAGCATGTTGAATTTAAAAGTTTAAATCTTTACAAATTTTATTCTATAAAGTAAAAGCTTTACAGGTTTTTTCTTTCTTTTAAATAAAATGTGTGTCTAGGATAAATTTTCAAGTTACTTTGTTATATTAAAGTTTTATATGGTCATAATTCAAGTCTTACAAAAATTGAAAGGTCAGCAACATGTTTGAAGCTTTTGAAAATGCTTTAAAGATATGTGATTCGGAATATTTATAGTTTACAATGCTTAGAAAACCTAAAAAGTCAGAATTATGGATCGTAATGAAAATATGGGCTAAGCACTTAGATGTAAAACTGAGTATTTGAGATGAATATTATATATCTAAAATACAGAAATCTCTAAGTTTAAAAGTTTGTATCTGTGACCTTTCTGGTTTGGGAAAGTAAGTTCCGTGGGATGCTTGTCATCTGGTCCCCTAAGGTCAATTGGTCTGGGAGTGATCCAACCCAAATCCTTCTATAGAACCAGATCGAAAGTCATGTTCTACTGGTATGAATGGGTTTAGTATGTGCCGATGTAGCCTTTCTGATCTGGGAGAGTAAGTTCCAAGGGGTGCTTAACACCTAGTCCCCTAAGGCCAACTGGTCTGGGAGCGGCTGACCCAAATCCTGCAATAGGGTCAGATAGAAAGTTACGTTTACGACATGTTCTTTACTTACCGAACTTTTTGATTAAAAGATGTCAAAGTGCACAAGCTTAAAAGATGCCAAAGAGCACACTCATATGAAGATGCCAATGTGCACAATGCTAAAAGATGCCAATGAGCACACATCTCATGATATTTAGTGTAAGTACATGCAAAGTTCTCTATTATATTTTTAGAATTGCATTTTCTTGAAATTAATCGAAGTTCGCATGCAAGCACACTGAATAGATTGCTGGAAGTTTTTGAAACTGAACATGTCTTAACTTGATATGCAATGAAACTTGTCTCTGTATCCAACAACATATACTTGATTTCAACTGATTGATAAATCTGTGATATTTTACTGAGTAGAATTTAATTTGTTTAGTGTTTAAAATTTTATATGTTTAGTTGTTTCAAAATTTATATTCAGTATATTTTTCTTTTTACACTGATGTCTTCATGTTTGTATATCCATATTTTTTGTCAAATTGGTCTGTGCATTTTTCGAGGGGGAGAGAACATATGAATGAAATGTGACAATCTTATGTTTTTGAGGGGGAGTGAATAAAGTGGTCAGATACATAGCTGATAAAATACTTCACGTGCTGATCAGAAATTCATCAGGTAAGTATTTCTGATTTTTCTCTACAAATGATATACTGATTTGTTAAATTTCGTGCATTTGTATAGGGGGAGTAAAGAAGTTTGGCAGGTAAAATTTCAATTTTATGTACTTTTATTTTTTTTTAAAGAGTGTTATTTTTTTTAGAATGTTATTTTTTTAGAGTTATTTTTTTAGTATAAATAGTGAATGCCTATTCAATTTTCATTTTTCTTGCCTCCTTTCCTCATTTGAACTTTGACTGTTCATTATTCTCTCTCTGTGCGATTTTTCTCTGTGATTTCAGTCTTGTTCTTCGAATTGGTAAGTTTTTCTATTTTTTTTACTCTTTGATGTGTGATTATGTTTACTTTAGCATTGTTCTTATTCGTTTTTCATTTTTTTTACATGATTTCTTACTGTGAGAGTTCCTTTCGCACTGTTCAACTTCTTCCTTATTCAGATTGCAAGTCTTTTTGTTAATATCGATTGTTGGGTTTGCTTTAGATACTGGTTTCGAACCTCAGGTATGTGTTCTTACCCTTTGAGTTGTTGTTTGTTGCTTCGATTTTGGGTTAGTTTGATCTTTGCGACTGTTCATCTTTGGATTTCGAAAATTTCAAAATTTTTGGGTTGAATACTGATTTTAATCAGTCTTTATTTGGTCAAAATATGTTTTTTAATTGTTCATATATACGTTTCAAATCCTCTATTTTGCATTTAAATCGTTTTATTTGGAATTTTCGACAAACAAAGATGAACTCGCGCAAACCGTTGTTTTAGTGTTTTAGGGTTTTGCGTATTAAGTTGGTTACGCAAAGTTTTCTTTGCGTTACCCTTAGGTCACGCAAAGTTTACTTTGCGTTACCCTTAAGTAACGGGAAGTTCAGTTTGCGTTTCACTTAGGTCACGAAAATCTAAGTTTGCGTTACATGTTGGTTACGCAAACCTAAGTTTGCGTTACCTGTTAGTCAGGTAAACCTAAGTTTGCGTTATATGTTGCTCACGCAAACCTGACTTTGCTTTACCTTCTTGTCACGAAAACTTTTGTGTTTTCCTTTTGTTCATGATTTTTTTTCCAAGGCAAGTTTGTTTTACAAGTGTATCACGCAAACCTCGTTTTGCGTCATGAACTGGATACGCAAACCTTTCTTTGCGTTAATCGTTCATCACGCAAACCTTCCTTTGCGTCACATGTTCATCACGCAAACCTTCCTTTGCGTCACATGTTCATCACGCAAACCTTAGTTTGCGTCTCACACTTGTCGCGCAAACCTGACTTAGAATTTTTTTTTTCATTTTTTGTGTTTCCTTTCCTTGTCTAATTTTCTTCGTTTTTGTTTTCCAGGTAATACAATGGCTTCTCAAACCAACACAGATCCCATGATTCAGAATGAGAATGTAGTTCATGATGATCCTTCTGATCGTGTATCTCATGAGACCCCTATGCGGCTATGCCGTCTATACCTTCTGTTGGGGCAAATCTTTCTGCTTCTCGTCTAACACCGAATGACGTGTTTCCCATGATGTTATATGTGTTGCCATACAAGCCCAATAACTATTTCGTGGATTTTGACAGAATCAAGATCAATCCAGTAATACGAGCCATTCTCAAAGGACATCCTCTAGCTCCGGCTCTCACTTATTGCGCAGATGTTCTTGAGGTCTATCTTCAACAGGCATGGAACTCTATATCTAAGAATGAGCTCGTTCGTCCTCATAGATTCGACTTGAAAATCGATCTGTTCGATTCTTTTTTATCTTACAAGCGACTTAGACTGATTCTGGAGCTTCCTGAGCCTACTTCCAAACCAGGATGCACATCTTACAACAACTTTCCTTCTGAATTGGACGTATTAGAGGGTATTCACAATCTTGGATATCTTGGTGCTTTGAATAGAGTAAGTGACTTTGACAAATCCAATCTACCTCCGGTGTGGTATGCTTTATTATCTGTCCTCAACAGGTGCCTTACATCGAAACATTCTGGCACGGACAATGCGAGTCTTCACTATCTCAGATTGTTCCATGCAGTTGTCTATGACCTGCATGTCGACTACACGTACATCTTATGGACCGAAATTTCAGAGAGAGTGCAAGACAAACTGACTTATAAGAAGCGCAAGTTTATTCCGTTTGTCCGATATATGAAGTTGATTGTTCGCAGTATGCTCAGAAGTAATCCTGCTATTCCTCGTCGATTGTCTTGGCCTCAAGTTCCGGATACTGAGATGACATACATTCAGAAACCGAAGCAGTCTTTCAACTACTCGATGACAATTCCTTATGCTCTAATAGCAAATTATGCTGATATGACTGATGACAGTGTTGTTCAATACTGCATGGAAAATGAATTTTTGGAAGATGATCAAGCTGAACCATCTCATGATGAACAAGCTGCATCTTTTCATGCCGATCAAGAGATTGAAGTAGCTGTTGCCGATCAAGAGGTTGAAGTAGTTGCTGCCAATCAACAAATAGGTGATGTTCTTGCTGCTATCGACACTGACCCTGCTGGTAATGATAATGATGATGATGATGTTGTTGGTGATGATATTGCTGGAGATGAATATGGGGATGATGATGACACTGATGGTAATGGTGGTAATGATGGTGACCAGCCTGTTATTCTTGTTTATGAAAGGAAGTCTAGGGAACCAGAAGTGCAAGTTCAAGAAGATGTTTTGTCTGAAGAAGAATTTGTATCTATGAATCCTAAAGTGGCTGATATTCAAGTTGATGAGCTTGATCTAGCTTTTTCCAATGCTACAACTTACCATCGGGTTCAAGGTACAACATGTTCTCATTCTTCACCTGAGCTTATTTCTACTGTCGATACTTCTTCAGTTGCAGTACGTGATACGACAGAGACATTTACAACTTTGAATGAGGTCATCCGACAGATGAGCGAATGATTTGAAGAACAAAAGAATGCATAAATTCAGAAGTTGGGGGCTCTCTTCAAAGGTAAGATGCCAGAGATTGATGCTACTTCTATTCCACAAGAGATTTCTTTCAGAAGACCATCTGGGGTAGTTATCCGAGAACCGTCTTCTACTATTTCTACTACTACACTTGCGATTGTTTCTATTATGCTTCCTCCACCATTTACACAATCTGTTGGCGTATCAACTTCAGCTCTTCCTGTTTCTACTTCACGATCTTCTGTTCAAGATCTTCCGATTACAGAATTGATTGATCTGCTCTATGCTCGTCTTCTTTCTATGTCGCCGCCAGAATAGCAAAATCAATATTTGATCTCTTTGTTACGAACTTTTCAACCGAATCCGCCTCCAACTCCGACTCCAGCTTCTACTTCTGCACCTGACAGGGTTTCTACGCTATACGAGGAATTCACTTCTTTCCGTACTGAAGCTCGGACGAATTTTTCGGAGATCAAGGAAGGCATATCTCTCATGACTCAAGCTCTAACCACTCTCTCTGACCGATTTGATCGTCATGAACTGGACTGCAGAACTGAAGCAGGCCCGTCTCTTAAACGAAGACATGACCAGGATGATTCAGATCATCAAGGTCATGAGGGGGAGATGACTAAGAGACAGAGGGTGGAGAGAAGATCAAACGCAAGAAGAGGCAGCTGACAAAGATAAGAGTGCTGATAATGTTCAAGACTGCAGTGTTGAAGATCTTGTGAACATTATGGTAGAAAATGTAGATTTGTCTGTAATGTCTAATTCTTTGAACATTTCTGATCATAATACTAAGAACAATATGCAGATCATCGTTTATGTTGATCCTGACACTGCAACAAGTAGGGGTGTTCATCGGTTGACATCCAATGGATGTGAGGGGAACCGAACCGATCCAATCATCCATTGGATGTTGGATTTTCCCAACCGAACCGATCCAATCATCCATTGGATGTTGGATTTTTCCAATCCAATGGATGATTGGATCAGTTCGGTTCCATCCATTGGATGTTCTTATTGGATATCCATTGGATCAGATTGGATATCCATTGGATCGGATTGGATCCATCCGACATCCAATGGATGATCAAATCGGATCTATCCAGCGTGTTAATTTAATGCAATGCTCTAATTAATTACTTTTAGTTTGTGTTAAAACAAAAATAAGTGAAACTAAAAATTCAAAAATCAACACAAAACAAATTTAGATTTAAGCAAATTGCAAAAAAAAAATAATTGGATGATAGTTGGATGGAAAACTGGATGGTAATCGGATGGTTAATTGGATGGGTAATTGGATGTTGGTCGGTTCGGTTCGGTCGGTTTTGGTCGTTCTGGACTGCCATCTAAGAACCGACTGATCCAAATTGGATGTTGAGATTTTCGATCCGATCCGATCCAATTACAGTTGGATATCCGATTATGGTCGATCGGTTCTAATTGGATTGGTCGGTTCTTATTGGATCGGTTGAATTTCTGCACAGCCCTAGCAACAAGGTCATATGACTTAGATGACTCTGAGATAGCAAATGACATGAGATCCTTCTTCGCAAACTTCATAGAGATCAACTCAGATGATGACGATGACATCAGATATGAGAAGCTTTGCAAAGTAAAGGAAGAAGAGTATGAGGATATCATTGTATTGTCTGATACTGAAGATGATACTGTTTTTATGGATGCTAAGGATGAAGAAATTTCAAACATGCTGTACAGTGATCTTCCTTCTCAATATGAGATTCCTGAAGATACTCAAGTTCCTGAAACTTCTCTAGCTACTTCTACTCCTGTTGATGGTAAAGCTCCGACTACCACTGTTCCTTCAAGCACATTTGAAGTTGGTCAGTCGTCCAGAGCACAAGCTGATGTTCTTCCTTCTGAACCTGTGATTCCACCAACTATCCTAGAAGAAGGACCAACTTTGTCTAGACAACAGAGACAAAGAAGTTTGCAACTACGGCATATGGCTTCAAGGTTAAGATCTGCTTTTCTAGAAGACTCTCAGAGTAATATTTTTGTTTCTAGAAGAAGACATATCAACATTCATGCAATTCTTGGGGTTGAAAAGGAGTCTGATGATTATCAGTATGAATACTTAATGTTCATCAAGTGCCAGCGCCGTGGAAAGAATCTCATTTCTTCTCCACATCTGATTGTCCGGGTTATGAGTGTCACGATAAATAAGTTTGTTAATATCTGGTATCCGGATTTTAAAGTGGAAAGAAGAGATTGCAAGTTTTATACTTTCTCGGAGGCAGATTTTAATGATCTATCTATTGATGACATTGAATTTCTGTATAATTATTTCAGGGATTTTTATTATAGAACACCAGATGTCTCTCAAGCACTGTTTGTGATCAAAAGGTTTATTCGGCACCAAATCAGATTCTATAGAGTGTTTGATTTTCAAATGGCTGCTGAAAGCTTTCAGCCGGTGGTTAACCTTCTAAGGCCCAATCGTAGCTTGCCGAACTTAGACTCTTATCCACTATTCACCATTCTTCAAGATCCATTTGGAGTTATCTACAGGAATGGTTCAAGTCAAATCTGTTTCCTTAGATTTGAAGAGATAAGTCGTTATTCTGATGGAACCTTGAAGGTGATCAAGCTACAATTGGAGCAACGTTTAAAAGCTGCTGAAAGAAGATTTTTAGATACAAGAAGAAATGCATTCCAGTTCGAAAATGATGAAATTCGACTTCTCAAGAAGACATTGAATATTATTGGTGAGAAGTTGATTTTCCGCTCAACTCTAAGACGCCTAGAAGTGTTGCTTGGACTGAATAGACTTCGTCAAAGAGAAGAGCGTCATTGATTACTAAGGGGGAGATTGTTAAGTCTATTTTGAATAGTAATTAATGTATTTATTATCTGTGGTCTGAACAGTGTTTAATTAGCCTATATGTTCTGTTTAGGCCTTGGGGTATTTAAGTCCCCTTGGTGCCTTTGTTTTGTAACTTTTGAACTCATATTGAATACTCTGTTACATTTGGCTCTCTCTACTTTCTCTCACTAAGATTTAGAGATCTTGGACTTTCAAACATATTGTTTTGAAATCCACAATCAAAAAATCCGGCGACATACATCTCCGGTGATAAAGCTCCATCTCCGGTGACAACCGAGATGTTATTCGCACCGCCAGTCTTCTCGGTATCATATTGTGGTATCATATATGCATAATCATGAAATCACACTGTATCACAAATTATATCACAATGTATCACATCGTGGTTTGTATCACATTATGTATAGTTTGTATGTATTTTTTGAATAGTGTCGATGTTTTTTAGGTATCACAATGTATTTCGTTGTTTACAAAATGTATCACATTTTGTCTTCGTTGTTTTACGAAGGGTATCACAACATTTCTTATGTATTTTCATTATTTTCGTTGTTTACAAAAGGGTATCACAGTGTGCATCATGTGTTCGCCGGAAAAAGGAGAGAGGAGAGAGAAGATTTATAAACCACGTAAAATACCATTTAATTAATATTTTAATTAAAAATTAACAAAATTATTGATTTCCTAATTTATCCTCTAATTTGTGGTTAAGATTGGATCTCACGGTTATCACAGATAACCGAGTTCTCCCTTGAATATATAGGACGATAATTAAATGAGAACCAAAAATAGATTGAGAACCGTGAAAACCGATCTAAACCATTAACTGATTTAAATCTATGGTCATTAAAGGCAATGACAATTTTGTAATAAATTAGAAGTTCATGGTTTGTTATGGATTGAAATTAAAATTGAAAGGGTATATTGGGTATTAAAACCCTTTGACCAAATTCATATCTGGGTCATCTCATCAGCTCCATCAATGCCCAAATCAAGATCTGGTACACCATCGATCGCCACGAGATTCATATGGTCATGGAACTCACACGACTTCTATCGTCGCCGATAGATACGTGTTTCCGACATCCACTCTTGGTTACGTCTGTAGTGCCACTACCGAAATGACGTCCAAAGCTCGTCTCGCCGCCTACAAGGTTTGTTGGAACGCTCGTTGCTTCGATTCTGACATCCTCACGTCAGCGTCTACGATGGACCTGCATTGGCTCACCACCGCCTCTATCCGCTCGGCGGCGACGATTACTTTGGATCTTTGTGTCTAGAAGGTTCCTTAAACCCTAATTCTGTCAAGGGGGAAATCGTTTTATGCGATGGAGGCATCAATTCAACAGCGGCTCACAAAGTACAATAGTAAAATTTGGTTTAATTTCGGATTTCATTCTTCTGTGTTCCCTTCGTAATTCTGAAATCCCCTCTTTTTCATCGTCATGATTTCTTGAAGAGGAAGAACGAGAGTTCTGATGGGAATCCGGAATCAAGGATGATTTAGAGTTCCAGAATCAAAGACAAAAGTATTCTTGAAGTTCCAAAATCTGGAATCTCACAAATCATGAACTATATGATTTATGCCTCAATTTCTTGAAATTTTCACTGTAATGTGAAGTAGGTCTTGATTACACTGGATGGAATCCGCGATGGTGCTCCCATGGTGGTTAAGGCCGAGGGGCTGAGGATAGTTATACATGGGAACTTCTCATCGTCGATTTAAGGTTTTTTGTTTCTAGTTTCATGGGGTGAATAACATATAGAAGAAAATCATGTTTGGCTTCATGGAGTGAAATAACATATAGGAGAAAATCATGTTTGGTTTCATGGAGTGAAATAACATATAGGAGAAAATTATGTTTGATTTCATAAGGTGAAATAACATATAATGTTTGGTTTCATGTGGTGAAATAACATACAGTGTTTGGTTTCACGTGGTGAAATATCATATTTATGAAAAATATTCTTTTTATTTCATGAGGTGAAATAGTATGTGTTTCATCTGGTGAATCTTGTTACCAAAATGACGATTATACCCTTTTCATGTGGTGAATCAACTTTTAATTAAAACCATTAGATCAAAACCAAATTACGGCTTAGATTGGTTCTCACGGTTCTCAATATTTTTTTGGTTCTCACATGATTTAACCCCTATATAGCTATTATCATCTTTGACAAAAAATCGTGTGATAAGTTGAGGTTAACGTGAGAAGCGTGACAAGTGGATATGAACCGTAGATTACTTTTAATTTCATGCCCTTCCATGAATTGCACCTTAGAAGGGAATTGATCTGGTGCATTTCGGTGTATCTTATCTTAGTGCATCTCATCCTAATGTGGATTCATTTCTCATCCAAAGTTTGATAACCATTTCTCACGCTTCTCATGTTAACTTCAACTTCTCAGCGAAACGCAACCCTATCATCTTTTTAGAATTTTACTGTTTTCAAACCCTATGTGATTCAAACTCATTGAATTAAAAGACATTGTTTTCCTCATAGTTTCATAGTTGTCCGTTCTTCATACGACCCATCATTATCGTTCATGTAACACCCTTAAATTTGGAAAGAGAGACTAATTTAAAATTTTCAACAATACCTCAATGTAGAGTAAAATATCTTACGACAAGTATATACTTGAAATACAATTATAGTTTGAACCACCATCAAGTAATTAAAGTCTTACATAAAGAATAATTGAAGTCGGGGGTAACTAACAAAACCACTAACTGCCGCTATCTCCAATATAAATGCGGAAGTCTTCACCAAGCTAATCACTTCTTCGAGCACACGACTAGCACTCATCTCCCACAGAGACGCTAGAACTAATCCTGAAATGGAACCTGATGCACATGCCGACAAATAAAAAGGTTAGGCTAACGCCTAATGAGTTCAAGTGTTTTATAACATGATCATAAAGGAAATCGTAAAATGGAAATATTGTAACTTATAATCATGATCCTTTAAAATGAATTACTTTAAAATAAGAGAACGACTCATTTACCAATAATATGCATTTTATAGATGGATGCCTCAACGCCAAAACATTCTTTTGTGAATTAATGCAACCCAACGCTTACACAAAATGCGAGTAACGATGAATGCTCAAATATTGAAATTTCAATAGAATTTATAAATCAAACGTTTGAAATGTAAGCGAACCCAAACCCTAAAATTTTAGCAATCGGAGAATAACACAAACTCAATACGTCACCGAAAACAAGGATAAAACTAAATACCCCAAAACAACACCTCTCGGTGACGGGGGAGTCCCGAATTCCAAGGCTAGTGGCGGAACACAAAAGTAGGCCACATTCCAAGTTACTGAGCTCACCATACTAGGACCCATGGCCACGAGCACGTCGACTCATACTAAGATGTGGGGGAGGGAAACCCGAGGATCCTAATCATACTCATTCGCTAGGATTATATTTACGACCAAAGGCTAGTAACCGGTCCCACATAACCGTACCAAATTGCCCCTGAGGACCCAATGTCTCAACTAGCTACAAATGGGAAATAACTATCCCATAAAAACAGGTTCAGAAATTACATCACGGATACAGGTCCGGGTATTGGACTCTACGAGCCCTCACCGTATTATCCTCGAAATCTCAAGACTAATTCTGGAGCCAACATATAAATAATATCCCATTTTCTTTAAATAATAAAGACCGACTCATATGCCTATGGATCCACTGCATTACAGTCTAAAACATTACATGACTCCAATCGAATGACCAACGTGAAAAGGTAATTGGAAAAGTGATTTTTTATTATCATTTACATAACTATATATACAAAGGAGATGCACAATTACAGGAGATAAATAAGCTAAATTACAATAACCATTGACTAATCTAAAATTTGAATATATCCTGAATTAATGATAATGGCTAACTAATTATGTATAATATTATTATTGCTAATACGCCCTCGCAAGATGGAGGTTCTGTCAGAAACGCCAATCTTGGATCTTAAGTGCAAGAAGGGAGCCCGGGAGAGCGGTTTAGTGAGAGCATCCGCTAGTTGATCTTTAGTGTTGATATGATGAACTCGAAGAGTACCGGCAGCCACCTTTTCATGAACGAAATGATAATCTAAGGCCACATGCTTCATTCTTGAATGATACACGGGATTAGCACACAAATATGTAGCACCAGTATTATCGCAATAAAGGAGAGGTGAGACCAGTATTGAGATGCCAAGCTCTTTGAGAAGATTTTCGACCCATGCAAGCTCGGCGGCGGCATTTGCAAGCGCTTTATATTCAGCTTCGGTGGAAGAGCGCGAAACCGACTTTTGATGAGCAGACTTCCATGAGATAATATTGCCGCCGAGATAGATTGCATAAGCAGTTGTGGAACGGCCAACGGAAGACACACCCCCCAATCGGAATCGGAGAAGGCAGTGAGCTCAAGAGGTGAGTGTTTTTGTAAGAAAAGCCCATGATAAATAGTTCCCTTGAGGTACCGTAGCAAGCGTTTGAGAGCCTGCCAATGTGTTTGAGTGGGTTGATGCATGAATTGAGACAGTTTATTTACCGCAAAGGAGATATTCAGACGAGTAAAGGCAAGATATTGCAGCGAACCTACAAGCTTTCGATATGGTGTCGGGTCAACTTTGGGTGTCCCGTCCTCGAGAGTTAACACCTGCGAGGAGCATAAAGGTGTTTGAACAACCTTTGCGCCATCCATTTTATGGATTGTTAAGAGATCATGGATGTGGAGGTGCTGTGAAAGGAACAAGCCATGGGTGGTGGGTATGAGTTCAACACCCAAAAAGTGACTAGGAGACCCTAAGTCTTTTAGAGAGAAGCGAGAGGAGAGGCGTTGAACAAAGGCATTGACAAACTCATCGTTGTTGCTTGTCAAGATTATGTCATCGACATAGACTAGAAAATAACAAGTGACCCCATCGCGATTGTAGATAAAAAGCGAGGCATCCACATGGGATTTGAGAAAACCAAACTCGACCAAGAAGGCGGTGAGAGCCATATACCAAGCACGTGGTGCTTGTTTGAGTCCGTATAGGGATCGACGGAGCTTGCACACGTGTGTCGGGAATTGTTGATTGGCATATCCGGGAGGTTGTATCATATAAACTTCCTCTTGCAAGTGCCCTTGTAAGAATGCATTGTTGACATCTAATTGGTGGGAGGACCAACCCCGAGATCAGGCTAGAGCAAGAACGGTGCGAATGGTAACCGGTTTTGTCACCGGGCTAAAAGTGTCGAAGTAATCCTTGCCGTATTCTTGCAAAAAAACCTTTTGCAACAAGACGGGCCTTATACTTGTCGATGCTCCCGTCGGGATGACGTTTGACCCGAAAAACCCATTTACACCCAATTGGTTGACGAGAGGTAGAAGCCACTAGTTCCCAAGTTTGATTTCGGAGTAGAGCGTTGTATTCATCATCCATCGCCTTGCGCCAAAGTGGGTCTTTAGACGCTTGTAGGTGGGTAGTGGGTTCAAGGGAGTGCGGAATGGGATGAACAGTGGTGGTATTAACAATCTAAGGATTGTAGTATTTAGGATTTGGCTAATTGTTTCGAGGAGGCAAGGGAGGGATGGACGTAGAGGTAGTGGATGACGGGGTGGTTGGGACGGGTGAAGCAGGTTCGTTGGAGAGAGAAGGAGGGGACGGTGGGATAGGTGATTCGGTGAAGGGGTTAGAAGGTGGAGGGGATGCATGGGGGATTGATGGAGTTGATGAAATGGGGGGTTGGGCAGAAGGTGACGAGGCAGTAGGATGGGGTGAGGTAGGAGGATGGGGTGAAGGGGAAATAGGGAGGGATTTAAGGAATGCACCAGTGGTGGGTAGAGGGAGTGGGTTGGGAAGGATCCCTTTGGAAAAAAATTCATTCTCAACAAATGAGACGTGGCGAGAATGATAGAGACGATGTGTTGTAGGATCGAGACATTTGTAAGCGGATTTGGCCATAGAGTAACCAAGAAATATACACGGTTGGGATTTTGGTTGAAGTTTAGATGTAACATATGGTTTGAGCAATGGGTATCCCAAACACCCAAACGTTTTGAGTTTGGTATAGTTTGGAGTCGTACGGTATAGTATGTGATAGGGAGATTTTGATTGTAGAATAAGTGTGGGTAGGCGATTGATAAGGTAAACCGCCGTTTGAAAGGCATGAGACCAAAATGTGAGTGGTAGACGGGCATAATGCAAGAGTGCAAAGCCGGTTTCCACAATGTGACGATGTCGCCTCTCCGCGATCCCATTTTGTTCGGGTATGTGCGGAGGAGTTGTGAAGTGGGAGATGCCCATGGATTGTAAGAATGGTAGAAGACCCACGTATTCACCACCGTTGTCGGTGAAAATGGAGATAATTGGGGTTTGGAATTTTTTTTCCACAAGTAGTTTATATTGAGGAAAAATAGTTGAGACATCAGACTTGCGTTTGAGGGGATAAAGCCACACATATTTCGAATAGTAGTCAACAAACACAACATAATATGTGAACCCGTCAATGGATTGTTGAACGGGTCCCCAAACGTATGAGTAAATAAGTTCTAACGGTTTAGTGGCCACAAATGAATTTGGTCCAAATGGCAACTTGTGACATTTATTCATAGAACAAGATTGACAATGGAAGGTAGAACTAGACAAAGACTTAAAATTAAGACCGAGATATTTACAAAGAAGTTGAAAAATACGAAAAGACGAATGTCCAAGCCGATGATGCCATTGGAGAGGTGAGGTTGAGGTGGTTGCATTCACTTGAGGAGATGAGGGTGAAGAATTGAAGTAGTACACATCATTGATGTTCTCCCCCCGCATTATAGACGCCCCCGTGTTGAGATACTTCACAACGAAATGAAGAGGAAAGCATTCAACGGAAACTTGATTAGTACGACATAATTTTGCAACAGAAATTAGATTAGTACGCATGCGAGGAACACATAGAACATCAGGTAAAGATAATGATTTAGTTTTATTGAAAAACTAGTAGAACCAAGATGTGTAATGGTTAAACCAGTACCATCACCAAGGAGGATTTCATCGGGACCTCCGTAGTCGGAGACAGAGGCGAGAGTAGCCGGACAGGAGGAGAGATGGTGGGAAGCACCGCTGTCCATCATCCACATTGAGTTTGCTGGAGCAGACGTGGCTAGGTTAGCAACCGGGTTGGACGGGTTGTTTGTTAACATAACTTGATTGTCTTTGAGAAACTTAACAAGTTTCCGACAATAACGGGTCTCATGACCGGGTATGTTGCAAAAGTTACAGAATTGAGCCGAACGGCAAGGAGTGGAACTTGGTTGAGACTTGGTGAAACGATTGGGTCGCTGGGAAGAAGAGGGTTGGAAATGAGTGTTTCGGTTGGACAGATTAGAGGGGGAACGAAAAGAGTTGCGAGCCGACTGCCGTTGGGTAGTATTGGTCGTTGCAATGATGGAGGGAATAGGCTCAGCAGCTGCCAAGGAACGTTCAAAGTCCACTAGCTTGTCAAATAGATCCGGGTACGTGATCGGGGTGTCACGAACCTTGAACGCAGCAGTGAGAGATGCATATTCATTTCCCAATTGAGAGAGAATATAAACCATAAGATCCTCGTCACTGATCGGATTTTGAACGAGCGCTAACTCGTCAGCGATCGAGCGCATTTCATTGAAGAACTCAGCAACGGGCCTGGTTCCTTTAGGATTTTTGGTGAGTTTGGTTTTTAGAGAGATGATGCGGGATCGAGAAGTGCTCGCAAAGGAGGCTGATAGGTGATCCCAAGCATCCTTGGCAGTGGATGCGGATGCGATAAGTGGTTGGATTTCATTAGAACAGGAGCCTAAGATAGCGCTATAGATGTTCTGGTCTTGGCGAGCCCATATGGCATAGGCCGGGTTGGGTTTGGAATCGGCAAGAGTTTTGGCTGGCGCTGGGGTGTCACCAGTGATGTAGCCAGCAAGATCAAGACCGACCAGCGAGGATTGAACGTGGAGTCTCCATACGGGGAAGTTCTGGGAAGTGAGTTTGATGTTGAAGTGAGTGGAGGCAGAAATGGTGATGATGGTGGAAGCCATGGATGAACAGGGTAAAGGAAGAAGACGGTCGATTAGGATGAGAAAAAAAGGCAGGGATCGATGGAGGAAACTTGTGAGAGTGTTTCTTTACTCTGATACCATGAAAAGGTAATTGGAAAAGTGATTTTTCATTATCATTTACATAACTATATATACAAAGGAGATGCACAATTACAGGAGATAAATAAGGTAGATTACAATAACCATTGACTAATCTAAAATTTGAATATATGTTGAATTAATGATAATGGCTAACTAATTATGTATAATATTATTATTGCTAATACAACACACTCAAAACATGTAATTATCAAATGATACGCATTAAGCGAAATCATGCTCACAACTCCACGACTTAAAATTAATGGAGTTAGGGTTTTGAAGAAGAAAAATCGCCAAAAAAGCTTTCTAGATACGTTCTTAACGCAGAAATGTGAAATAAATGCAAGAAACCCGGCTGGAAGGAGTTTTTATACCCTAAGACTCCATCGGCGACAGTGCCCGGCAATATTGCCCTTTGCACTGTCGCGGAGCATTGTCGCGCGTCCCACCCAACTCTCGGTACAGCCGTACAGGCCCTGCGATAGTGACCGGCGACATTGCCCATGTCACTGTCGCAAGGGTATTGTCACGCAACTACCACAGGCTTCGGTACGTGGGTCGCGGTTGTGACCAGCGATTGTGCCCAAGGGCACTGTCGCGTGGCACTCTCGCGCCACCCCCACGAGGCCCGAAAATCACGAACGATCTCAATGTGTTCTCGAGGATTAGATGCAACAGTAAGTTTCTTACAATATAAATTCATTCCAGACAAATATGAGGCTATAAACATTCAAGACTACCCAACTAGCATAGAAATGTATTACGAATACTAAATACTTACCTGATTATTCTCGAGTGTTACATCAACATTTGCGTTAACAAAGACAATAACAAAAGGTGTGCAACAAAATTTTCAAACGGACTGCCATGACATGCATACCGATAACTCATTTAATGCATTGTGAAAACTTATAATAGTAAAATCAACGATTGAAGCATGTTCAAGACAAAAGTTCAACACAAGACAATATAAATCTTACATATGTTTACTCACACCAACAGTATGAGTTAATTTAAATTTTAAGTAACGTGCAACGAGATGTACTCATATAAACTAAGAGAAATCACACAATATTGAAACTTCCAAAAAATAACATAAGGGATAACACTTACTAACAAAATCTCAAGACGTCCCTTACGGTTGCGAAAAGACATGTGCAAAATCTGCACGAGACGAAAATGTTAAACAAGGACTCATGAGTTATCACACACAACAATTTTAATTATACACGTTTCCAAAATTTTATCTATGAGATGCAAACGGTCGTAAAATAAAACTCCATACGACACAACTGATATTTTCATAAAACTCATCGACGCTAAAACCAAACGATGCCAAAATTTCCATTTCCCAACATAAAAGTATAAGACGACAATATGTTTAAAAATGTTAAAATTCTAAGAGTTTCTCTTTTATCGCAAAGTAGAATAAAGTGACACTTTTCAACAAAATTGCATGGGACACGACGTCGAATAAACTCGCAAATTTACACGAGGCAAAACTTAAAACTTACGCATTTCAAAGTTCACTCACACTCCGAAAGAAAAACGTCACAAATAATACCCCATAAAATTCAACACGACTCGTACAGACTAAAATTCCCAAGGAAACTCCGACTCAAGAACAAGGGAATAACCTTTCCTTTAAAACCTTAACATACGTGGAGGAGATCCAATGTCAAGGTTAAAATTTCATAGTTACTTGCCCAAGAATCTAAACAAGGTTAAATCGTAAATATCACGACATCCGAAAATAGTATTCGAGAAAACATGATTAAAGTAAATCTCAACAAGGTTTGCAACCATGTGCAATAAAATAATTTCATGCATGTTTAGAATCATAGTTTAAAATCTTGTATGTGCTAAACATTTTTCCAACATTTTTTAATGTAATCCACATGACAATTTGTAAACATGAGGAATAATTGATGCAATTTATTTCAAAAGTAAATTATTTTGTGCATGAATTTGATCGGCATTCATCGTCTAGAAACCATGCTCCTCAAGTTCTCAGTCACACTATTGTCATCCGGATGCATCAAACATCTAAAAGTCATAATCACACCAATCTGATTAACTTACAATCTCTTCTTGAAATATAGTCTCTTTATCAAGCCTACGGTTCTAATTTCAACCAATAACTCCGACACCAAAATGGTCAACTTAATGCATTCATCGCGCTTAACTATCACTCCAAAGTGACAATGTTATAAACATCGACTCTTCCTTAGACTACTCGCTTAGAAAGTTCTTTACTACCCCAACAGTCATCCGACCAAGGTAGTACAAGTATACACATGTAGCATGTAGGTTCACCATGACACTGACCAGGTGCCATTATGAACGTACCGTACATGACCACCCTTGCTATCCTCGACAAGTTTCCCGTTTCTAGCGACCCAATCAACTCGTAAATATCTTATCTTAAGGTACCAAATGGTGCAATTCTCTCTCTCAATCACCTAAACAACGCTAGTTTGAGTCTAGATATCCAAAATCAACACCTAGTTCTCTCAAACTTATGCTCTGATACCAACTTGTAACACCCTCAAATTTGGAAAGAGCGACTAATTTAAAATTTTCAACAATACCTCAAAGTAGAGTAAAATCTCTTACGACAAGTCTATACTTGAAATACAATTCTAGGTTGAACCACCATCAAGTAATTAAAGTCTAACATAAAGACTAATTGAAGTCGGGGGTTACTAACAAAACCACTAACTGCCACTATCTCCAATGTAAATGCGGAAGTATTCGCCAAGCTAATCACCTCTTCGAGCACACGACTAGCACTCATCTCCTGTAACACCCTCAAATCTGCTTATAGCAACTAATTTAAAATTTTCTAAATACATCAATAATTACTTCGAACTACAAACATAAATTGAGAGTTAACCTCAACGGTCACATTCATTCTATACATACACTTTATGAAAAGGACGGGTGTTACTAAACCCAATAACAATAACTAACTCCAACCTGCAGAAGACTTCGCCGACTACTCACTCTTGTAAGGCTAAGGCTCAACTCTTCAAAGCACTGCCAGAACCGAAACCCCCGGCCGGGACCTGATGCACATGCCGACAAATAAAAAGGGTTAGGCTTAATACCTAGTGAACTCAATAGTTTTAATATGAATGAATATAACCTTAAAAGAGAGAAATTCGGTTAAAAATTAAGATCTTTCGAAATGATTCACTTTAAAATGGGAACGACACATTTTCCCCAAAATATGCATATTTAAAGACGATACTCCAAAGTGACTATTCTTTATGAAACTATGCAAACCATAGATCACCTCAAACGGGATTATAATTTCGACACTCAATTTGTGAAAATGTAAATAGTACGCCATATCCCAAAACACCCAAAACACGGGTGGGGCATAATAATCGACCCTTAAATAATGGAGGACAAATCATAAAGATATGGTACCTCATGGAGAACCCGTAACTCGAAATAATACCCACACGACCATAACATAAAATGAACTCCAAATATTAAAACGTGGACAATTAAATATCCAAAATACGATGGGCCGACGACGGGGGCTACCCGTATCCGTTGAGAGTGGAGGAACACAAAAGTATGCCACTCATACAACATTAATCGCATGACACTTCACGACACACAAGCCCAAGTGTCCCTACGACTCCCTTCAAGCTACACCAAAGAGACAGCTGACCTTAGCGAAATATTAACGAGAATACCGCTCAAAGGCCCGGCACAAGGGGGATACAACCATGGCATTGCCCCACATAGCGGAGGTCCCAAAACGCCCATCAAATGGCTACTCCAACGCCATGATAGCACAACCCGAACTCAGACCTCCTAGTGTACACCTTGAAAGGACAAGGTCATAAAACATGAGTCCCGGAGTCCAACCCCGTACCACCCAATTGACCATCAAATAAGACTGACTTACGTGCCTATGATCCAATGCAACACAGTCTAAGATTACATGACTATACCTGAATGACTAAAGCACTCGAGTCTGTAATTGTCAATAATATGCAATAAAATGCATTAAGATGTAAATCATAATTTGGACTCTACATCGAGCCATTAAAAACCGGACATAGGTCCTCCATACCCATTTACATCAACACCAAACCAAAATGCCCAAAAATTCCTTTGACCGACAATTAACGTCCCCACAATTAATGAAATGTCTTTAAACAACGTTTACGAAGACACATACCTCAAAGACGAGATTAACCCAAAACTCAATACATAATGGGACCAAAGGTTTTCCAAAGGTTTTATAAATGCAAATACACTGAAATGCATATAACATGAAATAGACTTCTTTTGTACAAAAAATCGTTATAGATGAATAACTCATAAAATAGATCTTACTTGTACAAAATTACCAAGAATACGTAATTCATGCTATTTAGTTATTGAAACGTCCAAAACACAATATAAGCATTTTAAGAGGTTAACACAACCCAAGTTTACCAAATATGAAAACTTATCAAAATACTCACTCTTTGACAAATAACCAAGTAAAACATACTTTACTTCAAAATACTCAAAACTTATCAGCAGTTAACCATTTCATGTAAAACATTTTAAAATAAACATTTTGGCATGTACACCGTTTTCACAAATCAACTTGAACTCACCTTGCTAGATTTAGGCTAAATCTAGATTTCACCCAACGAGCTCTTTTGAAGGCCGCTTGAATCCTCAAGCCGGAAACTTCCAAAACCTAGATCCGAACATTCCAAACCATAAATATCCATAATCAACCACATAGAAACATTCCTCAACATTATATACCAAAATCCCTAAACGAGATCAAAACCCTAGTTTCTCCAAAACTAACAAATTCGAGATCTGATAAATCAAACACTAGGGAAACATCCAAAGAACATTTATAACCTTAAATCAAAGAAGCTTACCAATAAAGATGACGAGACTTTCCGAGAACACCCAAACCAACTCTTTAACACGAACTCCCAACCGTTGAACTTGATGAGGAAGATGAAGATGGAGGTTTTGTGGCTCAAGCTCCCAACTAGCTAGATGATTAAGAATCATGTGGTTTGGGGAGGAAAAACCCCCCAAAATGGTTTAAGGTTCGGTTTTAGGGTTTGGGAGAGAAAAGGGAGAAGATGGAGATGGTGAAGAAGCTTCCAATACCGAAACCTTGGATGAAACTTTTGACTCTAGCAATCAATGGTGAGGGTTTGGTGGTTGAAGGAACCCTAGAGTAGTTAATGAAGAAAGGGAGAGTTGGGAGAGAAAGACTTGGGAGAAAGAGAAGTGAGAAATGAAATAAATGGGGAAAAACTCATTTAATCCCGCAGCTACACCTACTGATGCGACGCACGACCCGTGCGGTTTTACTGAAGGAAAGCGCACGACCTGTGCCAAGACCCGTGCCAGGACTTCTGTGACCACGCACGACCCGTGCGAAAAAGTTGAAAGAGGGCGCACGGCCCGTGCGCTCTGCAGACCAACGCATACAAGCCCCTTTTCTTCTTTTCTTCTTCTAAAATGACCAAACAGAAATCGGGGTGTTACATCTCCCATAGAGACGCTAGAACTAATCCCGAAATGGAACCTGATGCACATGCCGACAAAAAAAAAGGTTAGGCTAACGCCTAGTGAGTTCAAGAGTTTTATATCATGATCATAAAGGAAATCGTAAAATGGAAATATTGTAACTTATAATCATGATCCTTTAAAATGAATTACTTTAAAATAAGAGAACGACTCATTTACCAATAATATGCATTTTATAGATGGACGTCTCAACACCAAAACATTCTTTTGTGAATTGCAACCCAACGCTTACACAAAATGCGAGTAACGATGAATGCTCAAATATTGAAATTTCAATAGAGTTTATAAATCAAACGTTTGAAATGTAAGCGAACCCAAACCCCAAAAATTTAGCAATTGGAGAATAACAAAAAACTCAACACGTCACCGAAAACAAGGATAAAACTAAATATCCCAAAACAACACCTCTCGGTGACGGGGGAGTCTCGAATTCCAAGGCTAGTGGCGGAACACAAAAGTAGGCCACATTCCAAGTTACTGAGCTCACCATACTAGGACCCATGGCCACGAGCGTGCCGACTCGTACTAAGACGTGGGGGAGGGCAACCCGAGGATCCTAATCATACTCATTCGCTAGGATTACATTTACGGCCCATGGCTAGTAATCGGTCCCACATAACCGTACCAAATTGCCCCCGAGGACCCAATGTCTCAACTAGCTACAACTGAGAAATAACTATCCCATAAAAACAGGTTCAGAAATTACATCACGGATACAGGTCCGAGTATTGGACTCCACGAGCCCTCACCGTATTATCCTCGAAATCTCAAGACTAATTATGGAGCCAACATATAAATAATAGCTCATTTTCTTTAAATAATAAAGACCGACTCATATGCCTATGGATCCACTGCATTACAGTCTAAAATATTACATGAATCCAATCGAATGACCAACGCACTCAAAACATGTAATTATCAAATGATACGCATTAAGCGAAATCATACTCACAACTCCACGACGGGTTATTAAACCGGACAATTGTCCCCAAGACTCATTTTAGTCAAACCGATCCAGAGCTAAACAAAAATTGTTTTATCATACAATAAATGTCGGTGTAAACAATAAAACATTTTTAACCAAAGGTCATGCAACTCAACGACTAAAAGTTTGATTAACCCAAAACACAAAGTTGGTTGAGGCAAACCATTTTCTAAATGAACTCATACAATTATTTACAAAATACCTCATGACACAATGATATGCAATTTCCCAAAACGGGTATATAAGATCAAGTACTCAAAAATGACAATTACGTCAAATAACCTCCATTTATATAAAATTGTCAAGGACACATGTCAACATGATTTATTTATCAAAATGCCCAAGAATGTATGTTATATAAGTTTATAAAGTTACACACTTCCAAATAATCAAAACTTATCAGCAGTTAACAAATTTCATGTAAAGCACAAAATACTTTAAAATAAACATTTTGGCATGTACACCGTTTTCACAAATCGACTTGAACTTACCTCGCTAGATTTAGGCTAAATCTAGATTTTACCCCACTTTGAGCTCCTTTGAAGAAACTTGAATCTTCAAGGTCGAAACCTCCATAAACCTAGATACACAAATTTCACCCATAAATAATCACATTCAACCAATTAGAATCGATCCCCAAACACATGACATAAAAATCTCCATTTTGGTCAAAACCCTAATTTTGACCCCAAACCTTCCAAAATCTTACAAACCGAAACTAAAGAAATCAAACACTAGAAAATCATCAATGAAGCATTTACATCACCTATTAAGGTTTAGAAAAGGAGGGGATAAACTTACCACTTAGGTTTTTGAGCAAAACCCCCAAAACTTAGAAATCTTCAAGAAATGGTGATGAACACTTGAATCTTGTTCAAGAGGTTGAGGTTACAAGTATAGATGATGAGAGAGTACAAGGTTGAAGGGGAAAACCCCCAAAAATGGATTAGGGTTCATATGAGAGGGTGGGGTTCGATTGAGGGAGGGTTTAGGAGAGAGTTGGTTAAGGGAATGAATGAGAAAAGTGGGAAAATGGGGTTTTAAAAGGGGTTTGGACCCCGACGGTGAGAGTGTCCCGCGAGAGTGACACTCTATCACAATCGCGGGCACAATCGCCCACTTCTCCCCACTCTCAGTACAAGGTATGCGAGAGTGCCCCGCGAGAGTGACACCCTGTCACAATCGCGGGCACAATCGCCTAAACTGTACCGAGATCCAATTTGTTGACCTTTCGACTTGAAGCGTCCCCGATCCAAGCTTCTAACTTCACAAGGGGTTTATAATTATGGTTTTTCGATTAGGAGTTGGTAAGGAAGGGCATGATAAAGGCTTAACGAAAATACGGGCGTTACAGTTCACCCCTGTCATTGGTCACCCTCTTTTTTATATGTTTTTTTGTTTTAAGATCTTCCGGATTTTCTAATAATTTAATGGAGTACGTACAGACAAATCAATAAAAATGAATAATCGAAACACAAAAAAAAGAATAGATCAAAAAGAGGAAGGTTGATGGAAGGGGCCAATGGTGGTAATGGACAACAATGGGGTGACAAGTCACAATCGCACCAGACCACACCCCTACGGTACATTTTCTACTATTGTGGTCGGCGATAGTGACAATGTCACTATCGCGTGGCACAATCGCCCCACACTCAAATCAGACCGAAAACTAAGCCGAAAACGATAATGATCACGAGGTTTAGACAATTAAGATATTTAAGCAGTTCGTATAACATTGCTACAATAAAATAGTGATCATGCGCATATAAAGGTTTCATAATCTCAAATAAACACCATTAACGAAATAAGGGAAACGAATACTTACCTTATAATTTTCCGGGTGTTACAAAGTTGACCGTTGTAGAACAATATAAAAGTAAATTGAGCCCACGAAGGTTGGAGATCTTTTGTCAGACGATTTTTGGTCATTGGTTGTTGATGGAGGACTACTCCTATGACCCATTACTCATGCACACTGTCTTACGAATGGAGATCTTCCCCGAGAATGATGTGGAGCATAATATGTTCTTCGAGGTGGGAGGACATGTGCTGAGATTTATGCGCGAGGAGTTCTGCCTCGTGACAGCACTCCGCTTTGGAGAGCTTTCGTCATTGCCAAAGAGGCAGACGCAGAGGTGCTCCGTTTTCATCCGTCGGGTTTTTGGTGATGTGGAGAGGTTGATGATCCGCCATGTCGATAAGAGATTTTCATCACTGGGAGATGGAGATCAGCTTACGGACGATGATGTTGTCCGTGTTTGCTTGCTCATAATGGTGGAGGTCTTCTTTCTTGGCCGACAAGGCCATTTACCCTTTTCTGCCACCGTGCTTAATGTAGCACAGGATTATCGGTTTTTTAACCGATTTCCTTGGGGTTCTTATGTCTGGGAACCCACCTTTCGGCAGATGGTCGGTGCCATCCAGAGACGTACACCGGAGCAGCCGAAGTTGACACTTACAGGGTTTTTACATACGTTCAAGGTTAGTTAATTTACTATTACTAAACTTATGCATGGTTAATGCATTACATATTTTAACAACTTGTAACTCCCAGGTTTGGATCTTGGAGACACCGCTTCCCGGTTTTTCACGATATATCCCAGGCTTCCTAGGGGTGTTTGTTGGACTAGGATGATTATCCTTGACAGTAGACATATCGCGTTTATACTTGATGTGTCATAGGTACGTATTTTTAAATACCTTAAAATATTAATTATGCTAACGTTAAAATCTAACATTATAGATTATGAATATTAGGAGGGTCAGGCACCGATCGGCCTTCTTATGGCGACACCTGAGGAGGAGGCATTTCAGTGGTATCAGATTAGCCATCGATTTTTCTAGGGGATGGAGGAGCAGGAGATAAAGAGGACGAGAGTCGGTGGTGATGGTGATGACGGCGACGATGACAATGACAATGACGATGATGATGATGACGGCGATGACGACGATGGTGGTGATGGTGGTCACGGTGTTGGTTTCCACCACGACGTTAGTGTAGGGGGACCTTTAGCCCAGAGATCCATCAGACATCCCAGCATGAGCCCCCCCCCCCCCCCCCCGTATGAGCATTCCACCCAGTGATCCTTATACTACATATTGGGATCGTTTGACCACCTTGGAGGGAAGGACAGATCATATAGAGGGGTCTATTAATGATATAAATGTGTGGCGAGGTGGTCATCAGGATATGTATACTCATATGCAGGAGATGTACCGTGAGATGCAGCAGTGGCATGTAAGTATTTAATTTTAAACTTATTCACATTGATTAACAATTAGTACTTGTACGTAGCTTTCCGCTCGTCCACCACAGCCAGCCCAGCAAGAGCGAGCCCCAAGCATGGACACCTGGGTTTCATCACCCACGATTCCCGATCCATCCTATGCTTTTTTCCCCCTCCCATACGCAGGCGGTAAGTCTCATCAATCGGTTAATGTTTAACTTATTTTTTTCTATGATATTGTACCGTTATTTATTTATTTCGTTATGCAGGGAGTGTCAGATACGGACGGTGTGGGTGGCCAAGACATGTCAGAGCCGTTCGGTATGGTTGGCCCAGACATGTCAGGGTCGTTCTTTATGGGTGGGGCGGTGGTGGGAGGGGTGTACGACAGTCCCCGGTTTTGTACTCCTAGACCGCTCCCCATCGTATCTCCTAGACCGGCTACCACCGTGGCTCCGAGACTAGCTCTTCAGAAGAACCTTGGGAGGGGGGCATGTGTATGACATCCTTCCTATCTCCAGGTCTCTCCATACACCGCCCCTCCTGATTCTACCCCCCAACTCCCCGACAGAAGAAAGCGAAAGGTAAGGCGGCTTCCACGATTGGGAATTCACATAAGGCATCTATATTGGTGGAGCGCATGTATCGGGATGGCACGTTGCCTGGTCAGGTGCAACTTACAGTTCTACCACTCTGTCCCGTAGATCGTACATTTTGGGGAAAACTATTGGGGGTGGAAGATAGTGGATATTTTGAGACCGAGGTTAGTGCCTTAATTTTTTTATTTTAGTAATACAATTTTATTAATAATAATTCGTAGCTCATGCTTAACATGTAATTTTTTTTATTAATAGCACGTCGAGATATGGATACGACTTCACCTGGAGTCACGCTCTACGCACGCTATTTGGACGATGGTGCTCCCGGACTTCATGTATTACATCTCTGTGAGTGATGATCTTTCAAACGTCATGGGGCAGTGCAATGGTGAACAGCGAAATAGTGATTTTCCAGCGTGGGGCACCGTGGAACGGGTATGGAAATAAGTTTACATTTATATTATTTAAGAAATTACCGATTTATATAATTGATAAGAAAAACATCTAACTTTTTATGTTTTAGGTGTTCATCCCCATATATATAGTTGGCATGCATTGGTTGCTTGGGCAGTTCGATATGGATTCCATGGTTATGACCATATACGACAGTATGAAGAGACCAATCTTGGAGCAGCCACTTAAAGACATGATGGGGAAATTCACCAGGAAGATGTCACAACTGTTTATGGACCTGAGTGAAGGTGCGCGAGCGGATGCGTTTATCTCCACCTTCAGATGGTAGTACGCGCTGGATGTGCCACAGCAGGCTGGACCGCTTGGAGACTGTGGTCCTTGGGTATGTAAATTTATCGCTGACTTGGTGGAAGCCCCCTCTCGTAACCATACACCTTCTCAAAGGATGTCGGCGGGGACGAGGGAATCCATACAGCAAGCAGAGATAGAGATTTCCAAGCTCAAAGACCTGTGGCGGAAGAACAGGGTCGAGCAGATAGAGTTAGATACTATCGTCGAGAGAAATAAGCAGGCGGTGACGATGGTGCAGAGAGAGATCAGGGAAGACGAAAACAAAATAAAGAATACCACGAGATGGGATACGATCATGGTTACTCGGTCTTCTGGCGCATCTCTTGTAGATCGGTGGTTTAACGGTCATAAGCGGAGTGTATGGAACAACCCATGTATCAGGATGCCCAGGCGGATGTATGAGCTCTGAGTATGTGGCTCGAAAATTATCCGCTTTGAAGTAAGGTGATACCATATGGATGACATTTGTACACCGTTCATGCCTGGCAACGGCGATTGCATGACTGCAAAGTAAACCGGAGATCTGCCATTTCCTACAAGAGCAACTATAACGATGGTAATCCACTTTCGCGTCCCTACAAGAATCTTGAACTTCGTATGGGCCATGACATATTTCATGGACAATAAAACTTTCCGACTTCACCTGCCTCCTTCTAACATTTTTTTCTATTTTTGGGGGGAGAGCATTTACCCATCTCGATGCCAAAAAACGAAAGATTAAAATCTTGCAAATATGTTGTGAATTTTTGTGACAAACGAAAATAACAGTGGATAAGTGTGACTATGAAAATCTGCTTTGTTTCGACGAATTGAATACCAGTCTTGTTGAAATTCTTGGAAGTAATCCATAAGGGACACGATAGGAAGTTTCCGAGCAAAACGAGACAGTGCATTGACCGACTCAGTGATGTTTGAAGTCATTATATTGTAACGCATTCCGGGGAAATAGGTTCGTGACCATTTCTCCTTGCCAACCGCGTCCATAAGTGGCGCTCCTACAGGTATAACGCGTCGTAGAGCTTCCATTTTATGTTCAAAATCCTCCCCCATGTATGCTTTACACGTCTTCCAAAACATACCCTTCTGAAACTTAACCCTATTGTCCCTGCTTTTTACGTTCATCAGCAAATGGCGACAACACAAACCATGATGAGCATTTGGGTACACTATGTTGATAGCTTGGCTTATGGATAAAGCCTTGTCGGATATGAACACCAACCCTTCCGGTTCTTAGATACATTTCTTCAACATCGTCAAAAACCAAGTCCACGTCTCCCCACTCGCAGACCTACCCACTCCAAAAGCGACCGGCACAATTTGGTTATTGGCGTCCATAGCAACGACTAAGAACATTGTGTCCAAGTAAGGACCCTTCAAATGAGCGTCATCTATTATAAGGACACGACGCAAGTGTCCCAGAAACGACCAAATCTACATAAATTACGTGGTTTAGGCATTAGAAAATTACAGACAATATCTATTAATGAAAAAAAAATATTGGCTAAGGTAAAACATTAGAAAATACGTACCGAGCAACCAAGGGCAACAAAACACATCTCAAAACGTTTTGTACTATCTGTCTTTATTCGGGTGAAAGTATCAGGATTATTAAGCTCCAAGTTATAGAAGAACGCAAGGAGTCGGCTAAAAGATTCTTGGGGGGTACCCCGCACAAGGGTTAGCGCATAAGCCTTCGCACGCCAAGCTTACCAATACGAGATATTTAGGTGCATGTCCACCTTCATGTCGTTCACAATGTCTTTTCCACGTATTCTCTGGATTTCATCACTCACTTTAGGCAAAATTATGTGTCCCAATACTCTGCTATTGGCGTTACGGTGGTTAGGATTCATCTGAGTCCTTGAACAAGTGTGTACGTCGTTCCGAATTCGTACGTGGAACATAGTGGTATTCTGTATGCACACCACATAAATACGCCAATTACAGTTAGGTTGCACACATCTCGCATCGTATCGGGATTTTGAAGATCATTCAACTCTAAACTGGAAACCCTCTTCAAGGGTCTTCCTCCCGATAGCGAGGGTCATTTCGTCTTTCGTTTGAAAAACATCCCCTAGATTCACTCTTTTACTACGATTATAATATATGGGTGCTTCGTTTGGTGTGATGACGGGCTCTCGGTCTTCTGGAAGAGAGGGGGCATACCAAAGAAATCATTTATCCCACCATATGATTTAACAGGACTCGGTTCAGACGTTTCTTCTTCTTCTTCTTCTTCATCCGTATGAACATCAGAAAGACCCAGGTCATAAACATGAGCTTCATCGGGGTCTTGATGAAATTCTTCTTCGGCTTCGGCTTCCTCATCTGCTCGTTTGTCTACCGGTTCTCATGTCTCAGGAACAACATTGGGGTTATAGTCATTCATACCATAACCATGTTCAGGAAGAAAAGCGGAATCAAACTGAGACACGTAAGGAGTTTGACTCTGCTCAGGGAACCGAGGTACGTAAGGAGTTTGATTATGCTCGGGGGAATACACATCAGGAGCGCCTCCGATGTTCGAACCACCACCAACGTTGCTTCCGCCCGCCATGGTGTAATCGTCGTAAACGTAAAGTGTTGGCGGATTTGTTAAGGCTATAGCATTTTGCAGGAAACACGAAACATCAACATTGTCTCTTAACTCAACGATTTGGCCAGAATATTTATAAATAATTTTGGTGGTACCAGCAATCGAGTCCATACCACATTTCTCACGAACATAATTAACCAACCTTTGATGCGTGATAGTTGCCGGAACCATGACGCGAACCATCGGTCGATCAGTAAAATAATCCCACTCTTGATCATTTTGTTAAAAATAACCTCCACCCAAAATACGTAACTTTACTTGAAACAGAACTCATCTTCAAGAAAAAAACATAGATTCAAACACAGATTCAGAACACAGATGAAAGAAAATCAAGTTGTTGCCAATTTTTCTCGGATAGCAAAACTGCTTACCTTCCCCTTTTCAGACTTCCTATTCTTATAGAGATACTTCACGGTTTCAAAATTGTTCAAAAGCATTCAATAGGTTCATCCACTCAGCTGTACAGCTGACAATTATCGAGGAAAAAAATAATGCAAATCCGCAAGGAAAACGTACGTCAAAAACAAGAAAAACACAAAGAATGGGACATAATTGCGGACCTAGCCTAGGTCCGCAATGGCGGGGCTAAATCCGCCATGGCGGATCTGGATAAGACATTAGGGTTTCCTGAGAGTGTGACACGTGTCCATGGTTGCGGATGGCGGACCTACCTAACCCGACCTGTTGCAGACATGGGTAGAGCCGCCATTTTAGTTTGTCGTTTAGGGTCAGATGGCGGACCTGTAGTCTATTTTGGTAAAGTTGGTTGATAAATGGCTAGGAGGTGCAATTGGGTGTGTAATGTGGCTATTTCAGCCAATTTCCCTAACATAAATACAATATGTTTTGGAAGGGAATTATAGGCTATGCCCAGAGAAAACCGACTCTAAGACAACAATCTTGATAAAATCAGTGGCCACAATTGTTGTGGACCCTGGACAAATGGGTAACATGATTCAGCAATAGTATATGTGTCAGATTGCACTAAAAAAAACAAGGGTGTATAAATCTCCAAGAAAATGACCTGAGGCCCCATTCAAGATCTACACACCTCACTTTTAGCAAATATCTAAGCAGAAACAAGGGGATCATGATTCTTCACCACACATTTCACCAAATGATTCTACATAAACACATGGATCTCATCAGCCAAACATTAGAATTCATACATTGATCAGATCACACTTTTTACTGTCAAAGATAAATGTAAAAATTCTACCATGAGAGGAAGGAAACCTCCACCACCGCCATACTTCTCTTCTCTCCCAATCAAACCAAACCAAACCAAACTAACCTAATTTAACCATTAAGCAGCCATTTACGATCGAAAAAGAAATACAGTTTTTTAAATAATAATAGCAGCTGCCAGCCAACACGGAATAATAATATCATAGATTCTTAGTCTCGTCTTCCAGAGGATCACGAAGGGTACCGAACATCCAATCCATCCAAACTGTGTAATGCCCGTAGTTGTGACGGTATGTTGTGTGATGGATGGTGTGGTAGCCAGCCCCCATTACCGGCCAAAGTTTGCCATGAATGCAATCATGAATGTTGGCCGTCCAGATAGCTTCCATGAACAACAGAACGATGTGTGTTGTGAAATGTGTGGGAACTAGGAAAAGAGCGCTAACATGAGGCACTGCCTGCAGTATTCCGTCTAGAGGGTGGAATGCCAGTCCTGATACAGAATAATTCATCAATCAGACATCCATTTGCTGGTTCAGAGCTTAAAACTCAAAACCTTTTTTTTTGTTGACAAAAAGATAGAGAAGCTTAGCTTATGCCCATAACTACATCAGTCACCCTGAAAGTTCTCTTGTTTACCAGGCTGAAATGGCAAAAAACCTACGGTTTTCTTATTTGAGCAGGGAACCAACCCAATTTGTAATCAAGAACACTAAAATTTTCTCATAGGCATACATGACAAGAACCCTAAAGTTTCCAAGTAGGAAGCCGAAAAGGTAGACAAGAAATCAAAGCTTTTTTTGTTACCAAAGGAAGAGGAAAAAATCTGAGCTTACTCCCATTTCTACACCAAGAAAGCAAGAACCCTAAAGTTTTCTTGTTTAGCCTGCCTAAATGACAAGAGCCCTAAAAACATTCTTATTTATGCCGAGAGCTGAAAAAAGGTAGTGATACAGGACAGGATTAACATCGGTTTATCGGTTCAGAACTTAAAGGATCAACCTTTTTGTTATCAAATAGAAAATGAAAATCTTAGCTTACTCCCAGTTCTACATCAAGAACCACCTAACAATTTTCTTGTTACAGGCCTAAATGGCAAGAACCCTGAAGTTTTTTTATATTTAAGCAGGAACCCAGAAAACGTAGACAAAGGTACTCACCAGCAAATGGGGAAAGTGTATTTTGCTTATTGTAGATATGATGAGTTGCATGAAGATATTTGTACAGAGGCTTAATATCATGCAACTCTCTGTGCATCCAATAGATGCCAAATTCGACAATTATGAAATAAAGACCCAAATACCAAGTGTAAGAAGCCCATCCGATGTCACTTATCCGTGAAAAACATCTTGTCCATCCATTTTCAACCATGTATTCGGAGATCGTAGGAAGAGCACAGTACCATGGCATGGCCTTCATTGCAACATATATTTGCAAAAGCATTGCTTTTCTGGAAGGGATAGCATCTGCAAGCCAATAAAGATTTCAATGGAACAATACTAGATTTTATTTTCTATAAAAACAACATGATGCAAATCTTTTCCATATTCAGTGATACAACTCTTGTCAATTTACTAAAAGTACGACATATAATAGGAGCCTGGAATCACTACTCTGTCTTGGGAATAGCCATCAAACTCATACAATTTTTCGTGAAGTAGATGATGTTAATCCTAATAACCGATTGTAATCTTGTGTATGTTGATTTGGGGATTTGCATTTAGTTGATTATTGATCCAAGTGTTACTTGTGACAACGGAAACAGAAAGGCCTTTTTGTCGGATTTGGTGAAGTTGTACAAACCTCTACCAGGAAAGACTAATAAAAGTATATTTGGTTTGCGGGTCACTTGAACGCTTACCCTGTATTCATGAATAACGTAAACATTATTCTAGAAGTACCTGAAGCAAAACTATGATATGTTTTGTAATTCATAAAAATTCTATCTTCTGTGTAGCTCTTTAGCTCGCAATCCTCCATTCATTAGCAATTTTCAAACCTTATCTTCTGCTTTAATCTCCTTTAAAGAAAATGCTGTAATCTCTCCTCCCCTTTTTACGATTTTCTCTCTTTACGGGAACTACATAATTATTAAATCCTACATAATTAAAATTGGACTTTTGAGTGTCAAATGAGTTTTAACTTCCAATTTGACAACTTTTCATTGTGAAGAAAAATTTATCCCCAGATTTAACTTACGGAAAAAGCATGAGAAAAGTAAACAAAATTTTGAAGTAAAAGCTCTATAAATCTATGTCATAAATTTGAATCGGAAAAGACTGAAGCTTGAATCGCTAAAACGAGTAGTGGGCTCCATGATTTCAGGGATGATGTGCATCATATTTCAACAATGGGCAGCATAGTAAATCTACTTTCGTCAGCAGTCCTACCATTTCTAATTTCTTGCTTATTAGGGTAGCAATCTCTCTCCTGAATTATAAATATATAGCCATACCAAATCCTAAGACATATGTAGAATATTCAAAATGGGGATCAAGATCAAGAAAATCAAGAACGCTAAATCATATGCTAAAGATTTGATTCAAACAAAACCCATAAAAGAAAATTTAACATCTACGAATCTGGATGTGTGGCCCAAATCATAAGTCAAAAAGAAAATCAAAAGAACACAAGAAAGATGAAAAAAAAATCAACCGATCTTCGTATCAAACACATGGTGTGCATACAACTACTGTTTGAACTAAAAATCACAAAATGCCGACTCGCTTCAAGGACAGAAAAAAACCCCCCAATGAGTAAAGCCGGTTGAAGCAAAAACTAAATTTTTAGAGTGATTAAGTTAAAACAAAAAGTAAACTTTCATCAGCAAATTATCAACAAGAATCTGACCTTTGGGAAGATAAACATTACGCTTAAGGTGATAGATGTAGAAGCACCAAAGTACGCCAGAAACAAAGTAAAGAAGAGTGGCAGCAATGTAGTTACGCAACCAGCCTTGAACGAAATGTGGGAGTTGAGTCCATAAATTTTCCGGCAGTAAAGTTCCGAGCACAATCTGATTGTAAAGGGTGGTCTCCTTGATGAAAAGTCCCAAGTAGTCGTCCTCCATCGGAAAGCAGAGAGTAAATGATGAGTCAGATTCCGATGGGTTTTTTAGAAGAAGTAAAAAAAAGAGAGAAAGAAAGCCAGAGAGAATTTGGGACGACGGAGGGAAGGTGGGTGAGGTTCGTCTGAAAGAGAAAATGGCGATATAAATTAGACGGCGCGTCTGCGAGTAGCAGAGAAGGGGGATGGATGAGGTACAAGTTGTTAAGCATGAGGTACAACCCTAGAGAAAAGGGCGTTGAATTGAAGCAAAAGGGTCCAACCACTTTCCCATCAAAATCTATGGTAGAAGAACACAAACACTCCTGTAATGTAATTCAGTGTTATTTTATGTTTTTGCTTTTCAGTCCAACATCGGACACAACAACCCCGTACAAAAAATTTGGGCATCAGGTCAAAGGATGTATTGCAGAAAAATATAAAACTTAAGTTTTAATATCACATGTTAGGTTATTTTGATAAAATAATTTGTAAATTAGCTGATAACTGATAAATTAGCTGGTAATTAGTAGGTGATAAGCTAGATGATGAACAAATTATGTTTTTACTAAAAAATAGCTTATAAACATATAAAATAACAAAAAATGCATTTTATAAAAATAATCAATTATAAATATTTTATAACATAATTCAAATAAATTTCTAACAGTTTTTCTTTTTCGAAAATTACAAAATTAGTTATATTATTAAAATATTTAATATAATTGATAAAATATTATTTTTCTCTCTCAAACATTTAAATTTAAGAATTCTCATTGATATGAAAAATAAAATAAAATAATTATTTCTTTTTCCTAAGCAATCATTTTCTAGATAGTTCTTTAAATTCGAAAATTTTCATATTCTTTTTTCTACTTTTTCTATTTAAAAAAAAGTTTTAAAACATATGTTAAAATAAAAATTCTTAAAATCTTCATTTTAAAAATTTATTAGAAATGTTGTGCATTTTTTTATTAATAAAAGGGTATTGCTACATTTTTTTAGTCATTATCATTTATTAGCACTTAATTTTCTATTATTATAACATTAAAATAATAATCAACTTTGTAATAATAAAATAATATAGATATATTAAATTATTGATGATCACATGACTTGTAATATAATAGTAAACAAATATTACTATTAATATAACAATGTTAGTAATAATTATAATTAATAAAATTTACAAAGGCAATAATAATGATAATAGTTATTATTATCAATATGTTAAAAATATACATAAAATAAATAACACTCTAATAATATTGAGGCTATGTTTGACAAACTATAAGTTAACTAATAACAAATAAGCAATGAATAAATTATGTTTGGTAAAAACTAACTTATATAAATATGTAAAATGTAAAAATTGGTATTTAAAATAGTCAATTACAAATATGTTATATAGTAATATAATTTAAATAAATTTCTAATAATATAATTAAAACAAATTTCTAATAATATAATATGTTAATTAATACAAGTAAAGAAAAATTAAATAATATAATATTTTAATTGAAAGAATTTAAAATTAATTATTATATATTTTTATAAATTTTGAATTTGTTAAAACAAATTTTAGAAAAAATCTACATTAATCTATGATTTTAAATAACCATTACATATAATTATGATATAAATAACAATAAAACTGATCAACGTCACATCACCTAATTAATTAGTATTTTTTCAAAAATATAATTAATAATTAAGTTAAATGTTGTATTAAAATTATTTAGCATATTTTAATTTAGTTATGAAATAAAATAAGTATAACTTTATTTTTTATGTAACTTACATAAACATTTTTAGTATTGTTATATTTGGTTTTTTGATATATCTAAATTTATTGAATAATAATTACAAAAATAATTGATATAGTTAATAACATTTATAAATAATTAATTATTAATATCTATTGTATAATTAAAATTAATTAAGAATATATAATTAAGTTTTTTTTATAAATATACATAAATAATTATGAATAATTAATATTTTTTATAATTAAGAGTTAATATTTGTTAATAATTAATATTTATTTACAATTAATAAAAATAATTAATAACTAATATTAATCAGGTTGTAATTGAAAAAATATAAAAAAAGCCAATCATAAATTATTTCAAATAACTTATCTATAATCTATATCTATATTTATACTACCTTATAAAGCAGATTTTAAAATCTCTTAAAAACATCTTTTGTTGTACAATGTACTACAGTTTAATGCACAATCTCTTAAAATCTTTTAATTACAAGTGGGCAAACACAATGTACCACTTGCTATTGCACAACACTTTATTATTAAGCTTTATATTCCCCACGCCTCTCACCTTTCAACCCAACACTCTTTCTTTTCTCCGAGGCGACGCTTCATGTTTCCAAGACGATGCTTCGGTCGATTAATCGATGATCTCAAATATGCAGGTATACCATTCATCCTCTTTGATTTAGGGTTTCTTTGATTTTGATTATGTATGTTGTTTTCAATCTACAGAATCGATTTTGCAGGTATACTGTCTTGTTTGCCTTTGTGTAAAGGTTTGCTCGAATTCTCCATCTTCATGAGTACTTCTAATCTCAGGTTTCATCTCAAATTTCCACTCTCATTTCCAGGTTTGTTCGATTTTTGGATTCGGCTAAATGTATTAAATTTCTTGATTCTACTATTTTCCCTATTCAATCTTCATCTACCGGCACCTCTTCATCTTCTACTTTTGTTTCAAAATTCAAACCGACTCAATAAGATTTATCTATAACTTCGGTCACAACTTTCCTATTCATTCTTGCTAACATTGGTGATTCTTATTTCTTATTATCTCTTTCGTTTTGTAAAGTATCATCTCACATGTTTATTCATATTTTGTTCTATTATCTTATTTTTAGATTTATGTAAGCATGGATTTGATTCTTTTTGTCAAAAAATTGTGATTGTTAACAGGTTTCAAATAGGAATGAACAATATGTTCCCTATGTTCTCAGGTTCGATCAATCTATCTTGCTTTCTCCATTTCTAATCTATGTCCAACTCTAATTTGACAACTACAAACCGGTTTCATGTATGATATATCGCATTTATATGTTACTTAATTGCTGTTGCATTGTTTTTTTTTTTTTTTGCTATTTGTACTTCTCTGGAAATTGGTACTTCAGTTTTGTTGAAGTTTGATTTACTTGATTTTCTTCTTGTTAAAAGTTTGTTTTTCCTCGAAATTTGTTGTGGTTTGAGTTGTTTCTGCTTGTTTTAGGCTAGGAGGCAGAGTTTTATTATATTTTTGAAAAATCTATGTGCTCTTGGTACATTTAAGAGTAAACATTAACTTCGTTTTATGAGGGAGTTGTGCAAATGATGAGAATTAAAAGTATTTGGTGTGAAGAAGATGGTAGTTGGAATAGAAACATCTTTTTTAACCAATGCATTAATAGTGTTAAGTGATTTTAATTTGAAGCTGAAGGTTGGTGGACAATAAGGTAATATAGCAATCCAAACCATCTTCATACTCTCCATACTCTTTAGTTCCCTCTTCTACATATTACTAACTATGTTTTACTATGAGTCTTTGACTGATTCAACAGGAGCAGTTGCAAGGGTTGTTAATCAGATTTCAAGAAATTTTGAAAGTTCAGGTGCATAATGTACATATTTCACATTTTGCTAGGGGTGTTAATTGGTTCACAACTGATGCCCCCCCCCCAACACGCACACAAAATATTCAAGTTTTTATAGTTTTCTGTCGCAACAGGTGTGGGACGACTCAAGGGGTTGTTGGTTACAAGCCCACAAACATTCGTGAAAATGATAAAATAAGAAAGAAAGTGAAACTATTTAAACATAACTTGTAATCAAGTGTACAATATAACCCATTTGTTTTATTGGTGAAAATACCATTGATAGTGCCTATAGTACAACTTCATATTAGGAGGGCTTTTTTGTTTTTCATATTCTTTTTTGTGTTTTTGTAAGTCATGATGGTACGGGTGTATACAAGAATGTACTTAACTGTAATGGTTGTGTGTGCTTGTTGTCATTGGGTTTCCGAGATTGCTATTTTGTTTGTTGTTGGTCCTCATTTTTAACTTTTATAAACCAGTTTTTTAGCAACATTTCGTTTACATGGATAGGGTTGGGTTCCGGTGAGAAGTTGAGTTAATGTTGAGAAGCATGAGAAGTGGTTATCAACCATTAAATGAGAAATTGACGCACATTAGGATGAGATGCTATGGTCTATTGACTATGTTTGGTGGTTTTAACTATTTGTGATTTTCTTGACCTCTTTCATTTAGCTTCTTGTTTGTACAATAAATGCAACATGCTTTTGTAGATGTTGGGACTCTTTTAAAGCATCTTTCTGTAAGATAAACTTATGTCTAAGTTCCGTAATTCTATTTACTGCATTTTTTTTCTAAGTCTTTTACTGGTGTTTGTAGTTGCAATATGTTGTTTTATGGCTCAAGGTGGACATATTTTACTCGACCCTAACAAGATTGAAGAACAAGTTAGTGTCATTATGTAATACATCTATATTTTGTCCTGATCATAGTTGCAGTGTGTTGTGATCATGGCTACAATGTGCGAGATGATGATCATCTAATTCAGCTTTCAACCAAGATTTTTCTACTATATTTTGACTTCTATTTTGCCTGTTATCTTTATTGAGCATGGTTTAGAATTTGTGGTCTTTATTTACCTAATCAACTTAAAATAACACCCTTAAAGGTTGTCCACATTTGGGGTAGAAGAAACAAAAGGGGCAAAAACTATATAGTTTACTATGATATTTAGTTTTGATCGTCATAGATAATTTTACATAACATGAAGAGTGGTCGATTCCACCATAGGAATCAAGGTGAGGCTCTTTTGCCCATAATCGAAGGCATACCAATATCCATGGATCTAATTATAAGTTTTTGCTACATTCTAATTATCATTTCATTTTGTATGGTTTTGGACTCAAATAGCTTTTTTAGAATTTTCTAAATTATATACTTCTTTTGCATCTATTTATATACGAGTTTTAAATCTTTCTAGCTTTCTTATCGGAAAAAAATCACTTCTCACTTATTAAACATTTGTCGGGTAATCGCTTACCAATATCACTTACAAGTAAGCGCTTACCTGCTAAAAGTTTGGTAAACGGCCCCTAAAACTTTAAAGAAGCTTGTTAAACCTATCGGTTAAACCTAACGTAGATACAAATGTAGTAGACTTTATGACATATTGAAATAATTAGATATTTCGAAATTAAATATATCTTAATGAAAGTTTAATCTCCCGCCGAATTATGCAGGTACATAACTAGTATATTATAAAGCATCAATAAAAAACTCTTAAAAACAATTATTAAAACTTAATGTACCGCTATTTAATATTAATTACTTAAAATTTAAATAAATAATAAAAACTTAAAATCTCTTGTTATTTAATCCTTATCTCTAACAAATTTAACTCTCCTAAAATCACTCTCCACTTCAACTTTCCAAAAACCACTCCCTACATAATTAAATACAAGATAAAAATCAAATTTTAAATATAAAAAATCTAAAATATAATTAAAAAATCTAACAAAATATTTAATATTTAGTTTAAAAAAAACATTATTTTATTAAAACTAAAATAAATTACATTGTTATTAAACTATTGAAGAAACTCTTAAAAACAAACGTTTATGCATTAAGTACTGTTTATTGATACACATTACTTAAAATTCAAGATTATAAGTTATGATGTATGAGTACAAATTTCTAAAACTATATATTTGAATTCATAACTAACCGATAAACATAATCAAAACAGGATAAATATTTTAATTTAAATACAACGAATTTAAAATATATAAGATAATCATACTGTTAATCAAGAAAAAAAATAAAACCGTGATGTATCTCATTGCATTGCGCAAGTACACTTCTAATCAATAAACTTATAGCTTATAAGTTTGGTACTCTAAACGATTATTACTTAAAAAATAAGATAACTTATAAATTTACTTACGTTTGTCAAATAATGCCTAATGATATTATGATAATACTAGAAGTGTACTCGTGCAATGCCGCTAGATAAATCACGATTTTATGTTTCATTTTATTTTCTATTTTTTGTCGATTTACATTACGATTTTGGTTGGTTGTAAGAGAGCGATAATGATTTTTTTATATAAATTTGTTTAATTTATACTTAATAATATAATGTAATTTATTTTGGTTTAAAAATATATTTTTTTATAAAATATTCTGTTAGATTTTTTTAATTATATTTTATATTTTTATATTTAAAATTTGATTTTTATTTTATATTTAATTATACTGAGAGTTATTTTAGGGGAGTTAAAGTGGGAAATGATTTTAAAAGAGTTAAAATAGTTAGAGATAATGATTGAAAATTAATAAATAGCATTAGATGTAGTACATACAGCTTTAATGGTTGTTTTTTAAGTAATTAACATTAAATAGCGGTACATTAAGCTTTAAGACTTGTTTTTAATAGTTTTTTATGTCATCTTTATAATATAGTATAGATAAACAATTATACTTAGAAATTTTTGACAAAAATAGTGATTTCAGAGGCATTCCAACTCACTTTAGTCGGAAATTACACAACTTATGAAACCACTTTTCAAATTAAAATAATAAGAAAAAAATGTACATTACGTAACTACATGGACACCCAGTCACCCATATTAATTAGGGTTTTCTGTAATCTGGTCCAAATAAACATTATTACCAAAAAAGACAAAAACAATGGAATGATGCGTAGAGAAACGTCATAGCTTTTGAAAATATTGTTGAACTACTGCCACTTGGGTTGAGATAGTGACTACTCTTTGGAGCGACTATGTAAGAATATTGAAAACACATTGTATTTGAAAAAACATTACTAACAAAAAGTAAAATTAAATAGTGAATATATCCCCCCCCCCCCTGTGATTCACCAAGTTTAACACTATAAGTCCCTAAAATGAAATAATTATAAAAAAGGGTTTCGTGGTTTACATTTTTTAACGTCTTGTATCCTTGTCACTAACTCCGTTAAGTTAACTCAGTTGACTCACATATGCGGAAATATAAAGTTTTATTTTACATGTTTTATTGATAAGTGTAACGACTCAGACTCCAACAATAACGTAAAGATAACATTACAACCGAAATGGTCCCAAATGAACTAATTACAAAGTTCCCAACTCAAAAACCACAACGATAATACATGACTACAACTGAGATATACTAAGTCTACCAGAACTTCAAGCTTCCACGATGTCTCTTCCACGACACACCTCCCATCTTTCCCTTGTACGAACTTCTAACTAAATCCTCACCAGAAAAGGGTTTTTAAAGTAAAGTGTTTCACACGTTTTGGTTTGAATAAGAATAACTCTCTTATTGATGTTTAGAAAATAGCTCAAAACTAAACACCCAAATCTGATATATCCATTGTCACATCTCAACAATGATATATATAGTACTAACACACCTTTGCTAATCCTAATTCTATTAGAACTAGATAACTCCTAATTCTATTGTGAATATAATAGACTTTCCTTATTATAAGCTTTCCTTATCCTAACCAAACTTGTTAGAGATATCTCGATATGAGGATTCTCTTTCAAAGCTTATCCAACAATTTTAGTTTTTGAAAAGCAAGGGTTAAACCATGAGGTCCAGTGACTTCCCTCTAGAAACAACATTCATGCCGCAAATAGCATTTAAAACAGTTTATAAGCATTTATAAACAATTCGCAACTTTAAAACATTAAACGCATGGACGACACATATCAATGGCACACGATGAGGTCACACATATTTGTGACAACGTGTCTTGTTCACACTGCCTTTAACTGGGACACACACCCCATTGGCATAAACGGGACCCCCCAGGGTATGAGCATTTGCAGGACACACCTCCCGACTTAAGCCATCACATGTACACTCTCAAATGTATGCACATAACAAAGCATCTTTCATAACAATATAAAACATGCGGTTTAATAAATATTTCATGCAATAAAATCTGGTCGTCAACAACGATTTAGGTAGAAAGACTCACATGTTGTCCTTACTAAACTTTTTCTTACTTACGCTCCCAACCCTTAGACTGATCAACTATGATAAAGAGAAAATACAAAAGTGACAAGTCACTCGATCTCTACTCGGCGATTCCCATCTAAAAACTAAGTTCCTACCGGGATCACCCCGCCGCTCGGGGTCCCCACCCGGGTCTCTCTTGTCGCCTCCTGGGATTCCTCCTGATTCCCCCCGTCTTCCGTGGTTCCTACCGGGTCACCCTGCCTCCTAGGGTTCCTCCCGGTCCCCCGTCTCCCGGGTTCCTACCATGATCGCCCCGCCTCCCGGGGTTCCTCTCGGTCCGCCGACTCCCGGGGTCCGCCCTTTCCGGGTTCCCGTGAATCCGGGAATTGCCCAAACCGGATCTGGGCGATTAAGGGTCTGGTGCGAACTCCAAAATAGGGGTGAGCAAAACCCGATCGACCCGATTAACCCTCCCGACTTGTAACACCCTAAAATTTAGAGTAATTTAAAATTTTGAAGCAATATGACGTTTGTATTTGGAGTAAACCGCCCGAAATGGGTAAATATAGAATAGCGTTTACAAAACATGTGGACGAATAATAGAATTAACAACAAACTAATCTAAACCATTACATCTAGATTACATTGGTTGTCAACCCAATTCCCAAAATAATAATAAGATTGTTTGTACGCTTTGACTCCATAAAACTATCATCTCAAAAATGCCTCAAAGTCGATGCTCATCACTCAACCCTTCGGTGCCCCGCCACTAAGGGAACCTGTTATACACGTCATTTAAGAAAAAGTGTTAGACTTAAAGTCTAGTGAGAACATACAGTTTATATAGCCAATTTAGAAATAATTTAAATTGCAACAATGGATAACCTTTACCAAAGATAGAAATTTACAATAGAAGTAATTATCACATAAAGACCTTACGGTCCAAAATGCATCTTGCGATGACGGGGGAGACCCGATTTTTCAAGGATTGTGGTGGAACACAAAGGTAGGCCACTTTCCAAGTTTTGAGCTCACCATACTAGGATCAAGGTCACTAGCTCGCCGACTCGTACTTAAATGTGGGGGAGGGCACCCAATGATCCTAATCATGCTCATTCGTTAGGATTTACATTTATGACCCACGACTGGTATCCGGTACCACATAACCGTACCAAGGTGCCACCCTATGGTCCAATGTCTCAACTAGCTACAAATGGGATTTAACCCAAAGAATTAAAGTCGACTCTATATACCTATGGATCAATTAGTATTAGTCTAGACTTATCACAATTTCATTTGTGACCAACTATAATCAAACATATAGTTCATGTGAACAATCCCAAAATATTTTGTTTACTTTCTCAATAAAAGATTTTCCAACTTTTACCATTGTAACAGTAATCACCATTGTAGTCATTCAATCACCTATATGATTTCATTTTTCCCATTGACACTTTTATCAAGTAAATCTCATGATGTATGGAAATCATAATATGTCTAAAATCATTTATCTAGTTATTTAATCACAATGAGTAAAACACATCACATTTTATAGTTTAAACATAGGATATCAATCATATCTCAAAATGGTAATAACCCTAAAAATCTCCAAAGTATCAAGTTAGGTCAAAAATCATATTTAACAAAGAAAATATAAATAAGGAGATGATTAGAAGTCTAAAATGTAGTTTAACATGTATAAAGTTTGGAAAGGTAAGAATGAACTCACAATGTGGGTTTTGAGCAAACCCTATGTAACGCCTCGAATTTCGAAAAATATCATTTCAAGTTAATACAGAAATCGGTAATTTTAAGGGAAAAATAAGATATAGGATTTTGGACTTGAATCATAGATTTTATAGTATTGGTGGATGAAGTATTCAATTACGAGTCCAACGGTTCTTTTCGGAGCAAAATCGGAGCTAAAACGAAGAAGTTTCGGCCAAAACAGTGAACGAGAAGAAAACCGAGCGAACAGTGCACTACGCGACTTGTGCCGCGAATTAAGGGAATCGGGAGACTTGTTCCACGGGTTAAGGTCACGTGGTAACCCGCAAAACGCCCTGTTCGAGCATAAAACCTGATTTTCAGCCATGAAACTTCATTTCTTCATAACTTTTGCATCTCAACTCCGTTTTTGGTGATTCAAGTTGCCATAGTCTCGTTTTTAATAGATTTTCAAGATTAGAACAAGATAATGGAAGTATATTGGAAGATACAAGAGTATTTTTTGGTGATAAGCTCCTCACCTCTCTCAATGGTAAGCTAGGTTTGGTGATTTCATCATTTTCCCTTGCATCCTTCAACTTGGGTGTGATTTTGTTGGCTTGTGTGATGAAGAAAACCTTGTAGATGTGTTGAATCTAATATCTAGGGAGATTGCTTGAAGATTTCAATCCTTCATCAAAGGATATTCAAGTTTTGAGGGTAAAACCTAGATTTAGCCTAAATCTAGCAATGTGAGTTCTAGTTGCTTTGAAAAAATATATACATGTCAAAATGCACATATTTTGGGTTTTAAATGTATATACATAAGTTTACTTCATTTTAATAAGATTTTATGAACATTTGTACAGTACACATATTTGGTATATAAATATTTGAAAATGGGTTACAATTAGTGATAGCCAAAAATCGGGCCCGGGCCGGGCCGGGCCAAAACGGGCTTCGGGCCCAAATAGTAAATCCAAAAATCGGGCCAATCGGGCTTCACCCGAATATGTGTGGCCCGTTTAATGTTGGAAAAAACCGGTTATAGGAAAACCGGGCCGGGCCGGGCCCAAACCGGGCCGTGATCGGGCCGAGCATTTTTTCGTATTTTTTTCAAAAATAATAATTTCTTTATATAATAATTAATTACTAAGCTTTAAAAAATAAAAATCGGATTGGATCATTAAAATACACTTTAAAAATGCATTTTATTTATAATAAATCACTAAAATACACTTTAAAAATACGTTTTATATATAATTTTAAGTTACAAACTTACAATACAAGTATTTATAGGGGTTTGGGGAGGTAAAAAATACAAAAAAGGTCAAAAAAAACGTATATAAACGGTAACATAACGGCTTTTTTTTAATACGATTCGGGTCGGGCCGGGCCAAAAACCGGGTCGAGCCGGGTCGGGCCGCCAAATCCTCCAAAAACATGAACCGGTTCATGTTTTCGGGCTCCAAACCGGTTTTCCACCGGGCCGGGCTTTCAGGCGGCCCGGGCTCGGTTAACCGATCGGGCCGGGCCGAGATGGCCATCACTAGTTACAATATTTTATGAGGTGTTTGAGTCACCAAAAATGAGATTTTGATCCTCCGTAAATGTTTCTTGAACATTTGAAGAGTTTGGGGTATTGTATTACTTGAGTCACTAATATGAGAAGATTTGGAGTACAAATGGTTTTAAATGGGATTATAGTGTGAGTTGGGGATTTTAAAGATTGGTTACTGAAATGTGGTCATTTGGGGTTTTACTCAACCTACGGGTTTTATATTTGAAAAACTTTAACTCCTTTGACTTTAAAAGTGTGGGTGGTTAGAACGAATACCTTTTTAATCTGATATTTTTTGGTAAAGTTGTACACCAGCTTATGTAGCCATATTGGCTCTATCTGAGTATCAGATGTTTTACGAGTCCTTTCGGCTTGAATTGTACACTAACGGGTTTGGGACGTTGTCCGGTTTAAATGGCTCATTATGGAGTGTTTTATGGAAAAGCAACTATTATACAAATGTTGGTTATTACATGTTTTGGATGTGCTAGTTCATTCATATGGAGTCATGTAATGTTTAGACTGTAATGCAATGGATCCATAGGCATAAGAGTCGGGTTGTTCATCATGGAGTTTTAATGTCCATGTGTTGAGTCTAGTGGGTGGTCCCCAAGTCATGTTTTTATGTAAGTTTGTGGTGGTGCTCAGCAGAGTCGTATACGGAGCTAAGTTTTGCGGTGGTGCCCATGGTGAGCCGGATACGGGGACTTGTGGCTTTTGTGGTGACACTCATCAACAGGTCGAGTAGACACTAGGGTCATTTGGGTATCTTGCGGTGGTAGCTCGGCTAGGAGTCGTATACGGGGATCCATGACTCTATGTGAAACTCGAGAACGTTGATAAGTGGCTTAACTTTGTGTACCCGCCACATTCGATGGAATCGGGTCTCCCCCGTCACCGAAAGGTGTTACCTTTGGGTATTCCCTTACCCATGTCTTCGGTGTTGAAACGTACCATTTTATTTACATAAAGAGTCCCTTGGTGAAATACCGTGTGGGTGCGTTTTTGGGGAATGTTGGACGTCAAATAATTACTTAAAATGAGTGTTTGGAAATTAGAAGTAACTTGATTTGCAAATAAAGCCTGTTTATAACCAGTGTTTCTAGAATGACCTTATTCAGAGTAGAATGTTCATTTTAAATGTTTTATGATTTGTATGATGAAAACTGCTTTAACTCACTAGGCGTTAAGCCTAACACTTTTTCTTTTCGACATGTATATCAGGTCTTAGATGGATCTGAGTGGCGAGTGGAGCTTGGTAGAAGTTCCGGTAGGATGTCTTTAGTGACGTCATCCGGTTTGGTGAAGATAGCAGCTTCGGCGGTTTTAGTAACACCCGACTAATTATGTCCCCTTTTGTGGGACTAGATAGTTCCGTTAGAACTCTGATACATTGTTGTAGTGATTCTTCCTTGTAACTTTAGATATTCGATATTTCAATGCTACGCATTTAAGAGTTTTTGGAAGTTTTGAATTGTCTGCTATTTTCGAATTTTAGGGTGTTACACCCTAGGACCTCAACTTGGAAGGAAATAAAGATGGAGATGATAAGGTGATGATTTCCTTGAACTCTAGATTTCACAACCATAGAATCACCATTAATGTCATTAAATAAGAGAGTAAATGAGGGGAGAATGGTAGTTGGGAGGAGTTTACCTTCAAAGATGAGAGAAAAACGAGCTGTCAAACCAGAGAAGAGAGTGCAAAATGACCTAAAATTTGGAGTTGGGCACTAAATACCCGTTGGGTACCAACGACTATGCCCATGCGACAATGACAGGGTCAAAGTCGTTGGGCAATGTCGCACCAGCCAGTCCACCTTCTGTTTGTTTGGTGCGGTTGTGACACGGCGACAGTGACAGTGTCACAGTCGGCCGTCATAGTCGCCCACCAACACACGGCCCCCGAAATTTGGCGTTTTTCACACGAAAGACACCCGGTTCACCTTGGGGTTCAAGTTGGGATTTTTCAATGCGATAGAACCTAGATGTGAATATTTAAAGGAAAATTCGAGACTCATACCGAAATTTCGGGTGTTACACGACCCGAGACCCGAATAACCCAAAATTAGCTAAACCCGAAAACCTAAAAACCCGACCCCGAACTTTTTACCGGATAAAACGGATCGGGTGGGTATCCAAATCCCCACTCGACCCAACCTGAAAACCCAAATTTAATATATTTAAAAAAAAGTATTTTATAAATGGTAATTATAAACCTAATTTTTAAATGGTCATACTCACCTTCAAAATAACTGCAACTCCCACCATAGAAACTATCTTTCTTTGATCTCAAGTTTTGCCGATGATAAGAAGGAAACATGGCCATATTGAAAAACTCAAAAACCCAGCCCTTATAACAATATTATAATTAGCATTCACCTGTAGCTTTAGGATGCCAAACAAATCCATATGGAAATCTTTGAGTGTCTAGATAGCAACAAGATGTAGAGGAGACGATGATCTTGGGCGATGAAGATTAAACTTGGTTACAAATAATATTAGCATCTCCTGTTATAAATGGACCAACCCCTGTGCAGCAGAGTTCTAGTACCCGAATTACACGAATGCCCAACCCGATGTAACTCGAAACCCGGTCCACCCGAAGAGATTCGGTCGGATTTCGGGGCTAGATTTCACCACCCGATATCCGATCGGTTTATAGGATTTGAGCCCCGACTCGAGCCGTCCGATGCTCACCCCTACTCCAAAAACCCCTTTTAAGAAAATCCCCTCTTATCAATTAGATTTTTTACAACTAAATTAAAGAGTTACAAGATTAAATCCTTCATAACAGTATTCTATCATTAACTATTGCTACCAAAAAGGTTGTTTCATTTGAATTTCAAAAAAAAAAAAAAGTTGTTTCATTAGGATCAATAGAATGCCTACCCTTTTGTCTCTAGAATCCAACTAATGAAAAATCAATCAAAATCAAAGATATGAGATGAAATCAAAGGTTACCTTGACAATGGTTGATGTAGTACTTTCTCCCGATCCGACAACTTCTCTTGATTTCTCCTACAAGACCCAATCTCTAACACGCACCGATTTCTAGCCTCTCAAAAATAGAATGAAAAAGATAAGGTTATTAGGGTTTTTCATCCTTTACACTAATTACTCATTAGTCCTTGAACTTTAGACTTCCAACCAAGATTTCCACTAAACAATTAATTTCTTTAAAAACGATAAGAGCTCGGTTGTTACAATAAGAGGCAGTGTTGAAGTCTAAAATTATAATCAATAAGATTGTTTGTTTTTATAACTAGTAAATGTCTGAATATGTATACTTGTTTATTTATCTTTTAGAATATTGTAAGATTATATTTATATAAAATAATCTAATTTTACTCATCTATACTATATTATAAAGCACGGATAAAAAACTCTTAAATACAAATTATTAGGCATAAGGTACCATCATTTTATGCAAGATTTTAAAATTTTCTTAATTTACAAATATCAAAGCATAAGATACATATTACTGCAGACTTCTAACACCCACCAATTTGGTATATGCAGAGTTTTTCCTTTTATGTAGACCTTTCCATGTATCACTATTAATTAATATATTATATTACTATAATTTTGTTTTAATTATATTATTAAATATGTAATTGGTTATTTTTTCTACATGTTATTAAAATACTAAGCATATACCCGCGCGATGCAGCGAAATGTAAGTAAAGAACAAACAATAAAATAAAATAAAACATAAAAAGTAGTTTTTCAAATAAACAAAAATATAGTGGAATACCTTTTGTTCAGTTGCAGGTTCCGCCATTGACACCCGGTCGTTCGTCTTCTTCTTGTACTCGGATGATACATAGAGAAGCTATATATATATATATATATATATATATATATATATATTATATATAGTGAATGTAGAGAATATTTTAAAATCTTCTATTGATTTTACTTTTAAATGTAAATATATTAAAAATATGGAATAATATTTTTATATCTACATCGTTTCTATTTAATTTCTTTACACTTGGTTAATTTGGAAAGTATTGCGGAATATTTTTATTTTAAAGAATACGACAATTTATTAGTGTATCTCGTTATTTTTTATTTTTAATTCATATCAACCTTCTTTTTCTTCTTTTAATGCTCGTGAAAAAAATAATACGTGTAGATTTTATATTATAAAAAAAATACGTGTAGAGTAATATAAAATACGTGTAGATTTTATAAAATAAAATAGATTTTATATTAGCAAAAAAAAAATACGGAAGAAAAAAGAGTTTATATTACATCTCATTATGTAAAAAAAATTTATAAAATAAAATATGGAAAAAGATTTTATAAAATAAAATATGGAAAAATCATTATGAGATGTAATATAAAAAAATACGGAAGAAAAAAGATTTTATATTACATCTCATTAATATAGATTTAAATGTAAAATCTACATTTAAAATAGATTATGCTAATATAAAATCTATTTTATAAAATCCTCCACCAAAAAAACAAATAGTTATATTAATAAATGAGTATCCATTCCACAAATAGATGATTATGTGAGATACTGTGCTTGGAAAGATTGTACCAAAGCATTAATAAATTGTAAATTAAGTAATTGGTTTTAATTAGTTGTAACTTGTGCTTAAAATATTGTAATTAAGAGTTTTTTATGCTGTTTTTATAATATAGTATAGATAAAAGATAATCATTGAATTCTAACAAAATACTTATTTTTTTTTATATAAACAACATTATATTATTAAGCCTAAATTAAACAAATTTATAAAAAAGAACATTATCACTTTCTCAAAACCATCCAAAATCGTACTGTAAATCGACAAAAAAATAAAATGAAACATTAAAATCGTGAGGTATCTCGCTGCATTGCGCTGAGTACGCTTCTAGTAAATATATAAAATAGATATAAAAAGTCTTTTCCAAATATAATACTGATTTTTAAAGGAAAAAGAAAATACTTAAACATTACCTATCTATTTCAATTTATTCCCATCCATCAAAATTTACTCATCATATTACGAAAGTTGCATCTAAATTATAAAACTTAGCAATTTTTAACCATAATATATCATTGTCAAAAAAAATTCCGATCAAATTTCAATCCTCCAATAAATTAAATGGGCTTCGGCTTCAGGCCCGGTCCTGAGCCCGTGCAGCACGTGCGGCCGCACAGGGCATCAAAGCCCATAGGGGCATCAAATTTTCATCATATGTTATATATATACATATATATATATATATATATATATATATATATATGTTATTAGTTTAGGCCTTTGGATTTTATATTTAAGACTTAGGGCTTCAATCATGAAATGTTAAACACAAGCCCAAACCCAACCTTTCAAGACCTTGTAAGACCTGAAATGGTGATAATACATTGCCTTGATATGATTTCTCGTGTTCGGTGTTCGAAAGACGAACGAGCACTTAGATTTTCAAAGATGGGCAGATGGCGTTCCAGATCCAGAGGAGGAGGCAAACCATAGACAATTAACGGTAAGTTCTCTGCCCGTCGTCGACTATATGTATGGTAAGTTCGAACTTCCAACTCCCAACTCTCAAACCTCAATCCTCACTGTTTCGACTTTCTGAGTTTCTAGTCTCAACCGATTGTGCGATTTTTGTGCCCCTGTCTTTGTGGAACAGTCGATTTTTGTGAGATTTTCACGTCTCGACTCTCGATTGTACCATTATCAAGATAACCGGTGATTATGTGACAGCCTTTCAGGTATGAGTTGTTTCTAGTTAACTATATTTCAATTGCCATCGGTCATTGTTTAATCTTGATATTGGTGAACATTTGGGGAAAAAACCTAGTTTTAAAAAAGATGAAATTTGGTTGCTTTTTAATCTTGCGATTGGAAATTTGGACTCACTATAGTGTACCAACAAATGCTTCTGTTTGAATTAGTGTACCAAAAATGCTAGTGTTTGAATTAGTGTACCAAAATGCTTCTGTTTGATTTTTTTTTCTTTTTCTTTACTAATTGGTCTTAAACAGAACAAGACATTAGACATGTGGACAAGGTCTTTTTAATTTTGTTTACTATTTTGGTTATACTAATTATAGTTTTTACTTGTTTTTAAGTTGCATATTGAAGTAAAGGTTCTAGTGTACTGGTACTAATTCCAATTTGAAAAAGAGAAAACTAGAAAAGAAGGAAACACGATCTTTATCCAGGTTTTATCCTTCTATGCTCATTAAACATGTTTCCTATATCACAATCATTAGGTGCACAAAATAGAAAAAGAAAGAAAAGACAACAAGAAATTTCTCAATCTTTACATGGATCATTAAATATATATTTTGTTAGGAATCAAAATGTTTCTGAAATTGTATCTGAAACTGTGCCTGAAAATGCTTGGCCTAAAGTTGATAATTTTGTTGAAATTATTGAAAATGCCACTAAAGTTAGAGATGATGAAAATGCTTGTAATGATGAAGTTAATTTGAATATTTTTGATCCATGGGTTTCGGATGGCTTAGATTAAAAAATTAAAGATATGCTTGCTGAAAAAGGACCTATATGGGAAACCAACAAATTTCCAGAAGATAAAGTTATTGAAGTCGTATTTACGGTCTACCATGAGTCAAGAAAGGCTAAACGAGTTAGCAATTTTGAGTATTGAAAGTAATTAGCGAATGTTGAATATGAAAAATTGATTGATATTTTTGCTTCAAGAAATACACGACGACATTGTTTTAGGTGATGTATTTTTGTAATTTGGGGTTTTGGTTTTTATGTCCATCCCTTTTTACTTTTTATTAAATTAATAAAAAACAGCGTAGGGATGAACCGCCTACCTTGACTAGGTTCGAAACCCTTTAAAAAACCGTATCTTTTGTCGTTTTATTTATTTGAAACCACTTGGGGGCATTTTTTTAGCATATTCGCACAGGACATCAAAATCCTTAGGAACGACCCTGTTCGGCTTTCGAAGATAATAACTTTTGTGATAGACCATACTTCGATGGCCTATTTTCTTCTTTATAGACAAAGACACTCATCCCCCTCCCCTCCCCTCCACTCCATATCTAAAACTACAAACTTTGAATTGTATTTAAAGAAATCACATTGATTTCTTGACAATAAAACAAAACCAAAATCAAACCACGAAATTTTAAACTATATGGACGTCTTCTTTTAAAAAAACTTTAGACTATGTTTGGCAAATTAGCTGATAAGCTAGCTAGTGACTGATAAACTAACCGGTAGTTGATAAGCCCAACTGATGAAAAAGTCACGTTTAACAAAAACTAACTTATATAATATATTAATTAATACAAATAAATTTTAAAACCAAATTTTAAACCAAATTTATAATAATATAATATATTGAAATTTATTATTATATATATTATAAATTTTGAATTTTAATCAAATTATAGAAAATATCTACATTAACTTATGATTTTAAATAACGGTTATATATAATATGGAAAAAAATAATCAAATAATAACTACAAAATTAATAATAATTAATAACAAAAATATATTTATCAATATTAAAAAAATTGATATAATTATCAATAATTCTAAATAATTAAAAATTACTAATATCAATGTATAATTAAAATTTATGTTATAATTTTCAGATAATATTATTAATTAATAATAATAAGTTTTAATAATTAATATTTATTTATAATTAATAGTTAATATATAATAATGAATATTAATGATGATATAATTGAAATAATCACAAAAAACTTCTCATAAATTACTCCAAAACATTGTTTGGCAAAAAAAATGTAGCTTATAAGCTAGTTTTTTTTGTACATGTTTGGATGACCATAAACTAGTTTATAAGCTAGCTTATTGAAAAGCTATAGCCCGAGTAGCTTATCAAAAAACAAGCTTATAAGTATCCAAACATGTACCCAGAAAATAAGCTTAATTTTTTATAATTTAAATTGAATTTCATAAATCTCAAAATCTATAGCATTATTTGACAAAAATAAGCGCTTATTTTTGTCAAATAATGCTATAGATTTTGAGATTTATGAAATTCAATTTAAATTATAAAAAATTAATTAAAAAGTAAAATAAAATATAATTTTATTTTAAAAAATTGTGTCTCTTCTATCTTCTCTTTCCTCTTTTCATAAAATACATGCACACACATTATTAAGGGTGCGTTTGGTACGCAGAACAGGGTGGAACAGGACAGAACAGAACAAACTTGTCTCATGTTTGGCATGATCATATGTCGGACACGCTAGAACTAAGTGGAACAAGCATGGGACATACTTGTCCCACTCCAACCCCCTACAAGGTAAATAAATTGTTAATATTTTTATATAAATAATTTGTGAACACTTCGTTTATAAATACTATTATAATTTGTAAATACATTATGAACACACTCTAGATTGGTACCAACTTTTTTTGGTTGGTACTAGACCCGACAAACATGTTGTGTCGTGTCGGATTCAAAGTTAAACGGGTTGAGAATATCTAACCCTAACCCGACCCGTTTAATAAACGGGTTAGAAAATCCCAACCCTAACCCGACCCGCCTAACCCGCCATGACCCGTTTAACATTTATAAAACTAAAAATTAAAAATTCGCAAAAAGTATAGATACAAAATTCAAATTAAGCATTAGAAATCCAAATTTTATAGTTCTAACTTATAAGTTCTAACAAAAATCTAAAACATTAAAAATGCAAAGCATTAAAAAGGAAACTTATAATATATATATATATATATAAACGGGTTATTCAGGTCATTTTCGAGTTGAAATTTTTTATCCTGACCTTACCCGTTTAATTTTCGTGCCGTGTCGTATCAACCCGTTTACTTAAACGGGTTGAAATGTATTACCCAACCCCGTTTATTTCGTGTCGGGTTAGCGTGTCGTGTCAGTTTTTGCCAGGGCTAGTTGGTACATGTTGGTACGGTTTTGTACCAACATGGTAAAAGTTGAAGTTACATATTTATTTTGTATTGACTTTACCAATTATATTTAGATGCATTAAAACCATCGAGATGTATACCATTACCAAGGTTGAAAGGAGCATGCTAATGAATTCAATCAATTTTTGTACGTCCATCTATATTATAATATATCAAAATTGAAAATAAGATAATTTAAAAATAATAAATAATAAAAAAATATGTTGTATTATTTATTAAACTTAATTAATAAATAATTAAAAAAATAAGTTTGTATGGTAAGGTATTACCATGTTACACGATTTCGAATGTTATGTATCAGTCAAATTTAGATAGTTGGTATGGTACTACCAACCAATTAGATTGATATCAACTAAATTGATACAATTGATAAAGGGAATTCATTGGTTTGTCTCTATGCGAAATTGACATCCCTAGTAAAATGGTGTTTATAACCATTTAAAAAAAATAAGAATATATCTCCTAGTTTTTAAATATAATTATATAACAAAAATTAAAATGAAATAAATTATAAAAAAATAATTATTTTTATTATCTTTAATTTAACATCAAACTTTATATATTTTTATCTGTTTTTTGATAGTTTGTTTGTTTCTTTTCTGAGATTATATCCGGATCTCACCCCTAAATACTGGATAAAGGGATAAGCATGAGAATTCCTATTTTTTCCATGTGATAAGATAATTGGGAAATTGGGGCTGTTTTGAGGTGTGAAGCTATTTTGAGTTGCTAAAGGGCATCTCCACTAAAACTACTATAAATCTCCACTAAAAACACCGTAAACATTAAGTAAAGTGTTTTTAACTCCAATCTATATTACAATATTAAAAAAAAATAAGATCATCTATATTGACTTTTATATTTAAAGGTTAAAATATTGAAAATTTCGAACATTTTTACTATTATATTGAATATATATATATATATATATATATATAGTGTTTGGTTCATTTGAGAAATGGTAAATATATGAGAAATAGAGAAGTAATCATAGTCATACATATGGTCAAGATCGGATTTGACTAGTCAAATATTGCGGCTTTGACTGGTCAAAAGTTGTGGCTATCCCAAAAATAGAAGAACAATTTCGTAAATTTTACAAAACACACGGGCTATGTTTCATATATGAACATGTATAATTCACATATGAACTATATATTCATATATGAACCAGTACAATTCACAACTGAACTCTTTTAACTGATTCATATATGAATCTTTGTGATTCATATATGAATCAGTTGAACTAATTAACAGATTCATATATGAATCTTTGTGATTCATACAGATTCATATATGAACTCATCCCGTGTATTTTACGAAATTACCCCTCTACCTTCTATAGACCACACAAGGAATTATCCGGTGCTTCGCGGTCAAAGCCGCAAATGTTGACCAGATGAATGGCTAAGATTACTTCTCTATTTCTCATATATTTACCATTTCTCAAATGAACCTCTCCTTATATATATATATATATATATATATATATATATATGATTGAGTTCCGATAAAAATAAAAGTTATGGTGAGAAGGATAAGAAGAGATTTTCACCCTTAGATGCATATTAGGATAAGATGTACCAACATGAGATACAACGGATCAATCTCCGTATTAAGCATGATTCATAGGTGGGTTTGAGATTAAAAGTGATTAAGGGTCCAAATTTTTTCTTACCTTCTCATCATAACTCTTCTTCTTACACGATCATTCGTCTCTCTCTCTCTCTCTCTCTCTCTCTCTCTATATATATATATATATATATATAGAGAGAGAGAGAGAGAGAGAAAGAGTGAGTGAGTGAGAGAGGTCAAATCAAATACAAACCGTGTAATTGTTACACACCTTACAAACCAATCTCAACCGTCAATGCATATTATCAAATCAATGTCAACGATGTTGATTAAATCGGTTCTAAAATTACTCTCAATCTTATTTGTGACTAATTTGATAAATACCTAAAATTTTCAAAATAAAATCAAGGATCGAAATTGGTATGTACTATGTGCAACATTTACACGGTTTATATTTTGATTTGGCATATATATATATATATATATAGTGTTTGGTTCATTTGAGAAATGGTAAATATATGAGAAATAGAGAAGTGATCTTAGCCATTCATATGGTCAAGATTGGATTTAATTGGTCAAAAGTTACGGCTTTGACTAGTGGTCAAAAATTACGGCTCTTCCAAAAATATAAGGGTATTTACGTAACTTTGACAAAAACGCGCGCGTGTTCATATATATGAAGGCATGCAGTCATAAATGAATGCATGCGTTCATATATGAATGTTCGTAATTTTAAATAAACACTGACTGCATGCCTTCATATATGAATGCATGCGTTCATATATGAATGCATGCAAAAAAAGAGTGACATTCATATATGAACGCCTGTTTTTTGCATGCCTTCATATATGAATGCATGCAAAAAAAAGAGTGACATTCATATATGAACGCCTGTTTTTTGCATGCCTTCATATATGAATGCATGCGTTCATATATGAATGTTCATAATTTTTACATAAACACTGACTGCATGCCTTCATATATGAATGCATGCAAAAAAAAAGAGTGACATTCATATATGAACTTCTGTTTTTTGCATGCCTTCATATATGAATGCATGCGTTCATATATGAATGTTCATAATTTTTACATAAACACTGACTGCATGCCTTCATATATGAATGCATGCGTTCATATATGAATGCATGCAAAAAAAAAGAGTGACATTCATATATGAACGTCTGTTTTTTGCATGCCTTCATATATGAATGCATGCGTTCATATATGAATACGTACAAAAAAAATAGTGGCATTCTACTAACATTCATATATGAACTTCTGTTTTTTGCATCCATTCATATATGAACACACACGGCTAAAAAAAAAGAAAAAAAGTGATATTCATATCTGAACGTTTGGATAATTTACAAAAATACCCTTCGAATAATAAACAATGTGAGGAACACGGGAGTGGACCATGGGAGCAATTATCCCCTAATTATCGGTCAAAGCCGCCGATCTTGACCGAATTAATGGTTTAAGATCACTTCTCTATTTCTCATATATTTAGTGTTTCTCAAATGAACCTTTCCCTATATATATATATATATATATATATATAAATTATTAAGTATTATATTTGTATTAAATTTATATTAGTTATTTTATGCTTTAAATTGTAAATTATATTTAAATAATTTTATTTTTAATTAAGAATAAAAATTAGTAAAAACGGAATTGTGAATAATTTTGTTATAATTTTAGTCGATAAAAGTTAAATATACATAAGTAAAGCATTTAATATAGTCATAAAACATTTACCAAAATAAAATTTTCACTAGCAAATATTATAAACAAAACATTATATTTAGCTATAGTTTTGTTACAATATAATAACATTGATTCATTTAATAGTTATTTATTAATTATAATAATCACTATGTTTTATTAAAAACTAGAAGCGTACTCGCGCAATACAGCGAAATACATCACGATTTTAATGTTTATTTTTATTTTTTGTTTTTTATTGATTTACAGTACGATTTTGGATGGTTTTTATTGAGTGATAATGTTTTTTTTATATATAAACTTGTTTAATTTAGGCTTAACAATATAATGTTTTTTATATAAAAAAATTAAGTAGTTTGTTAAAATTCATTAATTATCTTATATATTTTAAATTTTTTATATTTAAATTGAGATGCTTATCCTGGTTTGATTATGTTTATCAGAATTCAAATTTCATAATTTTAGGATTTGGGAATTAGAGATAAGAATTTTGGGGGATAAGGATGAAATTTATTAATTAGGGTTAAAAGCATTTAAAAGTAGTACATATTGTTTCATTAATTGTTTTTTAATTGAGTGATAATGGTTTTTTATATATAAATTTGTTTAATTTAGGCTTAACAATATAATATTTTTTAAATAAAAAAAATTAAGTAGTTTGTTAAAATTCATTAATTATCTTATATATTTTAAATTTTTTATATTTAAATTGAGATGTTTATCCTGTTTTGATTATGTTTATCAGAATTCAAATTTCATAATTTTAGGGTTGGGGATTAGAGATAAGGATTTTGGGGGATAAGGATGAAATATATTAATTAGGGTTAAAAGCTTTACAGGTAGTACATTAGGCTTTAGTAGTTATTTTTAAGAGATTTTAAGTAGATAACTTTAAATGATAGTACATAAAGCTTAGTGAGTTGTAATTAAGAGTTTTTTATGCCATCTTTATAATATAGTATAGACTATAATAAAAAAAATATTATTTTATTCATATCATAATATTAAATATGTTTTTTAGTGTGGGTTATAGTTTATTTTTTTAATGTTTAATGGATCTATCATTTTAATATTTCTTTTTAATGATGGATAAACCTTTTCATCAATAAGTCCATCTCCAACAGTGTAACATCCCAAATTTTGGACTATTACTTATTCTGCGTTTATAATTTTATATAATTCGCTCATATGAATTTACCTTAGATCAGTCGTGAATTCGGAGTTGAAACTGTCAAGTTTTGGAGGGAGGAAACCATTCGGCGAGATTGCCAATGGCACTCTCGCGTGTCATAGTCGCCCGTGTAGGAACCCAAACTCTCGGTACCTTTTCGACGAGAGTGCCTGGCGAGATTGCAGTGGCACTCTCGCGTGTCACAATCGCGAGGGGCCAAATCTGAGGACTTGCGGTACATCCTCAACGAGAGTGACCGATGATAATGACCATGTCACTCTCGCTTGTCACAGTCGTCGTCGGACAAAATGGCTTTAAATGTCTGATTTTGTTAGATGAACTCATTTATAACACTTAGGGTTTTTGGGCAGCCGATTTCTCTTCCTATTTTCTGGTAAGATACTCTCATTTACTCATCCTCTTCCCTCATTTATGGTGAATCAAACCTCCCCTAGTGTCATTAATGGTTCCTTGTCAGTTCTAGTCTTCAAGAAAATCATCTAGTCTCACTTGGAAGTCAAGACCCAACCTCTACTCCTAGAGCTTTGTGACTTTAAGGATTTTTACACCACAAACCTAGTAGGTGAGTCTCCTAACCTTTATCTTCTTTATACATGTGCTATTAAATGCTTATGTGCAGATTATGAGAAAATGTGAAGTTAACCGAAAACTAGGGTTTTGTATACTTTACAAATGTATGGATGATGGTTCTAGTAAAAGTTATTACATGCTTTCGGGGTTCCTATATGCATATAAAATGATAAAATAAGCTACACCTTAGCAAATAATCATCGGTTCATAATAATGGAATTTGGTTATAAATGATTATATTGATAACTAGCTTACATGTTATTGTAATGGTATCTTTGTGACAAATAAATTATGTATATGGATATGATCATGAAATGTGTATTATCATGCTTTAGAATGGAGTGTATTATACTTACGTTATACTATCTTTACTTGGTCACAACTTAAATGTGAAGATAATGTCCATTTCCTTATGCACGAGGATTTAGATGACATGTTATACGTGGTGATAATTTTTGACTGTTTGGTCACTAGCGAGTAGGCAATAGGGGACGTAAGTCCTTGAGGTGTAACTCGTTTAAATTGGATAGACACCCATGTCTGTAAGCCCTTGAGGTGTAACTCGACGTAGTAAGCACTAGAAGCATAAACGGTTTGGGGATTGTGATGTCTGTTATGGCATGAGAACTAGAACCGGGATATGTGGTGAAATCCAATAACATCACGAGTGACACCATTTACGTGTTCTCGTCACCCAAGATGGTAACGGGTCTCCCCTGTCTTTCAAGAGTTATCTCTTGTGTAATTGTACATGAAATGGAATATTTATTCTGAATGGAATGTTGGCATTAGTTCAACCTATGGATAACCTAGTAACACTTAATTACATTGATGATGCTTACTTTATAAACTGACAAGTCTTTGTTATATCTCTAGACTTTGGCCTAATACTCGTTTTGGTGTTTAATGGTTCACAGGTTCTTCTAGTGATGTGCATAGGGCACCTTGATTCGTCGGGCATGCACCTAGGATCATTCAAGGACCGGGCATTTTTGGGATTATTGAGAGAAGAGCGTTTTGAAGTCATAGCAACACCCATCTTAATCTAGTTGTTAAATGTTCTAGATTAAATAGGTTGTCGTGTATATGTCTTATTTGTTCCGCTACTTTAATTGATGCAACAACCCCAAACTTTATTGGATTTTAGTCAATCATGTTATACAGGTTTATAAACCCTTATATTTTAGATGTTATATTGTCGAAATTTTTAGTTTTAAATTTACCCAATTTTTAGGGTGTTACAAACAGTTTTCCTTATAAATTTTCTAAAATAAAGAACCAAAAGTGAAAATCCTAAAAGTATTACATTCAACTCCAACATATTTGCTATTTTAGAAAATTTAAAACAACTTATATTATTATAATATTCTATAATTTATCATCCCAATACACTTTAAAAATATAACTTAATATAAAATGATAGAAATTGAATCCCATTAGTGAAATGAAATAAAATAATATTTCGCTCTCCTATTATAGAGAGTTCTCTATATTTAGAGATTTTTTTATGATTCTCTATTATAGCAAACAAGATAGTAATGCTGTTGGAGAAAAATAGAAAACAAAAATTCAATTTTTTTATTTTAACAATGGTGTTGGAGATGCTCTAAGAAGGCGTTAAGGTAGCGTTTGGTACGCAGACGGGACGGGACGGGACGAGACTAAATGTCTGTCCCACGTTTAGTTTAGGTTTAAAATCATATGTTTGAAAGAGGGTAATATTGTAATCATACATTTAATCTCATGTTGTTTCACCTATTTTGGTGGAACTAAAAAACTTAAGTTTTGTCCAAATCTGATTTTTGTCCCATGAAATCTGATTTTTGTCCCGTCCTGTCTCATTCAATCGGTATATCAAACGCACCCTAAAAAGATCTCTTCCATGAGTAATAGAAGTTGAGGGGCCGTTTTATAAATTGTTCAAAAAATAAAATGTAAAGCATCTTTGACAGTTAGGTCAAACGAAAATGGAGGAAGACGAGAGGAGAGAAGCAGCAATCGCATCATCTGCATGTCTGAACCCTAAATTCAGGCCCTCCTCAGCTGTTTCCAGGGCTCAGCTTTCGAAATTCCAGGTCAATAATTCATTAAACCTCTTTTAACAACCTTGCTATTCGATGCTTTAAATGTTTACGATCTCAATTGTGATTATGATTTTGAGCCGCTGTTGATTCCTGTGACTATCTAAAACCATCCGCAACTATTTTATGTGTATTTTTTATATGATTCTTATACTTTATGGAGTGGAATGATTCGTCCTTGACCACATTTTACGGATCCAAAATTTCAAAATGCAAGTTTGTAGTTGTGAATTAACCTTTCTTCCTTCAATATGTGGGTTTTTGATGTCACTGGTAGAACTTTCACTATAAAACGTTCAATAAAAGGATTGTAATAAGTTTACAGGAAGCTTTTTAGATGTTAATAAGTTTTTTAGGATGTTTTATATCACTTTTTCACATAAGTGCTATGTAAAATAGGTAATATGACGTTTTATTATGAAAATGTCCCAACAATCTTGGTAGACGCTCTTTTTATAAACTTATTGCAACTCTTTTAGATAGGACTATTTACATTTTGGTTCTACAAAACATTAAAACTCAAGTCCTATAAAGCAATCTATTGGGACGCTGGAGTTTGGTTGGTTTTCCATTAAGTACTATATCGATAAAGTTGTCCGTGTGGATTAATTTGTCCGGTTAGATTGGGAGGATTTTTTGTTTGGGAGGATTTTTTTTTATAGATGAAAGGAACGTGTGTTTTAATTGGATGGGGCAAGTTTGGAAAAAACTTGACTTTGTGCACAAAGTTGCCCTTAAAATCTTATTGGATAAGCTACTTTCTATATCATTAAGCCATTACCAAACATTTATATATTGCTGACCGAATAAGCTGTCATTCCCATTATGCTCATTAAGTTGCTAACAAACAAGCCCTTTAGGCATTTATGGCGTCCTATAAACCTAATTTTGTTGCATTGACTTAGGGACCGTTTACCAAACGCTTACCTACAAGAGTCACCGCTCTCACTTACCATATAAGGTAACATTCCCAACCATCAAAATGGATTGATGGTAAGCGTTTATAACCCGGTAAACACTTACCTGGTAAGAGTTATTTTACCCTCGCTTACCGGGTAAAACTCTTGATCCTTGCATTCCTTCTTACCGGGTAAGATATGTTCAACTGATAAGGTAATTGAACCGGTATACGGCCCCTTAAGCTTAAAGATGACTTCATTGATTCTGATGTAACCTGTGTTTTGTGATGTGTATTTTGATATCTTTCCATCCACAGGAACTGCACAAGAGGCGTTTACAAATAAAAGAAAATTCCAAGATAAAAAAGAAACCAAACTTGTCTACAGGGAAGTCGTCTGGGCCAAGCAGTTCAGATGGGAAGGATCATCAAGCCGATGAAAGTACAAATGAAATCCCATGTAAAACAGCCCAATGTACAACCAATTCTCTCTCATTAGACAGCCATCAGAATAATGTTTCGTGTATGCCGAAAGATGTGGCAGCACCAAAGAAACCACAGAAGCTACACTGGGGGTAATTTTGTCATTAACTTTTACCGGTTAAAACTGCTTACATCTTTTCAAGGGTTTATAACTTATTTGGTATGTTAATTTGTAGGCTTGACACAAAAGAAAGATGGGAAAGGAAATCCAACATGTAGCTCTCACACCAGATGCCAACATTTATGGCTTCTTCAAGCTCAAGGGTTAAGATTGTTATGAGCATGAGTTTACAAGCTTTTGGGAAACAAAATGGTCATAATCTACAAGGCTCTTTCTTGTGGCATTCTTTAAATTCATTTAAGTTTATGGGTGTGTTTTCTTGGTGTCGGCCTTTTCGTGATGTGAAATTTGTGGCTCATCTGATCTTTTCTACCGAATGCGCTCCAGATTGGACCATAATCCCATAAATTTGCATGATAATGTCTTAAAAGCACTAAAAAAATCCCGAGTTTCCTTTGTTTTTTAACTTTCAAGCCCAATCGGTTTAGCTGAATCAAATCAATAATCAGGTTTGGTTAACTAATCCACAATCTTCTTCGTGCGATTGTGGGTCCTACTGTTTCTCTCTTGCCAAATAAAGCATGCAACAGCATCGAGAATGATTCAGAGTCTTCTTCTTGGTGCTATTGTGTATTTTATTTGGCAAGAGAGTAACACAATGGCATGGGGAGGAGTGTGGATGTATTAACTAACCTGATTATTGATGCTAAAACTGTTGGGGCTAAAAGTCAGAAACTCTGCTCAAGTCAAACTGCCTGCTGAGCTTTGGAATTTAAATTTTGGTCATGACTTAAAAATGGCCAGCATAAAACAAGAAATTTATAATGATGAATATGCATTTAAAGGATCTGGATGGTATTGTTGACTGAATGATTTTTGGTCAAAAGCTGTCTTCTATATGTGCATCTTGTTGAACATTTCGAGGACCTGGACCTGGTTATTATGGCTAATCTTGTGCAGTATCTTAATTTGCTGCTGGTAGTGGTCCTATTGACAATTGTTGCTAATGAGTAATGTCCTATGGTTTTTGAGGGTGACCCTGCTTTGTTTTTAGGGAAATTAATTAAAATGACCGTATTTGAAACCCGTATTACCAAAATGCCCTAAATCTCCTTCAAATCGCCGATATATCCCTTATCTACGGGAAACAAGGCCGGGAATCCCGGGTTGGGTCGCGTGGCCGGGAAACCCGGGTTTATGGCCGGGAATCCCGGGGTTGGGGGCCGGGAAAAGTGTATTGGATGCGATCGATGGGAATGAACGGTAGGGATTAAAATGAATTAGGTTTTATATAGGTGTGGTTCGATTATAAAAGGGAGAGGGGACCATTTGACACCCCCACACAACATTGTAACTCTCTCCCTCATTTATAACTCTCTCATTGCAATCGTGTATATCACGCTCCGATTTCGACTCCATTCGTTAATTTTTAGCAATCTCAGATATGTCTCGTCTACTTACTACTGTAAGTTTTCTTAACCCTATTGTAGTTTTATTTTCATTATATATTTATTGTATGTTTATTAGACTATATGCTCGATTATGCTTTTATATATGAGATTATGTGTTATGTTTACGTCGGATAATATGTTAGAATATTTCGTGTTTTTTTGAAATTGCGTTAATTTCCAAGATTGCGGTAATAATATGTTTTTTTATAAATATTTTAGAGATAACATGTTTTTTTGGAGATTGCGTTAATTTTAGAGATTGCGTTAATAACATGTTAGAGTGTTATGTTTTTTTTAGAGTGTTGTGTTTTTTTTAGAGTGTTGTGTTTTTTTTATAAATATTTTAGAGATGACATGTTTTTTTGGAGATTGCGTTAATTTTAGAGATTGCGTTAATAACATGCTAGAGTGTTACGTTTTTTTAGAGTGTTGTGTTTTTTTTATAAATATTTTAGAGATGACATGTTTTTTGGAGATTGCGTTAATTTTAGAGTTTGCGTTAATAACATGTTACATTATTACGTTTTTTGAGAGTGTTGTGTTATTTTATAAATATTTGGCCCCTAGACTTGTTTATTACAACTTAGGCCCCTTTACTTTGGATAATTTACAACTTAGGCCCTTAACTTTGATAAACTTACAACTTATGCCCTTAACTTTGGTAAATTTACAACTTAGGCCCCTAGACTTTGTTTTATTACAACTTAGTCCCCTTAACCTTGGTAAATTTACAACTTAGACTCCTTAACTTTGTTTTATTACAACTTAGGCCCCTTAACCGATGTGCAGGAAAATGGGCCCTTGACCACCCCTCCTTACTAGCAGTGTCCATAACTTGTGCTCCACGATCTACTTCATATCGTAGTGCATCCATGTACCGGTCAAACTCCGTAACCGTATATGCTTTGCATGCCTTCCAGTAGGTCGAGCGATTTGTAGTAATACGCCTGTCCGCACTTCTCACGTTCATCTCCAAATGTCGACAACATAGGGCATGAGGGGTCGATGGGTACACCGTAGAAATTGCGGCACTTATTGAAGGAGACCTGTCCGACATAAACACCAACCCTTCCGGGACTCCGATACATTCTCTCAACCTGGACAGAAACCAACCCCACTCCTCCCCCGTCTCGGACTTGCCTACTCCGAAAGCCAAGGGCACGATGTTGTTATTTCCATCCATGGCAACCGCCAAGAACATCATACCTAGGTAAAGTCCTTTTAAATGGACCGCGTCTATTACGATGACAGGACGCAGGTTTGCCAAAAACGTGCGGATCTGCAAATAACGTAGGTGGAGCAACTTTGTAAATATTATAATTTTTAATATCTAAATATATGTCGTGTTGATATACATACCGCACATCCAAGAGCAGCGAAACACAACTCAAAACGTCCGTGCGAATCTGTCCTTATTCTGGTGCATGTACCCGGATTCTTCAATTCCAAATTATATAAGTACATAGGGAGTCGTTCGTACGATTCCTCAGGTGTGCCTCTCACCATTAGTAGGGCCTTGCATCGCGCGCGCCATCCTTGGTGGTAACCAATGTTGAGTCCGTACTGCTGGTTGATATCGTCGACGATGTCATTCGGCCGAAATGACCTGCTAGCGTCAATAAACTTACCTTTCAATATGTGGCCCAAAGTCCTTTTGTTGGCCTGCCGGTGTCTGGAATTTAGTTGCGTCCTCGAACATGTGTGTACATCGTTCAACTTCCTAACGACAAACATCCCTCCTTTAGGGCCCACGGACTTCGCCGACATACGCCACTTACAATTTGTTTGCTCACAGACAGCCACATATCTGCTTTTGTCAGATTTCTCCGTTCTAAACACGAAACCCTCTTCCAAGAACTTAATTCCGAGCTGTATGGACATTTGCTCATTCGTATCAAATAGCTGTCCTTCATGTATACTTGTACCGCGATTGTAAGGTACGGGTTGGTAGGGTGGTATATTGGTCTCCCGGTTTGGAAGGGAAGGAGACATATCAAAATAATCGTTTAACTCACCAAGTGATTTATTGCTAGGGGTATATGTCTCTTCTTCTTCGTCCTCATCATTATCGGTATCTGATCTGTCCAGATCAGATATACCCGTTGTGAAAACATGGGTTTCGTCATGAGCAACTCCAGAAAACCGTCTTTCTTCGTCTTCTTTTTCTTCAGCTTCTTCTACTTGTTGTTCTTCTTCTAGTTGCGTCTCCGGAACAACATCGGGATAAGAGTCGTTAGGATGATATCAATGATCAACATAAAGTGTGGTGTCGTATGATGCCTGGAATTGATAATCAGACTCATTTTGACTACCACCGACGTGGATTTCGTCATCACCTCCGGCATCATCTTCGTCATCACCTTCGTCGCACATCAATGTTGCGTCATACACAAAGACTTTTAGAGGTCTTTCAGAATCGACTGCAATTTGCATAAAACCAAGTATCACTTCGTCGTTGTTTAGCTCCACTAGTGAGCAATCTGCACGTTTGAACACCAACTTGCAAGTACCAGAATCTTCGATTCCACATTTTTCCATGGCGTAACGAAGAAACCTCTTATATGTATAGATTACTGGAATTTGTACACCACGCTTTGTGTACCCAATATAATCCCACTCATTGTTGTTTTGAACCCACTGACCATCGAAACATAAATAGAGCTTAGCTTTTACAACAGGTGAACTCATTTTTTCAATAGTATGAACAATGAAGGAAGAAAGAAAAATGGAATGGATGTGATGATGAACGTATTTACCTTGAATTATACTGACTCTTATAGGAAAAATTTATAGCCAACGATGAAATTGAATCGTACATTCGATGACAAGTATATATTTATTGTACGAATAATGGAAAAAAAAACGTTGAAAAACAATTGAAATCAGGCAACAAACACGTGAAAAACAATGAAAACACATAAAATGATAGTTCCCACCCTGAAACCCTAATTTTTTTCTCAAACCCTAAAAATCCCGGCCATGACAACCCCGGGAAACCCGGCCCCTAACCCCGGGAAACCCGGCCTTAACCTCGAACACGACCAACCCGGGATTCCCGGCCACTATTCCCGTACATAATGGGTATTTCGGCGATTTGAACGAGATTTGGGGTATTTGGGTAATACGGATTTGAAATACGCCCATTTTAATTAAATTCCCTTGTTTTTAACCTTTTTTTCACTCATTCTTGTAACATTTTTCTTACTACTAAGGGGTTGTTTATTGAAAACTTATGTCGGTAAACGCTTACCTGTTCAATTACCTTATCGGGTGAACATATAATAAAGACCGAGAATCTTACCCAATAAGAAGGAAAGCAAAAGATCAAGAGTCTTACCTGGTAAGAGAGGTTGATGACTCTTACTTGGTAAGCGCTAACCGGGTTATAAACGTTTTTCATCAATTCATTTTGATAACTGAGAATGTTACTTCATAATGGTAAGCATTTGGAAACAACCCCTAAGTCTAGTATGTGAACTAAAGTTAATTTTATTTCTTTCTTATTTTACTATTACACCAGAGTTGAAAATCAGCGGATTCGTAACTCAATAACTTATAATACAACAAAATTTGCTATTAATTAGAATAGTACTACTTCATGCTATCCTTCTTTACTTGTTCCCTGATATACATACATGTAATACGTAAGCTTTAAGCTTTAGTGATCAATTATGGTTTCATGATAAACAATTTTCATAATATTTATCAATTTTTGAATAATAATTCAATAAAACTCTTCATCATGCATAAAATACTTGTCTTGAGGTTTGCTAACCTTGGGGCCCATAAATGTTGCCCCATAAGGTCCGTTTGTAAGACGTCGTTTCATTCTATATCCCAACGTTGGATATTTATGATCATATTGAACATGAATAAAACTTTCATGCGTTATGTGTAAAACACATACTAATATCATAAAATGCCATCATACATATATCTTGGCTATGAAAACGTATCATCATTTCATGTAACGCAAATATGCTAAAACATTTTATCAAATTTTTCATAATACATAAAATACATTTATATAGCATGTATGTCTTAGTAAATCTCATAAAATACTCACCTTGTTTTACGTTTGGCTTTTCTTCTACTTTAAATTCATAATTCAAACTTTGTATTATTCTAACCTAAGAAATGGAAATATTGGTTTCATTTCAATCATTATTGATAGGTCACTACAATGTATTAACTTCTTGTTCTTCTTTTTCACATGGTTGTACTCTCATGAGAGTTTAACACCTCATGATTAAGATAACGAATCTTGATACATCATGCTTCTTCTAGGCTCTAGCTCGTTTGTCATCATGAATTTTGCCAACAAATACTTCTAACAACTCATAACTAGTTTGCTTTGTCATATGCTTACTAAACTTGTTTTAATTTTACCGATACATACTTTTAGCCTTAACAACTTCTAACTAGTTTGTTTTGTAATGTTTTTTGGTTTGATTTCTTATATTTTACCTTGTAAGCTACTTGTCAATTAAAATATGATGATTTATAGTTGCTAACGTTTGCTAACTATTGGTGCCTTTTTAATGCACTTAATTTGATCATAATATTTGTATTGAAAACACTGAAATCTAAAATATATAGAAACTAGGGTGTCACAATTCTCATGATAAAATTTTTTGAGCCCTTTGTAATTTTTGCTTTTTGTTGAAACAAAATTTTACCGTCTCGTTTATCCAAAAAAAAGGTTTCCCATAGTGACACAAATTTACAATGTGGGTGAAGGATAAAAATGAAAACCAGAAAAGTTGGCTGCATAAAGATTAGTGAGCTGCAGAAGCTAAGCTGCCTTATTATTCCCATCAAGACTAGATCAACACCTAAAATATGCATATCCTCAGATAGCTGGGCTAAGTTCACGCTCGATATCCTCCAACGATCGCCCCTTTGTTTCAACGACATTACCAGCTATGTACATTACTGCAAGAAGACAGATGGTTGCAAATCCCAGGTACACTTTGCTTATGCCAAATTTAGTTACCACGCTCAAGAAATACAGCCCGATAACAAAGTTGGATATCTGCTCAACCACAACATAACCATTCGTCAATAAAGTTGCATCTGTAAAAAAACTGTTTTCATGGGACAAGAATGACAAAATAACTACTGCCATTGAGTAATTTGATTGCACAAGGGATTTAAAGAAGATAATCACGATTCACTCAAATTGTCACGGAGTAATTCTGATACCATGTGAGAATATGTGGAAGCCCCCATATTACTCTCCAATGAAGCCCTTGAGTGCGTTCATATAGGGAGGTTGCAAAATATATATGAAGGAGCATTAGTCCAAATGTAGCCGATGTGGAACTCTAACAGTTGAGTTAAAAATGGAGGACATGTGCCATTTTCAAAAACAAAAGTGAAGGGTGTATATGCACATAGAAGAATCTTGTAAACTCGTATGAATAAAACTTTGATTTTATACGTATGATAATTGAGAGACTTACCCAATGCATTCCAAGCGACAAGGCAACTGCCTTTGCTCTAATTCTCGAAGCAAAAATCTCGGGTAGTAAAAGAGCAGGGACAGGGCCAGCACCAAGCGAGAACGATAGCACATACCTGTGGAATCGATGTCAAGTACACATGTGAATGGTCATGATCAATGCAGAAATGATGAATATTGAAGAATAAAGTTTCTATAACTAGCCAAAAGCCTCCAACTTACAAAACAGTCCCAATAACAGCAAGTGGTCCAGAATACGGTGCCAAAGCTTTCCAAGTGAAGGACAACGAGAGCAGCAACATTGAAATAGCCTTACAAACAAAAACAAGTATGAATGATCTACATGATTTCTAAATTCTAAGTGCAGTATATATTTGGGAGATAATTATGTGTATACCATTCCAGAAAAGCTTGTGATCAGAAGACTTTTCCTTCCTTGTTTGTCCATCAATGAAGACGCGATCATTGTGCCTGCAATAAAATCAAGATTTGTGCTTCAGAAATATTGTGTCATTTGTCGACTCCTAATTGAAAGGCCACAAAGTATCATCTGACCAAAAACATTTGCTGCCCCAACGAGAGCGCTGGCTGCTACGTCCGATGCAACTCCTGCAGTGCGGAAGACGGAGGTGGAATAGTATACAACAGCGTTTATTCCAGCCATCTGTTGGAACAAGAAAAGGGCTGCACCAACACTCACAACTGCCATACGAGATACATGCAGGTGTTCCATGATATAATGTCAATAGGCATGTTGCTACAGGTTAAGTTGAAGTGTGTTATATATGTAATAAGCGCTACCTTTGAAATACCGGCCACTGAAAAGATCAAACCAACCAGCATCTTGTTCTTCGGAGCCTTGACCAGATGAACTTAAGTCAGCCATAACCTCTGCAACTCTGCCCTCACCATATAATGTTTTTATCGCTTTCTCAGCTTGGCCAATTTTCCTTTGCTGCAAGTAAATGCTCCAGATCAGTGTTCAGTCCACAAAGTAATGTATGCAAGAGTGTTCACACCACAAAGTAGTTTATGCAAAACCTGAACAAGCCACCGAGGAGATTCTGGAGAAAATGCCATTCCTAATGCCAATAGAACAGAGGGGATAACGGCAATAGCAAACATCGTTCTCCACCTGGAAAACAGGCGTAGAGATAAACAAACATTTACTGATGCTAATCAGGGCACTAAAGCTACTAAAACGTAGATGCTTGAAAAATGATGAAAAAAAAATCACCATAATGGATTTCCGGCTAAGGGTAATCCAGCCACCAAAGCTGCGAGGATTCCAACGCAAATAAATAACTGGTTGATAGATCCAAGAGTTCCACGAATTTCGGTTGGTGATATCTAAAAGAAAGGTATCAGGTGATAAATGTAAGATTGTAGAATATAAAGCTAGAAAAAGCTTGTGAGAACTGAGAAGTTTACCTCAGATATGTATAGAGGGACAATCGCAGATGATATGCCAATTCCAATGCCGGCAAGCAAGCGGCCTACTATCATGGTCTGTACATTTGTAGCCGTAGCACTGAAAAAATGAACTCATATTAGGAGCATATAATACAAAATCATAGGCAATAACTGATGGATATTAGAATAAAAACCTCTCTATGACCTCATGGACTCGACTTTCTGTGTGAGATACAAAATCATTGGCAATTATGGTGACAAATGACACAACTAACACAGTTATCATGTCTAATCCGGTTTCTTCCTAAATTCGGATCATAGATACATCAGTCTTCATCTTGGTACAATTATGAAATCCACAAAGGATAATGAAATTCTAGCAACACCCATAGATGTGGGTTAATCGTTGAGCCATGCAAATATTGGGTTCAAATTCATTGTTATCAAACCTGTGATCGCAATTGTGTTTGTGTGTCAATCCTAATAATTACAGACAATGGAATTGGAAGAATATCAAACCAAAGAAAAGCTCCGATTGCGAGAGGAATTGCATCAAGCAGAAAAGTCTTTGTTCTTCCAAATTGGTCAGCCAGAGACCCCCCTGTAAATGAACCAACGGTGGCACCAGCAAGAAGCGAGCTAACAACCCAACCTGCATGAAAAGCGACCATGAAAAAAAGTCGAATACCATACAGACAGATGGCAAAGCAAACATGATTTTAAGATTCTATATAGTCATAGTCTTCATCCCCGGTGCAGCCATGCTAAGCAAGATGAAATATAAGGCTACATTCTTATGTAATAATATATTGTGCGCTTATCACATACGATTGGTAACAAGCAAGAACTTCAAAATGATCAAGCTGTGGCTCGAATGATACCTTAGGCTGGTGTCCTAGCACTTGGATCACATAATCCTATTACTTGATTCATTAACATAAAATTATGCCTCATTTTTGGACATAGTTGTGCTTAATATTGCTTCTTCAAATTTACAAAGCAAATCTGAGATTCTATATTTTTCATTACTTGATGCAGATTTGAGTGTGCTATACAAACCAAGATTTGCAAATACTATGACATAATTCAAATGGAGGAAAAGGAGAACACTCAAAACATAAATCGCGTTGATTCAAATTCATTCAAATGGAGGGAAAGGAGAGCACTCAAAACATAAATCGCGTTTATCCAAATTCATTCAAATGGAGGGAAAGGAGAACACTCAAAACATAAATTGCGTTAATCCAAATTCATTCAAATGGAGGGAAAGGAGAACACTCAAAACATAAATCATGTTTATCCAAATTCATTCAAATGGAGGGAAAGGAGAACACTCAAAAATAAATCGCGTTTATCCAAATTCAGTGAAACGTGCCTTGTAGAACAGCATTTTCAGCAATACCAAGATCCTTGGCAAGATACTCGAGTGCACCATTGACCACCCTGAAAAAGAAACAGCTTGCAAGAATTAGATGCATCATAGAAAACCTTTATTATACGTAAGACTCCTGCGATATAAATCTGCATACCCTAGATGATATCCGAACAATATGGCTCCCAGACTAGCAACACCAACATAAGGCAAAACTGATCCAGAAGATTTTGGTTGGCTCTTGAGAGGAGCAACCTCTCCATCTACATTTTGATAAATTGTGCACCCTTGTTAGAAAGTAATGATTGTATCACAGGCAGTAAATCTAAAGCAAATGTTTTGAATGTCTAATGGTCATGACAGTTAGGCACTTATGGAGTTATGGCCACATGTTTGTACTACTAAAATGCACAGGATATAAAATGAATACTAGCAGCAACTGTAAACGTAAGCAAATAGTAGAACCACGTAATGTTTAGTTTTCCTCCTGCAACTATTACTGTCCTTTTGTTGATCTCAACAGACCCCTCTGCGCTAAAACACTTAAGGGCTGTTTGGTACTTTGGTTCACGGAATTGGAAGGAATTGGAATGGCCAATTCTATTGACCAAATTCCAAGCCCATGTTTGGTTCACGGAATGAAAGTGATGGAATCCTTCCAATTCCATTGAATTCCACAATTTAAGGAATTATCATTCCTCGGCTAAAGTGAAGGAATTGAATTCCTACCAACCAAACGGTCAAATTCTATCAAATTTCATTCCAATTCCTTCAAAGTCAAATTTCTTCTGATTCCATCAAATTCCTTCAAAGTCAAATTCCTTCGATGGATTCTAATTCCATCAAATTCCATTATGCGAACCAAACGCCCCCTTAGGCATATAGAGGGCCAAGGAAGGAAGTCTTTGTAGGCAATACTTCACCTGCATTTTGTAAAGAGGTTCTTTTGGTGAAGTTTTATTGCATCAATCTTGTACCAACCACAAGCATATCTTAATATTTGATGAAGTCCTTTTATGTACTACCAACTGGATCATGCCTAATCATAGCCTGAATGCAGACAATTCTGAAACTTGCAGTTGATAATACAATTTTGTTCTCCCCTTCTTATCTCCTTCTTAAATCACTTAGCTTACCTCAATTGAAACAAATTCAAAATCTCAAATAACCTTCAGACTTTTATGAAGAACAACTTAAGCAAATTAATTTATTCACATAGCAATCAACTCACATTAGGTCAAAACACCAATATACAGAATACTTGTGCACATAATTAAATTGAATTATGAAATAATTACAGAGCGTAAATCCAACAAAACAAAAGAAAACAAACCGGAAGCTTGAGCTTTGATTGATCTGGACTTGACAGAGGAGTGGAAGAGACTTCCAACATCAGCACCGGCGCCGAATCGACCAAGGTCCAAACCCATATGACCAGACCTCAGTCGCGATCCGAAATAAGAATCCCTCCCAGTGCCAATCATAGACGCAGTGCCTTTTTTGTTCATGAACCCAACCGAAGTCGACAAAACCCTAGTGCCACGGTTTTGGATATGGAAACCATTGAGGCCGAAGTTTACAGCTTGCATCTTGGATTACAAAATTGTTCCTATATCAACAAGGTACGTGACTCCTGGAAAGCAATCAGCAATGCTTGTAATGAAGTGAGAGAGAGTGTGGATCTGATCGAAGTGGTGGTGGTGTTGTTTCCGTTGCTTTGGTGGCACCGATGGTAGTAATCTAATTAACTGGAGGGAATTTGTTGTGTTATGGAATGAATCATCATCCGTTTAGCAAGAAAAGGAATAAGAAAGAAAATAGGTTGGTTAGTTGGATTTTAGTGTGACGTAGATATATTATGTTCAGTCGCATCCGTGTGACTTGACTTTCTTCATTGCAATCGGATGAAAGTCTAAATAAATTATACTTTTATGAGTTTATCCCATCTCCAAGATTAATACAATTATTATTATTAACTAGAAGTCTATTCGTGCAATGCATCACGATATTAATGTTATCTTTTTTTATCGATTTATAGTATGATTTTGGATGAGTTTGAGGGAATGATAATGGTTTTTTTATTTTTATAAATTTGTTTAATTTAGGCTTAATAATATAATTTTTTTATATAAAAAAATTAAGTATTTTGTTAGAATTCAATGATTATCTTATATATTTTAATTTTTTTATATTTAAATTAAGATATTTATTCTGTTTTGATTATATTAATCAATTAGTTATGGATTCAAATATATAACTTTAGAAATTTATATTCATAATTTTAAGTAATGTGTATCAATAAACAGTACTTAATACATAAAAAACTTGTTTTTAAGAGTTTCCTAGATAGTTTAATAATAATGTAATTTATTTTAGGTTTATAATATAAAGTTTTTTATAAAATAAACATTAAATATTCTGTTAGATTTTCTTAATTATATTTTAAATTTTTTATATTTAAAAATTATTTTTTATCTTGTATTTAGTTATGCATGGAATGATTTTAGGAAGTTGAAGTGAGGAGTGATTTAGGGAAGTTAGAGTGGTTAGAGATAATGATTGAAAGTTAATAAATAGTATTAAATGTAGTACATAAAGCTTTAATAGTGTTAAAGGGAAAAACAAATGAAACAACAATATGGAGAGAATAACAATAAGACAGAGAGAAGAAGTCTATAATTCTCATTAATCATAAGCCCTTTAAATAGGGAGGAGTTACAAGTAGATAGTTAGGAGATATTTCAGTTCTAATCTAACTCTGATATATTTATCTCTATCTCTATCGTCATATCCTTTAGACGATGGCACACTTATCCTACAACACTCCCCCTTGTGCCGAGTTAAAGGAGTTGTGGTGCACAGTTGTTGCCTCGTTAAAACCTTACGCCAAAATAAAACCCAGTGGGAAAAAATAAAAATATGACGAAGGAAAGAGTACAATGCACCAACTTCTTTGCAATACAGAGACTTATCCTTCAGTCTAGTTTTCTCTTAGATTCATACTTTAATCTTGAGAGTTAAGAAAACATGATGGTATATAAACAGTTGTCTCACTAAAACCTTACACCAAGGAACAAAACCCAATGGGAAAAATAAAACCTTGGTTGAAGGAAAGAGCACAACATACCAATATCACAAATATAGTAGACCCCCCTTTTGTCTACTACTCCCCTTGATTCGTGCATTAACCAAGGGAATTTGGAAAACATTTCCATTTACTTTCTACGCGTTTCCCAATATATGGTTTTAGGTAATGACTTGGTAAAATATGTCACATTCTTTTGACACCTTACTTGATTCACTTGAATCTAAAGGAGAGTCTTTTATTGCTGATTGTATATAAACTTAAGCAGAATATGCTTTGTGTTATTACCCCTGATGTATCTTATGTTCATTTATTCGATACATGATACATTATTTCCATATATGCAAGTAGGATACAAGTTGAACCCAGAATTACTAACTCCTATAATATATGTAATGATAGTCCTTAATCATATACATTATTTTATTATCTCATGGAGCGTAATATTCTTGGATTAATTCAAGGAGGTAGTTACAAATGATCGCTTAGTTTACTTCCATGCAATCGACGTGTTCCTTGTGGTAATTCTTTATTCAGTTTGGGAACATCATTTGTATGGGTCAAACAAATACCTAATATCAGCAAACACATACCAAGACATTATTTGGTGTTTTTCTATAAGAGCTAGCTAGTACTTTTGCTGCTTACATTCTAAGTAGGTATTGAAGTTCCATTATCAATCCTATTTTTCTTTCTATAGGGAAAGTATAAACCATGTCAATGGTTCCAAAAGATTAATTTAATATCATTCCAATGATTTTGCGTTGGCGCTGAGCTAAATCTAGCTAACAAGTTCACTGAGAAATACAATATATGGTCAAGTGTATTATGTTAAGTACGATAATGCGCATATTGTACTTAGATAGGGAATTCCATCTCCCAGCATCTTTCGTCATCATCCTTTAGACGAAATGGATCTTTTCTTATATCCGACACTTCGACCGATCATGGGAGTGCTAACCGGATGCGCTTTGTCCATATTAAATTGTCTGATTATTTTCTGGACATATGCGATCGGTGAATTAATATTTCACAAACTCGGTGTCCTAGCTCAAATATCTAGACAAAACCAAGTTTTCCCAAGATCTTTCCTCTCAAAATCAGATTTCAAGTAGCTTGTGGTTCCTCTCATTTCATCAAGAGTGCCTATTATGTTCATAACATTGACATATAGAGCTACTTTGAAAATCTGGAACTTGTTTTCCATAATAAATAAGCAAGAGAACATTTCATCGTTCTTATATATCATTTCCCAATCAAGTATTCCATTAGGCGGGTATACCACATCCACTTATATTGTTTTAATCTACAAAGTGGGTGTTTCAATATATTGCAAACGCATTTCGTGGTTTAGAGTTGCTTGATTTTGGTAATGTAATATCATCAAACACTTTTATATATCTCTAAATCTAGATTCCCGTAGAGATATGTGGTAACCACATTCATGAGCTGCATTTCCAGTCCTTCGGAAACTACTAGGCTAGTAAATTATACGGATGTCATAACATCCATCATGAGAGAGTAAGTCTCCTCGTGGTCAATCCAGGGCGTTGTGAGAAACCTTGCGCCAAAGGAGAGTCTCATACATTATGACTTAATTATTCTCATTACGCTTTAGGACAAATGATTTATCTATGTCTTACAGGCTTTACACTTGGTGGGTTAGCACTACCAAACCAAATACCTGTTCATTTGTCAAATAATATGATTCTCCTGGATTGCTTATTTAGGCCAGTTTTCTCTTTGTTGATATTTTCCAACTGAGCATGGTTCGATGTCAATGTGCTCTATCACCTCATAAACAATAATATATGCGAAATATATCATCAATAATTATATATGATTTGTTCATCGACTCATATGTGCTCTCATAGTTCATTTGAGATTAATATTCATTTCTAGAATCAATATTAACTTCGGAGCGTCCTCCAGTGATGATTCATAGACATAGTTTAATCAGAGACAATCTCATGTGAGGTTTATGTATTGATGACAAATAGTTGTGTCTTACTCTTCTCTTCCTTTAGATGAGTATCTACCGAACCAAGTAGCTTCCCCCATTTCCGTTTGGGAGCTACGACCTCAACCACACCTCCACTATGTGTGATTGCAACGCACTTTCCAATGGCGTTGTGCCCCTGTTGGGGACTTTTTAACCTTGCAAGTATATTTGCAGCTCGTATATGTGATCTTGTCACTTTTGGAATATTAAACGTATCAGGTATCGAGTCTGATTCGTTTGACTTCAACATTACATTGTGAAGTTTTGGGGATCGAAATGAGACAGAGTGGGAATATTCAATGACACTTCCTGTCGTTCCCATGGAAAATCCTTTTTCCTATCTCCCCCTAACGACGGGAAGACTGTCTCATGAAAGTGACAACCCGTAAATCTAGCGGTAAAGAGATCACTAGTCAAATATTATAATTAGCGGATAAATGTTGGGGATTCATATCCAACATATACCAAATCGTCTTTAAGGACCCATTTTGATGCGCTGTGGGGGCGCAATTGGCACATATAATCAAACATGCGTAGATGTAAAGTATCAGGCTTATATCCAGTTACCAACTGGTACGCATGAGCAAGTAGTGGGTCTAAAAACGAAAAAAAACTGCATATAATAATTGCATAACCCCAGGTAGATGTGGGTAAATTGGTGCGCATTACTAATACCCTAGATGTCATCATATTCTTTTGATAACAACTTCTATGACACCATTTTATATATACACATGGGGTATAGGAAACTTTACATTGGTCCTAATACATATGCAATTAACATCAAATCCTTATGATGTAAATTATCCAGCATTCAAAGTCATGTAGACTTGATGAAATAATCAGGGTGGTGAGACCTTAAACGTATAGTTAGTGCTAGGAGTGCAGTATTTCATGTGGACAATAATACGACATGTGTTCATCGTATCGAAACCAGAACCATAAAGTACTTTAATGGCCCGCATTCTGGATGTTTATGTCCATAAATATCACCTTGTATTCGTTGTAACAATGGAATATTTTTGTATTATGTCCTTAGCTTTAGGATGGTCTCAATCCTGTCTTGGCTAAGGAGTAGGTTATATACAAAAGTTTTAGGTATTCGAGAGGGCATATAGCAATGTTGTTTCTTATGCTACATAAGTCAACAGTTGCAATTTTCCTCATTCCGCCTTTCACTCGAAAGAGAATGTGTCTATGTGTATTTTGCAATACACGGATCACTATGTCATAACCACGGTGTCCCGCATGGTCATGCCAAAACATATATGTGTTATTGCCCCCAAAAGTTCTTTATTGGTGACAAAATATGTTCCGATGACCCAATAATCTACTAGTTTGACACATTAGTTTCCATGATATATGTTTACTTTCATATATTCATTAGAACTTATGTATATATGCTCATTTCCATTTCCATTTGATACGAATATCTTTACAAGGTTCCTATTAATTTTGTACCAACAAGAGAGTGACAGTCCATCGTCTAAGTAATTTGGTTGGATGTATTATAAAACAAGTATTAGTCTATCTTTTTTTCAAGGGTATGATAGGTAAAAAAAAATCAATTCTCCTCGATACATTCCTACACGGAACGAAGAATATTGAATTTTTTTTTTTGTATTTGTTTTGATGTATTTCTTTACATCTATAATAGTTACATATTCGATTTTACTTTAGCAAAGAAATTGATTTTTGGTACTTAAAATTAATTTCAAAGAAACATATGCATAATCAATATTAAATATTAAAACAAATATGTTATATTTCATTTTCAACGTGTTCCCTTTTTTATAGAAGCACTTTTTAGTGCATATCTTATTTGATTGTCCATTATCACCTGGGTAGTAGTTGTATCATACTCCAGGTGTTGAAAAATCCTTCCTGACTCTTACCAATACCCTGACCCTTTCTAGGGTCTCGTCCACATGGTGCAGAAATGTCATATGTGTGAAATGGTTTTTAACTCACAATTATTTGGAGTTGTTTCCACTTCTAACACTTTCATTATTGATATCAGGAATTTTCTTTATCCCGACATATGTGGTGTTATTCGAAAGAACCTTGTTGTGTCTCTCAACCACTTGCAGTAGGTGGATGAGTTTGTCTAAATGTTACATTCCAACTTATATTGGTTCATTAATATTTACTTATATATGAAATGTGGAAATGATATTAGGAATCATGTCATCTTCTGTGAGCTCCTTGCCACAGAGATTGAGACGCGTTTTGGATATAACATTTCTTTGTTGAAATCAGTTACCTTTTTGTAATCAAGTAAGTGGGTTTCATTCCACTGTACGATTAGTTCGGGAAGTACATATTCATCAGTACTCCTGATTATCCCTTTCGGAACATCCCACATTTCTTTGGGGGTTTCTAGTAAAGGTATCCTATGAAACTTAGGATTTATATGTCGTCTCAAAACATGAGGGTATTTGTTTGTACCTTTTCAAGAGGTTGATTTTAGAGTCAATGGGGAGTTGATGGACTTTAGGTATTTTCTTGTACCTTTTCAAAAGGAGATTTATGTACTCATTTATGATACTCATATTCTTTTGAGTTTATGACGTTGATTTTGGGATGAGTTGTTTCAACCATTTACATATATAAATAATAATATATGATTTTCTTTTTGATAAGGAAATGGATTTTGGTTATGAAATTTCATTATCATAACAGTATTGGATTTTTGTATGCTTTAATTTTATTGATAATACTTCATCAATATTTCAATTTGCAAAAAAAATCACTCAATCTATTGGATTTCCAGGTAGTAGGGAAATCACATGGATTTCTTAAATCCCTACAAACCTTAGGGCTATTTACACCCGTTTGACAAAATCATTTCGATGTATTGCGATTAATTCATCAATGAAATACATAGATAATATTTGTTATTTGGTAAATTTTGACATGAGGTCAAAAAAATTCATACCATATTGGTATTTTGGGATCTTTTGGCAAGAGGCCAAAGTGACTATGAATTTGGCATATGAAACAATTTTAATACCTTAATAGCATTTTTTGGAGTTTTTGGTAAAGATCAAAATATATGAGCTTGGATGTGTAACTTCCAAAAAATAATTATATAGTTTAAAATTATGAGTAGGAACTCACAATCAAGATAAATGTTTGAATTTAACATTTTCATGTTATTTTTGAACATTTTGGCAAAATAACAGAAGTTATGGGGGTTGAAATTGTAAATTTCAAAGATAATTTATAAGTCATAACTAAGATAAACATCTGAATTATACTAACAATTATTAATTAGGATAAACATTTGAATATTAACACAAACAAATAGTAAATAAATATATAATATTGTAACTAAATGGATAATCATTTAAATATATGAATATTTTAATATAATTTGATAAACATTAATAAATCATAATAATATTTTAAAACAATAAAAGTTATACTAACAAAATTAAAATAAATAAGATGAAACAAATATTAAAATAATTAATAGTCTAATTCATTATTTGGAATAGTCTAAAAGAATATATATTTAATAGATCGAATTAAATAAAATTAAGTAAACATGTCAGAAAATAAGTCAAGATTGGCTCGCATAGATAAAGTATATTAAACTTAAATAAAAGTTAATATAATAAATATTTATTAAACAAAAACGTAAATTAATGGGAAAAAAAAAAACAAATTAAGTTTTGTTTTAGTTAAATAGAACAATAATACTTATCCCTTGTGGATACTTAAAAATTATTTATTTAATTCTTTTTTGATAATTAAAAAAAATAAAAACAAAATCATTCAATTATCCTAATAATTCAGATAATTAGATCATAATCATATTAAAATCACATATAAATTCCAATAATTATCTTTTAATATAGTTTTTTTTACGTCAATATAATTTTCATTTATTTAATTATTTCAATAAAAATAAATAAATAATCATGAATTCGATTTTTTTTTGAATTCAATTAATATCAATCGCGAAAATAACGGAAGTATTCTACAGAAAACTTAAGAAAAAAAATATAAACATGATTCATAATATTCAATTATGAAGAAATTGATAGAAAACTTACTAGATTTTTTTTTTTGACATGCGTGACAATGAGCAAAAGATAACGCAGTAGCGATGCAATTTTGCGGCAAACCGTTCAACGACAACGTGTACCAATCGTTTAGAGACGATGAAAAACAACTTTGAGCTTTACGTGCTGATAACGTGTTAAAGGGAAAAACAAATGAAACAACAATATGGAGAGAATAACAATAAGACAGAGAGAAGAAGTCTATAATTCTCATTAATCATAAGCCCTTTAAATAGGGAGGAGTTACAAGTAGATAGTTAGGAGATATTTCAGTTCTAATCTAACTCTGATATATTTATCTCTATCTCTATCGTCATATCCTTTAGACGATGACACACTTATCCTACAACAAATAGTTGTTTTTAAGAGATTTTAAATAATTAACATTAAATAGCAATATATTAAGTTTTAGCAATTGTTTTTAAAAGTTTTTTTTATAAATGTTTTATAATATAGTATAAATATAATATAGTATAGATAATTTATGAAAGAAAGAATTTACTTTTTGAATGATTAAATTTTGAATTTTTTTGAAGAATTAAATTCTTAAAAAATGGTATATGCCTTTCAATATTAATTTGTTTAAGAAAAGTTTAAGAATTTAATTGTTAAAATATAAGATTTTATTGGGTTTTAGTAAATTTAAGAATTTATTTGTTTAATTTCAGTAATTGAAATCACTTAAATTATAAAAGTATGTTGGGTTTTTATGGACTTTTTATTTGGGAATTTAATTAAAATACCCTTTTTTTGAAAAATCAGTACCCAAAATGCCCTAAATCTTGTAATTTTTGCCAAAATACTCCCTAGGTCCGCGTTTTTTGCCGTGTTTTTTCAAAAAAACACGGACTGGTACTGTTTGGGTCCGCGTGTGGGTCAAAACGCGGGTTGGATCCGCGTTTCCACTGTTGAACGCGGACATGGGATAGAGAACGCTGACATGGGATAAAAAACGCGCACATGTCTCAATTGAATTGTGAAATTTAATATATATTTACATTTTATACCCCTATAATTATTTAGTTAGTTTACTTTATATCTTTTACTTTTCTATTTTTCATTTTTCATTTTCATCATATTAATACATAAAATCGTATATTAACTAAAATACGTTAAAATAATACGTTTTAATTTTAACAAGTTACACCATTATAATCGTCTATTCGAAACCTTCGAAATGAACCCAATATTGAATACTTTTGGATTTAATTATTTAATTATATATCATATGTACTACATAAAACGTATGAAACGTATGCATATGTTATTTTTCTTTTTACCATAAAACATAAAACGTATTTGGACAAATTATTTATAATTTATGTTATTCTTCTTTTTACCATTTTACTAATAACGATATTCTACCATTGAACTAAAAATATCGTTATTCTACTAAAAATATCACTATTCTACCATTTTAGTAAAAATAACGATATTATACCATTGGACTAAAAATAACGATATTTTAGTAAAAATAACGATATTATACCATTGGACTAAAAATAACGATATTATACCATTGGACTAAAAATAACGATATATTAGTAAAAATAACGATATTCTACCATTTTACTAATAACGATATTTTATTAAAAATAACGATATTCTACCATTGGACTAAACATATCGTTATTAGTAAAATGGTAAAAAGAAGAATAACATAAATTATAAATACTTTGTCCAAACATATGTAGTAGATATGATATATAATACGTTTTGTGTTTTATGGTAAAAAGAAAAATAACATATGCATTTGTTTCATACGTTTTATGTAGTAAATATGATATATAATTAAATAATTAAATCCAAAAATATTCAATATTGTGCTCATTTCGAAGGTTTCGAAGAGACGATTATAATGGTGTAACTTTTTAAAATTAAAACGTATTATTTTAACGTATTTTAGTTAATATACGATTTTATGTGTTAATATGATAAAAATGAAAAATGAAAAATAGAAAAGTAAAAGCTATAAAATAAACTAACTAAATAATTATAGGGGTATAAAATGTAAATATATATTAAATTTCACAATTCAATTGAGCCATGTCCGCGTTTTTATCCCATGTCCGCGTTCTCTACCCCATGTCCGCCTTCAACAGTGGAAACGCGGATCCAACCCGCGTTTTGACCCACACGCGGACCCAAACAGTACCAGTCCGCGTTTTTTAAAAAAACGCGGACCTAGGGAGTATTTTGGCAAAAATTACAAGGTTAAGGCACTTTGGGTACTGATTTTTCGAAAAAGGGTATTTTAATTAAATTCCCTTTTTATTTTACTAAATCAAATGATTTTGAACAGCAAAAGTTATATTTAAAATGGACTAGCAAAAGGTTATATTTAGAAGTGTCAAATTTGTACCAAGATAAACCAACTAATTTCCGTACCAACCGCACCAATTTAGTTGGTACCAATATAATTGGTTGGTAGTACCGTACCAACTATCTAGACTTGGTTGGTACGTAGTATTAGAAGTCGTGTACCACGGTAATACCGTACCGTACCGACTTATTTTTTAATTATTTTTTAATTAATATTTAATCAATAATACAACATATTTTGATTTATAAATTTATAATTTATCTTGTTTTACATTTTGTTAAATTGTAATGCGAATTGATATATAGAACGTGATTGAATTTATTCGTCTATCCTTAACAACTTTAATAACTCATCTACACCTCCACGGTCTATTGTCGCTTCTCAATTCCGCTTGTAATATACTATTAGTGAAGGGTTGTGTTATATGAAGATTATTTAAATGTTTATATAGGTAGGGATAAATGGTACAACACATATTAACATGCTATTAATGTTTGACATTCTTAGTGCATCTAGATCTAGTTTATAAAGATGTCAATTTAATTAATTCGTACTTCAATTTTTGCAATCTTGGTACAAAACCGTACCAACATGTGCTAACCGAAAAAAGTCGGTACCAATTTAGTTGGTACCAAGTATAATTGGTTGGTACATGCATGGACGGATTTGTAGTGTTAAATACGGTGGCACGTGCCACCGTATTATTTATCCGATGAAGGGTAAAAAAATTTAGGTTCGTGAAAGGTGCAACCGTATCGTTTTGGAAGGTGTTACCGTATTATTTTGGAAACTTCAAGAAGGTGCAACCGTACCTCATAATCAACCAAAAAACACCAAAAAACTATTGAAATCAACTACAAAAATCAAAAAAATCTCTCGGAATCGATAAAGGAAACTTAAAAATCCCTCGAAATCAAACAAACAGCTTTAAAAATTCCTTGAAATTGTGGAATTAGGCAAAAACACATCGGGTGTCGGTAAAAAGACGAAGGCACATCGATAAAAACCGTGTTTTTTGTAATTATTTTTTGTATGTATTATATGGTGCCACCGTATGAAAAAATTCCTAGATCCGTCCCTGAGTACATGGTATAAAGTTTTGTATATCAATTGTAATTGGTTGGTACTCGATATATGGAAATAAATCATGGTACCGTACCATGTTCACCACTAGTTATATTTAATGGAATGCCGGAATTTAAAAGCATCTCAAACATATTCTTTAAAATAATTTTTTTTGGGGAGGGTTTGCTCCAACAAATTCTACAAAATAAAGAGAATAAGAGAGATGATGAAGTTCTCTAAATTTAGAGAGAACTCATCAAAATTGATTATTCACGAATGACGATTTATTCTTTCTATTAACGATAATTCTTGAAATTAAATGTTTATAAAAAAAATATATTTTATGAATTATATTGAATATTTTAATAGTATAATTAATATTATAATCTTTAAAATAGATAAGCTACTAAAAATAAATTTTTTTTAGAGATTTTAATTTTTTATTTTTCAATATAAAGAATATGTTAAAATACTTTGAACTAATTAAATTTTGAAAATACATATTTTGTTGGCACAATCAATCCCCTTGGTGGTTCATTGGTTTGCAAACAAGAGGATTAAATCTATGGAAGCAAGAACTTCTTTAGTTTTTTTGAAAGACAAACATATATTACCAAACCAAAACCAAGTGTACAACACAAACCTTGGTCGGAAAAAGCAACCAAGGCAGAAATGAAATGTAACATCCTAAAAATCAAGGGAATTTAAAATTCGAAAATTCGACAATATGATGACTATAAACTGAGTGAAACCTGGATTAAACCATCACCTGCCAAAATGATCCCAAAGTATCATCCCGAAAACGGGGAATGTAACAAAATGTTTACATCTCAAATAATGAAGAATAAATGTATGACAACCTAATAATATGAACAATTCTATTAGATTACGGTCGGGTGTCGCTATTCTTCCAAAAATGGGTAACTATCAACACATTTACACCGGTCTTTACATCTCCCAAAAGGACCGTTCTTAACCACTTGATTTGCCTCTCATTCCCGAATGCCCCCGCCACCAGGACGCCCTGCCATACATGACCACCACAGAAACAAGTGTTAGGCTAGAGCCTAGTGAGAAAGTATAATCGTAACAAAAACGATGAAATAGAATTACAACACAAGAACATTGCATTTTGTCATAGTTATCAACCAAATTGCTCCACCTGTCATTAACATGAAATTTCCATAAAGATTTAGTTAACAATATAGATAATTCCACCCAAGCCAACAAGCTTGATAACTCAACCCGAACTATATGTTTAGCTACATGGGCACTCAACCCAAACCGGGTCTTTAGCCTTTTCGTGACATCAACTCGAACCGAGTCTCTAGTCTAATAATGACATCAACTCAAACCGAGTCTCTAGTCTGATAACGACATCAACTCAATCTGAGTCTCTAGTCTGATAATGACATCAACTCAAACCGAGTCTCTAGTCTGATAATGACATCAACTCAAACCGAGTCTCTAGTCTGATAATAACATTAACTCAAACCGAGTCTCTAGTCTGATAATGATATTAACTCAAACCGAGTCTCTAGTCTAATAACGACATCAACTCAAACCGAGTCTCTAGTCTAATAATGACATCAACTCAAACCGAGTCTCTAGTCTACTTACCAAGTTGTCAATATGACCAACATATAATCCAAAGGCTACCTACAACTCATCTTACATGCTAATATCTAGCATTTCCTCTAATACTCCTCATTTGAGACAATATCCCCAAATAAGGTTTTAGGTTAAACTTCACCTTTATCAAATCAAGAGATAAGTAAGGGAGAAATATAGTTGTAAGCACATAGTTGACCTACACATGAGTAGAAGAGTCCATGAAACACTCACCTTGGTGATTCCTTAGAATAGATCAAACCCTAGTTGACAAGAGCTTGAAAGGGGAGAGATGAACTTGGACCTTGAATCACCACCAACCTAAATCAATCATGGAACCTCATTCAATGCATTCCCTTCAAGAGGATTAAATGAAGGGAGAGAGTTCTTACCTTTACTTAGAGCCAAAATCGCCAAGAATAGGGGAGAAATGGAGTTAATGCCAAAATAAGCCGACCTAGCCCCTTTTTGATCTGCGCAGGGGTCACGCGCGGTGTAACACCCTAAAATTCAGAGTAAAATAAAACCTAGAAACCTGGAAACATGACATTCTTATTGATATAAACCTCCCATAAAGGAGATCAGTCCTTAAGACTTTACAAAACCTGCACAAATATAGGATTCATCAACAAACTAATCTAGACACCTCTATCCAGATTACATCAGTTGACAATCCATAATTCACCAAAAGAATGGGACTTAACAAATGCCCAGTTACAATACTAGTCATCTCAAAATGCCTCGAGACCAAACCCGTCTCTCAAAACCCTGGCAACCCACTGCTAAGGGAAACCTGTTATACACATCATTTGAGAAAAAAGTGTTAGGCTTAAAGCCTAGTGAGAACATACAATTCATAAATTTCAAGAGATATAATCAAATGCATCAAAGTAAATCCTTCCAAAGGTTTAGTTATGCAAATACAGTTCTTTGATAATATACGGACAACTGGTCCAAAACACATCTTCCGATGACGGGGATTACCCGATTTACCAAGGATTATAGTGGAACACAAAGTAAGCCACAAATCCGAGTTATGAGCTAAATACATGGAACCATGGCCACGAACGCTTCGGTCCGTACTACGATGTGAGGGAGGCCCCCAAGGAACCAGTCATACTCTTCGTTAGACTACATTTGACCCATGGCTAGTAACCGGTCTCACATAACCGTACCAAGTGCCCCCGAAGATCAAATGTATCTAACTACAACAGAAGGGGCACAACCTTCCCAGCCATAAGCCGACTCGATACCTAGGGATCCACTAGTATAGTCATGACTTGTCACAATATTTCATGTGACCATTTTAAAGGCTAGATAAACAGCTTTCAACACATTTATATTTCAAAATGCCATTTTCCAGACCAACTGCTGGTAAGAAAGAAAATCATAAAACCAGATTATATATATTCTTTCAATAAGCCACAAACATGGGCAAGTAAAACATCATTTTACTTCTAATAAGGCGGAATCCGTCATTTTAGTCAAAACTGATCGGGAACCCCGAAAATCACCAAAAACTTCATTTATATTAAAATGTAGAGAACATGAAACCATACCGTAGAAATACTTCGGATTTCGCAAATAAGAGTTTTGACATGTATAAAGTTTGTAAAATGGTAGTAGGAACTCACCAGTAGGTTTTAGAATAAAACCCGGAAAACCAGATATCAATTACGACGAAGAGGTGAAGTTTAAAACACCGACCCCTTGCTAGAAACACCGCAAACTAGCAACCAAACGAGACTCGAAGATCGAAGAAGAAAGAAGGAGAAAAGAGAGAAAGAGATCTGGAAATTGAGATATTTTTAAGAAATATCTCACAAATGAGATATTTAAGGCAACCCAAAAAGCAGCTGGTCGTGCGCCCTCAAAGAAGGAAATGCGCACGGCCCGTGCGCAAGCCCACTGCCTCGTCGCTGAATCGTACGCACGACCCGTGCGTTTTCTCTGAAGGAGGGCGCACGGGTGTAGACCAGTACAGAAACCTCCTTTTTCTCAATTCTTGATCGCAAAAGACTAAACGAAATTCGGGGTGTTACAATCCTCCCCAACTTGGGAATGATTTCATCCTCGAAATCCAGCTATACAAAAAGCTGAGGATATCTTCGCTTCATATCCTCTTCAGCTTCCCACGTCACATTTGCTCCCCGGTGATGCTTCCACTGCACCTTGACCAAAGTGACCTCTTTGTGACGTAACTTCTTAGACTTTCTCTCTAAGATGACGTCGGGTTCTTCCACACAACGGTTACCTTCGTCCACTCTTAACTCTGAGAGGGGAATGACGCTGTCTTCTACCGCTAGACACTTCCAAAGGTAACAAACATGAAACGTATTGTGGATTCTGCTCAACTCCGGTGGCAGTTCCAACTGGTAGGCTTGCAAACCCACCCGTTTAAGCACTTTGAAAGGTCCGAGGAAACGGGGACTCAGCTTCCCACACTTTCCAAAATGGATAATACCCTTCCATGGCGACACCTTAAGCATCACACGGTCGCCCACTTGGAACTCTATTGGTCGTCTCTTCTTATCGGCATAGCTTTTCTGCCGATCCTGAGCCACTTTCATTATTTCACGAATGCACTTGACCTTATCGGCAGTCTCTTACATGATTTCAGGTCCGGCGAACTGCTTTTCTCCTGCTTCAAGCCAGCACACGGGAGTCCGACACTTTCGCCCATATAATGCCTCAAAAGGTGCCATTCCAATACTCAAGTGGTAGCTATTGTTGTAAGCAAACTCCACCAAAGGCAGGTGAGAGTCCCAACTACCCCCGAAATCGATGACACAAAACCTCAGCACGTCTTCCAAAGTTTGGATCGTTCGCTCGCTCTGTCTGTCGGTTTGCGGATGGTAAGCCGTACTCAACTTCACTCGAGTACCAAGTTCTTTCTGAAACCCATCCCAGAAGTTCGAAGTGAACCGACTGTCGCGATCCGACATGATTGACAATGGTATTCCATGCCTCGAGACCACCTCATCGATATAAAGCTTTGCTAACTTATCCATCGGTAGTGTCTCGCGCATAGCCAAGAAGTGAGCGCTCTTTGTCAATCTATCAACTATCACCCAAATGGTATCGTGACCTCGAAGAGTTTTAGGCAACTTCGTTACGAAGTCCATGGTGATATGCTCCCACTTCCACTCAGGAATCTCTAAAGACTGAAGACTCCCATACGGTCGTTGGTGTTCGGCCTTAAATTGCGAACACGTCACACAACGCTCTATATAATGTGTCACATCAAGTTTCATTATTGGCCACCAATAATGCAGTTTCAAGTCCCTGTACATCTTTGTACTCCCCGGATGAATGGAATACTTGGATCTGAGTGCATCTTCAAGCAATAGATCACGGTTTCCCCCAATCTTGGGTACCCACATGCGACCGCTGAACAGTTTTACCCCACGACTATCTTCCGTTAAGAGAAACCGCTGTTTCATCATGACTTCTTCTTTGAGATTCTCTTCCAGCAATGCTTCCACTTGTGATGCCTTGATCTTTTCAACAAGACTAGACACTAACTCGATTCTCGAATGGGTATCCCGAATACTTCCGCTGTAGTCCTTCCGACTTAGCGCATCGGCCACCACGTTCGCCTTACCCGGATGGTAAAGCAATCCACAATCATAATCTTTAAGTAACTCGGGCCACCGCCTTTGCCTCATATTCAACTCTTTTTGATCAAAGACATACTTCAGGCTCTTATGATCTGTGAAAAGTGTACATTTCGTGCCGTAGAGGTAGTGTCGCCAAAGTTTCAAAGCGAACACCACCGCCGCTAACTCTAGATCATGGGTAGGATAATTCTTCTCGTGAATCTTGAGTTGTCTCGATGCGTAGGCAATCATCTTGCCCTTTTGCATCAACACACAACCCAAACCCATTTTCAAAGTGTCGCTATAAACCACGAAGTCTTCTGACCCTTCAGGTAATGACAAGATCGGAGCTTCACACAACTTCTTTTGAAGTATCCGGAACGCCTTCTCTTGTGTTTCGATCCATTCAAACTTCACATTCTTTCGAGTCAAAACTGTCAAGGAAGAAGCGATTTTCGAAAAGTCCTGGATAAATCTCCGGTAGTACCCCGCCAGACCCAAGAAACTTCGGATCTCTGACGGACTCTTGGGAGATTCCCAATTCATCATAGCTTCAATCTTGGAAGGATCCACTTTCACTCCGTCTCGAGTGACAACGTGACCCATAAATTGTACCTCTTTAAGCCAAAAGTCACACTTGGAAAACTTGGCGTACAATCTTTCCTTTCTCAACACTTCGAGTACTTACCACAGATGTTGTTCGTGTTCTGACTCGCTCTTGGAGTATACGAGTATGTCATCAATGAATACAATGACCGACTTGTCGAGGAATGGTCGGCACACTCTATTCATCAAGTCCATAAATATCGCCGGTGCGTTCGTTAGGCCAAAAGGCATTACAAGAAACTCGTAATGACCGTAACGCGTTCTGAACGCGGTATTCGGAGCGTCTTATTCTCTTACCTTCACTTGGTGATAACCCGAACGTAAGTCAATTTTAGAAAAACAACCCGCTCCTTGAAGTTGATTGAGCAAGTCGTCTATTCTTGGAAGCGGATATCTGTTCTTTACTGTAGCTTTGTTCAACTCACGATAGTCAATGCACATTCTCATCGTGCCATCTTTCTTCTTTACAAACAAGACCGGAGCTCCCCAAGGTGACGAACTCGGTCTTATAAAGCCCTTCTCCAAAAGCTCTTGGAGTTGTGCCATCATTTCTTCCATCTCTGACGACGCCAAACGTTAAGGAGCTTTAGCAATTGGTGATGCTCCAGGCACAAGATCAATCCGAAACTCTACCTGACGATCGGGTGGTAACCCGGGCAAGTCGTTCGGAAAGACATCTGGAAACTCACGCATAATCTTCACATCTTCCAGCTTTGATTTCTCTAACTTGGCATCGATCACATAGGCTAGGAAAGACGAACATCCTTTAACTAAGCACTTGCGTGCCTTTGCCATTGTGATTATTGCCACTTCACCTTTTCTCTTTTCACCATAGATGACAATGACTTCGCCAGAGGGGTTGGGAAGTCAAATCAACTTCTTGGAACATACGATCTCGGCATGATTGTTTGACAACCATTCCATGCCGACCACAACATCAAAACCCCTGATTAACATCGACAGTAGATCGATCGAGAATTCTCTCCCTTCGATACTAAGAGTACACTGCTTCAGAACATCGTAGATCAGAACTTGACTACCATCGGCTATTTCTATCACTAATGCATCCTCAAGACTAGTAGTGGGCATATAAATCTTCTGACGGAACAATTCAGATACGAAAGTGAAACTGGCACCTGTATCGAATAAAATATGAGCAGGTACAGAGTTTATAAGAAAAGTACCCGATACCACATCAGCGGATGCCTTGGACACATCGGCCGTCATCTGAAATGCTCGACCCGAACCCTCGGAGAGTTCTCCTTCTTTGCCGCCACGCTACCCGTCTTGAGCTTCGGGCAATATCTCTTCACATGCCCCGATGCCTTACACTCGAAGCAGACCATCCCCGCAACAGAACAGTCGCGGGCGGTGTGATCATTCTTACCACACTTGAAGCAGAATCTAGAAGTGGGGTTACAGTTACCATGGTGCTTGGTTCGACATTTCGGGCACCATCTTGCTTCTTGATAACCTCCGAAGCTGCGGTTTTCGACAAAAGGTCGGATTCTCTTGGGAGGTACAGAACTGCTCTCCCACTTTCTCTTATCAGTCACCACCACAATTTTCTCAGCTTTGTTCCTCGCGAACATCTCTTCCATGTACTGAGCTTCTTCAACCATCTCGCGGAGGTTAGAAGCTTTAGAATTGTGGACCATGGATTGCATGTCCGCGGGTAGACCATTCAGATAGGCCTTAATCTTATCATTCTCTGTTGGGGCAGCGTGCCCCACCAGATCAAGCTTCTCCATGAACTGACGGTGTACTCCCTCACCGTCATGCTTCCCTTTACCAAAGACCGAAATTCTTTCTCGATTCGGTCCATTGTTCTTTCATTGCAGAACTCTTCTAACAACTTTTTCTTGAACTCGGCCCAAGACAACTGAGCCAACACAACAGGAGATAGGGTGGATTGAATGACATTCCACCAAATGAGCGCAGTATCCCTCAGCAGTTGGGTACCGAACCGCACTCTCTGATCATCTCCGCATTCGGAAGAGCCAAAAGCTTGCTCGACCGCTCGAATCCACTTCACACACATGATTGGGTCGTCGGAACCATAGAACTCTGGTGGTCCGCACCCCAGAAAGGATTTGTAGGAACAACTTTTCCCACTTCCCGGAGCATTAACAACCAAGTGCTCCTCGTTCTTGATTCCAGGGTCAGCGCCTCCAGAACCCGCTACAATGTTTTCCACAACCGTCTCACTCCTCCGATTGTTCACATTGCGGTCCTCAATCACCTTCAGCAGAAACTCTTGATGCTTTGCCATCTCTTCCCTCATTGCCAACATCATGCTGGCCATCAACTCAGACGGGGAACTAGCATCCCTGATGACTGGGTGGGACGAAGCCAGGTCTACTCGCGGAATGACCTCTGGCCCCCCACCTAGTATCTACTGAACAGGTGGACGCACAACAACCTCAACTCCCTCCGGCTGACCAGTGGTGGAGGCTGTAGCTTCCAGACCATCAACACGCGTACGTGGTCTACCACGCGTATTCACCATACTAAACTGCTTCACAGAACAAGAAAAGAGATAAGAGAGAGTTGGAATAAACGCAAAGGAAACGTATTACCACACTACCAATCGTCATAGCAATAGAAATTCAAGCACACTTACGTACGATATCCTTATAATAACATTAGCTAAGTGAGATTATGAACATATAACACATAAAGGTTCCCGTCACGATCGCCACAACGCCTGATAAACGTACTTTCCATTGACTCTAAGACTAACCCATCTTAGAAGCTTTACCCAATCTCGCGGATCAATTCTTATCCTACTCGGTCTAAGTCTAGACATCTTACATTCATGCCTAGTTCACTTAAACTAGGGCTCTGATACCAACTTGTAACACCCTAAAATTCAGAGTAAAATAAAACCTGGAAACCTGGAAACATGACATTCGTATATATATAAACCTCCCATAAAGGGGATCAGTCCTTAAGACTTTACAAAACCTGCACAGATATAGGATTCATCAACAAACTAATCTAGGCACCTCTATCCAGATTACATCAGTTGACAATCCATAATTCACCAAAAGAATGGGACTTAACAAATGCCCAGTTACAATACTAGTCATCTCAAAATGCCTTTAGACCAAACCCGTCTCTCAAAACCCTGGCAACCCACCGCTAAAGGAAACCTGTTATACACATCATTTGAGAAAAAGTGTTATGCTTAAAGCCTAGTGAGAACATACAGTTCATAAATTTCAAGAGATATAATCAAATGCATCAAAGTAAATCCTTCCAAAGGTTTAGTTATGCAAATACAGTTCTTTGATAATATACGGACAACCGGTCCAAAACACATCTTCCGATGACGGGGATTACCCGATTTACCAAGGATTATAGTGGAACACAAAGTAAGCCACAAATCCGAGTTATAAGCTAAATACATGGAACCATGGCCACGAACGCTTCGGTCCGTACTACGATGTGAGGGAGGCCCCCAAGGAACCAGTCATACTCTTCGTTAGACTACATTTGACCCATGGCTAGTAACCGGTCTCACATAACCGTACCAAGTGCCCCCGAAGATCAAATGTATCTAACTACAACAGAAGGGGCACAACCTTCCCAGCCATAAGCCGACTCGATACCTAGGGATCCACTAGTATAGTCATGACTTGTCACAATATTTCATGTGACCATTTTAAAGGCTAGATAAACAGCTTTCAACACATTTATATTTCAAAATGCCATTTTCCAGACCAACTGCTGGTAAGAAAGAAAATCATAAAACCAGATTATATATATTCTTTCAATAAGCCACAAACATGGGCAAGTAAAACATCATTTTACTTCTAATAAGGCGGAACCCGTCATTTTAGTCAAAACTGATCGGGAACCCCGAAAATCACCAAAAACTTCATTTATATCAAAATGTAGAGAACATGAAATCATACCGTAGAAATACTTCGGATTTCGCAAATAAGAGTTTTGACATGTATAAAGTTTGTAAAATGGTAGTAGGAACTCACCAGTAGGTTTTAGAATAAAACTCGGAAAACCAGATATCAATCACGACGAAGAGGTGAAGCTTAAAACACCGACTCCTTGCTAGAAACACCGCAAACTAGCAACCAAACGAGACTCGATGATCGAAGAAGAAAGAAGGAGAAAAGAGAGAAAGAGATCTGGAAATTGAGATATTTTAAAGAATATTTTAAAGAATATTTCAAAGAAGGAAATGCGCACGACCCGTGCGCAAGCCCACTGCCTCGCCGCTGAATCGTACGCACGACCCGTGCGTTTTCTCTGAAGGAACCTCCTTTTTCTCAATTCTTGATCGCAAAAGACCAAACGAAATTCGGCGTGTTACACGCGGGTGCCCGCGTGACTCAACCCGCACGACTACACGCGCCGAACACTGGAGTGGCACGCGGCCAGAAGCTGGCGCGGATGCCCGCGCGGCCCAACCTGCACGACAACCCGCACCGAATACTGGAAGTAAATCCTCACTTTGCCGTTTGAAATCAAATCAAGAGATCAGAACCCCGACTAATACTGAAGGTTAAAACCATGATGCTAACAGTTTATAAATACCACGAGAATAGAACACTTGACCAACATTCGGGGTGTTACATGAAATAAGAACCAAACAACTAAAACAAACGAGGCTTGCCAGTGGCAAACCAAACCATTCGCACGATGGAACTATAATCAACCAGGTTCAATCGGTTCAAGAGAACATTCACGATACATGCTAAAAATCGAGAAAAACTTCCACCGGGCGAACTTCATGAGCATGCCTCTTCAGCGTTGCTCAAAAGAACCACCGTGGTCGCCCTCTCGAATACGACAAAAGTTGCAGATCGCTATCCGGTCACGTGCAGTCGGCTGGATCAGTCATCCATTTGGCCCATTCAATTTTGGAATCACGACTCCGATTGTTAATCCATTCAAAACATGTACACTACATCTCCACGAATCTATCATCTACTATCTTCCTTTTGTCATTCTTGAACACAATTTGGTTTCGATGTATCCAAAGCAAGTAAGCCATACTCCACACCGTTTCTGTCCAGAATTTGAATCGTAGACCATTGTCATTCGTGTTTTGAGCCAAATCCACTATTTCTTGTAAAGACGAGACGTTTTCTTCTTTGAGATTCCACCAACGAAGTACCATTCGCCAAATTTTTGCTACCTCATTACACTTTACCAATGCATGATTCACCGTCTCCACTTCTTTCCCACATCGGGGACACAACACCAAGTCTAGTGTAACGCCCTAAAATCATTAGCCGAAGAGAAGACGAAAATATCAACAGAGTTCCGCGCGCCTCTCCGTGCGAATTGAACCGCTCCATAATCTGTGCGAGGATTTGTTCTTTCACGACTCCAGTGGTCGACGTGCCTCTCCGCACGAGTCGATTCGCACCACCGCACGCGCGCGACCACTGTGTGCATATAAAAGAGAGAAATCGGCCTCCAAACCCCATTTCTCACTAAAACCTCAAACCTCTTCCCACTTTCTCTCCCAAACCGATCTCAACCCTCTCATACGAAACCTAGCTCATTTGGGGGGGGGGGGCTCCTATAGCCAAGTGTTTCTTCATTATCTAGGAAGGTTTTGGAAGCTAGAGCTAAGGTATCTTCATCTTTTTCATCATCATCAAGTTTTCTAGGGTTTTATCCAACCCTTTTTACCATTTTGAAGATTGGGACTTTGTGGTTCATTTTGGTGACCCTAGAGGTATTTTGGTAGTGGATTCAAGCTATTGGTTGAGATAATATTCTTCTTTCTTCATCTATGGAAATTAGGGTTTTGGAATAAGTTGAGATTCTCATGTATAATGTTTGAGGAACGACTCTATATGGTTGAATATGAATGTTTATGGTTGGAAACTTGTGGATTTAGGTTTTTGGAAGGATTTGCTTGTGGGTTCAAATTTCTTCAAAGAAGCTTAAGTTGGGGTAAAATCTAGATTTAGCCTAAATCTAGCAAGGTGAGTTCAAGTTGCTTTGTGAAAACGTTGTACATGTCAAAAATATTCATTTTGACGTATTTATGTATTTTACTTGATAATTATAAATGTTGGGTCATTTGATGAGTTTCGCGTATTTGGTACATTTGATTTGTAAAACTCGTGAAATACACATATTTGGGGTCTTTGGACACTTTGGTAAATAAATCTTAAGAGTGTAGTATTTTTGTTAATTATTTCACATGTGGAGATTGTTTGAAGCTTATGCATTCTTAAAGTCATTGAATTTTTAAGTCAATGAGAAAAATACATGTTATTGTGTTATAAAGTATTTTTGGGGATAAATAGTATGTTTTTGTTTAGAAAATGTCAACGGCGGGTTTTGATTTAATCATATCTTAGGAGCTTGAGTTTGCATAAATGTCGGTTAAATACATTTTAATACTTATCATGACTTTTAAATAAATAACCAATTGGGTTGTTGAACTTTTGGCTCTGTTTTGACTCATTGGGTCTTATGGGACAATTGTCCGTTTTTAATAGCTCAATGTGGGACTTTGGCAAAGAATTCCATTTATTGCATATATTTTGAAAATGACATATTTTGAATGCGTTAGTCATTCAATTGGAGTCTTGTAATGTTTTAGACTGTAATGCAATGGATCCATAGGCATAGAGGTCGGCTTTATCGTGTAAATGTGGGATAAGATCCCCGAGTTGTGATTCAGAATTAGGCATTGGTGATACGATATAATTTCTAAATGAACAAGCGTGTCAAGGATGGTGAGATCCCAAGGTAAAGACCTGGATAGGGTTGGACTTGGTGATTCTTTGGGCTAAAGACTTGGATAGAGTTGAACCCACAGTTGTAACACCCTCAATTCTGGAAATAACAACTAATTTAAGATTTTCTGAATACATCGATAAATGATTCATCTACAATCACAATTTAAGATTTAACCTCAATACACACATTTTAATATATACATACAATCTATAATAAGGACGAGTGCTACTAAAACCCAATAACAGTCACTATCTCCAAACTGTGGAAAACTTCACCAACTACTTACACTTGCGTAAATCTAAGGCTCAACTCTTCATAGTCCTGCTAGAACCAAACCCCCAACTGGAACCTGATGCACATGCCGACAAACAAAAAGGTTAGGCTTAACACCTAGTGAGCTCAAGAGTTTTCAACAATTATAATTGAATCGTTAAAACGGAAGAATGCAAATTAAAATCATAATCTTTCAAAGTGATATGCTTCAATTATGAAAACGTCTCGTTTACCGATAATATGCATTTTAAACGAAAGGGGAACCAATATATACGTTAACCAAACCAAACTGTTTAAAGAGCTAAAATCCCGATATAAAACGTTTTCCGTAAATTTAGATTCAACCCAAAACTTACTGAAAATAAAAATAGAGAGAGACTCCCAAAACTGAACAAATGTTCCAAAGACTCATCTGAGTGTAAACCAAGCTCCAAAAGGCATAATGAACGATTGGCTAAAAATACGTGAGCCAATAGGGCTACAAAACCAAATACGTCCTTTCTCACAAATCTTTGTCCCTCAAATCACAATTGGCCTTCGACCCAAAACTAAAAGGTTTACCACTTATAAAATTGTTCCCAAAGTCAGGAATGACCCAAAACTAAGGGGCTCACACATTCGTACTTTTCAAAACATCCCATTTTGTAACACCCCGAGTTTCGAGAGGTATCAATGCAAGTTAAAATACAGAAACCGATATATTAAGGAAAAATAAGATATTTGATTTTGGACTTGAATCCTAGATTTTATAGTCTTGATGGATAAATGATTCAATTACGAGTCCAACGGTTCTTTCCGGAGCAAAAACGGAACTATAACGAAGAAGTTATGGCCAAAACGGGATTTAAGGCTTACTCTCACGGACCGTGTGGGGCGCACGGGTTGTGCGTCCTCCACGCACAAACCGCGCACGGGTCGTGCGAATCAGGCAGAGGCCTCAGCTCGGGCTTAAAACCTGATTTCCGCCCCATTTCACCCAAAACTTCATTTCTTCATATCTTTTGATCCAGAGCTCCGATTTGGGTGATTCAAGTTGCTACGGTTTCGTTTTTGAGAGATTTTCAAGAATCTAGCAAGAGATTGGAAGTCTATTGGAGTATACTAGAGTATTTCGTGGTGGTAAGCTTCTCATCTCTCACTATTCATCTTCTTCACCAAAGTTTTCTAGGGTTTCATCCACCCTTTGTTTTCCCTTGCTTATATTGGAGGTTTGTAACCATTTTGGTGAACTAGAGGTGTTTTTGTTGGTGGATTCAAGCTTGGGTCAAGGTAATCTTCTATTCTCTTCATTTATGGAAGTTAGGGTTTCGGTATCTGTTGAGGTATTCATATATAAGGTTGGGGATCGAGTATTTGTGGTTGTTTTTGTTTTGATGGTTGGAAACTTATGGATCTAGGTTTTTGGAAGTTTTGCTTGAAGATTCAAGTTTCTTCAAAGGAGTTCATTGTGGGGCAAAATCTAGATTTAGCCTAAATCTAGCAAGGTGAGTTCAAGTTGATTTGTGAAAACGGCGTACATGCCAAAATGGTTAATTTAAAGTGTTTTACATGATATGGTTAACTGCTGATAAGTTTTGAGTATTTTGAAATAAAAATGTATTTCACTGGGTATTTGTCAAAGTGTGAGTATTTTAATGAGTTTTCATATTTGATAAACTTGGTTTATTTTAGTTTCATGAAATGCTCATATTTGGGATTTGGACATCTTGATAAGTAATAGCATGATTTATGCATTTTGGGGATTTTGTACAAATAGAGTCCATTTCATGACCTATGCATCTTGGTGATTTTGGTACAAATGAAGTCTAGTTCATGTTATATGCATTTTGGTGTATTTGCATTCATAAACCCTTTGGAAAACCTTTGGTCCCATTACGTGTTGAGTTTTGGGTTAAACACGTCTTTGTAGTGTGTGTCTTCATAAACGTTATTTTAAAGACATTTCATTATTCGGAGGACCGATAATTATTGGTCAAATGGGTTTTGAGCATCTTAGCTCGGTATTGGCTTAAAATAGTCGTGTGGACATTTGTCCGGAATTATAACCAGTGGGGTTTTTGAATAAGATGATGATTAATTTTCTATCGTTGGGGAGTTACATGTCTTGAGTGCGTTGGTCATTCAATTGGAGTCATGTAATGATAAACAGTGTTGTATTGGATCCATAGGCACATAAGTCTGTCTGTCTTGTAATGCCTGAGGTTTTGGGTTACTTTTAGTGACCGCTCGGGTTTGCTAGCGAGTGGACAACGAGTGGCACGAGCTGCGGAGGGGGAAACTCATCTAGATTGGATTGACACCCATGTCTGTAAGTCCTTGGGGTGGAACTCGACGGAGTAGGGTCGAGGCATTAAACGGTCCGTGGTATGATGTCGTGGGAGGCATGAGAACCAGGATGTCGGGATTTGTGGTGAAATCCAATAACATCGCGGGTGGCTCCATTCACGTGTTCTCGTCACCCAAGATGGAAACGTTTAGATGATATGCAAGGAAGTCGCGTGAACGGCCTACTTGCGTGTTTTCTATTCTCAGTGTTTACGGATCTCCTCATCGTTGATTCGTGGTATTTAAATGGTAATGTGGTATTTTACCAAATTGGGTTTTTAAGTGGTCGACGGTAAATGATGGCTTTAATATTGAGTTCTTCCCACGTATACTAAGTTTTGAAAGGAATGCGTCATTTCCACGTTTCGATGCTTGAATTAGTCCATATCTTGGTCGGGTGAGTTTTGGGACATGATGTGTTATTTACTTTTTATAAATTAAAGTATCGAACTATGACCCCGTTTTGGGTGAGTTTTGGGTTGCATCGTTTTATAAGAAATGTGTGTTTGGGAGCATTGTCTTTAAAAGTGCATATTATGAAAATGTGTCGTTTCCATTTTAAAGTATAAGATTTCTAAGGATCTCGCTTTAAACTGGTTTTCTTACTTTTAAAGATTTATTCATTCATGTTAAAACTCTTGAGCTCACTAGGCATTAAGCCTAACCTTTTTATTTGTCGGCATGTGCATCAGGTTCCTGTTGGGGGTTCGGTTCTAGTAATGCTTCGAAAAGTCGAGCCTTAGCCTTGTGCAAGGGTATATAGTGAGAGAAGTCTTCCGCAAGTTAAAGATAGCGTTTGTTATTGGGTATTAGTAGCACCCGTCTTTTAAACCTATATGTATAGATTGTGTACGTGTATTGAGGTTGAATCTAAATTGTGGTTGTAGATGATTCAGTTATTGATGTATTTAGAAAATTTTAATTAAGTTGCTATTTCCAGAATTGAGGGTGTTACAAGTTGGTATCAGAGCTTAAGTTTGAGAGAATTAGGTATTGATCTTTGGATGCCTAGACTCAAACTAGAGTTCTTATAAGTGTTTGAAAGTGAAGTTGAATATTAGGTGCCTTAAGATAAGATATTTTGAGGATTGATCGACTCGCTAGAAACGAAAAACTTGTCGAGGGTCGCAAGGATGATCGTGTGCGGTACGTTCATAATGGCACCTGGCCAGTGTCATGGTGAAGCTACATGCTACATGTGTATACTTGAACTACCTTGGTAGGATTACCGTTGGGGTAGTGAGAAAGTTTCTAAGCGAGTAAGCTAATGGATAATTGATGTTTATAACAATATCAATTTGGGGTGATAGTAAGTGCGGTGAACGCATTAAGTTGATCGCCTTAAGTCAGATTTATTGGTTGGATTAGAACTATAAGTCTGTTATACCGTTTCTATTTCGAGGATAAATTGTGAGAGGAACCTATGAGATCCTTGATTTGGTCTTAAGATATGCGAGTATCCGGCTGACAATAGTCTGCCAGGAAGTTGAGGACCTTTGGTCTGGGGAAATTGAGGAGTGTAGCCCTGTGATGTCGAATGCCGACCAAATTCATGCACTAAATTTATTTATAAAGTGAGTTGCATAAATTGTTTTCATGTTCGCTAAGTATAAAGTGATTTTCACTATAAAGTCTTAGTAAAGCATTTAACATTCATCAGATTTTGAACTGTGAGCTTAAACATTGCACGAAATTGTTTGTTGCACGTAATTGTAAAGTGTTATCTAAATTCTCTTCTTTCACGCCTCATGTTTAATGCTATTTTCGGATATTGCAATATCCATGTTTAATGTCATTTGGGTAATGGGCAAATAACTATGAGATTTTGACCTAGACATTGGATCACCTCCACGTATGTCAATGGTTTTAAAGGAAAAGTTAATCCCATGTGTGGCGTCGAAATTTCTTGAGAATTTTAGTTTGTACGATTTTTGTTAAATTTCATGGAGTATTGTTTCGCATGTCTCTTTCGATGCGTGAATTTTAATTTCTGTTTCGTATAAACTTGCAAGTTTATTCGGCGTCGTGTCCCATGTAAATTTTGTCAAAAGTGTCACTTACCTTTCATTGCATTCAAAAGAGGAAACTCTTAAAAGTTTAATATTCTAGCCATATTGCCGTCTTGCACACACTGTTGAGAAATGGAAATTTTGACACCACTTGATTTTAGTATTTATGAGTTTTGCGAAAATTCAGTTGAGTTTATGATGTCCCATCTTACGTCTTTTGCGTCGCGTAAATAATTTTGGGATCGTGTACTCGTGCATCATGGTGTGCGTTATTTTATGAATATTGTTAATTGACGTCATCCTACATGTTGTTTTGGGGGTTTCATTATCATGTAAATTATCTTTGGCTTTATGCAAACGTCAATCGTCGCATGCCATGTGCATTGGATTTAAGTATAACGTTGGTGTGAGTGATTGCATAAACGACTTACGTTATTTTAAAACATGGTTTTTGTTCTGATCGTATTTCAATCATCAACTTTTACTGCTAGTGGCATCCATGCCGTTGTAATTTCTGTTATGGTCAAATGTGTTCATCTTTACGACCTAAAGCTTTAAACTCTATTTGAAATTTTATTTGTATTTCCACCATTTTATCGAACTTTGGAGATTAAACTGTTGCTTATGGGATTGTTGAGAATTCTTTTGCCGCAACGTCTTTTGGTTAAAGAGAAAGAATTTTTAAGGTTAAAATTGCGAATTTCTCTTTTGGAATGTACAAACAATTATTGCACATGTTGTGGTGCAAGAACCTATCTTCATGTATATAGTGTAAATTGTGCGCATGTTTTATTATTGACTTTATAAACGTAAGCATTGAACAATTCAAATTTTGGAAATGGTTTCTTATGCGCTGTGTTGTTGATCAATTTTAAACTCTATCAAATGAACGGTAGTGTATCTTTACCGCACGTTGATCATTATAAAGCGTACGTATGGGAAAGTTTTATAAAATTAAATTGGCATAGTATTTGGAAAACCTTGAACTCATTAGGCCTGTAGATTTAAACCCTGTCATGAGAGCAGTTATGTTTAGGGACTAAGGGAGTCCTTGGGATTTGAAGCGTCGGATGATCCGACTCGCGATCAGTCTTGGATTTTGGGTTTCAGTTTTGAATCTGGGTACGCATGGTTAATGGAGTTGGTATGTTTAAGCTTTTCCAGTTAGTTAAGAGGTGATTTTATAATTCGGTAACCATGCGGGATAAGGTCTTGTGTGTTTACTTGCGCTTAAATGGAGTTCGATTTGGTGGGATTGCTCGTCGGTGTGACATCATGATATAGGTCGATGGTGTATCGTCTTAGTAGGCTCCGCGATCAAAGAAAGTTCTTATGGTCCGTTTGATAAATTGTAATAAATGGAAATTTTAGCACTCTGTTAGGTGTCAACCCTAGTGCGATCTTCCGTCTGGAATGAAATCTTGGACGGGGTGTCCACGTTTTCGAAGTCACCGTGTAGTCCTAGGCGTCGACTTGTTTTCTTGGGGTCAATGGATCTAGGAATGTTTGGGAGGTACCCCGGTTGGATCATGGGAAATATTGTCATTTCGGGGATGGAATTTTAAATGAAGGATAAATGGTGATGATTTTTGGATATATTTGGTGGGAATGTCGAGGTAGACTTTAAGTACCAATCGTTTATTGAGGAGACCATGACGCGCCACATTTAGAGGTATCTAAGAGAAAGGTTTGCTTTGAGGTATTCTTGGTGGAAATGTCTAAATAAGGTCGTAAGTTGCTTTCGGTGTGATATGAGAAATCTAAGGTTGGGAGGCAACCGAGAATTATCGAGAAAGAAAATGATTAATCAATGACTCAACGTTCATCCTGACGTCGGTGAATTATATTGAACGTTGAGATTTAGTTTGTAACGACACGTTATGAGAACGCAGCGACAACCTCAACTGGAATGTATTTGGGTTCGTGTATGAGGTGAGGTTCATGAAGGCATCCCTTTGGGATAGGGAATCAATCGATCTTTCCAAGTATGATGTTGGGTGTTTGGTGGTTCCAGATTTCGAGGACGAAATCTCTTTTAAGGTTGGGAGGATTGTAACACCCCGAGTTTCGAGAGGTATCAATTCAAGTTAAAATACAAAAACCGATATATTAAGGAAAAATAAGATATTTGATTTTGGACTTGAATCCTAGATTTTATAGTCTTGATGGATAAAGGATTCAATTACGAGTCCAACGGTTCTTTCCGGAGCAAAAACGGAGCTATAACGAAGAAGTTATGGCCAAAACGGGATTTAAGGCTTACTCTCGCGAACTGTGTGGGGCGCACGGGTCGTGCGTCCTCCACGCACAAACCGCGCACGGGTCGTGCGCATCAGGCAGAGGCCTCAGCTCGGGCTTAAAACCTGATTTCCGCCCCATTTCACCCAAAACTTCATTTCTTCATATCTTTTGATCCAGAGCTCCGATTTGGGTGATTCAAGTTGCTACGGTTTCGTTTTTTAGAGCTTTTCAAGAATCTAGAAAGAGATTGGAAGTCTATTGGAGTATATTAGAGTATTTTGTGGTGGTAAGCTTCTCATCTCTCACTATTCATCTTCTTCACCAAAGTTTTCTAGGGTTTCATCCACCCTTTGTTTTCCCTTGCTTAGATTGGAGGTTTGTAACCATTTTGGTGAACTAGAGGTGTTTTGGTTGGTGGATTCAAGCTTGGGTCAAGGTAATCTTCTATTCTCTTCATTTATGGAAGTTAGGGTTTCGGTATCTGTTGAGGTATTCATGTATAAGGTTGGGGATCGAGTATTTGTGGTTGTTTATGTTTTGATGGTTGGAAACTTATGGATCTAGGTTTTTGGAAGTTTTGCTTGAAGATTCAAGTTTCTTCAAAGGAGTTCATTGTGGGGCAAAATCTAGATTTAGCCTAAATCTAGCAAGGTGAGTTCAAGTTGATTTGTGAAAACGGTGTACATGCCAAAATGGTTAATTTAAAGTGTTTTACATGATATGGTTAACTGCTGATAAGTTTTGAGTATTTTGAAATAAAAATGTATTTCACTGGGTATTTGTCAAAGTGTGAGTATTTTAATGAGTTTTCATATTTGATAAACTTGGTTTATTTTAGTTTCATGAAATGCTCATATTTGGGATTTGGACATCTTGATAAGTAATAGCATGATTTACGCATTTTGGGGATTTTGTACAAATAGAGTCCATTTCATGACCTATGCATCTTGGTGATTTTGGTACAAATGAAGTCTAATTCATGTTATATGCATTTTGGTGTATTTGCATTCATAAACCCTTTGGAAAACCTTTGGTCCCATTACGTGTTGAGTTTTGGGTTAAACACGTCTTTGTAGTGTGTGTCTTCATAAACGTTATTTTAAAGACATTTCATTATTCGGAGGACCGATAATTATTGGTCAAATGGGTTTTGAGCATCTTAGCTCGGTGTTGGCTTAAAATAGTCGTGTGGACATTTGTCCGGAATTATAACCAGCGGGGGTTTTGAATAAGATGATGATTAATTTTTTATCGTTGGGGAGTTACATGTCTTGAGTGCGTTGGTCATTCAATTGGAGTCATGTAATGATAAACAGTGTTGTATTGGATCCATAGGCACGTAAGTCTGTCTGTCTTGTAATGCCTGAGGTTTTGGGTTACTTTTAGTGACCGCTCGGGTTTGCTAGCGAGTGGACAACGAGTGGCACGAGCTTCGGAGGGGGAAACTCGTCTAGATTGGATTGGCACCCATGTCTATAAGTCCTTGGGGTGGAACTCGACGGAGTAGGGCCGAGGCATTAAACGGTCTGTGGTATGATGCCGTGGGAGGCATGAGAACCAGGATGTCGGGATATGTGGTGAAATCCAATAACATCGCGGGTGGCTCCATTCACGTGTTCTCGTCACCCAAGATGGAAACGTTTAGATGACATGCAAGGAAGTCGCGTGAACGGCCTACTTGCGTGTTTTCTATTCTCAGTGTTTACGGATCTCCTCATCGTTGATTCGTGGTATTTAAATGGTAATGTGGTATTTTACCAAATTGGGTTTTTAAGTGGTCGACGGTAAATGATGGCTTTAATATTGAGTTCTTCCCACGTATACTAAGTTTTGAAAGGAATGAGTCATTTCCACGTTTCGATGCTTGAATTAGTCCATATCTTGGTCGGGTGAGTTTTGGGACATGATGTGTTATTTACTTTTTATAAATTAAAGTATCGAACTATGACCCCGTTTTGGGTGAGTTTTGGGTTGCATCGTTTTATAAGAAATGTGTGTTTGGGAGCATTGTCTTTAAAAGTGCATATTATGAAAATGTGTCGTTTCCATTTTAAAGTATAAGATTTCGAAGGATCTCGCTTTAAACTGGTTTTCTTGCTTTTAAAGATTTATTCATTCATGTTAAAACTCTTGAGCTCACTAGGCGTTAAGCCTAACCTTTTTATTTGTCGGCATGTGCATCAGGTTCCTGTTGGGGGTTCGGTTCTAGTAATGCTTCGAGAAGTCGAGCCTTAGCCTTGTGCAAGGGTATGTAGTGAGAGAAGTCTTCCGCAAGTTGGAGATAGCGTTTGTTATTGGGTATTAGTAGCACTCGTCTTTTAAACCTGTATGTATAGATTATGTACGTGTATTGAGGTTGAATCTAAATTGTGGTTGTAGATGATTCAGTTATTGATGTATTTAGAAAATTTTAATTAAGTTGCTATTTCCAGAATTGAGGGTGTTACACATTTCATGAATGATGCATAAAACCCGACAAACACTAAAAGTGCATTTTTGACCAAATATCTATTTATCCAATAAATCATCAAAACACATTCATTTATGACACATTTATTAAAATGCCCAAAAATCCCAAATGTGGTTGTTTTACAAAGCTTAATAAGCTAAACACTTCAATTAATCAAAAGTTACCAAATGACTAAACAGTTGACAATTTCATGTAAAACACGTAAATACTTTAAAATGGACATTTTGGCATGTACAACGTTTTCACAAATCAAATTGAACTCACCTTGCTAGATTTAGGCTAAATCTAGATTTTACCTATGTAGAGCTCCCTTGAAGGAACTTGAATCCTCAAAGCCAAAACCTCCGAAACCTAGATTCACAAGATTCCAACCATAAACATATATATTCAACCGAATAAAATCGTTCCCCAACACTTTACATGAAGATCTCATCTATACCCAAAACCCTAATTTCCAAAGATGAAGAATTAGAAGCTTACCTTAACCAATAGCTTGAATCCACCACCAACACACCTCTAGGTTACCAAAATACACCACAAACCCCAAATCTACAAAAGGGAGAACAAGGGGGGGATGAAACCCTAGATATCTTGATGAAGAAGATGAAGATGAGAGATTATGGTTCTAACTTCCAAGCTTGCTAGATGAAGAAGGATCACTTGATTTTAAGAGAAAGACACTCAAAATGAGTTAGGGTTTGTTTGGGGAGGTTGGAGGGTTGAGTTGGGAGAGAAATGGGGAGAAGATTTGAGATTTGGGTGAAAATGGGGTTTGGGGGCCGGATTTTCTCGTTTTTTGTGCACACAGCGGCTCCGCGCGGGTGGTGGCGCGAGTCCACCCGTGCGGAGCACTGCCGCCCGAATTTCTTGCCCGAACACTGTTTTGGTCATAACTTCTTCGTTTTAGCTCTGATTTTGCTCTGGAAAGAACCGTTGGACTCGTAATTGAATCATTCATCTACCAAGACTATAAAATCTAGGATTCAAGTCCAAAATCCTATATCTTATTTTTCCCTAAAATACCGATTTCTGTATTGACTTGAAATGATACCTTTTAAAAATCGGGGTGTTACAACAGTTGTACCAAACTAAAGACTTGGATAAAGTTGATGTTCAAATGACTAAAGACCTGGATATGGTTGATGTCTACCATGACTAAAGACTTGGATAGAGTTGATGTCAATGATTGTCCATCCTTGAAACATGCTTATAACATAGATACATTGCATACTTTTGTGTTCCCGCCACGTTCAATATAAACGGGTCTCCCCCGTCACCGAAAGGTATTGTTTTGGGTATTGAGTTTTAGTATCCATGTTTTCGATAACGTTTTACATTTATGGATTATTTTCCATGATTTATGGGTTGAGTATTGTGCCCCACCCGTGTTTTGGGTGTCTCGGGATACAAAGTTTTATTCACGTTTTCATAAATTTGGAGTTCGGTTTCTATTCACGTTTTGAGTGAGTTTTTGGTTGAATTTACTTTACGAAGGAATGTTTTGTGTTGGGATATTCGTCTTTAAAACATACGTATTATTGAAAATGACTCGTATTCATATTTAAAGTAAATCGTTTGAAAGATTTTGATTTAAGATGCATTCTTTCCTTAAACGATACATTTATTCATGTTGAAAACTTTTGAACTCACTAGGCGTTAGCCTAACCTTTTTATTTGTCGGCATGTGCAACAGGTTCCGGTTGGGAATAATTCTAGTAACACTGTAAAGAGAGGAGTGCTAGTTGTGTGCTCGAGAAGTGAATAGCTTGGTGAAGTCTTCCGCATTTGTTTTGGGAAGAACAACTTGTATTTGGGTTAATTAACACCCGACTTCAGTTTAGTCCTTGTATAATACTGGAGTTTATAATTGTTGAGATTAATTATAGAATTTTAATTTGAGGTATACCGAGTTTCGATTTGTAGGAGGAAGTTTTATCCTTTACTTGATGTTGTATCGAAATTTTTAATTAGTTGCTCTTACCAAATTTGAGGGTGTTACATCTAGATCTATCCCCATCTTCTCTATCACCTCCCTACATGGTAGCCTACCTATTTTTGCTTTCTAATAAAATATACGTACTTTCTTCGGGATCGGCTTCGACCATTTGGTGTCTTCGAATTGTTCCTCAACCTCTGACACTTTCTCATCTAATATCGCCTTAAACTCTTTAACAGGAAATATTCCCCCCCCCCACCAATCCACTTGAAGTGATCCTTTACTTCTACCCTCGGTGACTGAAAGGCGTTCTTCAAATCTTCTAATTCTCCCACCTCCCTACCTCTCGGAACCCTTCTCCAACTCCACAACCAAGTCCAATTCCCATCGACCCAAGCTCCTTTATCGGCTATCAAATTGTCCTTCCTAGTTTCAAGATGATAAAGCCTCTTGAATCTCTCACCTAACACCTCATTTCCCAACCATCTTTCCTCCCAAAATCTCATCTCATCCCCTTTTCCCACTTCTTTTTTGAATAAAGTTTCAAGGTTAATTCCCAACCTTCCTACTTCCTTCCCTAGTCTAATTATGTTCCCCCATACCGATCGTCCCCCCTAACCGTCGGTCCATCACTACCGAGCCCTCCCTCCCGTACAAACTCTTGATCACCCTTACCCACAACGTGTCCTTTTCAGTAACAAACCTCCACCACCATTTTCCTAACAACCCCCAATTTAAAGTTTGCAAGCTTCCCACACTTAGCCCACCCCTATTTAAGTTCCTCACCACCCTCTCCTATTTTACCCATGTCACCCCCTCTACGTAAATATGATGAATACATTGAAGTCCTAATAATTACAAATTTTGTAAGACAAAATCTATTAAATTAATCTCAATTTATTTATTTTAAATACATGTTGCCTTACCAATTAGTTATGTCCCATTTATGTTTTTATTGGATACTAATATTTTTTTATTTTTAAATTCTATATGATATGATTTCTAATCGATAAAGTCTGAATATAAATAAAATACACAATGATATTTTTAAGTATGATTATGATCTTTTACATATTTAGATAAAATAAACAAAGAGAATGCAAGAAGATCATTACCACAATTTTTTTTTGTGATCTAGGATTATTGTTTTATGATAGCTACCTAAGCTTATTTTGAGATTTTATAATCTACTATTATTTCTTACCTGCATTTCAGGTTACAAGCAGATTTAGTTGGACAAGTCATATATGATGACGATGATGATGAAAATGCCATGTTAGAGAGGAAGATCCATAATCTTTTTTTAAATGGTGACACTATTTGATCATAATGATGAAATCAATATAATATTTTTAACAAAATTATAGTACCATATTTAGTTAGTTGCTTATATTTCTGGAAAAAATTATATATAATGGGTTTGACATTCCAATACCCCCCCCCCCCCCCCCCCCCGTTAACAACAAAATGTGAAACTAAACTATTTGGAATCAACATCTTTAATCAAGCGCATTAAATTAACTAAGGGGATGTTCGGTTGTGGCTTAATGGGTTGTATAACATATATGGCTTATTCGCTCAATCATAACTAGGCGTTCGGTTGTGGCTTATTCGGTCAACCCATGACTTAATTGCTTAGCTGGTAACATTTACTACTTTGGACTCGGCCATTTAGTTTTTCATTAATTCCCCAACTACCCTTTTGTCTTCTCAGCCATCCCTCCTCATCATCATCAACCCCTATTTCATCTCAAGAAACCCTAACATCCTAACATCAATCAATTGAAGAACGAACAAAAAATACCACCAGCATCGTGATCAGAATATGGTTCCATCATTAGGGTAAAATGGTTATTTATGATATTCAGACTGTTTATTCAGCACAACAACCGAACAACAATTTATGTTATACTATACAGATAACCTTATCAATACAGACAACTTTATCTATACAGGTCTTAATGAAAAATGAACCGAACAACCCCTAACTAACTCAAACTTCTATTTGTAGTTTTAAGAAATATAGGGACATGAAAAGAAACAATAAAATGACACTCTTGAAAACATACTTTTTTGGTAGTATGATACCTTGAAATGGTGGCACTAATCACTATATAGGTCCACTCATAATATATAAAAATAGAATTGATATTTTGATATGGTGTATATGAAATTTCCCATATTTTTTTCTCAAAGATGAATAAATAACAATAATGATAAGAACAATAACAATAACAATCATCATCGTTAATAAAACTAAACATAATCGAAAAATCGAATACATCTCATTCATAAATAAGATCTGAAACAATAAGACGTCCACACACACATCATAAACCTTAATAAGTCGGTATGTTCTTTCCAAACATAGGTGTCGTTTGTTTTTTAATAGGTTTAAAGTCTGAAGTCTTATTTTAGTTATGATTAATAAGAGATGGTGTGTAAAAATGTCTGAATGATTCAGACTTAAGAGCCATTAAGAGGTTTTTTAAAAAAAACAACAACAACCCCATAATCATTCACCATCACTAATATTAATGATAATAATAATAATAATGCTACCATCACCACCTCTACTACTATTATAGTATTATTATGAATAAATAATACTACTAATATAATAATTATAATTACTATTCTATCACTATTAGTAACTCTTACTATTATTATTATTATCTATATCTATACTATATTATAAAGTACGTTGGATAAAATCTTAAAACATTAAATATCGTTAATCAAATCAAATTACTTAAAATTCAAGAATGTAGGCATGTAGCTTCTTAAAAGTTTTGTATTTGAATTCATATAACTAACTGATAATCATAATCAATACATGATAAACAAAATTCATATTTGAATTCACATAACTAACTAATAAACACAATTAAATACATGGTAAAGATACTTCCTATTTGAATTCATATAAATAATCGATAAACATAATCAATACAATATAATACACCTCATTTAAATTTAAATTATTTTAAATATAATTATTTTTATATTAAACAAATTATATTATAAAATAAGCATTTTTTTTAATTTGATAATTATATTAATAGTTTATTCCTATATGTTTACCAGATTTGTTCTCTTATTGGTGTGTAATTATCGATGTTTTTTGTTGACCTTATTTTAAATCTTAAATATGATAAATAAGATTGGTTTTTAATTAAATAAAGGGATCCCTTAAATATATTTTATAAAAAATAAATATTTAAACTTCTATAACAATAATCTATACAATATTATAAAGCATTTAAGACAAAATCTTAAAAACCACATATGAGACAAAATCTTAAAAACCATTTTTATATATTAAGTATTGTTTATTGTTGTATATTACTTAAAATTCAAGATTATAATTAATGGTGTATGGGTACAACTTTTTTAAGTTGCATGTTTAAATTCATATAACTAACGAGTAAAGGTAATAAAAAAACAAGATAAATATCTCATTTTAAATATAAAGAATCGAAAATATATTTAGGATAATCATTAAGTTATAAGACCATCTTCAACCCAACACTAAAAACACAAAAGTGGATGTGTTTTCCTCTCCAACTCAACACTAAAACACCTCTCCAACTCAACACTAAAATGAAATGGAGGTCAATAAAGTTGGTCTCTATATTTGAAGGTCAATAAAGTAAGTCTCTAAAACTAAATAATGATATTTTATTCAACTTTTATACATTTTATATAAAGATTAGTAGTTTAATACTTTAGATAATATTTTATTATTATTATTATTATTATATTAAAAATGATTTTAGTGTTTTTTAATGTGTAGTTGGAGTTGGATTTTTTATATCGTTCAAGGGACCCGCCATTTTTGGTGTTTTTTGTGTTTTTTAGGGTGCTACTATTGGCACTATCTTTACACTATCTCCTAAATTATCTCATACACTATATCATATTACACTCATTATACACATGTTTTTAATTGTCTGTTTTTTAGGTTTTCTAATTGCACAAATATTTTATTTTTTTAAAATCTAATACAATTAATAAAAAATCACCGTGTTTTATTTTGACGGTAGATAAAAATATTTACTTCTACAAAAATAAAAATTATAAAAGTTATCAATTAACATAAGTTTAAATTTTTCTTAACATTGATTTTAATTATCGCACAACGCATGGTTCTGAACATTAGTTTCTAATAGATGAATCACCAAACTACTAAAAATATAAATTTGCAATTTATTTTTTGGATTCTATTATTTTAATAGTACATCTCAAGTGGGTACCATATCCAAGCCAAATGAACTTTTAACCAATAATAATATATTATTATTTCAGTTTTATTTAAAATTAACAATATGATCATAGACAAATGTATAAAATCAAAAAATTTCAAATTAAAGAATATATTATCTTAGATCAATCTTTGTCAGTCGATAAAAGATGATTAAAATTAAATGGATGAACAACTTAGCTTAAAACAAAAGAGAAAATGAGAAAATAAAAATGAAAGAGACTTAATAAAATAGAAGAAAAGAAGTTAGAGAAATTAAATAAACAAAAAAAATTGAATAATAAATAAAAAAAAAGTTTAACAAATTCCTTTCAAAAAGAAAAGGTTAACAAATTTAACTAAAAAAGAAAAATATGAGAACTTTTAAATTATTAAATTGATAATAATATCGATATACTTTTTTAAATTTTTTATGAAGTATTTAAATTTATATTTGTTTTTTTAAATATCAAAACATTATTGTTTTCTTAAAACTACACAAAACCTTATCATAAAATTGATGAAAACAAAAATTAAAAGAAAAGATTAAAATTAAAATTAAAATATATCATACACTTGTAGTAATGTTCTCTTGAATTATTAAAATATTAAAAGATATTTGGTTTTTTGGCGATTGGAAACGTGAAAGGCCAAAATTTGGAAGAATCTAACAAACTTTTTCAATTCAAATTAGACGTGTATCCATGCAATGTAGCGAGATATATTACGATTTTAATGTTTTCTTTTATTTTTTGTTTTTTATCGATTTACAACACGATTTTGGATGGTTTTAAGAGAATGATAATGATTTTTTTTATAAATTTGTTTAGTTTAGGCTTAATAATGTAATGTTTTTTTTATATAAAAATTAAGTATTTTGTTAGAATTCAATGATTATTTTATATATTTTATATTATTTATATTTAAATTAAGATGTTTATCCTGTTTTGATTATTTTTATCGGTTAGTTTTGAATTTAAACATATAGCTTTAGAAATTTGTACTCATGAATCATGACTTCTAATCTTTTATTTTAGGTAATATGTATCAATAAACAGTACTTAATGCATAAAAGATTGTTGTTAAGAGTTTCTTCGATAATTTAATAATAATGTAATTTATTTTAGCTTTAATAATATAATGTTTTTTTTAATAAAATAAACATTTAATATTCTGATAGATTTTGTTGATTATATTTTAGATTTTAGATTTTTTATATTTAAAATTTGATTTTTATTTTGTATTTAGTTATACGGGAAGTGATTTTAGAGAGTTGATCAAAGTGAGAAATGATTTTAGGGGAGTTAAAGTGGTTAGAGATAAGGATTGAAAACATTAAATGTAGTATATAAAACTTTAATGGTTGTTTTTAAGAGATTTTAAGTAATTAGCATTAAATAACGATACATTAAGTTTTAACAATTATTTTTAAAAGTTTTTTATAAATGCTTTATAATATAGATAATCTGCATAGATTATTAAGTTTTTAAGATTTTCTTTGAATTATTGAAATTTTTTCCTCCGGCACATTGATTTTTTTTTTGAATCATTCAGTTTTTGATCTTTTTTCTTAATAACAAAGTATTGAATTTTTTAGAAATTGGTTATATACATATTTTTAACCAAAAAAAAACTACATATAACCTGTTATAAAAGTTATAAAATAAAAGAATATACTTAAATCAGTTTTACCATTCTCAAACTCTACTTCATTCAAACCTCTCATACCCAAAGACATCGCTCCCATTCGTCACCTCATCGTCGTCGGTTCTCCATATTGTCCATTGTTGTCGTTGGCCATGTCATTTATCACCCTTATGATCTACTTTTTATCTTTAGATTCTCCTTCTTTTTACAACAAGATAAAAAAAAATTATTAAGCTCTTCTAGATCTTTCCCATTATTTTTATTAGTCTTTTTTTGGGTAACCGTGAGTTTCTCGGTCAGCTTTCGTGCACCGAATAATCCCCCAGACGACCACGAATAGTCTGGAGTCATTGCATGTGAACCTCCATAGCCACAAGGGCTTTGACAACGTTTGTATTTGAATTTGGGGTAGATGAGATTTTTCACTATATCCCCATAAGATTCAACCAGTGCGCCACAACCCAAGTGGTTTATTAGTCTTATTTTGTGTTGACTCTTAAAAATCGCCATCTTTGCGTTTCATTTTAGGGTGTCAATTTTACCAAGACAAAAACATCCAATTCATATACCAATCAGACCAATTTAAATGGTACCACACATAGTCAGTTGGTAGTACCGTACTGAGTACCGATAATATAAAGTTGGTTGGTACGTAGTATTTAAAGTTGTGTACTACAATAATAACGTACCGTACCAACTTATTTTTCAAATTATTTATTCATCAAAGTTTAATCAATAATAATATGTATTTTGATTTTCAAAATTTCAGTTACCGTATTTTTCTATTTTTCTAAATGCTAAATTTCTATTTTCTACCTTTTTAGATTATAAATTTCTATTAATTATTAAAGGTTATTTGAGGAAAACATGTTCTTTTAGTTGATGATTTCATGATGTATTATTTTTTGAGGACAATTTTAACTTTAAATTATTACGATTTCAAACTTCACTTTTCGGTAAATTATTCGAAACTAATTTTTAGCTATACTTTGGATCTTCATTCTTTGTAGCTCAAACTTAATTTCGGGTAGTAAAAATATGTTTTTCTAAGTATTAGAATTCAAGTGTTGACTTTTATGACGTAACTTGTGCGACAAGTTTCATAACTTGACACTCAAGTTACCAAGTACTACATCTCTTTTGTAGTACATTTTAGTTTCTTTTAGTTTCTCTTTTTCATTTATGTTATTTACATTTCTGCAATTTACTTTCCTGCAATTTAATTTACCACTTTACATTCCTGCAATTTAATTTACCGTCTTTACATTCCTGCAATTTACTCTATCATCATTTATTTTCCCACGATTTACATTATCGTCTTTTCCATTTTAGTCATTTATATTTCAGCAATTTAATTTACTATCATTTACATTCCTGTAATTTACTTTAAGTACTTTCTATTTATGTTTTTTACATTTTCAGTTCTTACATTATTCGAAAGAATAATCCAAGCAATGATGAATCGCCTGAACTTGGGGTGTAAGGCAAAAGTTAAGACCGAAATCGGTGTGAAAGTAAAAAGATGTATTTATTATAGCATTGTTTTCTAACTATTTATTTCAAGTATTAATGTTTCATTGAAGATCATATTTAATTAATTGACAACTAATTTTATATGTGAAAATGCATTAACTTTTAGAGTTAAGATAAATAAGAAAACCTGAATTAATATGAGAATGCTACAAATAGCTATGGTACCTAACAAGTGTTATACTCCTATGGTGAAGGAAGGTAACACTGTGTCGTGCTAGGATTCACAAGGTCTAATATAAGTGATATTGTATCAATATCACTTATTAAGAAAGTTCGAATGAGAAGACTAATTATTTAAGAAAACAACAAAAAACAACAGATCATGTACAAAATCATATGTGATTTTACATTAACCCGAAAAAATCGGACGCAGGCGATGCTTTAGGTCACGCGCAAAGTCGCGTGAATCATATATGATTTTGTATGTACTCGGTTGTTCTCGTATTTTTTTAAATAGATATTTTTACGTATAAACTCACCTCTCTCTCTCTCTCTCTCTCTCTCTCTCTCTATATATATATATATATATATATAGTGTTTGGTTCATTTGAGAAATGGTAAATATATGAGAAATAGAGAAGTGATCTTAGCCATTCATATGGTCAAGATTGGATTTAATTGGTCAAAAGTTTCGGCTTTGACTAGTCAAAAATTGCGGCTTTGACTGGTCAAAAATTACGGCTCTTCCAAAAATATAAGGGTATTTACGTAACTTTGACAAAAACACGCGTGTGTTCATATATATGAAGGCATGCAGTCATATATGAATGCATGCGTTCATATATGAATGCGCGTGTTCATATATATGAAGACATCCAGTCATATATGAATGTTCGTAATTTTAAATAAACACTGACTGCATGCCTTCATATATGAATGAATGCGTTCATATATGAATGCATGTAAAAAAAAAGAGTGACATTTATATATGAACGCCTGTTTTTTGCATGCCTTCATATATGAATGCATGTGTTCTTATATGAATGTTCATAATTTTTACATAAACACTGACTGCATGCCTTCATATATGAATGCATGCGTTCATATATGAATGCATGCAAAAAAAAGAGTGACATTCATATATGAACGCCTGTTTTTTGCATGCCTTCATATATGAATGCATGCGTTCATATATGAATACGTACAAAAGAAATAGTGACATTCTACTAACATTTATATATGAACGTCTACTAACATTCATATATGAACTTCTGTTTTTTGCATTCATTCATATATGAACACACGGCTAAAAAAAAGAAAAAAAAGTGATATTAATATCTGTGTTCATATGTGAATGCGTTTGGATAATTTACAAAAATACCCTTCGAATAATAAACAATGTGAAGAACACGGGAGTGGACCATGAGAGCAATTATCCCCTAATTCTCGGTCAAAGCCGCTGATCTTGACCGAATTAATGGTTTAAGATCACTTCTCTATTTCTCATATATTTAGTGTTTCTCAAATGAACCTTTCCCTATATATATATATATATATATATATATATATATATATATACACAGACACACATAAATATTTCATGAAAAACATATGAAAAGGTATAATAAAGGTGGTTATAACCATTTTTTTATCAATATTCATTGGATCATCTCAATTTAGGCATTGTTTGGCAAAAAAAAAACTAGCTTATAAGCTAGTTTTTTTTGTACATGTTTGGATGACCATAAGCTAGCTTATTGAAAAGCTACTCATAGTAGTGTTTTGAAAAGCTAGCTTATCAGTTAGTTTGTCAAACATAACCTTAGTGGTTTGGATGGATTATTCGCCAGGGGAGGGGGGGGGGTGTTCTTTAAAAGACTCTCTGAATAATTTCATGAGACTATCTACCTTTCATGAGACGATACTTGTGGGATCACCCCATAGCCATTGGATCACCTTGATCTCACCCATACAACGCCCAAGGTCTAGAAAGGGTGAAATATACGCAAGCCCTCCTCTGCTACAACGGTTAGAGGAAACCTCGCTCTAGTTTGCAAAAAAGTTATGCGGAAAAACTATGTCGGATGCTTTAGCGATTATAGCTAATATAGAGAAGGGAAAGCATAAATCTGGAGAAAACCGTGTATCAAACAACTTTTGTAGATCAACCACCTTGTTGCAACAATGTATAAAAGAAATGCATGAACCCTAATGCTCGTTTGGTTTGTCGGATTTGATGCGATTTGGAGTTGTTGTCCATTCCAATTTAGGTTTGGTTTTAAAGGGAAGTGCGGAGTCTTAATGAAATCCCCAAACATTAGATTTAAAAATATCATGGAGGTGGTTAGTATTTTGGAGGATTTCATAGGATATAGTGTAAGAGTGCTTTAAAACATGTTAAAAACACTTGTTTTGTAATAATCAATTGGGAAAAAAATTAAAAAAACCCAACGAACTTTTTCATTTTAAATGGTTAAGTCTTTGAACTATTTTTTTGATTGGAAAACCATTGAACTTTCCAATTCGAATCGTTAAGTCCCTGAACTATTTTTTTTGAGTGAAAAAAACCATGGAACTTTCTCATTTTGAATGATCAAGTTCAAGTCCCTGATTTTTTTTGAATAATAAACCATTGAACTTGTAAAAATTGGTTACCTACATTCTATTAACAAAAAAAATATTACCTGTAACCGGCTAGGAAAGTTTTAAAGTAAAAAAAACATAAATAAGTTTTACCGTTCCCAAACACTACGTCATTCGAACCCCACGCACATAACAAAAGATGGATAACTGGAAAAAAAAAAGATCAAAAAGAGATGACAAGGAGCAACGGCGATGATAGAGAGCAAACAACAATGATGCAATTAGGGGCGGTGAGGGACTTGAATGACATAGGGTTTGGGAACAATAAAAATGATTTAAGATTTTTTTTTTACTTTAAAACATTACCTAGTTTTAGGTAGCTCTTTTTGGGTTAAAAGTAGGGGTGTTCACGGTGCGGTTTGGGGCAAAACCGCAAACCGCATATGCGGTTTGAACATTTTCCCAAACCGCAAACCACACCGCATATACCTCAAACTGCACCAAACCACACCACGAAATGTGGTGCGGTGCGGCTTATGTGGTTTGTACCTAACGCACTTTACACCTACAATTCAATAATTATAAGATTAAAACTTCATTTTAAAATCAACGATAACGTGACCGTAGTTCAAAAGTTAAAAATATTCAACGCGTCCGATTCCTAAATACATATTACATAAATATTACAATTATTCTATATATACATATGTGTATGTGTGTAACATATAAAATTAAAAAAAAAAATATATATATATATATATATATATATATATATATATATATATAAATAATGTGAGGTGCGGTTTGAACCGCGGTTTGATAACTCAAAACCGCAAACCACACCGTATAGTGCGGTTTGGTAAAAATTCAAACTGCAAACCGCACCGCAGAAGTTCTAAACCGCGCTTTGCGGTGCGGTGTGGACGGTTTATGCGGTTTGGCGGTTTAGATGAACACCCATAGTTAAAAGATTGTAACCACCTCTCAAAAGTTTAATGGTTTATTTATTAAAAAAAAGTAAGGACTTAATTATTCAAAACAAGAAAGTTGGATGATTTTCTCATTAAAAAAAAGTTCATGGTCTAAACCATTGAAAATGGAAAAGTTTAACGATTTAGTCATTTAAAAAGATAGTTTAATGGTTTATTTATTAAAAAACAGTTTAGGGACTAAACCATTCCATAAACCCTAGGGGTAGTTGGTATGTAGAGAATTTCTTAAAATTTATTTATAATAATATTTTTAAAATATGTTAAGAAGTTTCTTTTGTAGTAATCGATCAATAAAAGGTAATTTAATTATTTATAATTTGTTTTTATATATAATCTATAAAAAATGGAACTCAATTCCATTCTAAATCCTACACACTGAAAATTTATAATCTTTCCAATTCCAAATCCAAATCCAAATCCTTCCATGAAATCAAATCCCTAAAAATCATTCCATCAAACAACCCCAAAAAAAAGTGTCCTGATATGAAAAGGTTGGAGAAAGGGTCACCAAGAGAAAATAGTAGCCTTAATATTAGAACAATATATGCATCCTGTAAAAAAGATCCATCCCAGGGGAAATCCTACAAACAGATAGAATAAAAGGCTTAAGGTTAAAAAAAGGGCAAGGAAAATCACCAAACTAGCCTTTTTATGGCAAAAATAACTTTACAAGAAATAGCCGGTTTTTAAACGATATCACAAAAATAGCCTCGAATCCCACAAATGGCCTTGCAAATTCTGCTTTTCGACTGAGATATGGCTCACGATCCGACATGAAAATGGCTGGGAAATCTGGAAAAGGTGATTTGCTAATTTGCTAATTCAATTTGCAGAATTCTCGGCTATTTCTTAAAAGTTGGCTATTTCTTGAATTTTTTGTTGCCAAAACTAGGCTATTTTGGTCATTTTCTCAAAATGAAGACGGGTCCACGGTACGAAAACACGACCATCATATGACAAGCATGAATGTGCAAGGTACAAATCATATAACAGACTGCTGTACCTGTTCGACAAGGATGCTTCAAAACATATGATGATCATAATTGACTACAAAATTGGTCAAAAGCATCAGTCCCTCTCCCAAGTGTGTTGTGCGCTATAGCAATCATCTTCAAGACCAAGTGACCGACTAAAATGCTAACTTGGATCTGCAAAAAGATTGAAATACGGTCCGGTTGAGCATCTATGCAATGAATACAAACATTCAAGACAAGTATTGTACACTTCTACACAAGCAAAGTCTTCATGAAAACAGCGGTTCAACCCTTTGGTCTGCGTGGGGAACAGTGGCCCATGCCACCACTTCGTGATTGGAAAAAGATGTAGGTTTCTTAAGGGTGCCACCATAATGTTTCATTGTGTGTCCTTATATTTCTGAAAACTAAACTTAACATAAATTTTTGATGACTGAGTTGGTCTAGATTAAAGTATCTTGTTCAAAAGGGTGCAAGTCCAAATCCTGTTTTTAGCAAATTCCCTTTTGTTCGGACTTCAATTTTGGGATTTAATAGCTTTTTGTTCTTTAAAAGAAATCAAGGAAAATGGACCAACCAACCAATTAAAATGTTACGTTGTAGTCCAATGGATTAGCATGTATGTCTCAATCTTTTTAACCATAAGGGTTGTGGCGTACTGGTTAAGGCCCTGGGGGATGTGGTGGAATATCCCATTTGCCCAGGGTTCGAATCCAGACATACACAACAATTGTGGCCATTGAGGTTTAATCAAGGCTGATGTCTTATGGTTATAATTTGCCAAGGGATTAGTCTAGGCATAGCCTAAGACACCCTTCCAAAAAAAAAAACCAACCAACCAATCTATTGTTATTTTGTGAAAATTTTCTATAATTTTCAAATGGTCTCACCGCTTGAAAATTTACCGCCTCTGGTTTACATACATCCCCCCCCCCCCCCCCGACCCTACTTTTGAGTGGGATATACTGTTTAAAGAAGGGTTTAGGGAGAATGGTACCATCGAGTAAGTTGTCTACAAATGTTTGGCTCTCCAGTCAACAGCATCATCACTATCCTCATCACTTGAGGACTCGTCACCGCTATTTTCTTTCTCCACCGCTTGAGGAACTCCATTGAGGTTGCCAGACCTAGCAGCCTTCAGCTCCAATCTTTTCCTCTTGAATATTTCCACTCTCTCCCTGCAAGCCCTGCAATAGGTTGCATGTCAAAGGTTAATTTCAGGCACTCTTGAATGTGGCTACTTTTTTGAAGTATATAATATTTGTATACGACAAATTAAGCTCACACACTTCTCACCTTTGGTGAGACTTGAACCCCTGACCTCCAAAAAGGTGGGGTTACCTAGTACCGCCAGGCTGATGGCCCTTTAATAAATGTGGCTATATTCGTTTTCCCCCGTACTAAAGATTACTTACCTTTGTTCCACAGTTTCCGCCTCTTCAATCATCTCCGCTGCATCATACTACATGATAATCATTAGAAAAACAAATGTTAGAAGAGCTTGGTGTAATTGGCACATTAGCAAGACCTCCTTGCAACACAAAAGGTGCAGAACCATATTAGAAAGTGTATGAGCGTAGACGGATCCCTCCACCTTTTGTTTAGTAGGGTTATTTAGAAGAATAAACTTTTGACAGATTTAAGAACGTCTCTACCAAATAGAAGAACATCTCTTTTTAACACAAGAATTTCCTAAATATCTCAAAAGGTCATGCATTTAAAAGAATATGTCAGAAGGTCATTTTCCTTAATAACCCGTGTTGTTAAGATACTAATCATGAAGATACTAATCCGAACCTCCTCTTCTTCCATCCGGTTGTCTACCTCCTTCAAGTCCTTTTGTATCGACTTCTCAAACTCCTTGTACTCATCTCTGGTAAGGTTTTCCATAAATTAAGATTTAGCTGCTTCATGTAATTGAAGAAAAGCATATCAATTTAATTCCCTAACATGCAAGTGTAAACTCTTTTTTACCTGGTCATAATAATCAAAATGTATAAACACAATTAATACACAAACATGTATATGTGTGTATTAAAAACACAATTTTTTGAACTCCATCTATCTGAAGCGTACATTTTATAATCTTCTCCATTGTCATTAATTCTTCAGTAGTTACACGTCAATTTGGTGTATCCATTAGTCTCACTGTTGTCATTAGTTTTTTTCTCAGGACTTGACATGTTAATAAGACTTGGGGGTTGTTTGGTTATTTTCCATTAAGCCCTGTTTGGTTGTTAATAAGACATGTTAATAAAATAAGTTTTTTGTATGGGTTAATCAATATTACAATTTGTCTGTTGTGCAGAATGAACTGTCTAAATGACAAACTTACCAATTTACCCATATTGTTTGTATTTCTTTTCCTTTATAGCTTCAAGATCCGCTCAAAGTAACGAGTATAAATATATAAACATACATCTCACGTGAAGTTCTACCCCTCAATCTTCAACAAACTTTCTGCCATATATACAAATATTATTGATGAAACAAGTTTTAATGATTTTCCTCGATACCAAATCAACTTCACCAAAACCCTCATTTCTACAATAACACTGGAACATCAAAAACAAAATCCCCATCTCTCGTAAATCCATAATTTCATCAACCCCACCAAATTTACACACTAAAATCACATAATTTGATAAACTAAAACTTATTATTGAGAGCCACAAAGAAGTTCAATGAACAAGCTTGTCAACAAAGAAGCTCTCCTTAGTGTTTTTGTGTCATCTTCCCTGGTTTGATAAACATCCCTACCTGCTGCTAAGCAGAAAGCAGTCGGTACTCCTTCCCTGGTTTACTGTCACTTCTCAAAGACTGCTCTCTGGTAAACACAACGCCTGCTGAGTTGGAGGAGGGGGGAGGGGAGCAGCGGCGAGGCAGGAGGCAGGGGCTGACCAACGGAGAAGGGGGATGTTGTTGGTGGTGCACAGGGAGATGTGAATTCGAGCAGAGGGAGGAAGAAGGTGAGGGTCATGATGGGTAAGGCAGGTGATGGCTGTTGGCGGCAAGGAGTGGTTGGACGAGGTCACGGCGGAGGGAAGGAAAGAAAAATGAATAATCCAGGGTGGGTTGACGAGGTCATGGTGGGGAAGGAAAGGAGTGTTGAGGAGGGTCATGGTTTTGAGAGAAAGGAAGAGAAAAGGGCAGGGTAGAAAAAATCAAAGCATAATCTATACACGAAGGGTGGTGGACAAATCGAATAAGCCATTGGCTTACTGAATAACCGACAACCAAATACTCTTGTATGGCTTACTTACCGAATAAGCAATACAAGACATTAAGCCAATTATGCCAATACTAAACAGCCCCTTGTATTACATGGTTCATCATGTGCCTGCTGTCACAGACTTATCCAAAACTACATGTAGCCTTAGCCATTAAAAGACAGAATACCTTTGGTGCAATGAAGAGGAGCTAAAAGTCCGCTGTGGGGAGCAAAGGATAACCCAAAAGGACAGCTGCAAGTACTTGGGATATATGATTCACAAGAAGGGATGGAATGAAAAGGAAGTTAGATTTCGCATAAACATAGGTTGGCTAAAGCAAAAGGCAGCCACAGGATTTTTGTGTGAGATAGGGTCTCGTTAGAACTAAAAGAAAGACTCTACAAGGTAACAATCAGACAAGCTATGTTGTACCTGTACGGGTTGAAATGTTGAGCGATGAAGAAACCACATGAGAAAAGATAAAGTTGCAGAAATGAGGATGCCGAGATGAACCTATGGTTAGACTATGTCAGATAGGATACCGAATGAGTTTGTTCAAGCAGAGCTAGGAGTTTCACCGATCTCGAATAAATTGAGTGGGAAGGCTGAGGTGGTTTGGACATGTTCATACACAAACGGCATCGGTTAAAAGATAGGAGACAGGGGCGAGGCAGGCCAAGGAGGACGTGCGATGAGTAGTTGAGGCTAGACATCGAAGCATTAGTACTTTCTATGACCCCATAATCTCATATAGGAGCTCTTGGAGGCGTTGAATTAGGGTAGCTGATTGCTTGTAGTACCGCAGATGAGGGAAGGGTGGAAGTGTATAAAAGGTGGGTTGGGGGAAGGGCCGAGGGTCTTCAAGTAAGTATGCAATAACTTTTGATAAGGATAGAAAGTTTCTTTGGTGTGTTCTGCTTGCTTTTTAGCTAGGTAGGAGTTCTGCGTTTTTTTAATAATCATCTTCAAAAAAAACCATTTTTTCTCAGATCTTTGGCTTACGGTTGTGCTTTTTATAGAAAAAAGTAAGAGAGGACAAAAAAGATGTGTGACAGCTAGCATTTTTTAATTTAATCAGTGCATAACATCATCAAAACTTGTCTAAATGAAAAGTAAATATAATGATAATGCAAGTAGATGTAAGTTTATCAAATGAAAGCAGAGCTATAAGCCATACACAAAAGATGCTGCCAATGTCAACACACTTGAACATAAGCCATTGTAGTCACCTGATTATTAACTAAAAACCTTGTATCAAGGTGGCGATAAATGTGAGGTATATATAAGAACTTTGGGCCAAAATCCACGACCCCTTGAAAGTTGAATAGACCAGGTCCTAGCCTCCAGAGGCTACCCTATTTGATGTGACATGAACTTCTACTGCTTCTCTTCTACAAGTAAGTTTTAAGGTTCTAATGACACATCTCATATCATGACATGATATGGGCGCGTTTGGTATCCATAGAGGATAAGACAAAACATAACAGGACAGAACAATTGTTCAGCATTTGATAAGACATAACAATTGTTCAATATTTGTTAAGACAGAACCGGACAGAACAGATAAAATTACCAATTTACCCCTAATGAGTTGTTTATATATTTTAATTAATTTATGTAATTTATTAAATTATAATAAAATAAATATTTTTTATAACAAAATATATCATTAGAAAGTTTTCGTCGAGACGATTAAAATGACACCAAAATAAAAAGATTATGTAGTTTCCAATTATTATTTTATACTTCTTCTACATTACTTTTTAAATATTAATATTTAATAAATTACATAAATTAACCAAAATATAGAAACCGTATAAAAATAATATTTTGAGGACAATAAGTGAAATTTTCAAGAACATAAAATACAATAAATAAAATTTAAAGAATGAATAAAATATAAAGAGGGAGGTGTATTTGATGTTTTAGAAGACAATTAGGTTTTATTTTGAGGTTATATTAGTAAATTATAGGTCTGTTCCACCTTGTTCCATGGGGTGGGGGTGGAACACGTCTCCACTTTGTTCCTGTCTGTTCCACATAAAAGTCCTGTCAAACGTGGAACAATGATCCATGTTCTATTCTGTCCTGTCTAGTATACCAAAACGCGCCCTAAGTGGCTTTTTTTGTTCACAATATTAGTTAGACCATTCACAAAACTCTAATTTTAGAGCTCTTTTTTTCTACATAGGTCATTTTTGGTCATAATCCTTTTCTGATGGCCATACAAACTTGAAATCCTCACAAGTTTACAGTAATACCCTGACTTGCCATGATCCTCTACAATACATAACCACAAAACTAACATTGCAAATACATCAAACCACTGCCCAAACTCAAGGGCAAGCATCCTAGTTAGGAAGAGTGCACAAAGCAGTTAGACTAAACCCTGCAGTAGAGCACACTACATTTAAACCAAAGCAAGATGTTAACACCATAAAACCTTTTTTGGTTAAGCATGTTAATGATGACTTCTTATTACTCTTCTAAATTGAGGACACACTATGGTTGACCTGCTTATGCCACGTCCTATTTGTGAATGCTCCCACAAAAAAAAAATAATAGATTGATGCGCTGTCAGGATCTGATTCTTAACAAGAATAATGAAACTCAGAAACAATATTAAAGAAGTTGCGGAAAAACACTTTAATATTCAAATATCGATGTAACAGTAAAGTAGAAATCACAACTTGTAAACTTTATTGAATGATTAAAGTTACAAGCTTTCACACAAAACCTCAATCTTGATGAACAGGCTCACCAAGACGAATTCTACTTCTCTAAAACTAGGGTTGTAAACCTTGAGGTCAATTCTCTCTCAAAACAAAAACTCAGAATACTCGTCTAACAAGCTATTCTGAATAATTCTATACATATACTGAAAATAAAAGATAATTACAAAACATAAAAGATCTTCAGTATATTCTTCCATAATTATCTTCAACCTTCCATGATTATCTTCAAACCTTGATCTGCGCGGCTTACCAAGATTATCACATAAGCAGTATTAAGTCATAGCAACATTAACACTCTGAGCAGTATTAATCTTCACCAGCAGTAGTAACTATGCTTAGCAGTATTAATTTCTACAAGCAGTAGTAATTTGGCTCAGCAGTAGTAACCATGTTGTACTGGCAGCAGTAATCATACTTAAACAAATCTTCAGTTCCCAACAATCTCCCCCTAACTTGGCTTTTAGAGAAGAGAAGTCAATTTCTTCATATGCTCCCAAAACTCCATTGCTCATAATCCTGTATCAGGATTCAGCCCCAAACTTTGATTAAGAGTTCTCTGGATCAAGTATCTTGCCATTGCAGAATCTGGTGCACAACCAAGCTTTTTCTTCAACATAGCATGCAGCTTTAGCCTGCTATGGTTGTAAACTCTATCCACTAAGAAGTATTCAATGTGATTTGTATCCATAGCCAGTGCATATACTCCACTTCTTTCATACAGAGTCTAGTTGTTAATGGTTTTGAAAACATTTCTGATAACATGCTGAACTTCCTCTATCTTGAACAACATGCATAGATATTCCATCACAAGTTTTGTAACTGGTATCCCTGGAGTTTTCAGCTTATCAGCATATAATTTCATCCCCACCTCAAACATTTCCTCTAAATCAGATCTGGAGCATACTCTTACAATCTTGGCCCAAGTAGGATACACTTCAAACTTGTCATCTTTCCTCTTAAGCCTGATATACTCCGTTCCATCTACTTCCATGGTATCCCAGTGAATAATCTCAGGAGGCTTGACACCAACCGGTTCAGTTGTTATAGGCTCAGGCACTTTTTCCATCACCACCATGTACATATTCACATCAGAAGTACTGGATGGTTCTTCCTGAGATTGAGCTTCCTGTTCATCAGACTTAGGTGCCCCTTCTTCTTCATCTACCTTCTGTTCTTTCTCAGCTTCTTCCTCATCCACTCTAGGTTTCTTAGCTGGTTTTCTTCTTGCCATCATTTTTGTTCTTTTCAAAGTCCTCAAACTTTCACCTAGATTAGCTTCCTTCCTTGGTGTTTCTTGATCATCAGGAAATGGTTTTTGTATTTGAAGGCCATGCCTCTCTTTCATCTTCTTTTCCACTTCAACTCTTGCTTGGTCATTTCCTTGTAACTTAGTCATCTTTGCCTCATACAAACCTTTGATTTGATCAAATGACATTTTTGTGAACATTTCCTTTTTGACTCCCACAACACCTTTGAAGTGACCTTAGGAGTGTCATGTTTAGCCTTGATTAATGCTTCAGCTATCTCAATTTCTTCCAAATTGCTGCTAAGGATGTCGGTTAATATCTCTTGAACAATTTCTGCTGCTTCATTTATTTCAGCAGCATTAACTGTTTTTATTGTTTTGCTTGCTTCAGCAGCATTAACTGTTTCTGCTGCTTTCTCAAACATTGTTTCTGTTTCTACTGCTTTCTCTGTAACTGCTGCTTTTTCAAACCCTGTTTCTGTTTCTAATGCTTGTACCTTATCCCCACTACCACCAGCAAACTCCCCCTCATCTCCATGTTTCTCCCCCTTATTCTTAGCATTCTCCATGTTGACCTCAGCTTCTGACTCCCCCTTTTTGGGAGCATCATCCACTGGGTTCCTTCTTTTGAGCTCAAATCTTTGCTTTGACCTTCTTTGAACCACCTTCTTAACCAACTTCTTTAAGGTGTTGATTTCTTCTTGTTGGTTGATGATGACTTTCTTGAGTTCATTTACAACCTTCTTGTGATAATCCAGTTCAGTTGCCATGTTGGACATGGCAAAAATCAATTCTTGGTAGTCATATCTATCCTCACCTTCTCCAGGAGTGTTACCCCCTTTTGAGGGATAATTGGAATGTTTAATAGGGATCTCCAGCCAGACTGAAGCACCACCAATTCCCTTGGTTTCTGGGCACCTGGGACCTTTGAATGATTGCTCATTCAAAATTGTCGTGGGGAAGGTCTTAGTGATGTTACCACTGGCCTCCTCTGTGCTAGCAGGAGTAGTGGCAGCCTTCTCACCCACATGCTCATGCATCTCCTTAGTGAGCACCTCCTTGGGGTTGGGAGACACCCCAGTGGTTTCCCTATGGATATTCTTTAATGAAGAATGCTCCATTAGAGGGCTTTGAGGTTCTGGGTTTGTAGGAGGTACAACAAAGGAAGGAGCCTTGTGTACCTTTCTCTTAGTATAAGTTTTGGATATAACTGGGGTTGGCTTAAGAACAAGGGACTGAGAGAGTGATATAGTGGTTGAAGGTTGGGTTTGGCTATGAGTGGGATGGTCTAGTGAGGGCCTTGACCCTGATGCCATACCTTCTTGGTTGTGGGACACCACCATCATTGTAGAGAACAATGGGGTGTCAACTCCTTCCGAGTCCTTGGCAAATCTTTTCATATTTGAAAAGACCTTGCCCTTAGGGATTTTAGGTACATATACCGCATTAGACTGAGGCATATCCGTCAATTCAGAGGTGATAACTACCTGGACAAATCTTGGATACATATATAAAATCTTTTTATTATCCAAGTTTGACACAAGGTCATTGAAAATCATTTGTGAGAAATTATACTTTCTGGCAGTGGACAAGCAGACCAAAGCATAAGCAATGGTACTACTGAACTGACTCCATCCAGTAGTTTTTCGAGAAATACAGTGAATAAGAGTATGAACAAAGAAACGCCATTGGGGAGAAAAGTTAGCTTTGTAAAATTTGAAAACACCCAGTTGGCCTTCATACCCCATTCTTGTGAGATTGGAAAACAAATCCTCATTAGAGATAGAGGTAATACCTGAGGCATCGTCTAGTCGTAGACTGATGCGAATGACCTCTTCAGAGACTATCAAGGGTTTGTCACACACCCTTGTCTTAATAAACTGCACATCGTTTTCAGTAACAGCGGTGGCATTCGCCCAAAATTGCTTCTGGTGCTCGATGTAAATTTGTGGTGACACTATAAGAGCATGAGCTATATGACTGGACTTGAGAAAATCAACTATTTGATGGAATCCAGCATCCTGCTTAGGCTTTTGAAGCATTACGATCTCATTGTGTTCATCAATAAATGCCATGGATGCCATCTGGCTTGAGGATTCTTGACTGAAACACACTGGTTGCTTGAGAGAAAAGAGTTAGAGAGAAGACGATTAGTATTCAAAGAGTCGTTGTGAGCTTTTTGACGGGCAAAGAGGGTATTTATAGAATTCAGGAAAGAAGCAGTATTAACCCTAATTTCAGTTAAAGCAGTACTGACCCACTCGCAGTATTAACTGAGAGCAGTAGTAACCAACTAGCAGTATTAACTAACTAGCAGTAGTAACACATACCTGAAGTAGTAACTCAGACTAGCAGTAGTAATAATGAACCTGCAGTAGTAACTTTGCACTAGCAGCATTAACGATACTTACACTGTTGAAGCTTGTGTTAGTCTGAGCAAGGCAATAAACTTTCTGAGAAAGATGATTAGTAGCACCAAAAATAAATAAACAAATAACAGGTATACAAACACTTTTTAACCATGAGCTCATTCAGAGTTGATCATGCCCACACTTGTGACCAAGAAAGTGAATCTACCCACATCAAAAGCTTTAGTGAATAGATCAGCAAACTGGTTATCAGTATGAACTTTAGCAACTTGAATAAGCTTCTTTTCATTGCAGTCTCTAATAAAGTGATACATGATTTCAATGTGCTTTGTTTTGAAGTGCTTGACTGGATTGTTAACAATGCTAATAGCACTGCTATTGTCAATGAGGATTGGAGTGTGAAGAAAGGTTACCCCATAGTCCAGCATTTGATTCTGAATCCATAGAACCTGAGAGCAGCAACTTGCAGCAGCAATGTATTCAGCTTCTGTTGTGGATAAGGACACTGTGGTTTGTTTCTTACACTGCCAAGAAACTAGTCTTGCACCCAAAAGCTGACATCCTCCTGAAATAGACTTTCTATCCATATTAGCACCACCCAATTCACTGTCTGAATATGCAATCAAGTCAAAAGTAGATTCATAAGGATACCAAAGACCTAATCTAGGTTGCCCTCTTAAGTATCTGAAAATCCTCTTAACTGCTTGAAGATGTGACTGCTTTGGCTTAACTTGGAATCTGGCACACACACACACTGGAAACATGATATCTGGTCTTGAGGCTGTGAGATACATGAGAGATCCAATCATTGATCTATAAAGGTGGACATCAACATCCTCTCCCTCGAGATCAGCAGTGATCTGTTTGTGTGTTTCCATTGGTGTGCTTGCTGGCTTTGAGTCTGATAAACCATACTTATCTAGGATGTCTTTCACATACTTTGATTGACTTATGAAAATCCCATCTTTCTGCTGTTTCACTTGAAACCCAAGGAAGAAAGTGAGTTCACCCATTGAACTCATTTTGAAGCTCTTGTGCATCAACTCTTCAAAGTCTCTACACATATGATCTTTTGTGGATCCAAATATGATGTCATCCACATAGATCTGAACAAGTAGGGTGTCCTTCTTACTTCTTTTAATGAAAAGGGTCTTGTCAATGATTCCCCTTTCAAACCCATTTTCCAAGAGATAGGTAGACAGAGTATCATACCATGCTCTTGGGGCTTGATGTAGACCATAGAGTGCTTTCTTAAGTTTGTATACTCTGTCAGGATATGATGGATTTTCAAATCCAGGGGGCTGACAGACGTATACTTCTTCATCAATTGTTCCATATAGAAAGGCACTCTTCACATCCATCTGATATACCTTGAACTTCATATATGAAGCATAGGCTAGAAACAACCTAATTGCCTCTACCCGTGCAACTGGAGCAAAGACTTCCTCATAGTCTATGCCTTCTTCCTGAGTGTACCCTTGTGCCACTAGCCTTGCTTTGTTCATGATTACTATTCCTCTCTCATCCTTTTTATTTCTGAAAATCCACTTAGTGCCAATTGCTCTATGACCTTTTGGAAGGTCCACCAAGTCCCAAACATCTTGCAATTTAAACTGTAGCAACTCTTCTTGCATGGCTTCTATCCAACTTGAATCTTTCATTGCATCATAAGCCTTCTTAGGCTCAATCTGAGATAGAAAGCAAGAGAGTACTGTATGTTGCTGATCCTGCAAATCTTGAAGTCTGCTTTGATTCCTAGTCATCATAGGAGAAGTGATGTCTCCTATTACCAGCTCAGGAGGATGATTTTTCTGAGTTCTTGTCTGATGACTAGGTTCTTCATTAATTCCCACATCTAAATTGGAGTCATTTAAGTCAGCTGAGGGGATCTCATCAGCTACTTCTGGCTCTTCATGCTCTGGATTCTTCTCATCTCTTCTTTCTTCTTCACTCTGAATTGGTTCAGTAACAGTCTCCGTTTCACAGATTTCAACAGGGTTCATTGTAGGTATGGGAAAGATCACAAGCTGAGGAATAATATCTTGTACTTGTTCATCCCCTGATCCTCTACTTCCTGATCTTGCATGATCATCACTACTGAAACCCAAAGAGTTAGTTAGTGAATCAATGCCAAATAACCATTGAGGACCTGAACCAATAGGATTTGGTGACTTCTCATTGCATTTGACATTGTCACTTTCCTCAATTATTCTAGAAGAAGAATTAAACACTCTGTAGGCCTTACTCTGAGATGAGTAACCAATAAGAAAACCATCATCTGCTTTGCTATCAAACTTTCCTAAGTGAGTTTTGGTATTGAGAATGGTACAAGGACACCCAAAAGGTTTGAAAAAACCAATAAATGGTTTTCTTTTATTTAAAAGCTCATATGGTGTCTTGTTCTTAGGCTTGACTACTAGAACTCTGTTTTGGACATAGCAAGCAGTATTAACTACTTCAGCCCAGAAAGTAATTGGAAGTTTTGAATCAGCTAACAGAGATCTAGCAGCCTCAATCAGTGTCCTATTCCTTCTCTCAGCAACACCATTTTGTTGTGGAGTCCTAGGAGCACTGTATTGCCTCTCAATTCCTTTTTCCTCACAAAAGGTGTTTAGGTCAAGATTTTTAAATTCAGTACCATTATCTGACCTAATGACTTTTACCTTTTGATTTGTTTGGTTTTCAATTCTTATAATAAAGGATTTGATCAGTCCACTTGTCTCATCCTTAGTCCTTAGAAAATATACCCAAGTAAATCTAGAGTAATCATCAACAATAACTAAGCAGTATGATTTCTTACCTATGCTCATGACATTTGTAGGACCAAACAGATCCATATGCAACAACTGAAGAGAAGAAGAAATTGTGTTCAAATCTTTGGACTTATGAGAAGTTTTGTGTTGTTTGCCTTTGAGACAAGCAACACAATGATCATCACATGAAAAGACTTTTGAAGGCAGACCTCTTACAAGGTTGTTTTTAACAAGTTTATTCATTGTTTTAAAGTTCATGTGACACATCCTTTTGTGCCAAAGTGATGATTCATCCAAAGAGGCTTTTGAAACAAGACAGTTTAGGGATGAATCATTTGAAACATTTTCCATATTCAAACAATAGACATTATCCTTTCTAGGAGTTCTTAGTAGTATCATCTTTTCATCAACTACCTTGAATCCAGGAGCAAGGATAATGCATTATGAATCAGTGAATAATATACTATGCTTTTTGTCACAAACCTGTGATACACTTAACAGGTTGTATCTTAACTGCTCAACATAGTAAACATCTTCAAAGGACATCTTACCTTTTGTTACATCTCCCTTACCACTAATCTTACCTCCATCTGGAGTATTACCAAAGGCAACCTGCCCTCCATCAATTTTCTTGAAATTCTTGAGGCAAGCCATGTTCCCTGTCATGTGCCTAGAGCAACCACTATCAACATGCCAAATGCTCGTTCCCTTGAGCTGTTGGTTGCCCTGTACATAAGATAAATCAATTAGTATTGACTGGGAACCCAAGCCAAAGTGGTCTTGGGCCTCCCTTTCTCATCAAAGTACTTACACTCCTTTTTGATGAGATTTTTAAATTTAGAATACTCTTTACTGGAGTACTTTGTCAAGATGATTGGTCTAGAAGCACAAACACTAGAAGCAGTACTAATTTTAGAAGTACTAACAGAGTTAGTAGCACTAACAGGTTTAGCAGTACTAACCTTGTTAGAAGCACTAACAGAGTTAGCAGTATTAATATCTGATGAAGTACTAACAATGTTAGTTTTAGAAGTACTAATACTCTCAGCAGCACTAACATTGATAGCAGCAGTATTGCTTCTGCCAGCACTATCTTTGTCAACAACACTATTTGTGGTAGCAGTACTAACAGTTTTAGTGCTTTTGGGAACCCACATCTTGACACTCTCTTTTACAGTCTTTTTCTTCACGTGGCTTTTAGATTTAACAGGTTTCTTAGCCACATGGTTCCTTTCATCCTTCCTATAACCAAAGGGTTTTTGCACAGATCTTTGAAAATTTATCCTTTGGTTAATAGGATTAAAATAACAGTGCTTGGCAAGATGGTTCATTTTGCCACATATGAAACAAGGTTTTGGTCTGATGATTCTACTCAGATCAACTCCTTGTTTCTGAGCCCACTGATTATTCCAATTTCTTTGATTGCCCCTCCTTTTATCATGTTTTAGGGGCTCAGACTTATTACCCGCACACTGTTTGCAAAGAACAGGATTCACAACTGTAGTCTGCTTGTAATGGACCTTTTTAGACTTTCCCTCAGTCTTCTCTACGTCATCAGATTTGACCCAATCCCTTCCACCACCCTCATTGGTAAGAATGTTATTTTCTCAGTCTTGTCCTCAACAACTACTTCATCTAAAGGATCTATCTTAGTGGCTCCCTCATGCAAGTCCTTCCTATCCTTGGTCTCTAGCAAGTCTGATTTAGGAGGGATGTAGTTGTTGTTGTATGGTGGTGGTGTGGTATTGTACCCAATTCCTGGTTTAAGCTTATCATGGATTTGGACCTTTAGAATTGAATCCATGGCTTTAGAAGCATATGAAAACTTTTCCACATCTAGCTTAACCTTGGCTAGCTCTCCTCTCAACTTTTCATTCTCCTCTCTAGACTTTGTCAGTTGGATTTCTAGCTCATTTTTCTCCCACTTCCAGTAATTTGTATCACATGTGTGTTGAAGTTCATTGGCTTGGAACCCTTTAATTTGTTCCTCAAACCTTTCAACAATTTTCACATAGCTTTTTCTATCCTTTTCTAACCTCTTAAGGTCATCACTCATACTTTGGTTGTGATCCCTGTACCTTTTAACAGTGTCTATACAAGTTTGAGAACAGAGATTAGAGAGTACCTCAGTTGGAAGATCAGATACCTCTGCCATGAGAGCTTGATTTTGAATGGCCTCTTCTGCTTGATCACTACAGTCAAACCCCATTCCTTGTTGAGAAACAAGAGCTTGAGCAGAGTTTCTGTTCTGGTTGAAGCTTCCAGTCTAAGCTTGTTGGTGATTGTTGTGAGACACTCCACTTCTGCATTCCCTGGCAAAGTGTCCCTTCATATGACACTTGTAGCACTCCACCTTTGACTTATCAAAGCCTGCTCCATCTTCTCTTCTTTGGGAGAAGTTGTTCCTCCCAGTCCTCTTGATGAACTTCTTCACCCTCATAGAAAGCATGGCCATCTGCCATTTAATATCCATCTCTTCAAGATCATCAGGATAAAGCTGCTCCAAGTCATCATTGATTAAAGAGGAGTTACCATGGCTGGAAAGAAAGGCTTCAAAAATAGATTCATTGCCTTTTTCTTGATTTACTCCATTAGCAGCATTAACTGATTCAGGGTTAGCAGTAGAATCAGTTGATGCTGATAGGAGTGCAGCATTATGAACATATCCAGTAGGCTTCTTCTTTGCTTCCACCTCAGATTCAAACACTCTCAGATCATTGTACAGATCATCAAGTTTCTTTTTTTCCAATTTGTCATTCTGTCTGAATGAAACAGTGTACATGGTTCATTCATCTCCAAGAGATCTGAGGAACTTTCGGTTGACATCATCTTGTTCCATCTGGACTCCAACAGTAGCTAACTCACCAATTAACTTATTGAATCTATCAAAAGTTTGACTCATAGACTCATTCTTTGAAGATGTAAAATTTTCATATTGCTGCTTGAGAATATCCCTTTGATTCCTCTTAGTGCTCTTGGTGCCAGCAAATCTCTTTTCTAAAGCATTCCATAGAATCTGAGCATCAGTGCAGTGGTGAAACTGATGTTGATACTCATTAGGAATGGCCAAAAGCAGGGTGCTTAAGGCTTTCATCTCCAATTGTCTCACTTTCTTCTCAGCATCAGCTTTTGGAGGTGGTCTTCTTCCATCTTGTCTAATTTTACCTTCAGCAGAGGGACCATTCTCAACAATGTTCCACATAGATAAGTCTGTAAGGAGGATGTACTGTTTGATCCTAATTTTCCACATGTCAAACTCATTAGGTTTGAGCATGGGAACCTTTGAAACAAGAGTACTGTTTGATTCAACTGTGTTGTCCATGATGAATGAAGGTTTCTGAGAATACTAGGCTCTGATACCACTTGTCAAGATCTGATTCTTAACAAGAATAATGAAACTCATAAACAATATCAAAGAAGTTGCGGAAAAACACTTTAATATTCAAATATCGATGTAACAGTAAAGTAGAAATCACAACTTGTAAACTTTATTGAATGATTAAAGTTACAAGCTTTCACACAAAACCTCAATCTTGATGAACAGGCTCACCAAGACGAATTCTACTTCTCTAGAACTAGGGTTGTAAACCTTGAGGTCAATTCTCTCTCAAAACAAAAACTCAGAATACTCGTCTAACAAACTATTCTGAATAATTATATACATATACTGAAAATAAAAGATAATTACAAAACATAAAAGATTTTCAGTATATTCTTCCATAATTATCTTCAACCTTCCATGATTATCTTCAAACCTTGATCTGCACGGCTTACCAAGATTATCACATAAGCAGTATTAAGTCATAGCAGCATTAACACTCTGAGCAGTATTAATCTTCACCAGCAGTAGTAACTATGCTTAGCAGTATTAATTTCTACAAGCAGTAGTAATTTGGCTCAGCAGTAGTAACCATGTTGTACTGGTAGCAGTAATCATACTTAAACAAATCTTCAGTTCCCAACATGCGCTTTGATACCATTTGATGTACTCTTATACACAAATTAGTAGAATTCTTAGGATTGCATATAATTTCCACTGGTAAAATTGATGAAAACAAAAAGATATACCAGCATTCGAGAGGCTAGGCTCCCCCAAGGCTCACGCCAATGTAATCACTGAAACAGAATGCCTTTCCCCTCCCCTGCTCACACCTATTTAAGAGACTCTTAAAGCTACGTATCCCTTTTTACCCCTTGTAACAGGAAACTCCCACTTCCAAAATTACCCCTACACCTATTAACTGCTGCTATTACAACCTTATTAGAACTACTCCCCATTCTACCCTTCGCTAATAGCAACTTCTGGGTATAACAATAAACTCATAAAAGAAGACAAAACAAAATGAGCCTGCTACTGAAATTGCTATTCATTTCCGCTTCCGCTGTTAATCAGCTATCAGTTTAATTGTCTAAGCATATAAACATTATATTCTCAGACATCATTTATTTGAATATTGACATTACACCTTACGAGAGGAGAGTCAATACGTTTGTCCTGCTTTTGCGCTTTCAATTTATCATGATATGCCTTCTTCTTTGCTTGAGCATCCATTGCTCTGCAACAAATACTCAAAGATCAATCAAATATACTAACTCAAAATACTGGTTTTGAACAAAAAATCAAGGGCAGTGCAAGGATTTTCAGGGTGGTCCTCAATATCTTTACATTTGTATTCGAACTCACATACACTAGCGTGGTTTAGCTTAGGGGTGTTCGCAGTGCGGTTTGGTGCAAAACCGCACCGCATATACGGTTCGAGTATTTTCCCAAACCGCAAACCGCACCGCATAGACCTCAAACCGCACCGCGAAATGCGGTGCGGTGCGGTGCAGTTTATGCGGTTTATACCTAACGCACTTTACACCTACAATTCAATAATTATAAAATTAAAACTTCATTTTAAATTCAACGATTAAAAATATTCAACATTCCGATTCGTAAAGACATATTACATAAATATTGCAATTATTTTATATATACATATATGTGTGTAATATATGAAATTAAAAAATATATATACATATATATAATGTGCGGTGAGGTGCGGTTTGAAACACGGTTTGATAACCGCAAACCGCACCGCATAGTGCGGTTTGGTAAAAATGCAAACCACACCGCGGAAGTTCTAAACCGTGCTTTGTGGTGCGGTGTGGGTGGTTTGGCAGTTTAGATGAAAACCCCTAGTTTAGCTATGATGATCTTGTTTCATGAGTTGCACCGAATCAAGGGCGAAGCCAGGATTATTGCCTAGGGTAGTCCCAATGGCGGACCAAGGGATTTTTGCCGAGCGGGTGCACATTTAAATTGGATCTAACGTTCTCAAAGTCGCTCGACGCTTTTTTAGCTGAATTCAGCCTTCATGGCATTTTTAAGTTTTTTGGTTGATTTTGAGATATTTTTTAAGTTTTTGGTTGGTTTCGAGTGACTTTTTTGGGGTTTGGGGTTAATTTCGAGAGTATTTTTCGGTTTTGTGGTTGATTTTGAGGACTTGGTTAGTTTTTTGGGTTGATTTCGTAAAATTTCTTAACTTGTTATCCTTTACTTGTTTTTCTAGGTTTCTAATTATGTTTCCTTATGCATCTAGGATTTTATTTTTAGTAGGATATTTTGCAAATTTAAATTAACAAACCAAATTTATAGAACCCTAGATTGATTAAACAAATTAACATCAACAAGACAACGATAAAAACTAAAAACTCAAAACAAACAAATAAATCATTTAAACATATAAATAAAATCATGTGAACATAATTGTATAACATTATAACTAATCAATTCAAGGTAGAGACTAATATCACTTTAGGGCAAACCAATAATATCAAATTTAGGGCAAATGACTAATATCAAATTTAGGGCAAGCAAATAGTACATGTAAACAAATCAATGAAATGATGTAAGAACATCTCCAACCGGGCGGTATATCCTTTTTTTTTTCGGTCGGAGACCTCCAATCGACCGGTATAATTTTTTTTTTGCCGGCCTTTGGTTTCACACGGCAAATATGCCGGCCTCTCCTTCAACCGCTATTTCTTTAAACCCTAGCTTGACCCACTGTTTTGTATTTTTTTTTACTACCAAAATTCATTTAATACCAAAATTAAAATTTTAATATTAATAATTTGTTTTTAAAATTAACATATTTATATTAAGTAAATTATACATACATTTAATATATATTTGGTGTTTTTTTAGAGTATGGTTGGAGTTAGATTGTTTTTTGGTGTTGATGGGCCCACCAAATTTGGTGTTTTTGGTATTAAATTTAGTGTTGTGGTTGGAGATGCTCTAAACATAATTTTATAATATTGTAACTAATCAATCTAGGGAAATGACTAATATCAAACTTTGTGGACAAAATTTTAAATTTGAGTTGGGTTTTAGGAGAAGACCTGAATGAGAGATTGAGAGGGTGATTGAGTGAGTGAGACAGTGAGAGCCTGAGAGAGTGATTGACTGGAGAAGGTGACCGTTTGTCCCGCCACCGGCGTTTGCGACTTGGAAATGCGTCCGTGCGAACAAACAACCGAACAGAACAGAGGCGGATTCTGTTTCAGTAGTGCGAAAATTTTACAAATTTTGAAACCTCTGATCCGTATTGATGCAGAATAGTAATTCTACCCGAGCCGTTCGGGGAACGGGTTCACCCAACCGGGTACCAGGCCCCGGGATCCCCAATAATGCATTCTCCGATCCATCCCCAATTGTTGGAATAAAAATAAAAATGATATTATAAGAACAAGAATAAAACAACATAGCTATGTGTTTCTTCAAATGGGTCTGCACAACATAGGAGAGAACGACAATTGGTGGAACATCCAAAAACATATGAACGATGTTAAACATATATACAAGTTCTATGAACCACACAAAAACACATATTGAACACAAAAAATTTGTCGAACCACACAAAAGCAGAAGCAGCAGCAAAAAACAAAACAGTTAGGTGAAGAGTTTGATTGTAGATGAGATGAGATAAGATGATTTCGATTGAAGATGAGATGAGATTGGAACGTACCTGATGAAGAGATGAGCATTCGATTCGTGTGGAAAGGATGTGCGTTTGTCGTATCTGATGAAGAGGGAGGCGGCTATGATTGGACCGGAATAAAAAAGGGGAGGCTAAATGCACCAAATTTTTTGCTAAATACACCAAAAGTGATTGACAAATGATTGTGTTTTTTTTGTTTTTTCGTCTTTTTGTTGTTTTTTTTCTTCTTTTATTTTTATTATATATTTTTGTTTATTTGTATTATATGGTTTTAAAAGATTTTTTTTACTTTTTGTTTTGATTTGAAAAGAAATAAATATTTATAAATATAAATATTACTAATTTTTTTTAATTATATAATTATAAAAATAAAACATAAATATTGTGATTTAACATATAAATAGAACATAAAATAATCTATATTACATTCGATTATTCTAAAATAACATTATCCGTAGTACAATTAACACGTAAAAGCTTCATGTACTTCTTTATTCGCTCTGAATACGGGGTAGCCCATCCAGCAGCACACGGATAACTGTAATGGAAATAATGTCCTACAATTTACAGAAACGGATATCATTCTGCCATATCTAATTTCACATAATGGTTACCATTAACGTACCCGATTGTAAAAACAACATGTTCATACCACACTGGCGGAGTGGACCTAAGCGACAAGTACGTCCCACTGCCGGTCATACTTATAACATGTGATATCACATTATATTTTGAAGCAATCAAGACACCTATTTCAGGCATTGTCATCCAGTGTTCAAATGGTGCACCTTGATCTGATCGAAAGAAGTTTAAAGTGTTGTAAGTAATATCCCAATGTTCACCTCCAAAAGCGTTGATGTACTCTGTCTTGTATGTATCTAACTCTTCCATCAAGTTATACCGAATTATGGGTCATGCATCTTCATGAAGACCTAGAGAGATAGCTATTGCTCGGAATCCGCAATTTCCATCACCTATCACATCATGTACCTGCTTGATGTAAGGGTAAAACAATGCTGGAAATTGATTGATATATGGATGTGCATTATAATTTTTGAACATGAAAGAATTGTGTCTTACTGGTTCTTGGTAGCTCATTTTTTCCTTGTCAACAAATCTAGACGTATTCGAACTACTACGTCTAAGGGGTCTTTCACTTGTAAAAGACGGGTCAACATGAGTCGGAAATGAGGGATCCACATGAATTTTTCTGAAAAGCTTATCCTTCAACGAGGGTCGTCCACGAGTAGTCTTGTTAACAACAGGTTTACGAACCCATGTTTTTGATGCACTGGCTATCTCTTTTATCTTCCTCAGTAAACTGAACTTACCAGATCTCGATTGCTTTTTAAAATCCTCAATAAACATTTGGACTTCAGCTTCACAACCTACGTCATCATCTTGTAAAGATTTGCACGGTGATAAATCAAGCGTCGTCTAAAATATATCAACTGAATCAATTGGGATAAGATGACATTTGTTCAAGTATTGCATTTGTTCGTGCGCACATGACAGCCCATAACTTGTACGTAGTAGATAACTACAATTTTCAGAAAATAAGCCATCAGATTGAGCTCGCTCATACTCTTGGAATATTATGTTTAATGCATAATGTGAAACAAAACCACACAATTGTTAGAAGTGTGGTATGCGATGACGATGTTTCGTGACACTTTTGCTCTCTTGGACACTTGCTTTAATTTATGTATCTTGTGACTGAATGAGATGATTGATTTTGCTCATAAATGTCGGTAGACTTGATTGCGCTGAATCCAAGTAAGTTTTCAACTTGGAATGTTGACTCTCCACTCTGTTTCTTGTTTGATTTCCAAAGTGGAGAAATTTGTCAGTCCAAACAGATACAAATATTTCTTTATATGGTTTGAACCATGTGTCATTCAGATAAGCAAGAACACTTGAAAATTAAAACAATTTAACTTTTTTAGTAATTATTAAACTTACATGTAACATTTTACTTTTAATAATATATTAAGGCGTACCTAGATAGCTTCGTAATATTGCTTCAAGTTGTGATAAATGAAACATGTATGTTTCATCCGTTACCGAGTCAACCAATATCACCCATGCATTGTAAACAGTCATAATTTGATGTTATTGTTGGTCTACAATTTCTCATAATACTTTGGAAGATGTGTCATCTACAAAGTAATCTTTTAGCATCAGGAAATACAATACTTCATGCTTTCACCAGTGCCAACTCTCTGTCTGTGACGATCACACGTGGGTAAAGACATCCATCCATCAATGACTGTAGACAATTCAATGCCCAAATATAATTGAATTTCTTTTCCCTGTGCATAAAGACAAATGCTACACAGAATGTCTTATTAGTTGAAGTTACACCAACAATTTCAAGAAGAAGCATCTCAAACATGTTCGTTTTATAGGTGGCATCCATCAACAACACGTGTGGAAATGCACGCCATATCTCCAGTGATCTTGGGTGAGCAAAGAATAAATCTTCCAACTGATTAGTCGAGTTGTTTGCACGATCAAAAAAACGTAGACTTCTTCCTGTAAAAATGACATCACAACTTGCATTGGAGTTCTACCTGCCACCTTCTGAAGTCGAATTTTCTGGCATTGATTGTATATAGTTTTCTTTGTAGACACATTATCTGGATATTGTTGCTTTATTGTTGATAAAATATCTCTAGGTTTCACATTGTTTGTTGACAAATCTTCCACCAATCGAGCTTCATTTTCAAACAATCGTCTTGCATATGCATGTCCCTCCAAATGTAATGCAATATCATGATTATGTGCATCACATATCATAACTAAAGTCCAACAATCATTACCTAAATGATTCCCTACCAGGTTAAATGGACAATTTGTTTTTCTTCTGCCAGTATGTTTACTAGAGGTTTTGTTACTCCTGTATGTACCACCACAATCACATTGAAATTATACTTTATAATTGCCCCTACTTGCATCACTATTGTTTCTTTTAATAACAATAACGAAACCAAGTGAATATCACATATTGCGTACCCAATCAATTAGATTTTTACGAGAATTAAACACCTGAAATTGACTTTTTTTTGTTACAAACTACTAACTTTACCAGATAATTTAACAAGATAAAATGAAACATAAACTTACCATATCAGTAGAAAATGCGGATGGTTGAGGGATTTCACAAGCTTCAGTTAATTTGTTTAAAAAACATTATCATCCTACACAAACACATAAAAATATGAAACGGGATAACATAATATATATATATATATATATATATATATATATATAATGTAGTGGATGAAATACCTCATTATTAGAATTATGATACCATTGAAAATCTTCACCCCAATTCGCCATTTTTAAACCGATAAATTGAAAAAATCACGATTTACATAGTGACATGAATAGTGACGTGCATAGTGACATGAATAGTGACATGCATAGTGATGTGAATAGTGACATGCATAGTGACGTGAATAGTGATGTGCATAGTGACATGAATAGTGACGTGAATAGTGCATAGTAATTGTAAATGTTCTCGATATATATTTTTACAATTGTGAAACATATATATCAATTATATGATTTAAGAAGAAGTTTATACCTCTAGGAATGATTTGAAGCGTAGATTCTGAATATGTAATTGATTCGTCGATTACTTCAATGGATTGAGAGCAAATCTAGACAGAAGTTGGAGAGATTTTTAGAGAGAGAAACACATGAAGAAGAAGAAGTGAACGAATTGTTTGAAATCTCTAATCACATATATATAGAGAGTAAATTACAGATTTGGTCCCTAACGTTTGGCGTTTGTTACGGAATTGGTCCCTAAAAGAAAAATACATTTTACAAAGTTATAATAAAATGTAATTGTTACAAAAAGAAAAATACATTTTACAAAGTTATAATAAAATGTAATTGTTATAAAAAGAAAAATATATTTTACAAAGTTATAATAAAATCAAAAGTTACAAATTTATAAAATCAAATAAAATCAAAAGTTTCAAATTTTATAAATTTATAAAATCAAAACAGACACACACACACACACACACACACACACACATATATATATATATATATATATATAATGATTGGATCGGAAAACCAAACATTCATTATTTGCACTTTTTGATGCAAATAGCACCCCCATAAAAAATTGGGCTATGGGCCCACTATATTATAACAGACCAAAGACATCCTTTTATATCCATTCCCTTTGATTATAAACTAACACTTATATTGTGGGAAGGTAGGGGTAGTTTTGCCGTTGCAGAATGATTTAGTGTAGAATGTTAGGGCCAGGATGATTAACCTCTTAACGATTCATAGTTGCTTCGAAACCATTAAGAGTAAACAAAGGACCCGAAGTCGTCGTTGGTTTTGGCCAATGCTCATCCATCATCTTTTTAGTTCTGCAAAACTCTTGGAAGGGCAGACCTGAACAGTTTTTGTTTTTCTTTCAGAAAGATATTTAATGGCAAAATCCTTATTTTCAGGTTGTACCTTAATGGGCGGATTATTACATCCTGTGGGGATTAGGCCTCAAATCCTGTTAGGTCGGTTTTGCTGCTGCTTGATAGAAGAGTAAGGCTATCCTTTTGTTCCGGGAGGAATAACCTCTTATCATATTGCAGCGAAAACCTAAGGTTCGTCCACGGAGAATGAGTGAAAAAGATCGGTATTTATTTCACCCAAGATTGGGCCTCTCTACCAGGTGACCGTAGGTGACAGGCGAGGTCTTAATAAAAAGTATAGCTCCATGAGCAATAGCCTTTCATGGCCACATTAATATACATTTCTTGTTGACTTTTAGTCAGTCATTTTAAAGGTCATGGGTGCATTCGCAATTCTCACTGCTTAGCCATAGTTGTAACACTTAATTTTCAAATATAGTTAATAGATCTACCAAAAGATATATATATATATATATATATATATATATATATTCTTTTCTACTTCTTTGACATATATTTATTCGTCAGAAACTAGTTTGTATCGGCTTTGGCTCAGGACAATAGCACCATGAATACAAAATTTCCTGCATTTTTTATTTATGATTTTTATTTTCAGGGATTGGTATAATGATAATGGTTGAAAGAGAATTATGTGTTATAAAATGCATACAATAAAAGACTTATATAGCCACAGAGTACAAAGGTCAATAACAAAGGTGGAGCAATTCAAGGGACTATTATAGGAAAATATAACATCCTTGACTAGGTATTTACAACATGATATTCACAAAACAATTTAATTAGGTGGAGATATCTCGTGAGGATATTGTGGACATAATACGCCCCCGCAAGATGGAGGATCCATCGGAGACTCCTATCTTGGACCGAAGTGTTAGAAACAAGTTACGCCCGAGTGGCTTGGTCAGTGCATCGGCGAGCTGATCAATGGAACTTATGTGTAGAACCCGTAGTGAGCCATCAACCACATTTTCACGAACAAAATGGTAATTGAGTGCCACATGCTTCATTTTGGAGTGGTAAACTGGATTAGCGCATAAATAGGTGGCACCAGTATTATCACAATATAAGGTAGGAGAGTGTGAAATAACAATGCCTAGTTCATGTAACATATTTTGAACCCACAATACTTCAGATGCTGCATTATTTAGGGCCTTATATTCTGCTTCTGTAGATGAACGAGAAACATATTTTTGGCGAGCCGAACGCCACGAGATAATGTTCGAGCCGAGGTAAAGAATATATGCGGTGGTAGAGCGACCACCATTTGAGGCACCGCCCCAATCTGAATCTGAGAAAGCTTTAATATCCAAGGTAGAGGCTCGTTTTAGAAATAAGCCATGATGAATCGTTCCTTTGAGGTACCTGAGAACTCTCTTTAACGCATGCCAATGTGTTTGAGTGGGTAAGTGCATAAACTGAGATAGTTTATTCACAGCAAAGGAAACATCCGGTCTCGTGAAGGCTAGATACTGAAGAGAGCCAACCAATCTCCGGTAAGGTGTAGGGTCCACGTGCGGTGACTCATCCATGAAGGAAAGAACAACTGAAGAACTCAAAGGGGTTGCTACCTCCTTGGCACCATCCATACGAAAGTTTCAAAGTAGTCCTTGCCATGTTGTTGTAGAAACCCTTTGGCAACTAAGCGAGCTTTGTACTTTGCAATAGTGCCATCCGGATTTCGTTTTATTCGAAACAACCATTTGCATCCGATCGGAGTTTGAGACGAACGAGGAACAAGCTCCCAAGTGCCATTGTGCAGGAGCGCATTAAACTCATGGTCCATGGCCTGACGCCATTTGGGGTCTTTTAAGGCTTGGTTGTGAGTGTTTGGCTCAACTGTTGGAGGGATAGGATGTAGGGTTGTGGAGTTGACAAAGGAAGAATTTTAATATTTTTGGTTAGGTTTACGAGGCCGTGAAGGAGGGAGGTCGGGAGTTGGGTGAGGATCATAATTATTTGGCAGAGGGGTAGGTTCTGTACTTAGGTCGGTTTCGGGGGAGTTGACAACAACGGTGGTATGGGAGTTGGATCTTGGTTCATGATTTTGGGCAGTAAGTGATTGCGGAGTGAGGGAAGAATGTGGTGGACTGGGAGGAACCGATGGTTGAATAGGATTAGACGAGACATTGGAAGGGGATGATGGGAGGGGTGTAACAGGCTGTGGAGAAGAACTAGAAGGATGAGGTGGGAAGGGGAAGTTGTGTGGTGAAGGGGATGGAGATAAGAAGGAGGCAACAATGTGCAATTGTGAGGAGTGAAATGATTTAGTAGAAGGAAAGGTTGAGTCAATGAATTACACATGACAAGAGTGGTAGAGACGAAGGGTTCCAAGATCATAACATTTGTATGCAGACTTGGAGGTGGAGTAACCAAGAAAGATACAGGGTGACGAACGGGGTTGAAGTTTGGAGGTGGTGTATGGTCTTAGCCAGGGATAGCAGAGACAACCAAAGGGCTTGAGTTTAGAGTAGTTAGGGACTTGGTTGAATAGGGCTTCATAAGGGCTTTTGTGGTTGATTATGGTGGCGGGTAGTCGATTTATGAGATAAACGGCTGTTTGGAATGCACGAGACCAGTAATGGAGTGGTAGTTTGGCATAGTGAAGTAGAGACAGTCCAGTTTCAACGATGTGTCTATGACGCCGTTCTGCAATGCCATTCTGTTCCGGGGTGTGAAGCGGCATGGTGTAGTGAGATATATCGTGAGTCTTAAGATATGTGTTTAAGCCTTGGTATTCACCCCCATTGTCAGTGAATAAGGAAATAAGTGGTGTTTGAAGGAATTTTTCCACAAGTGTTTTGAATTGAGGAAAAAGTTGTGCAACATCTTACTTTCGTTTGATGGGGTAAAGCCAGACGTATTTTGTGTGAAAGTCAACAAAAAGAACATAGTATTGGAAGTTGTCGACTAATTTTTGAACTGGGCCCATACATCATAATACACAAGTTGCAAAGGTTTAGTAGTAACAAAAGAATTTGGCCCAAACGGCAACTTGTGACTTTTATTAATGGAACAGGACGCACAATGAACAGTAGAATCAAAAAGGTAATTTGAGAACTAAGACCCATCAATTTGACAATGTGTTTGAAGACTTTAATAGACGGATGCCCTAACTTATGATGCCATTCTAATGGAGAGAATTTGGTGAGATGGTTGATGTGTGATTTGGATGGTGGGATAGCATGGTAGATATCTTCAATGTTCTCTCCCCGCATGAGACGTGCCCCCGTGCGTAGATCCTTCACAAAAAATCGTGTGGAAAATATTCCACAGAAACATTGTTAGTCCGACATAGTTTTGCAACTGAGATAAGGTTCCGTTTTAAATTGGGAACACATAAGACATTTGACAAAAGCAAGTCTTTCGAGGGTGTGCTTCAGTGTGTAGAACCAATATGCGAAATTTGTAAACTTTTACCATCACCGAGAATGATCTCGTCCGGGCCACCATAGTCGAAAACATTTTGGAGATTGGCACTATTAGAGGTGACATAGTTGGAGGCGCTACTGTCGAATAACCATTGCGGGAGGCTATTCGTCGTTGTAACATTGGCAACCGGCGAAGATGGTTGAATGTTGGATATGGAGATGTTGTTGTCCCGCAAGAGCCGAGAGAGCTTCCTGCAATAGTAGAGGTATATTATATAAATAAGAAGCTAATGTTCTGTTACTTGAATAAGAGATAATTTGATGACTAATGTTCTGTTTACCTTCCATATTAGATCACGTTTCTTAATTATATAGTTTTATTATTACTATGCATTCAAAAACTCTCAATTCAAGTGGCTGCCTGCCAATTGAGGGATATTAGCGGAGGTTTCTGATCAAACCTGACTTTGGCAAGTGGTCAACATAGTTGCTGCACTAAACATATACCAAATTGACAACAATTAATCGGACTAATGTGAGGCAACTCTCTAATAAATTCTCCAAATGTTGTCAGAAGATTTCGACCAATTCATCTACACCGGAACAACCTACCTAAGTTCTCAATATTTTTAAAGCCAATAGCATCCTCAGATCTGATCTGATTTCAAATCTTTGAATAGAGTGTTATGATGATGATCTTAATCCAAATTTCCTGTATTTGCATCTTCAACCATGAGGATTTAGGATTAATAAACTCCTATTTTGTCGCCAAATGAGTCACTTAACTGCGGAGTTTTGATGGGATCCATTGCATATTATGAGTCACTTGTTGAAGCCCTAGAGTGTAAAATATCATGATTTTAGTGCTAGCTTACAAATAAGTGTTACCAATATTATTTTTAGGCTGCATATGGTTTTCTCCTCTCCAAGACACATAATGGTTGCTGAAGGATGCTTGATTGTCATGGAAATCTTCTATAAAATGGACTTTTCGTTACCAGGCCTTTTGATTTGCTGCACTCTTGGGCTTTGGTATGTACAAATGCATCGAGAAATTCTAACTTGCACGGGCATCATGTAAATAATTCGATATGCACTAGGAGACGTGATCAGTTGGAAAATGTTACATATCCCGTGTTGTGTATTTCCTGGAAATATGTCGTCATGCTTTCTGCAGGTAGCTCATGGTTTTAGTATGCAACCCACTTTGTTAAAAGGATGCTTGATCAAGCGTTTGCTTCTTGCAACATAGGACATCCATATGGGGGTTTTAAAACTGGAGTTAATGGAGGCAACAAGGGAAGATGACCGAGTGTCACTCAAAAATAGTAGGCCACTCTTGCATTAACCAAGTTATGTTTAAAGCATTAGCCGGCAATTTAGAGTTGTTTTTTTCTTTTTTGGGCAGCATATTAAAAACAAGAATGTCTAGAAATCTACATCCTTGTAGGATGAAACAGAACCAAGAGATTACTTTGCAAACGGATGTAAATGGTTCCATTTTGAGGCTGCATCAGCTAGTTTGGGATAAGAGGCTTCTTGTTCTTTTTGCTATATATGCCCACATCTTTTAGTGGCTGTGTCCGATGTCATACGGTGTCAACATAATAGTGGAATTTGCCTGTCTGCTTCCCTCTAATTACAGTATTGGGTAAGTTGAGATATCCCTGATTAGATTTCTGAATATTGATTTGGCATTCTTTAATGGTGCATATCTATTGTTGTTGTTGCCATGTTTTTAACAGCTTTACTGTGATCTCGCAGAAATATATGAAGCAACAACGTCTTTGGAACATGATAAAATACATGATGGTTATTTCAGCACTGGACAAAATTCTCAAAACTCATAGTCAATAGTAGTAACTAAAAACTCCAGGCTGAATATAGATTCCCATTGAGCTTTGAATCCGAATTTCCACCTCTTGAATCTAAAGCCAAGAGGCTAGATACCGTTGAAGCTAAGCGTTTGATGATCACAAAAGACGACAATGTATGTGGTTTGCAGAATGAGTACAAGCATTGATAGCCACATCTCTTGCAACTTTCAAAAACATCAACCCCATTGCTTCAGTTGGAGAGGCAAATAAGGTACACATACATGCTTACCTGCTAGCATTACATTCACTATGTGTGATTCTTTCCATCTACTTTCTAGTCAAGTTGGCTTTTGTTTGTTGGTAAGAGAGGGTCAGTTCTGTCAAATCACATAGGTTACATCACATAGCAAAACTTTTATCATTGCAGATTTGGAGCTACAATCATCAGGGTGTAAAATGGAACAACAGATGCAGTTGCCAACAGCAGCAAAACTCCATTTTTCGCTTTTTTCTATGCAGATTGAATCTCTTTGGGATTCAGTCCGAATATAGCGCTGACAAAACTCCATGCTCGCTTACCTTGCATGTTGTTACATTACATGCTTTCCCGAAAGTTGAATGTTTGTAAACGTGGATTTAGGGTTGTTCGTGATGATGTGTGGTTTTTTTGTTATCTAAAAGGCCAACATATCAGAAGCGGACCAACACTTGGCCTAGCTGGTTATCATTGGCTCGGGATCGGGTTTGGGTCTGGCTAATTACATGTAGATGCTAATTACTTTGTCAAGTCTTGCATTTGAATTCCATATATGCTGAACACGTTTTGGAAGTCTTACATATCGATACTCTGCTAAAGTCTTTGAACTAACATATACCTGACCTCACCAATCAAGCAAAACTCCATCGGCTAAAAACGGAAAATAAATAAACCCCAGATATTAGAAAATACAAGGAACATCAACCAAAAACTGAAAAAGTACCTCGAAATCAACCAAAAAACTTGAAAATCCTTCGAAATCAACCAAAAAACTTAAAATTTCCTTAAAACAGTGGAATTCGGCTAAAAACACATCGGAGTATTTTGTGGGTCTTTGATTTACTTTAAAGGTGCCCCTCGTCGGCAAAAATCATGGGTCCACCATTGTTGACAGCACGTCCATAACATTTGCAACATTTTCTCCGACTCAGAGATAGACTATCTTGTGTTATAAATAATTTGTACTTTATGCAATGAAAAGTAAATCTAGAAAGTTAAGAGGTAAATATGCTACAGCAACTTGTACATCCTTCAACAAACACCATACATCGTAATGGAAAAACCTAAAGATTGGGCTATATATATATATGCTTAAATACAAGTGTCTATAAAGAAGTTTAAGCACATTTATTTTTTGAATACAACTTCTGAAGTTCTTCTACTTCAATCGTGACAAAAATGTGTGCTTATTTATTTTTCTCACCATTTTTTCTTTCTTTTTAGCCCTGCTCGACGAACGGATTACTTCGTGCCACTATGCTCGTCGACCCATGAAATAATATCATCAAAAACACGAAGAATCATGTCGTCGGGTTCACCCTCGAGAAGCGCATGATAAGCATCATCGTAGAGGTTAAGTTTCTTGTCCTTACTCCTAGCTTTCTCGTACAAAGCTTTACTGACCGACGCATCCGTTACTGTATCAGCTTTTCCGTGCAGGATCAACAATGGCAACGAGACCTGCCAAAACATAGAACACGAGCACATAAAATAATATATAATTAAAGCAGTTGTCGTAGTCATAATCATTTGGGGTACGTTTGATACACAGACGGAACTGAACAGGATTGGCCGGCACGGCAGGCAAGTGAAAGAATGGTGCAAGGTGTTTTAATTTAACATGCGTATTTTAGTAATTTACCAATCTTGTAACATCTCCCTAATTTTTGTTTCACATGTTTTGGTGGGACAAAAAACATGCATTTTTGTTAGACCTGGCAAAATCTAACACGACACGCTAACTTGACACGAACTCGACACGAAATAAACAGGTTTGGGTAATACATTTCAACCTGTTTAAGTAAACGGGTTGACACGACACGACACGAAAATTAAACGGGTAAGGTTAGGGTCAAAATTTCAACTCGAAAATGACCCGAATAACCCGTTTATATATATGTATATATATTTTTTATAAGTTTTCTTTTTAATGCTTTGGATTTTTAATGTTTTAGATTTTATAAGTTTAAACTATAAAATTTGGATTTATAATGTTTCCATTTGAATTTTGGATTTGTACTTTTTTGTGAATTTTTTATTTTTAGTTTTATAAATGTTAAATGGGTTAGGCGGGTCGTCTCGGGTTAGGGTTGGAATTTTCTGACCCGTTTATTAAACGGGTCGGGTTAGGTTTAGGGTTAGACATTCTCAAACCGTTTAACTTTGCCAGGTCTAATTTTTGTCCATCTAAGTTATGTCTCGTCTCGTTCTAAATGTCGCACCAAATGTGAAACAAGTTTTTGTTTTGTCTGTCCCTCGTACCAAACGCACCCTTATAGACGTACTTTTTCAAGTTGACTTTCGATCTCCTCGGTTGTGTTTAAGAGCTCCAAAGCCGTTCCCAAACGCGGTCTATCCTTGTAAGCGATAACATTGTAGCTCGTCTGCATACGGTGAACAGTTAATAGTTGGTTTCAATATGTATTCAAATAAGTTAAAAACAGCAAAACTTAAAACAAACCAGAGGCTTCTTTTTCGGTTCTCTGAATGCCATATCAGCTAGATCCTTTTGTGGAACAAGCTTCGATCTTGGGAGAACCTTCGCAACACCTATGAGAAATTGCTTTACTGCCCATGGTGGGACTACATCGTCTGCAATCTACACTTCTTCCAATTAGTTACGTCACCACACGTTAGTTAACACAGTACATAGAATCGCAAGGGCAGAATAGTACTTTGCACATAGGCGCGACAAGGATTGCGCCATTCCAGAACTCGGGTTGCTTCAAGTGCACCTTCAGAGCCACGGCTCCACCCATCGACTGCCCGAGCAAGAATCTCGGAAGATCACGTAATTCTGGATTCTCTACAACCCCAAAAATTATAGTATATAAATTTGATTATTCGTTAGCATCAAACAACTCATCCTTTTTCTTTTTGGTAAATGTGGGTTTCCGAGCCAACTTACGTGCACCTCAACTAATCCCATGGGACCCTGAAGATAACAAGCAGAAAAATCCCCCCTACGGAAACTCGTACTCTACGGAGACTGATATTGGCGACTTTATTTGCTAGTTGAGCTGGCCCTCAAGGTTGCAACGACTAATCTTGGTGTGATAACAACCATGATTTAAAGCAATAATGGTTCTACTATAGATTTGATCAGTAGGACCATACCTTTTATTTTCGAATAATGTTCGATAACATCATCTACTAGACTGTTGAAGCTTGGAATAAAGCCATGAAGACCTTCTGAAAGACCAAATCCTGGAAAATCCATGGCAAGAACTCCGAGTCCAGATGAAGCCAACTTTCTAGCAATTCCTGTACATGCCACAGTGTTCGATCACAATCTGGATGCCTTCAAAATAGTGGCTTTTAATAGTCGTTATGAACGCATACCTTCAAAGAAAAACGTGCAGGTGTCACCATAACCATGGCAGAAACAAATCACGGCTTTGGGAGATCGTTTCTCTGGAAGCCAACTTTTCGAGAAAATTTCCAACCCTCTAGAGTTCACCTCATACGACTAGAAAAAACAGGGGACGCAAGATCAATTGACCATCCGTACTTAGAAATTTTTTGAAACATATTAGCATTAACTTAAACCGTTGTTTTAAGTGTTGGATCGATGAGCTGAATGATGACACAACGTTCGATAGTGTTACCTCTTTTGTCTTTAATCCATCACACGATGTCTGTAAAACATTTGAAAACAAGCAGCAAGTGTTATTCCAAGCATTAAGTATCTGGTACAAATTATACAAACTTGAACCAAGGATCCTAAAAACCAAACACATGATTATTACTGTCACCGATCGAACATTCCCAATCTAGTCTCGTATATTCTATCAAGAATATGAAACTTCTAGCCAAAAATTCAACCTTTTCTAGATATGGCAAAGGTACCAAAGCCCTTTTGGCCATGGAGGTTCACCTGCGATACTCAGGGCCATTCGTGGTCGCCGGGAGGATTAGTCGTGCTTAAGCAGGCCCAAAAAAGGGTATTTTTTTTTGTTTGGTCTTTTGCATAAACCAAAATTCATCCCATTAATTAAATGCCCAAAACTATTCACATATATATGATATAAGTAGTCAAAGTTCCAATTAGAATTTTCCGAACACAAATGCAATTTGGGCACAATCTTGAATCACATTTTTCTGGTTTACATCATTTCTGCTGCAATAAAAGCATGAAACAAAAGATTGCACCTTTATGTAACAAATCAATACAATTTCGTTTTCCATTGTTCTTTACTTTTCTTTTCTTGGCCACCTAAAATCGATCAATAAATGCATTCAACACAATACCTGTGTTGTCCATTATTAATACTTTTGGAATCAATAAATGCATCCAACAACATCCACTTTACAGAACACACCACAACCAATTTAAAACCATCATACTCGAAACAGAAATAGCAAAATTTACAGTAAACAATCAATCAATCACCTTGAACAAAATATGATCAATGTTAAGCTGCACATCCTTGAAGGCCTCACGTGCACGACGCCTAGCTTTCACGTCATCCATGTTGGCATTAAGCGTCTCCTGTAATTCAGGTGTCAATTCTTCGACCTTCAACATTTTAGCAGCTGCGATTCCTCTTCTATTGGGTGACGAAGCTAAGACCCTAACCCTAAAATCTAACAAATTCGAAAAAGGGTTCTTTCAGTCGGTTGAAAACAAGAATCGAAGTTGGTAAGTTTATCGAGTTGTTGATGGGGTTTGTTGATAGGATTTACCGTGAACCAAGTGTAACCTTCTGGTAAAGTTTGCAACTTTCAATGCCATATGTTGTTGATTATGATTTAAGTATTATTCCAAGATGGAGTGAGAGAAACGCAATCTGATAATGTTGATGGTTTATTCAAAATTGGCAAGCTAGACTAGGAATTTGGAACTTTTTAAGGATAGAGTTATAGAATGGGTGTCCATACTATTTCTAAACTTGCAATCTTTGTCTTTCGATTATCCAACATACAATTTCAGTCCCTTGATCATAAATTCTATTACAAAAAGAATCTATATTTGTATGGATCGGAATGTCGGGTGATCGGAATCTATATTTGTTTGGATAATATGTTTCTCTTGTATCCGTTTTTTTTATTGTTATTATATATATCTTTAACTAGTTCGTCTATTTTATTTGATCTTACTTTTTTGATTTTTCCCCTTTTGCCTCCCCTCCCCCCTCTTCCCTTTTACTCAAGTCGAAGTTCCTCTAAAAACAGTTATTCTACTACCCCATACCCCATTACAAGTCTATGTACATCTTGCCTTCCCTATACCCTACCACATATGAGACATCCTGTCCTCACTTGGGTTTTAGTTGCATTGGTTATTAGATTATTGAACGGACATGAGACTCCCTTAATGATAAATTCTGGAAAAAAAACTTGTATGACATTACAATGTTTTTATTGTACTGATCTCTCAAGGCCATGTGTAAGGGTGCACATGTGTTGGGTTGTATGGATTGCACCAATTAAAATTACGATGGTTTTAAAAAAACCAATCTCAACTTAATCCGTTAAAACATATTAACCCAACCCAACCTTGGGTTGGTCGGTTAGTATTTGATGGTTAATACATAAATCCCCATTATAAGCAAGCCATAACGATCGACGCGACATTTTTGCAAACACCAATCCGACCCTTACTCAATAGGGCAATACGGGTATTGATCAAGTAAATGGACTGGCACCCCTTCGAAAGTTTTGAAATATTTGTGTCATGCTTCAAAGCCACAACAACCTATATATAAGCAAGAATGTCGTAAGGCAACTGGCTTACCACTGTTGCTTCCTGCTATGAACAGCTAGTCAATTTCATACGACCATGTGGGGTGGCACAAAATTTGCATGTGCGTTTATTACTAACTGCAATCAACTAACACAAGGACAATAACATTTTTGAAACAAAAAACTGATCACAAACATTAGAGGTTCTACATTGCCTTGTTAGATGTGTTTGATTCATCATTGTCTTCATATTTGGGTGACTTAGGAGTATTGTCAATCGCTCGATTCACACCTATACATATAAAAAAGTAAAAAACAAACACTTAACTAAATCAAACTGCAATAACTTCTATCGTTAGTCTGTTTTTGTTGTCTATCTACATATAACTCTCCTTCTTCTAGAAGAATGCAATAATTTATAAGTGAACTATCTTTATACTTCATTAGTATGCTTACCTCAACAGTTGTTATAGAGTGTTGGACGATTGATACATTAATTAAATCCCAATATATTATTTCAATATCAGTAACTTCAGAGCAAAATATAATTGATGTTAATTTACATATATCCTTTTGGTTTGGTATTGCTACCGCGCATGACTTCGAGAGTCGTGATAATATTACTGAGGAACGTCTTTATCAGAATATTTTTGCTTCTCACTTCTTTGTTAAAATTCAAATTAAGCTTTTATATAAACAACAAATGATTCAATTTGTCGATAGATAGGCTCTGGAGATATTAGGCTTTCTTTAGGACATGATCATTTAGTTGGGCGTTGGCTTAAACACGTATAATAAAACTTATTTAATATTTTAAAACCTTAATTGCAATTACAGAAAAATTACCATACACTTGAGAAAAATGAAACAAGTGGTGTCTGTGACTCGTATGCAGCCCAAAACAAATTTTCAAATTGGATACGAGTGTACTTCTTCCAAAAAATTGGCATATATATGTCTAGCACATTGTATTAATATAATGTAGTTAGTAATTAGAATATCACATTCATAATATATTAGCAAATGTGTGTAGTTAATTATTAGTATATTACCTTACGTTGATTTGGCATCAATGTTACCCCTAGCCCATCAGTCAGTCAATGCAATTTCCTGCATTAGATATTCTAAAATCACTTCGAACTCTCTTTACTTTCAACTTCTACGACAACCCACGCAAGAGGATATATTTGATCATTACCATCTTTCCCTATCACGCTTAACAACTATCCCCTGCATATGTTGATATGGTTTTGGTTGGAATTAACGACATCTTCAACAAATTTGTGACTTTCATACTCATCACCTAATTCCGTCAAGACAACATCATGTTGATATGTTGTGGTTGTACATCATTTTCTCCTTCCATGTTATCATCTTTAGTGGCCTGAACATTTTCATTAAAAGAGTATGTGGTATGTTCAACATTCATATCTTCCACTTCCCTATTGATTTTCCTCATTCTAACCTCTATAATCTCATCATCCCCTTATGATAAATGATCTACACTAGAAAAACATCGTCGTCATCAACGTCAAAAAACCTAATCTCGTCATCACTACTGAAAACACAAACCACTTCAACAATATCCTTGCCATTACTATTCAAGAACTCGCTAATATCAATATCAAAATTATCTACAAAAATTTCCAATTGTGCCGACAACATACAATGACTAAAAAACCTTTTAACATCAACATCACTATTAAAACTTAAAAGGTTTCAATCCAAATTCCAAATCCATGTTAGAAACCTTATAGTACATTCAACTTGCTTGAGATGAACCAAATGACCTTTGGCCTAGAGGTATCAAAGCCTCTGGCCTCCTAAGAGGTCAGGGGTTCAAACCTTACCAAATGTGAGGAGGGTGTGTGAGTTTATTTGTTGCATTTGCCGTATATAAATATTATATATTTAAAAAAAACTTACTTGAGATGAAGTAAGATCTTTAACACGTTGTCTTAGGCTCGTAATATCTACGTGACTAACATCAAAGTCTTTCAAATGTGCAAGTTAACCTCTATAATAGAATGGATTTGTTTGGAATATGCCGACATGATTTATAGGTAAATCGATCTTCATATTGCTTTTAGAAATGATCTGCATAAAAATTAAATGACATATAATTCCAATATATAGTGATTGCAAACAAGGTGAAATATGATGGTTTATAACAGCCAGTGATTTTAAACAATAATCCCAATACGTATTGGAATTACATGTCATTTACAACGACTACATATGTTTGTCTCTACATTCCACAAGGGTTGTGGCGTACTGGTTAAGACTATGGGATGTGATAGAATATCCCATCTGTCAGGGTTCAAATCCAGGTGTACACAACAATTGTGGCCAAAATGTTTAATCAGGGCTGATGACTTACAATCATAATTTGTCAAAAGATTAGTCTAGGCATAGCCTAGGACACCCTTCCCCAAAAAAAATGTGATGGCTTATAATGGCCACTGTTTCAAGGTAAAAAAAAGTCATTAAATAATTGAGAAGGTCAACAAAAATTATTAAATAATATTTCATCCGTCTTAAAATAAGTGTCCACAATTGAAATGACACATAGTATACATTGTTATTACACTTTTTTGTCAACCAAATGACATATTTATCATTATTTAATTTCTCTTTTGTTCATAACTCTTAAATATTTGTGCATTAATTAAGTTGAAATTTTGGTTATTTACTTTTGAAAGTGGACACTTATTTTAGGATGAAGGGGTATAAAATTCTCCCTATATTCATACCATATATAACTTATTAGCACAATATTCGTCATCGTTTTGAATGAAGAACGTGTTTTAAAATGTGAAGGATAGAGGAAGAAAACAAATATTGGGAAGGAAAACGAAGATCTACTTCCTGGAAAACTGACGAGCGGGAGGGAAACCTGAAAGGAGAGCGGCGTTTGATTTTTGAGTTTTAGTTTTTGATTTTGAGTATATCTTTTTTAGTTTATTTCTTTTCTTATATTAATGATGACTAGAGGTGTACTCGCGCAATGCCGCTAGATACATCACGATTTTAACGTTTCATTTTATTTTCTATATTTTGTCGATTTACATTACGATTTTGGTTCGTTGTGAGAGATTGATAATGATTTTTTTTATATAAATTTGTTTAATTTAGACCTAACAATATAATGTAATTTATTTTGGTTTAATAATATAATTTTTTTTATAAAATATTCTGTTAGATTTTTTTAATTATATTTTATATTTTTATATTTAAAATTTGATTTTTATTTTATATTTAATTATGCTGAGAGTTATATTAATGATGCTATGGTAATATAAAATTTCATTTAATATTTTTTAAATTTATAATTTTGCCACCTTATATTAAATTATTGGTTATCTGATTAACCGGTTAACAACACCCTTAAATAGATACAAACTATGGCTTAGGCCATGATGATTTTGAAAGTTCCTCCTCAAGATAGAAATCAAGGCAAAATTGGTTTCATCATAATAGAATTAACCCAAAAAAACTTGTGAAATTTTCAAGGTATTAAAAGTATAAATGAAAAGAAAAATATGTATGATGAAAAAAATATATTGATATTGGTCTTTTCTTGAAGGGAACTGAAATGTACGATTTTTGGTTTTTCTTTTTAATAAAAGAAAGAAAGCTAAAATTATCAAATCAATTTTATCCAACTAAAAACATATATGTCACTACAGCATTAATATCATCTATGTCCCATGTTAGTGTTATATTGTTATCTAAACATAATGACATCACCAACCAAATCATTCATATTACTTGTCAACTTTGCTTTGTCATTGCAACTCCTTCTCTTTAGAGCATTCACAGTGTATGAGTTTTCACCAAGGTTTTTCATAGCTTTTTTCTTATATATTATTGTCACCTCAACAACTTAAAAACCTTTATATACCTCCACTATTGAAAAACCTCACCCAAGCTTTTTCATTACTTTTTTAAACTATTCAGGGTCCCATAATTTTAACTTTATATCATTTTTATTCTTATTTATAAAAATTAATATATTAAAATTCATACAAATACATAAAAGTATGTACAATAAAATTAATAAAAATTAGGTTATTAAGAAATATATAAAAGTTGTATAAAAAATATGTAAGATAAAAATTAAAAAATATTAAACTTAAAAGTATGTATAACTGAAAATAAAAATTGGGTCATTAAGAAATCTGTTAGAATTGTATAAATATGTCAAATTTGAGATATTATTTTAAATATATAATTACTTTCATTATGTATTTATTTAATAATTATATTTAAATAGAATTATTTTAAATATATTAATAAATAAAACTGGTTAATAAATAAAACTGATTAAATACGAAACGTTTTATAAAATTTTATAAAGTTAAAACTGATTAAATACGAAAAAGCTACAAAAAAGCAGGTCGTGCAGTTACGAGCTATGACGAAAAACCTCAATTAAAAAACCTCTCCACTATGTGAAAAACTTCAAAAGAAGGTTTTTGCTTTTTGAAAAACCTCCAAAAAAAACTCTCAAAAAACTCTTAACGAGCACATTGTGGATGCTCTTACACATGAAAGACAAGTAAATACAAAGTGAAAAATCATAAAATAGTCGGTCTTCTCAACCAACTTTATTTTTTAGTCACTTTTAGAACCAAATTCTTATTGTAGCTAAAGTTTATATAAATGTCTTAGGCATTTGTGTAAAACCTATTTTTAGATTAAAACAAAGAAAAAAAGAAATTCTTTACACAAATGGGGATTCTTATGCAAATTTTTTAAGCAAATGTGAACCCTTTTGCAAATTTGCATAAATAATTTTTAATCTGAAAATCGAGTTTACGCAAATGCATAAGACATTGACGCAGCGGAAAATTGCGGAAGGATCGACAAGTGTCTAAACCCTTTTGATAACAAGACTACGAAACGTAAAACTTGAGAACTCAAGAGAATACTCTCTAAAAGATTAATTTTATTGAATAATTGAACTGATTAATAATGAAACTCAACAATCCAATTTATAATCTAGACAAGGAAAAGATAATTACGTAAAATAAATCTAATCCTATTCTAACTAGAAAAGATAATTATAGAAATTAAAGTAATCCTAAAGATAATTAAAGGAATTAATAAAGATAATTAAAAGGGAAAAGAAAGAAAAGAAAAAATAGTAATTAAATAAAAGGAAGTAAGACGAAAAAAGGAGTCTTGACATGTCACGCGGAACTTGGATGCCTAAACAGTGTCTAGCGTGAGTTTCACGTGGGTTAGGCCACATGCAACTCACTTGCAAGTCGCTTCGGTTTCTGTGGTGAGTTTCATGTGGGTTTGGCCATATGTAACTGGCACCAAACTCGCTTCGGCCGCTTTTATGATTTTCAATTTGTTACTTTTTCGATGTCAAATTTCGAGTCTCTTTAGAGCTCGTTTTCCTCTTCGATTTGTTTTCCTCTTTTCCAATTATTTTCGAAAATTCTTATTAACTCTCGAATTCTCCCTGTATCATATATTTATGTAAAGTCTAGCTAAAATTGGAATACAATTGAAAATGTGGTTAAAAAGTGAATTTGGTTGGAGAGATATACTATTATTTTGGTCAATTTCCCACGTAAAAGTAAAACAAACCTTTTAAAAAAAATTCTTATGAGTAAATTACAATTTTGGTCCCTATGGTTGCCATCCACTATCAACTATGGTCCCTTTTTCAAACTAATTACATTTTTTATCATTGTGGTTACCACTTTATTTCACTTTTGGTCCCTCTTACTAACTTTCGTTAAAAATAATTGTTAACTCAGGGGTATTTTAGTATTTTAATAATTTCCTTAGTTTTTTATAAACATAAACAAATATTTTATTATTATCATAAATTTTGTATTTTCTTAATATATATATATATATAGGGTCCCCTTCATTTGCTAACCACGACATTAGTGCTAACCGTGCTAACCAATTTTCAACCAATCAGAATCATCCTAGAGTTTATGTCATCAAAGGGTAATATGGTCATTTCATAATTCATGCATATTTAATTTATTTCCATATTTCAAAAAGTTATTAATATGGTAGTTATCTAAATATTAAATATAATATTTAATATTTAATGTATTTTCATATTTCAAAGAGTTATTAATATGGTAGTTATCTAAATATTAAATATAATATTTAATATTTAATGCATTTCCATATTTCAAATAAGTTATTAATATGGTAGTTATCTAAATATTTAATATAATATTTAATATTTAATGTATTTCCATATTTTGAGTGTGTATATATGCATGTCTAGATGTCAATGTGTATCTCAACCAATGCAGAATAGATCAGTTGATATGCACATATGCACATATACAACATGTACATATTCACAATACTCAATGTGCACATATGCATATTAGATATTAGTGTGTAGATATGCATATGCTCAATATGCACATGTGTATATTAGATACCAATGTACACATATGCATATAATATTTCAACAAACATATGCATATATGCACTGTATGCAAGTGTGCACATATGCACTATCAAAGAGATCATTAGTTCATTGCAAATTAATGACATGAATTCCATGAATAAGCACAAAGGTGTTCGTATTTTATTGATTAGCAGGGTTTGATAATCTGGATCGATTTTTTGTTTTCTTGGATCTCATCCGTGGATGCCCTCCATCATCATCTTCACACTGGATGCCGCCATGGATGAGGTGAGTAGAACAATTTCTGGAAATCGAAAACAACAGATTTCCTGAAATCGTTTTCTCCAAATCGAAAACAACAATAGTTTTTTTTAATATTGATTGATTTCTCAAAAAAAAGAAAAGGGAGCATAATAAAAACAATCTCATATAATTTCATCCCAAAATAATCAATATGAAACGAAAATATAGAACAACAAGACCAAAAACACAACTTAATTTTCAAAAAAAAAATTATCTTTAATTTGTTCAACCTAGTGCAATCAATCATATATATACAAAATTACTAATCTGCGCTTTGAAGCAAACAAAACATTCATTCATTCGCATTACTTGAAACGAACCGGCTCATCCTTTATGGTATCCAGAAATGGAGTCCGTGATCGAAAAACCGCTAACTAAACTCCGCCACCTCCACCACCAGCCTCGCCTGCTCCGTCCCATCACCACCACCACCACCACCCTGCACCGGATATATCTTCCCCGAAATCCTCTTCGGTGCGCTATTCGCCGACATCCAAAAAACCGCCATATCCGCCGGCGTGATCATCGAATTCGCCCTCCTCATCGGAAACATAATATATACGATTCCAGATCTTCATCGGCCGAGAGAGGCAAAAAACAACTATTGATATTCAATGACTGTGAGTTTGACGGAATCCTGAAATTGGTGGATTTCTCCGGTGGGGAAAATAACTCTAGCTTCTTTGTTGCTCTTCATTCTATAATGAAATCTCTAATTAAATGGGATTTTAATATGGTAGGGCGTGTGTTTCCCTAAAATAATGGGATTGTATTTTTACTATAATACCCTTGTGCATATATACAATGTATTCTTATAAACCGTTTTGAATATTTTATTTTAATTAAAAATCAATTAATTATGGACTATTGATCTCCTCAATCTACGGTTGAGATTGGTTAGCACGGTTAGCACAAATATCGTGGTTAGCAAATGAATGGGTCTCTCTCTCTCTCTCTCTCTCTCTCTCTCTCTCTCTCTCTCTCTCTCTCTCTCTCTCTATCTATCTATCTATCTATCTATCTATCTATCTATCTATCTATCTATCTATCTATATATATATATATATATATATATATATATATATATAGGGTCTCCTTCTTTTGTTAACCAAACATTTAGTGTTAACTTTGTTAACCATTTTAGACCAATAGGATTGCAAGAATTTTTTTGGTTTAATAATTGTAACCGTTTTTTAGTAAGGGTAAATTAGGAATTTTAAATTTTATTTTTTTCTAATATTATATTATATTGAGATATATATATATGGAAGTTGAGATTTTTATGGGATTGATTAGAAAGTTTTGAATTTTAAATTACATATGGGATTGATATTTATGGGATTGATTAGAAAGTTTTGAATTTTGAATTTTATGGGATTGTAAATAGATTATGGACGTCAACCCCAGATTGCATATATGCACGTAATAAAAAGTGCATATATGCACATAATGGACATCCAATTTTCACATATGCACACCAAGATGTAATTGTATCAATTCAACTTCATATATTTCATATATGCACTACACAACCAATGTATTAAGTGTTCATATATGAATCGTAAAGTAAAAAACATATATGCATAACAAAAATTCATTTTCATATATGCCCATCATAAAGCTCATATATGCACACCCAAACTCTTAAGTGTTCATATATGCACACCAGAACCGTCACCGTAATATAGATCTCGCCATCGTCGGTGTCCATAGATCTCACCTCGGTGTTCATAGATCTCGCCATCGGTGTTCAGCTACTCCTCGGTGTTCATAGATCTCGCCATCATCGCCTCCGACGAACCCGCCGATGATATGTGAAGTGAGAAAAAAAACAACAAACCACATAGAAACCAAGTGCTGTTGCTGCCGATCATCGCCTCCGACGAACCGCCGATCATCGCCTCCGTTGTCGTCGCTGCTGCTGCTGCCCAGAAACAACCTGAGACAACCCTACAGATTTCTTCTTCTATCAGTCCGTAAATGGTTCTGCAGATTTCTTGAAGCAATCCGTCCTCTGTAGGGATGATACCGACGTTTTCTTCTTCTATCAGTCCGTAAATGGTTCTGCAGATTTCTTGATCGAATTGGAGTTGGAGTATTGAGGAAGAAAACGTGATCCCGATAATTTTGGGATTTGATACCTTTCCTTCATTATCAACAAATACAATTTTACCTTTTTACCCTTGTTCATATAGGAACATCAAATTTGAACTAATTTTTTTCCCTTTTTTTAATTTAAAAAATTGTTTTAATCACAACCATTAATTTTCAAGATTAAGGGTCCAGATTAGTTAACAAAGTTAACACTAAATTTTGGGTTAACAAAAGAAGGGCCCTCTATATATATATATATATATATATATATACACACACACAACCACCATGAACATTTTATAAAGTTATCCCCTCTCTCTCTTTCATCTTTCACTGTGAACATCCAGAGACCTGTAACATCTCCAGTTTTCGACGACGACATATTCGTTTTCGGCAACGCCATCTCCGTAAAGTTAACCAGATGTAACACCCTCAACTCTGGAAATAACAACCAATTTAAAATTCCGAAATACATCAATAAATGATTCATAAACAATCACAAATTAAGGTTTAACCTCAACACACACAATTTCTTCCCTACATACAATTTATAACAAGGACAGGTGCTACTAAAACTCAATAATAGTCAATATCTCCAAACTGCGGAAGACTTCACCAAATACTTACCTTTGAGTAAAGCTAAGGCTCATCTCTTCAGCACTACTAGAGCCAAACCCCCGACGGAACATGATGCACATGTCGACAAATGAATAGGTTAAGCTTAACGCCTAGTGAGCTCAAGAGTTTTCAACATTTATAATTGAATCGTTAAAAAGGAAGAATGCAAATTAAAATCATAATCTTTCCAAGTGTTATGCTTCAAATATGAAAACGACTTGTTTACCGATAATATGCACTTTAAACGAAAGGGACACCAATATATACTTTAACCAAACCAAACTATTTAAAGAGCTAAAATTCCGATATAAAACGTTTTCCGTAAATTTAGATTCAACTCAAAACTTACTCAAAATAAGAATAGAGAGAGACTCCCAATTTATAAAACGAAATCAAACTTTACTTCTTGGAACACCCTAAACGGGGGCAGGGCATAATACACAACCCATAAATATTGAGTAAACAATTCCCCACAAGCAAAACGTCACCGAAAACATGGGTGATAAAAATGATACAATTAAATACCCCATTAACACCTTCCGGTGACGGGGGAGACCCGATTCCATTGTACGTGGCGGAACACAAAGTTAAGCCACATAACCATGTTGTCGAACTACACATCAGATCGTGACCGTATTGTCTGCTCTGCCGAGCTACACCTCCAATCGTGACTGTATTGCCTGCTCCGCCGAGCTACACCTCCAGTCGGACTTTATTTCAAGTCCCAAACACCGTGTCCCTTATTGCCTGCTCTGCCGAGCTACACCTCAAGGATACGCGATCTTAGTGCATGTTCGGTCTCTAGCGGAGTTTCATCCTCAAGGTACCCACTCGACCCCTAGTGCCTACTCCCAAACATTCAAGATAGGGGCCTCAGCTCCTTACTTAATAAATCTCGATGTTTAACCTCGTGAACAAGAATTAGACATCCAAACACAAGACCCAAGGTCCCGAAGTACAACCCATAAAGGTTCCTCTTCGCCAAACAACCGGGACGACACCAATGCCAACACGACATTATTTCCCAAGGTGAGAATCCCAAGAGTCCTCACTATTAAACACGACTGACTTACATGCCTATGGATCCAATGCATTACAGTCTAAAACACATGACTCCAAATGAATGACACACACACTCAAAACATGTATTCTTCAAAATAAAGTGCAATAAAGGCAACTCACACCCAAAGCTCCACTTTAAGTTATTAAAACCGGACAAATGTCCTCAAGACTCAATTTAGTCAAAACCGAACCCAAGGCCCAACAATTTACGTATACCCCCAAATGAAAGCTGGTATAGATATCGAAACACGTTTGACCAAAAATTATGCAAACACCACAACCAAAAAGGGTAATTAACCCAAAACTTCTCATTGGTTGAAACAAAGAGTTTTCCAAATGAACTCGTTCTCTTCATGTTGCCAAAATGACTCATAGTACCATGATATGCATTTTCCAACAGTTTATAAAATCGTACGCACAAAATGGAAAATTATATAAAATGACCTCCATTTATATATTATATCATCAAAGGAACATATCAAAATGATTTATCTGTCAAAATGCCCAAAAATCACAAAGATGTGTGCTACATAAGTTTATAAAGTTAAATATATCAAAATAACCAAAACTTAACAACAGTTAACAATTTATTGTAAAACACAAACACTTTAAAAATAAACATTTTGGCATGTACACCATTTTCATAAATCAACTTGAACTCACCTCGCTAGGTTAGGTTGAACCTTGATTTCAAACCCAAATCCTTAGCCCCTAAGAATGAAGCTTCCAGCATCAATACATCATCTTTAACAATGGGTTAGGGTTCCCAAATAACCTTTTTCTCCAAATCTAAGAGAAATAAACCACCAACAAGAATAACTCTTTAGATCTACAAAGATATTCATATCAAAGCTTGAAATATTCAAAGAAACTTACCACTTTAGGATATTTAGACTCTCCACCCAAAACCAACCAAAATAACCCATTATTTCTTCAAGTCCAAGCTTCCAAATACCGACCCTTCACACCTCCTTAGGATAAATCCACCATGGATGCTCCAAATCTCACATAGGAGTTCCCCAAAATCGCACCAATGAGAGGAGAAGAATGGAGGTGGAAACAAGAATGAGTGAAAACCCTAGAAATGGGTTTAAATCATCAGGCCCTTCCCATGGCCTTGGCCGCGACCCCCAAGTCGCGGGCCAAGCCATGCATGCTACTTGCCTACACACATACAGTGACTTACGCGACCTTGGCCGCGGCTTGAGGCCGCGGGCCAAGTCGCTTGTGTTATTGATCGTACCTCTCATGTCTCGTGTTGGGCCATTCCCCGACTGTTCCTCTCGGCCGATCGCTGACCGCCCCTTGACCAATCGTTGACCGACCTATTAGAATTTACGGGTGTTACACCAGATCTCCTTCACCGTCGGCCATACCACCCACACACCTCCCATCGTCGAGACCAAATTTCTTTCGACTTCTGATTTGATTGATGGGTTCATTGGCTTCTCCATTCAATAGATACACATCTACATAACATAAGCTACCAAAACTTGTGATTTCTTTTAGAGGAAAGAACACAAAGGCTAATAAATCCAGAGGATTATCTAGCAGAACTGATGGATAACACTTGGGTCGAGGTTGTCGACAATGGAAAGCGACGGTAAGAGACGCATTTGGGCATTGGTAAGTTAGAAGACGAAATGGTACCGTAGGTTCTGATTTTCAGCATTGTAATTCCAAACAGTTTCTAGATCTAGTTATCTTCTCAAATCCTACCTGCAACACCCAATCAACAACTTTGACGATGGGTAAACCCATAAATAGATATCTCTTCGAATTTGTAACATATAAACCCACTCCAGATTTTAGACAAATCACAAGGATGAACCTCGGTGACTAACCAACATCACCAACATTATATGTTTCTTTATTGGATTTGGGTTTGATTTAGCTTTTAATTTTGATTGGAGTTGGGTTTGATTTAGCTTTTAGTTTTTGATTGGATTTGGGTTTGACAAACCACCATCACCAACTTTCAAATTTGATTTTGATTTTAGGTGTGATTAAGATTTGACAGAATTTAGGTTAGTTTTTTTGTTGGATTAATGAATTGGAGATACTTTATCGGAGAAGCAGACTTAAGGGATGGATCACATGTTGGGTGTACTTAAAATATAAAAAGATATCCAAAATAAAACAAAATAGAAAAAAAGACAAAAATACCCCTGAGATAACAGACGTATTTAACAGAAGTTATTCCAAGGGACCAAAAGTGAAACGAAATGGAAACCACAATGACCAAAACTATAATTAGTTTAAAAGAGGGACCGAAGTTGATAGTGGATGAAAACCACAGGACCAAATATGTAATTTACTCTTCTTATATTCAAGAATGATTATTATCTTCCAGAATCAAAAGAGAGATGGGGTCTTTTGTTTTGAAAATTTCATCCATACAAGGGTTGTTTTTTACATGTATATTGTTCTCAATGTTACTATACGAGATGGAGTGCACACACTCTATTGTACCATATTGCTACTATATAGTAGAAGGGGTTGTTTGGCAGTTGCTGAATGGATTAGTACAGAATGATTAAGTGGTCTGAATGATTAAGAGGTTTTTATGATATAGTGTAAAATGAAATATGGATGTTTGCTAATTGTTCATAATGAAATCAGAGCTCTTAATGGTTAAGGGAGCGTCAGGATACAAAGTCATTAAGAGGATTTTGGAACCATTAAGAGGCAACATTTTTTTTGTCAAACAAGATTTACCTCTTAGTGATTCAGAGATTGCCTCTTAATGGAACCATTAAGAGGTAAACAAACAACCCTGAAGTCAAGCATAGGAAGAGTCTTTTATATTGGATTAAGAGGTTTTTTTTAATTATTATTCTTATTAGTTACATTTATAAAATAAGATTGATGGAGATTGACAACAAGTAGATGATGAATTATCCCATTTAGAACATCTTCAACAACTTTTTTATAATTTTTCTAAAATAGAGAACCAAAAATGAATTTTTCTAAAAAAATTATTATATTCAACTCCAACATATTTGCTATTTTAGAAACTTTAAAACAACTTATATTATTTTAATATTCTCTAATTTATCATCCTAATACACTTTTAAAAAACTTAATATAAAATAATAAAAGTTGAATCTCATTGGTAGGAATAAATAAAATAATCATTTTTCTCTCCTACCATCAAGTTTTAGATAGTTCTCTATATTTAGATATTTTTTCATGAGAGCATCTCCAACAACATTGTTAAAATATAAAAAAGTAAACTTTTGTTCCCTAAACCTCTCCAACAGTTTTGTTATCTTGTTTGCTATAATATAAAAAACTTGAAAATTTTCCAAGTTTAGAGAATTCTATAAAACTTGATGGTAGGAGTGAGAAATGATTATTTTATTCAAATCTACCAATGAGATTCAATTATTATCATTTTACATTAAGTTTTTTTTTAAAGTGTATGTTTATGCCAAAAATCTCACAAGGAAAATTTAAGGTAAATGTGGAGCTTGATCCAACCAAAGAAAGTAACAACAATAATCGTACGACTATAATAAAAATAAAGTAAATAAGACGAGAGAATTGGTGACGCGGAAAACCCCTAAAATGGGTAAAAACCGTGGACGAGTGTGAGTCGTCGTGCACTATAGACGTCAATCAGGGACGTCGTCCTTTAAAACAAGTGTTATAAGTGTAAAACAATGTAAAACAATACAATAAAGTAAAGTCGGTCGTGCGTAATGTGTAATTAAACTTCGGTCGTGCGTCGTACGATAAACAGCGGAAGACTATGAACTTCAAGAGAGATTTAGCAAGCTTGAGAGTATAATTTGTGAGCTCCTAAGGCATGAAAATCAGATGTCCCCGAGTGAGATTTCTTCTTCGTATTTATAGTGCATTTTCCCGTTTAGGATGTCTTTAATGTGTATCTTTCACATTAATGGGATGACCGTTTTGACATTGATGATAGCGTCCGTTATGTCCGTTGCTATTGATGAAGGTTTCCGTTATGATCTTTAGTCATAAATATCCTTGAATCCTGCATTAAAACATGGCATAATGTATATTGTAGGTTAGTAACTGAAATTATGTCATACGATGGTATTCGTCGAATGGATATTTGGTCGTGCGACATAGTAAGTTCTGACTGTTGGAATTCCTTACCTGTTGTCCAGTGTTAATCGTACGACAATGTACTATTGAAATTTTTACCCAAACAGTTTGCCCCCAAATTTAAAATTCAAGCAGCAATTTTTTGAAATTTAAATTTAAGACTAAAACACGTGTTGCAGAAGAAAACGCGATTCTTTCGATTAGAATCAAATCAGTTCCTTTCTAACTAGATAATGACGTCATCACCTGCACAAGTAATCATCCAAACGGCTAATTAAGGACAGGTGTTGCATTTTGGAAGGACATACTCGAGTATTTCCTTTGATACAGGAGACACGTGTCAAACGACGACTGGCGATCTATTTTTTCGGTCGATTCAGTTTCCAAATTTATAATATAAATAAGGATTGTTGCTAATCCTTTCCTTCTTTACGCTTACAATTCTTTAGAAAACATATACTTTCGGCGAGATTTCCGAGCGATCAGAATCTTTTCCACTCTAAATTCGAGGTTTAGACTGTTATTTAAGGTACGATTTACAGTCCTTCCTTTGTGTTTGACTTATGCATAGAAAATCTATAGCTAGAAAACCTAGGAAAGCTTGGGATATTTTGAGTTATTGGTGCGCGACTCTTAACATCCCTGACTTTCAGATGTCGAGTGAACCAGTGAGTTTGTTTAGAGAAGAAGAACATATAGATTTTTTCAAGAGTTTGGCTAAACTTCCAGATGAGATAAATCTAGTGTCGCCGGAAGATTTAAGGCCGGACGAGGTTCCGAGGGGATACTGTGTCTTGTACGAGTACCCCTTTAAGATAGGTTTCTCTTGGCCTTTTAGCCCTTTAGTCAGGGCGTTTTTAGATGCCTTCGATTTGACACCTGGACAATTAATGCCTCAATTCTGGCGTATTGTCCAAGTGATTGATCGTCTCACAGCCGAGTGGGAGGTACCGTTCAATGTGAACGACCTCTTGACAGCTTATAGCGTGCGACCAGATGGTTTACCGTTATAGCTTATTCCCTCGTTCAAAGGGGGATAACGTACTGATACTTAACACTGCGGTGAACGACCGTGGGTGGAAACATCGGTATGTCTTCCTTCAAGTGGCATCCGTAAGTGATGAAGACAGCCAATGGTTGTCATCAGGCTGGAATGAATCGGGTAGGTTTATTGTCGTACGTTTTTGTCGTGCGTTTTTATTCGTGCGTTTTAGCTTAATGTTTTTCTTTGTTTTGCAGTGATCGATTTCAGTGTAGTGAAGCCAAAGAGGGATTCTCTTAATAAGGTTCAAAGAATCTTAGAGAGAAGTATTGCTGATCGTTCCTTCTCCCTTCGGTCGAACGACGAGGAGGACGAAGTCGTCCTAGTCAGTGAAGTTGCACATACTGAGGATCCTTCGAAGGAAGGAGAGGATATAGAAGAAGAGAGAGAAGGAGAAAGAGAAGAGGAGATGACGGGTAAGTTTTTCAACAATACTTACTTTCTACGTATCGTAAGTATTTTCTAACTTGCTCTTTTCTGTTTCTCTTTTTATTTAGGAGATGCAACTGCCAAGTCAGCTGCTGCCAGGCGAGCCGAGCAATTAGAGCTCGCTCGTCAAGGAAGGGAAAAATCGAGGAAAAGATCTGCCGCTTCCACAGGGGTAGATCCAAGACGGGTTCGAGGCAAGCAACCTCGATCTTCGCCTAAAAAGACGGGCGACGTTACTATGACGTCCCTTCCAGGGGCGTCACCGACGAAGGGAACCGTTTCTGGTGTCGAGCTCGGAGGCTCGACTCAGGTGACGAAGGACATTCCCCTGTCGGGGGTGTCGGGCGTTAATAAGCCCATCTCCGAAGTTCCTTCTTCTTCTTCAAAGGAAGAGAAGAACAAGGAGAAGGTGGGAGAGACGACATTCAAAGTCACTCTCCCATCTGACTTCATGGCAAATGACGTTCTCGAAAGGGATGTCATTTTTCCTCACTTGGGAAAATTCCTTCTCCCGACCTTCTACGACCGATACAAGGAGTCTCGGGTCGAGGATACGGGAGCGCATGTTGCTGGTCTTTCCTTCATGGTACGTCTTTACTTATTTCTTACTCCGTTCATTTTTCTTACTACTAACTCTTTCTTTCTGTCGTACAGGCTTTCCAAGCTTGTTTGAGCTTCTTTGCTCAAACGGAAGGTCTTAGGGCGTCCTTCCCTGACGTTAAGAAAAGGGTTGACGAGGCTCTTGAGAGAGAGAAGGTCGCCTTAGAAGCGGTCGAAGCTGAGAAGAAGAAGGTCGAGAGTCTCAAGACCAAACTTGTCGAAGCTCAAAGTGAGACGATCAAGTTCAGGGACCATGTCCTTGAACTTGAGGCCTTAACGTCCAAGCTGGAGGTGGAGAAGATAAAGGCCACTACTGCTGCTGCTACCTCTGCTGATGAAGTCACGTCCCTCCTCAAGAAAGTCGAAAGTCTAGAGGGCGATGTTAAAGATTTAGAAGAGGAGAATAGGCAGATTGAAGCTTTTTCTCGTCTCACAGCCCGAGCTGCTTTGATGAGACGTCATCTGAGTGGGAAGAATCCTATGGTGTTGGCCGCCGAGGAGCTCAAAACTTATCTTGACATTGTGGGAACAGAAAGGGACCTCGATGAAGATGATGAACTTGAGGGGAGCGATGACGGAAAAGAGGCGGCAACAGCAAAGACCGACGTCGTGCAGGAACAACTTGACGCTCCTCCTTCTTAGATTATTTTCCTTTAGATTTACAAATAAGAGTCGGCCGTCTGTGGTCGTCTCTTATACTTGTAATTTTTTAGTAATGAAAAAAGTTTATTTTGTTTATCAATACTCGTCACTTGCTTTGTTTTTCCAAAAGCACGTCAAGTAAATTTAAGAAGATACAAAATCATTATATACATTCGACCAAACCATCACTCATTAACATGCTATAATGGAATCAACTGAGTTTTCCGATCGAATAAGTGCAATCGTAATAATAGTTTCCGTATATATAAATATACATACTGGGAGTCAAGCGTAAAAGATTAACCTTTAACAATAATCACAAGCAACCATCTTCATGCGATCACATGAGTATTACTTGACATGAAAATCTTAGTTAAGTCGTGCGTCCCTGCGAAGAACAACATTAGCGGGGTGGTCGTTGGTTTGACCAACGACCCTCCGATGCTTGAGTTAGTAATTTTTCTTAAAAAATAATCGAAGGAACTAAATGTGAAAGTTAAAAGAAATACCTCTTTAGATGAACTGCATTCCAACTTCGTGGGATATCTCGACCATCGGAGGTTTGGAGTCTATAAGCTCCTTTACCCACGATACCAGAGATTTGATAAGGCCCTTCCCATTTAGTGGAAAGTTTACCTGCATTAGGTTCTTGAGTGTTTTGAAACACACGTCACAAGACGTAGTCGCCTTCTTGAAAAACTTTGACTTGGACATTTTTATTGAAATGTCGCTCGACAGCTTGCTTTTGCGACGCCATGCGAATGTGAGCAGCTTCCCGAAGTTCCTCTAAGGCGTCAAGATCATAACTTAGATCGACTAAATTATGTTCAACAGATGTATGTCTTGAAGTCGGTAGTTGTATCTCGATAGGTAACACAACTTCACATCCATAGACTAAGGAAAAAGGGAGTTTGTCCTGTGGACGTACGAGGTGTCGTACGATTAGCCCATAGAACGGAAGGCAATTCTTCCACCCATTTTCCTTTGGCAGCTTTAAGTCGTTTTTTAAGTGAATTAATGATAGTTTTATTGCTCGACTCAGCTAAACCATTCGACTGTGGATATCGAGGCGTCGATGTTACTAACTTGATATTTCTTTCTTCACAAAACCTTCGCGTTCGGTCACTGATGAATTGTGTCCCATTGTCGCACGTTATTTCAGATGGAACTCCAAACCTGCAAATGATGTTAGTTTGGATAAAAGAAACGACTTCTTTATCCCGGACTTGGGAAAAAGCCGCTGCTTCGACCCATTTAGAGAAATAATCAGTTAAAACTAAAAGGAATACCTTTTGCCCAGGAGCAGGTGGTAGTTTCCCAATAATATCCATTCCCCATTTCATAAAGGGCCATGGGATCAAAGTCGAGTGCAAAGGTTCAGAAGGTTTATGAGACATACCTGCGTGTTTTTGACATGCGTCGCATAATTGTACATACCTAATCGCATCTTGTCTTATCGTCGGCCAATAATAACCTTGTCTCGATATCCGGTTAGCTAAACTGCGGCTTCCGGAGTGATTTCCACATTCACCATCGTGCATATCCTGTAAAATTTTGTGTACTTGTGCCTTGCTGGTGATACACCGCAAATTCAAACCAGTTGAAGATCGTCGATACAATTGTCCTCTGATCATAACGTACCTCGACGCTTTGAATCTAATTTTTCTCGCTTCCATTTTATCATCGGGCAATTGATCGTGCTCTAAGTAATTCCGAATGTCGTCCGACCAAGAATTTTCTTCTTCAATTGGTGTGACTAAAATATTATCATTCTCCTTGATGGAAGGAGTTGCAAGATGAATTATTGGGATATTGTCGAATGTCGTTCGACTAAGTGCTGACCCCAAATTGGCCAGTGCATCAGCTTGAGTGTTCTGTTCTCTTGGTATTTGCTCGATTACAAAGTGACTGAACTTCTTTGCTTCTTCTTTGACTATTTTATAATAGGCAATCATCCTTGAATCTTTTGCTGCGAATTCTCCATTGATTTGGTTAACAACTAGGGATGAGTCACTTCGGACGTGCAAACGTGTTGCCCCCAATTCATGAGCAATTTTGATTCCTGCAATCAATGCCTCATACTCTGCTTCATTATTTGTTGCTTTGAAATCGCACCGTATGGAATATACCATTTTGCCCCCTTGTGGGGACTGTAGGACGACACCCAAGCCTGTGCCACGTATATTTGTCGAACCGTCAACGTCGAGCGTCCATGTAGTGTCGTGCAAAGTCGCCACAATTAATTTATCGGACGTCATCGTGCTTTCTAGTTCTGGACTAAAATCTGAGATGAAATTGGGTAAGACCTGCGACTTGATCGCTGTTTTGGGCTTGAAATCCAGATCAAAATTACTGAGGTAAATACTCTACTTAGCTAGTCGTCCTGTTAATTCGGGCTTTCTTAACACAGATTTTAAAGGAAAATTAGTTACCACAATTATAGGATGTGATTCAAAATAATGTCGTAACTTTTTAGCAGCCATGACTAATGAAAGTAAAAGTTTTTCTATAGACGAATACCTGGTTTCAGCATCTAATAGAGTCTTACTTACATAGTAAATTGGCAGTTGTCGTCCGTCGGTTTCTCGTATAAGAACTGCACTTACCGAATTATTGCTGACTGCTAGGTAAAGTTGAAGGACTTCACCTTGCTCAGGTTTAGAGAGAAAAGGAGGCGACATCATGTATTTTTTGAGTTGCTGCAACGCTTCTTCATGCTTGTCTGTCCATTCGAACCCTTTATTCTTTCGTAGGACATTGTAGAATAAATGACACCTGTCGGACGACCGAGAAATGAACCGGTTCAGCGCTGCTACACGTCCTGTAAGACGTTGGACTTCTTTAAAATTTCTGGGCGATTTTAGCTCAACAATTGCTTTAATCTGTTCTGGATTAGCTTCGATTCCTCGTCGTGTAACCATATAACCGAGAAATTTTCCAGCTCGAACCCCAAAGAAACATTTCGTCGGATTCAACTTCATCTTGTATTTACGCAAGATGTCGAATGACTGCTTCAAATGTCCGATATGATCGTCCGCATGTTTTGATTTGACAAGCATGTCATCGATGTATACTTCCATAGTATCACCCAAATGTTCTTTGAACATCATATTCACCAATCGTTGATATGTCGAACCTGCATTTTTAAGACCAAAAGGCATTACTTTGTAACAATAAATACCTTTATCCGTCATGAAGGCTGTTTTTTCCTGGTCGTCTGAATGCATCAATATCTGGTTATACCCAGAATATGCATCCATGAATGTGAGTAGCTCATGTCCTGCTGTAGCGTCGACCATGGAGTCGATATGTGGTAATGGAAATGGATCTTTCGGACATGCTTTGTTAAGGTCTGTGAAATCGATGCAGACTCGCCATTTGCCATTTTTCTTTTGAACGACTACAACATTAGCGAGCCAATCTGGATACTTGACTTCCCGTATTTTTCCTGTTTTAAGTAAATTATCAACTTCGTCGTTGATAACCTTATTCCTCTCAGGAGCAAATTTTCGCCTTTTCTGTTGAACAGGTTTAAATGATGGATCAATGTTGAGTTTATGAGAAATAATACTCGGATCAATACCCACCATGTCTTCGTGTGTCCAAGCAAAACAATCATAGTGGTCCTGCAAAAAAGAAATTAGTTGTTGTTTAAAAGAAGGGTCGAGCGTAGAACCTATGTAAACCATCTGGTCAGGTTTATCCTGGTTTAAGACGACAGCTTCCAAGCGATAATCGTCGTTAGTCCCAGGAACGTCCTGGTTCTGTAATTGCTATACTGTCTGCTTCGGGGGCTTCAAGGAAACTTTGTAACATTCCCTAGCAACCTTTCTTTCGCCTTTGATTTCCTGTACTCCCCATTGCGTGGGAAATTTCAGAGTTTGATGATATGTCGAAGGCACAGCCTTCATGTCATGAATCCAAGGTCGCCCAAGAATAACATTATAAGCTGATGAACAATCGACGACATTGAATTTCGTCTGTCTGTTGATTCCTTTAGCATATACTGGGAGTATGATTTCACCCATGGTGTTTGTCGCTCCACCATTAAACCCAACGAGTGTGGTCGAACGTCGTGTAATCTCGGATTTTTCGATGCCCATTGCTTTCACTTCATCAAAAAAGATAATGTTAGCTGAACTACCTCCATCGACGAGTATCCTTTTGGTTAGACAATTCCCAATGCTTAATTGAATAATTAGTCCGTCATGATGCTTTTGATGTACGTCATCGAGATCCGCCTGGTCGAACGTTAAGGGCATAGCCTCCAATTTTGCGTCCTCTTTGAGTCGTACCTCCTTTGGAATTGGTCGGTCATCGGGACCGCGACTGGCATGTCTTTTAGCAGCTGAATAGGTGGTCCCACAGATATCAGAACCTCCAGTGATACAATTAATCACCTTGGCATGCTCTGGGGATGTGGGACGTGCGTCTTTCTTTTCCTTTAATTCCTGCAAATAACCTTTCGAATTGAGCCAGGACAACTCTTTCTTTAAGGCGATACAATCTTCCGTTATATGACCGAAGTCATCATGGAAGTCGCACCATTTATTTTTATCCTTCTTGTCACTGTCTTTGTCACTTTTCTTTGGCCATCGTATGTTTTGCTGAAGTTGCTTCAAGGATATGACGACGTCTTTAGCTGATCCAGGGAAACCATAAGATGATACCTTAGGATACTGGACAGATTTAGAAGTCGTCAGTCCTTTCTTTTCAAATCTGACGTTTGAAATCTGTCGAGTAGGCTCAGATCGATTGGTTGACTTTGGTTTGAAGTTTGGCTTTTTAACACTTAGGCTTTTTCGGTCGCCCGAATGTTTATTTTTGAATGCAAGGTCATCCTCAACCCTCATATGGGCAAGTGTCTGTGCTCGTACGTCTTCAAAGGTTTCCGGAGGATATTTTGTAAGATCAAGATATAACCCGGAACTATCGTCCATACCTCGTTTGTATGCTTCGATTGCTGTTTTTACATCACAGTTACGGATACTAATCATCTCCGCATTGAACCGATTAAAGTAGCTCCGGATGGACTCTCCATTCTTCTGCACGACGTAGTAGAGGTCGCTTGTTTGCTTCTCCATTTTTCGGCTGCTAGCGAATTGTTGAGTGAATTGATTCACCAGTTCTGCAAAAGACCCAATAGTTTTAGGTTTAAGATTTATTAACCATTGTAAAGCTGCCCCGGTCAAGGTTGCCCCAAAACTTTTGCACATGCAAACTTCTTGGAATTGGTGCGGTATTGAGACAGTCCACATAAGTTGCTTGTATTGAGCGACATGTTCCGTTGGATCAGTTACGCCTGAGTACTTTGGACTGAAGGTTGGAATGCTATACTTCTTTGGGACGTCCACCAACGCGATCTCGTCAACGAACGGCGACGCCTGAAACCCTGTACGAGGCTCGACATCGACTGGAACTGCTGCCCCCGGTAATTTGGCCAACATTGATAGGACACGTTCATTTTGCTCTTCCAGAAGTTTTAATCTTTGTGCAACAGGATCTAAGGGAACACCATTTGAAGTGCCCAATGGAACATAACCAGTCCCATTGAGGCTATTCTGCTGTGAGGCATCAGAAGCATATCCATTGAATGGAATAGAGGCCATAGGCATAGTTGGAATCATAAAAGTTGCAGGGTTAATTGATGGTGGACGAGGATAGTTTGGTAATGGAGGAGGCACATTCCAAGTACCAACATAAGCATTTGTTGTCCCCACCATATTGTTCCCATTTTGGTTTCTCAAATTCTCGATGGTTTCAGCTGCTTGTCGAGCTTGAGTTGTTAAGGCGTCAATACGAGCACGAGCAGCTGTTAGCTCCATGTTCATTTGAGCTACGACATGATCTTGAGTTCCTTGGAATGCCATTATCCTGAACAACTGGACAAGAAAACACTAAGAGAAAACGTTAGTCTGTCATGAGATTATTGAAGATTTCCTTTGGATGGGGCCCCACGGTGGGCGCCAAACTGTTTATGCCAAAAATCTCACAAGGAAAATTTAAGGTAAATGTGGAGTTTGATCCAACCAAAGAAAGTAACAACAATAATCGTACGACTATAATAAAAATAAAGTAAATAAGACGAGAGAATTGGTGACGCGGAAAACCCCTAAAATGGGTAAAAACCGCGGACGAGTGTGAGTCGTCGTGCACTATAGACGTCAATCAGGGACGTCGTCCTTTAAAACAAGTGTTATAAGTGTAAAACAATGTAAAACAATACAATAAAGTAAAGTCGGTCGTGCGTAATGTGTAATTAAACTTCGGTCGTGCGTCGTACGATAAACAGCGGAAGACTATGAACTTCAAGAGAGATTTAGCAAGCTTGAGAGTATAATTTGTGAGCTCCTAAGGCATGAAAATCAGATGTCCCCGAGTGAGATTTCTTCTTCGTATTTATAGTGCATTTTCCCGTTTAGGATGTCTTTAATGTGTATCTTTCACATTAATGGAATGACCGTTTTGACATTGATGATAGCGTCCGTTATGTCCGTTGCTATTGATGAAGGTTTCCGTTATGATCTTTAGTCATAAATATCCTTGAATCCTGCATTAAAACATGGCATAATGTATATTGTAGGTTAGTAACTGAAATTATGTCATACGATGGTATTCGTCGAATGGATATTTGGTCGTGCGACATAGTAAGTTCTGACTGTTGGAATTCCTTACCTGTTGTCCAGTGTTAATCGTACGACAATGTACTATTGAAATTTTTACCCAAACAGTGTATTTGGATGATAAATTAGAGAATATTATAATAATATAAGTTGTTTTAAAATCTTTAAAATAGCAAATTTGCTAGAGTTGAATGTAATACTTTTTAGAGAAATTATAGGAAAGCTGTTGGAGATGCTTTGATTCTTTATTATAACAAACAAGATAACAATTTTGTTGGAGAAATATAAAAAACAAAAACCTAATTTTTTTTTATTTTAGCAATGCCGTTAGAGATGCTCTTAGTCATTTACAATCTTTGTTCAAAAATTAAACAACAAACATTGTTTAATTGTTGATTGAATAAACTATAAAGATTATTAAATAAATAGAATACAAACATGTATACCTTAAACTGTTTTTTGTCAGGTTTAATAAATTACTAAATGCCTTAACCTAAGAACGAAGATATATCGAATAAAATACTCAGTCCTAATTAAAATAACAATAAAATGAAGAAAAAAAAAAGAAATTTAAAACTAACGAAATTTTAAAATGAGACATGGATGATGAGATTTGGACCTTCATGCTATCTAAAAAAACACAGTTATTATAACTTCAATACCAATTATAGAAAAAATTAAACCAAAAATATAATTAAAAAAATGTGATGAAATATTCTATCTACTCTATGTTCAATTTCAGACGACCACAATAATTATATGGTCACTAAACTTTATCGTGGTTGTTAAATCTTACTGTCGCAATTTACCAAAATTAATCTGGACATAACTTAAGACATCCTTTTCAAAAATATGATAAAAGAATTATTCAAAAAAGACCCATTTTCAAATTCAATGCAACGGTTTGAACGTGTGTACACAAATTTGTGTGGATAAAGGAGAAAACTTGACCAATCTTTTCTTATCCGTTATCATTTCCCTTTGAAATGTGTTTCATAAAACCTCCGATTTCTTGAATATCTATATTTTTCTCATATGAAATATTTGCTTACCAGGTCATTTACTTTATTGAATTAATATAGTAAAAACCACAAATCTTACTCGATAAGAGATAAGATAATTAAAAAAAAAAAAAAAAATTATCGGGTAAGTAATTAATAATGGTGACTCTTAATGGTAATCGCTTATCAGATAAAATTATTACATTTTAATTATTAAGAATCTTACCTGATAAAGTAAGAAAGTTAGTACTACCAAAATATTGACTCTTACATGTAAGCATTTGATCTAAGTTAGTCGTTTAAGTGAAACAATATCACCTTGATCAAGCAGGATTCAAACCAATTTTCATTAAGTATCTGAACGATATTTCTTCACTTAAAACTTATTTAACACGTTAAATAGAGAAAAAAAAAATGTGTTTGTATTTTGGAGTAATGCGATCTTGGTGGATTCTTATTTAACATCAATTTTTATTATATCTTATAGTTACTTATAAAATAAAAACATACATTGGAAAACAATATATATCGAACAACAATTTTATCATATATATGGCATCTCTTATTCATTCCATTGGAAATCCGGAAACAAACAACGAAACGAACAGAAAATTAGGAAATTGATGAATTTCAAGGAAGGAAAAAAATATAACAAAACCCTAAAACATTCAAACAAACCCGAGTCGTTATAGAAGAGGGTTGATCGAAAGCTCCGGTGTTTAGCTTGCTTAGTAGCCTGGTGGCTTAGCGGCAATGAAACTAATGCACTGCACTTGACGAACGTTGTCGAATCCGATAATACGGACGAAGGCATTTGGGTACTCCTTCTTGCACTCCTCTAGCTCCTTCATCACCTGAGCTGAATCGGTGCATCCGAACATAGGCAACTTCCACATTGTCCAGTATCTTCCGTCATAGTATCCAGGAGACTTGTGGTGCTCACGGTAAACGAAACCATGCTATATATATACACAAACAAATTGGGGAATTCCAAAATTATAATTCAATTCATATACAATCGATGAAAATTAATTAAAATTAAGATTAGAAAATTGACCTCCAATTCGAATTCCAAACAAGGAACCCATTTGTTGCGGAGAAGGTAGTCGACTTCCTTAGCCAATGAAGCTTCGGACAATGGTGGTAGGTATGAGAGGGTCTCGTACTTCTTCAATCCGAGTGGTGGCCACACCTGTATTTAATTCCGAAAACAAAAACAAATTTCGTAAAGCAAATTCAAACGAATTCAATTTGAGATTCAAGACCGTTCTTTAACATGTTAAATGTGTGATTTTAAACAATTTTGGGGCCCAATTAGTGCTTTATTAAATTCTATCAAAAAAACAAAAATAATATGTTGTATCATCATCTTAGTAATTTATATATATGTACATTTATTATCTTATTTTGCATTGTAATCAAAAGGTTTAGATGTAAAGGGCCTAACTTCAAAAAGACCGAATAGGGTTTTGATATGTGTACCTTCATGCATTGCACTCTTCCACCGTTGCTTGGAAGGGAGGAAAAGTCGTTAGCCTTCTTGGTGACGGGGAAAGTGACATTAGACTTGAGGCCGGTGAACGGAGCGACGAGGCTAGCTTGGGCGGAGGTGGTCCGGCTGACGGTGGCGACGGCGGAGGAGGAGATGGAGGAGGCCATTCTTATGAAATGGACTTTGGGATATTATTCAGTGAGTGATATGAGTCCCCATTGATATGTAGGTATATATAGTGGTGGTTGTCATCTAACGGACAAAAACAAATCTATCTTAAATTCCGGCGTAGTTGTGGCCATTGGATCATGTGGCTCATGACATTACATGCATCATGTCCACATAAAGGTGGATGTCATGCCTTATCATTAACCACCGTGAGGGTGTGACACGTGGCAGTGTGGTTCGATACCTTATCTCTTGTTTTTCAAAAGAGAGGTGGATATGTTATGGGTCTTTTTTTGTAATTTTACTCTGTGTTTTCTTCCATTCTTGTTTGTTTGTTGGGTGGGCTTTAAAGGTTATTCAACCCATTATTGGGCCAATTCTGGTATGGGCTTAGGTGCCTACTCAACTCAAATATCTACAAATTTTAAAATAATTTTTTAATTGATATTATATATATAGGAGATTTTAAATACAAAATATATATATACTTCTTAAATACTCCCTCCGTCCCAAAATAAATGTCTACATTTCTATTTATGTTTGTCCCAAAATAAGTGTCCACTTTCAAAAAGTAGATAGCTAAATTTTCACATTTACCCTTAATTAATGCACAAATACATAAGAGTTGTGAAGAAAAAGAAATATTAAATAAGGGTAAAGATGTCATTTGATACCAAAAAGGGGTAATAATTATGCATGTCTAAAACTGTGTGTCAAGTCAATTGTGGACACTTATTTTGGGACGGAGGGAGTATCATACAAACCAATCAATTGAAATATATTTATGGATATAATAATGGTTCATTTATTATAATATAATATTTATGAAAAATGACTAGAATTTATTAATCATGATCAAAGCTTTATATTAATAAACAATCGAGGTATTTATAAGAGGGAAAAGTTCAAAAAACCCCAATAAACTATCATATTTTGAATGATTAAGTCCCTAAACTTATTTTTTGAATGAAAAAACCATTAAACTTTCTCATTTTGAATGATTAAGTCCCTCAACTATTTTTTGAACGAAAAAACCATTAAACTTTCTAATTTTGAATGATTAAGTCCCTCAACATTTTTTTTGAATAAATAAACCATCGAACTTCTAAAAATTGGTTACCTTTTTTTTAAAGATACCAAGAACTGAACTGACGATGAAGATTTTAAAGTAAAAACAAATCAAAATCAGTTTTACCGTTCTCAAATTATACGTCATTAAAACCCCTCATAGACAATCGTATCGCTCCACCTCGCCTCTCTCCATTGCCCTTACATTGTCCGTTCTCCATATCACCTAACACGTTGTTGCTCCTGGCATCGATCTCCCTCTTTTTGATCTATTTTTTATTTATCAAAAGAGGAAAAATCAAAAGATAATCGGTTCCATGTATTTTTTTTGGGTTAAAATGATGTAAGTAACCAATTTTTAAAAGTTAGATGATTTAATTTATTGAAAAAAAATATGCAGGGACTTAATCATTCAAAATTGGAAAATGTAATGCTTTTTTCATTAAAAATGAGAAAGTTTAATGGTTTTTTCATTCAAAAAATAGTTCAGGTACTTACTCATTCAAAATGAGAAAGTTTAATGGTTTTTTCATTCAAAAAATTAGTTTAGAGACTTAACCATTCAAAATGGAATAGTTTGTTGGGTTTTTATGAACTTTTCCCTTTATAAAATCAGATATTCATTTAACTATATGAATGATTAAGACTGGTTTGTAAAAATCACATGTTTGACAACTTTCTATAGACCTAATCATATGAGATCTTACTAATTTATGGTAACTATGAGATCCACTCTCATCCAATTATTTTAATTTATTTATTTTTTCAATTAATTAATAGGGGAGGATATATTAGTAGTTTGATAAATTAATTAATATAACAATTTTTTTAACTGAAAAAATCAAAGCCTCATCAATCAAATATTACATTTCATTTATTATCTCAACAAATTGATTTTGAGATAATATCCATATTTGAATTTAGCGTATGAAGTTTGCATTCTTGTTGTCGTATGAAGTCTTCATTCTTGCCCCAAGATTAAGTTTGCATTCTTGCTGCAGAAAGAAGATATGCTTGTTTTTTGCCTTTCAATGGACCGATAATTATTTGAAGATTCCGTTCGATTGTTGTCTAGTAGTTCCAATGAAGGGGAAGATATAGTGTTATACTGTGTTACATTTTGATAATGTTATATTGTGTTACATTTTGATAATGTGATAAATCACAGTTGTTGAAATTGATATATGTGTCATCTGATTTGTCATTGAGTCTGATGTATGTGTTACATTGTGATAATCTGGAACAAGCTTTGAATTCCATATGGACCATGTGACATTGTGTTACATTGTGATAATCTAACATCATCTGAATCTCATATGTACCATGTGATTTGGCATATATCTGATGTATGTGGTACATTGTGATGTATGTGTTACATTGTGATTTGGCATATATATGATAATCTAACATCATTTGAATCTCATATGTACCATGAGACACTATCACAGTGTATCACCACCTACGGAATTAGCAACAATATTCCCATCATTCTATCATGAAGGAGATAAGGTTTTGCAAGATGATCACAGTGTATCACACCCATTTTGCTGTACATAATGTGATATTTTCCCTGTTTCAGTCGATTAGCTTCGTCGATAACTAGGGTTCTTATCCTGTTAAAATCGTGTTAGATAGATGTGATATTTGGTGTAAACAATTTAGTGTAATCAATTTGTTTGATTAAATGATATGTTTCAACATTTTGAGATTATCGTATCTGATTCCATGCCAAAATTATCGAACCCCGCCTAAATTAGATCATACTGATTTTTTTTGACATTTTTACCTTTTGCCTATTTTAATGGCCTAAAATTGTGTTTTTAATTAATATTTCTCTTAATTATTTTAAACCGTTGATTATTAAGATGGATGGATGAGATTGGATCTCATAGTTACCACAAAATAGTAAGATCTCCCTTGAAAGGTCCTATATATGTGTGTGTGTGTGTGTGTGTGTGTGTGTGTGTGAGAAAAATAGTTAAATGTGGGAAAAGTATGAAGAGATTTGGACCATTAATCACTTTTAATCTCACACTCATCCATGAATTTTGTTTCTCACAGGAGTTGATCTTGTTCATCTCATTAGTGTTGATCTTCAATTATGATTGATCCAAGGGTCAATATCTCTTCTTAAGCTTCTCACCGGAACATAACCCTATGTGTGTGTGTGTGTGTGTGTGTGTATATATATATATATATATAGGGGTTGGTTCTTTTGTTAACTCAATAATTGGTGTTAACTTTGTGAACTAATCTTAGTCCTTCATCTTGAAAATCTATGGTTTACATTCATTATGGCATTTTGTAATAAATTGAAATAATATGCGTTATAGACATAGATGAACACTTATGAACAGGGGTATCTTTGGAAAAATCATAAACATTTTTGATGTCCATCTCTGTGTAAGTTACTTTGTTGGTAATTACTCCATCATTTCGTAACTGACATCAATTAAAGATTATGGATGCTTAATATAGAATCTGTAACTTATGAATTGTGTGAACTAATGAACAATTGTCATATATGAAAAGTGTCCAATACATAACATTTGTCATATATGAAATCAGTAGCTTGTGAACAATCTTCACCAATGAAAATATAACATATATGAACATGTTCATTAGTGAACACATACATGAATGTGTACGTTTGTGTGACTGGTGAACAATATTCACCAATGACCAAGTTGTCAATGTGAACAATGTTGCACTAATGAACATTGAATGCAACTCGTTTTCTCGTGCACAAGCTCGTATAAGATAGACAGATCTAGAAGCATACGAGAAGAGATGTAGATATAGACGAGAACTTGGGGGTTTTTTTTCTTCTTCTTTTTAGGATAGGGATAAGATGACGGTAAGATGTTAAGAGGTGGTTTTACCTCTTATCATTTCATACGATGGTAAGTGATTTTTGCTTCTTATTAGCATAGAAAAACAAATAATCTTGAAATGTATATCCTCTTATTTAATTAGACATACATGGTAGTGAGATGCTTTTTATAAGAAAAAAACAAATACCACCTTAAAATAGAAGGATTTAGAGGGTGATTTAAGTTCCATTTGGATTGGATCTTGATTTTGAGTTTTTGGTGTTTGTGTATTATTGTGGTGGTCGGGAAAATGACTCGAACAGGGTTTTGTTTTGTGATGTGTGAACTATGATTTTGTTAGAAGGTGGGTGGGGTGAGGGGAGAGTAATATATATATATATATATATTTTAATTTTTTTTTATATAATCTATAAAATATGTAATATAATATATTATTTAATAATATATATATATATGAGAAAATAAATAGAAAATAAGGAATAATGAGAAAGTATCAAAACACCCCCAACTTAAGGATGCTTTTTAACAATCGTTAATGATAAGGACTAAAACGTATAAAAATGAGAACTTTGGTGGCCAAGTTGGAATAGAAATACTTTGCGAAATTAATTAAATCCTTAACAAACATAAAACCACATAGAACAAATCCGTAATTTAGTGGGCTAATTAACTTCCTTAAAAGTCGAAAGATATCTAATATTATATATATTTTTTTTATTTTTTATACAATCTATAAAATATGTAATATGATATATTATTTAATACTATATATGAGAAAATAAATAGAAAATAAGGAATAATGAACTCCCCAATTAGGGATGTACAAAAAACGGTCAACCCGTGAAACCCACCTAATCCAACCCGCTAACAACCCAATTAAATATAATTTATCAAACTGCTAATTAGAAGAATTAAAATTGGGTTAGCATAACTCAACCTAACCCAAATCGTCGATAGTATACATTATTTCGGTAAAATTATATTTACCTACCTATATATATGTATATTATATTTACAGTTCAAAAAATATATACATATATTAGTCTAATTTACAACCCAAAAAATATATACATATATTATTCTAATTTACACCTCAAAGCCCAAAATAATTCAACTATGTTAAGACCCAAATTAATTCAACTAGGCCGATAGATATGTCTAAATTAATTCAACTTGCTATTAATGCAATTAGTAGCTCAACTTTTATCGGTTGTTTTATGATGAGTGAATTAAATTGAAGAAAGAGTTAAGAAAGGTCGGACAAAGAATATGTTCAACAACTAATTGGAATCTGAAAGGTCCAACACGGTCGTACCTAATTGATGATTTGAATCGGATGTTATCATTCAAACTTTTGAAGTTTAATTATAAGACTTAAAATTTTTAATATATATTTAGATGATTGTAATAACTAATAACTTTCTGGGTATATTTTTAGTATTATTTATTATATTTAATTCATCAACTTTATGTATATTACTAACCCGCCAACCTAATCCAATCCGTCGTAACTTGCAAAGGTTAAGTTGGGTTATACTTTTGAATGTGTTGGGTTGGATTAAAAAAAATTCAAACTGCTATAATTAAGTTGGGTTGTAAAAATGTCAAAAAACCGTCCAACTCAATCCGCGTACACCCCTACCCCCAACTTAAGGATGCTTTTTAACAATCGTTAATGACATGAACTAAAACATTATAAATTTGTGAAATTTGGTGGCCAATTTGGAATAGAAAAACTTTGCAAAATTAATTAAATCCTTAACAAACATAAAACCACATAGAACAAATCCGTAAATTAGTGGGCTAATTAAATTCCTTGAAAGTGGAAAGATATCTAATAACATATATATTTTTTTAATTTTTATATAATCTATAAAATATTGTAATATAATATATTATTTAATAATATATATGAGAAAATAAAAAGAAAATAAGGTATAATGAGAAAGTATCAAAACTCCCCCAACTTAAAGATGCTTTTTTTAACAATCGTTAATGATAAGGACTAAACGTTATAAAAATACGAACTTTGGTGGCCAAGTTAGGAATAGAAGAACTTTGCGAAATTAATTAACTCCTTAACACCAGATAGAACAAATTAATCCGTAATTTAATGGGCTTAAAGATATCTAATAGGATTTTTAAGATGACTCTTATACTAAGTTAGCTCTTTCCATATATTCTTTTATATAAACACATCTTAATTAGCAACTTTCTTAGATCCCTGAATTCAATCTGTTTTGGTTGGGGTCGATGATCGGAAAGATGTCAGGGAAAGATGAAGAACTAGCGATCGGTATCGACCTTGGAACCACTTACTCTTGCGTCGGTGTTTGGCAACATGATCGTGTTGAGATCATTCCCGATGATCAGGGCAATAGAACGACGCCGTCTTATGTTGGATTTACAGATACCGAGCGTCTTATTGGAGATGCTGCCAAGAATCAGGTCGCCATGAATCCAACAAACACCGTTTTCGGTATTAATTAATTCCTTCTTTCTCAACCCTTCAATTTTTCTAACATATATCTAGTTTTCAACTTTATGAACTTAATGGGGTTTGATTTCTGCAGATGCTAAACGTTTAATAGGAAGGAGATTCTCCGATCCATCGGTGCAGAGTGACATGAAGCATTGGCCGTTTAATGTCGTCGAGGGTGCTGACGACAAACTGATGATTGTCGTGACTTACAAAGGCGAAGAGAAACACTTCTCTGCTGAAGAGATCACTTCCATGGTTTTAATCAAGATGAAGGAAATCGCTGAGGTGTACCTCGGAACCACCGTAAAAAATGCTGTGGTTTCCGTCCCTGCCAACTTCAACGACTCCCAGCGCCAAGCCACCATCGACGCCGGTGCCATCGCGGGTCTCAATGTGATGAGAATCATCAACGAACCGACTGCTGCAGCCATTGCTTTTATGTTGGACAACACGGCTGCCGATGTTGGGAAGAAAAACGTGTTGGTTTTTGATTTGGGTGGTGGCACTTTCGACGTCTCTTTTCTCACCATCGATGAGGGTGTTTTTAAGGTGAAGTCTACAGCCGGAGATACGAATGTGGGCGGAGAAGACTTCGACAACAGGATGGTTAACCACTTGGTTCACGAGTTTAAGCAAAAGAACAAAAGGGATATTACAGGGGATGCAAGAGCTTTGAGAAAGTTGAGATGTGGCTGTGAAAGAGCCAAGAGGATTCTTTCGACAACATCCCAAACCACGATCGAAATTGATTCTTTACACGAAGGAATTGATTTCCACTCGACGATCACACGTGCAAGATTCGAAGAATTGAACATGGATTTGTTCGGAAAGTGTATGGAACAAGTGGAGAGGTGTTTGCGAGATGCGAAGATGGATAAGAACGACGTCGACGATGTGGTTCTCGTTGGTGGGTCGACCCGAATTCCAAAAGTGCAACAACTGCTGCTAGATTTCTTCAAATTACAGAAAGATGTAAGTATGAGCATAAACCCGGATGAAGCAGTGGTGTTTGGTGCTGCAGTCCACGCTGCCAATTTAAGCGGCAAATGCAATCGAGATCTCGCTGTCTCGGATGTGATCCCCAGGTCATTGGGACTGGAGACCGCGAGTGGTGTTATGACGGTACTAATACCAAGAAACACCACCATTCCGACGAAGAAAGAACAAGTCTTTTCGACTTACTGCTACGATCAACAGGAGGTGTTGATCCGGGTCTACGAAGGTGACAGGACACGGACGAAAGAAAACAATCTGTTGGGGAAGTTCGAGTTATCTGGGATCCCACCGCGTGGAGTTCCTCAGATGAACGTCCATTTCGAAATCGATGCTAACGGGATCTTGAACGTGTCGGTGGAGGACAAACGGATCACGATTACGAGCGACAAAGGGAGGCTGTCGAAGGCTGAACTCGAGAAGATGGCAGCAGAAAGATACAAAGATGAGTGGAAGAAATTGCAGGATGTGATTGAGGAGTGGTTGGATGATAATGAACGTCGTACGAAGGTGGATGAATTTGAGGAGATGATAAAGGCTTTGGAAACGAAATGCAATCCAATAATTACGAGGATGTATGAGGATGGTGATGATGAGGTCATTATGCTGCTGCTGCTGCAGCAATTGATGTCGCCGGGAACAAGATTGAAGAGGTTGAATTAAGGATGTTGCTTATTCATTGTAGTTAATTAATTAGTAGTCACATTCTAACTGTGGTTTAGGAGGGATTTTATAAGAGGATTTGGATTTGAAAGGATTTTCAATTAAAATAGAATAGAAATTGAATTTCATATTCTTGTAAATTGATTATTACAAAATAAATGTTTTTTTAATATATTTTAAAACATTATTTGATTGAAATTATATGAGATCCCAACAATTACCATTGGATTTCAAATGCAGAAAATCCTACAAGTTCAAATTTTTAGAGTGCTTTGGAAACCTTTTTTTACGAAGTAAAGTAAAGAAGCGTGTTCTCGAAACTTTAAGAGAGAAAGGAAAGGAAACGGAAGAAAATAATGATAAGTTTTCTCCCAAATATAGAGAAAAGGAAAGGAAATGAAAAAGTTAAAACCCCTTAAAAAGATTATTAAAACTACAAAACTACCTATCCTCTCGTTTTAAATGATATATTTCCTCTCATTTCTCTCCTTGTGAAAAACATTAAAACTTATTTTCTTTATCTTCCTTTTGTTCCGTCTTGAGAACACAAATAAAAGAATTCTTTTCATTTCCTTCATTTTCCTCCTATCCTTTTTCTTTTCCCCTAAAAGTACGAGAAAGAGGATAAAAGTCTCCAAATTTGAAGAACTCTTCAAAATTAAACGTTGAAGAGAAAAATATTTTTTTATTATTTCCACCAATGAAGTTGAATGTATTATATCATTCATTTATAGGTTACCATGAGAGGAAGCAAGATTCTATAATCCTTTGTCAGCTCAAGCAGAAGCAGAACTGAAGTCAAGGATACGAACAAATAGAAGTCAAAGTAGTGGCCATTGATAAAGTCAGAATTAGTTACGATGATTTGGTAATTACGACTTTCCACTCATACTTCTAACGTGGGAAATCATAGGTGACATCCAAAGAAAGATCAAAGGTAATGAGAAGAGGCACCCAATGATGTTTGGTGTTAAGAAACAGATTTAAGTAAAATACTACAAAAAAAATAGAAATTTCCGACGGCAAAAACCGTCGGTAATACGTCGGTAAACGGTAAAATCCGTCGGTAATCCATCGGTAATCAACGTCGGAAATTATGTCGTAGGAAACTGATTTACCGACAGATTACCGACGGATTTTACCAACGGTAAATATTACCAACGGATTACCGACGGCTTGATTTTACTGACGGATTACCGACGGAAAGTTATTTACCGACGGATTACCGACGGACTTATTTTACCAACGGACTTATTTACCGACGGCCTTATTTTTCCGACAGATATGCCGTCGGTAAATTTATTTAAATTAAATTAAAATTAAATTTTTTTAAATATTAGATTATATTATTATCCGTCGGTAATTGTTATTTTAATTAAAAATAATAATAAAAAATACAGAAAATTTGTATAAAAACCTGTTCACAAAAAAAATTGGTAATTCCTATGCAAAAATCATTAATTTAATACAATATCATCCCAATCACAAATTCACTCAACCCAATCAAAAATTCCACATTTCGTATATTTATATTAAATAAGAGATTGGTGCAAATATTGTACACTTATTTTCGAAGCAACTAACATGCGAAAGAGAAACTGTGTCTAACAAGAACACAACGTATGTTTCAAACAAGCAATAAGAGAAAAGCACACCTCTGATATTAATAGATTGCAAAGGTGGGTCAACAATGCGCCTGAAATTATCTTGAAGATCCAATAAACTGTGTCTAACAAGCAATGCATCTCTCATTGACTCATCAAACTCTTTCACCATTCCCACTGGCAATCTCTCTGGCAGCACCTCCTCCAGCTTCTTCCTACTGTATGCCAAACGTAAGCAAAAAACTTCAGACTAGTTTCCAAAATTAATGTGAATTCTTTAGAATTATGAAGAAAATAGTGATAGCCAAGATAAACTGTAAAACAAATACTGCAATTAGAAGCATGATTGTGTCAGATTTATAACAAAACTCGTTTTCACATTCTTTACAAGAAAATTCACAGTTTGATCAATTTTCTAAAAAAGAAATGCATACACCATACCTACATTTTATGTAAGTGCAGGCGTCTTTTCTACTTAGTTCAGATAACGAAGCAACGGAAGTAGACAACGGCAGTCCGTTAGGGCCGACGTTAAGCAAAGTGTTGTGTTCGTCTTCATCTAGGAGGCGCCTCCGGTTTCTTTCGTCGGAGATGAGGTCATGAGCTGCATAAACTGGAATTATTAGTATTAAAAAAGTCTAGTTTTAAAGTTGATAAATCAAACAAAAAGACATTAGTCCAAAGTTGGTAAGGCTACCACCATGGATCTGAAATGTGCAAGACTTGAGCTAAAACCAGACTCAATGATCTAATTACACTTGAGCCAACTATCACCGGGTTTTTGGGGATTTATGGACCGGATCGAACCGCCGGGTTTTTGGTTGGAACCGGTTGACCCGGTTTAACCCGGTTAAAAACAATTTCAATTTTCATATGGAGCGGCTAAGGGTTAATAACTTATTTTGTTCCAAGTTTCTTTTTCCTCGCTCGCTTCCTGACTTCAAACCACGACACTCAATCGATTCGATCTACTTCCTCAATCGATTCAATCTGTAAGTTTCAATCGATTCCATTTTTTCATTCTCTGTAGTAACTTACACACACACACACTCTCTGTTTTCTTCACCTACAACATACAACACACACAGAGAGAAATAGAGAGAGTTGGTGGGTCAAGAAAGAGACGCTAAAATGGGCGATATTACCAACCAACCCACCTATATGCACAAGTGCATATAGCCTACTTCAAATGGTAGCTCAATGTATTCATTAATGTAAAACTTCTTATTATGTGTATTTTTAATGTTTTAACTTGTGGATATCAAATTCTTGGTTATATATATATATGTAGGAAAATGAAAATTACATAGAATTTCTTGAAACCGGGTCAACCACCCGGTTGAACCGGTTGGACCGTGAACCGGTCACCACACCGGGTCAACTAAAAACCCGGGTTTTAAAACATTGTAAGTTATAGTGTTAGAAATATCATCAAAATACAACAAAAAGATTTGTTGACCATGATAAAATGGAACCAACCCAGTAACATGGACCAATTCAATCAAGGTTTGAAAAGAATACTAATCATATATGTGAATTTAATCGTACATGTTGTAGCATATACGTAATTCGATGTGAATACCTACCTATGCAGTAACAAATGTTTGGATGCCATGAAGATTTGAAGGCACCAAGCAGTAGCATGTATACACAACAAAAGTGAAAAACCAAACTATTTGCTTGCCTTGCAGTTTATAGCAACACCCTTCGTATTGTTCTTGCAGCAACACAAGAAATCAACTTACCAAGCAGATCAACCGGAAGGTGAATCAATTGTTGTTGCAAATCTGGAGGAAGCTGTCAAAATATTACTTTTTACGTTACTTAAACTTCAACGGATCACTATATCACAGATCGATCACACAAAAAGATGTATATAAACCAACGGAGCTATTTTTTTACACAACAATTGAAAATTGAAGTTTTCAAAGTATAGTGCTTTTTTCCAGGATTACCTTCAATGTTTCGAATCTGCAAACTGAATTCCAAGCCACAAAAATCGAGTAGAAAATCACGAAATCAAAACTCATTCCATTTACATTGTTGCATGCAAACGAATTCCGGATTGTTGAACAAATTCGCAGCACGATCGTGACACTGACAATAGTTCGGTTCCATTCACCACGCAATCACCATCGCCACACCAAACTAGGTTACAAGCTGCAAGATCCGTCGAGAAATTTTGTTTAGTTATAACTTTCCGGCGAGATTAATCGAGTTCATCGGAAAATATGGAGAAAAATGATAGATCGATACTTACGGCTTGTGAAGTTAATTGCCGGTGGAAACGGCGGTGCCGGAAAATACTTACCACCGCATGAGAAAACATCAGACAGTGAAAAACACAGATTTCAACAATCGATTTCACAGATTTCAACAACAGATTTCAACAATCGATTTCACAGAAGTCGATTTCAACAAGTTCAACAAGTTTCAATTTTTCAGAGGAGAGAAAAAAGCAGTGCCATTTTCAGCCACACCAAACAAGAGTAAGGAGAAAGATAGAAGCTGCTACTGTTTGGTGGCATTGGTGAAGAGGCAGAAACTTCCATTTTTAATGGAGGTGATAGAGAAACACCCAGCCAGTTGCTTATACTTGCATTATTATCACTAGCACCATCAGTCATTGACTTCATCTCGTCTCTCTCTCTCTCTCTCTCTTTCTCTCTCACACACACTTCATTTCACGCTGTGGATGTTGGTGGATGTATATGTGTGTGTGAATCTGAGATAGAGTGAGGTGACAAAAGAAGTGGTCGCTTGGAACTAAACAAAGAGAATGATAAGCAGTAAGAGGAGAGCAAGATATGCTGGGTGGCACCCCTGCATCCCATGGGGATCTGTGAGCATACATATATTAGATCAAATTAGATCAAATATATCAGGTACACAATTATAAGTCATGAATTTGGGGGAAAAAATCAGAAAGGCAAGAGTCTCCATAGCTAAAAAAACACAAAGAACACACCAATTCACATCATACTTCTTAAACAAACTTTTCAGCATGTTGAGTATGAACAACCCAGATAAGACCCACAACAATTTCAGAAAACTCAACCCAGGCAAGAACAAAGTCGACCAAAAAAAACCCTAAATCGAACCCAACGATTGAAACAAACCCAAAATCGATTACACAACAACAAATCGAAGCATAAAATCGAACAGAACCATAAAATCAATCCATAAATTCGAACCTGCAAGTCGATTGGCTGCTGCGTGAAGGAGAAACCGATTTGGAGTTTGCTTGGCTGCTGCGTGAAGGAGAAATCGATTTGGAGTTCGTTTGCTTGGCTGCTGCGTGAAGGAGAATCGATTTGGAGTTCGTTTGCTTGGAGGCGATGATCGATTCTAATCTGAAGTGTGAACTGTGTGCGAAAAAGAACAAAGAAGGGGCGGGGAGGAGAGGAGGGAACCGTGAAATAATTGGGGGGAAATTGGGGTATTAAAATTTTAGAGGGAAATGAAAACTTTTAGATAGGTTTTTATCAGTTTTGCTTAATTTATTGGGTAAAGTTTGTGTCCATTAAAAAGACATAATATATGCAACAATTTAATTTATCCGGTAAGCACTAAGGTGGCGTCCGTTTTTTAAGTGGTGCTGAAATCTGAAATCTGAATAAAAGAGACTGTTTGTTTTTTAAATGAAACCACATATATCTGGAAAAAAACACATAAATCAAACCACATATATCTGAAAAAACAAAAAAAAAAAAAAACGGTCTGAATTAAAAAATGTCTGAAGAGTTGAAATAGGAAAAAACAAACAAGGCCTAACCGTTTAAAGCCCGATAAATCTATTAAGACCCAATGAAACCCTTTAAAGCGTCGATAGATCCATTAAGGCTCAATAAAACCATTTAAAGTCCAATAGAACCCTTTAAAACCCGATATATCCATTAAGATCCAATGAAAACCTTTAAAGCCCCGATATATCCATTAAGACCCAATGAAAACTTTTAAAGCCCCGATAGATCCATTAAAGACCTAATGAAACCCTTTAGAGCCCTGATAGATCCATTAAGGCTCAATAAAACCATTTAAAGCCCAATATAACCCTTTAAAATCCGATAGATCCATTAAGCCCTAATGAAACCCTTTAATGTCCAATGAATCCCTTTAAAGCCCAATAGATCCATTAAGGCCCAATGAAACCCTATAAACCCAATAGGACCATGTAAAGCTCGATAGATCCATTAAGGCCCAATGAAACCCTTTAAATCCTAATAGACCCATTTAAAGCCCGATAGATCCATGCAATCCGAACTAACCCTTTAAAACCTGGTAGATCCATTAAGGCCCAATGAAACCGTTGAAAGCCCAATAGATCAATTAAGGTCCAATGAAACCCTTTAAAGCTCAATAGAACCATTTTTAAAGCCCGATAGATCAATTAAGGCCCAATGAAATCCTTTAAATCTCAATATAACCGTTGAAAACCCGATAGATTAATTAAGGCCCAATGAAACTAGGGGTGTGCAAAACCCAAAATAAACTATATTGGGCCTTCATGTGCACATATCTTCTCATAGATGTATGTGTTGTCTATTACGGTCGATAAGAGAACTAAGAACCATTATACTACAATACGGACTACTAAACCACCATTATAGCCCAATATGACATTTTACAATTTATTAAGGCCACATAACACCACATTTGAATTAATACGTGTTTGTGTACTAATATGTACCACATATATGCGTGTGGTTTGTAGTCGGTTCGAAAAGCCAACTAAACCAACATATGTCAATATGCGTGTGGTTTGTACCACATATATCCATTAAGGCCCAATGAAACTCTTCAAAGCCCAATATAACCCTTTAAACCACGATAGATCCACTAAGGGACACTAAGCACAATAGAACCATTTAACGAATTTTAATGAAACCTTTTAAAGCCTATTAGAACCCCTTAAACTCTTATAGATCCATTAAGGCCCAGTGATACTCTTTAAAGCCCAATAGAACCCTTTAAAGCCCGATAGAATCCCTTAAAACCCAGTAGTCCATTAAGGCCCAATGAAACCTTTTAAAACCCAATATAACATTTTAATGCTCGATAGAATCCCTTGAGGCCCAATGAAACACTTTAAAGCCTAATATAACCTTTTAAAGTCCGATAGAATCCCATAAAACCCGATAGTCCATTAAGGCCTAATGAAAACCTTTAAAGCCTAATATAACCTTTTAATGCCCGATAAAATCCCTCAAGGGTCAATGAAACCCTTTAAATCCCAATAGAAACCTTTAAAGCCTGGTAAAATCCCTTAAAGCTCGATAGATCCATTAAGGCCCAATGAAACCCTTTAAAGCCCAATAGAACCTTTCAATGCCCGATAGAATCCCTTAAGGCCCAATGAAACTCTTTAAAGCCTATTAGAACCGTTTAAACCCCGATATACCCATTAGTTCCAATTAAACCATTTGATGTCTAATATAACCCTTTAAATACCGATAGAATCCTTTAAAGCCCGATAGAACCATTAAGGCCCAATGAAACTCTTTCAAGCCTAATAGAACCGTTTAAAAATAATGGTTCTATCCGACGACATTAAGACACTTTAATATTTTAATTTTTATTTATTTTTAGGATTACCGACGGATTTTAAATTCTTAAAAAAATAATAAAAATTTAATAATTTACCGACGGATTACCGACGGAATATATAATAAAAATTAAAATATTAAAGTGTCCGTCGGAAAACATTATTTTACTGACGGATTACCGACGGATGGGGATTTTTACCGACGGTTTACCAACGGTAAAGTTTTTCGTCGCTAAAATTCAAAATCCGTCGGTAAACCGTCGCTATTTACCGACGGTTTTTGTCCGTCGGTAATTTTGGTCGGAAATTTTGATTTTTCTAGTAGTGAAACAAGCCAGTCTCAAATCAATACAATACTTTCTCTCCAACTATTTGTTTTTGTGACAAGAACATGTTATCGTCCACAAATAAATGAACCTTATTGTCTTTCCAAGCTATATAACGATTACTATTGAACTTAATTACCAAGCTCTAGATTTTCGTTGCTAATATCTACAAAGTTACTCTATTTATATGTTTGAAGGTTTGAATGGCCACTTCATCATAGATCGATTAAATATGGTACCTTTGGATTAGACGTTCAAAAGATTTTGCAATTTCTACGGTACCTCTGTTGTTATAGAAGAGTCGTAGAATAATTTATGGTCTAGTTCATTTTTCTCAAGTAACATTTTCAGGTGTTCAGGGCATATGGTAAGACAAGAAATATAGATAGGACAAAGAGATCATTTGAAGCAAATGATATAAAACAAATGGAAGCTACGAATTTGTAATCATCCATTGACTTGGTTATAACTCAATTCACCAAACTTGACTGTTGATAAACCAAAGTCGGAACTTGATCTCGAGACACACACACACACACACACACACACACACACACACACATATATATATATATATATATATATAAGAAGTGTACTCTTGCAATGTAGCGAGATACATCACGATTTTAATGTTTCATTTTATTTTTTTGTTGATTTACAGTACGATTTTGGATGATTTTGAGAAAGTGATAATATTTTTTTTATAAATTTGTTTAATTTAGGCTTAATAATATAATGTTTTTATATAAAAAATTAAGTATTTTGTTAGAATTTAATAATTATCTTATATATTTTAATGACATCTAGAAAAAATAACCAAGTACATATTTAATAATATAATTAAAACAAAATTATAGTAATATAATATATTAATTAATAGTGATACATGGAAATGTCTGAACATACCAAATTGGTGGGTGTTAGAAGTCTGCAGTAGTAATATGTATCTTGTGCTTTGATACTTGTAAATTAAGAGATTTTTAAAATTTTGCATAAAATGATGGTACCTTGTGGCTAATAATTTGTATTTAAGAGTTTTTTATTCGTGCTTTATAATATAGTATCGATATGTGTGTGTGTGTGTGTGTGTGTCATTTTTATATTTATGTTAACATAATTTTCAACAAGAAGGTGAATGCAAGAATAATGTGATGAAAATGGGTGTTGATAAATTTGTTCAATTGTATATGTTAGGTTGTTTTATAAACGGAAATAAAGAGAATAACAACCAAAAAGGTGAAAAACAAGAAGAAATATATGATTTCTGTTGGAATGATTGATTATTAATTCCATGTCAAATGTATAACCAAGCCAAAAGTTTTTATTTATATGTGGTTTGAAGATCTCGACTAATATGTTCGATGCAATGTCAATTCATTAACGTGTTAAGTTGTCACCTATCATATATCATACCATTTTGTTGCTTCTTTATGAAAAAAGTGTACAACATGATCAATTGTTGTGATACGTGGAAAAGTACAGAAAATCTAAAAAGATTCTGAAAAATCTTACACATGAATTAATAATTTTTAAAATTTCAATTTAAACTGGCTTAGAGAGTTAAGATCAGTAAGAACCTTTCTAAGCGCTAGGATGTATCCCCTCCTTTTAGGACGTTCTCAAATTCATGTTATTAAAGTAAGACACCTAACAAAATAGGGTTGGATCCTGGTGAGAGTTGATGTTAACGTGAGAAGTGATTATCAACCGTTGGATGAGAAATAGATGCATATTAGGATGGGATGCACCAGATCAATTCATTTCTAAGCCGCAATTCATGGAATGACATTTGATTAAAAGTGATTAATGATTCAGATCCGTTTCTCATGGTTCTCATGTCAACCTCAACTTCTCACATAATCATTCGCCTAAACAAAATATAAATCTAATATTTGATTGAAATGTAACCCATCAATTACAGAAGGGTATGAAGGCTCGAAAGTCGTGTAAGACAAGGATATGGATTGTGACCAATTATGTTTTGATAGGTTAAATAGGGACCGATTAAAGACCAATTATAACAGGTTAGTGCATACTATACCTACTAGATACGTACAATTTTATAGCAACAAGATCTGCTAGTTTGATAACATCAAATTGTTTATAACGTCAAGTTTTCTATAAAAAAATAGAATTTTACATATATAAGGTAGTACCCCACATGAGACTCTTTTTTCTGCGCTTCCTGCTATGAACAACTAGCTAAAATCTAATAATTATATATACTACATCCTATCTTATCCTTGTGTCCCTGTTTTTGTGTTATTGTCCTTGTGTTAGCTAAAAGAAATTCTAACCTGTGGATTAAACTTCTTGTTGGCGATAAACAGGTCGTTTAGCATACTTCCTTGGGTCACTACTCCCAAGGAATCGAGACGTTTAGCGGACATCTAGGCCTCAATGTTCTTTTAGACTAGACCAAGTATCCATTGGTCAACAAACCATTAAAAGTGGATCAGACCTCATAAACCAGTAATGCCATAACAAGTTACATGATGCTTTTTATCGAATATAATCGGTCTCAAAATGAGGGCAAGAAGAGCATAGAGAGACGACTAGCCAATCGGTTTTCCATGGGCTATTTGAGAAAACAGTTGACTGTGTCTCTATCATAAGAAACAGAATGTTGCTTTGCTTCAAAGTGCACAGTGCCTACCCCATTATTTAAAGGCGATTCCTTTGGTCAAACCCCTTTAATTCCTACCAAGTGTAAACTTCAATTTTTGTAACATCTCCAACAACTATCCTATAGAGTATTAAAAGTCAAAGTCTTTAAAAAATAAATCACTTCTAACTCCAACAGTTATTCTATTTTAGAGATTGTAACGTTGATTATATTATTAAAATAATTAATACATTAATAAAATATTATTTCTCTCCTAAACATTTTACTCCAATGTCTCTTATTGATGGAAAGATTAAAATATTATTTTCTTTTTCTTAAGAATGATGTAGGGAGAATTCGAGAGTTATCAAGGTATTTCTTCTATCTTTGGAAAAGAAGAAAACGAGATCGAAGAAGACTTGGAATTTGGCATCGAAAAATGAGCAAACAGCCCTTACCGGTAGTTACACCGAGAGTTAAGTATCGGTACAAGTCTCGGTAACCGTTGGACCAGAAACTACCAAGAGTTTCACCGAAACTTAAGTTTCGGGACAACTCTTGACAACTTATTTTCTTATTTTAATTATTAGGATAATTATTGTTAGCTTTATTTATTATTAGAATTATTATTTAGTTTACTTTTATTGCTTATTTAAATAATTTCCTAGTTGGTTTATAATTAGGATAGATTCAATTTTCTTAGTTAAGCTTAGTTATAATTAGGATTAATCCCTTTATTGTTTTCATTGAATTGAATTATCAAGTTTTAATAAAAGTTCTCTTAGAGAGTTTTGAAGTTTTCTCCATATTTTTGAGTTTTACGCTTGTAAACTCATAAGCCTTTTCGGGTTTGACGCTTGTCAATCCTTCCGCGTATTTCTACTGCGTCAAAGAATTGAGGAGATTTTTATCTTCTCTATTCTCTTTTTTCTATTTTAGCATACACGATAACATAGTTGTTGGAGATGTTCTAAGGTTAGTGAAAAGTGTGAAAATTATTTTTGTGGTATTTATTTTGCTCTGAAAATTGTTTTTAGTCGTTAACTTTGTTTATTTTCTCCATTAGAGCAACAGATATTTCAGTTTTTCCATTAAAAAAAAACTTAATATTTATTTTATTTTATTATAAATTCTTCTCTCATTCAAAAATTTATTATTTTTAAAAGAAAATATAAAATAAAATTTATGTTATTTTTGAAAAGGAAATTAAATATTTTGGTGAAAAAACTGAAATACCTCTTACTTTAATGGAGAAAATAAACAAAATTAATGACCAAATATGAAGTTTACTCTTCTTCCTACGGAAGATTCTCTTCAGAAATGGAACTGAGTACATTATTTTCTCCTACCATAACTATAAAACTAACGATAAATCCATCAACAAACATCATTAATCATTTGATTACTATTAATATTTATATAACAACTTAAACGTACACAAGGTTTGCCTTTTGGGATTTTCCTATTAAGTCACCGTTTTCGAGTCCTATAAAGGCACTAGGGATTTTCCTAACTGTTATTCAAGATCCTTATAATTACTGACTGGCTCATATACTCACGGTTAATAAATGAAAAAGAACCATCAAACTTTTAACTCTAGATTTTATACAATTAATCTAAGATCAGTAGCTAGTTACTGGTTGATGAAACCCTTAACATGAACCATCATTTCATGGGTTCGGGTCTGAGCCATTGGGTAATTCTGCAAAACTTGAAACGCATGCCCAACATCTTTGTAGACCTCGGATTGCACTCGTGAACCCGAACCGGCTAGGGAAGCTGCGAATTCTAAGTTTCGATCTTTCAGTATGTCCAACTCACCTACACAAACCATCGTCTTCAACGCCTTCAGATCACTCAATCTCGGTGCACCCCTCGCAAGAGGGTTGCACCACGGGTGGTCTCGCGTCGCCCCCACAGGAAGCGCGAGCCGCCAATACGTATCAGAAGCCGGTAGCGTTAACGCCGAGTTAGCCGGCTGAATAGACCGCTTCTCGGACATACTCCTTGTTTCTCCCCCGAAAAACGGTTGGATCAGAATCATCCCCTTTGGTGTCAAAACGTGCCTGGACACTAGCCGGGACCCCACATGGTACGCAATGTTCGCACCAGCGCTGTCGCCGGCTAGGAACAGGCACGTAAAATCGCACCGTTTGAGCTCGTTAACGACTCCTTTCAAAGCCTCTCGTTTTAGCCACGAAACGGCATCGATCCCGTCATCGTAAGCAGCCGGGAGCCGGTTTTCGGGAGCTAGCCGATAGTTTATCGATACAATGACACAACAAGAAACACGAGCAAGGTTTGTTAAAAACTCATGGTAGCAAGCCCAAGAAGCTGATCCGACACAAAACCCTCCGCCGTGAAAGTAAACGAGCACCGGCAGCTTTGATGGTAACCGGCGGTTGGTAGGGGAATAAACCCGAGCCCACAAGTTGGTGTTAAACTGGTCTATGGTCACATTGGTGGCTGCAACCTCGAGCTCCAATGGGACCATGCAAGAAACATGAGGTACAAGCGGTGGTCTCTCAACGTGGCCGTCGTTGTGAACACGTATCAACCCACCGATCTCCTCAACCACCGGGCTATGGTGGTTTGGGCGTCGGAAATTGGTTGACCTTTGACTTAACGATATCGTAGCCATTTGAATTTGACTTGTAAGAAGTGATCAGGTGGTTGGGTTATGGTTGGTGGTATGAAATGTGATGAAGAGCTCTGTATATAAACCAGCTTGAAATCTGCTAAAAAGTTTGGCATTTTTGTCATCATCTTCACATGTCATTGACTTTTAGTCAACGATGCAGCTTCAATGAAGATATGGTGAATTGGTGATCTTATCTGATAGCATCCCCCCATAACTTTTGGACGTCCAAACGATGCCGTTGGATCTTTGATAAGCTAGCTATTTCAAAATAAAACTCTACATTTGACAATTATTAATTAAAGTAATTAAAATTGAAATAATTTATTATCGTTAATCTACAATCTATACTATATTATAAAAACGATATAAAAAACTCTTAATTATAAAATTTTAAGTATAAGATACAACTAATTAAATCTAATTACTTAATTTACAATTTCTTAATGTTTTGGTACAACCTTTCCAGGCACAGTATCTCACATAATCATCTATTTGTGGAATAGATACTCATTTATTAACATAAATATTTGTTTTTTTGTGGAGAATTTTATAAAATAGATTTTATATTAGCATAATATATTTTAAATTTAGATTTTACATTTAAATTTATATTTATATTAAGGAGATGTAATATAAAATCTTTTTTCTTCCGTATTTTTTTTATATTACATCTCATAATGATTTTTTTATATTTTATTTTATAAAATCTTTTTCCATATTTTATTTTATAAAATCTTTTTACATAATGAGATGTAATATAAACTCTTTTTTCTTCCGTATTCTTTTTGCTAATATAAAATCTATTTTATTTTATAAAATTTACATGTATTTTATATTAGCATAATATAAAATCTACATGTATTTTTTTTTTTGCTAATATAAAATCTACACGATTTTTTTTTCACGAGCATTAAAAGAAGAAGAAAAAAGAAGGTTGATATGAATAAAAAATAAAATATAACGAGATACACTAATAAATTATTGTATTCTTTAAAATAAAAATATTTCGCAATACTTTCCAAATTAAGTAAGGTGCCGTTTGTTTTTTAAGAGGTTTAAAGTCTGAAGTCTTAATTTACTTATGATTAATAAGAGATGATGTGTAAAAAGGTCTGAACGATTCAGACTTAAGACCCATTAGGAGATGTTTTTAAAAAAACAAACAACCCCTAAGTGTAAAGAAAATAAAATAGAAACGATGTAGATATAAAAATATTCTTCCATATTTTTAATATATTTACATTTAAATGTAAAATCGAAAATGAAAATAAAAGATTTTAAAATATTCTCTACATTCTCTATGTATCATCCGAGTACAAGAAGAAGACGAACGGTCGGGTATCAATGGCGGAACCTGCAACTGAACAAAAGATATTCCACTATATTTTTGTTTCTTTGAAAAACTACTTTTTTATATTTTATTTTATTTACTGAGAATTTGTTTATATTTTTCAAAACTCACAATCATATTTTTCGAAGTAGGGGAATAAGATATATATATATATATATACATATCTTTATTTTTATCGACTAATACTATGAGGTATTGAAGTCAATAGTCAGATAAATTTTTAAGTGATACTGGGTGAATTTGAACTATACCGGTTGAGTTGCCAGTTACAAAAGATAGAAATCATTTATTTTCTTTGTCATATTTGATGTGGGTTGAATGTTGTTAATTAATCTACAGATTTATACGTTCAAAGTGATTGTCAAGTGTTGTCGAGAAGGTTTCAGAAAATTTGCAAAATTTGTAAAAACGTATGTTCATATTTATAATTATTTCAATAATAGTGATATGTTGTGAGACATGTCGTTTGAGTTTTAAATAATATAATACAAAACTATTACCAATATTATTGCACAAACTTATAACAACAAACGATTAAGAATATATGCAAGTTAACCACATATGAAAATACATTCGTTTTTCACATTGTATTTCATTAACTGTTAACAGAGAAATTACATTTCATTTTAACTCGGTTCAATATTCCGACAAAAAATTTATTCTCTCGTGCAATGCACGGGCCCAACACTAGTATATTATAAAAGAGTCATAAAAAACTTTTAATTACAACATTTTAAGTACAAAATACAACTAATTAAAGTCAATTACTTAATTTACAATTTCATAATACATTGGTACAACTTATCCAAGCACAGTATTTCATATCATCATATATTTGTGGAATGGATATTCATTTATTAATATAAATATTTGTTTTTTATATTTAATGGACGATTTTATCAATATTATCTACTATTATCAATATTTATTTTTTATATTTATTGAACGATTTGATCAATATTACTATTATCAATATTTATTTTTTATTTTATGATTTGCTCTTAATATATCTATATTTATATTAGTTATAATCTGATAACTAATATATATATATATATACTATATTATAAAAACATGCATTGATCTAATAAATATATTTTAATAAAAAATAAAATAGGTAGTTTATCTCAGTGTTTATCCTGTATTTAATATGTTTATTTGCAGTTGGTTATACAAATAAAAACATGTGACTTTAATAAGTTATAATTATTTTCATTAACTTGTAATTTTGAATTTTAACTAATATATCTATACTATATTACAAAGCATTTAAGCTAAACTCTTAAAAACTAATTTTTATGCATTAGGTACCACTTATTAATGCATATTACTTAAAATCCAAAAGTACAAATTGATTAAACATAAGTACAACTTATAAAAGTTCAATGTTTGAATTCGTGTAACTAACTGCAGATAAGCACTTATTTTATTTTCTAAAATATCTAAAATTTTTAACTATTGATATAACTAACCGATAAATATAAGAAAATTAAAGATAAAACACTTTATTTTAATTTTTTATTGAAGTATGTTATCTTTTTAATTTTAAATATAAAATATCTTAAATATAGTTATCATTTAAATTAAACATTTTTTGACCCGTAACAAAATACTTTATTATTATTTTTTTATAAAAAACCATAATTAAACTAAACTAAAATATATTTTTGTTTTAAATCTAGGTTTCTCAAAATCGTAAAATAAAATAAAAAAAGACTAACAAAAAGTATGAATAATGATTGAGAGTTCGAGTTTTACATTTCAAAAACCCGCTGCATTGCGAGGGTACATTTCTAGTGATTTATAATGATTGGTATAATAAACCGAAAAGAAAGAAGATAAAAGTATAATTGAAATAAAATTATATATATAGAGAGGGGGAAGGATCATGCAATAAGCTAAATATTTTGCGAGAAAACGAAAAGTGTGATATCATATATGATTACACGACATGTGGATGTGTTTAATCATATATGATTAAACGTGTATGTATTGCCAATGTAACATGTGTTTAATCATATATAATTAACCTTGTGTATCATATATGATATCACACTTCTCGACTTCTCGCAAAATTTTTAGCTTCTCATTATATATATATATATATATATATATATATATATATATATATATAGGGGTCTAATCATCCAATATGAGCCACACATTTAAAATTATTAATATTAATTTTAAGTAAATAGAAAATGATATTTTAGTAAATTTGTTTAATTCATAAAATCTCTCATTTTCTCTTATATATATATCCTCTCTTTCTCTCTCTACCATATAACCTAATTTCTAAATTTTCTCATTTCCTTTTACAAAAGAGTATCACACTGTGCTATCACGTATTTTTGATGTTTTTTCGATGTGTATAAAAGGGTATCATAGTGTATTATCATGTGTTTTCGATCTTTACAAAGTGTATCACAGTATGCATCACTTATTTTCGATTTTTTTCGATATTTACAAAGTGTATCACGGTGTGCTATCACGTATTTTCGATGTTTATAAAAGGGTATCATAGTGTGCTATCATGTATTTTCGATCTTTACAAAGTGTATCACAGTGTGCATCACATATTTTCGATGTTTATAAAATGTATCACAGTGTGTATCATGTATTCGTCGGAATAATATTTACTGGAGAGATGAGAGAAGATAGAGATCATTAAAATACCTAAAATACCAATAATTAAAATTTTAATTAAAATTATCAAATTTATTGATTTCCTAATTTATCTTCTGATTTGTGGTTAAGATTGGATCTCACGGTTACCACAGATAACTGAGTTCTCCCTTGAATTACCCCCCCTATATATATATATATATATATATATATATAGAGAGAGAGAGAGAGAGAGAGAGAGAGGAAAGATCATGCGAGAAGTTAAACATTTTGCGAGAAGGCGAGAAGTGTTTAATCATATATGATATCACGACCTGTGGGTGTGCTTAATCATATATGATTAAACGTCTATGTATTGTCAATATAACATGTGTTTAATCATATGTGATTAAGCTTGTGTATCATATATGATTAAACATTTCTCGCATTCTCGCAAAATGTTTAGCTTCTCGTTTGAACCTGCCTCTCTCTCTCTCTCTCTCTATATATATATATATATATATATATATATATATATTTGGACATATCGTCGACCTCTCGGAATATCGTCAAATCAAAATGATCCGAAATGTACGAATTTTGAATAAATCGGTTTAATGGAATAAGAATATTTATACCGACTATAAACCGTGTTGAAATGAGTCAAAATTAAAATGAGCCGAAATGTATGAATTTCGAAGAAATCGGTTTAATGGAATAAGAATATTTATTCTGACTATAAACCGTGTTGAAATGACGGCTATCTATTGTATTCTCTATCCATAAAAGATTTTATGCCAATTCATCGCTTTTCGTATATGTAACAATATATTCGCCAAACATCCCCATCGTCCTTTGGAGATTTAGGAACAAAAAGGTTTTGTTTGTATCTACCGATTAAAAAACTTAACTTTATTCAAAATTGATTAAATTAATTGATCATTTATTTCAATCAAGCTTGATCTTAACGTTTTGTAGACCAGTGGTCTGAGGATTCTTAATTCATATGCTACATTTTTAATACATCTTAGCAACACATGCATATAAAAATCCTCAATTTCCTATTATTATATATTCCAATCTGTTATATATTTTGAGATATTGATTAATCTAGATTTGCATATTTATAGTTGTTATTGCATATTCTAGTACTATGTGCAAACTTCGAGTTCGACAATCACCCAATCTCAACCTTCTCATTCAGTTCGAAACGAAAACCTACGAATTATGAAGTACCTCCAAAGAACGGAAGCCTTTTGACCATTCAAACTCAAATAGTTAACAAAATATGCCATGACTATTGCCTAACAAGTGTACCACAGTGCAATAGTTCACACTTGATATAACCCTACACAGATAAATATATATATATATATAGCTAGAAAACAAATAACACTTTATTAACCAAGTGAACGGTTCTGATGCATATGAAAATAACTTTTAGGAAGATTATTCACGGATAACAATGAATAAAAGATAAGTTTATTATATTATATATTATGGTTAAGAAGAATTTTATTGTCTATATTTTCAAAAAATATGTAAGTTTTTCTACTGATATTACGGGTGTTCATTTAAACCGTACAAACCGTCTACACCACACCACATACACCGTAGTGTGAAGTTTAGAACTTTTGTAGTATGGTTTGTGTTTTTGAATCATCAAACCGCATTTTAAATCGCACCATACTGTACATTTTTTTATATTTTTAAAATATATGTTATCATTAACTAATTGAAAATAACTAGTACATGATTGATTATTTATTAATTTTTCAGTCTTCCTTTTAAGTTTTACAGTTACAAATTTTTTTATTTGAGTTATTTTTTCTTTTGTCTTTTGTCATACGAAAATCGTCAAATTTATAATTTGATGTTGTAATTTGATAATTATTGGATTGAAATGTGTACACAAACGACTTATACTGCATCATAATGCATCGCGTTTTACAGTACGATATTTTATAATTTAAAGCATATACAGTAATGTTTACGGTTTAGGAAAATATTGGTTTACAATTTAGTCTTAAATCGCACTAAGAACACCTTTAATTGATATCATAAAAACTTACATTAAAATAATACTACGAAAACAAACAGACAGACCTTTGTCTTATAGAAGAAAGAATTAATTAAGGGGTTGTTTGGTTGGTTTTCCATTAAGTTCTGTATGAATAAAGTTGTCTGTGTGGATTAATCTGTCTGTATAGATTTAGAAGATTTTTATTTGAGAGAGTTTTTTCATAGATGGAATGAACGTGCTTTTTAATGGGAGGGACTGGTTTGGAAAAAACTTGGTTTTCTGCATAAAACTCCCCCTTAAAATCTTACTGAATAAACCACTTTCTATATCATTAAGCCACTACCAAACAGTCATATATAGCTGACTGGATAAACTGTGAGTCTCATTAAGCTCATTAAGCTGTTAACAAATAGACCCTAAGAGTTATAAAACTTTTAATAAATTAATTTTTATATGGTTTTAAATAAATAACACTAACACAACTACACAAGTAATTGGGCCCCTATTTTTGTTTGGTCCCGACAGATGCCCGTTATAGTCCAATAAAAATGTATCCATGCAATTGATTAGTTTGATTTTATAGATCAATAGTAAATTTGATATCATAGATCAATATAACTAGTGTTATACCCATTAGTTGGTTGAGTATATAACATGAATTTAATCAAGATTTAGTTTTTTAATTTGTCAGTCTTTTCATCATTGCCGAATACTTTTTTTCAATCGAGCAAGAAATTTAGTTAAACTATAAACGGATTTCCGTGCCTGTGACTCTCGGTTAGGTACCCTTCGGCTTGGAGGGTTCTTCCGTATCTTTCATAATAGATCATAAGCAAATAAGCTATCGAAATCGGATTACCCCTTCTAGATTTCAAGATTTTTGTGATCTCAAACTTGAGTTTTTTAAAGTGAACCGGGTGAAAACACAGGTTCATTCAATTTCGTTATCTCCACTAGAAGGTTTCAGTCAAAAGATAAACCTTGTTTTCTTCGAACTTGGTGTCAATTACCAATTATTAGCAGGTTCATTCAATTATGTGAGTAGATGAATATGACTTGTTTTCAAAACATTGCATTTTTTTTCCTAAAAAAATGCTATTTACCCCTCAAACCATTATTTCAATCATACGGTGTTATATATATATATATATATATATATATATATGTTTGTATAATAATATTATTTTTTTAATAGTAAGAATAGAGACTAAAAAATATAATTCACTCAACTATATATTAATTTAGACCTTGTAATTATTTTGACACAATGAAAAAATATTTTAATATCTTATCTAACTTTCTACCAGACTTTAACCGTTATAAATTAAACATTACTTAATGACGCGTTGCAACAAAAACTAATCATAGATCCGGTTTTCGTTTCAATCTTAAATCCTTGTATCAGAATTTTTTGGTTTAACTTGATTTTTGCAATAAATGTAGTCTTGAAGTCGATTTTTGCTAGATTTTCGTTGTGTATCAGTTATTTAGTCGATACACTTTTTTTTATGTTACAAAAAAATTGTTATAAATGAAAAGTTCTCTGTATTCTGTCTTGCTCTTGTGTGTGAAAGTGATCTTCATATCCTTTTATTGGAATTTAATTTATTTGTACTAGGTGAATAAGATAACATACACTATATTGTTATTGATACTAACTTCTAATAAAGGAGTTTTAAATTTCAAAAATGGTCATTCAATGCATTCTCTCCACATGCAACAACCTTGTGACTTGATGACCTTTTTCCAATCTGGGTATGACACAATATTTATAATTAGAAATTTAGTAAACGATAATATCAAGTTTTAATTTGATTTCTGCATTCTTCCATCGACAGTTGTGTATAATGAGGTAAATGGGAACTATAGTCTATATATATTGATGCAACCCCCTCAATTTTAAGGACAAATACCCCTAAAATCTGTGTTTTTCATTTGTAGTGCTCTTTGTGATTAATTTCTCTTGTTTACCCAAAAAGTTTTGTTATGTTTCTTAGATTATGATTTATCTACACAATTTATCCTCAAAATAAGGTTTGAATATACCCATCAATATCTTGGATAGTAGATTTGTTACGTAAGCTATAAAGCTGCAATTAATTTCATTGAAGTTCTTTGAATCTAATATGTTCAACTTTGATTTTTTGTGGTCTGATAAAAGTTGGTTGAAAGGATTTTGCTCAATCATGATGTTTATCGATCCAAACTCGATCCCATGCACAATACGGATACCTAATCAAAATCCATACCATATTGATTAATATTTGCATTACTTGGTGATGTGAGTTTTAAAATTTATACCGCAAGCGTACGGATAGTGTAGCATACGGGTCAATCACAGGGATGCGATGGACTAAACATGAACTTGTCCTAGACTATGGCCTAGCTACGGGAAATATCAATATAATTTTCATTTATTAAACTAACTAAACATAAAATAAATAGACATAAAAAAACAAGAAAAACATAAAACAACTAAGATTGGACACTGTTAATATCAACTTCAAACTTTCGGTAATGATGGGAATTTGTTATGCAAAATTACTTCAACCCTCTTTCAAGGTGGAAAAGCTTTTCTAACCCAAGACTCATATTTACTTTCGCAATATGTGTACGTTAGGAAGAAACATTATGATTTAGATCGAATATTTTTTCCAATCAACGTCCCTAACTATTTATCATGTTAGGACCGTTGTCATTGATCAATTTGATCAAAGTAAAAGACCAAACTTTCGTTTCATCAAAAAACAATCGAATTAACTAAATGATTTGTTAAAAGCCAATTAAATCAATTTCAACTTTCGTTAAAATCGAAATGGATTAAAACTCAACATCCGTTTTAAAAACAATTAATCAATACCATCCTTCGATCGAAAGAGACGATTACCCAAATGAACGAAAGTTAAACTACGAAACAAAACATAAACATAAATCTAATGAAAGCAATAAAATTAACCTATGAAAACTTTAAAAATCGATTCAAATAGTGTCACTCTCCAAAAATCGTTTTTAACCTACGAATGCGGTAAATAAATTAAGAACGATGCAGAAAATAAAAATTGGGAGAGAAATTCAAACATATATATAAAAAATATGGAGAAACGAAACGTTACAACGAGTGTTGAAGTTGAATGAGAATCTGTCACATTCCATCTTCATTTTCGATTCTTCGAAACATCACATATCTTCACATCTTCAAAAGACTCAAGGAAACGAAGAATTACAAGTAAATGAAAAAGTAAACTAACCCTAAAATCTAAAATCTAAACTAAAGAACTTACAAGAAAAAAAGATAAAAACTAAAACCTAACAAGATCTCTAAACCAAAAACACTAAAACTAAAAACAAAATAAAAAAAGAAAAGAAAAAAAAGAAAACGGCTCACGCTGTAGAGGGAGGAAAATAAGAGATGAGACAAACCCTAAAAAAAACAATGATATGTTTTTAAATTATTTATAAAATAAAGTTTTCAAACCAACCCCCCCCCCCTTTGTAGCATTTTCAAAAACGCCTCTCTTGATTTATGTTTTTTTTTTAAAACATCCCCTAATAAATCTTTTTTTTCCAAATTTTGGTCCAACTTTGTAATATTTCTTGAATTTGTCCACCATATAAAGATCGATCAAATATTTTAAATCCATCGTCATCCATGTTCACTTGTTCAACGCAAATTAGCTGTCAAAACCCGACAAAACCACAAAATACCAATGTAATATCCCCAATCGATGATTATACGAAAATTAACTAAAAATAAAATAAAAACTATATGCAAACGACTAAACAAGACACAAAATGCAATTTTAAACTGAAATGATGTATGTATAAATGCACTTAACAAAACACCCACAAGCTAAACCTTTCTTGTCTCCAAGAAAGATATTAGAATTTATTACGGAATGGGTGAAAGAGAAGAAAAAGAAAACAAGCAACGATCTCCATAAATGTTCGAGCGAGTTAATACACGAGCTCACTAGGCACAATCTAATGTTAAGATTCCCCATTTATGTAACACCTTAAAAATAGGGATAACAAAAATCCGAAAAACGGACATGAGATATACTAAAATTGCCATAGCAAGAGCCTCCCAAAAATGGGGAATATATAAATAACCTGTTTAATTACAGTTGTAATTTAATGGACAACAAATAACAACCAACTAATCTAATTTCTACAACTAGAAAGGAGATTACAAAAGGGCTTTCATCTATAAATCCAATGGTTCATTTCCAAAAGTAATAAGCGTCCAAGTGCAAAATTCCCAAGCTCTCACCCCAAAGCATCTAAACCTGCTTAGGACCGGCACCGCTAGAACCTGAGATACACATCGACACCAAACAAGTGTTAGGCCAAAAAGCCTAGTGAGTTGAACAATAATAAGCATGCATGAACAGTTACAATTCTTATCAGCAGTTAACCAGAGATCAACATATGTGGAGTCAATAGGGGAGACCCATAGCACCAATCAAGTTCCACCCAAAGGGTCAATGTACCTTATTGCCCTCTAACAAGGAACACCCGAAAGGCCCGGCACACCCGGGGACTACAACTGAGGAAATTCCCCGACGGCGGAGGTCTAGGCACATACCATCACAGTGGCGCCCAAGACAACATCCTCCTAGTGTCTACTGACTTAGTTCGTCCACATAACGCAAATAGGAGGTCTTTGAGGTATATTTCAACCCAATATATTTCAATACCAACTACGGGTACAATATTACCATCCAAATCACATGAGGTCTAACAAGAGACCCAAATGACAATCATGCTCATCATACATATGAATATATCACCAACTAGAAATCATCTTGACACTTAGACATGTACACATTCATCATATAAAAGTACACCATTATGTATTCAAGCGAAAAGCCCCAAATACTTGTACATATAAAGTAAATCATGGCATTTCACCAATAACCACATTTCCAACTATCTTCATAAAGAAATCCCAAATACCAGAACATATAGAGATAGAAATGATGAATAGAAGATTATGATGTGTATCTAGTTTTAACAAAGGTTAGTAAACTCACTATCTAGGTTTTTGAACCAAAACCTAGAAAAAAGATGAAAACCCTAGAAGTTGGAGGATGAACTTGGAGATGAGGAGATGCACTTGAGAAACCCTAGAATCTTCCTTGAGATGAGTTTAATGCTTGAATCCAAAACCCAACCACCAAAGGATAGTATTTATGAGAGTTAGGGTTTGGTAAGTGGAGAATAGGGACTGAAATGGAAGCTCTAAAATCTCAACCAAAAGAGAGGGTTTGAGAGAAATGAGGTTAAAATCTGATAAGGGCTCATTTATGGCACTGCACCCCGACAGCGATAGTGCCATTGGCACTATCGCGAGTCACAATCGCGAGCGCCCTGATACCTGCGGTACAAACCGCGCGATAGTGCCCTCCGCGATAGTGCCATGGCACACTCGCGTGGCACAATCGCGATCAACCCTGAACTCTCTGTACATCTTCCGCGATAGTGACCGGCGATAGTGCCCTTGGCACAATCGCGTGGCACTCTCGCGCCACTCCCCCAACAGCCCAAAAACTTGACTATTTTCGATAACGAGCGCGAGGTTTGAACAAATAAAGGTGGTAATCAAGTTATATGACATTTTAATATATTAACTATCATAAAATGCATACAAAGGCTCCTATACTCACATAGGCACAATTAACGCATTAAGGGAAACAAATACTTACCTTGAGAATTTCCGGGTGTTACAATGTACAAATGCAATTTATTACCACGTGTTAAGTTTAAAATAGTAGTAGAAAACACATATTTCACCAAAATGTCAAACCAACACAACACCATACAAAACATATCACAAAAAACGCATCTAATAGGATTTTACAAACATTACCGTAGCCACTAAGGGAAGAGAAAGATGATCTAAATGGATGGAAACTCACGGTTTCATTGAAATCACTCAAGTGTGTTTAGGGATGTGTATACGCTCAATGCCTACCCAATCGAGAAATATGAAATGCACTCTTGACGCGTTTGAAACAATTCTCAAGTCTAAAAAATTTCCATAAAATTGCATAAATCGAGGACTTCCGGGTAAGGTTAGGGTTAAGGTAGGGATTGGGTTTGGTTGATGGAGTTTGAAGAGGTATTTTGGCTTGTTTTTGTGCACATAAGTTCCTTCCTACAATTTTCAACGGATCTCAACTTATTGTAACACCCAAAAAATTGGGATAAACAAAAATTTCCGGAAACAGAAATGTGATATATAAAAATATGTCAAAGCACGAGCTCATCCCAAAAAGGGAGACAATATACGCCTATTAAGATTACACGTTTGTAATAAATAACAATGAGGGGAAAACAACCCTTTAATCTAAATCCTAACTAGGTACAAGATTAATTCAAGTTGTGATCCAAATCAAAATAAGCCTTCTATAATTGGCGTCCCAAAAATATCCCCAAGCTCGCATCTAAAGTCATCTAGACCTTCTTGGCGGTCGCGTCACTAGAACCTGAGATACACATCAAACCAAACAAGTCTTAGGCCAAACGAGCCTAGTGAGTTGTACAAAAGCATGACATAATCATTTATATCAAGTATAATCAATAAGAGCCATAAATGAATCAATGGGGGAGACCGATCACACCAAAGAGTTTCACCTCAAGTCAATGTACCTTGATGTTCACTCTCATGAGCAACATCCTGAAGGCCCGGCACACTTGAAGACTACCTCCCAGGTATTACTCCAAATGGCGGAGGTCTATGTGCATACCGTCATGGTGGCACCCTAGTACATCCTCCTAGCGCTTACTCATGGTTCATCCAATATACATGTAACATCCATCTCTATACATATTCCATATCAACAAGATACATGTATAAGACCTCACATTGTTCCAATCCCATTTTAGGTCTAAAACTCTAAAACATGTAAGTCCAACAATGATATTCACAAATCCCATGATATTACACAATCATGACCAGATAATGTCAATAATAATCCCATCAAAGTCCACATGATGAACAATAGCCAAAATTCCCAATAATTTCAAAAGTAGCAGTTAGGTCAAACTTATCAGGTGATCAGATTTATACATGCATATGAAGTAATGACAAGTAAACACACAAGACATGTATCTCTTTTGAAAAGTTTAGTAAAAACTCACTATCTAGGTTTTATGCAAAACCCTAGAAAACTTTGGATGAATGGTGAGAAGATGAAGACTTGGTTTAAACTCTTAAATGCTCCTATTTATGTTCCTTCAATGCTCTTGGTTGATCATAAATTCTCCCAACTAGAACTAGGGTTTCAATGAATGTGCAAAGGGGTGGGAGGGTGGGAAAATCGCCCTAAGGGTCTCCAAGTCAGTTCCAAAAACGAGTGAAGTGAGAAATTAAGTCAAAATGGTCAAATGTTGCATTTTATAGTCTCAGCCCCCCATCGGCGACAGTACTCGGCAACAATGCCATGGTCACTGTCGCGGTGTCACAGTCGTGCCAAAACCACCACTCTCGGTACACACCACATGATAGTGACCTGCGACAGTGCCCATGTCACTATTGCGGTGTCACTGTCGCGCCAACCTACCAGTCCACGGTACAAACCCCGCGTCTATGCCCTGCGACTGTACCCTTGGCACTATCGCGTGGCACTGTCGCACCACACCCCAGAGACTCAAAATTCTTGACCCGATTCGATAGTGCATGCATATATATATATATATATATATATATATATATATATATATTTCAATTAAGGCATAACATAATTATATCAAATACGAACAAATTTATACACCAAAGGGCTCTGATTCATAAATTACTAGGATAATAAAATGCGAGACGTGGATACTTACCTTAAATTCCCGGGTGTTACACTTATTCGTTGTGAAACTAACTATATAAATGCATATTTTATTTAATTTTCATGCATCCTTTTTTTTCTTTTTTTTAATCTTTTTGATTTTTTTCTGAACCCACAAGTTATTCTTGTTTATGAAGTTCTACCAACCCACAAGCTATGCTTGTGTATACTACTTAACTAATGTTTCAATTCGTTTTCAATTTATTTAAGTGGAATCCCATTATAAAATAACACATTGTCTCCTCACGTGAAATTTGATCGGTTGATTTGACTAAACGATACTCCATTATTAATATTGTTGTTTTATTGTTTGTCAACGGGTATAACACTAGTTAGGTGTCTGCATGATGCTACGGAATGTGAAGATTTTTTGTAACCAAAAATCAACTGAAAAATACATCTTGCTAATAATTTGTCTTCAAGAGAACTTTTTTCTTAGAATCATCCTAATTGTGTACCCATGCTATGTAACGGGGTATAATTAAGTATGGTGTAAAAGGATAAGAAAATGTGGGTAAAACGTTGGTTGAACTTCTTTTATTTCTTAAATGTATTTACATATTTTCATGTATTGATGTTATCAAAGATAGAAAAAATTAGAAAAGTGGAGAGAAGGAGCAAGTCCCAACCCCAGTGGACTTATTTGCATAGAAAGAAGCAGGTTTGACTTTTATGGTCAAACAAACAAATTTTGGGTATCAAAATTTACACAACTTACAAATTTTACAAAATTATAACTTTTAAATTAAATTAAATAAATAACAAATGTTAAATGGTATTTAAAGATATACAAAGCATGCAAATCAAAGAGATTAAATGCTAAAACAAAATTTTAGACTTTTGCCTCAAAAGTAAAAGGAAACTGTTTGTGTCTTGAAAACATTACCTTCTCCAATAGATTGAAAACCAAACCACCCTCTTTTAGTGTAACACCCCGATTCTTCGATAGGTATCATTTCAAGTTAATACCGAAACCGATATATTAAGGAAAAATAAGATATTTTATTTTGGGCTTGAATCCTTGATTTTATAGTCTAGATGGATGAAGGATTCAATTACGAGTCCAACGGTTCTTTCCGGAGCGAAAACGGAGCTATAACGAAGAAGTTATGGCCAAAACAGTGATCGGGGAAGTTTACAGCTCGCGGTACAATCTCGGCGAAAGTGACCCGCGAGAGTGACACTTGTCACTTTCGCTGTCACTCTCGCCAACAGCGTCTGGACGATTAAAATCACGATTTTCAGCCCCAAACTTCATTTCTTCATATCTTTCTCATCCTAGCTCCGATTTGGGTGATTCAAATTGCTACGGTTTTGTTTTTGAGAGCTCTTCAAGGATCTAGCAATATATTGGAAGTCTATTGGAGTATACAAGAGTATTTTGTGGTGGTAAGCTACTCATCTCTTCCATTTCATCTTCTTCACCAAGTTTTCTAGGGTTTCATCCACCATTTGTGCTTCCTTTCATAGATTGGAGATATGTGGCCATTTTAGTGAACTAGAAGTGTTTTAGTTGGTGGATTCAAGCTTGGCTTAAGGTAATCTTCTATTCTCTTAAGTTATGGAAGTTAGGGTTTCGATATTAGTTGAGGTATTCATGCATATGGTGTGGGAAACGATTCTTGGTGGTTGATTATGTTATGTATGGTTGAATATGCATGGATTTAGGTTTTGGAAGATTTCGTCTTGAGGATTCAAGTGGTCTTCAAAAGAGCTCGTTGGGTGAAATCTAGATTTAGCCTAAATCTAGCAAGGTGAGTTCAAGTTGATTTGTGAAAACGGTGTACATGCCAAAATGGTTATTTTAAAGTGTTTTACATGAAATGGTTAACTGCTGATAAGTTTGAGTAATTTGAAGTAAAAATGTATTTTACTTGGTATTTGTTAAAGTGTGAGTATTTTAAGGAGTTTTTCATATTTGATAAACTTGGCTTATTTTAGTTTCATAAAACGCTCATAAGTGGGATTTGGTCATCTTGGTAAGTAATAACATGATTTATGCATCTTGGTGAATTTGGTACAAATGAAGTCTATTTCATGTTATATGCATTTTGGTGTGTTTGTATTCATAAACCCTTTGGAAAACATTTGGTCCCATTATAGGTTGAGTTTTGGGTTAATCTCGTCTTTGAGGTATGTGTCTTTATAAACGCCGTTTAAAGTCATTTCATTGTATGGGAATTGTTATTTATCGGTCAAGCACGTTTCAACATTTTACTGGTTTTCATTTGGGGGTTTACGTAAGTTGTTGGGCCTTGGGCTCGGTTTTGACTAAATTGAGTCTTGAGGACATTTGTCCGGGTAATAACCGTTGTGGAGTTGTTGAGTATAATGACGTACTTTTCGTGTCATTTGGATGTTGCATGTTTGAGTTATCAAGTAAGGAGTTGAGATTCCTATCTTGAATGCTAGTGGGTAGACACTAAAGGTTGAATGAGTACCTTGAGGTTGGAACTCCACTAGGAAACAAATGGGCACTAAACTCGGTTAACCTTGAGGTGCAGCTCGACGGAGTGGACACTAGAGGTACCGTGTCCTTGAGGTGACGCCCGTTAAGTGGTGTGCACTAAAGGTGTTGGGGACTTGAGGTGACGCTTATGTTAGTGTGCTCTAAAGTCTTTGATCTGAGGTGCAGTTCGATAACATAGTTATGTGGCTTAACTTTGTGTTCCGCCACGCACATCACCGGAAGGTGCTAATTGGGTATGTAATTGTGTCATTTTATTATTTATGTTTCGGTGTCGTTTTACTTATGGGAATTGTTTACTCAAGATTTATGGGTTGCGTATTATACTCCGTTTACGTTTGAAGTATTTTGAGAAGTAAAGTTTTGTATCATATTCTTATAAATTGAGGGCTTTACTTACTATTCACGTTTTGGATGTTTGGGGATATGAATGGTTATTCACATTTTTCACAAATGGGGTGTCGAACTATGACCCCGTTTTGGGTGAGTTTTGGGTTGCATCGTTTTATAAGAAATGTGAGTATTGGGAGCATTGTCTTTAAAAGTGCATATCATGGGAAAAATGTGTCGTTTACATTTTAAAGTTAATTATTTCGAAGGATCTTGCTTTAAACTAAATTCCTTTCTTTTAAAGATATATTCTTTATATTAAAACTCTTGAGCTCACTAGGCGTTAAGCCTAACCTTTTATTTGTCGGCATGTGCATCAGGTTTCCGTCAGGGGTTCGGTTCTAGCAGTCGTATGAAGAGATGTGCTTAGTGGTTCACGAGTGTAAGCATTTGGCAAAGTCTTCCGCAGTTTGGAGATAGTGATACTTTTGGGTTTTAGTAGCACCCATCTTTATTATAGATTGTTCGTATAGAAAAATGTGTGTATTGAGGTTAAATATTAAATTGTGGTCGTAGATGATTTATTTATTGGTGTATTTAGAAAATTTTAAATTAGTTGCTATTTCCAGATTTCAGGGTGTAACATTTAGCTTCTGCAAAATCTTTAAAACCATCTGAATCCTAACTCAAATCGAGACCAAAACTCTCATCGGATACATACGAACTATACTCAAATGGAATCAAAATGGTTTTCACGGGCTTGCAAGAACCAGGTACATATCTTGTTCTATTTATATTGTTAGGCAATGAACCTAGAAAAGTGTTGCAGCACACCGTCCTGGATGAATGATATTCGTTGAATATATTATGCATTTGGATTTACACAATCTAGTCCTTCTCACATTCCATCTTACAACTAATGTAATTAATGCATGAATTTCTTTCAATAAGGTACTTTGAAGATCTGCCAACTCCCATCTTTGCTTTCTTATGACAATTGTTGGCCTGTACAAAAGGCCTTCATCAATTTGTAACAGATATGTATACTATTATTGTATTGCTATCAAGTCAAATGTTTTGACTTACTTGTACACGACTATAATTTATTTGTGGTTGGATAAATTACCAGATGCTTCCAAAATAAAGGATCGTCAACAAACAATACAACAAATCTAACACCTCCAACATTCCAAATCAAGTTCTTCTACAGAGATTCATGTTGTTATCAATTTTTCAATGTTCCAGAAACCATATTAACTTCGAAGTTGAAAATTAGATCATTTGACTGATTTGAGATAATAACTCGATGTGCATCTCCTTTTAGGAAAGGAAGGGAGTTTCCTACCATAATCTAAATTCTCTAGTAACATATGATATGCCTAATAATCAATTCTGAAATACATAAACACATATGTTTAAGCTATATACTGAACAATTACACTTACAGCTTCAAGTTTCATCAAACAGAATTGTAAAATTGGGAGACACAAAATCAGAACTTACATATAGAGTTTGTCTTTCCCACAATCCAAGTGCTCCAACTAAACCAATACTATGATTCTCCGACACCTGGAAACCGTTACCGATTATAATAGCCCACTTGACAACACCATAAAACCCACCTTCAAAGATAATCGGTACCCCTCTCGGTGGACTACCCGACGGTTCCGGAAGCCTAATTGACTTCATCTGCGTATCGTTTACGCCCCGAATTGATCATTACTTGACTTCAAAACCTTGACACACAAGATGTTGAATCTGAATTATTGAAAAACAATGGTGGAGGAGGTTTCTTATATGAATACACGATACTTGCGACTTCATATCTTTATCGAGTGAGTTGTCAGTCACGAAGACCCTATGGTTTCCTAAAAAAATGGATAAAACAGATTGATTAGTCTGATCAGAGTTGAAACTAAATCTGATCAGAATCCAATACAACAACAAAATAAAAGAACCAAAACACATATTTAGAAATTTGGCTATTGGTCATTGCAGTCCAGAAATCTGAAAAGTTGAGGCAATTGGCCAAAGGCCATTGCTAACAACATCCGATAATGAACAACAATGTGCAAACATTGTTAGTGAAACAATTAATAGTAAAGGATACTTAAAGTGGTAAACTCCTTCAGAGTGAATGACTTCAAAGATGTATTATTTTCCACAGAATTGTCTTCATATAACCGATGTGCATACTTCATGCGAAATAAAATCCTCTCAAATGATCGTTGATCCTTCTTCGGCACCTTTAGAACGAAGCGACTATAATTTGAGGACAAACAATTATTAGAGTTTGTTTTAAATAATTGGAATGCATAAAACTATTAATTAAAACAAATAACCTACAAGTGTAAGAGATAAGAATTTTAACATTAATCATGTCAAAAGAGAAAGGAATCACATGCCTTCAAAATGAATGAGACATGCAATAGAGAGCAAACACATACTTGAAGAGTTAAAATGAAGCAAAATAGTATATTGATGGCTACACTCTTAAAGCCCACTAATAATAGGCATCAAAGTGATATCGAACATTGCAAAGTGCATATTCTTTAGTCATTCCAAATTTGTTAGAACCGGGTTGTTTGATCATGTGTTTCTTGAAGAGTTAAACTGTAAAACAAACAAGAAAACTTGAAATAGGTTTAAGAAAGAAACAGTTAGGGTTACTTATTTCCTCCTATTAACGTTTCTAGAAAAATCATAAACCAATGCCTTAAGAAAGACAAACTTGCAATAAGCTTCAGTCAATCACCAGCCAGGCCTCTTTTTTCTGCTTCCATCTATCATTCAGTTTAGCCAAATGATTCAATGATTACAGGGTCTAGGATAAGAATGAATAGCAAAATCGATAATACCAAGTAATGGCTAAAACGACCACATGTCATGCAAATATTAATCAATATGGTATGGATTTTGATTCCATGTTCGAGAATGGAAGTTTAGGGTTTCAAACCAAACCACAATCTCTAGACTTCCTGGAATTGAAGAACTCAGAAGTAAAGAACTTGAACGCAGCTCCTTTACTCTGTCTTATATAAACATTATCAATGTATCATGAACAATTGAAACAATAAAATTAATATACACGTAGAGGTAAACAACATTCACCTAGGGTTGTTTGTAATCTAAAATCAAGCTTACGTAATTCATCGCATACCTGGTTAATGGATGAATCGTTGATTTCATCCCAAATTTTGAAAGTAGATTATGAGAGTTCTCCTTTCATCGATTAGGGGTTATCCTTTGCTTAGCATTTATAGCGTGATGTATTGTGTGTCTTGAGAAAATCGACAAAGAAGAGGAGAGGAGAGGGGTTTCAGGGTTGTAAGATCGTAGAGGAGAGGAGACACATAAACAGGGATAGTAAAGAAGACATGGGGATGAGAGAAATCAGGGGGACGTGGGGAGAAGACAACGGGATGGGGAGATGATCAAAGGGGCGTGTTAGGAGAGGGTAGAAGAGTTTTAGGAGTTAATGAATTACCTTGCATATAACTTCACACACACACACACACACATATATATATATATATGTATATATATATATATATATATATATAAGGTTAGGTTCGATGAGAAGGGAAGTTAGGGTGTCAATTGATTTTGTTTTATGTGGGCGGCCGCTCTACTAGGGGTGCTCACGGGTTGGGTTGATCGGGTTGGAGGCTTTTCGACTAATCAACCCAATATAGGCGGTTTGAAAATTTTACAACCCAACCCAACCCGATCAAAAGTACAACCCAACCCAACCCAAACCGTTCGGGTTGGTCGGGTTGTGTTTAAACAAGATGAAATCAAATTTAGAAATATAAACACAAAGGAAACATATCTTTGAAATACAATCGAATGACCGATAATTCATGAGAGTATGCAAGTTCATCAAAAATATTACGATATTTCTATACTATATTATAAATATGGCATAAAAAACTCTTAAAAACAAGTCTTAAAGCTTAATGTACCGCTATTTAATGCTAATTACTTAAAAAACAGTCATAAAAGTTGTATGTACTACATTTAATGCTATTCATTAACTTTCAATCATTATCTCTAACCACTTTAACTCCCCTAAAATAACTCTCAGCATATTTTAGATATAAAAAATCTAAAATATAATTAAAAAATCTTACAGAATATTTTATAAAAAAAAATATATTATTAAACCAAAATAAATTATATTATATTATTAAGTCTAAATTAAACAAATTTATATAAAAAAATCATTATCACTCTCTTACAACTAGGGTGCTCACGGGTTGGGTTGATCGGGTTGGAGGCTTTTCGACTAATCAACCCAATATAGGCGGTTTGAAAATTTTACAACCCAACCCAACCCGATCAAAAGTACAACCCAACCCAACCCAAACCGTTCGGGTTGGTCGGGTTGTGTTTAAACAAGATGAAATCAAATTTAGAAATATAAACACAAAAAAAACATTTCTTTGAAATACAATCGAATGACCGATAATTCATGAGAGTATGCAAGTTCATCAAAAATATTACGATATTACATATAAAAATGTCTAAACCAAATGATAACATGTCAATCAACAACAATCGTTTTAGACGTTTCCAACCCCGATGCTTTCACTTTCTTTGCCTTGAGGTTGGTCGTGTCATCATCAACCATTTGGTACAACTTATCCATACTTCTTAAATCTTAAATATATCACATTCAGTTTATTTTTTAGTTTGCATATATATATATATGTGTGTGTGTGTGTGTGTGTGTGTGTGTGTATGTGTGTGTATGTGTATGTGTGTTTACATTTATTAAAGATATATACAAAGGAGTTATATAGAGATGAATAATAGATTGAAAATATATGTAAATGAAGAGGGTACGCAATAGTGTAATTGTCTAATTTACATATTAATTGAGACTTAATATTCATATTAAATCCACAAAATAAAAGGTTTGGGTTCATTGGGTTGGGTTGGGTTCAAATAAAAGTAACCCGATATCAACCCAATACATACGGTTTGAAGATTTTACAACTCGATTAGATATCGGGTTGCTTCGGTTTGAGTTATTTCGCGTTGGGTTGGGTTGGGTTGGGTTGATCGGGTTGGTCGGGTTGATCGGGTTTTTGAGCACCCCTACGCTCTACCCTTGTTCAGCTTATGTAAGTTCAGGACTTCATCAATTAATAATATTATTATATCTATATTGTCCTCAAAGCTGATTTTATATCATAGCTTCACTTTCTAATTTACGTGTAATAGTGTAAAAGTATCATATGTAGAATAATCTACTGTAATTGTGATATGATTTAAGAAATGGAGAAGGTTTGCTTTGGAAATAAACTTTGACCGATCAAATCAACAATGGTAGATGGTTCCAAAAGAGTTGGCAAAACATAATTATTAGGCTGTTAAAGCTTCTGTTTACTGCCATCCTTAGCTTTCATTCCATATAAGTTTATTCAAAGAAATTCACTACAGTAGCTCAACAAAGATTGGGTACTTGTTCTTTGGCATCCGGACAAGTGTTGGATGGACCTGGACGGAGTCATCTTTCTCAAGAGCTTTCCACCTGCAAATTGGTCACATTTCAGTCCCAACTTTGTGTCGGTTACTCTCTTTTTTATGTGGTATCTAAAGTATTATATATATTGATCAACTTACTTGTATCTATAGACAAGGTGATGAATGAAAATGGAGATTTCCAAATTGGCTAGATTCATTCCAGGGCACATACGTGGTCATTTCCAAACCCAAGGAAGCTGAAAGTTCTTAAGGGATCCTGCAATTATTAATTGAAAGCAAACTTCATGAGAATATTATCACGAAGTAGTAGAGTAAGAAAATGGGATGAGTTGGCTAAGCTTACATCGAATCTAGATGGATCACATTTATGAGGATCAACAAAAACATGTGGTGGATCATGGTAAATAGACACTACATCCAAGTGATATTGTATCCTGAAGAGTTAAAGAAAAGATTAATTGTTTTCATCCTTAATTTGTTGCATTATAGATTTGGGAATTCTTGTATACCATTGATCTCAAAGTCTTGTGCAGCTTTTCTGGAATACCAAGGTAAGTTTGTTGCTCTTCGTAGAGTCTCGCTAACTACCTAAACAACATCGATGAAAAGATAAATTGTTTAGCAACATAGTTGTCTAACATTATATCCAGGCTCAAAATGCGTATGTACTTTTGCAATATAAGGCATGTTGTTGACTTCAGACTAGGTGAGACTTAATCCAACTTCTCTCTTACTCTGGATTTCCATACGTGCCTCCTGATAATTATATAGATTTAATCACTGAATTGATTTATAAGTTAAAAACAAATAAATTAATTCTAGCTTGTAAAGTATGAGTCTTACTTACCCTGAGTTTATCCAAGGCTGCAGAATTTTCTTCCAAGAATTTAATGAGTCATGTTAGGGACCTGCGATTAGCAGTGTTAATATGTTGTCCTTTTGTTAGGTCTGATTTTATAGTAATCATTGTATTTATAGGACTTGGTCAATACAGTGTTTAGTGCTGATCAATATTGTATCTGACCAAGGGTATTTAAGTCCCTTTGGTCTTGTTGGTTGTAAGTTTCACACGCACAATCATATAGAATTTCTATCTTGCGCTTCACTCTTACTCTCTCTCTACTTTCTCTCTAAGGATTTAGAGATCTTGGTTTATCAATTGGTATCAGAGTCTGCTAGATCTTGAGAGGATTGAGAGATTGTTTGTATTGATCTGAATTAGTGATTGAAATCGAATATTTGATCGATTTTATTGAGTTTTTCAATAAAATCTCGTTTTCTTGATTTCTCACAAAATTTGGATATGTTTCTGGTTAATTTTGTGTGATTTTAATTGGTTTAGATTCGTTTTGAATTGTCAATCATGTTTGATTCTTATTGTTTTGCATAAAATTCATGTTTTGATCTTCGATTTTGAAAAAATTGTAATTTTCTGGAAAAAAAAACGAGTTTCGGTACTGTTACATTCTTGATTTTGAGTTTTAGTGTGTTTTAATCGAAATTGGTTATTAATTGTTGTTAGAATTGTGTTTTCGAAGTTCAGTATATGCATTTCTTGCTTAAATTTCTTGGCTTGATCTGTTTTTGCAAAAAATTACGAGTTTATGAACTTTACGTTTCATTCATATGCTTTGCGCCTCATTCATCATACTTTGCGTTTTCGGTTCACATTAGACCCGCAAAGTTCATTGTGCGTCTCAAGTGTCACACGCAAAAGTCAGGTTCTCGGATCTTACTACACGCGCAAAGTTCACTTTGCGTTTCTAGTTAGACCCGCAAAGCTTCACTTTGCGTTTCTAGTGTGGCCCGCAAAGTCCACCGTGCGTTTCCTTCTACACCCACAAAGTTTACTTTACATTTCCCTCTTCACACGCAAAACTAACTTTGCGTTTCCCTCAACACCCGCAAACCTCAGTTTGCGTTTCTGTCTTCATCCGCAAAGCTCCACTTTGCGGGTCTCCCTGTCTTAGTTTAAAAAAAAAAAACTGGAAATTTTTTTTTAGTGTGTCTTCTAATTTTTTTTTCTTTTTAATCTTAGTGTCATATCAAGTGTTTTTCAAATTGTCAATTTTTAATATTTTTTTTCGAATTTTTTTAATTCAATCTGATTTTTGATTTTCTGATATATAGTTTGGGACGGTCATTCACTTCAAGTTGATCATTTTCTCAAGATGTCTTTGCAAGCACAGATCTACAAGAATGACCTCATGATGTCTTTGGGGTCTGATACTCGTCCACCAGTACTAATCAATGAGAACGAATTCGAAAAGTGGCAGGATCGGTTTATCAACTTTATTGAAAGGCAACCTAATGGGGATAACATGATGAAATCTCTGTATGGGGGTCCTATGGTGAGGAAAATGAAAGTGATTCCATCTACTGCTACTACTCCAGCTACAGCAGTTGAAACACCTTTAAGTGAATATGACGAAAAAGAGCTATCAAGATATAAAGCAGACGGTCAGGCTAAATCAAATCTGATTCTTGCTCTTCCCAACTCCATCTATAACAGAATCGATTGCTTCAAATATAACCCTATGCTGATGTGGACACAACTTGAGAAGATTATGCTTGGTTCTGCAATGTCTACTCAGTTACGACAGACCAGATACATGAAAAACTTTGAAAAGTTTCAGGCAAAGGATGGGGAAAGTTTGAAGAGTGTGTTTGATCTATTATGGGCTGTTATCAATGATCTCTACAAGATTAAAGTCACCAAGACTGAGTTGGAGGCTAACTTGAATTTCTGAACGCTTTACAACCTGAGTGGAACAAGTCATGCCATAGAATGAGAAACGATGTCAGAATCTCAACCATGCCAATTCAGGAGTTATATGAAATCTTGATGACAGATGAATCTTTGGTACTGGAAAAGAAGGCCAAACTGGATAAAAAGAACAAGAAAACAGTTGATCCGGTTGCTCTTCTCACTAAGCAACTGAATGAACAAGCGTTGTCTGATAACGCTTACACCGGGTCAACTGATGACGATGGAGAGGCCTTACAGAAAGCTATGATTCTTCTCTCTCAACATTACCAAAAGAAGTTCCAACCTAGATCGAGTTCCAACTCTTCTCGCTTCACTTCTGGGTTTAAAGCCAAAGTACCCGAGCCAAAGACTGCTGCTTGCTACAACTGTGGAAAGTCGGGTCACATCTTAAAGGAGTGTAGAGCTAAGAAGGTTAAGGACTCAGCTTATTACAGAAGGAAATTGGAACTGGCTGAGAAAAGAGAAAGTGGATCAACTTTGCTAGCCGAGGAAGAATTTTGGCTGGATCACTCTGACAACGAAGCTTCGAACGTAGAGATCTCTCAGATGTGCTTAGTCGTAGATGACCAGTCAGACGATTCTGACACTGATGAGGATGAGGTATATTCTGAATTTGACTACAATTTTATTACCTCTCAGTTTAAAATCATAATTAATGCTTTGTCTGATTTGCGCTCAAAGATTTTATCTGAAAAGAATTTAAATTATGAAAAGTCAGATTTAATTGAAAAGCTGAAAATTTCTTTGAAGAATGAAAAATCTATTTTAGAAAATACTAAAGACATCTTTCAAAAGAAATTGGATGCTTTGGAAATTTTAAACAAAACTTATCTTAAATCCTTGACTGACATGACCAAATTAAAAGATGAGTTCTCAGATAAAATAAATAAATTAGAAGAAAAACTTTATCGAAGAGACCAATCTGAACAAACAATCTATATGAACAAGCCGAGGAGTAAAGAGACTTTAAAACAGAGATGGGGACTTGGTTTTGATAATCCTCAATTTTTAAACAAAGTAATAGACGAAGTTCCCACCTTATATAAATACGATTATCTGACACTTGCTTATTATGCTCCTCAGTTCAAATTTCATTGGACTAGTGAAAATGAAGTGTTAGATCTCGAAAATGAGAAAAGGATATATAAAAAGAAAAATGAAATTCCTTTTGTTTATACGTCCGAAAATGCCAAATATTTTCCGGAAAAATCAAGTAGAGGAAGAAGAGTTTTAAATGATATATCTTCTGTTAAATCTTCAGTATCTAATGACTTTATTCCTTCTTATGCCCCTGATTCTAATAAGGAAAATATTTCTCCAATCATTTATGATTTGAATAAATATACTCCTCCGTTAATATTAGAAGGAAAAATCATAGATCTTGAAGATCAGATAGAAGATCAAAATATTTTGAAGAAAATTGAATCTGACATTATTCTTTCTTTTATGACTTCTAGTTTTGAAGAAAATTTATTTTCTCAAAAATCAGATTCTATTTCTAGTCTATCTTCTGATTCTAAGGAAAATAAAAAGGAAGTTTCAAATTTTAAAATCCTTTCTCAAAATAATTCAGACTCCGAGGTCAATTCAAATTTATTAGTTGATCAGATTGGTTGCTTGGATAAATTTATTTCTTCTGATTTAAATATTTCGTCTAAAATTCTTGATAATTCTTTTATGTTCAATGATCAATATTATAAACCCAAGCGTAAAAGAAGACGGTCAAAGAAGTCGAAGAAACGAGATACAGTTTTTACTGGCAATTCTAATTCTTCCGATACTATTATTTCAGATAGGACTGTGAGCCAGTCAAAGAAGCAGATCTGGATAGCTAGGCGGACATCAACTGATTCTATGTTTGATGGAGATCGATGTGTAGACAAATTTTATAATAGTGATTCATTTGCTGTTTGTAATAAAGTTTCAAAATACTCTATAAAGCAAATGTTTCAAATTTCCAAAAATGTCTCATATTCGTCTTCTGATTCTAGTTCAGATGATCATGCTTTATCTTCTGATAGTTGTGATTATTTCTCTGATCATATTCCTCATGCTTCTCATATCAAATCTGCTTATTGTTTCCCCATACGAAATGCAACTAACAAACACGGGCCCAAATTCAAGTGGGTACCCAAATCTTTATCTGATTCAAAGTTGCAGGCATCACATGTTAAGGGGGAGTAATAGGATTTTGGCTTCTGAGTAATTCAGCTTAGAACCCGCACTTCATAGACATCGACTTCTAAACACAACAGTTTAGAACTCGTTCTTCAATGATTAAGCTTCTGACTTAATGAGATACTGTGAGTACATCAATTGTATTTCCGCTGCATTTATCTCTGATAATGATGGTATTCCAGTTTTTCTCAATGATTCAAGAATCTGAGCTTGTATATCTATCTCATGAATTTGTATTACCCAAAATTTTCTTTTAATATGAGACACAAATTTATTATCTTCAATGTAAAAGATGAAATAGTTGAATTTTATTTTGTTCCAACTAAATATCTATTAAAAGTTTAAATCTTTACAAATTTTATTCTATAAAGTAAAGTTTTACATTTTTTCTTTCCTTTGAATAAAATATGTGTCTAGGATAAATTTTCAAGTTTTTTTGTTTATATTAAAGCTTTTATATGGTCAAATTTCAAGTCTTACAAAAGTCGAAAAGTCAACAACATGTTTGAAACTTCTATTAATGCTTTAAAGATATGTGAGTCAGAATTTTTATAGATTACTTTGCTTAGACTACCTAAATGATCAGAATTATTGATTGGAATGAAAATATGGGCTAAGCATTTAGACGTTGATCTGAGTAATTGAGATGAATATTAAATTCTTAAAATACAGAAATCTCTAAGTTTAAAAGTTTGTACCTGTGACCTTTCTGGTTTGGGAAAGTACGTTCCGTGGGATGCTCGACATCTGGTCCCCTAAGGTCATTTGGTCTGGGAGTGATCGAACAGAAATCCTTCTATAGAACCAGATCGAAAGTCATGTTCTACTGGTATGAATGGGTTTAGGATATGTCGATGTAGCCTTTCTGATCCGGGAAAGTAAGTTCCAAGGGGTGCTTGACACCTAGTCCCCTAAGGCCAACTGGTCTGGGAGCGGCTGACCCAAATCCTGCAATAGGGTCAGATAGAAAGTTACGTTTACGGCATGTTCTTTACTTAATAAACTTTTTGATCAAAAGATGCCAAAGTGCACGAGCTTAAAAGATGCCAAAGAGCACACTCATGTTAAGATGCCAATGAGCACAATGCTAAAAGATGCCAATGAGCACACATTTCATGATACTTGGTGATATGTTTGAGTTGCGATAAATCTGTAAATTTATGAATATCTTAATTCTTGATGGCTTAGTGTGAGTACACATGCAAAGTTCTCTATAATATTTTTAGAATTGCATTTTCTTGAAGCTAATTGAAGATTCGCATGTGAGCACACTGAATAGATTGCTGGAAGTTTTTGAAATTGAACATGTCTTAACTTGATATGCAATGAAACTTGTTCTTGTATCCTACAACATATGTTTGATTTCAAATGATTGATAAAATTGTAATATTTTACTCTGTAGAATTTAATTTGTTTAGTGTTTAAAATTTTATATGTTTAGTCGTTTCAAAATTTACATTCAGTATATTTTTCTTTCTACATTAATATTTGATCATTGTGTTCTCATAAATATATTTTAATGGGTTTATGCATTATTCAAGGGGGAGTGAACAAAGTGATGTATTTCAAAGATTATATCTGTTTTTGAGGGGGAGTGTCTGATTTTCTTTACATAAATGCTATATCGAGTTGTCTTATCTAATGCATTTGTGTAGGGGGAGTCAAAGAGCTTAACAAGGTAAATTTTTTTCTAAGTCTACTTTGCGCTTCAGGCATGACACGCAAAGCTTGTTTTGCGTTTCCTTCATGAACCGCAAACCTTGCTTTGCGCGTCACATGTAAACCGCAAACCTTGCTTTGCGCTTCACACATAGAACGCAAACCTTGCTTTGCGCTTCCTGCATGGAATGCAAACCTTCTCTGTTTTCTCTGTTTCTTTGATTTTGCAGATCTTTCGCTGTCTCGTCTCCAACATTTGCATGACCAAATTGATCAAGATCATCAAGGTCATGAGGGGGAGAAGTCAAGGAGAAGTTAAAGAGACAAAGAATTCAAAAGATTATCTGCTGATCAAGATTCGCTCAAAGATTCCATTCACTCAGCTATTTCAAATTCTTTTGCTGTTCTTGCTCCGAAAACCACAGTTCATTCAAGATCATTCAAAAGAGGTGTATCGTCTTGAGCTTAAGCAGCAAAGAAAAGTTTCAATCTGCAAGATGCTGAGAAGAAATTTTTTCTTAAAAGTCAGAAAGCTTCTGAAAGTCGCTTTGTTGGTCCGTGCTATTATAAAAGACATTTTTTGAAGACCAAAGCGCCAATGATTACTAAGGGGGAGATTGTTAGGTCTGATTTTATAGTAATCATTGTATTTATAGGACTTGGTCAATACTGTGTTTAGTGCTGATCAATATTGTATCTGACCAAGGGTATTTAAGTCCCTTTGGTCTTGTTGGTTGTAAGTTTCACACGCACAATCATATAGAATTTCTATCTTACGCTTCACTCTTACTCTCTCTCTACTTTCTCTCTAAGGATTTAGAGATCTTGGTTTATCACCTTTATTTGTACATCCGTCAGTTTTTCATCATCGTCTTTTCCTTCTTTGCTATGCTTCTTAATCAACGACCCTAAGAAATCTTGTTGCAAGTCATTTCCATTTCTTCGCCTTGCTATTATCGTGTCTAACATCTCAAACATCCTATCCCGAGCCTGATCACATTATATAGTCAAGCATCAGAAAAGATCTTTACATGGTTCAAAATTTGAAGGAATATTTGTTTTAATTACCTTCATACCGGTGTAGAACAGGTTTAAGCCAGCCATCCCATCTTTTCCCGTTAATAACATCTTACTTGCTTCCCTTCTAGTCGTAAACACCATATACCGTCTTAGAACATAGCTCTTAAAATACTTTTCCGTATCTACATTAATTAAATGTTATCAACCAACAACAATTGATTTAACTTAATTGCAAATGATATGAGATTGATTACCTTTGTTGCCTTTTGTACATAAAACTGAAAACACAATCAGAACTTGAAAATTCAGATATAAAGGACAAACTCTCTCCTACAAATGACCAACCAAGGCTACCTGGGATGGCATCCATTTCCTTTGGGAAAGCACTTGCACGAAGCAAGGCTAGGGTTAGTGTAACACCTTAGGCATATCCCATATCGGCCGTGGACAGGAGTGATGTTGGGTGTTATAAGTAATATCTTGGCCTTCCTAACAACAACGCGTTTTGGGGCCACAAGCACGTCAGGTTCTGGGAACTCTGAGGTTAAGCGTGCTTGGGTGGGAGTAGTCCCAGGATGGGTGACCCCCTGGGAAGTTTCTCACCAGGTCGCCAGAAACAAATCCGTGCGCTACACGTTGGTTAAATCCAGTGGCAAAGCGGACAATACTGTTGTCGAGGTAGGCGGGATGTTACAGATGGTATCAGAGTCACTCCTGTGTCGTTCGGGATATGGGACAAACCTCATCGAGGACGATGAGTCCCAAGGGGGGGTGTTTGTAACACCTTAGGCATATCCCATATCGGCCGTGGACAGGAGTGATGTTGGGTGTTATAAGTAATATCTTGGCCCTCCTAACAACAACGCGTTTTGGGGCCACAAGCACGTCAGGTTCTGGGAACTCTGAGGTTAAGCGTGCTTGGGTGGGAGTAGTCCCAGGATGGGTGACCCCCTGGGAAGTTTCTCACCAGGTCGCCAAAAACAAATCCGTGCGCTACACGTTGGTTAAATCCAGTGGCAAAGCGGACAATATTGTTGTCGACGCAGGCGAGATGTTATGCGAAGTGGTTAGAGGATGGTGAATTGGTATATGGACTATTAAGATGGTGATGATAATAATGGCGAGAGCCATTGATATATATATATATATATATATATATATATATGTGTGTGTGTGTGTGTGTTCTTTCTAGTACTGTGCATATACATTATACACATGCAAGAAAAATATATGTACTTATATATAGGGATTTAAATCAACAAGAAAGCCGTAAGTTTCTTTTATACATATATATATATATATATATATATATATATATATATATATATATATATATTCAAACTTAAGAATTTGGTGAAGGTATCTTGGAGCGTTTGGGAAAATAGTAGCCTAGAAGCGAAAGTGGTTAACTCGAAGTGTTTAGTTTGGATATTGTACTTTAGAGTTAAATGTGATCGTAAATTGTAGGTAAGGCGTGAGGAACTTCAAGGAACGAATTGGACAACGAACTGCACTGTGAGTTATACGTGTGTTTTATTAAAATGGTTGCATGTTTTATTGAAAGTTATTTACAAGTTTATTGATATTTTAAATGTCGTTTATTGCATCAAAAGTGAAATATTTCCATGTTATGTGTTTTGAGATTTGTGTGGCAATGGGGGTGTATTACGGTGTAAGTCCGTAAGACAAGCATGCTGTGTGAGCTTGTCTAAACCGTAAGTGCGAACATGCTGTGTGAGTTCGCCAGGTAATGTTGTGTGAATTAAATACCTCTCAAAATGCCGATAGCTTTGTGATTAAAATTGTTTTATCGCATGCAAGATTTTGATGCTTTGTGAAATTCATTATTGATATTGTTTATGCATAAAAACTGTGTAATCACTGGGCCCTAGGCTCACCCAACTCCTTTTCAAAATAATATTGCAACCAGGTCGACACTCAATCGGGACTAGTAGCAAAGGGAAAGAGAAAGTCTATAGTCGGATCAGCGTTGGAATAAAGGCATGACGAAGGATGTCGTTCGAGATTTTAAGAGATTATGTTTTAGACACTTTTACTTTAAGTTTGGTAATCTTGAAGTATTCCGCTGTGTTGAATTATATAGACTTTATGGATTTATTTTTATGGATGTTTTATATTTTAAAAAAAAATGGGACGTTACAAGTGGTATCAGAGCTATATTGGAGCTTACAAGATAATTAAAAGGGTAGGTGAGGTTGCCTATAAGTTGGAGCTTCCTGAAGAATTTCAAGGCATCCATAACACGTTTCACGTATCGAATCTAAGGAAGTGTTTGGCTGATGAAAGCACTGAGGTAACTCTTAAGGATGTAAAGGTGGACAAAACTTTGAGCTATATTGAGGAACCAGAACCTATCGTTGATAGAAAAGTAAGGAAACTAAGAAACAAAGAGATTGCTCTCGTGAAGGTTCAATGGAGACATCATAGAGGACCGGAAGCAACTAGGGAACCCGAGAAGAAAATGAGATTGAAGTACCCTCATTTGTTTGCATAAGACAAATTTCGATGACGAAATTTTGTTAAGGGGGGAAGTTTGTAATAACTCTAGTAAAAAAAAAATTAATTACTAGAATAATGATAATATATTTCCAGGCACGTGTTGTGGAAAGGAAAGGGTTTTAGACTTCAATATTTCAATGGAATTTATACCTCTGCATTCCAAACGTTTGAAACCTCCGGAAAATTTATCCATGGCTTATCGTTTCACTTTTCCATGAACCGACGATATCATACTATAACTGGTGTAAGGAGTTAGTAGTTTAAGAAGAAAAAAAAACGAGATTGAAAGGGATCAGGATTGCGGTGAGCAAAGGCAGAGGTGGAGACCGAAACGAAATTCGAAAGTGTTGTACGTAGCAACTTGTTCGGCGCCGATCGGTAAGCATTTCATAATCGTCATCTCTAAATTTTGGTTGTTAGATAACACTTTGGTTGTTCGATCGTTTCGGTGGGTTCCCATATGGTATCGGTGGCCAACGGTCACCGCTAGCACCTTCACCGTTCGTCACAACGGTACTGCCCGAGACACCGGGTTGTCAACTGCGACCCCGTTTCGATTCGAAACGATAGAACTTATGTTGTGTGAGGGTGTCGTTAGTACATGATCACAACGGATGACGATGTTTCGTCGATGTGATAAATGTAAGGTGTCGGAATTCGTTTTAATGAGAGTCTTATTGGTTCACGATGTTGATTTCTGGAAATTAAGAAATCGGCCATAGCTTCTGTAAATCGAAAGTTTATAAACTTGGGTTGTTTAGAAAAGTCCAAAACAGTTTTGTATATATATAACACATACATGTATGTATGTATGTAGCTACAAGTGCCATTCATGAAGTATTTCATGTAACATATATGCACTGTGTGAATGGATGTCTTTGTAGTAAACAAACTGTCAGTATATATATATATATATATATATATATATATATATATATATATATATATATATATATATGCATGCGAAGTGATTAGAGGATGGTGAATTGGTATATGGACTATTAAGATGGTGATGATAATAATGGCATGAGCCATTGATATATATATATATATATATATATGTGTTCTTTCTAGTATTGTGCATATACATTATACACATGCAAGAAAAATATATATACTTATATATAGGGATTTAAATCAACAAGAAAGCCGTAAGTTTCTTTTATACATATATATATATATATCCATATTTATGGTCTTGATTCAAAACATAAATAGTCTCATGGGATGATCTCGTCAGTGGCAACAATGTTTAAAGTAGGAAGACAATATATATATATATATAGGGGTTGGATATTTTGCAACCCTAGTAAAATGTTGCAACCCTTGCAACCCACATCTTAACCGTCGGATTCAAGATCGGCGGTTACAATAGATATGGTCCCCAATATTTTTAATTAAAAAAACAAAAAAATAAAAATAAAATAACCGTCGATCATAAATCCAACGGTTAAGATGTGGGTTGCAAGGGTTGCAACCTTTTTCAGGGTTGCAAAATATCTTTCCACTATATATATATATATATATATATATATATATATATATATATATATATATAGGGAAAGGTTCATTTGAGAAACACTAAATATATGAGAAATAGAGAAGTGATCTTAAACCATTAATTCGGTCAAGATCGGCGGCTTTGACCGAGAATTAGGGGATAATTGCTCTCATGGTCCACTCCCGTGTTCCTCACATTGTTTATTATTCGAAGGGTATTTTTGTAAATTATCCAAACGCATTCATATATGAACGCAGATATGAATATCACTTTTTTTTCTTTTTTTTTTTAGCCGTGTGTGTTCATATATGAATGAATGCAAAAAACAGAAGTTCATATATGAATGTTAGTAGAATGTCACTATTTTTTTGTACGTATTCATATATGAACGCATGCATTCATATATGAAGGCATGCAAAAAACAGGCGTTCATATATGAATGTCACTCTTTTTTTTTTGCATGCATTCATATATGAACGCATGCATTCATATATGAAGGCATGCAGTCAGTGTTTATGTAAAAATTATGAACATTCATATATGAACGCATGCATTCATATATGAAGGCATGCAAAAAACAGGCGTTCATATATGAATGTCACTCTTTTTTTTTTGCATGCATTAATATATGAACGCATGCATTCATATATGAAGGCATGCAGTCAGTGTTTATTTAAAATTACGAACATTCATATATGAACGCATGCATTCATATATGACTGCATGCCCTCATATATATGAACACGCACGTGTTTTTGTCAAAGTTACGTAAATACCCTTATATTTTTGGAAGAGCCGTAATTTTTGACCAGTCAAAGCCGCAATTTTTGACCAGTCAAAGCCGTAACTTTTGACCAATTAAATCCAATCTTGACCATATGAATGGCTAAGATCACTTCTCTATTTCTCATATATTTATCATTTCTCAAATGAACCAAACACTATATATATATATATATATATATATATATATATATATATATATATATATATATATATATATATATGGTGAGGGTATCTTGGAGCGTTTGGGAAAATAGTAGCCTAGAAGCGAAAGTGGTTAACTCGAAGTGTTTAGTTTGGATATTGTACTTTAGAGTTAAATGTGATCGTAAATTGTAGGTAAGGCGTGAGGAACTTCAAGGAACGAATTGGACAACGAACTGCACTGTGAGTTATACGTGTGTTTTATTAAAATGGTTGTTCCAATAATCAACGAGAACAATAGAGCATCTTAAAAAAGCGAGAGAGAGAGAGAGAGAGAGATTTGGGAGGGAAATTTTATGAATTTGATAGAAAGAAGTTTGTGTGAATTTAGGGGATCTGTTACTCTCTTCCACGAAGCCACTGATAAACTATAAGTCGATGAGTTGTTTCAATTAACAGTACTCTACAGTCTACACAAACACAAACACAATCACAATCACGATATATTTTTTGTGAAACAAACGTTTAGAAAATAAGAAATCAAAATCCAATTTCATGTATGGAAAAAATCGTAGAATGATGATGCGATTTTGGAGGAAGGTGGAGGCATTCAGGGGTGGTCGATTACAGTTTTAGAACTTGCAAGGAAATATTTCACCGGTTGGAATAAGAGGAGTGGAACTCCATCAACGTGGAGGTTGAAGGTGAAGAGCGTCGTGGAGAGAAATCAGGTGTGAGGGGGAGAGAAACTCGAACATTGGGAAACAAATGGGGAAGTGGGCTGGATCGTGTGAGTTGGGGGAAGAAGAGTGCCAGAATTAACAATGAACGTCTTTAACACATGCCTTGTTTGTATATATTTATGAAACATTTGTACAATGAGGATCAAGATTCTAAACACCGTGACATGCAGTGTGACAGCAAAGCTGTGGCGATTTTCAAAGCTTGACTTATGACGGAAAATCTCTATATCGTATATAATATTATATACACACACATATATGTTTTCTACTATTACTCGATAAATCAATAATAAACAATTTATATTAGGTTATATATATATATATATATATATATATATTAAAAACTACTAAATAAGAAATTAAAAGCAATGAAAAATCAAATATGACATTACAAAGATCATGCATTAGGTCATGGCGCACCACATGCTTAATATGGCGTGATACATAAGCCTTGACTCATGACGCGCCACAGCAACTGTTGCGACGAGCCTTTTAAAACTGTTATGATGATTACACTTTATATAAATTGTATTTTAAAATTTAAAAGGTGTAAAAACTTCATGAATTAAAAAGTGATTGCTGAAATTTTACTCGTCTTCCTCTACCCTTTTGCTATATCTTAAATAAGCATGTTTTGTTTTTTATATATGACTTGTTACATAACTATGCGTTTTTAAAGGCATCAACTTTTTCAAACTCATAATTTTTGAACTTGTTTCATTTTTGTCATGGCATGTGGCTAATTTTAAATTCAAAGTAACAAATTGACCCAATATTTTTTAATCGAACTTAAAATCATGGTAGAAATTATTGATAGTTTATTAGTTTATAACTTTGAGCTTATAAGTAGCTCTCAAATCTACTTTCCTATGGGCTATTGATGTAGGACAGATTGTTACACATAAGAACTTGTATTTAGAAAGGAAAAAGTGTATGCAATTATAAAAAATCGCAGATCCACAAATTTCACTACAAAACAGAGGCTTATCACCGACGGATGACGGATGAATCCATCGGTGATCCGTCGGTAAAATGGAAATTCGTCGGTGATCCGTCGGTAAAGAGGTGGTCGGCGTTCAAATTACCGACGGATCACCGACGAATATTACCGACGGATCACCGACGGTTACCGACGGCGAGGTTATTTCCGACGGATCACCGACGGATTTCCTTTAGCGACGGATTACCGATGGATTATTACCGACGGATTCTTTCCGACGGATATTTATTAAATAAAAATTAAATAAAAAAATACTTTCCGACGGATAATCCGTCGGTAATTTAATTTTTTTTTAAATAATTAAGAATTAAAATTTTCCAGTTTTTTATCTCATACAAAACCTGCCAATTTTTAAATATTACTAATTCTTAAAGTGTACAAAATATCTATAAATACATAAACATAATCCTACGGAAGGGGAAATGGGTGTTGATTGTTAAACTTGATCATGAACGCGTCAAACTGTGCCATTCATTCCTGCATATGTCTCTTCTCTGCTTCATCTCTATCCAATCGCTCCTGCATCCGAATCCTCTCTGCTTCCTCTCTCTGTAGTCGCTCCTGCAACTGGATCCTCTGTGTTTCCTCTCTCTCGAACCTCTACCTCAACTCCTCCAACTGAAATTCAACATTTGACAAACATATATAGAACAATGTCAGACAACATTTAACAAACATATGATTAACAATGTTAAACAACATTTGACAAGCATACCTCCTCATCGCGACGGCCGCGCGTGCTCCCGCTCGAACTGGCACCTGAATCACCGGTCATAGCATAATAGGGATCCTGACTGGTCCCCCATCCAAAAAGACGACCCTTACGCCGTTTTCTGACACTATGCTCCCACAACTCGGCGTCATTGGGAGGTACAGTGCCGGGAGGTAAGTCCGGGTACTCCTCATCCCTATTCTGATGGTAGGCATCCTACAGTTTACCAAATTAGACATTGTCAAGTCAACTAACCTATAGAAAATTCGGCAACATTTCAACTGTGATTTGAACATATATCCATGACCTGCTTTTATGAAAACAATCCTATCGTCTGCCCAATAATTGGTAGCCCAAACTAAGTTTGCTATAATTTCTATCTATCTTATAAAACAAACAAATATCTAGTCATGCATAATTGAACTTACCATCATATGAGCCGCCTTTGGATAAACGTAGATCGGAGGATCCGTGGTCGGACCAGTCGCACCCGGAACAAGCTTCCTGTTGGTGCAGTGTGTAGCCTCCCAAACCTCGTCGCTGGTAGGCTCACGACCCCATGCATCTCTCTACAATACACAACTTAAATTGTTAGTAGGTAATAAAATCATGTATATAGTACATATATTCATCAATTATATACATTTAGTCTAGTGTATGATAAATTACCAAGCGGTCCCGATGCATAGGGATACTAATAGATCCAGTACAGTGTCTGGATGTCATCCCCTCATACTCGGTGACCCGATTGGCTGTATTGGCCGAAACTACACGTCGGAACGCGTCGGTGTTCCAACCTGTTAAAAAGAAGACATAAATCAATATAAATCCTAGTACAACCAGATACAAGTATTCAAAACAAAACAAACCTGCTCAATCATCTGGACCCAAAACTCACTCCGGATCCACTCTGGAGGGTGTGGCGCAAGAATCATGTAGTCTTGTCCGTCGAACTGGACACCATCAATGGCTAAATACCTTTACTCGGCGAAGACACGTGCATCTCTCATCATGTCTAAGTACCTATTATGTAGGTGACGCCGATATGCAGCTAATACATCGGCGTCCATCTCAGGAGGCCAACTATAATACAACTGCAAACACATTGTTTGGATTAAGTAAACATAAATCCACTCAATAAGTTAAATAGAGTAAAATACCTACCCGAAATCGATCCAGCAACCGTGGATAGTGCTAATTAGTGACATCCTTAAAAAGAGCCCAAGGACCATCAAACATGGACTTAAAGACGGCAATGGCCCTCCGGACTGCCGACTTGTCCTTAAACCTTCACAATTGAAAAATATACAACATAAAAAACATTAGGATTGGTTTATTATGTACTAGAATAAATAATAGATCACATCTACTTACCCGCCCGCATCAGACAACAAAAGTGGCGGTCGCTGACTAGGCTGGGGCGTCTGTGATGCCACATTCGGGCCTCTAACCCTCGAGCCCGCTGCTCTGTCATCAGACTGGATCTGATCTAGGACGTCGCCGGTGAACTCATCGGCCTGGGGGTCACCACACCCAGCGGAGCTGCTACTGCCCCCTACCCCTACCACTCCTACTACCCCTACTACCCCTAAAAGGGTGTCCAGACATCTAAAAATAGAGAATGGTTAACACAAAATGATATAAGTGTACATAAATCATAAGACCCAAAAATAGAGAATGTTTAACACGAAAATGTCTACATATGAAAGACACACTAGTTATCAGACGAGTGATCAGATAACATAAGTTCGTCTTCGTTATCTTCATCATCATCCATATCTTCAAATTCTTCTTCCTCGTCGCTAGCTTCGTGATCTGATGCATCTTCCTCGCTAGCTTCGTCGTTTGTGGCGACTAAGTTGAGCTCCCCAGTGACAAGAGGGACGGGATCGAGGTCCTCATTTACCCAGTTGCTTGTATGATGAGTTACCCGTTCGTTGGTTTGAAAGAACGGTTCTCCATCCACGTTATCATCATCCAACACATCGATAGCCCTTTCTGCAACTTCATATATTCCACGGGCTTTGGTCTTCACAACTGCCCACCAGTCCTTTAAATCCTTACTTCCTGAAGGATAGGGTGTGTAATACACTTGTTCCGCTTGTGATGCTAGGACGTAATAGTCCTCACCTCTGAGTCTAGACTTGTATTTGATATCAACCAACCCATGTTTAGGGTCGACTCTAACTCCATCTGGACTATCAAACCATGTACACTTGAACAAAACTACAACACAATAGCCCACACCGTTGAACGATACTTGTTTGCAATGGAATCAAGTCTTCTAACTTTTTCCAACTTACAGTCCTTTCATCGGCATATGCATAGTCCAAAAAACTGTCCATTGCAACAATATAGTCGACGCTAAGAAACCCCCGACTGTCGTTCTTTCTATACATCCATCCTCTATCTGTCGACATATTCAACCACTACAACAAAGAAAGAAGTAGTTTGTAACACCCATTTTTTTTTCTTGAAAAGTGTTACGGAATCTAAAACAATTCTCTAAAATACTCCAAAATAACGGCTAAATTAAAACCGTTTACAGCGAAAGACTTTTAAAACAATAAATATGTAACTTAAATGCTAACCCGTCCCATACCGAGTTGCGTTACAAAATTTATCCAACATAAATACTAAACCTTAATGGATAGGGAAAGTATCTACGTGCACCCTTTTCCTTTTTCCAACCTTGAACCTTCTGTCCCTGAGATGCATACTATAGTCAGCTTAAAAAGCTCAGTGAGTTCATGGTTTGCGTGAATAAAATCATTTCACATGTCAACTTGTAAAGTCATTATCAAATAATATGCATTTACTTAAAACATGCAACGCTGAAAACAATTGAGATCTCATAAATTTCTGATCGGGTATGGGTCATTTTGTCACTGACACGCCCTGGGTTGAACTTTCTGTTTTGTTCTATCACCCACTTGTCTGGGTCATGCCACTTGTCCGTGACTTACTGGTCAAATGTCCATCCCTTGAAACTGATCATAAATAACATACATGTAAAATATACTGTAGCATGTATGAAAACTGAAACATCGTGCATATATATACACATCACCATACAAATCATATAATGCTCAAAATAAATTTGTACGTATGTATGCATCCCAGTGTAAGTCTCATGAAGACTCACCTGTCTGTGTAGATCGACTATTGATAGCTCTTGACCAAGGACCTACACATTTCATATCATAATATCCAATTAATGGTTTAATCTCCAAAAGTCAACTACGGTCAAACTCGATCCGACCTATAGTCAAACTCGAAACCCAAGTCTCTTAATCTGTCTCAAATATCTCTATTTGATTTCATCGTTAAAATCCTTGTGGGTCACACGAGGTAAAAGTCAACCCTCGGTCAACGTCGACTATCTTTAGTCAAAGCCCAACTTTAAAACTTGATAACGTCCCAAAACGTCAAATTAACTATTGTGTAACTATATAAAGTTACCTTTCTGGATTAAAGTGTCTTAATATTATTTAAACCCAAAGACGACACATTTTAATCCCATCATTAAATCACTTAATAAAATGATTTAATATAATCATTCCCTTAGAAAATAGAAAACCAAAATACCAAGTCCCAATATAGACCATTTTGGTACTTTTATAAAAGCAAAATACCCAAGTATTGCTTAAAATACCAACCCTTTACTAAGAGGGGCATTTTAGTAATTTTATAATCTCCATAATTTAAAACCGGGTCAAACTTACATTTTATAACGTCCAACGACTCTCTAAAACCTATTGAAAATTTATCATTGCTGAACTCGAATTTTCAGTAATAACAACAATTTTCCAATACTTTGAAGGAACAAATAAAATCATTAGACTAGTGATAAAAATATTGCTCCTTCAACTAGAGCTTGTGGGTTCAAACCCAACTCCATACAACTCCTTTTCCTTTTAAATACATAAAAAAATAACAAGAATCCATGGCTACTATCTTTTCTCGATTTTGATTCATTTCTTGTTCTTCTTCCTTTGTTCTTTTTACACCAAATCCTTTGTAACACTTTTACCAACACTTTGACAAAAAGAACCCAAGTTTTGCTCAAGAAATGAGTTCCATTTTCTTACTTGAGGTTAAGTTTTTAAAACTAGAACTTAACAACTTGAACACCAAACCGTACCATTAAAACGTAACTCAAAGAAATGATGATATCGGGATTTGAAAGAGAACTTAATAACAAAGCTATAAACATAAAAATCACAAAGATTTAGTTGAATTTTTACCTCCATTTGAAGAAAACCATGGCTTAGCTCCAATATTTTTCTTCCACTTCTCTCTCTAAAACTCAATTTTTCTTAAACCAAAGGGGAGTAAATTGTTGTCTATAAAAAGGAGCTTACTTACACATAAATATATAATATATTATGTACTTTCTCTCTCTTTTTTTTTTTTTTTTAAATTAAGGCCATACTACATCCAAATCCATGGCCATACCTCCCATGTCTCCAAATCAACATTTTCTTTTACAAGAAAATTTGAAATGATTTGAGGGATGTATATATATATTTTTTATATAATATATTGCACATATGGTGGAAAGCAAGATGGTAAACCCCACGTCTCCCAAACTCTTCACCATCAACAAAAATCAGATTTTTTTAATAAACAAAACAGTCCCTCAAGTTTGGATCATTTGCTGTTTTTCCCCTTAACTTTACAAAATTTATAGTTTACCCCCGGTTGACATAAAGTTAACATTTCCGATACAAGTGAATATCAACCCTTTTATTCACTTATCTTTGTAGAATTGACCATTCAAAACTACATTATTCACACTTTTGGTCTAATAAAATAAAAACTCATTTTATTTTATTTTTCTTTTCTTTTCTTTCCATATTTATTTATTTACCCCATTTTGGGGTGTTACATAGTTAATCGACATAATCAAGATAGAGGTGGTGTAATGGTTTGACTATTGAAAAGTCACACCGTAGGTTTAGAGGAGCTTTGGATGATTCTAAAACTCTAAGTGTAATGGTTTGACTATTGGAAAGTCAAAACGTAGGTTACAATCAAAGAAAGGTGTTTTGGAAAGTTTAAAAACCCTACGTGTAATGATTTGACTATTTAAAAGTCAAACCGTAGGTGTCAATGAAGTTAGAAGTCTATTGAACACTACATGTAATGGTTTGCCTTCTTGAAAGCCAAACCATTGGTTTAGAGAAGTTTTGGATGACTCTAAAACTCCAAGTGTAATGGTTTGACTATTGGAAAGTCAAAACGTAGGTTACAATCAAAGAAAGGTGTTTTGGAAAGTTTAAAAACCCTACGTGTAATGGTTTGACTATTTAAAAGTCAAACCGTAGGTGTCAATGAAGTTAGAAGTCTATTGAACACTACATGTATAATGATTTGCCTTCTTGAAAGTCAAACCATTGGTTTAGAGGAGTTTTGGATGACTCTAAAACTCTAAGTGTAATGGTTTGACTATTGGAAAGTCAAAACGTAGGTTACAATCAAAGAAAGGTGTTTTGGAAAGTTTAAAAAACCTACGTGTAATGGTTTGACTATTTAAAAGTCAAACCGTAGGTGTCAATGAAGTTAGAAGTCTATTGAACACTACATGTATAATGGTTTGCCTTCTTGAAAGTCAAACCATTGGTTTAGAGGAGTTTTGGATGACTCTAAAACTCTAAGTGTAATGATTTGACTATTGGAAAGTCAAACATATGTTTTTTAAAATTTTGGCAGCATAACGGCTATAAAATGAATATTTCCATATATCAACCTAATGTTTGCCCAACAATTGGCAACCCAACTAAAATAAATAAATAAAATCAAGTATAATCAAATCCTAAATCATACCAAATGTCTCCATTTATCAACCTAATGTTTGTCAAATAAATGACAACCCAACTAATTAATATCACAAGTTTATCAAACCAAATCATACCAAAACATTTGATATATTCGTGCTCATAACAATGGTTTTCATAAGCTAAAAGAACTCATATCAATTTCAATCTACAATATATACCCATATTAATTTCAATCTACAATATACTCATATCAATTTCAATCTACAATAAACTCTCATAATTATAATTATCCATAGTTGTCATATATCCCAAAAACAGACATAACGAGAAACAAACGTAACGAAAAGGTTTGGGTTTACAAGCATAACAAATATCAAATAATTCCATTACTACTATACTCAAATTTTCCTATTAAATGACAACATAAATTAATTAAGGAATAACGTCTAAAATTATTTTGGTACCTTAAATCATGTCAAGAAGACAGGAGTAGATCGTGTGTATGTGTATGTCTTTGAAGCGGCACCAAATTTCACTCAATTTCAATCTACACACACAAAAACACAGATTCATTAACAAAAAACACAACATATTCATTACATACACACACACAGATTCATACATACACACACACACAGATTCATACATACACACACATAAATAAAGATAAAAAGATATGGGTTTAAATAGAAATTGATATATAAGTTGTTGAAACACATGTATTCATACACAAACAAACAAACACACACACAGATTCATACATACACATAGACAAATCAAGATATAAAGATATATATGGGTTTAAATAGAAATTGATATATAAGTTGTTGAAACACATATATTCATACACAAACAAACATACACACACAGATTCATACCCAAATCAGGAGGTCGCCGAAAGGGATGGCCGTCGTCGGAGGGGATGGGGGTCGCCGGTGGAGGTGAGGTCGCCGGTGTGGAGGTCGACACCTGTCGACAGTGAAACGAGAGTGAGAGGGATCGAGATTGAGATTGAGAGGGAGACGAGAGTAAGAGTGAGAGTGATCGAGAGTGAGAGTGATCGAGAGTGAGAGACGAGAGAGGGAAACTGATGAAATTAGGGCTTTCAGCCCGCTATTTTTTTTAAGAATTTTCGGACATTCATCGACGGATTTCCGACGGATAATTGTTTTTTATTAAATAAATTATTTTTAAATTAAAATTATATTTAAAACTATAATTATTAATTAATATATTATTTAATATTAAAATTAATAAATAAATTATTAATTAATTAGTTTATCAAATTATATTTAAAATTATTAATTAATTTATCAAATTGTATATAAATTGACTAAAATACCCCTGAAGTAACTGGGCTTTAAACGAATCCGGTTAGATCAGAGACCAAATGTGATCAGTTAGGTTTTAACGTACCCGGTTGGGCTTTAAACGAATTCGGTTGGGCGTTAATGGATCTGGTTGGGCTTTAATGGATTTAGTTAGGCTTTAATGGATTCAGCGGGGCTTTAACGTTCCCAGTTGGGCTTTAACGTACCCAGTTGGCCTTTAAACGAATCCGGTTGGGCTTTAGTGGATTTAGTTGGGCTTTAAACGAATCCGGATGATCACATATGTACACACATACATATTACATACATGATCACATACATACTATACATGGTGTACATACATACATGTGTATATACATACATGAACACATATGTACATGTACATACATACATGATCACATATGTACTATACATGTACATGATGTACATACATACTATACATGTTGTACATACATTTATGATCACATACATACATTTGTATATACATACATGAACACATATGTACATACATTCATGATCACATACATACTATACATGATCACATACGTACTTGTATATACATACATGATCACATACGTACTTGTATATACATACATGATCACATACACGTACTATACATGTACATGATGTACATACATAATATACATGGTGTACATATACATACATACATGATCACATACGTATATGTGTATATACATGATACATGAACACATATGTACATGTACATGCATACATACATATATACATATATACACACACATACATGATCACATACATATTATACATGATCACATACGTACTTGTATATACATACATGATCACATACACGTACTATACATGTACATGATACATACATACTATACATGGTGTACATATACATTAATTAATGATCACATACGTAAATGTGTATATACATACATGAACACATATGTACATGTACATACATACATATATACATATATATACACACATACATGATCAAAGAAAAAATAAATATTTATTAAATTATTAAATTTACCGACGGACTCTTAACGGCCTTCGGTAATCCGTCGGTAATTACCGACGGACGTCAGAAAAAAATAAATATTTATTAAATTATATAAATTACCGACGGATTACCGACGGATTTAAAAATAAAAATAAAACAAAATAAAATTAATTAATATCCGTCGCAAAGTTTACATTTCCGTCGGTGATCCGTCGGTAATTACCGACGGTTATTATCCGTCGGTAATCTTGGTCGTTAATAAGCAATAATCTTGTAGTGTTTTTATGACAAAAACGGATCTATTTTTTAAGTGTGGGATACCACGTTAACGGTGATGATGAAAACGAAGGGAAGGTAAAACTACAAAGGATGCAAATTACGAAATCACTCGCTAAATGAAAATCGTAATAGTATGTATAGATAGACCTGACAAAAATTGACACGACACGCTAACCTGACACGAACTCGACACGAAATAAACGGGTTTGGGTAATACATTTCAACCCGTTTAAGTAAACGGGTTGACACGACACGAAAACTAAACGGGTAAGGTCAAGGTCAAAAATTTCAACCCGAATAACCCATTTATATATATATATATATATATATATATATATGTATATTATAAGTGTTTTTTTTAAATGTTTTGAATTTTTAATGTTTTATATTTGGTTATAACTTATAAGTTTGAACTATAAAATTTGGATTTCTAATGTTTTCATTTAAATTTTGGATTTGTACTTTTTTGTGAATTTTCGATTTATAATTTTAGTTTTATAAATGTTAAACGGTTTAGGCGGGTCGGGTTAGGGTTGGGATTTTCTGACCCGTTTATTAAACGAGTCAGGTTAGGGTTAGATATTCTCAACCCGTTTAACTTTGAACCCGACACGACACGACACGTTTGTCAGGTCTATATATAGATGACACATTGACGGTCATGATGTGTTAGATCTCTCTTTATCAATTTGAAGTTGATGTTATTGCAATAACGATGATGAGGTTTTAATCAGTTTTATGATATTTGAAATGTTTAAATTTGATAATCATTTTTAGTATCAAAATAATTGAGAAAAAAAATATAAAATTCTAATTTTAAGTATTTTATTATAATAATTATATATTAATCACTCCCTTAAAATAGATTTCAAGTAGAAGTGGTTATTGACAGGTTTGAGTCGGATAGAACTGGATAGATATGGCCAAAAATCGGTATTATGTCGGGCCTAAATCGGTACTGGTCCAAGATTGTTCTTTCGTAACTGGCCCATGTCTCGAGTCTCAAGACCAAAAGCACCTGGTATATTCTCCATGTACAAAGTGTCAAAGCCCGATCCCAAGCTAGGCCCAAGTCGGTCGCAATTTTTTCTCTTTCAAAAGTCAATTTTGAACATATAAAAACCTTCTTTGAATGTTTTTTTTTCTTTTTTTTGGACAATATCTTATTGAAATACACTTTAAATATTTTTTTTAAATATTTATACACAAAAATATTATACATGTTTTAAAATTATGATTTTTTTTAAATTTAGTATAGAAACAGTTAAAAAAACTTAGAAATCTTGAAAAAACTTGATATATAATTTTTTTAAAACTTCATTTTTTTAAATGAGGCCTATATATAACTTTTACGGGGGCCAGACCCGACCTTGACTTTTCATAAAAGCATAACCGGTTTCGGACCGTCAACCATAACCAGTCCTAATACTAATCGGTCCTGGGCCTAGCCGGACCCTGGTCCCAATTTGGCCATCTCTGGATGTAAGTTGTAACTTAAAAAAAAATTGTACAACATGCCTGATATGACCAACACAAACTCTTTTTTTGTTGGACTAATAACATATCCTCATCCACCTTATAAATGGGTCACGTTTGCTTGCCAACTAACATATCTAAGAAGTGTTTTATCTTTTTAAAAACATAACACACATAACTCATAAATATGTAGAGTGGTATGAAATACACAATTTTCTTAAACGATTACGTCAAGAATCTAAGTGCATGACTATTTTTTTCAAGCTTTTGGAGGTAATTAAAGTAGCAACACTTTATTGAAAGAAAGGGTTAGTTTCTTGATATATATATATATATATATAGAAAGAGGGGAAATTAATTAAACTAGCCATTTCAGAAAATCGGCTTTATCTCCTAACCAATCTCTCTCTCAATTTATTAAAATAGCCCATAAGTTCGTGAAAGATGTTCGTATATACGAACACATCCCTAAATCTGATAAATTTGACATATGTTCGTAATATATGTTCGTATATACGAACATAATTTAAAAACTCAACAATTTTTATTAACTTCGTGAAATGGGTTCCTGGGAAATGAAATCAGTTTAAAAAAATTATATTTATGGCCCCTGTTCGTATTTCACGAACCAAACTTACCTTTTTGACCATCTTGTGAGCTAAAGAAATATTATAAATTTACAATTTTAGCCCTTGTTCGTATATATCATGTGAGTGATACGAATATACCGAATTACAAGTTTGGCCCCTGGTTCGTATATATTATGTGATACGAAGTAAATGGTTTAAATAAAAAGGCAAGTTACAATTATGGTCCCTCATCTTTGAAACATTAATCAAATTATTTTTAATTTTGGCCCTAGTTCGTATCATATGTTCGTGTATCACGAACATAGATTTCCAAATTAAAGGAAAGTTACAATTATGGTCCCTCAACTTTGGCCCAATAATCAAAGTATTTACAATTTTGGCCCTAATACTTTGATTATTGGGCCAAAGTTGAGGGGTCATAATTGTAACTTTCCTTTAATTTGGAAATTTATGTTCGTGTATCACGAACATAAATTTCCAAATTAAAGGAAAGTTACAATTATGGCCCCTTAACTTTGGCCCAATAATCAAAGTATTTACAATTTTGGCCCTAATACTTTGATTATTGGGCCAAAGTTGAGGGGCCATAATTATAAATATCCTTTAATTTGGAAATCTATGTTCGTGATACACGAACATATGATACGAACTAGGGCCAAAATTGAAAATAATTTGATTAATGTTTCAAAGATGAGGGGTCATAATTGTAACTTGTCTTTTTATTTAAACCATTTACTTCGTATCACATAATATATACGAACTAGGGGCCAAACTTGTAATTCGGTATATTCGTATCACTCACATGATATATACGAACAGGGGCTAAAATTGTAAATTTGTAATATTATTTAACTCACATGATGGTCAAAAAGGTAAGTTTGGTTCGTGAAATACGAACAGGGGTCATAAATGTAATTTTTTTAAACTGATTTCATTTCCCAAGAACTCATTTCACGAAGTTAATAAAAATTGTTGAGTTTTTAAATTATGTTCGTATATACGAACATATATTACGAACATATGTCAAATTTATCAGATTTAGGGATGTGTTCGTATATACGAACACCTTTCACGAACTTATGGGCTATTTTAATAAATTGAGGGAGAGATTGGTTAGGAGATAAAGTCGATTTTCTGAAATGGCTAGTTTAATTAATTTCCCTAGAAAGAGGCATCTTCAAATACAAACTTTTTAATGGTGCAAACCATGCAACCCACTTATCTACCACATATTTTGTTTTTACCTTTTTAATAAAAAAATGGGAAAATATGTGGTAGATAAGTGAGTTGCATGGTTTGCACCATTAAAAAGTTAACATTTGAACATCCCTCTCTATATATATATAGAGGCACCTTCAATATATATATATATATATATATATAATATATATATATATATATATATATATATATGCTTATTATTCTAATTACTAGAAGTGTACTCGCGCAATGCCGCTAGATATATCACGATTTTAATGTTTCATTTTATTTTTTATTTTTTGTCGATTTACATTACGATTTTGGTTGATTGTGAGAGAGTGATAATGATTTTTTTTGTATATATTTATTTAATTTAGACTTAGGCTATGTTTGGCAAAAAAAAAAAAAACTAAGCTAGCTTGTAGCTGATAAGCTAGCTTTTCAAAACGCTACTTTGAGTAGTGTTTCAATAAGCTAACTTATGGTCATCCAAACATGTACACTAGCTTATCAGCTAGCTAAAGCTAGCTTTTTTTTTGCCAAACATAGCATTAATAATATAATGTAATTTATTTTGGTTTAATAATATAATTTTTTTATAAAATATTTTGTTAGATTTTTTTAATTATATTTTATAATTTTATATTTAAAATTTGATTTTTATTATATATTTAATTATGCTGAGAGTTATTTTAGGGGAGTTAAATTGGGAAATGATTTTATGAGAGTTAAAATGGTTAGAGATAATAATTAAAAATTAATAAATAACATTAAATGTAGTACATACAGCTTTAATGATTGTTTTTTAAGTAATTAGCATTAAATAGCGGCACATTAAGCTTTAAGACTTGTTTTTAAGAATTTTTTATGTCATCTTTACAATATAGTATAGATATAGATATAGATAACCAAAGCTAGTTTCTCCATTTTATACTAGTGTCTAAGAGCATCTCCAACAACTTCTCTAAAATGGAGAAAATGGAGATTTTAGGCTTTTTTGTGCTCCAACAGATTCTCCAAATCTTTCTCCAAAATAGAAAAAGTAGGAGAGAGAGTGTAATTTTCTCCAAATATGGAGAACTCTAGAAAATATCCAAAATTGATTATCATGAGAGAGAAATTATTTTTTTATTATATTCTACCAATAAGATTTCTTCAAATGAGATGGGTATGAGAGATAAATAATAATTTATTAGATTTATACAATATTTTAATATTATAAGTAATGATTTAATCTCCAAAATGGAGAATCTGTTGAAGATAAATGTAAATTTTTATGTAGATTTTGACTTTTAATTCTCCATTTTGGAAAAATTTTAGGGATGCTGTTGGAGATGCTCTAAATGGGTATTATATATTTTTGGGAACCATTATGTATGAATTATGATCCTATACAAGGTTTTGCAATTTATGTATTTTAGGAAAATATGTGGAAACTTTATAAGAGAAAGAAATTTTGAGTTTATACCCTTACATTTTACTAATTTCTTTTCTTTCAAAATATCCGTTTTGTTAATTCCAAATGGTCCTATTATTTACATCCTTTAAGGATGTAAATTGCATTGGAAATTGTGGAACACAAAAGTCAAACTTAGAAAGAAAAAAAAATGATTGGTAAATTATTTACATGGGAAATGACAAGAATATATATAAAAAATAAAAAGTTGGAAAACATATAACCAAGAGTGAATTGTGGATTTGGTTCCTGTGGTTTTATGATTTCTTTGACCATGGTCCTCATTCTATGTTTATTGTGAATTTAGTCCTTGTAGTATTCAATTTGTTTTGGTCATGGTCCTTTTGACTAACATCTCAATTAACTTTGTTAAATCAAGGATCATTTTCGTCATTTGCCATTTTTTTGTCCTTTTACGATAAGAAAAAAAACAATACTTTTAAACACACACATATAACGATAGCAAAATAAATAAAATAGAATATTATTGTATGATTTGATTGTTTAACTTTTTTAAAAGATTAACTATATTAATACGATTTAATAGCATAAATATATCATAAATAATGGAAATCGATAACAAGAACTTAAAATACCTCGAAATCAAGCAAAAAACTTTAAAAATCTCTCGAAATCATGGAATTAGGCTAAAAACACATCAGCCAATATTGAACGTCGGTAAAAAGATGAAGAAGCCTCGATTAAAACTGTGTTTTTTGAAAAAAAAAATCTACATTATATGGTGCTACTGTATGAAAAAAATTCTCGGTTCGTCCCTGATGAATGATGATGGGGATGATGAAAAACCCAAGTTGTTTATGATGGAGATCGTGTATTGGGATTCAATATGTAGCGAACTTTATCGTAGTATTTGGTTGGTTGGAATCCGGTAAGATCTTAAAGTTTTGGAAATTGACCAAATTACATATATGGCTTAGTTCATTTTTCGAAATTTAGTTCAGAAGTCCAATTCCGCATATAGTGGAATTTAAATTCCTTGCATTGTAGTAAGGAATTTCAATTTTTTTTCATGCATTCTTTTGAGAAATACTATTCTTCGAAATTTAGTTCGGAAGTCCAAGTTCAAATTTAGTTTATTTTCAATTCAATTTTCCTATTTAACAAGGACAAAAGCTACAGGTGATATTTTTTTTTATTAGACTGAATTTTGTTTTTTAAAATATAAAATTAAATCAAATGATATATTCATTGTTATACATTTTTTTGTAAATATAAAATAAACCATCGTTGTCACAAATGCTTGAGAATTCTATTCACTCCATCGATCGATTGAATGTTTATAATTATTGAACCGATAACGACAACTTACACATTTTCTCACCGCCGTACATGCTATAGTCATTTCTCTTAAATCTTTTTTATAAGGGTAATACTATCACAAATGTTATATGCACCTTCTTCCTCCTTTTTTTTAAATGTTCGAATCAAATCAAATTATATTGAAAATATAAAAAATAAAATTTGATGTAAATGTATAAGAGGAGAAAAATAATAGGTAGGCTTGTAATTGGCCTCACCCACCCCTTTTTTGAAATATAATCTTTGACAAATTTTATATTAGCCAAGTATATAAAAATCAACAAATATTCAGTAATTTTATAAATTAAAGTATTTTCATTATTTTTGCTATAATTTAATAATAAAATTAAATCGTATTAATATAGTTAATCATTTAAAAAAGTTAAACAATCAAATCATACAATAATATTCTATTTTATTTATTTTGATATCTTTATATTGGTGTGTATAAAAATATTGTTTTTTTCTTATCGTAAAAGGACAAAAAAATGGCAAATGGCGAAAATGGTCCTTGATTTAACAAAGTTAACTGAGATGTTAGTCAGAAGAACCATGACCAAAACAAATTGAATACCACAAGGACCAAATCCACAATAAACATAGAATGAGGACCATGGTCAAATAAATCACAAAATCACAGGGACCAAATCCACAATTCACTCTATAACCAATAAATTTTCATGCAAGACAATTGTCCACTCTTTTCTCGGATGTCTAAAAAACAAAAAAATCGTTTCTTTTTTTTAAGAAAAAAATTTATTTCTAAAAATTCATTTCTTTTTCAATACCATCTCATTTCTCCAAATTAAATTTAATGTATATTATATAATTAAATTAAAAATCATTTTAAACTTCTTTTTTAGATTCTTCAAAATAAAAATTATAAAACTTCAAGTTTTAATAAAAAAAAAATAAACATTTAGTTCAGATAAAACTATATTTTAGATGAGTCTCATTATTTACACATTTCTAAGGATGTAAATTGCATTGAAAATAGTAAATTATTTACACCATCCTAAAATTTTCATTTTTACATAAACTCATTTTTTTTTATATATCTTATTTTTTTACAAATCTCGTTTTTATACACATCTCGTTTCTATACAAATATCGTTTTTTACGAATATCATTTTTCTATAACGTATATATTTATTAACTACCAACACTATTTCATCTATATAAATTGACTATCTCTCCCCAATCTACTATCATACCATAATCATCAAACATTCTTATCTCTCTCTCGTTTCTACATTTTTTAATACTTGAAATGACAAGTTGGAAATAAGACTTGCAATGGGATGATGATTCAAGCGATGAACATTACAGAATCGAAGTTCTCAACCGACATGGTATGCACTAAATATTCATTATCTTATAAGTTGCATATATATATATATATATATATATATATATATGATGATTCAAGCGATGAAAATACAGAATCGAAGTTCTCAACCAACATGGTATGCACTAAATATTCATTATCTTATAAGTTGCATATATATATATATATATATATATATATATATATATATATAGGCCGATAATCAAATGAGAACCACAAATATGTTACAAACATGTGAGAACATATATGAAAATAATTTTTTACTTGACTTTTTTTCATCAAAACTTATTATTTAAGATATTGTTTCATATATATTTTTGTTCACCTTGTGAAAAGATTACACGTGAAAATTAAATTTTGATTCACCTAGTGAAATGAAAAATACACGTAAAAAATATTAATGTGGTGAAACTATCATGTTATGAAACAAATATATGTGAATCAATATTTTAAATCTAAGCATTTGGTGAAAATATATCATGTAAAAAAATATTTTTATATCGGTTCTCACATGTTTGTAACATATTTGTGGTTCTAATTTGATTTAGCCCATATACATACATATATATATATATATATATATATATAGTGTTTGGTTCATTTGAGAAATGGTAAATATATGAGAAATAGAGAAGTGATCTTAGCCATTCATATGGTCAAGATTGGATTTAATTGGTCAAAAGTTACGGCTTTAACTAGTCAAAGATTGCGGCTTTGACTGATCAAAAATTACGACTCTTCCAAAAATATAAGGGTATTTACGTAACTTTGACAAAAACACGTGCGTGTTCATATATGAATGTTCGTATAATGCATGCAAAAAAAAGAGTGACATTCATATATGAACGCCTGTTTTTTGCATGCCTTCATATATGAATGCATGCGTTCATATATGAATGTTCATAATTTTTACATAAACACTAACTGCATGCCTTCATATATGAATGCATGCGTTCATATATGAATGCATGCAAAAAAAAAAGAGTGACATTCATATATGAACGTCTGTTTTTTGCATGCCTTCATATATGAATGATGCGTTCATATATGAATACGTACAAAAAAAATAGTGACATTCTACTAACATTCATATATGAACGTCTACTAACATTCATATATGAACTTCTGTTTTTTGCATGCATTCATATATGAACACACACGGCTAAAAAAAAAAGAAAAAAAAAATGATATTCATATCTGAACGCATGCGTTCATATATGAATGCGTTTGGATAATTTACAAAAATACCCTTCGAATAATAAACAATGTGAGGAACACGAGAGTGGACCATGAGAGCAATTATCCCCTAATTCTCGGTCAAAGCCGCCGATCTTGACCGAATTAATGGTTTAAGATCACTTCTCTATTTCTCATATATTTAGTGTTTCTCAAATGAACCTTTCCCTATATATATATATTCAAGTGATGACAATAAATATTTTTTTACATTTTTCAAACGACATGTTATGAACTAAATATTTTTTTATCTCTGTCCCGTTTCTTAATTTTTAGGTGTTTAACTCTCGTCATGATCTAATAGATTGGGTTCACGACATGGGAAATTCACTTGGTTACATTATTGTTACTAAAAGATCTAAGACTTCTACAATTGTATTTCAATGTGACCGTGGCGGTACATACAAAAGTAAAAAAAAATCTCCACTAGAAATACAGGCACCAAAAAAATAAATTGTCCATTCGAATTAGAAGGGAAACGTTCGACAATGGAAGATTCTTGGACATTAAGGGTGATATGTGAAGTGCATAATCATGAACCTGCATTACATTTGGAAGGTCATCCATATCCACGGCGATTGTCAGATAATGAAGCTCGATTGGTGGAAGATTTATCAAGAAAAAACGTGAAGCCACGAGATATCTTATCAATACTCAAGCAAAACCCAAATAACGTGTCCACTATCTCAACGGTGTACAATGCATGAAGTAAGTTTCGGATGCTGGAGAAAGCGGGTAGAACACAAATACAAGTTCTTATGTCATTTTTACATGAGAACAATTATATTTATGAAAAACGTATAAATCATTCAACTGACGAGTTGGAAGATTTATTCTTTGCTCATCCAAAATCATTGGAGTTGTGGCATGCATTTCCATACGTGGTGTTGATAGATGCAACATATCAAACGAACAGGTACGCAATGCATCTCTTTGACTTGTAAATTTTGATTAAATTGATTTTATATTACTTTATTATTATTATTATTATCATCATTATCATTATTAATTGTAATATTATTACTACACAAACAGATACGCATTGCATCTTCTTGAGATTGTTGGTGTAACTCTTCTTGAGGGTAAAGCATCCATACGATCAAAAAGTAATTGGAATTCTTTCAACAAGGCATGGAGTACATTAGTTGCATCTCGAACGGAAGACGCATATAGGTTCAATTTGGCACAACTTGAAGCAAATTTACTCGATTATCCAGGTATTTTTATATACATATATTTATATTTGAAAATATTGATATGCTTATAAATCACGTAATGAAATTGAAATAAGTGTATCAAATGTTTCAGTTTTTTTTGCTTATCTAAATAAAGTGTGGTTGACACCGTACAAGAAAATGTTTGTATATTGTTGGACCGACAAATTTCTTAATTTTGGAAATCACACAACTAACAGAGTTGAGAGTCAACACGCCAAGTTAAAACGATTCTTGGACTCATCAAAATCAGATTTGGAGAAGACAATTAAAGCGTATACATCAATTCATTCAGTCTCAAGTCACGTCTATCAAAGCAAGTATTGAACAGAGCAAGATCGTGTTTCGACATCGCCTCAGCATACCACACTTCGAGGAATTGCGTGGTTTCGTTTCAAGCCATGTACTTGACATAATCTTCAAAGAATATGAGCGGGCAAAAGTTGTTGGGTTATTGGCTGAAAATTGTGGATGTCAATTGCATACAAGTCATGGGTTACCAATTTACCATGTGCGCATGAACAAACCATGTACTTGAATAAATGTCAACCAATCCCACTTGATTCGCTCGATCTATTTTGAAGGAAACTTCGTTTATCGCCTTGCATGTCTATGAAAGATGATGATATTGGTTGTGAAGTAGAGCTTGAAATGTTGAATGCGCAATTCAAAAAGCAGTCGAGATCTGGTAAACTTAGTTTACTAAGAAAGTTCAGGGAGATAATTGCACCGTCAACAACTTTGGTTCGTGAACCTGCTACTCACACCGCTACTCGTGGGCGTCCTTCCTTAAAAATGCAATCTTTCAGAAAAACACTTGTTGAGCTACCTCCACAACCTCAAGAACGTCGTAGACGTAGTTGTTCATCTGCACCAAAAGCTGACGAGTACAAGAAATCAATAAGATATAGTAGTTACTCATCGGAACCAGCAAGACATAGTTACTATTTACATCCATACATGAACCAATTTCCAGATATGTTTCATCCTTACATCAAGAATGTGCAAGATGTAGCATCTGATGGAAATTGTGGTTTTCGAGCGATATTTGCCTGTCTCAACCATCACGAAGATGAATGGCCATCTATTCGATATAATTTAATGGAGGAGTTGGACATATACAAGACAAAATATGTTGAGATGTTTGGTTTTGAAAGATGGTGTCAGGTTTACAACTCTTTGAACTTTTTTGAGCTAGACAACACCCTACGAGAAGTGGATCGATATGCCTGAAACGGGTGTGTTGGTTGCTTCAAGGTATAATGTGATACTACATTCTTTAACAACTGCAGGTAGCATGACATTCTTACCACTTCGATCTAGTCCGCCACCATGGTTTGAGCATGTCGCTATTGCACTCGGGCACGTTAATGGTAATCATTATGTTAAAATATCACTGGTCGAAGGGTACCCGATGCCTCGTATCATGCAATAATGGTCCCGTTTCAAATATGATTGCGCAATCGGATGAGCTACTCATTACATAAGTCGAATAAATATGTACGAGCAACTGTTATCTAGTAATCGTACTCCAGATTTTATTTCACTTGATTGAGTTGTAATATTTTTAGTTTTTTTTGTAATTTTTTGTTATTTTATCAATTATGTTATTTTGATATTAAATTATTTTATCTTTGTACGTTTAAAAATAATTAAATAATTATTGTTAAAAATAAGATACTCATAAAATAAAACATAATTACATTAAATAAAATATAACTAAAACTAAAATTATGAATAAATAATTCATAATTATATTAAAATTAAAAAAATAAATAAGGAATGATTATAATTATTTTAAAATTAAAAATAAACAAGTAATTATTATATAATAATTATAATTATATTAATAAAAAAAACAAGTAATGATTATATTAATAATTATAGTAGGTAGTGTGGGTATGGAAGTGAGGTAGGGTAGGGTGGGGTGTACATAGGGTGCCAATAAGTTTATCCATTCCAAAACATGTTTCCAGTGGTTCACCGGTATTTTTGCACATACTTTCTTGATGTTCACAACCAATAGGCTCTTGAGTCTTGATGATTCTATATTTTTAACAAATAAACACGAAATTTCAAGATAACCTAGATGTTGTCTCAAATTGTTTCCCGATTACTTTAATGTGACCACTTTTCCCAATATACTTTCATTGATGATGGCATTAAAAATATCATTAGTCATAAGATTTTTACCTATCATAAAACTCCCTAAAAACATCTATTCGTCAAATTAATTGTAGTGAATACGTATTAACTTATTCACTATTATGTCGTTAAAAATTCTTCAAGAAACGACATGCGTCGGAGAAAAATGGTTTCTTCCTTAACTTCTTCATCACTCTTATACACATCGACATTAAGTCGTTCCTCTGAGGCAAACATTGAGATCAAGCAACGACGAGTCACTAGACTCATCGTTTTTGATGTGGGGAATAGTGATTCCTCTCACGCATATGCACTAGTATCCATGTATTTTTTTTTTGTAAAGATTGTCTTGGGCCTATGGCCCAGACTAATCCCTTGGTAAAGCAACTGTTGGGTCATCTGAAGATTTGAAGATGACCTCCTGATCTTCCATCTTATATCATCCTACTTATAATATGTCTGAGGTTCTTTTAGCAGCTTGGTTTCTATACAAATGTTCGGTGAAATCGAAGATCAGCCGAAGAAGACAAAGAAGGAGTACATCTCTCAAAGCAGATTGAAGATAGTCTCCTCAGCCTAAAGCCAAGCATGCCCAAGTGATCAACACCATCGGCCAGGATGGTGTCAATCACATATCTCTCAGGAGTATGAATGTGTTCTCACATCTTCAGAAGCCGAAGATCTCTCAGGTCTTCGGCAGCCGATGTTCTCATCTCTCCTTAGAGTATGAAGGTGTTCTCACATCTTCAAGGAGCAGCCGAAGATCTCTCAAGTCTTTGGTAGCCGATGATATCTTCTTAGAGTATGAAGGTGTTCTTACATCTTCAGGAGAGTCGAAGATCTTTCAAGTCTTCGGCAGTCTATGCTTGAGGAATTCTTTCAAACACATTGTACTTTTCTGACAAAGTATATTATGATATCTTGCATTGACGTGGACCTCATCTGGAGATCAGATAAAGTAAGTTTTGTCTACTACACCGTTTTAAGGAAATGTCTCTACCATCCTCTCTGCAGGTCAACACTTCAAGCCAAAACACCTCAAGACAAAAGGTACATCCTGTACCTTGCAGAAGACCTGTGTCCATCCCTTGCTTAACATGTGTCTCTTGCATTAAATGCATGAGGCACTATAAATATGATGGATGTTTCAACATGCAAGATTAACCAACTCTACTACCTTCAAGTTCTCTAAGTGCATGGCAACTTTCTCTCTACGAAGATCTTATTGTTTTCTAAGTGTTTTACAATTGTTCTTCATTCTCTATGTGTAAGATTGTTTGAATAGATTTCATCTATTCTCTTCCGCAACAATCAAAGTTTTCTATGTGTAATTCTTGATTTCAAATCAATAAGAATTAAATTAAGTGAAAAACTGTGTGTATTGTATTCAACCCCCCCTTCTACAATACTTTTCTTATTTACTTACTGCTATTTGGGACCAACAAGTGGTATCAGAACGGTTCAGTTTAACTCAATAAACTAGATCCGCAATGGCAACCTCTTCTTCTTCTTTGAAAAATGATTCTTCTCAAAACACCACTGTTGTATCATACGACAATGGCTCTATAGCCAAACCACCAAAGTTTAACCCCAATAACTTCTTCCTGTGGAAAAGTCGTATGATACTCTTCTTAGAAGGAGTTGACAGCAGATATCCTACTATCTTACATGAAGGTCCTTTTCTTCCTAGGGTTTGGGACCGGTACAATGCCAAAAAGGCAGATAAGGGAAATGCTGATGAGGACTCTTCTGAGGAAGAAAGAACTCCAGCAAATGGGAGATACATTGTAAAGGATCCCAACAAATATAATGATGAAGACAGACGTCTTATAGCTCTTGATACTAAAGTCAGAGCCATCATTTCCCTTTCTCTGACTGATGAGGTCTATCACTCCCTTGTTAACCTTTCTACCGCTAAAGAAATGTGGTCCACTATGTGTGTTCTCTATGAAGGTACGTCTGAAGTGAAAAAGAGCAGAAAGATTGCTCTTGTAAGAAGGTATGAACTATTTTCTCATGAAAAGGGTGAATCTCTCTCAGACTACTACAACCGTTTTAACGGTCTTATCAATGATCTAAAACTTGTGGGTCGCATTTATGATAATGAGGAAGTCTTGTGCAAGTTCATGGACTGTCTTCCTGAGTTTTGGGAAAACATTTGTACTTGCATCAAGTCTACCAAGGATCTTGACTCTATGCCACTCACTGCTCTTTATGGCACCCTCTTCAACTATGAGCAGACTAAACTGCTTAGGAAGTCAATCACAAAAGACATCAAAGGCTTTTCTCTAGCTCTTGTCGGTGAATCTTCCAAAAGTACTTTGTGTGTCCCTAGGATCACCTATCCCTCAGATTCTGATAATAATAGTCAAGAGGATCCCAATGATCCTTCAGAAGCCTATCTTAGTGAGGCTGATGACGAAAGTGAGGAAATTTCCAGTAACTCTCGCTTCTCTTCGAACCTGGGGTGGATGGGATATCCCACCACATCCCCCACAGGCTTTAACCAGTACGCCACAAGCCTTGTGGTTTCCATGTATTTTTGTTGTCGTACAATCTTCCAACATTTATATGATTAAAACCATCTTTGATCCATGTCATTGTCGTCATCTTCATCGCTATTGAGCAAATATCGAGCACGTATCAGACCCCTATCGAGCACGTATCAGACCCCTATCGAGCATCATAAAAACATGTAATAAAAATAAAAAACAATGGAAGAACAAAAAATATCATATCAAAGAAACGACAAGATAGAGAGAAACACAAAACCTATAGGAGGGCCTAGAGATAAGCATAAAACCAAATAGAAACACTTATACAAGTAACATAGATGAGATGCAAATAGAATTAGTGAGGTTTTAATTGTGGGGTTTATGTTTAGGGCTTGAAACAATCTTCAAGTGAGAAATAAGGGGGGGGGGGGTTTAAAAGGCGGTAAACGAAGTAGGGATGAGATTCGAAACCGGACCAGTTGGTATCGAATTTTTTTGGGACTAAAAAGTAGGACCGAAAACCAAATCGTATGTACCGGTTCGGTTTCGGGACGAGAAATCGGTGCTAGAACCACTTAGGACCGAAAATATGAAAATGTATCAAATGTGTATCAAAATCAATCGCAAATCAAAATACCTTCATGATGTTTCAAATTAATATCAATCCCAAACAATCAAAAGTTCAACAATCTTCGGTATTCTCGTACATATTTCTTTTTCCATTTTGTTCGTTTAGGGGATGATATTATTGATTAGGAAAAGATAAGGTTAGTTTATTTAGGAGATGATATGCATACTTAACTACTTAAGGAATTTAAAAAATCATTGTCTCTTAATATTTGGGTTCGGTTTTGGGATTTTTCGGGAAAATCTCGGTACCGAATCCCGATTTTGTCGAATCCTTGGAACTGAAAACTCAAACCGATTACATGGTACCGGTTCAGTTCGAGAAAATGGTCCTCAATGCTCATCCCTAATACAAAGTTAGAGAAAATTATGTCTAAGGGAGTTATTTGTTATTGAAAAAAGTGAATGATCGGGAAAATATTTTTTATAGTAATCAGATTGAACCAATATTATCGAGATTACATCAATCACATCAAGAGACTAACCAAACTATCGACGGTGTGTCAAGGCCATCAAGAAAATTTGACGCATAAGCTCCAAGGTGGATGACTTCAAAAATATCTAAATCATCGAAAATCTATAGAAATCTATCGACAACATAGAGAAAATTATAACATAAGTATTAAGAGTATCCTCAAGAGCTATGTTATCATTTCTCTAAAATAAAGTATTATAAGTCAAAATCTCTAAAAAGAAAAAAAAAATATCTAACTTTAAAAGCTACTCTATTTTAACAACTTTATCATTAATTTTATTACTAGAAGCGTACTCGTGCAATGCAGCGAGATACATCACGATTTTAATGTTCCATTTTATTTTATTTTGTCGATTTACAGTACGATTTTGAATGGTTTTGAGAAAGTGATAATGTTTTTTTTATAAATTTGTTTAATTTAGGCTTAATAATATAATGTTTTTTATATAAAAAAATTAAGTATTTTGTTAGGCTATGTTTGGCAAAAAAAAAGCTAGTTTTTTTCCTCGTACATGTTTGGATGACCATAAGCTAGCTTATAAGCTATTTTATTGAAAAACTACTCATTGTAACGTTTTGAAAAGCTAGCTTATCAGCTACCAGCTAACTTATAAGCTAGTTTGCTAAACAATGTCTTATAATTCAATAATTATCTTATATCTTTTAATGACATCTATAAAAAATAACCAATTACATATTTAATAATATAATTAAAACAAAATTATAGTAATATAATATATTAATTAATAGTAATATATGGAAAGGTCTACATAAAATAAATGTCTTGCACATACCAAATTGGTGGGTGTTGGAAGCCTCCAGTAGTAATATGTATGTTGTGCTTTGATACTTGTAAATTAAGAGATTTTTAAAATCTTGCATAAAATGATGGTAAGTTGTGCCTAATAATTTGTATTTAAGAGTTTTTTATCCGTACTTTATAATATAATATAGTATAGATATAGATATAATATATTAATTAATAGTGGTACATGGAAAAGTCTGCATAAAAGGAATATCCGCACATATCAAATTAGTGGGTGTTAGAAGGCTGCAGTAGTAATATGTATCTTGTGCTTTGATAGTTGTAAATTAAGAGATTTTTTTAATTTTGCATAAAATGATGGTACCTTGTGCCTAATAGTTTGTATTTAAGAGTTTTTTATCTGTACTTTATAATACTAGTGTTGGGCTCGTGCATTGCACGGAAGGATTAATTTTTTGTTGAAATATTGAACCGAGTTAAAATGAAACGTAATTTCTCTGTTAACAGTTAATGAAATACAATGTGAAAAACGAATATATTTTCATAAGTGGTTAACTTGCATATATTCTTAATCGTTTGTTGTTATGAGTTTGTGCAATAATATTGGTAATAGTTTTGTATTATATTATTTAAAACTCAAACGACATGTCTCACAACATATTTATTTGACTATTGACTTCAAGACCTCATAGTATTAATCGATAAAAATAAAGATATGTATATATATCTTATTCCCCTACTTCGAAAAATATGATTGTGGGTTTTGAAAAATATAAACAAATCCTCAGTAAATAAAATAAAATATAAAAAAGTAGTTTTTCAAATAAAAAAAAATATAGTGTAATACCTTTTGTTCAGTTGCAGGTTCCGCCATTGACACCCGACCGTTCGTCTTCTTCTTGTACTCGGATGATACATAGATAAACTATATATATTTATAGTAAATGTAGAGAATATTTTAAAATATTTTATTTTCATTTTCGATTTTACATTTAAATGTAGATATATTAAAAATATGAAAGAATATTTTTATATCTACATCGTTTCTATTTTATTTTCTTTACACTTGGTTAATTTGGAAAGTATTGCGGAATATTTTTATTTTAAAGAATACGATAATTTATTAGTGTATCTCGTTATTTTTTATTTTTAATTCATATCAACCTTCTTTTTTCTTCTTTTAATGCTCGTGAAAAAAAAATACGTGTAGATTTTATATTATGCTAATATAAAATACGTGTATTTTATATTAACAAAAAAAATACGGAAGAAAAAAAAATTATATTACATCTCATTATGTAAAAAGATTTTATAAAATAAAATATGGAAAAATCATTATGAGATGTAATATAAAAAAATACGGAAGAAAAAAGATTTTATATTACATCTCATTAATATAGATTTAAATGTAAAATCTACATTTAAAATAGATTATGCTAATATAAAATCTATTTTATAAAATCCTCCACCAAAAAAACAAATAGTTATATTAATAAATGAGTATCCATTCCATAAATAGATGATTATGTGAGATATTGTGTTTGGAAAGGTTGTACCAAAGTATTAATAAATTGTAAATTAAGTAATTGACTTTAATTAGTTGTAACTTGTGTTTAAAATGTTGTAATTAAGAGTTTTTTATACCGTTTTTATAATATATTATAGATATAGATAGTATAGATTAAAATATACAATACATTTAATATTTCAACAACCAACAATGAACAAACTTTCAAACAATTAAGGCTATGTTTGACAAACTAGCTGATAAGCTAGCTGGTGAGTGGTGGCTGATAAACTAGTTTTTCAAAACACTACTAGTAACTTTTTAATAAGTTAGCTTATGGTCATCCAAACATGTACAAAAAAAAACTAGCTTATAAACTAATTATTTTTTTTTTGCCAAACAATGTCTTAATTTACTTTTAAACAAATTTCATACAAATTGGTAATTTCCAATAAACTTTTTATAATATGATAATTTTTGATAAAACTTTATATAAAATGGTAATTTTCAACAACTCTTTTCTTTTTTTCTTTTTTTGGCTCTCTATTGTTGTTTTTTTTGCTTTCTATTGTCCCACAACTTAGGGAGTGTTTGCTTCATTTTAAGGAATGAGAATGAGAATGGGAATGAAGGAGAATGGTAATAAGAATGAGTATTGCATTGATGTTGTTTGGTTAATACTTATCGTGAAGAACCCTAATCGATAAAAAATGAGTGAAGAAACCTAATCGGTAAAAAAAAACGAGTGAAGAACTCTAATCGCTAAAAAATGAGTGAAGAACATGTAATCCTTAGAGAAGAACAAATAATCGTTCGAGAAGAACAAGTAATCGATCTAAAGAACCGTTTCTCTGGAGAACAAATAATTGATATGAAGAACAAGTAAACGATTTCGAGAACAACACTTTCAGGAACGAGTGTCACACTCGATGTGAAGAACCGATCTGAAGAAGCAATGTCAAGAATCGATATGAGGAATCCAACTGAAAAAATCGCTTGCCAAAACCGAGACACAAAGAGGTGGAGGGACGCGTGAGAAAAAAGGTTGAGCAAAAATAGATTTATATTCCCCCCAATTTGGTGGGGTATGGAAATTAATGGATTTAGGATAATGATTCCATTATATTATATTAAACCAAACAACATTTTTCATTATCATTCTCATTATTTACCATTTAATATCCCCGATCAAACACTCCCTTAATTCATAAGAGAAAAAAAAGTGTTTGTTTTGTTTAGAGCATTATAAACATTTATGTATGTATCAGTGTATGTCAAGCATGCATCCAATCCAAAAAGTTAGTTTGAGATGGACTGACGATTTCTCTATTTCCAACTTTCTTGTGAATTATCTCATCTTTTTGGCAAAATGTATTATTTGTTTAGATCTTGATATGAATATGGTAAGCTAAATGTGTAACCGTGAGTCCGTGACTAGATTTATATATAAATAATACTCCTATATAAAAGTCATTTCCAAGTAAATGCAACCAAAAATGTTGATAAATAATAGATAATTGGGAATTGGGAATTGGGAATTGTTAAAGTAAAAGGGTTAATTATTTGTTTTGGGGAAGTAGTAAAATAATAGTTTATCTCTCTATTTATAAATTTCTCTAAATTTAGAGATTTTTACAATATTTTTCCTCTTTTTCTATTTTAACATTCAGTTAACCGTACTTATTTATCCCAACGAAATTTTTTTAATATATAGTTAACCGTACTTAAAATATTTTTAATAATTTATATATATATAACCTGACCCTATATATATATAGGGTCAGGTTTAGGGGAAAACCTCAAAAAAACGGAAAACTGAAGAACACTCTGGTAGCCCTTCATTTGGACGGTATACACTTGTGCATACAAGTAATTTGTAACATGCACACGTGCATATGCACAAGTGCATTCACAAGTGCATAATGCACTTGTGCATAAAAACAAAAAAAACAACATAATTACATGTATGCATAAGTGCATACCGTCTAGATGAAAGACTACCAGAGTGTTCTTCAGTTTTCCGTTTTTTTTAGGTTTTTCCTTGAACCTCCGTCTATATATATATATATATATATATATATGTATATATGTATATATGTATATATGTATATGTGTGTGTAAATTACAATTAATTTTTTGGCCGGAGAAAATCATTGGAGTTTTTACTTTTAAATGAACCAAGGACAAAAAGAAGGAAAGGACCAAAAAGTCCCTTAATTAACAAATGAGAATTAACAGCCCGTTGTGATAGGGACCAATGTCATACAAAAATGCAAACTTCAGGGTCTATCTTATAATAAACAAAGTCTAAAAATACTTGGAAGCCGGAGTAGGGGTGTAAATGATGCGAGTCGAGCTCGAGTATTATTATACTCGACTCGACTCGTTAATATATCAAGTCGAGCTCGAGTTCGAGTCGAGTGTTGACTGAGTTTTGACCGAGTCGATCTCAAATGAGTCGATCTCGAGTAGCTCGCGAGTTGTCTCGTCTCATTTACACCCCTACATAGCTCAAGCCCTTAGGCCCAAGCCATTTAACAAAGACAAAAGATGTAAAACAAAGGTGAAGAAAAGTCTATATATAGTGGAATTCAAAGCATTGAGTTCTATCTCCCGCCAATGTGGGATGAATTAGACACACCATTAAGAGTTTACCCATGTCTTTTATCCCATCATTTTTCAAAAAAAAAATCAAAAAACTTGAGTTTATTATTATTATTATCAGTTAAATTAAAATAATATTACTAATTATTATTATTATTAATTTGCTTATCGAGTATCTCACGAGCTTATCGAGTCGAGTATCAGGTCACTCGACTCGACTCGACTCGTTAGTATATCGAGTCGAGCTCAAGTTCGAGTCGAGCCTATTCGAGTCGAGTGTTGACTGAGTTTTGACCGAATCGATCTCGAGTAGCTCGCGAGTTATCTCGTCTCATTTACACCCCTGAGCCGGAGGGACCAAATCCATAATTTACTCAAACACTAATCATAGAAACTCAAATTCCCCTCATATAATAGAGATACACGCAATCTTGAGTCGGATTCGCACCATCGTATTATATAGCACCAGAAAGGTGAAATAATTTATTTTTTGAGATAATTTAAAAAATTGTAGCCTATTTTGGTAAATGTGATCCATAAAATCATACCTATTTCTGTTTATACGTTTTTAATTATACAAAATAAATATTTTATAGTGTTATGATTAATGAATAAATGTTTTAGTTTAAAATCATCTATTTGTTTGAAAATCTTTATTTACTAAATTATTTACAATTAATATGCAATTTTGGTCACAAAATATTTACTTTATTTTTTAAAATTCAAGGTAACACTTCCAACATATGTATAATTTTTTAAAATTTATCCTTAAATTAACTAATATTCAATTACAATATGATCATCAAAATAAAAATATATCAAAATTAATTTTCTTACATATAGTAATAAATCTTTATTGCAAAAAAAAAAAAAAAAAAACACGGGGAATATAATCTAATCTAATCTAATCATCCCCAAAACACTCTTCCTGCAAATCGCTACTTCCGCGAACTCTTTTTCTAAACTCTTTCCAATGACTGTCAACAATACCGCCGTTATCGCCTGGTTCGTCTCTCGCCTCCCCCCGCCGCCGTCTCCTACCACCGTCAATCTCACTCTCACTCTACTTCTTCTTCTTCTTTTTTGCTTTTTAGGGGTTCAGGAGAAGATGGACAACTAGGACTAGGAGACAATGAAGAGAAAGAATGGGTTTCATCCATCACATCCCTCAATTCCGTCACCGTCCGTTCCGTCGTCGCCGGTAGTCGTAACTCTCTCGCCATTTGTGATGACGGCAAGGTATCTCTTCCTTCTTCTGTTTTTTTCCAGACACACTCGTAGACTACACTCTGTTTGGTTTATCGTTGCTATTACTAATAATATCGCTTTAATGGAGTCATCTCTGTTAATCTGCAAAAGGTGACTTTAGAAGAAATAATACATCTGTGATCATACTGTCTTTTGTTCTTATCGATAAATTATACAGATTTTATCTTATATGATTTCAGAGCTATAATAATTGGACAAAAACATATACGATGAGGATAGGGATAGCAATCACTGTGCTAGGGTTTATAAAAGTACAAATTTTTTAAATGATATTAGTAATTACTAATTCCCAAATCCCAATCACAAACTCATAAGTATGCATCTCTTTTGGTTTGTACATATATTCGTAGGTTGGATTCATCGCTTTAAATCCCAATGGGAATATAAGGCTTGTTCTTGTGTATGTATATGTGTGTGCGTTCTAACTATAGTTATGATAACACCGTATAAAAGTAGTATTAAACTACTAATTACAAAGCTGGGGATAAAATAATGTGATTGAAACTATATTTTCTATTCTCTGCTCCATGGACTAAGTTGCTTTCCTAAATTTGCAAAGATCAGTTCTACATGTAATTCTGACTAGTAATCAGGACTGCTTTGTGATGTTTTGCAATCAAGTGTCTGTGTGTATATATAAAGATGGGATATATTGGATTTTGGATTTTGGTGAAGAACAAGTATTTTGTTTTGAAACTGATGTGTTTGTATGTGTGTCAGTTGTTTATGTGGGGTTGGAATCAAAGAGGTACTTTGGGGCACCAACCATCAACTAAAACTGAGAATGTCCCCAGTCAGGTTAAAGCTCTTGACAACGTCAATATCGTTCAGGTAAATTGTGATTCGCCAAGTGGTTATTAGAAGAACAAACTTCGTTGTCGTTGTTGATTTAATTCATCATCGGTTGTTGATTCAGGCAGCTATTGGTGGTTGGCATTGTCTGGCTGTTGATGATCAAGGACGTGCTTATGCTTGGGGTACTATCACTCTTATCTCTCTTTTGTTTCACGATGCACTTGTTTGACTGCAATGTGAATCTGAGTAGCGTTCTGAGCTTTTATACGTAATAGACTTTATGTAAAAAAGAATCCATATCAAAAGTAAATTATGATTGAAAACTAACCAAAAAGAAACATTGCATCCGTTTGGACAACGTAAAATGGGAAATTGTTGCATTTTTAGACAGAGCAAGTATCATCAAACTCACTTTCTAGTGATGTTAGTTTTTATGACTTGTGATGCTGTTCATATGATTGTATTGGTTGGAACCATATCTTACAACAGTTTTCAGCTATTGCAAGTTTAAAGCATCATTTTATCGGATGACTCCAGCAGAATCTTGAACATAATTTTATAAGTAACATGTTGTCATGCCCATTTTATCCAGTTTTTCAAAGCCCATTTGAGTTTAGGGTTCTGTCATTCGGCTATGGTTTTTACTTGTATAAATTATAGTTTCTGTTTAGTCCAACTAAAAGATCATGATGATAAGTAGCAGTAAGCAACTAGTGGTTATGGTTGCCTTGTTGTGAAGGAGATAAGTATATTGGGTGCAGGTGGAAATGAGTACGGGCAGTGTGGAGAAGAGCTTGAGAAGAAAGGTGACTCTGGTAGGACTTTGAGGAGAGACATCGTGATTCCTCAAAGATGTGCATCAAAGCTTTCAGTTCGCCAGGTCTATCTTTCATTCCTATCAAGCTTCTCTTCCTTTTTGTTGTTTCTGCATTTATAAATGAAGAGTTGTGTTGCTATCGTTTTTTTTTATCATCAGTCGACATCTTATATGCAGGTAGCTGCCGGAGGCACACATTCAGTGGTGCTCACACGTGAAGGACATGTATGGACATGGGGTCAACCATGGCCTCCTGGAGACATGTACATTGCCGATTTCCCTTTTCTTTTACTTCTTATATTTTGCACACCCTGCAAACTTTTATTTTGATTAGATTTTGATTCTTGCATATTTTATGCTTTTATTGTAGAAAACAAATCTCCACACCCGTTCGAGTACAAGGTCTTGAGAGGGTTAAGTTGATTGCAGTGGGGGCTTTCCACAATTTAGCTCTTGTTGAGGATGGAAATCTATGGGTTTGGGGGAATAACGAATATGGACAGCTAGGAACAGGGGATACTCAGCCGAGATCACAACCAGTTCCTGTTCAAGGATTAACCGGCCTTACTTTGGTTAGTTTTATCTTACCACCTCTAATATGTTGTATAATCTTTGAGTTGCTTGATTTGACATTGTTGGTTTAAGAACAGTCTGTTTGATAGCAATAACTCCTCCCATGTTCAATCAAGATTCATGGCTTTTGCTTAGTGAATGGTCACATTCAGACAATTATTCATGCTTAATTAATCATCCATCCATGTACTTTCTTTCAGGTTGATGTTGCTGCTGGTGGTTGGCATTCTACCGCTATAACAGATGAAGGAGAGGTACTTTGTGTTCCATTTTTTCAAATTGTTATTCTTTACTGCTAATGCATACAATCTAATCTCAAGTGATCGTATGTACCCTTTTCCTGTTGTTTCCAAAAGTCGATATATGTTGATATATATAGGCATGTTATTGAACAGGTATATGGGTGGGGGAGAGGAGAACATGGAAGACTTGGATTTGGAGACGACAAGAGCAGTAAAATGGTGCCTCAACAAGTCCAGCTTCTAGCCGAGGAGGACATTGTTCAGGTCAGATAACAAATTGACTTCATTCTCCATGATCTATTCTTGTACTTTCCATTAATGTAACTCCGAAGCTTTTTACATCCTTTTATGGGCGATGATGCAGGTCTCATGTGGTGGCACCCATTCTGTTGCATTGACACGCGATGGTCGTATGTTTTCTGTAAGTATCGATGAAATTAAGTTATTTGATTTGATTTTGATTATATATTTAGCTGATACAAGTTTATTGAATGGTGTTAGTTTGGACGTGGGGATCATGGGAGATTGGGATATGGTAGAAAGGTGACGACCGGCCATCCATCAGAAGTACCCATCGACCTTCCGCCCCCGGAAGATGACGAGAGTGGCAGTGTAGTAGGACGATGGTGCGCTAAATACGTGGCTAGTGGGGGTCGTCATACAATTGCCATTGTAGAATGGCAAACTACCGACCCGGATCCCTTGATCTGATGGGATGGATTAAAAAAAAAAATAACGACCGAGAATTCATCAGAATAAATTTTGACAAATGGTTTTATGTATGAAATTATTTAAGTATGTTCTTCTTTAAAGTGGTTGATGCAATTCATATAGTAATTATTTGGTCCAGGACCAGTTGATCAGTCGAGACCCTGTAATTGCAACTCAATTGTATCATTTCTTAATCATCAACGTTATACATTTCATTCAAGAAAAGAAAAAAAAAACATAAAATCTAAACCCCTAAATCACACCCCATTCATCTTATACAACATATTTGTCGTTTAATATGAAATCTTGTATTAGTCGACAGACAGCGACTGCGAATGGGTGGGAACACGGTGAATAATCACATCATCCCTGTAACTGAGATAATCAGGTCCATATCTCCGGCTAAATATTCCGGCATGAAGAAGCATCAGATACAGCAACTGGCTCAACATCGATATCGTGATGAACAATTCCAGTGTTTGCTGCACTTTTACAATCAATTTCAGTATATATAAAAATCAACACAAAACACATCGCTTTAAATTCTTCAATTTCTGTTAATTAATACCAAACGTTTTCCTCTTCGCCCTCCCACTTTGATTTCCTTCCAAGCAAAACTATGTTCAGAAAAAAAACTCCCATCAGTTCAAAAATCTCAATCAAAACTCTTCGTAAATTGAAATCCAAACATTAGTACCCGAAAGCAATAGCAGTAACAGCAAACGAGATGAACGCCGACGAAGACGCACTTGCCAAACTGGCGCTACGCCATGCTCGATGATGCATCAACCCCATCGCCAATGAACACATTCCGATTGCACCTCCAAGTAATCCAAACTCTAACATGTACGTCGTTGATGGATTCCCTCCCAAATCTATATATACATCACAATCTACATCTTAATCCAATCTTCACAACAAATTACGTTATGAACAGATGAATAGAAAGAGAGCTTACGAGGGTGGTTCTGTTCGCCGTCGATGTACTTATCCAGAGACCAAGCAGCAAGTCCGATGACGATTACATTCACTACGAAGTTGGTAGCCAACATTGGCACCATTAAACCTCTACCAATCCTCCCCACCTCCATTGTTAGGTCTTCGATTTCAGAGACTTTGATGTCGAATTGAAGGGAAAGAAGCTTTTGGTGGATGGATGTAAACTATGTGGTGAATTAACAACTACTCTATGCCCAAATGTTTGTTGAAGAAGATTCGTATTTTCAAAGTACAACCTATAACACATGATGTACAAGTTGTCCCCAAATGCTTTCAATTGGTTGTTCAGAAACGTTTAGAACCTTGTAGAAAACACTACTAAAAGGAATCCCTCAACTTTATTATTCATATTCACATCATACACGTGGACCTCATGCACATAGTCCACCTAAGCATACTTGAAGCCACGTCGGTTTAAGCCAAAACCCAAGCGCAAAATGAGAAAATAAAATTGCACGAACAGCATTTGTTCTATTATAGCAACCAAAAAAAGACTACGGAGTACGGCCTTTGTTTGCTTTTTTGAAAATCACTTCTGAATACAACTCTGAAGTCTGAATCGCTAAATGATTGGGGGATTCAGACCATTTGTTTTTCACTTATAACAAGAGGGACTTATGTCGTAGCGTCTTCTGATTTGATAAGATGTCAATGCTTCTCTTATTTTAACACTTATCTCTTATGAAATTGATCAGATCAATATTCTCATTGAAAAATCGAGTCGGTCATTCAATCGCTCGAATCGCTCCAAATCAGTCTCCTTCTCCCTATTCTCCAATCGATCCCTACTATTTTATTCTCAATCGATCATATCACTCTCCTTCTCGCTGTTCTCTTTCTCTTTTTTTGTGTTTGGCTCATATCGCCTATTGGGAAACAAAACCACAATTATTATCGTTAACTTGGTATTTTTATTTAGAAGCAGTTTCCCTATCATCGACATTTTGCTTTCGGATTTGGTTCAGGGTTCACAGTGAAATCCCTCTGTATGGAATAAAGTATAATTCGGATTTAGGGATGCATGTTTTCATCTATGTCTTTAGATGTAATTTGATTTGTGCAATTATGAAAGTTTAAGCGCCAGTTGCTTCATGGTTAGTTGGAATATTCTGTAGTTCATTAGTGAATACCTGTTGCTTTTAGTTCCTACACTTGCCTCAAATAAGCACATTATCCCTATATCTCTGTATTGGGTCTTCTTTCATGCAAGAAGATGGGAAATGACATGAAATTAATCATCTCTAATTAGTGATGGACGAAAATATAGTACAAGGTGGAAAAACAAAGCAATCAAATGTTTTTTTAGAGAGACTTGTATACAAGAACCATCAAATGGACGGTAATATATTTTTGAATCTATTAAAAATAGATAATAGTATTAATTTAGTTTAAACAAATAATAATTTTATAAATTCAACAATATAACATTTTGATGGATAAAATAAGATAATTATACATATTCAGACGTTTGTCAGTTTACAAAAACAAACAGTCTTATTGATTTAGATTTCAGACTTCAGCACCACCTCTTATAAATCAGAAGTGAAATAAGACTTCAGACTTCAGCACCTCTTAAAAAACAAACGCCACCTACATTTTTATGTATTATATACATACACATATATACACTTAAAATCATGCATACTCTATAGCAGGAGTATGGCTTATGATTGTATATGTAACATACATACATACACACACATATATATATATATATATATATATAGGGGTTGTTTAATTTGCAACCCTTAAAAAGGTTGCAACCCTTGCAACCCACATCTTAACCGTCGGATTCATGATCGGCGGTTATAAATAGATGTGGGGCCCAATATTTTTAATTAAAAAAATAGAAAAAGAAAAATAAAATAACTGCCGATCATGAATCCGACGGTTAAGATGTGGGTTGCAAGGGTTGCAATCTTTTTAAGGGTTGCAAAATATCCTTCCACTATATATATATATATATCTTATTGGTGTGGAGATCACACAAGGGTGTCTAAAGCTACTGAACCCAGGGGAGGTTCAGTAATGAGAAACAAAGAACTCAGGACCAGAACAAAAATGGAGAACAACAGAAGTGATTTACAAGGATCCACATTTCGTCTAACGAGTCTGATCCCGTCATCTTTGCCAGTTTTTTGAGATGATGAATCGTCTATTTGTAGTGTGGGGCATGTAAAGAAGCCGTACGCTATGCCAGTGAATGCTGATCCGAAATGCGACCTGCAGCAATGAGATTGAAACCATTTAGACATGCCAGCCAAAGCCCAAAGGTATAAGGTATAGAGCATGTGAAGTTGGTCTCACCACTCATCAATTGGACCAAAAATGGATAAAACAAAGCCCAGTGCAGTAGCAAGGATTGCCTTCTGATACATGTTTTCGAAAACATGCTTCCCAGTTGCATCCTTGTTTTGATATTGATAGATCAGCCAAGCTCCAATGATAGCAAACACTGGTCCCTGATCATATTGAAACCAGATTGAATCAGTAATCCATTGTTATATATATATACATTAATATATGTTGGAACAAGTAGTATTTATCACTTGTTGGACTTGTCCCACATAGGAGACTTTGTTTAAAAAGTGAAAAACATTTAAATTATTTGAAAGAGATTTGGAGGGAACACAAAGGGGCAAAGTTTAGATGGTTTTTTGGCAAATATTATATAGTTGAGGAACTATATATGTAATCAAAGACTTAGCACTTAGCATTTTTGGTCCGAACACTTAACGACTAGTTAACTTTTCTGTTAAATTTCAGTTAGTTAATTCGGTTATTTTTTGGAGGAAAAAACGAACCATTGCATCTGTTCGTAAACCATTGCACCTCTTCGTGAACCTCTTCGTGAAAGGTTGCACCTTTTCGTAAAAGTTGTGACTGTTGGGGTTTTTGCTATATATACAAGGTTGTTTCCTTCACTTATTGATCTAATTTTTCGTTTTCACCTTCTTCACTATATCATGAGAAGAACTAGTAGGATTGTGGCCTATGGTTCTTAAACTCGAGGAGGTCCTGGGAGGAATTAGCCTAGATCCATCGACCTAGTGGGGCTAATATTCCTCAAGGATAGTGATTCAATCACGTCCTCGTTTTACTGTTTGATCATATTAGTTTATGTCCATTACCCTGCTCTAACAATATATATGCAGAAAGAACAACTTGAAATTCGAAAATGAATGATAATTGATCTATGCTTACTGTTCCACCAACAGTCGGATCAGGGGTGTGAAGAAAGCTGGTGAAGTTGCCCGAGACTCCACCGAGTATGTATATCAAGGAAAAGGTGAACCGACCATACACCCTGCAAACTTGAGGACCAAATGTGAGCAGCGCCCAACAATTAAGCCCGATGTGAACAATCCCTGTGTGCTGCAACAAGTAGGTTACAGATTTAAGAGTCGCATATACTTTAATGATCTTTGTTTGATACAAAGTAACTTAGCTGGAGACATCTATCTTATGCATATCATTTGTTTAAATCATTCAATTCTTACGTTTTCAGAAATCTCAGATGGTTAATTACTTCAGTGAGTATATAGAATGAAACAATTCTAGAATGGCACGAACCCAGTCGTCAATCTTGTACCAGAAACATTGGTGTGAGTAGCCTCCACCATTCTCCATATAAGATTAAATGATTTATCTTTGCTCCATAGAGTGCCGGAAGTGAAAAGAGTTCCAGGTCAGAGTTCTTTATCGGACTTGCAATTTCAAACAGATAAACTGCAATATTTATGGAAGCCATCGTGCTTCTGCAACCAAAAAAAGAAATTTCAGATATGAACTCAATTCATGAATAAATACATATAGAATCTGAAAAGTAATAACAATGGGAATGATGTTCACTTAGAGGTAGATGAGTGCTTTACATTATGTAGAGACCAGAAGTTTCATCATAATCACTCTTGGAACCACCCTGATCATCTACTTGTGCTCGGGTTCCTTGCCCATTCTTGACAAGATACGAACCTGGAACTGAATGACGATAAATAGCTATTATAACCCAAAAGTTGGTCTTAGAAATAAGAATCAACAGTTTCAGAAACTGCAATGAGACTTGTGGCGAAATAACAAGTACACCAAAACTAGTTTTATCTAATCATCCTAGCCCAAATAATGTATGATAAAGAGAGTATAAACCAGTATAAGCTACCTCTATTGAGTTCATCAACAGAAGACAGTTCCCTTTCTGCTTTGAATTGGCCACTTTTATCAAGAACCTGACCAAAAGATTCACCTACAGCTCCCAGTTCCCTTTCCTCAATGGAATGAGCACTTCTATTGTGCGCATCTTCATCATTGTTTAAAGAACTTGGAAAAGGCTGATTTTTATCATTCTTGGATTTCCCAAAGTAAGAATTCAGTGATCTCAATTGCTTCTCTCTGGAACTAGACCCTAATGCAAACCTTGAAGGTCTCTCCCTTTCAGATGCACAGGCAGATATAGCTCTTAAATGGTTCGAAGATTTGAGCATGCTTGTGTTGTTTGGTTTCATCAAATTACCAACAGAATTATAGCAAAAACATACTGTCTTGACTCTGTGATTTGAAACTGGAGAGATGCCTCCAAAAACATCTTGATCAGGGGTACAAGGGTTGAAGCATGATCCCTTGTTTACAGTTTGGTCTTCATAACACATTTTGAAGCATATTGGAACCACAGCCATGTGTCTTTGAAAGAAAAGAAAAAAAAAGTACATATCAACAAATCAGTGAGTTTCAAACAAGTGAAATATAGCACTATAACAGTAGCAATTGCATCTATAACACAAATTTCATATTGGCCATTTACATCTTTAAAAAATCTATGATTAACTCTTCAAATGCCATGGGATAAAAGTTGATTAAAAGCTAACATAGACCAGAAAACTATCAAGAGTTGTATAACATTCCCAGTTCCCAGTTTAGCAACCTGCTTAATATGACTGGATTCTGCTTGCCAGTATAATCTTTTTCACTTTACATATTTATCATGTAATAATTATTGATAATTGCAGATAGAAACGAGAAGTGGTTGTTGGTTTTCACATATGAAAAAGCTTAGTCATATTCATGCATATTTACAAACACTTTATGGGCAACCCAAATAAACAAATTATTTATGCATATATGTATACTGTATGATGTATACGTATCTGTGGGAGATCTGCATACCCAGTTGAAGAGGAAGAATGGAGCTTATTAAATGTAGAAAAAAAAGACAAGGGAGTTAAGGAGGAGCTTCCATTAATGAAGGTGATGTTGCGATTACAAGCAATTTAACGTTAATGAGAGGAAAATAAATTGAATAGCAACAAAATTTAGGATGAAACCTTATCAGTTGTTTGAAAGATTATCCAATGAGCTGCTACCACGTAACCTCTGGCTCGATCTTGTCGAATCTCTGCCATTGCTTTTGACTTTTGGTGTTCTCATTTCGACTGCAATCATCTCTACGTATAATCCTCTGACACGTGTCTATCGTCTTATCCATTTCATTATTTAAAATAGTTTAGGGAAATTAATTTTTCTAGCTACTTTTGAAAATTCGGTTAACCTTCTAGCCATTGTCTCCTAGTTTTAATTAAAATATTTTGTACCTTCGTAAATTTAGTTTGTATATACGAACATCTCCTTAGAAATCAAAAAAAATTAAAATTTCGATGTAACTTCGTAAAATGGGTTCGTATGTATGAACCTAATTCAAAATTTCAAAAAATTTACACTTTTAGCCCTCGTATATACGGACTCAGGAATAGAATACAAAAAAATTATACTTTTGACCTCTGTTCGTGAAACACGTTTGTAATTACGAACACATTTGGAAATCCTTTAAAAAATTGCGAACCTAAAAAAATTGAAACCAAATACATATTACGAACCTATACTTTTTTTTGGAACTATACTTGATAAAGTAATAAAAAGTTGTTTTAAAGTTTTATTAATATAATATTTTCTAAAAAACTAAAAACTGTTGTTGGTGAAACACGTTAAAAATATACTATAAGCGTACTTGTACAATGCAACGAAATACATCACGATTTTAATGTTTCTTTTTATTTTCTGTTTTTTGTTGATTTACAGTACGATTTTGGATGGTTTTGCGAGAGAGATAATGGTTTTTTTTTATAAATTTGTTTAATTTAGATTTAATAATATAATGTTTTTTATAAGAAAATAATTAAGTATTTTGTTATAATTCAATGATTATCTTATATATTTTAATATCTTTATATTTAAATTGAGATGATTATCTTGTTTTGATTATGTTTATCAGTTAGTTATTAACTCAAACATATAACTTTAGAAATTTGTACGAATGCATCATGACTTGCATTCTTGAATTTTAAGTAATGTGTATCAATAAACAATACTTAATACATAAAAATTTGTTTTTAAGAGTTTTCTTCAATAGTTTAATAATAATGTATTTTATTTAGGGTTTAATAATATAATGTTTTTTTATTAAATAAACATCAAATATTTTGTTATATTTTCTTAATTATATTTTAGTTTTTTTATATTTAAAGTTTGATTTTTATCCTATATTTAATTATACGGGAAGTGATTTAGGGGAGTTAAAGTGGTTAGAGATACAGATTGAAAGTTAATAAATAACATTAAATGTTAAACATAAAGCGTTAATAGTTGTTTTAAAGAGATTTTAAGTAATTAACATTAAATAGCGGTACATTAAACTTTAGCAATTGTTTTTAAGAGTTTTTTTTATAAATGCTTTATAATACAGTATAGATATAGATTAACAATATATAGTACACTAAATAGCCTTTGTGTTAGTAGCTTAACGAGTTTAATAGGACTCGCAGCTGATTTAGACAATTATATATGACTGTATGGTAATAGTTTGATGATATAAAAAAGTGATTTATACAGTAAGCTTCTAAAAGGAGCTTTATGTACAAAGCCAAGCTTTTTTCAAACGTGTTACTTCCATCTATGAAAGAACTCTCTCAACAGGGTGTGTGAGTTTATTTGTTGCATTTGTTGCATTTGCTGTATATAAATATTATATGTTGGGTCATCTGAAGATTTGAAGATGACCTCCTGATCTTCCATCTTATATCATCCTACTTAGAATATGTTTGAGGTTCTTTTAGCATTTTGGTTTCTATACAAATGTTCGGTGAAGTCGAAGATTAGCCGAAGAAGACAAAGAAGGAGTACATCTCTCAAAGCGGATTGAAGATAGTCTCCTCTGCCTAAAGCCAAGCATGCCCAAGTGATCAACACCATCGGCCAGGATGGTGTCAATCACATATCTTCAGGATTGTGAAGATGTTCTCACATCTTCGGGAAAATAAATCCGAAGATCTCACATCTTCGGGAAAATCCGAAGATCTCTCATCTTCGGGAAAATCCGAAGATCTCTCAAGCCTTCGGCAGCCGATGACCTCTCCCTAGAAGCTGAAGATGTTCTCACATCTTCAGGAGCCGAAGATACCTGAAGATTTCCTTCTAACACATTATACTTTTCTGACAAAGTATATTGTGATATCTTGCATTGACGTGGACCTCATCTGGAGATCAGATCAAGTAAGTTTTGTCTACTACACCATTTTAAGGAAAGGTCTCTACCATCCTTCTGCAGGTCAACACTTCAAGCCAAAACACCTCAAGACAAAAGGTACATCCTATACCTTGCTGAAGACCTGTGTCCATCCTTTGCTAAACAGGTGTCCCATGCATTTAATGCATGAGGCACTATAAATATGGAGGATGGTTCAACATGCAAGACAACCAGCTCTACTACCTTCAAGTTCTCTAAGTGTCTGGCAACTTTCTCTCTACGAAGTTCAATTGTTTTCTAAGTGTTTTACAATTGTTCTTTATTCTCTATGTGTAAGATTGTTTGAACATATCTCATATGTTCTCTTCCGCAACAATCAAAGTTTTCTATGTGTAATTCTTGATTTCAAATCAATAAGAATTAAATTAAGTGAAAAACTGTGTGTATTGTATTCAACCCCCCTTCTACAATACTTCTTTTATTTACTTACTGCTATTTGGGACCAACAAGTGGTATCAGAGCGGTTTAGTTTAACTCAATAAACTAGATCCGTGATGGCAGCCTCTTCTTCTTCTTCTTCTTCTTCTTCTTCTTCTTCTTTAAACAATGCTTCTTCTCAAAACACCACTGCTGATTCATACGACAATGGCTCTATAGCCAAACCACCAAAGTTTAACCCCAATAACTTCTTCTTGTGGAAAAGTCGTATGATACTCTTTCTAGAAGGAGTTGACAGCAGATATCCTACTATCTTACATGAAGGTCCTTTTCTTCCTAGGGTTTGGGACCGGTACAATGCCAAAAAGGCAGATAAGGGAAATGCTGATGAGGACTCTTCCGAGGAAGAAAGAACTCCAGCAAATGTGAGATATATTGTAAAGGATCCCATCAAATATAATGATGAAGGCAGACGTCTTATAGCTCTTGATACAAAAGTCAGAGCCATCATTGCCCTTTCTATGCCTGATGAGGTTTATCACTCCCTTGTTAACCTTTCTACCGCTAAAGAAATGTGGTCCACTCTGTGTGTTCTCTATGAAGGTACGTCTGAAGTGAAAAAGAGCAGAAAGATTGCTCTTGTAAGAAGGTGTGAACTCTTTTCTCATTAAAAGGGTGAATCTCTCTCATACTACTACAACCGTTTTAACGGTCTTCTCAATGATCTAAAACTTGTGGGTCGCATATATGATAATGAGGAAGTCTTGTGCAAGTTCATGGATTGTCTTCCTGAGTTTTGGGAAAACATTTGTACTTGCATCAAGTCTACCAAGGATCTTGATTCCATGCCTCTCACTGCTTTGTACGACACTCTCTTCAACTATGAGCAGACTAAACTGCTTAGGAAGTCAATCACAAAAGACATCAAAGGCTCTTCTCTAGCTCTTGTTAGTGACTCTTCCAAAAATACTCTGTGTGTTCCTAGAATCACTTATCCCTCTGATTCTGACCGTGAAAGTCAAGAGGACCCCAGTGACCCTTCAGAAGCCTATCTTAGTGAGGCTGATGATGAAGGTGAGGAAATTTCCAGTAACTCTCGCTTCTCTTCGAGAAAATCCAAGTTTTCAAGAAAATCCACTTCTACTTTTTCTAAAACCTCTCCCTCTGACAAATCAAATGAGGAATGTTACAGGTGTGGGAGTAAAGGACACTTTGCTTCTGAATGTAGGAGCAGGTCCTCTGATAAATCTAGACTGCCCTCCTCTAACCGTACATCCTCTAGGTTTGTCAGAACCAAGTCTGATTTTACCAATCTTCTTTCCAAAAGACAAATATGTCTGTCTCCTCAAAGTCTGATCGGGCTGAGAAATACAAGGCAAAATATAAGAGAGAGAATGAGAGAAATGAAATCTTGCTTAAAAAGGGAAAAAGTCAAATGACTGAAACCCATGATTGGGCAGATGAACCTACTTCTGAAAGTGACAAAGAAATGGACAACCTTTGCTTCATGACTAAAATAGATGATGTTGATGAACAGTGAAGCTCAATCCTTCTCTATGGCCATTGTGTCTGCTGAGTGCTCTACCTCCTACCCAGGTACATACCTCTCTCTCTCTCTCTTCCCATCTCTCTCTTTCGGCCTCTTAAACCCACTAAAGAACAAACCTCCCTTATACCTCCTTTCCCTCATCTTTGGCCCTCAACCTCTCTCACTTTCTTCAGCCTCTCTCTCACTCTTCGAAAGCCTACCGAGTCCACCATCTTCGGAGAAACTGCATCTACTCATGTGAAGTTTGATGATCTTAAGTCATCATCTCTTCATGTGATGATGATGGTGGATTTCATCATGTGTTGGTGAAAATTCTCAAAATCCTTCATCTAACTTAAATCCATATGTTCCTTTCTTCTCAAGGCACGTCTCATCATAATGGCGAACTACCTATCTTCTCATCTCAAATCCCTAATCTTCTGATAGTCATCTCTGAAGATCAAAATCCCTCCTATCCTATTCTTTTCCATTTTTCATCATATCACATCTCCTTCCTCCATCATTCCCATATTCCTCCCAACCTCAAAATTCACCACAAATCATCTCACCTTCTCAACCATACATTCTTTCTTCACCTATTCCTGCCGATCTTCCATCTCTCTTTCTTGAAGAAGTCTATGTGAAACACCCCTGTCTTTGAAGATCCAGTCCATCCTGATCACGTGTATAGGCTCTAAGATTGATAGGAAAAGCACCACTAGCAGCTGTCAACTCCTTGGTGGCAAAGCTTGTTAGCTGGTCCAACAAGAAGCAGAAATCAGTCTCCACTTCTACTGCTGAGGCTGAGTATGTAGTTGCTGGAAGTTGCTGTGCTCAAATCCTTTGGATGAAGAACCAACTGAGAGACTACAATCAACTGTACTCTCATATCCCGATTCTGTGTGACAACTCAAGTGCGATCGCAATCGCAAACAATCCGGTGCTGCACTCTCGTTCCAAGCACATCGACATCCGATATCATTTCATCCGGGATCACATCTCCAAAGGTGACGTCGAACTTCACTTCATCCCTACCGATCTCCAACTGGCGGATCTCTTCACCAAGCCTCTTGACGAAGCTCGGTTCAAGTTTCTAATTGGAGAACTCGGTATATTAAATATCGATATTTGATATTAAATAGTGTTTCTTAAAAAAAAATCGGCTACCGATTTACTGTTCATCGGCTACCGACAAAAAAAAAATTATTTTTTTTGCTACCGATTTACTGTTCATTTACAAAAAAAAAAAAAAAAAAAATTGGCTACCGATTTACTGTTCATCGGCTACCGACCAAAAAAAAAATATTTTTTTCGGCTACCGATTTACTGTTCATCGGCTACCGACAAAAAAAAAAAAAATTGCTACCGATTTACTGTTCATTTACAAAAAAAAATTATTTTTTTCCGGCTACTGATTTACTGTTCATCGGCTACTGATAAATGCCTTTTTATCGCTTTATTTTTATGTCAAATCCCTCACGTTTAATCGTGTTTTAGATGCCTAAATACCCCTATTAGTTGAGTTTATGTAGATCCCAGTTTCAGTGCAATCAACAGATATAATCAATGAAGAACAATATATTAGCCACAACCTCTAGTCATATGATTGATAATACTTCAAAGGGCTAAGGTTTACAGAGAGAATTTCTGATAATAGTATGTAAACCTAATAACTAGTAAACTGAATAATGAATCTCTAACTAAACTGTTCTACCGTTCAACCCCAATTGTGAAACAAATATGCCTTTATATACTTAGGCTTACAGGCCTAATGGGCTTGGGCCCATCTAACTAAATAAACTTTCACTTAATTACAATAAGCACCCTTATAAATACTTTATTTCACTTTCAACACATAGGACTTTCAGTCCTAACAATCTCCCCCTAAAGTTGAATAAAGCATTTATCTTCTTGAAAAACTTCAGGCCTTGATCTTCTTTCCCTCTTGAATCTTTGAAGAACTTTGGTGTTGCATGTCTTCATATCTTTCCAAGCTCCCCCTTGAATAAAGCTCTTGGTCTTCATAGTATCAACTTTGTAACCAGATTCAATGTACAGTAGCCTCGACTGAACGCACTATCAAGCAGCATTTAACTGTAGAACCTCAATCACATCGGATCAGCGCACAAGAAAAATAATGTGAGAGTTACTTGACATTCCACGGTGCTTCTTCAGTTTAAAACAAAGAATCTGTCTTTGAACCGCGAGTTGAATATGCTTTCAGCTTAAGAACTTGTTTCAATCAGCGCATAGGAGAAATGAGAAACAAACTTGTAGCAAACACCACATGATACGGGAAAGAATCATTACAGACTTTGAAATGACTTTGAAATCTTCACTGTCTTCAGACAAACAAATTTAGCATTAAAATCATATATTCATCTCTTTGATCTTTAGACCGTCTTCAGAAAAACAAACTTTCTTTCTTCAACACTGTGAAATTGAACTTTGAAAAATTCTCCCCCTTTTTGATGATTGTGAGCATCATGATCATCAAAACTTCTTCAATTTCAGCACTTTCTTTGATCTCCCATCTATGATAAATTAACACTCTCCCACCTGTGATCTGAGTATCCGTCAATTCATGAAATGTATATATCCGAATCTTTTCAAATTCAGATATATTAGGAATGTAACCCTGATTCAACAGATGAAACAGTTAGTATGCCTGTAAGTAGCACGGAGCCACTTTGTACAACGGATGTACTTTGGAAAGGAGTTTTTGTGATGTTCACTCCCCCAGGGCTTCCATTCAATCATCGAAAAACCACAAAGGAATTTTCTATGAATGTTATGACAAGAAAACTCATTCCTTGTGTGCTCGTGAAAGTGTAGAAATGATTGAAGCTACTTAGCTTGATCAGGCTCAAATTGTGTAAACTATTGAGACAACAACAGATATTACACGGACTCAATGTGCATGAAAAATGTGCGAAGGTGGGGCAACTTTCCTTCTTTTTCAATATCTAAATCTTCCGAGTGAAGATCAGATAGCATATATGTTGCATCCCCAAAGAAAAATGAAACATTTCTTTGTTAAGAAAGAAGCGAGTGGCTGGTGGGGTTATAGCAAGAGTTGGCATGGGCTAGGTGCCTTTTCAATGATAGTCACCAAAGAATGTGAACCAATCAGAATATGTGGCTGCCCGGCTCAGAAAGTGGTTGGTGCAGAGTTCTGATATTCTTTTAACTCTGTTCTCACACCCCTCTTTCTTTTTAACATTAAAGCTCCCTTCTAACCAAACTCTCTTTTCCATTTTCCGCTCCACATAATGAGAAAAACTCAACCCGATGAGTTATCTCCCCCACTCTTTGATTTATGACCCCTCACCCCTCAAATCACTCTTGGATAACTTCCGGGGTAGGAAACACTGGTTAACGTGAATCCATGGAAGTACTGTTTAAGTTCTCACACAAATCCCATGTAAGTCCTAAAAAAATAGTTACTCAACAGTTTAACTTGAACATTTAAGCACATAATGTATGATAACACTGTCAAAATGTATGCTCATAAGATTTGAGCAATTAAAATTTGAAGATTTCTCAAAACAGATATATTGAATGAATGAAATGAAATCAAGAGCATTGTTTTGAGAATCTGACAGTGTATCAATCAGATTACATAAAATGGATAGGGTATCAAAGAATTGGATATTTTGTTTATATGAACAAATATAAACAATTTATCAATGAAAGCACAAATTTAGAAATAATGATAGATGCTCAACAACATTGAATTTCAAGCGGGGGTATTACCATCGGAAAAATTGTTTCGCTATGAGACATGGTAATAACAAATACAAATGAAGTACTGAACCTGTGTGTGAATACGTTACAGTATAAGGATAAGATAATACGCAAGTATTGATCTTTAGAAACACACAGTCAGTTAAACATTAAAGCTCAAGAATTGAAAAACATTTAAATTCACACTTCTAGATTCATGAAACCTTTTGAGAATCAGAAGTGGTTTGAACATTTCAGAAACTGTTTTTCATGCTTGAAAGTTGTTCTTCTTTCAAACAGTCAGAGATCTAGAGTTAGAAGATACTTACTTTTAAGCTCCCCCTCAAATCATGATATAATGATTTAGGTCTTTTTAAGCTCCCCCTGGATAGTTGCAAAATATCCAGGTCTGAACGTTGAAGAACGGGTCCTGATCTGTCATGTAATCAGAAGCCAAACTTCGTTGAAGTCCGGGTTCTAAGTTGGTTTACTTAGAAGCCATTGTTCTTCTACTCCCCCTTGACAGTAGGTGCCTGAATCAAAGAATCAGTTTTCGGTTTTGGTACCCACTGGTATTTGGGTCCATGAATGTTAGTTGCAGTTCTTGTGGGGGAAATAGAATAAGAACCATACCAGAAATGATCACTGGTTTTGTGAATGTGATCATGTGTATTACAATAAGAACAGTGGTATTTCTTACCTGACAACTTGAGTAATTGATCTCTTGAGTAGATGTGGTCAGGTTTACCTTTACTCGCATTGTTCTTCTTTGCATTAAACGCATGTACACACGATTCTTTTTCTTTCAGCTCATCTTCAACTGGTTTCTTCTTCCAGACCAGTTCCTCATCTTTGTATCTCCTTCTTCTAGAGCGTGTACCTGAACCATCTATATTGCTATCATAGAAAAGGTTAGTTTTACGAATCTGATCAAAAGATTTAACTGACCTTTGTGTAGAGACAGATTTCTGATTTGAGCCTGATACAGACTTTTCAAGCACTTTAATCGTTGAAGCGAAGTTGTCTCTTTCTTGAACAAGCAGGTCAATCTTCTTCGTGAACTCAGACTTCGTTTTCTGCTCTTTTAGTGCCTTCTCAGATAGTTCAGATAACTTGGCAGTAAGCTTTTTGATCTCAGTCTCAAACAAGCTTCTTTCTTCTTCAAATCCCTTCTCAGCATTGTTTCTTTGGCCAGATATTTCTTTGAAGACACCAACATTATTTTGTTCAATGGCCTTCTTCTCTTTGGCAAACTTCTCTCTTTCTAGAATGATTACTTTCTGAAACTCAGAAACTTGTTGAGAAAGTTTTATGCATTTCAGCTCAACTTCTTTCTTCTCCTCAGCACATTTTCTAGAGAATTCTGAGAACTTCTTTGCGAAAGATTTCTCTTTAGTCTCAAAATCAGATTTGTGTTTAGCAAGTAGTTGCTCCAAATCAGATAAACGCTTTTGAAGATCTGCATTTGCATCTTTCAGTTCAGAAATCTTTTCCTCAGAACTTTCAACAGAGACTATTTGCTGAGTTTTAGCTTCCAAAATAGAGATCTTTCCTTTTAGCTCAGAGTTCTCAGCTTCCAATTCTCTTCCTGTTAATAAACCCTTTGTCCCTAACACCAACCATTCAGTACAATCCCACCGCTCTTTTCCTGTCATTTTGTTAGAATTTATTTGACCAATAATTTCACTAAAAATGTCACTAATAAATTCACACGTAATACTATGTTTCATATAATTTCGAGCATTATTATTGGCCCTCTCTCTTTGTTCCTTTTCCACAGGAGAAGCTTCTGGCGGAATTTGGGATTGCTTCTCTCCTTCAGTCAATGACAATCTGATGTAGGGACCCACCTCATGTTCGTCAACAAAATACAGAAAATCAGCTTTCCACCTTTCATATTCTCCTTTGGACCGCAGCCTTGGTGGGTTCACCATTTTGTACGAATTGAATAGAATGTATTTGCTCCGACTTTGAAGAGAGATGAAACTTGAAAGTGCAGGGACCAAAAGTGACAACGTGTGAAACTTGAAAGTTTAGGGTCACAAACGACACGTTGAATCCTTGAAGTACGGGCTAAAATAAATGCACTGCAAAAAGATCGTGAGACAAAATTTTTTTTGACCTTTTATACTTTTTTTTTTTTTTATGAACACTGTCTAACAGGGGTCCGGTCAAAAGCAAGACCGGAGAAAGCAAGTATCCGGTCGAATGACAGGACCGGGGATACACTTATCCGGGCGAAGGTGTAAGACCGGGATACAAATATTCGGTCAAATGGGTAAGACCGGGGAAACTCTTATCCGGTCGAAGGTGTAAGACCGGGATACAAGTATCCGGTCAAATGGGTATTCGGTCGAAGGGCTTGACCTGAGGTTACAACTATCCGGTCGAAGGTTAGACCGGGGTAAACAAGTGTCCGGTCGAATGAGCAAGACCGGAGTACAGCTGTCCGGTCGAATGCTCAGGTCGAAAGAGATAATTACGATAAACACAAATATATCGAATAAACATTAAAGGCCGAAGAACACGAAGAGTTCGACCGAAGAACCCGAAGAATATCTGGGATTCGACCGAAACCAAAACCCAGATCCTTCTATCTTCGATCGAATAAAGCCCAGATAAACAAACAAAAAATCGACCGGATGCGATAGAATACTCTTAGACCGAAGGTTTGCAGATTGATAAAATCAGATTCGATCGATAGAAGTAAAGAAGAAATTTTCCAGAAAAAAAATCCGATCGATACACAGACACAAAAAAACTTAACTTTGCAGAAATCAAGTAATCCGATAACCATAGAATGTAAACACTAACAATCAATTAACGCAAGTAAAGCAATTAATACAAGTAATTAATCTTAGAGTTTCAGACAAACCTTTTTACTGGATCAAACCTTTTGTCTCTTAGCTCTGATACCAATTGTAGATCCCAGTTTCAGTGCAATCAACAGATATAATCAATGAAGAACAATATATCAGCCACAACCTCTAGTCATATGATTGATAATACTTCAAAGGGCTAAGGTTTACAGAGAAAATTTCTGATAATAGTATGTAAACCTAATAACTAGTAAACTGAATAATGAATCTCTAACTAAACTGTTCTACCGTTCAACCCCAATTGTGAAACAAATATGCCTTTATATACTTAGGCTTACAGGCCTAATGGGCTAATGGGCTTGGGCCCATCTAACTAAATAAACTTTCACTTAATTACAATAAGCACCCTTATAAATACTTTATTTCACTTTCAACACATAGGACTTTCAGTCCTAACAGTTTACATTTTTATTTGCGATTAAAAAGAAAAAAAAATAATAATAACTTTTATATTTAACTAAGTTGTTTGTGTGGGTGTTTTATAATTAAAGAAAACAAATAAAAAGTTTAATTTAATTTTGGTCCTTGAATTTATTTCCTGCAGCAAACGAAAAAAGAAAAAAATATATTTATACTTAATTTGTGGTCCTTGTTTTTGTGAAACCCAGATCGTAGAAGAAAGGAGCCACTTAATAGTGGCTTTTGTTTTTCTTTGTTATGTTTTTCCAGCCCACTTCGCAAGGCCCAAAATCAGAAGAAAAAAAAAGAGGAGAAGTCGTCCAGGGCAGAGACACAGGTTGACATCACCTGGATCAGTGACGAACGCGACTTTCTGCAGTAGTGAACCCACGCCCCAAGCCGCGCCAAACACTGTCTTCGACTCAAATTTTTCTTACACGGGCGAGTTTCCAAGCGGGTTTAACCCGCGCCCTAAGTCGCGAGGGTCCGAAATCAGTGGCCACGTTCTTTTCCAAGTGGTTTTCGTTGGGGAGGTATAAAGGTCGTGGAAAACCGTCGTTTGGGGGGGCGGAGAGAACATTGGGAGAAGTCGATTTTGAAGAGTAAGGGAGGAATAATAGGTGATTTTGGGGAGATTCAATCATTGCAAGTTCATCAATTTGGTAAATTAGGTTAACTTTTCTTCACAATTTCTTAGTTTTTGTTTCAAATTAGCCATGTGTGGCTAATTCCCTTTAGAATTCGACTTTGGGTTGTTAACTTTTGCAATTTCTAATTCATATGGTTGTTTGAGATGGTGCAATCCAACTTTATTTTGATTATTCATCCAATTTCTAAGATTTATGGTTTATAAAATTAGTTTTCATGCTTTTTGATCAATTGTGTGGAAATTGATTGTTGTTAGTTTGTTTACTAAATCCGTAATTGTTTAGTTAACATTTGTTAGTGACAAACAACGAAGTGGGTTTTGTCAAAGATTCCTACTTTTTGTTGTGAGATTGGATGAGACGGAAAAGTTGAATTAACCGAGCTTATGTGTTAATTTATCCGGATTCGGGTTCCATAAATTTTCATGCTAGTATAAGTTAAGCTTTCAAGAGCTTGTTTGAGGCTAATTATATACTAAGGTTTGGTAGGAGAGCTTATTCCTTTCAAATGCTAATTATGATGGAATTGATTGTTAGATCTTTTTAACAATTATAACCGGGTTAATCGAAATAGTTGCGATAATCGTATACATTATCTATGATACAACTTTTGAATGGAATTGCATTAGTGTTTGCTACCCAAAGTTGAGTTCATTTTCGCTTTATTTGTTTTTAAACTTGTTTTTAACTTTCGTATGTTAATTTCTTGCACAAACAAACCCCCCTTTTCGTAGTTACTTTTAAGTAAATAATTTTGTACTTGTTGATTCGGTATAAAAGAGGTTAGAATCGAGTCTCTGTGGATTCGACCCAACTTACCACTTTTGCAATTTTTATTGTAAAATCGTGTGCTAGTTTGGAATTATTATTTGGTGGACTCGGCATCCGTCAAATTTTTGGCGCCGTTGCCGGGGACTCGGTATTTCTAACGGTTTAAGATCTTCACGTACAGGTACACCCATTCCAATAAATTCTGAAATCGAACGGACCGCCAAAAGACTAAGGAAACAAGCTAAACTTCGGAAGAAGTTAGGCGAGGGACCTTCGTCACCAGGGGTAAATATCTGGAAAGATATTAACCTATCGAGCGATTCAGACGAAGAAAAAGAAGAAACCCCAAAAATAGAAGTCGAGGAGCCGAGGACGGAATCTGAAGAAGAAGAGGAGAAAGAGCCGAAGGTCAACATAGGTGATGCGGAGCAGACGCTACGTCAACTAGCGACCCAAGATGTTGCTCAGACTCCCATTTGTATCAGGTATCCAACAGGTAATCAAAATTTCGTTCTTAAGACTGGCTTGGTCCATCTCTTACCCACATATCACGGGTTAGAAAATGAGGACCCCAACAAGCACTTAAAGCAATTTCACATAGTTTGCCTTAGCATGAAACCAAGTGAGGTTACGGAGGACCTTATAAAGTTAAAGGCATTCCCTTTTTCTTTAAAGGACCGTGCTACGGATTGGTTGTACTCGTTACCCCCCGATTCGGTAACGACGTGGAACCAAATGGCGAGGCTATTTTTAGATAAATTTTTTCCCGCCTCCTGAGCCGCTAACCTCCGTAGAGAGATCTGTAGTATTAAGTAACGAGATGTTGAAACTCTCCACGAGTATTGGGAGAGATTCAAACATCTCTGTGTGAGTTGTCCACAACATGGAATCTCGGAACAATTGCTTTTGCAATATTTCTATGAGGGTCTTCTCTCGATGGATAGAAAGATGGTCGACGTTGCAAGTGGCGGTGCCATGTTTAACAAGACCCCGACCGAGGTTAGAGCTCTAATCACTACTATGGCCGAAAACTCCCAACACTTTAGTGTGAGGAGTGACATGAGGAGAGAGCCACAAAGAGCCAATGAGGTAAATGTAGCGAGCATTGAGAGTCGTTTATTTGATCTTACTAACTTGGTTAAACAGCTTGTAGTTAGCAAAGAACAGGTGAAAGCTTGTGGGATATGTTTAGCAACAAACCATCCAACTGATGCGTGCCCACAACTTCAAGAAGATGTGTTGGTGACGGCCGAAGATGTGAACGCCATAGGAGGTTTTCAAGGTCAGCCACAACAGCAACAAAGGTATTTCAACAACAACTTTGGCAACCAAAGACCCCCTCAATTTCAGAATTTTGTGCAAAGGCCGCCACAACAACCATTTCAGCAAAGAGCACCCTTCAATCCAAATCAAGCTACTTCTAGTGGCTCAGGTATGTCTCTTGAAGACATTGTTAAAAACTTAGCCACTAACACTCTTCAATTCCAACAGAAAACGGAAGCGAGTATCCAAAATTTGGGAGCTCAAATGACACAACTTGCTACTTCCGTGAGCCGGTTGGAATCTCAAGGAAAGTTGCCTTCCTAAACGGAAACGAACCCGAAGCAAAATGTGAGTGCAATCGTCTTGAGGAGTGGAAAAGAGCTTGAAGAACCAAAGTTGACGAAGAGTAGAGAAGTGGAGAAAGAGAAGAAGGTGAGTCCAAAACCGGTTCAAAGTGAGAAACAACCGGAACCCACCGTTGAGGTAAGTGAAAAAGCAAAGGTAATTCCACCACCCTTTCCTACACGTTTTCAAATGTCTAGCAAGGCTAGAGAAGAAAAAGAGATTTTAGAAACTTTTAGGAAAGTTGAGGTGAATATAACTATTTTAGATGCAATCAAGCAAGTCCCTCGTTACGCTAAGTTTTTAAAAGAATTGTGCACAAATAAAAGAAAACTTAGGGGTAACCCTCACTCTCTTCCCTCAACCGAAACACCCCCTAGCCGATCCCTCCCCCAACCGAACACCCACCCCCGTCGAAGCCCAACCAAACCACACACTACCTCTTTTTTTTGTCCCTTAGCCGATAACCCCCTTTCCCCATCCTATTTTTGGCCGAACCAAACTCCCCCCCCCCCTTTTGTTCTTTTCGGCCGACCCCCATTCCCCCCTTTTCACCCCCTTCGGCTACCGAAACCATCACCCCGTTCCCGAATCTCTCTCCCTCTCACTCTCTACCTTCGACTCTCTCTCTCTACCCACCTCTTAGCCGAACCCCCCTCCTCTAGCCGAACTCTCTCCCTCGGCCTCCTTCTTCTTCGGCTCTCTCCCTAATCCTTTTTACCCATTCACTCTTTCTCCCTTCCAACACTCTTTCTCAACCTTTTTTATCACTCCTTCCTAGACACCCTTTACCCAACTAAATCCCATCACCACCTCTTACTTTTTCCCATCCCTAACATCTCTCACCATGATTACCTCCCATTTTCTACCCCCTTCTCTGTTTATTTTCTTTTAATTTCCCGCTACAAAAAAAAACAGAAAAGAGCCCCCACAAAAAAAAAACAAAAAAAAAGGCCCACTGAATTTATGAGTTTCTTCGTGTCTTGTAATTTTTCTAAGTGTCAGTACCATTTTTTTCTCTATGTGTTGGTGTCATCATCAAATAGGGGGAGAAAAATTGTTTGGTCTCTAATTGATTTGGTGATGACTCTTCGACCAATACTTAGAAAGTCATGAAGACCCTTTGAACAATGTCTCTCTCTACACCGATCGCCCTCTACTGTCAGGTATGTTCTCCTTCATAAACTCTCCCGATCTACAATGGGGTGATACTAAGGACACTCTGGTGTCCAAAGGTCCCTCAACTGTAGTGGACCCTTCTTCCCCCTCCTTAGTGACGCCGGCTAGCAATAAATCCTCAACCGCTACTGGCACCGCCGCACTTGCCCAAATGGCCATACCACCGAAAGAACCTTCGGCGGTTACCCAGGTCACACCCCATATCTCAAAGCGGCGACACTCTACCTCTTCCCCTCCCTCTCCTCTCAAGAGGCTAAGGAAGGTTTCAAGGGCCAAACCACAAACTCCACCCACCGATTCTCCACAATCGGCAGGTGTTGAAATTTTCCCATCTGGGCCCGGGGACTCTGCTAAACCCAAACCACCTCCTTTGTATCCTCACAAAAGGATACAATTGTAAAATTGGGGACCCCTATTATTCCCTCATCAACCTTTCCCTTGGTTGATAAGGATGACTTGGACTCCTTCCCTATCCAAGGTGCCTCTTCTCCACCTCACAGCCTATCACCCAGGATTCTCAGTCCTGATGTTTCTGCACGATCTAAGGATGAATCTGCCCTTCCAGGAGCAGGTTCGGAGGATCCCGAAAATCTTCCAACTTCTTTCTTTCTGAACACCATGAATTAGTTGAGGGGGAGCAACTTACCACTCCGGCTTAAACTCTGTTGAAACTAATTTTGCTATGGACTATGTGATCAAAGCCACCTGACATTAGTTGAGGGGGAGTATGAATTGAGGGGGAGCAACCAACCACTCAAGTTCAAACAATCCCAACTACTGTCTTCTATATCTTTGTATATATTTTTTCTTTCTCATTCTTTATTCATTGTATTCATTTATTCGTATGTATAGCTATACTTTTTTCTTTCACTATGTAAAAGTCAGATATACAAAAAAAAAAAGGTCTATGTGAAAAGAACCCAAAAAGAGTAAAGATGGGTCAAAATGAATTTATTTAGTATACTCTTTGTTTTATTCTTTAGTATGGATGTCATCTTCAAATAGGGGGAGATTGTTGGGTCATCTGAAGATTTGAAGATGACCTCCTGATCTTCCATCTTATATCATCCTACTTAGAATATGTTTGGGGTTCTTTTAGCATCTTGGTTTCTATACAAATGTTCGGTGAAGTCGAAGATTAGCCGAAGAAGACAAAGAAGGAGTACATCTCTCAAAGCGGATTGAAGATAGTCTCCTCTGCCTAAAGCCAAGCATGCCCAAGTGATCAACACCATCGGCCAGGATGGTGTCAATCACATATCTTCAGGATTGTGAAGATGTTCTCACATCTTCGGGAAAATAAATCCGAAGATCTCACATCTTCGGGAAAATCCGAAGATCTCTCATCTTCGGGAAAATCCGAAGATCTCTCAAGCCTTCGGCAGCCGATGACCTCTCCCTAGAAGCTGAAGATGTTCTCACATCTTCAGGAGCCGAAGATGCCTGAAGATTTCCTTCTAACACATTATACTTTTCTGACAAAGTATATTGTGATATCTTGCATTGACGTGGACCTCATATGGAGATCAGATCAAGTAAGTTTTGTCTACTACACCATTTTAAGGAAAGGTCTCTACCATCCTTCTGCAGGTCAACACTTCAAGCCAAAACACCTTAAGACAAAAGGTACATCCTATACCTTGCTGAAGACCTGTATCCATCCTTTGCTCAACAGGTGTCCCATGCATTTAATGCATGAGGCACTATAAATATGGAGGATGGTTCAACATGCAAGACAACCAGCTCTACTACCTTCAAGTTCTCTAAGTGTCTGGCAACTTTCTCTCTACGAAGTTCAATTGTTTTCTAAGTGTTTTACAATTGTTCTTTATTCTATATGTGTAAGATTGTTTGAACATATCTCATATGTTCTCTTCCGCAACAATCAAAGTTTTCTATGTGTAATTCTTGATTTCAAATCAATAAAATTAAATTAAGTGAAAAACTGTGTGTATTGTATTCAACCCCCCTTCTACAATACTTCTTTTATTTACTTACTGCTATTTTGGACCAACATTATATATTTCAAAAAAAAAAAAAAAACTCTAGCAAACAAAAACCTTTCTAACTCGATGATTGTCTCATATTTGAATGAATTTTAAGAGTTTATACGTATTACTTGTAAAATTATACATGACTGATGTAATTACTATTTTTTTAGAAGGGTGTCATAGGTTATGTTTAGACTAATCTCTTGACAAATTATGACGGTAAGACATCAGTCCTGATTAAACCTCAGTTGCTGCAGTTGTTGTGTACGTCTGGATTCGAACCCTAGGAGGATGGGATATTCCACCACATCCCCTAGGGCCTTAACCAGTACGCCACAACCTTGTGGTTTGATGTAATTACTATTATACAAAAAACAACCATAATTTTTTCACGATAATTGGTTATATTCCCCTATTCTTTAAATAGTAGCTTGAAGACATATTTCAAAGAAACATCAAACACTAAGGGTGGCGTTTGGTTCAAATAAAGGAATTTGATGGAATTGTAATCTACTGAACTAATTTGATTTTGAAGAAATTGGAATGTAATTTAATAGAATTTGACTACGCATTTGGTTGGTAGGAATTGGATGGAATTCAATACTTTCACTTTAGCTAAGGAATGATGAATTCCTTGATTTGTAGAATTCAAATGATTTGATCATGATCAATATGTGAACCAAACAAAGGAATTAGAATTTAGTCAAAGGATTATCCATTCCAATTCTTTTCAAATCCATAAAACAAACACCTCCGAAGAAGATGTTTGGTTGATTTTTGATTAAATCTTGTATACATAAAGTTATTTGTGATGAGTAATTTGTTTGTATAAATTGATAAAGTATTTTTTTTTTCCATAGATGAAAAGAGTGTATTTGTAATCGGAGGAGATATGTTTGGAAAAAACTTGACCTTCTTCATAAAACTTCTTTATAAGTTTACTTTATTTAACAAGTCACTTTTGATTATCATTGCCACTACCCATACATAACTGGGATAATAAGTTATGAATCTCATTAAATTTATTCAGCTATTGATAAATAGACCTTAACTTTTATATAAACATCTTCAAAAATTATAGAAATTTACATATAAAAGTTAAAAAATATAAGCCGTAAACGAATTTTTGGAGTACGTGTTTCCTTTGAATGTATATTGTAAACAATCTATCTATCTATCTATCTATATAAAAGGAGAACCCACCAAGATGATGTGGCACAATGTGAGAAGAGAATTTGTCCAAAGGAATTTTCTCATTGTTTTAAGTTTTTTAAATATTAAATAAGTTAATGACTATTCTACCCCTAAATGAAAAATATATATTTCATTACAAGAAGGTTTTTTTAGTAATTTCACTTCCAATATAATTAGTTTTAACTTTCAAACTACATAACTCCCTAGCCATATTCATTATAGTTTTTTCATCTACTAATTAAGGGAAAACCTACAACAAATGATTTGGCACATTGTTACAAAATGATTCATTATAGAGATAATTAAGTTAAAGACTTTATAAAATGTTAAATAAGTTAAAAAATTGTCTATTCGTGAATGAAAAGTGACATCTTCTAGAGGCTAGAATCTTATTTATCTTTTTTTTTATATTTTTGAATTAATTTTTAATAAAAATTATTAATAAATGAACAAACCTTTCATTTTCTCTTTAATTTTTTTTAATATTTCTAAATATTAAATAATAATACTCTTATTCATTAGTAAAGTAATTTATTTATGCTTTTTGAATATTTTTAAATATTAAATAATAAAATTCTTATTTGTTAATATAATATTTTATTCATATTGGAAAAAACAAATTTCATATATATATATATATATATATATATATATGAATTAACTTATGACAATCATATAAAATAGAATTATTATATAACACATAATTTTAATTTCATTTTAATATATATATAAAGATAAAAAGAGAATTGAATTTAGAATCCATATCCCCATATGTAAGTTATATTTTCTATATAAAAGGAGAACCCACCAAGATGATGTGGCACAATGTGAGAAGAGAATTTGTCCAAAAGAATTTTCTCATTGTTTTGAGTTTTTTAAATATTAAATAAGTTAATGACTATTCTACCCCTAAATGAAAAATATATATTTCATTACAAGAAGGCTTTTTTAGTAATTTCACTTCCAATATAATTAGTTTTAACTTTCAAACTACATAACTCCCTAGCCATATTCATTATAGTTTTTTCATCTACTAATTAAGGGAAAACCTACAACAAATGATTTGGCACATTGTTACAAAATGATTCATTATAGAGATAATTAAGTTAAAGACTTTATAAAATGTTAAATAAGTTAAAAAATTGTCTATTCGTGAATGAAAAGTGACATCTTCTAGAGGCTAGAATCTTATTTTTTTTTATATATATTTTTGAATTAATTTTTAATAAAAATTATTAATAAATGAACAAACCTTTCATTTTCTCTTTAATTTTTTTAATATTTCTAAATATTAAATAATAATACTCTTATTCATTAGTAAAGTAATTTATTTATGCTTTTTGAATATTTTTAAATATTAAATAATAAAATTCTTATTTGTTAATATAATATTTTATTCATATTGAAAAAAACAAATTTCATATATATATATATATATATATGAATTAACTTATGACAATCATATAAAATAGAATTATTATATAACACATAATTTTAATTTAATTTTAATATATATATATATATATAAAGATAAAAAGAGAATTGAATTTAGAATCCATATCCCTATATGTAAGTTATATTTTCATTAAATTTATTGGGATTTTTGTACTTATACATACACATTGAAATTTATGTTATTTAACTATTCGATTTCCTTTCTTTAGGTTAAATAACTATTCATTTTCCCTTATTTATGTTAATTAATTTTTCATTTCTCTTATTTATTTAACTTTGTGGTCTTCATTTTTTAGTTGTCTACCTAATGGTTTGGTTTTTTGTCAAACAATTTTTCTCTCACTATATTTGATCATCTAAGGTATGAACTTATGTATGTTGTTAAGTTATATGGTGTTATATATATTTTATATGTTTTTTTTGTAGAAAGTGCACAAACAAAAGACAAAACAAATGAGATATTGTCTAAATAAGTTGTGAAGTTTGTTGAACATATTGAAGAACATGAAGGCTTCATGGACAACATACGCATATATTATGAAATGTAAGTCATTCAGTCTACAATTACTACAATCTCAATTTAAAATTGGTTTTATCTATTTTGTAATTTCATGATTTATTATTATCTAACCCTCATTTCTATTTTTTATTTCAAAAGAGTCATCACATTGCTAATAGATGAGTGTTCTCCTATTCCTACTGTCCTAGAGCCTCCGGTGAACATGTTGAATTTGTTTATTATGATATGACGTTACTAGCAAACTACATTTTTAGTTTTGATTTTTAAGTATGGTGTCAATTCTATGTCATTTTTGTACTAATTTATTTTAATTAAATTTTGTATTATATAATAGATGTTTAAACTATGGTTGTTATTAATAATTTCATTACACATCTAATATACTTTATAATACTATTAATTAAATAGGCTTATAATCAATCTTTACATGCTAAATTGAGAACAATATTGTTCATCGACACTCAATTTCATCATTAAAGATATTGTATAATGTTTTGCAACATGGTCTAAATTTATAAAAACAATAAATAAAAATAACTTATACATTTTCAACATGATTTTTGACAATCTTGCAACACTCGATGTCGAATATTAATATTAATATATATAAAGAAAGATCAATCAAATCAATAAGAAACCTCAGTTTCTGTATATTTATTTCGTTATAATTTTGATTTATTTTTAATTAAATAAATCACATTTTTATTTTACTACGTTTTCAATTTCTTTTTTACATAACAATTATTACATACATTTTTCTATAAATAACAACATTATTTATCTTACATTTTTTTAATAACAATTAATTAATATATTAGTTTTATTTTTATTTACTAATTTATTATTATTAAAACATTTTTTTTTTCATTTTTTACATAAACAAAAAAATATTGGTGAGGTAAAATAGATTTAAAATATAAATTTATATTATTTAATTTATATTTTTAGATAACAATCAACAAATATATTCGTTTTATTTTTTATTTACTTTATTATTATTATTATATTCAAACATACATTTAAATTTAATTTTTTTTTCCTTTTCTTAACATAATCAAAAAATTATTGGTAAGTTAAGAATGATTATAAATTAAGAGTAGAGTTATATGAATCTAATTTTTTTTTTTGTAAAAATTAATGAAATATAACTTTTACTTTTATTAACTTTGATATTATTAATTGAACATGTATTTTTATTTATTTTTATATCGATAACTTAATCATTGATTACAAATAATATTATTTGTTAAAATAAAGTAACAATAATTATAAATCAATATTTTTATTTATGCACAACACTATTATTTCTTTTATTTATCTTTTCGTTAACTCCAAAACATTTCATCTTCTTTTTAATTATATATCATCAATACATAAATGAATATTTCTTACGATCAATCAATATATTTGATATACAAAAATAGAATAAAAGATTAGTTGTGTAATTGTTTAACCCCCAAACTCATCATTTGCTCCTTTTATTATATGCTTTTAATTCTCAATGCAACATTTAATTTTTCTACCAAACAAATAAATATTTAAATACCAAACATAGAAGAAAAATAGGTTGATCAAAGAATACGGAATCAAGTACTCCTTAAAAAAAATATTATTATCACGCATCGCACGGGTCACACACTCGTTATATATAGGATGCGAATTGGCCTTTCTTTACAATATTGCCTATTTTTATATAACATTATTAGCACTTGACGTGTCAAAACCCTACCCATGGACCACTGCTATTTATTCTGTAAATCATTCTGTCATTATTACGTATTTGTACCCAAAAAAATGATGAATAATATTTTTTTATTGTAAAACTGTAAACTCTTACATGATTATAATATTAATTTTGTTAAATTTACTTTGGTAATCTTCAATTGTTATTTATTCATATTCAAAATATCATGTATATAATAAACTTAAAGAAAAAACCTTAAAAATAATGTTTTTTTTTCAAGAAACAGTTCAAACAATCTTTGAATTATTAAATTTCTGAATTACAAAAACTTTTGAATTTTTTATTTTGAATGATTAAGTCTCTAAGTGTTTTTTTTTTCAAATAAAAACCATTAAACTTTTAAAAAATGGTTACCTAAATCATTTTAAACAAACAAAAAAAAAACTAATTATAACCATGTAGTAAGGGTTTAAAGTAAAAGAAAAAAAAACTTAAACCAATTTTACCGTTCCAAAAACCTATGTCATTCAAACCCCTTGCCAATAAGGATATCGCTCTTCCTCACCACTCCTTGTCGACCCATCGTTGTCCATTATCCATATCGTCCATCATCGTGGTTGACCTTTGCTATCTCTCTCTCTCTCTCTCTCTCTCTCTCCCCCTTATATGTTTTTTTGTTTTTCGATTCTCTCTATTTTATAACAATTTAATGGAGCACATATCAAAAGAGACAGAAAATTGAAAAAAAAAACGATCAAAAAACGGGGAGATTGATGGTAGGGCTAACAACGATGATGCATGGTGATAAAGAGCGGGCAACGATGAGGAGAAAAGGGGTGGCGAGGGATTTGCATGACATAGGATTTAAGAACAATAATTTTTCTTACCGTAAAACCTTATTAGCCTGTTTTCAAGTAGTTTTTTTGGATCAAAAGAATATAAGGAACCAATTTCTAAAAGTTTGATAATTTAGGGGTTGTTTGTTTTTTTTAAAAACCTCTTAATGACTCTTAAGTCTGACCATCTCTTATTAATCATAACTAAAATAAGACTCCAGACTTTAGACCTCTTAAAAAACAAACGACACCTTATTCATTCAAAATAAAAGGTTCAATAATCTTTTATTTAAATAAATTAACAACTTACAGTAATAGTATATTTTTTGTAAAAATTTATTGGGTTTTTACTAGACATTTCCTTTTTAAAAAATGACTATATATTTTGTTGACGAGGGGGGCGTAAAGCTGAAAATTCTGTTGGCACTTTTCGTAACTTGTAGAATAATATCGTTTCTTGTAACGGGCACCTTCGAGGCTCACCGCTCCCTTACTCCGTCGATTCAACGTCCGGCAACCGTTGATTCTCATTCTGGTTCATCCATCCATACATAACCTAACACCTTCTACCGATCGTAAGTATCTTCTCTTTCTACAATTGATTTGTATTTGCTAGGGTTTCGAATCAGAACCTTGCGTTTTTTTTTTCCTCATCGTTTTTCGTTTATTGTTAGATACGTGTTTGTAGTGTTTAAAATTAGTAAAGTGTTTGTGGTCGAACCTTACCTTGCATAGCGAGGCTCAATAAGTTAGGGTATACGATCGACGGTAACTGTTGTGGGACTAATATTAGGCTTCTGAACGATCAATGATGCTGTTTGCAGCAAGCTCCGAATCTGGAACAAAGGTGTACTACGATCGGGTTGTCTGTTTGTAGTTTTTGTTTTGATTCAGTGTTTATTGTAGCATTAGTGATGTATTAAGCAGATATCTTATGCTTGCATTGTTTGTGAAAAGGAGAACATTGATTTTCGACTTCAAACATGAAATTGGAATCCTTTAGTTATACATTGTGAAAAGAAAAAAAAAACCCTTTACTTTGGTGGATTGAACTTTGTGGCTGACATTGACTACATGTAAGAGAAGGCTGGTGTTAAATTTTGGGCAAGATCAGTGAGTAATTTGATACTGTATTTTTTTAGTAATAGGTTTTACCTTAGCATTCAAAAGTGTATTTTATTAACGAGTTGTTCTCGGATCCACGACGATTTCGATGAAAATTCAATGGACTAGCTTTATACACTTATAAAAGTTGCTGCATAGATCGCAATTAATTACCACCCATACTGGATTCCTGAGGTTGGTTGGTCGGTTGGTTTGTCGGTCGGTTGGTATAAGAAGTCCATTGCAGGTTAAAATTGGCCAAAATTTATTAAGACTAAAAATTTCAGGCTATAGAGGTTCAATTGGAGGTTGGGTGTCGATATGGCCCCTTGGTCTGGCTGCTTTTGCCAGTCCCCCATCTAGGACCACACTTCAATAGTTCAATCTAAGAGACTAAGGGGTTGTTTACCAAATTTTCTATTAAGTCCTGTATGGATAAATTTTTCTGTCTAGATAAATTTGTCTGGTGATGTTTACTTTTTTATCTGAATCAACAGTCTGAATGATAGAAATGACCAACTTACCCCTGAGTATAAATTTTAAATCTAGGCACTCCAATTTGCGGTATTTAGAGAAAAACTCTATCTGTAATCATATTGTTTTCAACATTATACAAATAATATAGAAGGACATGAAGAATTGTGCTTGAAAAGGTTATATATTTATAAAATATCCACAAAGTTCAAGTAAAAAAAAAACAATAAAAGGAAATTGAAATCCAGCAACAATAAAATGAGATTGAAATCCATGAATTGGAAATTTCATAAAAGGAGGAGCAGTAGTGGTCAAAAGGAAATCGCAATTTCACAAAAGGATATTTCATAGAAGGAAATCACAATTTCATAAAAGGAGACCCCAATTTCATAAAAGGGGATTTTATAAAAGGAAATTGCAATTTCATATACTGTAACCCTAATTATATAGAAAAGGAAGAATCAAGGAAAAAATAAAGATAAAGGGACGATATCATTGATTTCAGAATCGAGCTGTGGTTTGAATGGAAGCAACAGGGATGGTCGAGCTGTGGTTTGAAGCGATGGTCTCCAGGGATGAGGAGCAGCAACGGAGACGACAGGGACGACGAGCAGCAACAGAGATGACAGGGACGACGAGCAGCAACGGAGACAATGAGCAGAAACAGAGCCGGATATGAGGAGCAGCTAGGGTTTGAAGGGAAGCAACAGGGAGGAAGGAAGTGTGTATTTTTCTTATGGTCAGTTCTTTTTATAAGAAGGGGTATAATTGTCAAAATTGTGGCTTAATGGGGACAACACCCCCTTCCCCACTTAGCCAATAAGGCCATCTTGTATGCGCGAATAAGCCATTAAGCTACAAGTAAACACCCCAAACGTTTGCGCGAATAAGCCATTTTTATCATTAAACTCATTAAGCCACAATCAAACACCCCCTAAGACCCGCCTAATACTTCCATCAGTAGATATGGGGATGTGGTATAGTTTGACTTCTTTTAAACTTTTTTTTATTTTCAGTGTCAACATCACAATATAATTGAAGGAATGAAAAAGAATAATTTCACTACAGGGAATAATCTTGTTCGTTGTGTTCATTAATCAAATTATAACAATCTATCCGTAATCCATTGTTCTCTTTACAGCCAATCCTTTTTAAAGAAATATGTATATGTTCTCACTTCATTTTATATGGAAGAGTATGGCTGCAGGTTATGATACTTTTTAGGCCAAGTTGGTACATGGATAACTCGTGTCCAACTTGGCTAGCAGAAAAGAACTGCAACTGCAGTTTACAAAGCTGGTCAGAGGGGTGACCCCTTCGTGCTTCTGTCATTACAACAAATTTGTTGTTGATGGGACAATAATGCTTGTAATTCTTTTAATTTCTTATACCTAATTCCACTTGTGAGATTCCATAAATTTATTTGATTGTATCTGTATCACATTGTGGATGATTATCAATCGTGACACATGCCAATGTAGATGGTTTCACAAGCATAAAAGTAAATTGAAAAGGGACAATTAAAAAGGATGAAGGGGGAGGGGGTATATGAATAAGCCATTTTCAGTCATTTTAAAGGTATGATCTAAATCTGCCCATTTGGTTACTGTAGGTGGGATATAAAGGGGTTCATGAATCGATCCATATAGGCTACAAACATTGTACGTAGAATAGGCAAATTATGTATCATTAGCGATATTTATTATTTATCCTGTCAAAAGTGTCCTAGTCTTGTTAGAATCTCCCATGGACATCAAAGAACCTACTGTATGCAAGGTTCATGTGTTTAGCATTACTGAAAGCAAGATCTTTTACAGTCTTGATTGTAACCTTGTCAAGTTTTTTAGTTAATCCCCTTTGTCAATGATAATGTTTTAGGACATTGCAGTCTCCGTGGAAACAGTTTCACTTAAATGAATGGTTAATATATTTATATACTTGACTTGGTGAAACAAGTTTTTTAAACCGGATTTTGACTTATCTTTTGTGTGGGAACATGACTTTAGTTTTTTAATGTGTTAAAATGAGTAATATTGAGTATACAATGCTTACGAAATTAACTATGGTTCTAATATTCCCACAGGAACCATGATTAGGTTGTTTAAAGTTAAGGAAAAGCAAAAACAAGAGGCTGAAAATGCAACCGCAAGGGGACCCTTAAAGAAGCAAAGCGCAGGGGAATTGCGTCTTCATAAAGGTTAATACTTCTATCTATACATTTCAAGCAACTTAAAGATCTTGCCTATCTATATATGTTCTCTCCTTCTATCAGAGAGTATTTTTGGTTTTGCTCGGTATGGTTGAATCATTTTGCTAAGTAAGAACTTGATGCTGTGAATAAAAACATTGCAAACCGTAAAATTTTATTTTCCCACATAAATTTTCATTGTGGGTTGTGGGTTCATTGTTGGGCCTCAACATTTAGAGTAAAAATTTCTGTTGCTTGCATATGGATTGAATGGGAGGACAAATATTCAAACATAATGTTGCATATATTTATATATGAGGTGTTAACTTGTGAACTGTGTATCTATTTGGCGTACTATAAGGATTTGCATTCTAAAAACTATTGGTTTGTGGACTAAAAATTAAATTTAATTTAAACTCGCACGACTTTTGTGCTCGTCAGCAGATATGTCAAGAGTAGCATCTCTGCCATCTTTTGGTGTGTTTGATCTATACGTTAATAAAGAGACCACATTTTTAGTGGAAGTGTGCTTGCCTCGATACTTTTTATCATACATTCTTACATTAGAGCATTCGATTAGATTTAACTGTTGGACCATTAGATTAGATTTATCAAGTTAGGTCTTGAATAGAAGTGTGTATGTTTCAGAATTTTATAATTATATCTCTTAGTTATATAAAGAATATATATACACATATATATATATATGGTTACATCTGACATATAACATTGTTGTAGATATAAGTGAGCTGAACTTACCCAAGTCATGCACCATTTCGTTTCCAAATGGCAAGGATGATCTGATGACGTTTGAGATCTCCATTAAACCTGATGAGGGGTATTACATGTATGTGATCCTTTGAACACAAACATATGATTAATTTGATGTACTATATCTTTCGGATCAATTTTAGCGTTGGCTTATTGTGTGCGACAGGGGAGGGAAATTTTTGTTCAGCTTCAATGTATCTGGTATCTATCCACACGAGGCACCAAAGGTGAAATGTAAAACCAAGGTAAAAGTTTTGTTTATTTATATAATAAATAGATAAATAAATAAATGTATGGGATGTTTAGAATATGTATTACTTACCTCAGGTGTATCATCCTAATATCGACTTGGAAGGAAATGTGTGCCTCAATATCTTACGAGAAGATTGGAAACCCGTGCTCAACATAAACACGATTGTGTATGGATTGTATCATCTCTTCACGGTATGATTCCCCATTCTTCCATTAGATTAGATTCATTTACACTCCTTGTTTTGAGAATATAAATTTGTGTGCAGGAACCAAACCATGAAGATCCTCTAAATCATGAGGCCGCAAGTGTTCTAAGGGACAACCCGAAAGTATTTAGATCTAACGTGAAGACGGCAATGGCTGGAGGACGTGTGGGGGATACGAGTTTTGCTCGTTGTATCTAACTTATCTTCTTCTTCTTTGGTTTGGTCGGTCGGTAAGTAGCAGTGGATGATGAAGTTGTTTAAATTTTGGTTTTGCTTGAATAAAAGCAATGAAGATAATTAAATTGTGATGGTTAAGGTGAGGAAGGAAGGGAGGGTTTTATTAGTTTTTCATATTTAATACAGTCTGCCATTAATCTTTTCATCTGGTTCTTTAATAGGTCAACTCAAGGTTTAGGGGTTGTTTGTTTTTTTTAAAAAAATCTCCTAATGGCTCTTACGTCTGAATCGTTCAGACATTTTTACACATCACCTCTTATTAATCATAACTAAATTAAGATTTCAGACTTTAAACCTCTTAAAAAACAAACGGCACCTTAGATGGATGTTAGAGTTGACTCTAGTTCTACTCCCTATCGCCGTGTTCTCTAATCTGGAGAGAAAAGAAAAGAAAAAAAAAGAAATGGATGAAAAAGAAAGGAAAGGAAAATAACTTTTTTATTTGTGTTCTCGAATTGGAAGGAAAAGGAAGGAAAGGAAGGGAAAAGAAAATAGTTTTTCATGTTCTTGAACAGGAGAAAAAGGAAAGGAAAATGTCAATTTTACAAATATACCTTTATAAAATATATTCTTTATAATGAAAGATTGGGTAGTTTTGTGATTTCAATATTTTTAGTAATTTTTTTAAATTGTTTTAATTTCTTTCCTCCCACATTTGGGAGGAAAGGTTTGGGAGGAAAGTTATCAATTCTTTCCTTCCGTTTCCTTTCCTTTCTCTCCTAAAAAAATTTCGAGAACACGGTTTTTTTTTTTTTTACTTTCCTCCCCTTTCTCTTCGTTTTCTTTCCTTCGTTAAATGAGTTTCGAGAATACAACGTAAAAGAAAATACCTTTTCAATGATGGTCTAAAAATAAACAAACATTTATACTAAAGTCAAAGTTATTAACATCAAATAATGGTTGTTAATTGATGGGAAAAATAAATTTGGACATAAAAGATAAAACCCATTAAATATTGTTATAATTGTTCTTATGTCTTACTTGCGTCATATTTGTTTAGTAATTATAAGCCAACTTAATTTTAAAATTTTACTGAAAATAGTGTAGATATTTTTGTGAAAATGTATTTTAGAATTTTTTTTTTTCACCTTTTCTAATTATACCCTTCATCTTTCACCAAATTGAGCCTTTTCTGAGTATTTTATAGATTATTTTGCATTCTTATCTACCATATCGAGCAGTGTTTACCAAACGTGACCAAGGGATTGTTGTTTGGTTGATTTTCATTAAGTCTTGTATGGATAAAATTGTTTATGTAAGTTAATCTATCTGTATAGATTGATAATGTTCTTTGTTTATGAGAGTTTTTTCATGGATAGGAAAAACATGTTTATTTATTGGGATTGGCAAATTTGGAAAAAAAATTTTGATTTCCTGTATAAAGTGTCCTCTAAAAGCTTATTGAGTAAGCTTTTTTTCTATATTATTAAGTCATTACCAAATAGTCATGTATAGTTGTCCGAATAAACTGTGAGTATCATTAAGTTTATTAAGCTGCTAACAAATTGACTATAAATTATTAGCTAACAACTAGTTTTTTTAACGCCGTGTTCTTGAGTTTTTTTACGAAGGAAATGAAGGGAAAGAGAATGAAAGTAAGAGGGAAAGAAAAAAAATGTTGTGTTCTCGAGTTTTTTAAGAAGGAAAAGGAAATGAAAGGGAAGAAAAATATTGTTGATTTTTCTCCCAAAACTTTCCTCCCAAATGTGGGAGGAAATGGATGGAAATGAAAGAAATTAATTTTAAAAGTATTAAACATATTTCTAAAATTACACATATACCCATTAGTTACATACTTACATAACACTATGAAATAAATAGGTATATTGGTAAAAATGTAATCTTTCCTTTCTTTTCTCTCATACTCGAGAACATGAAAATTTATTTTTTTCTTTCAATATCAAGAATAAAAATACAAATATTTCTTTCCTTCAAAAACTCGAGAACGCAACGTAAAAAACTCGAAAACCCAATATTCTTTTTCCCTCCTACTTTCCTTCTCTTTCTCTTCTTTTCCTTTGTAAAAAAAGAGACTCGAAAACACGATATAAATGCATGGTTAAATAGAAAGGAAAAGGAAAATTTTAATTTAGTTCAAATTAAACTTAATAAGATTTAATAAACAATAATTCTCACCCTATTATAGCAATTACAAAAAAGTAAATAAGAGAAATATTTACATTTTTAAGCTCTTAAAAAAGTGTTACACAGAAATTATCATGGGAAATATCAAAATCCACCACGTGATTCATAGAATCACAAGTTTAGTTATGTAAGACCGATCGGTAGATAATAATACAAGATGTCCTAACCGTCTGATGCATGGTCCCCGGATTAACCACATACCTGCTGGGGTCCCAATAACTTTATCATTTGTTTGCTTCTACTTCACATTAATTATTAATGTTTTATAAATATATATACTATATAGTATTCATTCAATTACATCATGACACCATGTTTAAATTTAATCCATTAAAAAAATAAAATAAAACTTACGAAAATCTTAAGAATATTAAATTAATTGAGGGGTTGTTTGGTAGTTACTGAATAGTTTGGTGCAGAATGATTAAGTGGTCAGCATGATTAAGAGACTCTTATGATATAGTGCAAAAATAAAATATGGTAATGAAATTAGGGCTCTGTATGGTTAAGGACTTAAATGAGAGCCAAGATACAAAATTATTCAAAGGATTTTAGAATTATTAAGAGACAAACTTTTTTTTTGTTAAACAAGATTCAATTCTTAGTGATTCAAAGGTTGTCTCTTAATAGAATCATTAAAAGATAAACAAACAACCTCTTAGGGGCTGTTTGACAGTTGCTGAATGGTTATGTGCAGAATGATTAAGTGGTCAGAACGAATAAGAGACTCTTATGATATAATGCAAAATGAAATATGGTTGTTTGCTAATTGTTCAGAATGAAATCAGGGCTCTGAATGGTTAAGACAGAGTCAATACACTAAATCATTCAGAGGTTTTTGGAACTATTAAGAGACATCTTTTTATTGTCAAACAAGATTTACCTCTTAATGATTCAGATGTTATCTCTTAATGGAACTATTAAGAGAGAAACAAACATCCCTTGTATATTGAAAATCAATTGAATTATAATAACTCGAAGAGAAAAGGCGGAAAAAAAAAAGTGTGGACCATAGTTCAATTTACTCCACTCGTGTTACAGCTATTCTGTTGCACGTGCTGTTGTCGAAAAGGAGCCCACGTGAATTGAAGTAAGAAGGCGTGTGATGTGTCCGTGGCGGTCCCCACGACAACCGCACTCAATCCTAGCCCCATTCCTTTGTCCGCACGTGATGCTGTTTGCTTCCAGCTTAACAAATCCACGTCACCACCTCCCTATGATAGAGAAGCCAGCCAGCCAGCCAGCCAATGGATATCTTTCATTTTCCATTAATTTACAAAAAACTCCCTCAAAAATTACGTAACAAACAATTTAGCTCTACATATATATTTTCTTACATTCATGGCATAAACTTAAAAATATTATCCATTTTTCTTATATAATACTCGTATATATAGTAAAAAAAAAATGTAAATCGTTTTCACATGATGTGTCATGGCACGTCAACGAACTTGACTTCAATAATAAAAATAAATGTCAATGTATTTGGTATGATTTTGAATTCAAATAATTAACTGAAATGGCTAAATTACGGAGAGGGATTGACCTCTTAGCCATCTCTCCATGACTTGCAAAAATGTTACAAGGGATGCAATGGAGCCCCTATGTATAATCTTACTGAAAACAAGTAAATTTTTTTACTGAAAACAAGTAGGGGCGCAATTGCGCCCTGGGCTCCATTGCGTCCCTTGGGACATTTTTACAAGTCAAGGAGAGCGATGGCTAAGAGGTCAATCCCTACCCGTGGTTTCGCCATTTGTGTCATTATCTCTTTTGAATTCAAGTAGTGACTTCAATTATTATTGTTGTTGCAAGTGTTTGAATTTCATTATAAGATGTAGATTCAAACTTCAGTTATTAAATATATATGGAAATAAGTTAAAGCATCTCTCAACAGCTTTTCTAAATTAAAGAAAATCAAGTTTTTGTTCTCTATAATACTCCAACAACTTCCCTATCTTATTCTCTAAAATAGAGAATCGTGGAGAAAATTCTCAATATAGAGAATCATGGAGAAAACTCTCTATATAGAGAATTCTCTAAAACGCTAATGAGAATAGAGAATCATTTCTCTGTTCTGGAGAAAACTAAATAGAGAATTCTGTAAAATGATATTAATTTAACCCTCATTTTATATAAGGTTTTTTAAAGGTATATTGTGATCATAAAATTATAGAATATCTAAATAATATAATTAATGATGAAATTTCTAAAATAGATAATTTGTTGAAGTTAAATCTAATTTATTTTAGAGATTTTGACTTTTCGTTCTTTACATTTGAGAATTTTAGAGAATCTGTTTGTGATCAAATTAGATGTTTTGTCAAACTTTGTAATTATTTAATAAATTGCATAAACTATCCTTGTGGTTTTTTTAAACTCTAACAATTGTTACTTCATTAACACCCTAAAATTTAGAATAAAATTAAAATTTGAAAATTCGACAATATGACGTTTATAATTGGAGTAAACCACCCAAATGAGTAAAAATATGAAAGCGTTTACAAAACCTGTGAATGAATATGAAATCAACAACAAACTAATCTAAATAAATGTTATCTAGATTACATCGGTTGTCAACCCAAATTTTCAAAATAAAGTAATTGTTTATACGCCAAGACTCCAAATATCTATCATCTAAAAAGTGCCTCAAAAGCCCACGCTCGTCACTCAAACCTTCGACATCCCATCACTATGGGAACCTGTTATACACATTATTTGAGAAAAAGTGTTAGACTTAAAGCCTAGTGAGAATGTACAGTTTATATAACAATTGGGAAATACTTTAATTGCAGGCAATAAGTAATAAATAACAATCACATAGTGACCTTTCGGTCCAAACTACATCTTGCGATGACGGGGGAGACCCGATTTACAAGGATCGTGGCGGAAACACAAAAGTAAGTCACTCTCCGAGTTGTGAGCTCAATACTTGGACCCATGGCCACGAACAACGCCGACTCATTCTCAGATGTGGGGGAGGGCACCCGAGGATCCAAGTCATACTCATTCACTAGGATTACATTTACGGCCCATGGCTAGTAACCGGTCTCATATAACCGTACCAAATTGCCTCCGAGGACCCAATGTCTCAACTGGTTACAAGGGGAAAACGTCCCAAAATAAGCTGGCTGTTGAAACTTAAGAACTATATATATGATTCACAAACAATAGAGAAACCAACAATATAAGGGAACACTCTGATTTTATTATCACCGGAAGGTACATCCCATTGAAACGAACATACATTGTATTTATAGGGCTAGAATTGGATCAGTCCTAGGAAAGCATAAAAGAAAATTAGGAAACCTTATCACAATTGATCCTTATCACTAGATGATTCCTTAATTGTGTAATCAAGACCTCATAGGACTCCACTTTCCTTCTTTTATCTCCACAATGTATTCTCACATGCCAAGTCATAATTCCAACACCGACTCAATACCTATGGATCCCTTAGTAATAGTTTGGACTTGTCACAATTACATTTATGACCAACTATAATAAACCATATAACTCTTAGTACCAATCATTTCCCAAAATACATTTCTTTGTAGAAATAACACCAAGTAAAACCCAATTCATTCAGGAGCCACGTAGTGACCATTTCCCATTCTCTTACATAGAATCTTTTCAAAACACTCTTCTCATATTTATATCATTTTAAGGTGGTTATTGACCCCAACAACAATAACCCATTTATTTCTTTGCAAAAGTTCATCTTATCAAATAACTCTACCATAATATGAAAATCATGAATATGACAAGGTAAGTTCCTTCAAGTAACCCACCATAAAATATACATCTAAAACCACATTTTACATCATATAGGATGAAACTCTTCATTTTAGTTAAAAATGATAAAAACCCTAAAATCTCCAAGATACAAAGTTAGGTCAAAATCATTTCAAGTATGTTTATAATCAAGGAGAAGTTTAGGAGTTTAAAATGTAATGTTTTGACATGTATAAAATTTAAGAAAAGAAAGTATGAACTCACAATATGGTTTTTTATCAAAAACCCTAGCAAAACCCTAGATGGAGGAGATGACACTATCACTTGAGGATGAAGATTCTTCACAAGGAAAATGCTTACAACCACCCTAACAACAAACATAAATGCAACATGAGTGAGGTTGTTGGGAGAGTTAATGAAGAGGGATGATGGATGTTTTTTACCCAAAAATTGCAGAGAAAAACGAGCTCCCAACTAGCCAAATCAAGTACCAAATGACCTAATTTTCGGAGCTGGACAATAAATATCCGCCAGGGGTTTGACCATATTTTATGGTCATGTTGGAATTTCCAAGATTGACCAACAAGTCAATCCATTTCTTCTTACACTTTCTGTAGGAGTTATGGTTGAAGATAGGAATTGAGATTCCATTGTTGATAAAGTTCTTGAAGAGAATTTGGAAAAGGGTTTTATAGAGGAAGGTTTTATAATTGATGGAGATGCAAGAAAAAAGTGAGGAGATTGAGAAGAGGAGAGTGTGGTGGTGTTAGAGGTGGAAAGACGGGGTCGTTAGGATGATGGACGATAAATGAAAGCAAATGAAAACGATGGAGGTTCTGGTGTAATTTCGAAACTGAAGTGATAATTCACAAAATTTTAAAAAACCACAAGGACAATTTATGTAATTTTCTCTATTTATTAAGAATAATCAATCTTAATTAAAAAAAACATAAATGGTTTGTGAATTGCCAAAATACCAAGGGGTAAGATTGCCATTTAGACATAAATTACGGGTGTAAATGCAATTTCAAAAAGTTTAAAGCAATGTTATAGACTGACCAATCTCAGTTGGACGAATTGGATCGAAAGAAAGTCCAAGTCCTCGTGAATCCACACACAAAAGTTCTACACACCAAGAGAGAGAGAGAGAGAGAAGTCGCCGGAGCAATCAAACAATGACCGGCGGAGGTTCATCTGGCCGGCTCCCGTCGTGGAAGGAGAGAGAGAACAACAAGAGACGAGAACGGAGAAGAAGAGCCATCGCCGCCAAGATTTACGCCGGACTTCGATCTCAGGGAAACTATAGACTCCCCAAACACTGTGACAATAACGAGGTCTTAAAAGCACTCTGTGCCGAAGCTGGTTGGGTCGTTGAAGAAGACGGCACCACTTATCCCAAGGTTTGCTTCTGTGGATTAAATCGAATTTCATTTGTTTCTGAATTAGGGTTTTTGCTAGATCTAATGACTTCTAGATCCCCCTTTTGAGTTCTGAATTTGCTGTTTATATGATGAATTTGTTAGAGAAATCGATTGGTTATTACATTGATTGATTGATGTTATTGAGATATTTTGATTGAACAAGTTAAGATTGGGGGAAGAGTTGACTTGGATCCTTTTACTAAAAAGTTATTCTAGGGTTTGGTTTATTGAAACTTACAGCTGGAATACTGCATATAGAAGACTATGAAAATGCTTGATAGGTTTTGATTTTGATTATATTGTTTGTATGTAGTTGTTTTAAGACTTTTAATTCTCATAAAAACCCCTTTAAATATGGTCTTGTTGCAATTTATTGCTTAAATCTGCAGAGAAAATGTTCAGAAAAAAATCTAGTAGGTTTTGCTGCAAATGATTTGTTCTTGAGCAGCTTTATGTGTTTATGATCGATTTACGAAATTAAAATTCAATCTGGAGTTATCTTCAATACTTGAATTGAATGGGTTTATTGCATTTATTGCTCACATTTGCAAACAAAATGATTTAGGAATGGCGGAAAAAGATCAAATTTTGTTACCCTAGTTGCTCGATTCTTGATGATCGAATTAGTGTTTAAATGTTAAGATTGAATTTGATAGGTTTAATAATAAAATGTCTGATTATCGAATCTTGTTTCATTACAGGGATGCAAGCCATCTCAAAATGAAATGGCTGGCATGTCAACCAACATAAGTACTTGTTCATCGATTCAACCGAGCCCAATGTCGTCATCTTTCCCGAGCCCTGCCCCATCGTACCAAGCCAGCCCGACATCCTCCTCTTTCCCGAGTCCCACCCGTTGCGAAAACCCACCTAACCATTCATCCTACATTCTCCCTTATCTCTGCAACTTATCTTCATTACCCCCTCTCAGAATTTCCAATAGTGCCCCTGTCACCCCACCCCTCTCCTCCCCAACTTCTCGTGGAACAAAGCGAAAACCCGACTGGGAAATGCTATCTGCAAGTGCATTACAGACTTTTCGCCACCCGCTTTTCGCTGCTTCTGCTCCTACCAGCCCTACACGACGCCACCGTGTTCCTCCGGCCACGATCCCGGAATGTGACGAGTCTGATGCTTCGACTGTGGATTCGGGCAGATGGGTGAGCTTCCAGACCATGGCTGCACCGGCTTCGCCGACGTTTAACCTCGTGAAACCGTTGAGCCAACAAGGGTTTTTTCAGAATGGATCAGTGGTGCAAAATGGGGGTGGTTGTGAATTTGAGTTCGAGAGTAGCAGGTTGAAGGCATGGGAAGGTGAGAGGATACATGAAGTTGGAGCAGACGATTTGGAGCTGACCCTTGGGAGTGGGAAAACTGCTTGAGCCACCGCCACCGTCACCGTCGCCACTGCCGCCACCGCCACCGTCTCCGGCTGGTTTGAGTGGTGTTATGATGGGTGAAATTGTGGAGTTAAAAGATGGATGTTGATGGAGATTGTTTATAGATTGAAGAAGTGGTTGCAAGATGGTGATCTTGTTTCTATATTAGAAATCTTTGTTTTAGTATACAGAAAAACAATTTTTTTATGACATTGGAATTCAGTAGATGCATAACACAAAATTATATCTAATTAACTACCATTTTAAAATAAAATATGAATGTTTGATTTCTTAGACTATCTCTAATCTAACACTAAAATCACAAAAAAAATAAATATAAAATTAGATATGTTTTCTCTCTAACCCAATGCTAGAACGCTACAAAAATGGAGGTCAATAAATGTGACCTCTAGATTTGAAGACCAATAAAATAAGCATCTAAAATTATATAATGATATTTTATTCAACTTTTATACATTTTGTATATAGATTAAGGCATTGTTTAGCAAAAAAAAAGCTAGTTTTTTTTATAGATGATCATAAACTAACTTATTAAAAAACTACTCATAGTAGCGTTTTGAAAATCTAGCTTATTAGTTAGTTTGTCAAACATAGTTTAAGAGTTTAATATATTAGATAATATTATTGTTATAACATTAAAGATATTTTTAGTGTGCGGTTGGAGTTTGTTGGTTTTTTTTTATTATTATAAGCGTTTAACCATTTTTAGGGTTTTTTTATAGTGGTTGGACGGATATTTTGACTTTATCCGTAAATTATGCTATTTTGACGAGTAAAAAAAAAGGTTTATTAGGTTATAGATGAGGCGCATGGTTTAGGGGGAAAATATTAAATGAATGGAAAAAATTGAAAAACAATAAAAAATGGATGAAAAAGTATATAATTTAGATGTTAAATTAACAAGAAAAATATGATCGATTTTTTGGTGTAATTTATTTCGGTTGAATTTTGATTATATTTCGTATTTTTTTGATTTAAAAAATAGAAGAGATTTTTTAATTTAAAAATAATGTTGTAACCATCTTTTTGATCATATATATTGTATCAGCTAATCTAACCGTTAATGAAGTATTTTTGGATTTTATTTATTTACTTAGGGGGCGTTTGGTTCGCAGAATTAATATTTAGTTTTAGATATTATGTTTGTTAGATAATATCTTGTTAGATATTATGTTAGTAATGTTAGGTGAGATATCATCTATCAGATATCTCACAATCTAACAACTCTCACAACACACATTGTCAACATCAAGATCAGAGAGAAAAGAGAGAAAATGAGCTTCAAGAACATCAACCTTGTAATACATTGTTTGTAATCGAAACAGGTTGGTAATCTATATCTTTGTGTTGTTTGATTATCTGGTAACGATCGTGTTCAATCACACAGACTCACAATTGGTATCAGAGCTGAAACCAGATTCAAATATAAAATTCTAAAACTCTATGTGTTCTTCATCTTCAAGAACAATGTGCTATCAATCAAAATCTTAAAACAGTGGTTGTTTTCGAAATCAAAAGGTTGTGTGTTGCTCTAGTTTGCAAGTCGATCAAAGTGTCAAAGTTTGGGGCTGTAAATCGTTGTCTAGATTGGTCAATTTGGGATTTACAGAGTCGTTTTATCGACAAAGAAGCACACACCGGTCGACACCGGTTACACACACATCGGTCGAAAACACCGGTCTCTATACTGGTCGAGGTAACACCGGTCACTACATTCACTCCGGTCGGAAGGTTCCACACCGGTCGATAACCTTACCCCGGTCCCGGTCCCGGTCGAACACAATTTCCAACCCGGTCGAAAAACACAGCCCTGGTCGAAAATCTATACCCCGGTCACAAGTTCAACCCGGTCCACATCAATCCGGTCGCAGACTTCGGTCAACTATTCGGTCGATCAAAGCACCGGTCGAGCAACGGTCCGGTCGAGCAACACACCGGTTGCAACATAATACCGGTCAAGGGTCCGGTCAAGCATCTCTCCGATCGATACATCATACCGGTCGGACACCATCTTTTGCGCCAATAACTACTAGCTCAATCCTCACTTTTGCGCCATACACTGCTCGCGCAAAGTCATTTTCGCGCGACCTTAATCTCGCGCAAATCCCTGTTTTGCGCCAACTACATCTAACGCAAACTTTGTTTTGCGCCAACCTCTACTCGTGCAAACTTCAGTTCTCGTGACCCGCCTCTCACGCAAAGTTTGACTTTTGCGCCACCTTCAAGTAGCACAAATTGTCCTTTTTGCGCCAGTTCCAGACTTAGTCAAATTATTCAGTATTTATCTGATTTTTTCTGGACTAACGACCAGTACAAGTTCTCTATGCACATTATTCGAACATAATGACTTTAAGAGAAGCACTAGCTATCGGAACTGACTCAAAGCCACCAGTACTCTTCAGGGGAGAGTATGAGCAGTGGAAAGATCGGTTCATGGACTTCATTGAAAGACATGATTTTGGAGTATTCATCAGGAAATCAATAGAGGAAGGAATTATGGCACCAGTTTATGAGACTCGTACGGAGGGAAATGTGGCAACAAAGTTTCAACTTAAGTTTGAGGAACTAGAAGGTGATAACCTAAAAAGAGCAAAAGGTGATAGATTAGCAAAGTCTTATATTCTTCAAGGCATTCCAAATGAAATATATGTGAAGATAGACAACTATAAAGCCTCTGGCAAAGAGATGTGGGATCAACTAGAGAAAATGATGCTAGGTTCAAAGGTTGGGAACCAACTCAAAATATCCAACTGCCTAAACAACCATGAAGAATTCAAAGGTAGAGTTGGAGAATCTCTAGAAGAAACTTACGACAGATTTGTGACCTTGCTGAACGAGTTAAGCAAGAACAAGGTCAATAGATCACAGATAGAGCTGAATGTCAAATTCTTGAGCATCCTTCAGCCTGAATGGAAAAGATTTACAAGGCCGATGAAGCAAATCAAAGATCTGAATGATATTCCACTTCACGAGGTGTATGAAACCCTCAAGCAGAATGAGGAAGAGGTGGATGAAATCATGGATGAAAAGAGACAAGGTGAGAAGAAAGTTGCTGACCTAATTTCTCTTGTTGTGAAGCAGAAGAAGAAGAAGATGATTGTGTCTGAATCAGATGATGTTGAAGCAAACTCTGACTCTGACGACTGTGAATAACTAAAGCAGGCTATGCTTATGTTGACTAAGGATTTTCAGAAGAAGTTCTACACAAAGCCGAGCTCAAACAATCAGAGGTATTCATCAGGCCCAAGCAACTATGTTCACAAGGAGAGGGTTGAAGGAAAGAGGTTTGAAGGAAAGAGATTAGAGGAGAGGAAGCCAGAAGAGAAAAGGTATAAAGCAGAAGAGATCAAACATCCAGAACCTCCAACGTGCTACAACTGTGGTAGACCTGGACATTTTGCCAAAGACTGCCGAAGACCCAAAGTCAGGAACTCCGACTACTACAAGAACAAAATGCTTCTTGCCAAGCAACAGGAAGCCGAAAAGGCATTGATGGCAGAAGATGAGTTCTGGCTTGATCAATCTGACGAAGAAGATGAGAATGACGAGAAGGATGAGAAAGCACATCTATGCTTCATGGGCAAGATGGAAATAGATGATGAAGCAAATTCTGATGAAGATGACAACGAAGAGGTATGTGATTTAGATAAATCAGATTTCTTAAATCAAATGCATGCCATGATGTTAAAACTCCAAGAATTAGAATCGAAACTTAAGCGAGAAAAGGGTGTCATTATTGAACAAAACCAGTCAATACATAAACTTAGCAATGACCTTGCTGAGAAGAAAGTATTGATTGAGACTTTACACAAAAACAATGACACCAGCGCAAAAGAACAGACCATAATTCTTAAAGAGGTTACTGAAACAAAGACTAAATTGAGAAAGAGTGAGTTTGATTTCAAAGAGCTTACGAAATTGCATTCCTCAACTTCCAAAGAAAACATATCTTTACTTGCAAAATTAAAAGCATTGGAAGAGAAGTTATACAAATTGGGTCAAACTGAACAAACCATTCATCTAAACAAACCCAAAGAGGAAATACAGAGTTGGGGACTTGGTTATGAGAATCCTCACTACCTTTAAAAGGGTAAATCTGAAGTGTTTGCACTTTATGATTTAACATTTTTGAAACTAGCTCGAAGAATCCCTGAGCTTAAAGTTTTCTGGACTGGATTGTCAAAAGAGGATGAAGCCAAGGAAACGGAAAAACGAAAGAACACAACTAAAGTTCAACTTCCATTTCGTTATGCGAAGTTGAATAATAGTTATAATGATGATCCAATATATCAAAAGAAATCTCTTTCAAATGATTTCTTTCAGAGTTATTCTGTAAAAGAAATGGAGGCGAAACCTATTAAAGGTAAAATTTACGTCCCTCCTCTCATTTTGGAAAGTAAAATTTCTGAACTTGAGACATCTTTAGCAGATGAAAGATTTTTGATTGATATTGAACAAAAGGTGTTTTCAACTGTGTTTAAAAATACTGTTCTTTCTAAGGCTTCAAAATCTAATGATAGTTTTGGTCTAACTGATGGAGGGTTTGATTTTCTAAACTCTGATGGTGTAATTTATTTCGGTTGAATTTTGATTATATTTCGTATTTTTTCGATTTAAAAAATAGAAGAGATTTTTTAATTTAAAAATAATGTTGTAACCGTCTTTTTGATCATATATATTGTATCAGCTAATCTAACCGTTAATGAAGTATTTTTGGATTTTATTTATTTACTTTAAGGTTTTCCACATAAACTCCATCTATGAAGAAGATTATTTTTTGTTTTACCTTTTTTTAAAACGACTATCTATTTAACTTCAATTCTTTTTATATTGTTATCAATATTTAAAATGGTTCAAATTAGAAACAAGTTGATTTTTAATACATTTATGAAAAGATGCGTTATGGGGTAAGACGATCTCTGCTATTACAATAAGATCCGTAGCGTTTATGTAAGGTGTGGCTCATGTCATGGCACCTTGAGACGCATGTTTTTCATAAGGTGTGATTTTTTTTTTTCAAAATTTTTCATTTGTTTTTAACTTTAGATTTTATATTTTTACAAACTAAGGTGCCGTTTGTTTTTTAAGAGGTCTAAAGTCTGAAATCTTATTTTAGTTTTGTCTAATAAGAGGTGATGTGTAAAAAGGTCTGAACGATTCAGACTTAAGAGTTATTAAGAAGTTTTTTATAAAAAAACAAACAACCCCTAAGTTAGTCATATCACTCACAATTTCTCAGATACACAAATGTCACGGACTCACTTTTAAAACAAAATTGCAAAACTCTTCTAATTCTATTTTGAAATATCTGATCACAAACTTATAAAACTAGTCAATTTATATGTATGTAAAAATTTTAATATCGTTATATTATTGAATAATAAATTAGAAAACATATATGTTAATAGATTTGCCATTTTATATCACTCTTAAAAAAAATGTTACGTCATCACTGTGACATGTAAGGATTGAACTCGCCGTCATACCATATTGAAACTTTGTATTGAGAGTTTGAGACTATAGCCTTGATGAGGTATTTAAAAGTATATTTTACCTTTGGTTTTTGGAAAGAAATGTATTTTGTTGGGCTAATTCATGTCCTGCAATGAATGGCCCAATCCATAAAGCCCAATGAGTTGATGAATTGTCTTCTCAAATTTGTGAATAAAATGAAATGAAATAAAACAATTATTCTGTTTTTAAATAAGAACGAAAGAAAATGAAAGATGTCATATTTATAAATGTACTAATTTTTTAACAACATTTTGTAACTGATGAATAGAGGTGTAATCTTATAAAAAATATAAATTGTTTTTATTTCTTTCCTTCTATATTTCGGAAGAAAGTTTTGACAAATGTTTCTCAATCAAGTTAAAGATCATAACAAAAAATAAAATATTAACATTATTGGTGGTTTTAGTACCATTAATCATTTTGGTGTAAACAAGATTGGCTTTAAGATAGATGGAGATTCAAGAATTGAGCGTTAATACAATTTTGGCGGTGTGGAGTGCATGCTTGTATGTATTGCCTTGAACCTTTGAATTAACACGCATGAAGTGCATGCACGTTGCCTTCTTTACTTCTATTTGTAAGACACATACATAGCCTTTTGAACTTTTACTCAGAAGGCTTGTAACCTTTTGAATAATTTCGCTTCAGAATATATGACTTATGAACTCTAGTGAGGTAACTGTTGTTGATCTTAATAGTTGGTAAATATAGATAATTGTTTCTTATCTTTGAATAACTATTTAACCACCTCAAATTAACAACAATAATCATTTATATATATAAAAAGAAGAACAACATGTAATGATGTGGCACATTCTTAGAGTAGCATTCTTCATATGAATTCTCTAGAATTTTTTATTTTCAAAAATAATTCATTTGTTAAAGACTTTTCTACCCTTTATAAGAAAATGAAAGTTCTACTATGAATTAGGGGTATTTGGTAAAATTACATTAATCTTGCATTTATAAAATTAAGAGTGAATTGTGGATTTGGTCCCCGTGGTTTAGTGATTTCTTTGACCATGGTCCTCATTCTATGTTTATTATGGATTTGGTCCTTGTGGTATTCAATTTATTTTGGTCTTGGTCCTTCTGGCTAACACTTTCGTTAACCTTGTTAAATCAAGGACCATTTTAGCCAATTTGCCTAAACTTTGTCCTTTTTTGATAATAAAAATAAAAACAATATTTTTATACATACAAACACACACACACACACACACACACATACATACATACATACATACATACATATATATATATATATAACGATATTAAAATAAATAAAATAAGATATTATTGTATGATTTAATTGTTTAATTTTTTAAAAATTAATTATATTAAATACGATTTAATTTTATTATTTTATTGTAATTGTGGAAAAAGATATAGTTTTACTGTTTTAATGTAATTAAAATTTTAATTTAAACAAATTAGATCATAAAACTATATCTTATTTTATTTAGAGCGAATAAAATAAAATATAGTTTTATGATTTGATTTATTGAATTAAAATTTTAATTAAGTTAAAGACGATTTAATTATATTGTTGTTTTACTATCATTACAACAAACAAGCTTATTGTTGATATTTTAACACCAAAAATCATTAAAAACCGTTGATAAATGAACTCTAATTTTATCATACTAAAAACAATATGAAAGTTGATTTTGAGTTTTTGAGTGAAAAACAATATGAAAATTAGAACCTCTAATTTTAAGATGATAAAATTATAGTTCATTTCTCAACGGTTTTCAGTGATTTTTGGTGTTAAAATATCAACAATAAGCTTGTTTGTTGCAATGATAGTAAAACAACAATATAATTAAATCGTCTTTAACTTAATTAAAATTTTAATTCAATAAATCAAATCATAAAACCATATTTTATTTTATTCGCTCTAAATAAAATAAGATATAGTTTTATGATCTAATTTGTTTAAATTAAAATTTTAATTACATTAAAACAATAAAACTATATCTTTTTCCACAATTACAATAAAATAATAAAATTAAATCGTATTTAATATAATTAATTTTTAAAAAATTAAACAATTAAATCATACAATAATATCTTATTTTATTTATTTTAATATCGTTATATATATATATATATATATATGTGTGTGTGTGTGTGTGTGTGTGTGTTTGTATGTATAAAAATATTGTTTTTATTTTTATTATCAAAAAAGGACAAAGTTTAGACAAAATGGCTAAAATGGTCCTTGATTTAACAAGGTTAATGGAAGTGTTAGCCAGAAGGACCAAAACCAAAATGAATTGAATACCACAAGGACCAAATCCATAATAAACATAGAATGAGGATCATGGTCAAAGAAATCACTAAACCACAGGGACCAAATCCACAATTCACTCTAAAATTAATTAATGTCATAATGACTAACTTATTATTTCTTTTTCCCATCTTCTTGAATTCTCACCCTTCCGTTTTCTTCTTTATTTTTCCAGGGTTTCCTCTAACACATTATTTATGAAGTGAGTGCCTTCATCACTGATTAAGGCGCGTGGTGTACCGAATCTGGTGAAAATTTGCTTTTGTAAAAATTTGACAACTGTTTTAGCATCATTAGAATGGCAAGCCATAGCTTCCACCCATTTAGACACGTAGTCCACAGCTACCAGAATGTATGCACAGTTGCTAGAGAGTGGAAATGGTCCCATAAAGTCAATGCCCAACATCAAATAATTCTACTTCTAGAATTCCATTCAGGGGCATTTCATTCCTTTGAGAGATATTTCCACTCCTCTGACATTCATTGCAGCTTTTTGCAAAATTGTGGGCATCATTGTTCAGAGTAGGCCAGTACAGTCCTGATTGTAAAATTTTTGCGGCTGTCCTATCTCCTCCAAAATGCCCACCACAGGGTCCTGTGTGGCAGTGATGTAAAACAGAAGCTATTTCTTCTTTTGGAATACACCTCCTTATTACCTGGTCTGCACAGATTTTAAAAAGAAATGGATCATCCCATAGAAACTTTTTGGAATCAAAAATGAGTTTCTTTCTTTGATGCTTGTTGAATTCCTTGGGGATAATCTCACAAGCCAGATAATTCACAATATCTGCAAACCAAGGTGTTGCAGTTTGTATGGCTAGAATTTTTTCATCAGGAAAGGACTCACAAATATCACCACTGTGTTTATCCCGCTCCTGTTTTTCCAATCTTGACAGATGGTCAGCCACTTGATTATTTACACCCTTTCTGTCAATGATTTCCAAATCAAATTCTTGTAACAACAAGACCCACCTTATTAGCCTAGGTTTTGCATCTTTCTTAGAAATGAGATACTTGATGGCAGCATGATCAGTATGCACAATCACTTTGGCCCCCATCAAGTATGATCTGAATTTTTCAAAAGCAAATACCACAGCTAATAGTTCTTTTTCAGTGGTGGTGTAATTGATTTGGGCTTCATTGAGAGTTTTACTAGCATAGTAAATAGAGTGAAATATTTTATTCTTTCTTTGACCTAGAACTGCTCCCACTGCCCAATCACTTGCATCAGTCATTAATTCAAAAGGTAAGGACCAATCAGGTGTCACTATTACAGGTGCCGTAACCAATGCATCTTTCAAAATTTTAAAAGCCTTTTTGCAATCATCATCAAAATTAAAGGCATGGTCATGCTGTAATAGTGAACACAGAGGTTTGGATATTTTGGAAAAATCTTTTATGAACCTCCGATAGAATCCTGCATGTCCGAGAAAACTTCTAATACCTTTTACAGTAGTTGGTTCAGGCAACTTTGCAATTACTTCCAACTTTGCCTTATCAACCTCAATACCTCTATTGGAAATGAGATGCCCTAACACAATGCCTTCTTTAACCATAAAGTGACATTTTTCCCAGTTTAAAACCAAATCTGTTTCTTCACATCTTTTAAGACTTTTTTCAAGGTTTTGTAAACACATATCGTATGATGACCCATAAACAGAAAAATCATCCATGAAAATTTCCATGGATTGTTCAAGCATGTCAGAAAAAATTGACATCATACATCTTTGGAAAGTGGCAGGGGCATTACAAAGTCCAAAAAGGCATTCTTCTAAATGCAAAGGTCCCATAGGGACAAGTAAAAGTTGTTTTCTCCCGATCCTCTGGTGCAATGGCAATGTGATTGTAACCAGAATAACCATCTAAGAAACAATAAAATTCTTTCCCCGCTAGTCTGTCCAACATTTGGTCAATGAAGGGTAATGGAAAATGGTCTTTTTGGGTAGCTTGGTTAAGCTTCCTGTAGTCCATACATATCCTCCAACCTGATACAATCCTAGTGGGTATTAATTCATTTTTCTCATTGGTTATCACAGTAACTCCTCCCTTCTTGGGTACACATTGTACTGGACTGACACATGTACTACTAGCAATAGGATAGATTATGCCAGCATCAAGCCATTTCAAGATTTCCTTTTTCACAACTTCTTTCATCATAGGATTGAGTCTTCTTTGAGGCTCAACTGAGGTGAAATCTTTGTTTTCTAAAATGATCTTATGCTGACAAATGGTAGGGCTTATGCCCTTTAAATCAGCAATGGTCCATCCTATGGCCTTGGTGTGTAGTTTCAACATGGCAATCAGTTGTTCCTCTTGATCAGATTCTAAAGATGCTGAGATAATGACTGGCAACTTCCCTGGATCTCCTAAAAAGGCATATTTCAGATGTGAGGGAAGTTGTTTCAATTCTAAGTCTGGAGCACATTCTATAGAAGGAACAAGCGTTTTCCTATCCTCACTATGTAAAATTTCAACAGCAGAGGTAACCTGGATTTCTTCTAATTCCTCAAACTCTGCTGTATATTCCTCACTATCAGACTCATCAATTCCCAATACCTCCCCAAAACTTTGGTCTTGACACCAAGATTCAATCAAACTTAATGTAGAACATTCTTCTTTCTCTTCAGGATATCTAAGGGAATCCAACACATTGAAAGTTACTTGTTGGTCTTGAACTCTCATGGTGAGTTCACCCTTTTGGACATCTATCAGAGTTCTACCTGTTGCTAGGAATGGTCTTCCTAAGATAATGAGAATGTCTTTGTCAGCTTCAAAATCTAAGATGATAAAGTCTGCTGGGAAAATAAATTTATCAACTTGGACAAGGACATCCTCAATCTTACCTTTTGGCCAAGCTATGGACTTATCTGCTAACAAGAGTGAAACAGTGGTAGGTCTAGCCTCACCTATACCTAAAGTGTTGAAAACAGATAAAGGCATAAGGTTTATGCTGGCTCCTAAGTCACATAGGGCTTTTCCTACTTCCTTTCCTCCTATGGAACATGGGATTGTGAAAGTCCCAGGATCTTTCAGCTTCGGAGGGATTTTGCTAGACAACATTGCACTGCACTCTTCTGTCAGAGCTACAGTCTCATACTCATTCAACTTTTTCTTTTTGCTTAAAATGTCTTTTAAAAACTTTGCATAATTTGGCATTTGTTCAATGGCTTCCACCAAAGGTATGTTGATATGCAACTGTTTAAAAACATCTAAAAACTTTTTGAATTGCAGTTCATCCCTTTGATTCCTTAATCTCTGGGGATAAGGAACATAGAGAGGAACCGGAGTAGGAGTTGAAGTCTTTTGAGGAGTAGGTGTTGGGACAGTCGGTGAGATTTTGTCTACCTTAGCGGATGGTGTAACTTTAACTGGTTCCACAGGTCTGTTTTCACAAGGACTTTTGGGACTGTCACCAGATTGTGACACATCCAAAACAGTCTGCTCATCTACTTTTTGATCTTCCTTGGGTTCATTTGGGAACAATGTTGGATAGTCTGATCTCTTTGGAATGGGTGCAGCAGTAATGGGCCCAACAGTGTCTTCAGGCCCAATGCTTACACCGGCTTGAGCAGAATCTGAAACTGTGTTTTTCTTTTCAGGCTCTGCTTTGTCTGTCTTCAGCTCTTTTTGAATATTTTCTGGTAAGTCCTGTCTACTTCTTAATGTCACTGCTTTCACATGTTCTTTTCCATTTCTCTGAGGTGTTTCTGTATCACTAGGGAGAGAACCTGAAAGACGTTTCCTAATTTCCAAAGCCATTTGACCCACCTGGGTCTCCAGATTTTTAATTGATGCCTGTGTTTGGGTCATGAATGCTTTCATCATTGCTTCCAAAGAAGTAGATGAGTCGGCATGCTGGTTTGACTTTTGTTGATAACCAGGTTGATTATTCTGAAAATTCCCATGTTGGTTATTTTGAGGTCTGTGATAAGACTGTTGGTGAAAATTTTGTTGTCCTTGCAACTTTGGTGGTGGTGGATTTTGGGCAGGACTGTGCCAAGAAAAGTTCGGATGGTTTCTCCACTCAGGATTGTAAGTTTGAGAAAAAGGTCCACCTTTGTTGTTACTACTGACATAATTCACTCTCTCGGGATTTCCAGGACAGTGTTCAAAGTGATGACCCTCTCCACAGTAGGTACACTGTATAGATTGCACAGTAGGGGTAGGTGATACAGTATTAACTTGCACAGCGTTAAGATTTTTGATTAAAGATGCCATGTCGGCCAGCTGTGAAGATAATAATGCATAAGCATCTGTGTCCTGTACCCCTGCTGCTTTTCTAGGTAAAGCACGTGGATCAGCCCATTGACCATTGTTGTTTGAAATTCTTTCAAGAATTTCATATCCTTCATTGTAGGTACAAGCTGTGAAAGCTCCGTGTGCAGTAGCATCGAGCATTTGTTTAGCAGTAGTATTTAAACCACTGTAAAACGTCTCTAGCTGAATGCAGTACGGAATGCCATGATGAGGGCATTTTCTCAACAGCTCTTTATACCTATCCCATGCATCAGGAACTGCTTCATCGTCCATTTGTCTAAAGGTACATATTTCATTTCTGGACTTAGCATTCCTCGTGGGTGGAAAATATTTTTTCAAAAACTTTTCTGCCATTTGGGTCCATGTAATTATAGAATCTGGTTTCAACGAGTTGTACCAAGACCTTGCTCTATCTCTTAAAGAATATGGAAAAAGTTTTAATTTTAGAGCATCGTCTTGTACACCAGGTAGTTTAAAAGAATCTGTAATTTCCATGAAAGACCGAAGATGAGAATGAGGATCTTCAGCTGGCAAACCAGCGTACTGGCCGTTAGTTTGCAACATCTGAAACATTATCGGTTTTAATTCAAAATGGTGGGTTTGCAAAGTTGGTTTAAGAATTCCTGGATGTAACTGGGTTAAAACCGGAACAGCGTAAGACATAATACCACCATCTTTGGAATTTGCTAACCGAAAAATGTTTTGTTCCTCGTCATCAGTATTTATTGGCGGTTCATTCGGATCATCACGATTGTTCAAATTTTCGCGATTATTTAAATCTTCGCGATCATTTAAATTCTCGCGATTGTTGGGAATGTCTCTATCTTGATTTCTTCGATTATTAAGATTTTCTCGATTATTTTGACGCCCATTTTGATTTACCTCGGGTATTAATTCCTCATCCGTCATATATTCATGTTCAGACATTTCGGAAGAATTTAAAACTAAATTAGCCTTTTGAATTCTTCTTCGTTGTCTAAATGTCCGTTCAATATCGGGATCGAGTTGGAAAAAATCACCGTGTGACAATCTTGGCATGCACTTTTTTTTTTTTTGATTAATTTTTTTTTTTTCAAAATAGATGGAAGAAAAACTTGATTTTATAAACCTTACTTAGAAAGAAAAACTTTTAGCGTGCTTCCCCGGCAACGGCGCCAAAAACTTGTTGCGACCTTTTCGTGTTTACACCCTTTTTAAAATGCAAGAAAATAGATCTCGACGCAAGTATACATCTTAATCTACTGCCGTCTGTTAACAAGTAATAATGGTACAAAGTACCGAATATCGATCCCACAGGGAAGCGTGGAAAAGTTCTCCTCGAAAGTCGGGTCTGTAAAAGCGAGTTTCAGATGGCGAATTCGAAAACAATATTTTTGATTGGGGGTTTTGATTAACACTAATTGAACAATTAATTAAAAAGAAGTACACGGTACAAAGCTCTGTTGGGATAAGATGAATAATTGGTTAAAATGATGAGACCGCATTCCTTTGTTATCTTAAAGTTGATATTTTATGTAACTTAAAATAAGTCGTCGTACAATAAACCAGTTGTCAATTGATTAAATGCAGTCCACCATAAAATATAACTTTAATTTAAATAACTTCGGACAATCATGCGATACGAAACACCGTTTTAACTGTTGATCAGTCTCGGTCCCAACTTAACTTCGTACAGATTATAAATATCAAAGAAACAGTAAATGTAAGTTTAACTAAAATAGGTGGTTGGCGTTTTCAAACAATCAACGATTAAAAATCGTAGGAGTGTTGTGCCCTTAACCTTTCTAAAAGAGATGGTCGGCGTTTTCAAACAATCAACGATAAAAATCATAGGATTGTTGTGCCCGTAACTTCTCTTTGGACAATGAAATAAAGTTGCGTAAACTAAAAGACTGAAAGTAAATAACGGAAATTAAATTGCAGAAATTAAATGACGGAAAGTAAAAGACAAAAGATTAAAGTACATAAATTAAATTGCAGAAATTAAATTGCGGAAATTAAAATGCGTTAAAATAAATAACGGTAAAGTAAAATGAGAATTATAAAGCTAAGACGGAATAAAAAATGAAGATGGAAAATCTTGTTTCAAATGTGAGATTTGAGCTTGAAGACTTCATGACTTTTTATCGACGTAAAGGAAACTAACTAACGTGCGAGTGATTTTTATAAAGTTGGAAACATAAAACAGATTTAATAACTACAACAAATCGTGAACCAACAAAAGTTGGGAATCCGAAATTATTTTCCGGACTTCCGATTTGTAATAGAACTAAAGCCGTAATGAAACAAAAAATAAAAACCAAAGCGTATCGAACCAACGAGGTTTTTGGATTGTAGCGAGAATACGTGCAACTTCCACAAAATGATCACGAGATATCGTAACTTGAAAAGGAGAATGACTTATATTTATATAATTGAGAACCAAATTGAATCATGAGCCAATGTTTTACCAAACACTAATGGCTCAATTCTTCAATTCAAATACAAAAGAGGGTAGAGAGGAAGATGTAGAAATGTCTAGGTTCAATGTACCTAGAACATTTCTACCAAAAGATGGAGCATACGTATGATGTTTTCCCAAGAAGTAGGCAAGTATGAGATATGGTATCTTTGTTACTTGCACAACACATCTATTTATAGGCTAAAACAAGGCAAGTAATGGGCTAAAAGTTATAAAGGCTTTTAAGCCTTTCACAAAAATTCTACACGGCCCAACAATTTCGGTCCATGTGTTTGCATCCCAATAGAAATCCAAGTCCATCATTTAGCCCTTCAAAAAAATCTCGGCTTCTAGCCCAATAGAAAACGCTCCATCTTTCCAGCTCGTTGCGTTGGTCCAAAAAGGGGAAGTCAATTGTCGTTTCTGCGTCACTACTTGATTTTGACTTCCCGCGACCTTCGCATCGATCCTAAAATAACGATACATAAAAACATGAGATTTATGCAATGCTTATTTAAAATAAACCACTAAAAACGGCCAACTACACTAAATATTTATTTTAGACAATAATTACTAAAAATAAGCAAAAGGACTCAATGGGGAAATAAAAATTTGCTCAAGATTATAAAAACGAGTTAAAAATAGGGTAAATAAAATTACCCTATCACAACCCCAAACTTGAACTGTTGTTCGTCCCGAACAACTTTATTTGAAAGAAAAATTAATTTTTGAGCAAAGATTTATTAAAAAGAAGCTCATTTCCATACAAACCATCATCATCACAGTCACGATTTATCTCCATCAGTTCAGAAAAATGATAGCTTTTCATATACCTGTTTCTCTCAACATGATAAAAAATATCAACCACAAACTAGGCAAAACAACTTTGTGATGAATTAGGATCAACACTGCAACCAATGGCGTATGTTTTGGCTTTTTTTTTTTTTTTTTTTTTTGAATGGTACAATTTTACTACCATTTTTTTTTCTTTTTCTTTTGGGGAAATAAAGCGAGCACACAAGTGCTTTGGTGTCTATGACACTTTCTTTGGTATGCTTATGAGAACATGTTTGAAGCTTTGCTTCTTTTCTTTTGTGCGCATAGTTCTCATAAATGCATTTCTTTTGCTTTTATGGCGTGTGCCTTTTTGGTGGTGTTTTGTGAACAACAAAAGACATGGTTAAGAATGAAATTGGGTGACCCTGTCTTCCCCTCCCCAAAACTTAGAATGGTTCGGTGGCCTCATCGAACATGACTATGCCAAAATCCAACAACAGGTTGTATACGCAAGGAGTCCCAACAAAAAGAGGGTTGAACCAAAAAGTTGCAAAGCCATGTGTAAGAGGATATGTAAAAATCAATGTGTGAAAACCAAGAGTATTCGGGCTATTACCAATGTGAACCAACTTCAACTAGCCATAAACCATGGACATGACGGTGTAAGAAACAACAAAACTCTTTTAAAAACTACATAAAAATTCCAGATGCAAACATAAAAGTTAGACTAAAACAGTAAATATAGAGGGTTTGCAGAAGACGGAACCTGCCCTACTCATGGTGAGTAGGTGAAGACCCGGCCGTACGCCACAAGATGTCAATTGGGAAAGGGGCCCACAACTCTGCTGATCCGGGATTGTGTTTCCTCCACCAAGTTCTTAACGCATCATCCCTTGCCTTTTCAAAGGCCAACAAACGCATCAGCTTGTCGTTCATCCCTAGCTGTTCCTCTCTACTTTTCTCTGATCGGCGCAAAAGTGTGTCCAACTTGTCCTCTATGGACGACGTGCTCCCAGAAAGCTGCTTAGATGGTAGGTTTGCATGTGTTTTTAGCAAAAAATTGACTCTGTTCTCCAACCACTTGAGTTTTGCTTTTAAGGAAGCAATCTGGTTCACGTCTGGGTGTGTAACCGCATAGCTGCCCTTTCTTAGTAACCGACCAACATTAGCATTATCCAGGACCAGTTTTTCCAAAGAAAAACGATCGGTGGTCAGTTTTGGCACACCCGCCCGTGTGAGTAGTGTATGAATTATTGAAGGGTAGAGGAGGCGTGCGTTCGAACGCTCAATACCTCTACGAATTATCGTTGAGATAACGCGCCCAACATCGAATTTCGCGCCTACCAAAACACAATAAACTAGGAACACTCGTTCCATACACATATTAGAGTCGTGTGTGGACGGGTGCAGGCTGTGACGAATGAAGTAAAACCAAACATTAGCGATGGGTGTTAAATAAGAGGCTTTGAGAACCCGAGTGTGTCCTGTAAAAGACCACCTCGCCCCATCGCGTGCAATCGTGTGTAGGACATGGTCCAAGTCACTGTCAGAGGCTTCATCCAGTAGGCGATGGTACTCAGAATGGTTTGGTGGAGATAAACCCAGAATGTTGTTTATGCAAGTGGGTGTAAAGCTTACTGGTGTTTCTCGTACCATTAAACTGAGTCCAGTTGTTACGGATAGTTCAGTGTAGAAATCAGTGACCCAATCAATATTATATTGCTCCGGCGGGGTACAAAACAAATCCCACCCCAAATAATGGATAGTTACGTGGAGCTTTGGGTGAGCACGAAGGGTGTCGGAAGGAAATCCCCGCGGAGGTTGACACACTTTCCGTCTAAAGGACGGGTATTTGCTTACGGCGTCGGGACAACTAAATAATGATAAATGCAGAGGAGTAGGGGGAGGAATGGTACCGACTTTAGCTTTTCCTTTTATATCAATCTGTGTAACGGGCGGATGTGGGCCTGTTGGAACAGTATTCCTAACTTCAGTATTTGCTTCGGTGGTTTTAGGTACTGCTTGATCAGGAATTTCATCCAAATTCCTACGCTTTTTCTGCGGTGCAGCTCTAGTGAGTCCAGACAGGTACCCGCGGGGCTGTTTGGTGCGCGGGGTTGATGCTCGCAGTGGAGTGGGATGAACCGGGGGTGTAGGAGTCGTTTCAACGATGTTCAGGGTTAGGTGCGGCAGGGGTTGTGTATGTGGCATTGAAGTGATTGGTCTTCATTGTTGGTTGTCGTACGGGTGAAACGCCGAGGGGGTTGGGTTGGCAAGTGGCTACCCGAAGGTGTTTAGGATCGAGACTGAGGAGTTTCTCTCATGGTGAGGAAAGAGTCTCGGTACAGGGGGTTCGTGAGGGGTGTTTGGAAAAGGAAAGATTCTGTTTGGGTTTCTTTGTTGTGGTAAAGGATCAAAACCAGGGGGTGGGGAGGGGTTGCGAAAGAGCGGTGAGGGTGGGGAGTCGTACCTTGGGAAAAAATTGCGTGTCGTGTTTACTGATGGTAGTGTGGCCGGCGTTGGTTGGAGGCGACGAGGAGAGAACGATCGATCGTTGTGCTCCATTGCTGTGGAAACGAGTGAGGGAGAGTGTAGAGTGTTGGGTTCTGTCGAGCGATATTGGTGGTGTCGTTCGTTACTGGTAGCGTCGAATGAAGATCTAGGGTTTGGTAGTAGCAGCGTCGGTGATGGGGTAGTCGTGGAGGGGTTCGGTTCTAGGGTTTCAAGGGGTGACGATTTGGGGGTTTCGAAGGTGTTATCAGGGATTCGGCGGTCGTCGATCTTAGAGGGGTGGGGTGATTTAGGCGGTAGGGCGAAGGGCGGTGGTAGATATGATGGTGAAAGGGTGGTTTGTGGTGGTGGCCGTGAAGTAGAAGTGAAGGCGGCGTAGTGATGGTGGTTTAGAGCTTCGGCGACGTTGGCGAGTGTGAGGAGAGCGACGTCGGCAGATGAGTGGACGGTGTTGGGGAAGTCGTTGTCGCCGGTGGTGGAGTGAGAGGAAATGGGGGTGGTGTCGCCGGTGGTTCGAGTGGTTTTGGATGAGATTGAAGGGGATGATAAAAGGGTGAGGGGGTTTTGATTTTCTGGAAACGGGGAAGAAGAAGATACAGAAATAGGAGAGTTTTGATGTTCCATTGAGATTTTTAGATAAATTGAACTCGTAGAACTGTTTCTCCATGGTGGTTTTTCAAAAATTTTATAACCGAGAAGTTAGATGATGGGTGAAAGATGTTTGATGTTCTTCAGAGGTCAGATGGTACTGAGCCGGCGGTGAATGGAAGAAGAAGAAGAAGAAATGAGAGGAAGAAGAAGGAGAATGAGAGACAAAGAAGGACAAGAGTTTGTTAGAGGGATGGTGTCAAATCTCTGAAACATAGTACCTGATTAGATAATTCTTGGAACCATAACATGATCTAAATTAGATTTATAAAAATCTGAATTAGATGCTATCTGAAGTTTTTTTTTTTTACTTAAAAAAATAGAACTAATACTTACTTATAATATAGTTATTTATAAATGTATGTGTTATAGTTATAGATTAACTCTAACTTATTTTCGCTCGTATACATATACATATATATACATATACATATATACATATATATATATATATATATATATATATATATATATATATATTTTTAAACAAAAATACACCACGTCGTTTCTATTCCTGAAAATGGACAACCTCCACAGGTTGTCGTGTCATTGCTGAAGGTTCGAGAAAAGGTTTTACCCTCTGTCCGTTGACCTTAAATGTGGTACCTCTTTCTTGATCAATTAACTCGACTACTCCGTAGGGATACACTTTAGCAATCTGAAACGGACCTGTCCATCTAGAGCTTAATTTCCCTGGAAATAATCTGAGTCTAGAATTGAACAGTAGGACCTGTTGTCCTTCACTTAGCTCTTTTGGAATAATTTTCCTATCATGCCATCTTTTCGTATTTTCCTTATATAGTTTCGCATTTTCATAAGAAAAATTCCTATGCTCCTCTAGTTCACACAATTGTAAAGCTCGTTTGTTTCCAGCTGTATCTAAACTCATGTTAAGCTCCTTGATCGCCCAATAGGCACTGTGCTCTAACTCTACAGGCAGGTGACAGGCTTTTCCAAAAACTAATTTATAGGGAGACATGCCAATGGGAGTTTTGTATGCGGTCCGGTAGGCCCACAAGGCGTCATCCAGTTTGGAGGCCCAGTCTTTTCGGTGTGGCTTGACTACCTTAGTTAAAATTCCTTTGATCTCCCTATTGGACAGTTCAGCCAATCCATTAGTCTGAGGGTGATAAGCAGTGGCCACCCTATGTTGTATGTTGTATTTTTCCAGGGTTTCCTCTAACACATTATTTATGAAGTGAGTGCCTTCATCACTGATTAAGGCGCGTGGTGTACCGAATCTGGTGAAAATTTGCTTTTGTAAAAATTTGACAACTGTTTTAGCATCATTAGAATGGCAAGCCATAGCTTCCACCCATTTAGACACGTAGTCCACAGCTACCAGAATGTATGCACAGTTGCTAGAGAGTGGAAATGGTCCCATAAAGTCAATGCCCAACATCAAATAATTCTACTTCTAGAATTCCATTCAGGGGCATTTCATTCCTTTGAGAGATATTTCCACTCCTCTGACATTCATTGCAGCTTTTTGCAAAATTGTGGGCATCATTGTTCAGAGTAGGCCAGTACAGTCCTGATTGTAAAATTTTTGCGGCTGTCCTATCTCCTCCAAAATGCCCACCACAGGGTCCTGTGTGGCAGTGATGTAAAACAGAAGCTATTTCTTCTTTTGGAATACACCTCCTTATTACCTGGTCTGCACAGATTTTAAAAAGAAATGGATCATCCCATAGAAACTTTTTGGAATCAAAAATGAGTTTCTTTCTTTGATGCTTGTTGAATTCCTTGGGGATAATCTCACAAGCCAGATAATTCACAATATCTGCAAACCAAGGTGTTGCAGTTTGTATGGCTAGAATTTTTTCATCAGGAAAGGACTCACAAATATCACCACTGTGTTTATCCCGCTCCTGTTTTTCCAATCTTGACAGATGGTCAGCCACTTGATTATTTACACCCTTTCTGTCAATGATTTCCAAATCAAATTCTTGTAACAACAAGACCCACCTTATTAGCCTAGGTTTTGCATCTTTCTTAGAAATGAGATACTTGATGGCAGCATGATCAGTATGCACAATCACTTTGGCCCCCATCAAGTATGATCTGAATTTTTCAAAAGCAAATACCACAGCTAATAGTTCTTTTTCAGTGGTGGTGTAATTGATTTGGGCTTCATTGAGAGTTTTACTAGCATAGTAAATAGAGTGAAATATTTTATTCTTTCTTTGACCTAGAACTGCTCCCACTGCCCAATCACTTGCATCAGTCATTAATTCAAAAGGTAAGGACCAATCAGGTGTCACTATTACAGGTGCCGTAACCAATGCATCTTTCAAAATTTTAAAAGCCTTTTTGCAATCATCATCAAAATTAAAGGCATGGTCATGCTGTAATAGTGAACACAGAGGTTTGGATATTTTGGAAAAATCTTTTATGAACCTCCGATAGAATCCTGCATGTCCGAGAAAACTTCTAATACCTTTTACAGTAGTTGGTTCAGGCAACTTTGCAATTACTTCCAACTTTGCCTTATCAACCTCAATACCTCTATTGGAAATGAGATGCCCTAACACAATGCCTTCTTTAACCATAAAGTGACATTTTTCCCAGTTTAAAACCAAATCTGTTTCTTCACATCTTTTAAGACTTTTTTCAAGGTTTTGTAAACACATATCGTATGATGACCCATAAACAGAAAAATCATCCATGAAAATTTCCATGGATTGTTCAAGCATGTCAGAAAAAATTGACATCATACATCTTTGGAAAGTGGCAGGGGCATTACAAAGTCCAAAAAGGCATTCTTCTAAATGCAAAGGTCCCATAGGGACAAGTAAAAGTTGTTTTCTCCCGATCCTCTGGTGCAATGGCAATGTGATTGTAACCAGAATAACCATCTAAGAAACAATAAAATTCTTTCCCCGCTAGTCTGTCCAACATTTGGTCAATGAAGGGTAATGGAAAATGGTCTTTTTGGGTAGCTTGGTTAAGCTTCCTGTAGTCCATACATATCCTCCAACCTGATACAATCCTAGTGGGTATTAATTCATTTTTCTCATTGGTTATCACAGTAACTCCTCCCTTCTTGGGTACACATTGTACTGGACTGACACATGTACTACTAGCAATAGGATAGATTATGCCAGCATCAAGCCATTTCAAGATTTCCTTTTTCACAACTTCTTTCATCATAGGATTGAGTCTTCTTTGAGGCTCAACTGAGGTGAAATCTTTGTTTTCTAAAATGATCTTATGCTGACAAATGGTAGGGCTTATGCCCTTTAAATCAGCAATGGTCCATCCTATGGCCTTGGTGTGTAGTTTCAACATGGCAATCAGTTGTTCCTCTTGATCAGATTCTAAAGATGCTGAGATAATGACTGGCAACTTCCCTGGATCTCCTAAAAAGGCATATTTCAGATGTGAGGGAAGTTGTTTCAATTCTAAGTCTGGAGCACATTCTATAGAAGGAACAAGCGTTTTCCTATCCTCACTATGTAAAATTTCAACAGCAGAGGTAACCTGGATTTCTTCTAATTCCTCAAACTCTGCTGTATATTCCTCACTATCAGACTCATCAATTCCCAAGACCTCCCCAAAACTTTGGTCTTGACACCAAGATTCAATCAAACTTAATGTAGAACATTCTTCTTTCTCTTCAGGATATCTAAGGGAATCCAACACATTGAAAGTTACTTGTTGGTCTTGAACTCTCATGGTGAGTTCACCCTTTTGGACATCTATCAGAGTTCTACCTGTTGCTAGGAATGGTCTTCCTAAGATAATGAGAATGTCTTTGTCAGCTTCAAAATCTAAGATGATAAAGTCTGCTGGGAAAATAAATTTATCAACTTGGACAAGGACATCCTCAATCTTACCTTTTGGCCAAGCTATGGACTTATCTGCTAACAAGAGTGAAACAGTGGTAGGTCTAGCCTCACCTATACCTAAAGTGTTGAAAACAGATAAAGGCATAAGGTTTATGCTGGCTCCTAAGTCACATAGGGCTTTTCCTACTTCCTTTCCTCCTATGGAACATGGGATTGTGAAAGTCCCAGGATCTTTCAGCTTCGGAGGGATTTTGCTAGACAACATTGCACTGCACTCTTCTGTCAGAGCTACAGTCTCATACTCATTCAACTTTTTCTTTTTGCTTAAAATGTCTTTTAAAAACTTTGCATAATTTGGCATTTGTTCAATGGCTTCCACCAAAGGTATGTTGATATGCAACTGTTTAAAAACATCTAAAAACTTTTTGAATTGCAGTTCATCCCTTTGATTCCTTAATCTCTGGGGATAAGGAACATAGAGAGGAACCGGAGTAGGAGTTGAAGTCTTTTGAGGAGTAGGTGTTGGGACAGTCGGTGAGATTTTGTCTACCTTAGCGGATGGTGTAACTTTAACTGGTTCCACAGGTCTGTTTTCACAAGGACTTTTGGGACTGTCACCAGATTGTGACACATCCAAAACAGTCTGCTCATCTACTTTTTGATCTTCCTTGGGTTCATTTGGGAACAATGTTGGATAGTCTGATCTCTTTGGAATGGGTGCAGCAGTAATGGGCCCAACAGTGTCTTCAGGCCCAATGCTTACACCGGCTTGAGCAGAATCTGAAACTGTGTTTTTCTTTTCAGGCTCTGCTTTGTCTGTCTTCAGCTCTTTTTGAATATTTTCTGGTAAGTCCTGTCTACTTCTTAATGTCACTGCTTTCACATGTTCTTTTCCATTTCTCTGAGGTGTTTCTGTATCACTAGGGAGAGAACCTGAAAGACGTTTCCTAATTTCCAAAGCCATTTGACCCACCTGGGTCTCCAGATTTTTAATTGATGCCTGTGTTTGGGTCATGAATGCTTTCATCATTGCTTCCAAAGAAGTAGATGAGTCGGCATGCTGGTTTGACTTTTGTTGATAACCAGGTTGATTATTCTGAAAATTCCCATGTTGGTTATTTTGAGGTCTGTGATAAGACTGTTGGTGAAAATTTTGTTGTCCTTGCAACTTTGGTGGTGGTGGATTTTGGGCAGGACTGTGCCAAGAAAAGTTCGGATGGTTTCTCCACTCAGGATTGTAAGTTTGAGAAAAAGGTCCACCTTTGTTGTTACTACTGACATAATTCACTCTCTCGGGATTTCCAGGACAGTGTTCAAAGTGATGACCCTCTCCACAGTAGGTACACTGTATAGATTGCACAGTAGGGGTAGGTGATACAGTATTAACTTGCACAGCGTTAAGATTTTTGATTAAAGATGCCATGTCGGCCAGCTGTGAAGATAATAATGCATAAGCATCTGTGTCCTGTACCCCTGCTGCTTTTCTAGGTAAAGCACGTGGATCAGCCCATTGACCATTGTTGTTTGAAATTCTTTCAAGAATTTCATATCCTTCATTGTAGGTACAAGCTGTGAAAGCTCCGTGTGCAGTAGCATCGAGCATTTGTTTAGCAGTAGTATTTAAACCACTGTAAAACGTCTCTAGCTGAATGCAGTACGGAATGCCATGATGAGGGCATTTTCTCAACAGCTCTTTATACCTATCCCATGCATCAGGAACTGCTTCATCGTCCATTTGTCTAAAGGTACATATTTCATTTCTGGACTTAGCATTCCTCGTGGGTGGAAAATATTTTTTCAAAAACTTTTCTGCCATTTGGGTCCATGTAATTATAGAATCTGGTTTCAACGAGTTGTACCAAGACCTTGCTCTATCTCTTAAAGAATATGGAAAAAGTTTTAATTTTAGAGCATCGTCTTGTACACCAGGTAGTTTAAAAGAATCTGTAATTTCCATGAAAGACCGAAGATGAGAATGAGGATCTTCAGCTGGCAAACCAGCGTACTGGCCGTTAGTTTGCAACATCTGAAACATTATCGGTTTTAATTCAAAATGGTGGGTTTGCAAAGTTGGTTTAAGAATTCCTGGATGTAACTGGGTTAAAACCGGAACAGCGTAAGACATAATACCACCATCTTTGGAATTTGCTAACCGAAAAATGTTTTGTTCCTCGTCATCAGTATTTATTGGCGGTTCATTCGGATCATCACGATTGTTCAAATTTTCGCGATTATTTAAATCTTCGCGATCATTTAAATTCTCGCGATTGTTGGGAATGTCTCTATCTTGATTTCTTCGATTATTAAGATTTTCTCGATTATTTTGACGCCCATTTTGATTTGGTATTAATTCCTCATCCGTCATATATTCATGTTCAGACATTTCGGAAGAATTTAAAACTAAATTAGCCTTTTGAATTCTTCTTCGTTGTCTAAATGTCCGTTCAATATCGGGATCGAGTTGGAAAAAATCACCGTGTGGCAATCTTGGCATGCACTTTTTTTTTTTTTTGATTATTTTTTTTTTTTCAAAATAGATGGAAGAAAAACTTGATTTTATAAACCTTACTTAGAAAGAAAAACTTTTAGCGTGCTTCCCCGGTAACGGCGCCAAAAACTTGTTGCGACCTTTTCGTGTTTACACCCTTTTTAAAATGCAAGAAAATAGATCTCGACGCAAGTATACATCTTAATCTACTGCCGTCTGTTAACAAGTAATAATGGTACAAAGTACCGAATATCGATCCCACAGGGAAGCGTGGAAAAGTTCTCCTCGAAAGTCGGGTCTGTAAAAGCGAGTTTCAGATGGCGAATTCGAAAACAATATTTTTGATTGGGGGTTTTGATTAACACTAATTGAACAATTAATTAAAAAGAAGTACACGGTACAAAGCTCTGTTGGGATAAAATGAATAATTGGTTAAAATGATGAGACCGCATTCCTTTGTTATCTTAAAGTTGATATTTTATGTAACTTAAAATAAGTCGTCGTACAATAAACCAGTTGTCAATTGATTAAATGCAGTCCACCATAAAATATAACTTTAATTTAAATAACTTCGGACAATCATGCGATACGAAACACCGTTTTAACTGTTGATCAGTCTCGGTCCCAACTTAACTTCGTACAGATTATAAATATCAAAGAAACAGTAAATGTAAGTTTAACTAAAATAGGTGGTTGGCGTTTTCAAACAATCAACGATTAAAAATCGTAGGAGTGTTGTGCCCTTAACCTTTCTAAAAGAGATGGTCGGCGTTTTCAAACAATCAACGATAAAAATCATAGGATTGTTGTGCCCGTAACTTCTCTTTGGACAATGAAATAAAGTTGCGTAAACTAAAAGACTGAAAGTAAATAACGGAAATTAAATTGCAGAAATTAAATGACGGAAAGTAAAAGACAAAAGATTAAAGTACATAAATTAAATTGCAGAAATTAAATTGCGGAAATTAAAATGCGTTAAAATAAATAACGGTAAAGTAAAATGAGAATTATAAAGCTAAGACGGAATAAAAAATGAAGATGGAAAATCTTGTTTCAAATGTGAGATTTGAGCTTGAAGACTTCATGACTTTTTATCGACGTAAAGGAAACTAACTAACGTGCGAGTGATTTTTATAAAGTTGGAAACATAAAACAGATTTAATAACTACAACAAATCGTGAACCAACAAAAGTTGGGAATCCGAAATTATTTTCCGGACTTCCGATTTGTAATAGAACTAAAGCCGTAATGAAACAAAAAATAAAAACCAAAGCGTATCGAACCAACGAGGTTTTTGGATTGTAGCGAGAATACGTGCAACTTCCACAAAATGATCACGAGATATCGTAACTTGAAAAGGAGAATGACTTATATTTATATAATTGAGAACCAAATTGAATCATGAGCCAATGTTTTACCAAACACTAATGGCTCAATTCTTCAATTCAAATACAAAAGAGGGTAGAGAGGAAGATGTAGAAATGTCTAGGTTCAATGTACCTAGAACATTTCTACCAAAAGATGGAGCATACGTATGATGTTTTCCCAAGAAGTAGGCAAGTATGAGATATGGTATCTTTGTTACTTGCACAACACATCTATTTATAGGCTAAAACAAGGCAAGTAATGGGCTAAAAGTTATAAAGGCTTTTAAGCCTTTCACAAAAATTCTACACGGCCCAACAATTTCGGTCCATGTGTTTGCATCCCAATAGAAATCCAAGTCCATCATTTAGCCCTTCAAAAAAATCTCGGCTTCTAGCCCAATAGAAAACGCTCCATCTTTCCAGCTCGTTGTGTTGGTCCAAAAAGGGGAAGTCAATTGTCGTTTCTGCGTCACTACTTGATTTTGACTTCCCGCGACCTTCGCATCGATCCTAAAATAACGATACATAAAAACATGAGATTTATGCAATGCTTATTTAAAATAAACCACTAAAAACGGCCAACTACACTAAATATTTATTTTAGACAATAATTACTAAAAATAAGCAAAAGGACTCAATGGGGAAATAAAAATTTGCTCAAGATTATAAAAACGAGTTAAAAATAGGGTAAATAAAATTACCCTATCAGATGCGTTTTCTCTTTTTTCAAAAAAAAATCGATTAACCAAGGTACAATATATTACATATAATAATATAATTAAATCAAAAAATATTCAATATTAGGCTCATTTCGAAGGTATCGATGAGACGATTATAATGGTGTTATTTGTTAAAATTAAAAATTATTTTTTTAACGTGTTTTAGTTAATTTATGCTTATATGTGTTAATATAATAAAAATGTAAAACGTAAAATATAAAACCAAAGGTATAAAGTAAATAAATAAAAAAGTTCAGGGACCAAAATTGTAACTTTAAATTGAAAAATAGAAAAAAGTACAATTTGTGAGTGTTTAAGGGGGTATGGTTTTTTTAAAAAGTTGCCGGGGGGGGGGGGGGGGGGGGGGATAGAATTCCCCTTTCATAAAAGTAAAGTACATGTCCCCAAGAAGGGAAGGACATCCCAGAAGAGGTACTGCTTGCAAATATACCAGGTACCATGAGAGCATCTATAATTATGGACCTTATCAAAAGTCCATAACTTTGTCATATCAGTTTTCTCTCTTTGTCATATAAGTTTTTTCTTTCCTACATATTTTATAAACCTTTCACTTCCAATCATGGACCGGTTCATAGTTTATATACTAAAATAATAATAGTAATAATAATAATGACTTATTATAATTAAAAGACAATAATAACTAATTATAAAATAAAAGCTATATTCATAAAAAAAATAAAAACTAAATATATAATAGTTAAGAATTACTTGTTATAATTAAAATACAATAATTAAAGTTACAACAAAAAATTATTTATTATAATTAAAGATAACAATTAAAAATTATTATAATAATAATAGTTGTAATAATTAAAATTATATTATTATAAATGATCAAATTTAGTTTTAGAATTAAAAAAAAAAAGAGAAGGGATAAACCGGTTCATGCAGAGGAACCTGGTCCATGCCACATGACATAAACCACTTCTCTCCAATGGTCACCAAAAGAAAAGAAGTGGTTCTTGATGATGAGGTGACTTTCATCGACTTCCCATTGGGGGTGCCCTGAGACCACCCACTAGAATATGATTTTTTAAACCATTTTTTAGTGCTATAATGAACATTTTGTTAAGAAGAAATTATGGTGGTTGTGGCAATGATTTTTTAATAGGAAATAGGTTTTTGGTAATTGTTATATTAGAATGGAATTGATCGGTGCATCTCATTCTAATGTGCACCCATTTCTCATTCAATGGTTGATAACCACTTCTCATGTTAACCTCAAGTTCTCACGGTTGATATAGGGTTGGGTTCCGGTGAGAAGTTGCGGTTTACGTGAGAAGTGGTTATCAACCGTTGGATAATAAATGAATGCACTTTAGGATGAAATGTACCGACATGCACCAGATCAATTCCCTTCTAAGGTGCAACTCATAGGAGAACATGAGATTAAAAGTGATCAACGGTTTAGATCCACTTCTTACGCTTCTCACGTTAACCTCAATTTCTCACACGATCCCTCCCCTAATGGTTGTGTTCCAGTGAAAATTCAGTTAACATGAGAAGTGTGATAAATGGTTATATATATATATATATGGTTGTGTTCCAGTGAGAAATTCAGTTAACATGAGAAGCGTGATAAATGGTTATCAAGCGTTGGATGCACATTAGAATGAGATGCACTGAGATAAAATGCAGCAAGATACACCAGATCAATTCAATTATGAAATAGAATTCATGGGTGAGTTTGAGATTATAAGTGATCAAGGGTTCAGATCCAAAATTATATAATATATATAATAAATAATTTAAAGATCTCATTTTTTGTTATTTTACATGTTTATTAGCTAGTTTTTGTCAAACATGATTTATTTATCAACTACGAATTAGTTTATCAGCCAACAACTAACTTATCAACTAGTATACCAAACATAACTTTAGATAAAAAAAAAAGTCATGTAAAACAATACCTTACAGTAAAAATTCTCACGATTATTACAATATATAAGGTTCTCATTTAATTAAGCCCATACTATCAACAATGTTTGTATAAAGCAACTTAAGCAAATTCCCTCGTTTAGTCATAATACAAGATTTCTCAAGAGTAGTCAACACCAATGGGGGAAAATGAAATAACACCCCTCCGATGAAAGAATCCGTCTTGCAAGCAACTACAAAGGAACGCAAGGAAAATATGATTGTATCAGTATCTCTATGCAACCAAACTTTTAAAAGATGTTCCATAATGTAACTGAATCTGGTCTTCCTGATATTAGTATGAGATATCAAATTATTTCACAATTTTAAATATCACATGCCCTATTTATTAAGTTGTACTATGGATGCATAAGAAAAACCTTGACAACTTATTCATTGAATGGAGAAAAAGAAAATTATAGTATAGGATGAGAAATGTAAAACGATTTTTTGTTCATTATATTAGTATATAGTTGGTATTAATGGGAATGGGAATGGAAATGGGATGATCGAGCCCATTACTCTTTTCTAATTGCTACGTCTATGTCTCTAGATGATATATATTTAAATATGTGATATTAAATGCTTTTTTTAATTATTAAAGAAAATGAGGGGATATTAAATTTATGGTTAAATATTTGATGGGGGGGCGGCGTGAGACGATGACCGAAAACCGTTGAGACCGATTGTTAAAAAAGTAGTGAATTATTGTTATCATAAGTAGCATTTAATTGATCCAGCAATACGTGACGTGATAGATGGAAATTAATACGTGATGAAGAAACATTTAAATTAAGGGGCTGTTTGTCAGTTGCTGAATAATTTGGTGCAGAATGATTAAGAGACTCTTATGATATAGTGCAAAATGAAATATGATTGTTTGGTAATTATTCAGAATGAAATCAGGACGCTTAATGGTTAATGGAGACCCAAGATACAAAATCATTCGGAGGGTTTTGGAATCATTAAGAGACATTTTTTTTTTGTCAAAGATGATTCACCTCTTAACGCTTCAGAAGTTGCTTCTTAATGGAACTATTAAAAGGTAAACAAACAGTCCCTAAGACGTGGTTTACTAAATATTCATAGTGATAAATGTTTATCGTATAATTTATTTTACCAGATGAATATGGGAAAAGTCGAGAAATCTTATCTAATAGTGGCAGATACACCATATAATTAGAGGGGGGAAGGGCCCCCATTAAAAGATAAAAAATAATGGAATTTTATTAGATTAAAAATATATTTTTTAAAGTTTCTGTTATAGTTCCCCCCAGTAATTTCTTATCTGGGACCCCATCAATTAAAAAAATACATCAAAATCAACCAAAAAGCACACTCGGAATCAATTAAAAAAACCGAAAAAGCCTCAAAGTCGACAAAAAAAAAACTTTGAAATCCCTTGAAATCAACCAATAAAACTTTAAAAATCTCTCAAAGCGTATAATTGGGTTAAAAACATATCGGACGACTTTACATGCCTTTAATCTACCTTGAAGGTGCCTCCACTAGGAAAAAGTTCTGGATCCGCCACTGTTATCTAGTAAGAGCAATGATAAGGATGAATAATCTTACCCGTTAAATGATGGTGACGACTCTTACCCTATAAGTACTTACCGGGTAAAATGTTGCATATGAATTTGTTCATAGTCTTATCCGATAAAATAAGTTATAGTGTTGACTCTTATTTTTAAGCACTTACATTACATAGTAAACATTTAGATAAACAGTCCCTAAATAGATAATCAAAGTTTTTATAGTTTAGAATCTCTATCAAAAATCAAAATCGCAAAGCTAAGAAGATCAATTTAGAAATATTTCTTGTTGGGATGTTTATCAACTTCATGTGCTTTGATTTTTGAAAAAATCATTATGTATTGTGCGTGTATATATATGGCAATAATTAAAAAAAAAGAAAATGTTTTAAATTCGTGAGAACCAATCTAAAATTACTTTTTACATAACTCTTTTTATCTAAAGTAATGATTTAAAATATTATTTCATACCGGAAGCGTAGTCGTACAATTCAGCGAAATACATCACGATTTTAATGTTTTATTTTATTTTTTTTATCGATTTACAGTACGATTTTTGATGATTTTGAGAAAGTGATAATGTTTTTTTTATAAATTTGCCTAATTTAGGTTTAATAATATAATGTTTTTTATATAAAAAAAATTAAGTATTTTGTTAGAATTCAATGATTATCTTATATATTTTAATGACATTTAGAAAAAATAACCAATTACATATTTAATAATATAATTAAAACAAATTTATCTATACTATCTATACTATATCATAAAAGAGGTATAAAAAACTCTTAAAAATAACTCATTAAGCATTATGTACTATTATTTAATGCTAATATACTTAAAATCTCTTAAAAAACAACTAATTAAGCAATATGTACTACTTTTAAATGCTTTTAACTCTAATTAATAAATTCCATTCTTATCCCCCAAAATCCTTATCTCTAATCCCCAAACTCTAAAATTATGAAATTTGAATTCTGATAAACATAATTAAAACAAGATAAACATCTTAATGTAAATATAAAAAATTTAAAATATATAAGATACTTAATGAATTTTAACAAACTACTTAATTTTTTATATAAAAAAATTATATTATTAAGCTTAAATTACCCATTAAGCATTATGTACTATTATTTAATGTTAATCTACTTAAAATCTCTTAAAAAACAACTAATGAAGCAATATGTACTACTTTTAAATGCTTTTAACCCTAATTAATAAATTCCATCTTTATCCCCCAAAATCCTTATCTCTAATTCCCAAACCTTAAAATTATGAAATTTTAATTATGATAAACATAATCAAAACAGAATAAACATCTCAATTTAAATATAAAAAATTTAAAATATATAAGATAATTAATGAATTTTAACAAACTACTTAATTTTTTTATATAAAAAACATTATATTATTAAGCCTAAATTAAACAAATTTATTTTAAAAAAAACATTATCACTCTCTAAAACCATCCAAAATCGTACTGTAAATCGATAAAAAAATACATAATCAAAACAGGATAAACATCTCAATTTAAATATAAAAAATTTAAAATATATAAGATAATTAATGATTTTTAACAAATTACTTAATTTTTTTTTATATAAAAAACATTATATTATTAAGCCTAAATTAAACAAATTTATTTAAAAAAAAAAACATTATTACTCTATAAAACCATCCAAAATCGTACTGTAAATCAATAAAAGAAATAAAAAATTAAAAGAAAACATTAAAATCGTGATGTATCTCGCTGCATTGCGCGGGTACGCTTCTAGTATTATAAAGATGACATAAAAAATTCTTAAAAACAAGTCTTAAAGCTTAATGTACAACTATTTAATGTTAATTACTTAAAAAACAACCATTAAAGCTATATGTACTACATTAATGCTATTTATTAATTTTCAATCATTATCTCTAACCATTTTAACTTTCCTAAAATCATTTCCCACTTTAACTCCCCTAAAATAACTCTCAGCATAATTAAATATAGAATAGAAATCAAATTTTAAATATAAAATATAATTAAAAAAATCTAACAGAATATTTTATAAAAAAATATATATTATTAAACCAAAATAAATTACATTATATTATTAAGTCTAAATTAAACAAATTTATATAAAAAAATCATTATCAATCTCTCACAACCAACCAAAATCGTAATGTAAATCGACAAAAAATAGAAAATAAAATAAAACGTTAAAATCGTGATGTATCTATCGGCATTGCGCGAGTACACTTCTAGTAGTAATATAATATATTAATTAATAGTGATACATGAAAATGTCTGTATAAAAGGAAGATCATGCACATACCAAATTGGTGGGTGTTTTGATATTTGTAAATTAAGAGATTTTTAAAATCTTGCATAAAATTATGGTACTTTGTGCCTAATAATTTGTATTTAAGAGCTTTTTTTATCCGTGTTTTATAATATAATATATAGATATGTTTGTGTTTATATTGTAAAAAAAATGTAAGTTTTTTTTTGGTTCACATAATGAAACGAAAAATACACATAAAAAGATTTCATAATATGAAACAAATAAATGTGAAACTGTCATATTATGAAACAAATATATGTGAAACAATACTTTAAATAATAGTTTATTGATAACAAAAAAATCATTTAAAAATATTGTTAGTCGATTCTCACGAATCACAACTTTATATGGTTCTCATTTTATTTGTCATATATATATATAGGGTCAGGTTCACGTGAGACCAAGTTGTTTTCGTGAGACCGCGTGAGACCAAATCTTAGAACATGAAATCTCACACCGAAACACTGTGAAGGTAAAAAACATTCGAATCTTCATAATGTAATCACACTATGAAGGTAAAAAAAACCTAAACCAAGTTAAAAAAAAATAAACCTTCACAGATAAAAGACTGTGAAGGTATATCCGAACCTTCACAGTGAAGATGCTGTGAAGGTAAAAAAAACGAACATTCATAGCGAAAAACACCGTGAACGTAACATTTACGGTGTTTCCCTATGAAAAGTTCGATTTTTTTTACATTCACAGTTTTTTGGTGTGAAGTTTCATACTTTAAAGTTTCGTCTCACCGGTCTCACGGAAACTGTTTGGTCTCACGCGAACTTAAGTCTCTCTCTCTCTCTCTCTCTCTCTCTATATATATATATATATATATATATATATATATATATATATATACCTATATGATTTTGTATGTACCCAGTCGTTCTCGTGTTTTCTTAAATAGATATTGTTCTCGTACGAACTCACATCTCTCTCTCTCTCTCTTTCTATATATATATATATATATATATATATGTATGTATATGGTATGGTTTAAAGAAAAACGCTAAATAAATGGAAAAACCATGAAAAAATGGATGAAAATTTATATTAACATGGATGTCAAAGCAGTGGCAGAACACGAGTAAGATAACCAAGGGGGCCGGATAATATCATAAAAACACAAAGGGTTGAAGATGATATTACGAAAACGATTGGTTTGTATTTTTTTAGGCTATGTGTAATTGTGAGAATATGGAAGTTTATTTTGATTTTTTATATAATTACTAGAAGTGTACTCGTGCAATGCAGCGAAATAAATCACGATTTTAATGTTTCATTTTATTTTTTTGTCGATTTACAGTACGATTTTGGATGGTTTTGAGAAAATGATAATGTTTTTTTTTATAAATTTGTTTAATTTAGGCTTAATAATATAATGTTTTTTATATAAAAAATTAATTATTTTGTTAGAATTCAATGATTATCTTATATATTTTAATGACATATAAAAAAAATAACAATTACATATTTCATAATATAATTAAAACAAAATTATAGTAATATAATATATTAATTAATAGTGATACATAAAAATGTCTGCATAAAAGGAAGACCCTGCACATACCAAATTGGTGGGCAGTAGTAATATGTATCTTGTGCTTTGATACTTGTAAATTAAGAGATTTTTAAAATCTTGCATAAAATGATAGTACTTTGTGCTTAATAATTTGTATTTAAGAGTTTTTTATCCGTGATTTATAATATAACTAGAAGCGTACTCGCGCAATGCAGCGAGATACATCACGATTTTAATGTTTATTTTTATTTTTTGTTTTTTATTGATTTACAGTACGATTTTGGATGATTTTTATTGAGTGATAATGGTTTTTTTATATATAAATTTGTTTAATTTAGGCTTAACAATATAATGTTTTTTATATAAAAAAAATTAAGTAGTTTGTTAAAATTCATTAATTATCTTATATATTTTAAATTTTTTATATTTAAATTTAGATGTTTATCCTGTTTTAATTATGTTTATCAGAATTCAAATTTCATAATTTTAGGATTTGGGGATTAGATATAAGGATTTTGGGGGATAAGGATAAAATTTATTAATTAGGGTTAAAAGCATTTAAAAGTAGTACATATTGCTTCATTAATTGTTTTTTAATTGAGTGATAATGTTTTTTTATATATAAATTTGTTTAATTTAGGCTTAACAATATAATGTTTTTTATATAAAAAAAAATTAAGTAATTTGTTAAAATTCATTAATTATCTTATATATTTTAAATTTTTTATATTTAAATTGAGATGTTTATCCTGTTTTGATTATGTTTATCAGAATTCAAATTTCATAATTTTAGGGTTTAAGAATTAGAGATAAGGATTTTGGGGGATACTGATGAAATATATTAATTAGAGTTAAAAGTTTTACAGGTAGTACATTAGGTTTGTAGTTATTTTTAAGAGATTTTAAGTAGATAGTTTTAAATGATAGTACATAAAGCTTAGTGAGTTGTAATTAAGAGTTTTTTATGTCATCTTTATAATATAGTATAGACTAGTGTTGGGCCCGTGCATTGCACGGAAGGATAAATTTTTTGTTGGAATATTGAACCGAGTTAAAATGAAAAGTAATTTCTCTGTTAACAGTTAATGAAATACAATGTGAAAAACAAATGTATTTTCATAAGTGGTTAATTTGCATACATTCTTAATGGTTTGTTGTTATGAGTTTGTGCAATAATATTGGTAATCGTTTTGTATTATATTATTTAAAACTCAAACGACATGTCTCACAACATATCACTATTATTGAAATAATTATAAATATACAAATTAGTTGTTCAACTTGCAAGACAGATCCCATTAAAAATCCCAATAGCAAGCTATTATAGTAATTTTTTCCTATAAAAATATGATTAATATTAACTCTATAATTTGTCATAAATGCATCGTTCATCTTATAAAGCTATTATAGTAACTGTTACCGCATAAAAAAAATAAGATTATCAACTCTATAAGTTATCAAAAATGCATTATCTTCTTTCTCTCTCTCTCTCTCACACACACACACACACACACACACACACACACACACATATATATATATATATATATATATATATATATATATATATTCACATCTTTCTTTCAATTTAACATTTTCTTATCAACTCCGATAACCAAAACCAATGCCATAGTATTAGTTGATAAAAATAAAGATATGTATATATATATATATATATATATATATATTATTCTCCTACTTCGAAAAATATGATTGTGGGTTTTGAAAAATATAAAAAAATCCTCAGTAAATAAAATAAAATATAAAAAAATAGTTTTTCAAAGAAACAAAAATATAGTGGAATACCTTTTGTTCAGTTGCAGGTTCCGCCATTGACACCCGACCGTTCGTCTTCTTCTTGTACTCGGATAATACATAGTGAAGTTATATATATTTATAGTGAATGTAGATAATATTTTAAAATCTTTTATTTTCATTTTCGATTGTACATTTAAATGTAAATATATTAAAAATATGGAAGAATATTTTTATATCTACATCGTTTCTATTTTATTTTCTTTGCACTTGGTTAATTTGGAAAGAATTGCGAAATATTTTTATTTTAAAAAATACGATAATTTATTAGTGTATCTCGTTATTTTTTATTTTTAATTCATATCAACCTTCTTTTTTCTTCTTTTAATGCTCGTGAAAAAAAATACGTGTAGATTTTATATTATGCTAATATAAAATACGTGTAGATTTTATAAAATAAAATATATTTTATATTAGCAAAAAAATACGGAAGAAAAAAGATTTTATATTACATCTCATTATGTAAAAATATTTTATAAAATAAAATATGGAAAAAGATTTTATAAAATAAAATATGGAAAAATCATTATGAGATTTAATATAAAAAAATTCGGATGAAAAAAGATTTTATATTACATCTTATTAATATAGATTTAAATGTAAAATCTACATTTAAAATAGATTATGCTAATATAAAATCTATTTTATAAAATCATCCACCAAAAAAATAAATATTTATATGAATAAATGAGTATTCATTCCACAAATAGATGATTATGTGAGATATTGTGTTTGGAAAGGTTGTACCAAAGCATTAAGAAATTATAAATTAAGTAATTGACTTTAATTAGTTGTAACTTGTGCTTAAAATGTTGTAATTAAGAGTTTTTTATGTCGTTTTTATAATATAGTATAGATATAGATTTGTTTTTATAAAAGGGTTTATATGAAAAAATAATTTGAAAATATTATTGACTTTATATTTTTTAAATATTTGCATACCAAAAAAAAACATGGAAAAATATTATTTACAATATAACTTTTATGTATAAAAACAAATTAATTCATAAATTTGAAATATAAAAGTAATAAAAAGAATTCGACTATAATGGTCTTTAACCCAAAACATGTTTTGTTTTTTTGTTAAAAATGATAGTTAAACCAATGAAATGATAATTAAACCAATTGAATTGAAACAAAAATCTTTGCATTTTGAAAATATCCCAACAATCCCAAAATTGTGCTTTACCTGGAAAAAGTGAAAAACGTGCTTTGAATAAATAGATTTAGCCAACACCCGTAAATTCCTGTCTGTGAAAGCCAATCGCGTCATGAGTGGTCTGTGCGGAAAATGGGAAGAATCGAGCCTTAGTGTACTCTGGGCGATAGTGCCCTGGGCACAATCGCCGGGCACAATCGCCAGCGGGGGTGTGCCCGCGGTACGTGTTGGGCGATAGTGCCCTGGCAAGCGGCTTTCAAACGGAGCTCGTTGGGTAAAATCTAGATTTAGCCTAAATCTAGCAAGGTGAGTTCAAGTTGATTTGTGAAAACGGTGTACATGCCAAAATGTCCATTTCAAGTGTCTATGTGTTTTACATGAAATTATCAAATATTGGAGTATTTGCTAATCTTTGATTTGTTGAAGTATTTAACTCTATAAACTTTGTATAACGCCACATTTGAGATTTTTGGGTTTTGATATATGTGTCATAAATGAACGTGTTTTGAAGTCTTATTGCATAAATGGATCTTTGGTCAAAGAAATACGTTTTTAAATTTTTGTCGGATTTTATGCATCGTTCATGAAATAGAATGTTTTATAAAGTATTACTTGCACTTTTATGTGAGGTACTTGAAAGAATGTTTATAGTCTCATTTTATGATTTTCATTCTTATCAGCTGTTAAATTTGGAAAATGCATATTTTGTGTTACGAGGCACTTGGAAGATATAAGAGTATAAGTTCATTTGGAAAATAGGTTGCCTCAACTAATGTTGAGTTTCAAACTAATCTTACTTTTAGTCGTGGTGTTTGCATATCCGTTGGTCGAGTGCGTTTTATCGTATTCTTATTTTATTTTATCAATGGGTCAATGGGTGCTAAGCCTGCGGCTTGGTATTTTTATTTGATTTGGAGCCTTTGGACAATTGTCCAGTTTTGGTAGCTCGACTTCGAGCCTTGTTGGCAATTTTGGATGAAGCTCGTTAGGTATCGGGTGCGATGTAAGTCCTACGAGCTGCACGTTAGGTATCGGGTGCGATGTAAGTCCTTCGTGCTGCACGTTAAGGTACCGGGTTGCGGTATAAGTCCTTCGTGCTCAAGTACTACGATATTAGATGAGGGGCTCGACATAGGGACCCGACGGGGTTGAACTCGAGTTTCCGTGGGTGTACGTTTAAAGCTACTGAGCCTGACATCTCTTGCGTGTACTTTTGTTTATATGACTAGTAATAACAACATAAAATGAGCTTACTTTGTGGACCGCCACATTTTATGGAATCGGGAATCCCCCGTCACCGAAAGGTGTTGTTTTTGGATATTGAGTTTTATTATCCAAGTTTCGGTGACGTTTTGTATAATTGGGTTTTACCCATGATTTATGGGTTGAGTATTATCCCCCACCCGTGTTCGGGGTGTTTTGGGATATAAGGTTTAACCGTATCTTCATAAATGGAGAGTTCAGTCTACACTTACGTTTTTATCATTATCTTTGAAGTAGTTGGTTTGGAAAACGTTTTAATTGGTATTCTTTACCTAAAATGCATATTGTTGAAAATGAGTCGTTTTCACATGTAAGACGTATCATATTGAAGAACTATAACTTTTAACCGCATTCTTTCTTTTAAACGATTATTTTATATATGATGAAAACTCTTGAGCTCACTAGGCGTTAAGCCTAACCTTTTTATTTGTCGGCATGTGCATCAGGTTCCAGTTGGGGTTAGTTCTAGCAGCCATGAAGAGTTGAGCCGTAGCTTTGTGCAAATGTAAGTAGTTGGTGAAGTCTTCCGCAATTTTGGAGATAGTGACTATTATGGGGTTTTAGTAGCACGCGTTATTATCATAGGCTTTTGTATAGAATGAATGTTTGTATTGAGGTTAAATCTTAATTTGTGGTTGTAGATAATTCCTTTATTGATATATTTAGAAAATTTTAATTAAGTTGTTATTTCCAGATTTGAGGGTGTTACAATGACCATTTCACAAAACAAAATACAAAATATAACGAGTAATATGATACTCATTGAAGTATGTGTAACAACTCAAACAAATCTACGAAGCATACCATTAATATAAGAAGTTTACGTCAAAAACGACCCCAAGACAACAATTAAATTCTTCAAGGTTTGCGAAAAGGCAACCCATTACAACTGAGAATAAAAGGAAAATATGCTAAAAGGAGGTCTTCTATTCCGGCACCCAATCACACCTTCTCCTTACCCTTGCCCGAGCCTCCTACCTCACGGCGACCTGAAAATGTTTTTAGTTTTTGAAAAAGCGAGGGTTAGGCCGAAAGTCTAGTGAGTCCCCTCCAAAACACAGTTCGAAATACATGATTCATAAAAGTTTATAATAAAAACTCAACCCATTCAACTTTGTAAACATAATCACGTTCAAAAACTCACTTCCGGCACACACTACTGTTGCTCGAAAGTAATGGCGTGTCTGACTCATACTGCCTTAGCTGGGTCACACCTCCCAATTGGCATAAACGGGACACCCCCCGGTACGAGCACAGGCGGGCTACCCCCCCGACTTTGGCCATACAGCTCACAACAATGTATGCATACATTTAACCAACAGTAAAAGCAAATACCACGTTTAAAAGAAAGCTCACGTATATAAAGCTTATGTAAATTAAGATACGCTTTAAAATAACTTCCACATGTCTTAAACCGCTTTAGCACACATGCATCAATAGCTTCAAAATCATATGAGGTTTTAGTTCAGAAAAACTCACATTTGGTCCTTGTTTAAATTTGCGTTCTAGCGATCTCACAACCTACGATAACATCGATATGCCGGTAAGACACCCCGTAGGAAAGATAACTAACAAGTGTCTCTCTCTCTCTCTCCCTCTCCCTCTCTCTCTCCCTCTCCCTCTCTCTCTTTCTCTCTTGAATTAAACAACTACACTCCCAAATTGGACTACCCAACTCAGACACTGGACAGAAAGGTCCTCAACCGACTCCCAGAGTTACACCGCCCGGGTAACACAACCCCGGGCTCCCCACCTCCCGGTCGCCCGGGTTCCCAATCCCCCCGGGCTCCGCCGCCTCCTGGGGCCACGGCCCGGGTTCCTCGGCTTTCCCTGGGTTACACGACCCCCCACCCCGGGGTTCCCCGTGTCCCGGGATCAACCACCCCGGGGTCTCGTTGACTGGGACGCCCCCAGTACACCCCACCGGGATTACGACCACCACCGAGCGCTCGTCTCCCGAGTTCACCCGGTCGTAAAATTTCACCCGAAGGTGATTAAGGGTTCTGCGCGAATCCCGAACCTTGAATAAAACCCTAAACTCCTAATCTCACAGATTTAAATTAACAAATTGTAAAGGATTTGTACCCCAAACATCAAAGATCAAACTAATAACATCTCGAATCATTAAAATGATCTTAAGGAACAAAAATAGGGTTTCCAATTCATTTCTTAATCAAGCCTAACAATAAATCAGACTCCACCCATTAAAGACAGGTCTTACTCAATCTACATAATCATAATAGGGAAGTATGGACTTAGAATATTACCTTGGGATAAGTTAAAATGCCAAATCCTTCAAAATCTTTCTCTTCTTCAATCTCCTCCCCGCGACCTTGCTCTTGCTCTTTCTCTCAAACTTCTCCAGCCGCCAAAAATGATAGGAAAAATGGTCCTTTTTAGGGTTAAACCCCTTTTTGCTCAAATTTTCACTTTAGCCCCTCCAACTAACGACTTTCAAGATCTTACACCCAAATTCAAAACTTAATCAAATTTTCAACACGATTATTACAATATCCCTCCCTCAAAAGAATTTCGTCCCCAGAATTCCTTCGTTGAACAGGCTGGGATATTGAGATCTCATGTCCGTCTCCAGCTCCCACGTCGCCTCTTGCCCCTTGTGGAATTTCCATCGCACCTTCACCAGACGGATCTCTTTATTCCTTAATTTCTTGACTTTGCGATCCAAAAATAACCACTGGTTCCTCTATAAAGCTAAACTTCTCATCCACACGCACTTCATCTAATGGTATTACCACATCGACTTCGGCTAGACAATTCTTCAAATTCGATACGTGAAAAGTTGGGTGTACGCCTCGCAGCTCATCGAATAAATCGAGTTGATAAGCTACCTCGCCTACACGCTCGTTGATCACAAAGGGTCCAACGAATCTAGGTTTCAACTTTCCTTTCTTTCCGAAACGCACAACTCCTTTCCAAGGTGAGACCTTGAGCATCACCTTGTCCCCCACTTGGAACTCTAATGGTTTCCTTCTCTTATTTGCGTACATTTTCTGGCGATCTTGAGTTGCTTTCAACCTTTCTCGAATCTGGTTCACCTTATCGGCTGTAACTTGCACTATCTCCGGGCCTGTCAATTATCGTTCTCTCACCTCGTTCCAACATCAGGGAGTTCTACACTTGCGTCCATACAATGCTTCAAACGACGCTACTTGAATACTGGCGTGATAACTATTGTTATAGGAGAACTCTATCAACGGTAGGTGGACTTCCCATGAACCTTTGAAGTCGATCACACATGCTTGAAGCATGTCTTCCAGCGTCTGTATGGTCCTCTCTCTTTGACCATCCGATTGTGGGTGATAAGTGGTGCTCAACTTGAGTTGCAAACCCAACTCTCATTGCAAACTTCTCCAGAAAGATGACGTGAATTGACCGTCCCGATCTGAAACTATAGACGACGGTACCCCATGCATGGACACTATCTCGTCTATATACAGCTTAGCCAATTTCTCTAGCGGATACGTCTCCTTAATCGGTAAGAAATGAGCTGATTTTGTGAGTTGATCCCCTATCACCCAAATGGCATCGTGTCCCTTAGATGATCGCGACAATCCATGAAAACTTCTTACTTCTGATGGTGATTTTGGCGCTTCCCAACCTTTGATAGCCTCAATCTTAGCCGGATCAACCTTAATCCCATCTCCCGACACCACGTGTCCTAGGAATTGCACCTCCCTCAACCAGAATTCACATTTCGAGAACTTGGCGTACAATTTTTCACGTTTAAGCAATTCCAATATCGTTCGCAGGTGTGACTCATGCTTACTCATGGACCGTGAATAAATCAGTATGTCGTTAATAAAGACAATGACACACTTGTCTAATGTAACACCCGTGATTTTGGTGAACCCTTAATTTATGCTTATCGGGTTAAGCCATGATTATAAATCTTATCCAAGTGGTGTTTGTGGATTTCAGGTTTGGATCGAGAGCACGTCGAGTCGAAAAGTCGGATTTTTAACCCTCGTTATACCCTGGATGACTGTGCTTGCGATTGTGACAAAAGTCACTCTCGCGGGGCATAATCGCGGCCCCTGTACCAAGAAGAGTGTGGGCTGGGCGACTATGCTCGCGATCGTGACATGTTGTCACTCTCACGGGGCATTGTTGCGGGACGTGTACCGCGGGGCTCCTACTTCGGGCGACTATGCCTGACGATTATGCCAAGGGCATAGTCGCATGTCATTATCGCCGACGGGTGCAGAGCTGCATAAAATTGCAATTTTCAACCTTCTTCCATTTCAACCTTCCCCCATTTCATTCTTTCCTCTCATAAACCGAACCCTAACCTTAAAAATTGAGTTTTGAGCCTCCAAGGTATATTTCTATGTCTTATGAAGGAATTCTTCACATCTTAGTGAGGATTTGGAATCAAGAGTTAAGAGGTCTTCAACTTACCTCCTTCACCAAGATATTCTCTAAGTTTTATAGGCTTTTACTCAAAACCTATTTGGTAAGTTCATCTCTCCCTCCTCTAAACCTTTATGTAAGATGATAATGCCTCATTGATGATTTCCTAGTGTTTGGTTTCTTAAGTTTTGGGTTGATGATTTTGGAGAAATTAGGTCAAAATTAGGGTTTTGGCCAAGTTTGGGATTTTTGAAGTAAAATGTTTGGGGAATGATTCTATATGGTTGAATATGTTTATTTATGGTTGAAATTTATGGATCTAGGTTTTTGGAGGTTTTGGCTTGAGGATTCAAGTTTCTTCAAAGAAGCTTAAAGTGGGGTAAAATCTAGATTTAGCATAAATCTAGCAAGGTGAGTTCAAGTTGATTTGTGAAAACGTTGTACATGCCAAAATGTCCATTTTAAAGTATTTCTGTGTTTTACATGAAATTATCAACTGTGAGTTATTTGGTAACATTTGATTTCTTGAAGTGTTTAGCTTTATAAACTTTGTAAAACACCCACATTTGGGATTTTTGGGTATTTTGATAAATAAGTCATGAATGAAGGTGTTTTAATAATTTATTCATAAATGAAGATTATTTGGGACAAAATACACTTATTAGTGTTTGTGAAATATGCATAATTTATATAATGGGACGTTTTGAAGGAACGGATGTGTGAGTCCTTTGGTTTTGGTTATTCCCGACTTTAGGAACATTTTAGAATTGGTAAACCTCTTAGTTTTGGGCCGAAGGCCAATGGTGATTTGAGAGACAAAGAATTTTGGGAGAAGACGTATTTTGGTTTTGAAACCCTATTGGCTCACGTATTTTAGTCAATCGTTCATTATGCCTTTTGGGGCTTGGTTTACACACAGATGGGTCTTTGGAACATTTGTCCAGTTTTGGTAGCTCGTTAAGGAGCCTTGGATGTATGATGTACTTAGTTGCATCTTCTTTGAGAGTTACATGTTTTGAATGCGTTAGTTCATTCGTTTGAGTCATGTAACGTTTTAGACTGTAATGCATTGGATCCATACGCATAAGAGTCAGTTTGAGTGGGATAAATATTCCCGTATTGTAACTTGAAATAGGCATGGGGTCTTCTGACCAATAATTGCAATTTTCTTGTGAACGAGCTTAACTGGGATGTTTTGGAATTCCAAGGTATAGACCCAGAGGGGTTGAACTTGAAGAGTGCACGAAGATTTACAAGGTACAGACCTAGAGGGGTTGAACTTGATGATTTTCCAAGCAATAGACATGGAGTTTTGAGCTTGTTGGTTTGTTAGCTATAGACCCAGAAAGGTTGATGTTAACGAGTGTTTTATCCCTAAGTGACGCTCATATAACATTGATAAGTGGCCTAACTTTGTGTGCCCGCCACATTCGATGGAATTCGGGTCTCCCCCGTCACCGAAAGGTGTTGTTTTGGGTATTGAATTTTATTATCCAAGTTTTCGGTGACGTTTTGTATATATGGATCTTATCCATGATTTCTGGGTTGAGTATTATGCCACACCCGTGCTTTTGGGTATTTCGGGATATAAAGTTTTATCCGTATTTCATAAATTGGGAGTTCAATTTCTATTCACGTTTTGAGTGAGTTTTGGGTTGGAATCTATTTACGAAAAAACATTTATATTGGAGTTTCTTTGCCTAAAATGCATATTATTGGAAAACGGGTCGTTTTCATATTTAAGACATATCAAATTGAAAGTTATGATTTAAATTGCATTACTCCTTTTTAACGATATCTTTATCCATGTTGAAAACTCTTGAACTCACTAGGCGTTAGCCTAACATTTTTATTTGTCGGCATGTGCAACAGGTTTCGGGTTGGGAATAGTTCTAATGACACTGAGCAGGGAGGAGTGCTAGTTTTGTGCTCGAGAAGGGATTACCTTAGTGAAGTCTTCCGCATTTGTTTTCAGGAAGAGCAACTTATAGTTGGGGTTAAGTAACACCCGATTTGGTCTGGTCCTTGTATAAGACTGGAATTTATATTTGTTGAGGTCAAATAGACAATTTTATTTTAAAGATTTACCTTTTACTTGATGTAATATCGAAATTTTAATTAGTTGCTCTAACCAAATTTGAGGGTGTTATATCTAAGAGTGGGATACACACTCTATTCATCAAGTCCATGAATACTGCTGGCGCGTTTGTCAACCCAAAGGGCATGACTAAGAACTCGTAGTGCCCGTATCTTGTACGAAAGGCAGTCTTAGGCACATCCTCCTCCCTCACCTTCAGTTGATGATAACCCGATCGCAGGTCTATCTTCGAAAAGTAGCTCGCTCCTTGCAGCTAATAAAAAAGATCATCAATTATGGGGAGCGAGTACTTATTCATGACAGTTACTTTATTAAGCTCACGGTAGTCTATGCACATCCACATAGACCCGTCCTTTTTCTTAACAAACAACACCGGTGCTCCCCACGGTGAGGTACCGGGGCGAATAAACCCCATGTCGAGTAGTTCTTGTAGTTGAGTCATCTTCTCCTTCATTTATGTCGGTGTCAAACGGTAGGGAGCTCTTGCAATAGGTGTCGCTCCGAGCATCAGGTCTATACAAAATTCCACTTGTCAATCCAGGGACAAAGTGGTTAAATCTTCCAAAAACACCTCCGGATATTCACTTACCACTGGAACCGACGCCAACCCCTTCTTCTCTTTCTTAGCGTCTAAAACGTACTCTAAGAATCCTACGCACCCCTTGCCCAGACACCGTCTAGCCTTGATCAACGAGATCAAACACGACTTTATGTTCCGACGGTCACCATATACTACTAACTCTTCCTTATCCGGTAAAGCTATACGAATCAACCTTTTATTGTAGACTATATTGGAATCATTAGACGCCAACCAGTCCATCCCCACGATAACGTCAAATTCCCCCATACCCATCGGATATAGTTGTAATGGGAACGAATGACCGTCGATGTCAATAGTACACCCTTCATATACTTCCTTCACCAAGACTCGACTATCATCTGCTACTTCCACCTCAAACCCAAGACTAAGTTTCTTAGGGTTCACACGTAATTTATGAACAAAGTTCGGTGCTTCCACTACTTCATCTGTTGTCATGTTAAACTCCCTCGCTCTTGCTCAACTGGGTTCCACTTTTCTTTCTCTTCCTTTTCCGCCAAATCCCCCGACTGCTCCCTTCTTCAGCTGTGGACAATCGGTTTTAATGTGATCTGGAGAACCACATTGATAACAAGTCCTCGACCCCTGTCAATCCCTAGCCATATGCCCTGTCTTCCCGCATTTAAAGCAACCTTCACGATCCATCAAGCATTCCCATTTATGCAGTCGGTTACCCTTACTGCACGGTTTGCTCTCAAACCTTGGTATCGCCCGCTGATCAGATCTGGCTCCCTTGAACTTCTTCGGGTCACGTACCGACCCTTCCCATTTTCTCTTCTCACCACCCTTCTCGATCATTTGGAGCGCTTTATCCTTCTCAGTCATCTCGGTTGCGTTAACGGCCGCTTGAAAGGTAGTAGGTTCTTGTGCGGCCGTTAGCTCCCGGATATTACTCCTCAGCCTAAACAGGTACCTATCCACCCGACGTTCTTCGTTCAACACATAAACTTCAGCAAAACGGGCCTTTTTGAGAAATTTTGTTGTATACTCTCGAACCATCATTTCCCCTTGCTCTAAAATCAGAAATTCCTCCTCTAGTTTCTTAACCGCTGCTAACGGACATAACTGCCGCTTGAATTTGACAACGAACGTCTCTCAATCCATCCCTCTTGCCGCCTTTGAACCCTTACCCCCAGTTTCATCCTCCCACTAAAACACAACATTGTCCCTCAACATGAACAATGCGAACACGAACTTATCTTCTTCAGCACACTTACATGTGTCAAAAGCTAGTTCCATATTCCCGATCCACTTAATTACCACTATCGGATCGCATTCCCCTTTGAAAGTAGGGGGATTGAAAGTGGTAAATGCTTTGTAGCTATATCCCTTTTCCGTAACTGCTTTGGCTGCCAAAATCGGAGTCGACTGTAAGTGACTGCCCATTGCAGTCATTGGTGAGTTGGTCATCTTGGTCACCTCCCTCTCCTCACTCCTTTCCTAGCTTGCTGAAGCTTCCTTAGTCTATTGAGCCAGTAAAACTTGTAGAGTTTCCTGTAACTTCCCCATTTCAGTAGCGAAGGTCTCTTGAGTTACAAAAGCCTAGGACTGACCTCCACCACGGTTCCTCACCGGTCTCCTTCCCCTCACAGTAGCTGAACTCTCCTGAAGAAATGATTCTTGTTCAGTCATCACCTCTACACTTCTGGCTCGACGGGCAACACGTACCGTTCTATTCCCTTGAATTCTCGTTTCTGGTTCATCCACTTATGTGACCGCCTTTCGGGTCGTCTTTCCTTTCCTCTTAAATCGACCACGCCCCTTTCCTCGCGTGGCAGCTGGCCGAGGAGGGACGACTGGCCCATCCACGCCAGCTTCATTCACCGGTGCTGCCTCAGCTACCGACACTGATCTACTCCTTGTCGCCCGCTCCGGCATGACTACAAATAAGACATAAACACACAATATTCAATACGATAGGTCCAAAGCAATAAGGCAAATTAAACACTCGCATGTACCTGTAAATTCACAATTACACCGGTCAGATATAATTTCAAATTTACCTTACATTATATAGAACCAAACATTTTCTTTTATTATCATTCCTATTAATTACTGCTTAATACCTCCAACCAAACACCCCCTAAATCCATAACACATTACAAACCTCAAGGACCAAATCCATATTTTACTCTTAGATTCTTTTTATATGTTATTAGAGTACTCCCAAAATTAAAATTAAAAACCTTAAAAAAATATATATTCATCTCCAATATAATACTGATTATATTTTTAAAATATTTTATACAATTAACAAAATACTGTTATTTTCTTTCATGACCATGTAATTCAAGTTCCTTTATCGGTAAGAATATTAAAAAAAAATTATCTCTCATGTTAATCATTTTTGGGAGTAATCAAAATTTGGAGATTTTCTCTCACTCTCATGTTTTCTCCATTTCGGAAATGTTTTAGAGAATTTGTTTTATATAGAAAAAAAAACTTAGGGCATGTTTGTTCATTTTAAGAGCATCTCCAATAGATTCTCCAAAATAGAGCTGTTGAGGATTTTTGCTCCAACGAATCTCAAAAGTGAAATATTTTTTTTCATTATACAAATGAAATTGTTTGAAATTAAATGTTTAGAAAAGATAAATAATAGTTTATGAGCTGTATTAAATAGTTTAATAATATAATTTAAACATATAATCTCCAAAATAAAGAAATAATAGTTATTGAAGGTAAATTTTTTTTTTGAGATTTTAACTTTTTTACTTTTCCATTTTGGAGAATTTGTTGGAGATGTTCTAAAAAATGAGAATAAAAATGAAAAATGAAGATGCAAAAGAATGAGAATAGTAATCAACACCACATAAGACATTGATGTTGTTTGACTAAACTAATATAATCATTGAAAAATGTTTTATATAATAATTTTAATAATAATATCTTTCGTCTAACGTGAAAATATAAAAGAAGTTCCATCCAATATAACAATATAAAATACGTTCCACTCAACATTGAGAGAGAAACTAAACGGAAGTAAAACTTTTTTTCCCTCCAATTTAATCAGGTATGAAAATTAATAAATTTGAGATAATAAACGAATTATATCTATACTATATTATAAAGATGACATAAAAAACTCTTAATTACAACTCACTAAGCTTTATGTACTATAATTTAAAGTTATCTACTTAAAATCTCTTAAAAACAACTACTAAAGCGTAATGTACTACCTGTAAAACTTTTAACCCTAATTAATATATTTCATTCTTATCCCCCAAAATCCTTATCTCTAATCCTCAAACCCTAAAATTATGAAATTTGAATTCTGATAAACATAATCAAAACATGATAAACATCTCAATTTAAATATAAAAAATTTAAAATATATAAGATAATTAATGAATTTTAACAAACTACTTAATTTTTTTTATATAAAAAACATTATATTGTTAAGCCTAAATTAAACAAATTTATATATAAAAAACCATTATCACTCAATTAAAAAACAATTCATGAAACAATATGTACTACTTTTAAATGCTTTTAACCCTAATTAATAAATTTCATTCTTATCCCCCAAAATCTTTATCTCTAATCTCCAAATCATAAAATTATGAAATTTGAATTCTGATAAACATAATCAAAACAGGATAAACATCTCAATTTAAATATAAAAAATTTAAAATATATAAGATAATTAATGAATTTTAACAAACTACTTAATTTTTTTTATATAAAAAACATTATATTGTTAAGTCTAGATTAAACAAATTTATATATAAAAAAATCATTATCACTCAATAAAAATCATCCAAAATCGTACTGTAAATCAATAAAAAACAAAAAATAAAAATAAACATTAAAATCGTGATGTATCTCGCTGCATTGCGCGAGTACGCTTCTAGTTATATCAAAGCAAACCATATTTTTCATTATCATTTTTATTTCTTACATCTCAATACTCTTAACCAAAACCTTATTAGCTTAAAATCTACAAAACTATATCTTTTTCATTTTAGAAAATCTCATATGGAAATACTCTCTTAGCGCATCTCCAACAACTTCTCCATTTTGGAGAAAATGAAGAGAACGAGGATTTTGGGTCTAAATTGTGATCCAACGGCTTCTCCAAAACTATCTCCAAAATGGAAAAATTAGAAAAGAAAAGAGTTTTTTTCTCCAAATATAGAGATTACACAAAAAATGATTACCAAATGAGAGAATCAATTGGAAACTTTGAAAACAAATATGTAGATAGAGAAATAATATTTTAATATTATAATTAATGTTCAATTCTCTAAATAGAAAATCTGTTGGAGTGAAATGTAATTTTTTTTTAAAGATTTTTACTTTTTTTAACGGCATCAACATACACACACGTTCCCGGGGTATCCGGGCTCCCACTTAAGGGTGTCACCCGACTAATTCCTGGTGACCATGGGCCGGCCCAATTAAGGTAACACGGACCCATGATCGGATATTGCCACATGTTTGCCACGGGGTTTGAACCCTGGTAGTCAGGGATACCATCCACTGACCCCCCAAGGATGTTACCTTACCACTGGGCTAAACATGTTTTAATTTAAAGATTTTTACTTTTGATTTTCCATTTTACATAAATTTTGAATAAGCTTTAGGAAATGCTTTTAAAAAGTTAAGAAGTTTAATTTTTTGACGTGAATATAACTCACAATTCTCCCAAGACTTTTCGGAGGCGATTCCCATGAGATATACGAGTTATGACCGATGCCAAAGTCTACGTTGTATCGTGTACAAGACGACAAATTAATCCCAAGACTTGACTTTATAATGTTAAATCTAGAATTTTAAATTAAACCATCTCCTAATATCTTGGGAATCAATTTTTACTTGCCCACTTCATAAATACTTATCTAATTTCTTATAGCATCTTCAACAACATTGTTAAAATAGAAAAAATTGGGTTTTTGTTTTCTATATTTCTCTAACAGCATTGTTATCTTGTTTGCTATAATAAAGAATCATCAAAAAATTTCTACATATAAAGAATTCTCTAAAATTTGATGGTAGGAGGGAGAAATGATTATTTTATTCATTCCTACCAATGAGATTCAACTTTTATCATTTCATATTAAGTCTTTTTTTCAAAAGTGTATTGGGATGATAAATTAGAGAATATTATAATAATATAAGTTGTTTTAAAATTTCTAAAATAACAAATTTGTTGGAGTTGAATGTACATTTTTTAGAAATTTTCACTTTTGGTTCTCTATTTTAGAGAAATTATAGAAAATCTGTTGGAGATGCTCTTACAACCTAGAGATGGTCAAATAGGCCTAGTATGACTTGGGACCAGTTATAGTCCGATGGTCTTTAATTGGTTATGATTTTCATCTAAAAACAAGATTCGACTCGACCCGACCTGAGACTGGTTATATGACTCGTACCAGGACCAGTTATACATAGGCGCTATTTATAAATAAAATAAAGTAAGTTCTTATAAATTATATATCAAGATTTCCATTTTTTTAGTTTTTAAAGTTCTTTTTAATGTTTTTTAAGTTTACTAACTGTTCCAATACTAAATCTCAGAAAACATACTTATAAAACATCTATAACATTTTTGTATAAAAAAGATTTAATAATATATTTTTAAAATTTGTTTGGATGACTCAATTATAGATTTTAAAGTGTATTTCAATAAGATATTGTCCAAATAAAATCTTCAAACACGATTTTTTTTATGTTCAAATTTGAGTTTGGAAAAAAAAAATTGGGACCTGGTTGGGACTGGCCCGAGACTGGTTACAAAACACATAAATTAGGCTAGGCCTTGGTTTTTTCGTCGAGACCAGGACGGGTTACCGGAAGCTATTTTGGGATCGGGACCGATTTAGGCCCTGTCTGAGACTGATTTTTGGCAATCTCTATTACAAGTTTACAACCTATGAACTCACCTTAATAAATACTTATCTAATTTCTTAAAGTTGCTTTTTTTATCTTCATAATTTGTTAATCAAAAACAAAAACGACTCTTTGATATTTTTCTCATATTGTCAATTTCAAACATCTTTGTTATTTTAATATGTAAGATTTTTTAATATGATATGAAATTTTATATTTTATTTTCTTTATTACTCATTTCATATTATCTATGGTTTTAGCATGCATGTAAAAGGACCTCCAAAATGATTAGGACGACTTAGGACATCTCCAACCCTAACACTAAAAAAATACCACTAAAACACTAAAAATGTGGTCCCTTAAATAGTAAAAAAAAAAAAAAACAACTCCAACCACACATTAAAAAAAATAACACTAAAAACATATTTAATATAATAATAATAGTAATAAAATAATAACATTTAATGTTTTAAACTATAAAGTACGGTTAATATGCAATCCATAAAAAGGTTACAACCCGTACAACCTTCATCATCACCGTTAATAGTGTTAGGGTAAGGGACCCAAGCCGTAATAAAAGTGAAACCACAGTGACTATATATATAATTACTTTGTCTGAGGACTGTAACACCCGTAATTTCGAAAAACTCTTAACCCATATTATTGTATCGTCTGGCCATCATAAAGGAATTTAGTAAGGTTTTACTTTCCTATCGTAGCGGAACCATCGATGATCGAATCGGACATGAAAAACGAAAGGAAAAAGGGGGAAATGAACCCCCGGAGCTTGGTGCGCGGCCTTGGGTCGTGGCCTAGGCCGCCCAAGTCGTTGTGGTCGACCCAGAAGGGCACACACGGTTTACCCTGCGGCCTCAAGTCACGGGTAAAGCCGTGGGAAAGGTCTGGACGTTTAAAGTCGAGGTTTGAGGGTCATTCTTCATTTGGTAATACTTGAGCATCCTAGGTCCGATTTGGGCAATTTTTGAACGTAGAGAGTCGGTTTTTGAAGCTTTGCAAGTAGAAATAGAAGAGGATTGAAGATCTTGGGTGGATCCAAGGGTTTATGATCAAGGTAATCTCCTTATATTTGCATCTAGAAAGCTAGGGTTTGGTGTTCTCCACCTTTTCATTATAACCTTAGAGCTTGGTATAACTTTGTGAATGTTGTGGTAAGGAAACCTTGTAGAAATCTTGGAGCTAGTGGAAGGATTCAAGATCTCATCAAAGGAACTCAAATTTGTGGGTAAAACCTAGATTTAGCCTAAATCTAGCAATGTGAGTTCTAGTTGCTTTGAAAACTATATACATGTCAAAATGTACATATTTTGGGGTTTTGAAAGTATATCCATGAGTTCACTTCATTTTGATAAGCTTTGTGAACATCTGTACACTTACACATATTTGTGTTATAAATCTTTGAAAATGATTTACAATATTATATGAGGTGTTTGAGTCACTAAAAAGGTGATTTTGATCCACCATATATGTTTCTTGAATATTTGAGGAATTTGGGTATTGTGTTGCTTTGGTTCCTAATATGGAAAGATTTGGAGTAAAAATGGTTTTAAATGGAATTATAGTGTGAGTTGGGGGTTTTAAGAACGGTCATTGAAATATGGTCATTTGGGGCTTTACTCAACCTATGAGTTTTTTTACATTTGAAAACTTTAGGTCATTTGACTTTAAAAGTATGAGTTGTTGGAAACGGACATCCTTTAATTTGGGAATATTTGGAAAAGTGTGAACCTTACGGTTCGGGCCTTTGACCAGTTATACTTGGAGAAAATACTAATTTTGGGAAAGTTATACACAGGCTTATGTAGCTATATTGGTTCTATTTTAGTGTCAAATGTTTTATGATGCCTTATGGCTTGAATTATACTCTAACGAGTTTTGGGACGTTGTCCGGTTTAAATGGCTCATTATGGAGCGCTTTATGGAAATGCAATTATTGCACAAATGTTGGTTATTACATGTTTTAGATGCATTAGTTCATTCATATGGAGTCATGTAATGTTTAGACTGTAATGCGATGGATCCATATGCATAGGAGGCGGGTTGTTCATCATGGAGCTTTAATGTCCATGTTTGAGTCTAGTGAGTGGTCCCCAAGTCATGTTTTTATTTAAGCTTGCGGTAGTGCTTTGTGGTGACACTCACCTAGAGGTCGAGTAGACGCTAGGGTCATTTGGGTATCTTACTGTGGTTGCTCAGAGGAGTCTTGTACGGGGATCCATGGCCTTATGTGAATCTCGAGAATGTTGATAAGTGGCTTAACTTTGTGTGTCCGCCACATTCGATGGAATCGGGTCTCCTCCAACACCAGAATGTGTTATTTTTAGGTATTCCCTTACCCATGCTTTCGGTGTTGAAACATAACTTTTTATTTACCCAAATAATATTTTGGTGAAATACCGTGTAGGTGTGTCTTGGGGAAAGTCGGTAGTTGAATAATTATTTAAAGTGGGTGTTTGGAAATTAGAAGTAACATGATTTGCAAATAAAGCCTTTTTATAACCGGTGTTTTGGGAATGTCCTTATTCAGAGTAAAATGTTCGTTTTAAATGTTTTATGATTTATATGATGAAAACTGCTTTAACTCACTAGGCGTTAAGCCTAACACTTTTTCTTTTCGACATGTATATCATGTCTTAGATGGATTTGAGTGGCGAGTGGGGCTTGGTAGAAGTTTCGGTGGATTGGCATTAGAGACGTCAATCGGTTTTGAGAAGATAGCAAATTTGTGGTTTTAGTAACATTCGACGAACTTTTCCCCGTTTGTGGGATTAGATAATTCATTTAGAACTCTGATACTTGTTGTAGTGTTTCTTCTCTTGTAAACTTTAGACATTTGTTATTTCGAGGTATGTATTTAAGAGAGTTTCGGGAAGTTTTAAATTGTCTGCTATTTTCAAATTTTAGGGGTATTACAGGGACCCAATCCATAATTTTCATATAACCAAAGGGACTAAATCCATAATTTACTCTTTCTTTTTTTATTTCAAATTTTGGAAGGGTAGATTAGTAAAATTGAATTTTTTTTTGTTTGTTTAAATAAGGGCAATGCTAATGACACCCTTATTAATGTCAAAATCAGATTAATTTATGCATTGGGAATGAACCGATGTTTGAGAATCCCTTGATTACATGCACAATTTTAGGGAGTTATTATGGTAGTTATTAATTTTCCAAACTTACTTCTTCTTCTTCTTCTTCGTCGTGCTTAAAGAATGGTTTATTGCTTAAGGTATTTTATTACTTTCAAGAAATCTTTGTTTTTTTAATGGCCGATAATGGAGATTGCATAATGTTAGCGTTGAAGCATCTGCAATGATTATCGTTTCGATCGATAATACAGTAATTGGTGATGGAGATTGCATTGCTAATGTCGTCGTTGAAGAACCTACGTTGGTTACCTTGCACTACAAAACAGAGGCTTATCACCGACGGATGAATCCGTCGGTGATCCGTCGGTAAAATGTAAATCCGTCGGTGATCCGTCGGTAAATGGCCGTCGGAAAAGAGGTGGTCGGCAATCAAATTACCGACGGATATTACTGACGGATCACCGACGGTTATGTTTTCCGACGGTTACCGACGGCGAGGTTATTTCCGACGGATCACCGACGGTCTTCCTTTAGCGACGGATTACCGACGGATTATTTCCGACGGAATTCCATTTTACCGACGGATTTAGCGACGGATTTCCGACGGCTATTTATTAAATAAAAATTAAATTAAAAATAACTTTCCGACGGATTACCGACGGATAATCCGTCGGTAATTTAATTTTTTTTTAAAATAATTAAAAATTAAAATTTTCCAGTTTTTTATCCCATACAAAACCTGCCAATTTTTAAATATTACTAATTCTTAAAGTGTACAAAATATCTATAAATACATAAACATAATCCTACGGAGGGGGAAATGAGTGTTGACTGTTAAACTTGATCATGAACGCGTCAAACTGAGTCATTCGTTCCTGCATCTGTCTCTTCTATACTTCATCTCTATCCATTCGCTCCTGAATCCCGATCCTCTCTGCTTCTTCTCTCTGTAGTCGCTCCTGCAACTGGATCCTCTCTGTAGTCGCTCCTGCAACTGGATCCTCTCTGCTTCTTCTCTCTGTAGTCGCTCCTCAGCTCCTCCAACTGAAATTCAACATTTGACAAACATATATAGAACAATGACAAACTGAAATTCAACATTTAAAAAACATATGATTAACAATGTTAAACAACATTTGACAAGCATACCTCCTCATCGCGACGGTCGCGCGTGCTCCCGCTCGAACTGGCACCTGAATCACCGGTCATAGCATAATAGGGATCCTGACTGGTCCCCCATCCAAAAAGACGACCCTTACGCCGTCCTCCGACACTATGCTCCCACAAATCGGCGTCATTGGGAGGTACAGTGCCGGGAGGTAAGTCCGGGTACTCCTCCTCCCTATTCTGATGGTAGGCATCCTGCAGTTTACCAAATTAGACATTGTCAAGTCAACTAACCTATAGAAAATTCGGCAGCATTTCAACTATGATTTGAACATATATCCATGACCTGCTTTTATCAAAACAATCGTATCGTCTGCCCAACAATTGGCAGCCCAAACTAAGTTTGCTATAATTTTTATCTATCTTATAAAACAAACAAATATCTAGTCATGCATAATTGAACTTACCATCATATGAGCCGCCTTTGGATAAACGTAGATCAGAGGATCCGTGCTCGGACCAATCGCACCTGGAACAAGCTTCCTGTTGGTGTAGTGTGTAGCCTCCCAAACCTCGTCGCTGGTAGGCTCACGACCCCATGCATCTCTCTACAATACACAACTTAAATTGTTAGTAGGTAATAAAATCATGTATATAGTACATATATTCATCAATTATATACATTTAGTCTAGTGTATGATAAATTACCAAGCGGTCCCGATGCATAGGGATACTAATAGATCCAGTACAGTGTATGGATGTCATCCCCTCATACTCGGTGGCCCGATTGCCCTTATTGGCCGAAACTACACGCCGAAACGCGTCGGTGTTCCATACCTGTTAAAAAGAAGACATAAATAAATATAAATCCTAGTACAACCAGATACAAGTATTCAAAACAAAACAAACCTGCTCAATCATCTGAACCCAAAACTCACTCCGGATCCACTCTCAAAGGTGTGGCGCAAGAATCCTGTAGTCTTGTCCGTCGAACTGGACACCATCAATGGCTAAAGACCTTTCCTCGGCGAAGACACGTGCATCTCTCATCATGTCGGAGTACCTATTATGTAGGTGACGCCGATATGCAGCTAATACATCGGCGTTCATCTCAGGAGGCCAACTATAATACAACTGCAAACACATTGTTTGGATTAAGTAAACATAAATCCACTCAATAAGTTAAATAGAGTAAAATACCTACCCGAAATCGATCCAGCAACCGTGGATAGTGCTCATTAGGGACATCCTTAAAATGAGCCCAAGGACCACCAAACACGGACTTAAAGACGGCAATGGCCCTTCGGACTGCCAACTTGTCCTTAAACCTTCACAATTGTAAAATATACAACATAAAAAACATTAGAATCGGTTTATTATGTACTAGAATAAATAATAGATCACATCTACTTACCCACCCGCATCAGACAACAAAAGTGGCGGTCGCTGACTAGGCTGGGTGTCTGTGATGCCACATTCGAGACTCTAACCCTCGAGCCCGCTGCTCTGTCATCAGACTGGATCTGATCTAGGCCGTCGCCGGTGAACTCATCGGCCTGGGGGTCACCACACCCAGCGGAGCTGCTACTGCCCCTACCCCTACCACTCCTACTACCCCTACTACCCCTAAAAGGGTGTCCAAACATCTAAAAATAGAGAATGGTTAACACAAACTGATACTCCCTCCGTCCCAAAATAAATGTCTACATATCTATTTATGTTTGTCCCAAAATAAGTGTCCACTTTCAAAAAGTAGATAGCAAAATTCTCACATTTACCCTTAATTAATGCACAAATACATAAGAGTTGTGAAGAAAAATAAACATTAAATAAGGGTAAAAATGTCATTTGATACCGAAAAGGGGTAATAATTATGCATGTCTAAAACTGTGTGCCAAGTCAATTGTGGACACTTATTTTGGGACGGAGGGAGTATAAGTGTACATAAATCATAAGACCCAAAAATAGAGAATGTTTAACACGAAAATATAGAATGATTAACACGAAAATGTCTACATATGAAAGACACACTAGTTATCAGACGAGTGATCAGATAACATAAGTTCGTCTTCGTTATCTTCATCATCATCCATATCTTCAAATTCTTCTTCCTCGTCGCTAGCTTCGTGATCTGATGCATCTTCCTCGCTAGCTTCGTCATTTGTGGCGACTAAGTTGAGCTCCCCAGTGACAAGAGAGAATGATGGGAGAACTTACATTTTCGTAATCTTCAAAAGATTTTTTAAATTGCTCTCCTATGAAAACTTCAATGACACTCTTTCTTTATTTCAAAAAAAAAAATGAGAGATAAAAAAGAAATCAAAAAAAAAATGAGAGATAGAAAAGAAATTAAAAAAAAATGAGAGATAGAAAAAAAATCAAAAAAAAAAAAAATGAGAGATAAAAAAAAATGATTCCATAATAAATCAGTATTTTTTTAATGTCAGTATTTTTTCCTTTCTCCTTTTCTCACACTCATTCCCTCTCTCACTCTCCTTCGGCTATCTCTCTCTATCTCTCACTCTCTCTTCGGCTACCTCTCTCTCTCTCTCTTCGGCCATCTCTCTCTCTCGGCCTCTCCTCTCTCTTCGGCTCGCCCACAACCGAAACCCCCCCTCCCCTCTAATCTCTCCCCACCCCCTAGCCGAACCACCCCTTCGGCCTTTCTCCCTCTTCGGCCCTCCCTCTCCTCTCCGGCTCCTTCTATACCGCCGAACCACACCACCCCGAAACCCTCACTCTCTTCCCTCAACCGAAACACCCCCTAGCCGATCCCTCCCCCAACCGAACACCCACCCCCGTCGAAGCCCAACCAAACCACACACTACCTCTTTTTTTGTCCCTTAGCCGATAACCCCCTTTCCCCATCCTATTTTTGGTGAACCAAACTCCCCCCCCCCCTTTTGTTCTTTTCGGCCGACCCCCATCCCCTCGTTTTCACCCCCTTCGGCTACCGAAACCATCACCCCATTCCCGAATCTCTCTCCCTCTCACTCTCTACCTTCGGCTCTCTCTCTCTACCCACCTCCTACCCGAACCTCCCTCCTCTAGCCGAACCCCCTAGCCGAACTCTCTCCCTTGGCCTCCTTCTCCTTCGGCTCTCTCCCTAATCCTTTTTACCCATTCACTCTTTCTCCCTTCCAACACTCTTTCTCAACCTTTTTTATCACTCCTTCCTAGACACCCTTTACCCAACTAAATCCCATCATCACCTCTTACTTTTTCCCATCCCTAACATCTCTCACCATGATTACCTCCCATTTTCTACCCCCTTCTCTCTTTATTTTCTTTTAATTTCCTGCTACAAAAAAAAAAAACAGAAAAGAGCCCCCACAAAAAAAAGGGCCACTGAATTTATGAGTTTCTTTGTGTCTTGTAATTTTTCTGAGTGTTTGTACAATTTCTTTTATGTGTGTTGGTGTCATCATCAAATAGGGGGAGAAAAATTGTTTGGTCTCTAATTGATTTGGTGATGACTCTTCGACCAACACTTAGAAAGTCATGAAGACCCTTTGAACAATTTCTCTCTCTACACCGATCGCCCTCTACTGTCAGGTATGTTCTCCTTCATAAAATCTCCCGATCTACAATGGGGTGATACTAAGGACACTCTGGTGTCCAAAGGTCCCTCAACTGTAGTGGACCCTTCTTCCCCCTCCTTAGTGACGTCGGCTAGCAATAAATCCTCAACCGCTACTGGCACCGCCGCACTTGCCCAAATGGCCATACCACCGAAAGAACCTTCGGCGGCTACCCAGGTCACACCCCATATCTACCTCTTCCCATCCCTCTCCTCTCAAGAGGCTAAGGAAGGTTTCAAGGGCCAAGCCACAAACTCCACCCACCGATTCTCCACAATCGATAGGTGTTGAAATTTTCCCATCTGGGCCCGGGGACTCTGCTAAACCACCCAAAGCCACCTCCTTTGTATCCTCACAAAAGGATACAATTGTAAAATTGGGGACCCCTATTATTCCCTCATCAATCTTTTCCTTGGTTGATAAGGATGACTTGGACTCCTTCCCTATCCAAGGTGCCTCTTCTCCACCTCACAGCCTATCACCCAGGATTCTCAGTCCTGATGCTTCTGCACGATCCAAGGATGAATCTGCCCTTCCAGGAGCAGGTTCGGAGGATCCCGAAAATCTTCTGACTTCTTAGTTAAGAGGGAGTTTGAGTTGAGGGGGAGCATCTTAACACTCAAGGTTAAACTCTGTTGAAACTAATTTTGCAATGGACTATGTGATCAAAGCCACCTGACATTAGTTGAGGGGGAGTATGAATTGAGGGGGAGCAACCAACCACTCAAGTTCAAACAATCCCGGCTACTGTCTTCTGTATCTTTGTATATATTTTTTCTTTCTCATTCTTTATTCATTGTATTCATTTATTCGTATGTATAAAAAAAAGGTCTATGTGAAAAGAACCCAAAAAGAGTAAAGATGGATCAAAATGAATTTATTCAGTACACTCTTTGTTCTATTCTTTAGTATGGATGTCATCCTCAAATAGGGGGAGATTGTTGGGTCATCTGAAGATTTGAAGATGACCTCCTGATCTTCCATCTTACATCATCCTACTTAGAATATGTTTGAGGTTCTTTTAGCAGCTTAGTTTCTATACAAATGTTCGGTGAAGTCGAAGATCAGCCGAAGAAGACAAAGAAGGAGTACATCTCTCAAAGCGGATTGAAGATAGTCTCCTCAGCCTAAAGCCAAGCATGCCCAAGTGATCAACACCATCGGCCAGGATGGTGTCAATCACATATCTTCAGGAGTATGAAGGTGTTCTCACATCTTCAGGAGCCGAAGATCTCTCAAGTCTTCGGCAGCCGATGATCTCTCCTTAGAAGCTGAAGATGTTCTCACATCTTCAGGAGCCGAAGATGCCTGAAGATTTCTTTCAAACACATTATACTTTTCTGACAAAGTATATATGTGATATCTTGCATTAACGTGGACCTCAGCCCAAGATCAGAAAAAGTAAGCTTGTCTGTTACACTCTTTTAAGGAAAGGTCCACACCATCCCTGCAGGTCAACACTTCAAGACAAAGTCACTCCAAGACAAAAGGTACATCTTGTACCATGCAGAAGACCTGTGTCCATCCCTTGCTCAACATGTGTCTCATGCATTAAATGCATGAGGCACTATAAATATGATGGATGTTTCAACATGCAAGATCACCCAGCTCTACTACCTTCAAGTTCTCTAAATGCCTGGCAACTTTCTCTCTACGAAGTTCAATTGTTTTCTAAGTGTTTTACAATTGTTCTTTATTCTCTATGTGTAAGATTGTTTGAACATATCTCATATGTTCTCTTCCGCAACAATCAAAGTTTTCTATGTGTAATTCTTGATTTCAAATCAATAAGAATTAAATTAAGTGAAAAACTGTGTGTATTGTATTCAACCCCCCCTTCTACAATACTTTGCTTGTTTATTTATTGCTATTTGGGACAAATAAGCTCCCCAGTGACAAGAGGGACGGGATCGATGTCCTCATTTACCCAGTTGCTTGTATGATGAGTTACCCGTTCGTTGGTTTGAAAGAACGGTTCTCCATCCACGTTATCATCATCCAACACATCGATAGCCCTTTCTGCAACTTCATATATTCCACGGGCTTTGGTCTTCACAACTGCCCACCAGTCCTTTAAATCCTTATTTCCTGAAGGATAGGGGTGTGCACTAGGTAACCATCTCCGATGACAGTCAAACCAACAAGATTTACCTCCATTTCTTAACTGAAACGAATCGACTGTACCCATGCAGTACGGGCAGGCTAGCTTGTCGTGCGTGCTCCAACCCGACAACATTGCGTAGGCAGGGAAGTCGCTGACGGTCCATAGAAGTATAACCCTCATCTCAAAATTATTTTTACGATAAGCATCATACGTAAGAGCGCCCACTGTATACAACATCTTGAGATCATCTATTAGCGGCCTAAGAAAGACATCCAAATTCTGACCGGGGCTCTTTCTACCTGGAATGACCAATGCAAGTTTCACGTATGAATCTTTCAAACTCAACCAAGGAGGTAAATTGTAGATGGTAAGAAACACTGGCCAAAGTGAATACGAATTCGAATTTGAATTATTCGGGTTGAAACCGTCAGTGCATAAGCCAAGACGCACATTCCGGACCTCAGAAGCGAAGTCAAGATGTACTATGTCGAAATGCTTCCAAGCCGCACCATCACTTGGATGTACCATCACACCCGGTTCTGTTTGATGATCCTTGTGCCAAGTCATCTCTTTAGACGTCTTCTTTGACATATACAATCTTTGAAGTCTAGGAACAATCGGCAAGTACGTCATCACTAAGTTAGGGACCTTGCTTCGACTACTTGTCTTGAAACGATATTCATTGCACACTCGGCAGTGGGTCAACTCAGAATCATTCTTATAAAATAACATGCAATGGTTTTTGCAAGCGTCGATCTTTTGTTTTGGCAGAACAAGCCTTTTCAAACTCTTTTTCGTCTCATAGAAGTTACCGGGTAGTGTATCACCCTCGGGTAACATATCTTTAATTATAGCAACATTGCGGTTATAAGTCGTCTCGGGTACATTACATTCTGCCTTCCAATTCAACAATCTCGTTACAGCTCCTAATTTCGAGTAATTTGGACACCCGTCCCATAGTGGCTCGTCAGCAGCTTGTAACATGTCAAAAAATCCTTGGGCAGAAGGATTAAAGGTTTCTTCTTCCCATGTCATGCCATCATGTATCATGTGATCGTTTACCATTTCAACATAACCTTCATTATGATCTACTACCGGAGTAGAAGATTGACCCACGTCTTGATGCCCTTCATTATAGTAATAAGTTTCACCATGTGCCCACCATGTGGAATAATCAGGCATGAAACCGTGCTTCATCAAATGCAGCCTCACATCAGTCCTTTCTTTATAGCGTAAGTTTTGACACTTCTTACAAGGGCATCTAATACGAAGGACTATCCCATCACGTGTAGGTTTCCTTTCAACAGTCCTTTCATCGGCATATGCATAGTCCAAAAAACTGTCCATTGCAACAATATAGTCGACGCTAAGAAACCCCCGACTGTCATTCTTTCTATACATCCATCCTCTATCTGTCGACATATTCAACCACTACAACAAAGAAAGAAGTAGTTAATCGACATAATCAAGATAGAGGTGGTATAATGGTTTGCCTTCTTGAAAGTCAAACCATTGGTTTAGAGGAGTTTTGGATGACTCTAAAACTCTAAGTGTAATGGTTTGACTATTGGAAAGTCAAAACGTAGGTTATAATCAAAGAAAGGTGTTTTGGAAAGTTTAAAAACCCTACGTGTAATGGTTTGACTATTTAAAAGTCAAACCGTAGGTGTCAATGAAGTTAGAAGTCTATTGAACACTACATGTATAATGGTTTGCCTTCTTGAAAGTCAAACCATTGGTTTAGAGGAGTTTTGGATGACTCTAAAACTCTAAGTGTAATGGTTTGACTATTGGAAAGTCAAAACGTAGGTTACAATCAAAGAAAGGTGTTTTGGAAAGTTTAAAAACCCTACGTGTAATGGTTTGACTATTTAAAAGTCAAAACGTAGGTGTCAATGAAGTTAGAAGTCTATTGAACACTACATGTATAATGGTTTGCCTTCCTGAAAGTCAAACCATTGGTTTAGAGGAGTTTTGGATGACTCTAAAACTCTAAGTGTAATGGTTTGACTATTGGAAAGACAAACATATGTTTTTTAAAATTTTGGCAGCATAACGGCTATAAAATGAATATTTCCATATATCAACCTAATGTTTGCCCAACAATTGGCAACCCAACTAAAATAAATAAATAAAATCAAGTATAATCAAATCCCAAATCATACCAAAACATATGATATATTCGTGCTCATAACAATGGTTTTCATAACAATGGTTTTCAAAGTGGTTAAAGCATTAGGAATCTAGTCATGATAATTCTCAACCAACATTTCCACTAACTTTCATGGGTCATCAATCAAAAGCTAGATTCATAATTGTGACATCAAACTTTTGTTCAACTAACGAATAATGAGATAATAGATACTAATTGATAATTCGTAATTAAACCCAACTTTCACTAGTGATTGCTTCTAGTAGAAACCAATTAGTATAAACACAAATCAAACCAACCTAGCTAAATCTCTATTCTCGAAGTTACATAACATTTTTAAAATCATCTAATCCACAAAGTGGTGTAAGTGTTTAACCCAATCTCAAGCAATATACCAACTAACTAGACCAAACATACACACACAGATTCATACCCAAATCAGGAGGTCGCCGGAGGGGATGGCCGTCGCCGGAGGGAATGGCCGTCGCCGGAGGGGATGGGGGTCGCCGGTGTGGAGGGATCGAGATTGAGAGGGAGACGAGAGTGAGAGTGAGAGTGATCGAGAGTGAGAGAGGAGAGACGAGAGACGAGACAGAGTTCGAGAGTGAGAGAGTGAGAGACGAGAGAGGGAACTGCAGAAATTAGGGCTTTCAGCCCGCTATTTTTTTTAAGAATTTTCGGACATTCACCGACGGATTTCCGACGGAATTTCCGTCGGTTTTTACCGACGGATTATATCCGTCGGTGATTACCGACGGATTTCCGACGGATAATTGTTTTTTATTAAATAAATTATTTTTAAATTAAAATTATATTTAAAACTATAATTATTAATTAATATATTATTTAAAACTATAATTATTAAATAAATTATTAATTAATATATTATTTAATATTAAAATTAATAAATAAATTATTAATTAATTAGTTTATCAAATTATATTTAAAATTATTAATTAATTTATCAAATTGTATATAAATTGACTAAAATACCCCTGAAGTAACTGGGCTTTAAACGAATCCGGTTAGATCAGGGACCAAATGTGATCAGTTAGGTTTTAACGTACCCGGTTGGGCTTTAAACGAATCTGGTTGGGCGTTAACGGATCTAGTTGGGCTTTAATGGATTTAGTTGGCCTTTAACGTTACCAATTGGGATTTAATGGATTCAGTGGGGCTTTAACGTTCCTAGTTGGGCTTTAACGTATCCAATTGGGCTTCAACGTACACAGTTGGGCTTTAATGAATCCAGTTGGGCTTTAACGTACCAGTTGGCCTTTAAACGAATCCGGTTGGGCTTTAATGGATTTAGTTGGCCTTTAATTAAACGAATCCGGATGATCACATATGTACACACATACATATTACATACATGATCACATACATACTATACATGGTGTACATACATACATGTGTACATACATGATCACATACACATACTATATATACATGTACATGATGTACATACATATATACTATATATACATGGTGTACATATATATTAATATTCATGATTACATACGTAAATGTGTAGATACATATATACATATATATACACACATACATGATCAAAGAAAAAATAAATATTTATTAAATTATTAAATTTACCGACGGATTACCGACGGCCGCCAGAAAAAAATAAATATTTATTAAATTATATAAATTACCGACGGATTTAAAAATAAAAATAAAATAAAATAAAATTAATTAATATCCGTCGGTAATTTATATAAGTTACCGACGGATAGTGTGTCCGTCGCAAAATTTTCTTTTCCGTCTGTGATCCGTCGGTAATTACCGACGGATTAAATCCGTCAGTAAATGTGATCGGAAATAAGCAATTTTCCAGTAGTGTTGTGGATTGAGAGAACAACAATTGATTGATGATGGTGTAAGCTTTTTGTCTCCAAAGATTCCAAAGATAATGCATGCATGGAATTAGGAGTCAGTATTATGCGTGCACATGGAATTCAAAGTTAATGCTTGAAATGAAAATGAGTTTCATTGTCAGCATGAAGGAAAAAGAAAAAGAAAAAGAAATGTATGTGTGTGTTATATGTTGCTATAAGAAGGAAATGACGAAAGATTTAGATGTCGCCATGTTGGGATGCATAACCCATTTCAAAGCTTAAAAATAAGTTCCTGAGATTATTCAAGAACTCGATGAGCGACTGATTATTTATTAAAATAAAAGGTACCCATTCGAAATGTTGAGGTACTTTGACATTTGAAATATATACATATATACAAAATAGTCGTTTGAGAGTGTGGGTACTTTGGTGATGGGTTAAACACGATGTGAAGGGAACAACAAAAAGATCAGTTTAAGATGTCAGATCGAGTCAAATGAAAATAAGGATTACGAATGTAGCACGGTACTTAGATTATGTTGTTGATGTATGTGTAGGAATGGGAGCGAGAAAGAGACCGATAAGCTACGCTAAATTCAGGTGAGTTTCATGTGATTTTTGGATGTGAGATACACGCACATAAGTAATTGTTTTTGAGCATGATTGTGATGTTTATTTACATGCAACTTTTTGATACACTTGTTTTGTATGCTAGTGATGTTGGATGTTTTATGATATGTGTTAATTACAAGCATGCTATATTTAAAATGCAACGAATTGCATGATACATGTGATACATATTTCATGAATGATTAAATTGGAAAGACGTGATGTGGCTGTAAGTGTGGGGTTCATTATCGGGTTACGGTAGAGGATGACGGAAAATCGTAGCTGATGATTAATAGTCAATAATGTATTGAAAGGAGTATCTCTGAGACTCCACTATAGAATGATAGTCAAGACATGTGATCAGTGGCGAAGGGCCTCTGAGGCTGTGACCTCCTTGTTACAAGCCATGGAAGAAACTATAATATAATTATTATTAAGCCCCTCCAACACTACTTTAACAATATAGTTTCAATTGTTTGATTTCCAAAGAACTTATTACTTATAAAATAATTAATATAAGAAACTAAAATAGCAAAATAATTTAGTAATATGATAAACATATTCACAAAATATAATTTTGTTTTGTTGTTTAATTTCATTTTGTTTTTTGTTAGTATTTTGTATTGTGTACATTGATGAAAAGTGTTGCTACATAAACTTGGTGAAAGACTTCTATATCTTTTAAATGATTGGATCATATTCTTGTATCACATATTATCATATTTCATATTTTTGAGTTTCAAGTTCTTAAGACGTTTTAGTATAATTTTTCGGAAGTATTTTGATTAAACTACTTTTCTATTGCTCAACGAACGTGTAACACTTTGTTCTTCAAAAATAAATTAATGATATATTGAGTTATTGATATTGTTTGTTACTTTATGTTTGACTCAGAGATCAACATAAAAATCAATCTATTTTTAAAAGAAAACATGCAAATTCTTCTCAAAATTTTGAAGAGACAACAACTGAGAATACACCTATATCTAGTGTTCCGAATACTAACCCCTAATTGGTTCGGCCCCTCGGTCTCTAAGGCCCGTGTTCCGCCACTGCATGTACTTGCGAGCATCTCTGATCTTGACTAGAGATGGACGGATTGATGGAGCCCCACCATGCCAAGTGGACAGACGAAACATTTAATGCGATGATGATTTGCATAAATGATATTGCAAGATATGTTATAAAATGCATGATGTTTTATGAGTCATTTATGATTTATTTCCGAGTTATGTTGTTTTTACGATTTATGAATGAAGTTGCGAAAACCATGAACTCACTTAGCGTAAAGCTAACGTTAGCGTGTATCTCAAGATGTAGCAGGGCCGTGAAAAGTAAGAGCAAAGGTATGATGCGAGAGTGTAAGATGTAGGTCATATGGGCCTAAATTTTCCTTATATAAGATATGTAAGATTGTTTTTCTCTAAGTCTGATTTGTACAAATATGTTCATGATGACTAAGACGGTTCTATGTTTACGATGTTGAAAGTTTCCGCTGCGATACGATGGACGGTTTATATTTTTTTTTAAATTATGATTTGTCGTGACAATCCTAGTGAAAATTGGAGTGTAACAGAGACCTCTAAATAGAAAAAAAATTATAGAACCCTGAAAAAGGATTATAAACATATAAATTATTGATTGTAGTCGGTGGATTGTAGACGTAAGAAAAATGAAGTTTGAATAAAACTTGATTTAAGTTTATTATACTTGTAATTAGTGGCAAAGTTAGCGGGAGGAACAGGTAGGTGCTGAGCACCCTCCAACCACTTGCCTATATATAATTGTTTAAGGGAAAGAGTCAGAAAAACCCAACAAATTATCTGGTTTTGGATAGTTAATCTTAAACTATTTTTTTGAATGATTAAACCCTTAAATTTTATAAAATCGGTTAAATACATTCTTGTAACTTGTAAAAACAGGTTAATATGATAAAATTTTGAAAAAAATCTAAAAAAACCCAATAAACTATCTGATTTTGAATGATTAAGTCCCTATTTTTTTTAACAACTAAATCTCTAAATTTTATTCTAAATTTTTGAACTTTTTTCGAACAAATAAATCCCAAACTTTTCTAAAAAACAAAATCTTGAACTTAATTGTAAACCAATAAATCCAATTTTTTTTTTTGCATGAACAGAAGAGTATATACAAATCTCCTCACTGACAATAAAACAAAATGAACAACTAAAGAGAGAAAAATTATACCATTTTTATTACTAATTCTAAATCATTCAAAAGTTATGTATAAAACATAAATAGATAAGTACAAAAATTATACTTGCCCAAATGCCAGATTGTTAGAATTCTATGTGTAAAATCAAAATATTGGTTAAGAATTTTAATATATTAATGATTGTAATCACCAAATGTAGTACATGATGATACATGTGTGATATTCTATAATCAATTTACATTTGTGCGTGCTTCATGTGTATTTAATAAGTTTATTTTTAATCTTTAAGTTATATATAATGTGATGAGATATGATTTTAACATAAATATGTTCAACACAAAAGTATAAATTTATTCCGTATTTCTCTTAAATCGTACGTGATTTTATCAATGTGTTAGAAATTAAATATAAAAGAATTTATGCTATTTTAAATAATAAAAATATGTTAAACTCATAAGCGGTAATAATTCAATCTTTGAAATCGATTTTAAACTATTGTTCGGATTAATGAAAATTACATTTATATTATAAAGCATTTATAAAAAAACTCTTAAAAACAATTGTTAAAGCTTAATGTACCGCTATTTAGTATTAATTACTTAGGTGGCGTTTGTTTTTTAAGAGGTGCTGAAGTCTGAAGTCTGATTTCACTTCTGATTTTTAAGAGGTGGTGCTGAATTCTGAAATCTGAATCAACAAGACTGTTTGTTTTTGTGTACTTACAAACGTCTGAATATGTATAATTGTCTATTTTATCCCTCAAAAATTCAACTTAAATACGTCAATTGAAGTGAGTATTGATGATCGAAGGACAAAATGGAAAAAAAAATAAACAAAAGAAGGATGTTAACACATTTTCGAGGTTGTAGAGTTTTAATCATATTTCAAACACTGAAGCGCCAATTTAAGCAATTCAAGATGTTTCGGAAATTAAGCCAACACACAAATCTACAATATTCATGTTTTGCGTTTTTACAAATTCAAGTGCATTTGGGCCAAAACCGATGTTGAAATCGAAAGAATGATGTTGGACGGAAATAAGAGGTAATTAAGTGGCTAGATTATCACTTAATTATTCAGAGGCCATTAAGGGTTAAGAGGCTCTGAAAAGAAACAAAAAACAAACAGTTTGAATTATCTTATGTCTGGCCGAATCAGACATAAGTGGTAATGAAGAGCTTATTTTGAAAAAACAAACACCACCTTAATGTTAGTAATCTACCATATGTATTTTAGTACATATAATATTACAATAAATGTAATCGATTACAAAACAACGAATTATTAGAAATAATAATATGAATACAAACGGAACTTGACGAATCAACAAATAAAATATATAAACAATTAAACCGATGAATTAAACGAAGCTGAGGCTCGTGTGTAACACAATTTCCTTAAACAGATTCACCGTCTGTTCTTAGGGTACAACAGCCAAAGCAGTTGAACTGTCGGAATCTTGAATGTAGAAGCTTTTTAGAAAGATATCAGTTTTCGATGTGTGTTTGGGGTGTCACCAATGTAAACGACTCCATCCTTTATATACTCGAGATTGAAACCACCGAGTTAATATGTAATAAATCTATACTATATTATAAAGACGGAATAAAAAACTCTTAATTACTACTTATAAAACATAAGGTACTACCATTTTATGTATACATATCAAAAATCTCTTAATTCACAACTTAGTATGCATAAGGTACAAATCATTTGAAAAAAATTCAAACTTTACTTTTTCACTACCTTCCATATTCAAGTTTTTCCCCTTCCATTTAGGGTTTCTCCAAAAGAAGAAAAGTTATTTACTTGCTCAAATTAACATATTTCTTTAATTATAATAGTACATGTATTTTCTTCATGTATACAAGTTTTTAAAGTCTTTTGAATTCTATAAAACTAACTAATAATGAACCTATATATACGTTTAGATACAAAATAATATTATCCAACATTATATTTGTTATTTTTACCTATTTTATATTTCAGTATTTTGAAAAAATATTATCATTCGTTAGATATCGTTGATTAATACATGTTTTTAAAATTCAAATATACATTTAACGATTATTTTAATATAATTTCTTAATGTTTCATGATTAAAAAAACTCAAGTTATGCGTTTATCACTACTAATGCCACATAAATTATAAATATATGATTTATAATTGCTCACCCCGATGCATTGCACGAGTACACTGCTAGTCACAGAATAAACTGAAACAAATGCGTGAGTACAAGATATTGGAGCTGCATTCGTGTCCGCAGGTCACGCCCATGCACAAGTACGCCAATTTTAGCTTACGAAAGCCTCAATCAGCAACCCCCCTGCGTGCGGGTAGGTATTGGAGTAAAACCAAACAAGAGCTTGTAAACCCCTCCAACCTTCATGGTTATAAACCACAAAATATTTGTTCCTCCTTCCTATGTGGGACACATTCCCACGCCAACTTGATTTTTGTCAATTTCATCCAAAACACTCAACTTTGAGCATCAATATCTCATTCACACATATTCCGTTTTAGACACATAATATATCGATTTGAAGTTCTCATATAGGAGAACACAAACCCACGAAGAGTTAGATATATACTATACATATACATGTATTTAAATGTGTCCAACGTTAGTAAAAACCCATGTTTTACTAAATTTTTTCAACACTTAAAATCTCTTAAAAACAACCATAAAATCTTTATGTACTACACTTAATGTTATTTATTTACTTTCAATCTTTATTTTTAACCACTTTAACTCCCCTAAAATCACTACCCACTTCAATTTCCCTAAAATCACTCCCCGCATACAGGATCAAAACCAAATTTTAAATATAAAATATCTAAAATATAATTAAGAAAATCTAACAGAATACTTAATGTTTAATTTATAAAAAAAAACATTAACAAATTTTTATGCATTAAGTACGGTTTATTGATACACATTACTTAAAATTCAAGATTGCAAGTAAGGATGCATGAGTACAAATTTCTAAAGTTATATATTTGAATTCATAACTAACTGATAAATATAATTAAAACAAGATAAACATCTCAATTTAAATATCAAGAACTTAAAATATATAAGATAATCATTAAATTCTAACAAAATATTTAATTTTTTTTATATAAAAAGCATTATATTATTAAGCCTAAATTAAACAAATTTATAAAAAAAAAACCATTATCATTTTTTCAAAATCATCCAAAATCGTACTATAAATCAACAAAAAATAAAAGGAAACATTAAAATGGTAATGTATCTCGCTGCATTGTGCGAGTACACACACACACATAAATGGAAAACCGAAAAACCACGAAAAAACAAATGAAAAAGTATATGAATATGGATGTCAAGTTAACGAGAAAAATATGATCGTTTATTTGGTGTAATTTATTTCGCTCGAATTTTATTCATTTTTCGTATTTTTTCGAATAAAAAATAGGGGTGGAGGTTTTTTTAATTTAAAAATATTGTTGTAACTGTCTGTTTAATCATATCCATCAGATCACTTAACCTAACGGTTGATAAGGTGTTTTTTAGTTTTTATTTATTTGAGGTTTCTCTTGAACCTCTGTCTATATATACAGGCCCGACCCTGTCCCATGGCAAGTGTGGCTTGGGCCATGGGCAGCAGGGCCCTAAGGGTATCAAAATTTTGAAAAAAATCAGTTTTGTAGGCTATACTTCTGCAGTTTAGAGAGAGCGGCCCAAATTTTTTTTTACCGTTTTCTTTTTTTCCCTTCGGCCGACGTGCGACGTTTCAGTCCCTTCTCAATTCTCTCGCTTCTTAATTCTTAAAGACGACTCGATTTTCTCACTTCTCAAGTTCTCAGCGACAGGGGCGACCGCGACGGTGTTTTCTGTTCTCAGGCTCTTGATTCTCGCCTCTCTGATTCTCTCCCTTGCCCTTGGTTATCGATTGACAATTGTTAAACAAAAACGATAGAGGGCAGTGTTTCATCTTTTTGATTTATGAAATCCTCCTCAATCGATTGACTATTCACGATTGTTTAGGGTTTGAGGTTTCCCTAATCGACTACTGGAGTGGAGTGAGTGATTCTCTCAACAGATCGGCTCTCATAGTCTCATTCTGCCTTAAATCGCAGCCTCACAGGTGTGTTCTTTCTAATTTTTATCTTCTAAAGTTACCTTCTTGAAGTATAAATTGTTTGCATAATTATTAATTGCATTGTGTTTGTCTATTGTCTGATTTGAATTGTTTAAATTGTTTAGACATGTTCCTAGATCACAACCATCCGGTGCCCAAAATAGAAAAAGGAAAAAAAGACAAGTAGAAATTAATCAATCTATGCAAGGATCTATGAATAAATTTCTTGTTAGACCATCAAATGTTTCTGAAAATCCGGTGGAAAATCCAATTGAAAATCCAGTTGAAAATCCTTGTGATGAATTTGTTAATAATCCAAATGATATTGCTAATGATGATACTCATTATAGTGAAAAAGTTGATTTTGTTTGTGATGATGAAAATATTGACAATGCTTGTGATGATGATAACATTGATGATGTTTGTGATGATGAAAACATTGAAAATGCTCGTGATTGTAAAGTTCCTATTGTTGATGATATTGGTGTGAATATATTTGATCCAAGAGTTTGGGATGGGTTAAGTTCAAAAATGAAAAACTTGCTTGTTGAGAAAGGGCCTATTAGAGAAACTAACATCACATATCCAAAAGATAAAGTGGGTAGACATTTCTCTTCTGAATATTATGTTCGTAAGATAAGAAACGGTGATTGTTATGATAGAAAGTGGTTGGTTTATTCTAAAGAGTTGGATAAAGTCTTTTGTTTTTGTTGTAAGCTTTTCAAAGATGGTAGATCAAAAAGTCAATTAGCAAGTGAAGGTTTAAATTGTTGGAAACAACTTGGTCAAAGATTAAACATTCATGAAAATAGTCCAGAACATTTGACTAATTTCAGAATTTGGTCTGAGTTCCGACTGAGGTTGGCTAAAAATCAAACACTTGATAGAGAGTTGCAAGAGATGATAAAAAAAGATACTGACCATTGGAAAGATGTTTTGATTAGAATTATTGCTACTGTTGAAAATCCTTGTGATGAAATCACTTGATTTGGATATTAATTGTGTACGGGGTCAAGGGTATGACAATGGGGCTAATATGAAAGGAAAACATCAAGGCGTGCAAAAAAGATTACTTGATATAAATCCTAGAGCCTTTTACATGCCATGCGGTTGTCATAGTCTTAATTTGGTTTTATGTGATATGGCAAGTTCTTGTTTCAAAGCCAAGACTTTTTTTGGTACTTGCCAAACGATATACAATGTGTTTGCTAATTCTTCAAAAAGATGGACTGTGTTATTAGAACATATTGATGATTTGACTTTGAAATCCTTATCTACTACTCGGTGGGAAAGCCATATTGAAAGTGTTAAAGCTATCAAAACTCAAGTTGGCGAAATCAAAGATGCTTTAATACAATTGGCTCAGGTAAGTGAGGATGGAAGAGTGTGTAGGGATGCCGATTCTTTGGTTAACGGTGAGCTTTCAAGTTTTGATTTTATTGTAAGTTTGGTTATTTGGCATGAAGTTTTATACAGAATTAATTTAGTTAGTAAGAAATTATAGTCTAAAGATATGCTTCTTGATGTTGCCATTGATAATCTCAAGGGATTAGTTGTCTTTTTTGAAAAATATAGAGAAAATGGGTTTGCATGTGCTATTAGTGAAGCTAAAGAAATTGCAAATAATATTGGAGTTAAGCCTGAATTTACTGTAAAACGTTCTTTCTCTCGGAAAAAACATTTTGATGAAATTCCAAATACCGAGAGAGAACAACAATCTGCTCAAGAGTGTTTCAGAACTGATTACTTTCTTGTTTTAGTTGATATGGCTCTTTCTCAGTTACGGACTATATTTGAACAAATGCAAGAATTTGAATCTATTTTTGGTTTCTTGTTTGACGGACGAAAGTTAGTAACCTTACATGATGACGAGTTGAAAAAATCTTGTATGAATCTTGAACTTGCTTTAACAAATGGTGATGATTCTGATATCGATGGGGAATATTTGTATATGGAGTTACATGTTTTGCAGGAAATGTTACCGGAAGAGGCATCCAAGAGTGGAAATCCTTGGACATCCATACAATTTTTGGAGTTTGCAAAAGAGATGGACATGTTTCCACATGTCTTGGTCGCTTACAGGATTTTGCTGACCGTACCTGTTACCGTTGCATCCGCGGAAAGAAGCTTTTCGAAGTTAAAGTTGTTGAAGTCATATCTACGGTCTACCATGAGCCAAGGAAGATTGAACGGGTTAGCGATTTTGAGTATTGAGAGTAAGTTTTTAGCCGATATTAAATATGATAAAGTTATTGACATTTTTGCTTCAAAAAACGCACGAAGGCATCGTTTTAGGTAATGTATTTAAAGTTTTATTTTACGGGGTTTTGGTTTATGTCCCCCCCGTTGTATCGTTTTTGTTTTATTTTACGGGGTTTTGGTTTATGTCCCTTCAATTTGTTTTTCGTTCGTGTAATAAAGGGGCATTTTTTTGCCTTTTGCCATGGACATCCGGAATCTCAGGACCGACCCTATATATATATATATATATATATATATATATATATATATATATATATATATATATATATATATATAGGGGTTGGATATTTTGCAACCCTAGTAAAAGGTTGCAACCCTTGCAACCCACATCTAAACCGTCGGATTCATGATCGACGGTTACAATAGATATGGGACCCAATATTTTTAATTAAAAAAAACATAAAAATAAAATAACCGTCGATCATGAATCCAACGTTTAAGATGTGGGTTGCAAGGGTTGCAACCTTTTTCAGGGTTGCAAAATATCCTTCCACTATATATATATATATATATATATATATATATATATATATATATATATATAACGATAATCAAATGAGAACCACAAAAAGGTTGAAAACCGTGAGAACCAATCTAAGTCGTAATTTGGTTTTGATCCAATGGTTTTTACTTGAAACCCGTTTCACCACATGAAAAGGGCAAAATTGTCATTTTCGTAATAAAGATTCACCTAATGAAACACATACTCACTAATTGAATCATAATATTTTTTTTATAAAGTTAATAATGAAAGTGTTTCATCTATATGTTATTTCACCAGAGATGAAACACACAAATTCACGAGATGAAATACACAGATACATGAGATGAAATACACAAATTCACCAGATGAAATGCGCAGATTCGCCATATGAAACACACAGATTCACCTTATGTGTTTCATAAGGTGAATCAAACACCATGTACCACCATGTTTCAACAAACACCACCATACACAAATTCATACGCAAACACAATCAAATCCCAAAGTCATTAATACAATTAAATTATACAAAAATACATACTAAACCAACCACATATTTCATAAAAACATATCAAGTCAAGAACAACCAGAAATCCTAACTCAAAATCGAAGATCAATCTAAGAAAATCCCAACTAAAACTCAAGAACAATAAAAAAAACTTAACTCAACATGTTCGATTTCTTAGGTCGATTATAGGTTCGAAGAACACCTCCATCTCATATCCGATTTATGGGTTTGATTTCTTGGTTTAATTCTGCACTCGAAGAACACCTCAATCACAGATCGATTTCTGGGTTCAGTTTAGTGGTTTAATTTTGGCTTCGAAGAACACTTTCATCCATGATCCCATTTTCTGGGTACGATGCACAAGGGGGAGGGGGAGTCATCTTTGGTGACGCTGAGGAGTAGGAACGGTCCTGGGTGACGCCGAGGAGGAGGGAGGTATGATGGGCGACACTGAGAAGGAAAAGTCGAAGCTTTTGAATCTCAAAGATTCATCATGATTGTAACACCCCGAATTTTCGTTGGTTTTGCGAGGTTGTAAAGAAGAAAAGAAATAGATGTTTCTGTCTACAGGGCGCACGGGTCGTGCGCCATCCCTTTGGAAAAACGCACGAGTCGTGCACATAGAACAGGGTGCGAGGCAGTGGAGAACGCACGGGCCGTGCGCTCTCCCCTTTGGAAAACGCACGGGCCGTGCGCTGTGTTGGGAAGTGTGCAAAGTCTTGGCTAAATATCTCATTTGGTTGAGATTCTTTTGTAATCTCAGATATTTCTCTCTCCCTCTCTTCTTTTCTCTCTTTTCTTCTCCGATCTTCTAAGGTTCGTTTGGCGGCTAGTTTTCGGTGTTTCTAGCGAGGGGTCGGTGTTTTAAGCTTCACCTCTACGTCGTGATCGTTATCTGGTTTTCCGGGTTTTATTCTGAAAACCTACCGGTGAGTTCCTACTATCATTTTACAAACTTTATACATGTCAAAACTCTTATTTGCGAAATCTGAAGTATTTCTACGGTATGATTTTATGATCTCTACATTCTGTTATAAATGAAGTTTTTGGTGAATCTCGGGGTTCCCGGTCAGTTTTGACCAAAATGACGGGTTCCGCCCTATTGAAGTAAAATGATGTTTTACTTACACATTACGTGATTATGTAAAAAGAATATTTATGAACTCATTTTAATGATTTTCATTCTTACCAGAAGTTGAACTGGAAGTAGCATTTTGTTTATAAAATGTACTTGTAACCATATGTTTATTTATGGTTGGTCACATATGTTGTTGTGACGAGTCCTTACCATTTCTAGTGGATCCCTAGGTTTTGGAGTAGACTGTTTTGTTGGGAGGCTATATTCCCCAAATATGTAGCTATGGATCACATGTTCCATGATGAGTTTATGGTACGGTTATGTGAGGCCGGTTACTAGCCATGGTTCATGGTGATCCTAGTGAAGGAGTATACACTGGTTTCCTTTGGGAGCGCAATCTCACCTCGTAGCACGGACTCTGGGTTCATTGTTGAGGACTCTAAGTGTTTAACTCATAACTCGGATTTGTGGTCTACTTTGTGTTACACCACTCTCCTTGGTAAAATGGTCCTTTTATCACCGTTTAAGAGTTTTGGACCGAAGAGGCCCGGTTGTGGCGAAATGTTATCTTTACGAACTAAACCTTTATGAAAATATTTCTTTATGATATTGATGTTTATATCTTTTGAGCTTTATAAACTGTATGTTCTCACCAGGCTTTATAGTCTGACACTTTTTTCTCAAATGATGTGTATAACAGGTTTCCATTAGCGGTGGGTACCGGGGTTTTTGGAGAGATGAGTTTTGAGTCTCGAGGTTTTTGGAGATAATTTAGTATTGATGTTGGGCATTGTTAAGTCCCATTCTTTTGATACAATCCCTGTATAGAATTGTAAAGTCTTAAGGACTGATCCCATTTATGGGAAGTTAATGGATTTACTTTCGTCACATTGTCTGATTTCTAGGTTTTAATTTACTCTGATTTTGAGGTTGTTACAAGTTGGTATCAGAGCTCTAGTTTAAGCGAACTAGGCATGAATGTAAGATGTCTAGACTTAGACTGCGTATGCTAAGAATTGATCCGCGAGAATTGGGTAGAACTCTTAAGATGGGTTAGTCTTAGAGTTGACGGAAAGTACGTTTATCAGGCGTTGTAATAGTGGTGACAAGAACTTATATGTGTTGTATGTTCATAATTTCACTTAGCTAATGTTATTATGAGGATATTGTATGTAAGGGTCCTTGATTTGCTGTTGATATAACAATTGGTAATGTGGTAGTACGTTTTCCTTTGTGTTTATCCAATCTCTCTCTTATCTTTGTCTCTGTTCGGTGAAACAGTTCAGTATGGTGAATACGCGTGGTAGACCGCGTACTCGTGTTGACGGACTGGAAGCGACAGCCTCCACAGCTGATCAGCCGGAAGGAGTTGAGGTTGTCGTGCGTCCGCCAGTGCAGCAAATACTAGGTGGGGGGCCAGAGGTCATTCCGCGTGTGGACCTGGCTTCGTCCCACCCAGTAATCAGGGATGCTAGTTCCCCTTCTGAGATGATGGCCAGCATGATGTTGGCAATGAGGGAAGAGATGGCAAAGCAGCAAGAGTTTCTGCTAAAAGTGATTGAGGACCGTGATGTGAACAATCGTAGAAGTGAGACGGTTGTGGAAAACATCGTAGCAGGTTCTGGAGGCGTTGGTACAAGGGTCAGGGCTGAGGAGAACAGGATTGTTGGTGCTCCGGGAGGTAGGAAAAGTTGTTCCTACAAATCCTTTCTGGGTTGCGGACCACCAGAATTCTCTGGTTCCGACGACCCAATCTTGTGTGTGAAATGGATCCGAGTGGTTGAGCAAGCTTTTGGCTCTTCCGAATGTGGTGATGATCAGAGGGTGCGGTTCGGTACCCAATTGCTGAGGGACACTGCACTTATCTGGTGGAATATCATCCAATCCACTCTATCTCCTGAAGTGTTGGCCCAGTTGTCTTGGGCCGAGTTCAAGAAGAAGCTGCTGGAAGAGTTTTGCAATGAGAGAACAATGGACCGAATTGAGAAAGAGTTCCGGTCCTTGGTGAAGGGAAACCTGACGGTGAGGGAGTATACCCGTCAGTTCATGGAGAAGCTTGGTCTGGTGGGGCACGCTGCCCCAACAGAGAATGATAAGATGAAGGCCTATCTGAATGGCCTACCTGCGGACATGCAATCGATGGTCCATAATTCCAAAGCTTCTAACCTCCGAGAGATGGTGGAGGAAGCTCAATTCATGGAAGAGATGTTCGCGAAAAGCAAATCTGAGAATTCTGTGATAGTGTCTGATAAGAGAAAGTGGGAGAGCAGTTCAGTACCTCCCAAGCGGACCCGATCTTTTGTTGGGAACCGCAATTTCGGTAGTTATCAGGAAGCAAGGTGGTGCCCGAGGTGTCGAACCAAGCATCACGATAACTGTTACAACAATTCTCAAACTTGCTTCAAGTGTGGGAAGCCTGGTCATACTGTCAAAGATTGCCCGGTCAGGGGGATCATCTGTTTTGAGTGCAAGACACCGGGACACTCGAGGAAGGATTGCCCGAAGCTCGTGTCGGGTAGCGCGCCAACAAGGAAGGAGAACCCTCCTAAGGTTCAGAGTCGAGCATTTCAGATGACGGTCGAAGAGGCTAGAGCATCCGCTGATGTGGTATCGGGTACTTTTCTTATAAACTCTGTACCTGCTCGTATTTTGTTCGATACGGGTGCTAGTTTCTCTTTCGTATCTGAATTGTTCCGTCGGAAAATTGCTATGCCCACTACTAGTCTTGAGGATGCATTAGTGGTAGAAATAGCCGATGGTAGCCAAGTTTTGATCCACGAGGTTCTGAAGCAGTGTACTCTTAGTATCGAAGGGAGAGATTTCTCAATCGATCTATTGCCGATGTTAATCGGGGGTTTCGATATTGTGGTTGCCATGGATTGGTTGTCAAACAATCATGCCGAGATCGTATGTTCCAAGAAGTTGATTCGACTTCCCGACCCCTCTGGTGAAATCGTCGTCATCTATGGTGAGAAGAGAAAGGGTGAAGTGGCAATAATCACAATGGCAAGAGCACGCAAGTGTTTGATAAAGGGATGCTCGTCTTTCCTAGCCTATGTGATCGATGCTAATTTAGGGAAATCAAAGCTGGAAGATGTGAAGATCGTGCGTGAGTTTCCAGATATCTTTCCGGACGACTTGCCCAGGTTGCCACCTGATCGTCAGGTAGAGTTTCGGATTGATCTTGTGCCTAGCGCTGCACCGATCGCTAAAGCACCTTATCGTTTAGCGCCATCGGAGATGCAAGAGATGGTAGCACAACTCCAGGAGCTATTTGAGAAGGGATTCATAAGACCGAGTTCGTCACCTTGGGGAGCTCCGGTCTTATTTGTCAAGAAGAAGGATGGCACAATGAGAATGTGCATTGACTATCGTGAGTTGAACAAAGCTACAGTGAAGAACAGATATCCGCTTCCGAGAATAGACGACTTGTTCGATCAACTTCAAAGAGCGGGTTGTTTTTCCAAAATCGACTTACGATCAGGTTATCACCAAGTGAAGGTAAGAGAATAAGATGTTCCGAAGACGGCTTTCAGAACGCGTTACGGCCATTACGAGTTCCTTGTAATGCCTTGAGGTTGTTTTTCTCTCTATGTTTTTAATGAATAATTATCAAAAGATAATTCTATCTATTCTATACATTCTATACATATACTAATCAAAAGATAATTACAATAAATAAACAAATCTTCAGTATATCTTCCATGTATATCTTCAATCCATCCAGCTGTTATTCTTTCCATTCGGATCTCTTAAGCAGCACTAACTATGCTCAGCAGCATTAACTTCTTCTAGCAGCATTAACTACCAAGCAGTACTAACTACTAGCAGTACTAACTAGCTAAGCAGTACTAACTTTGTTCAAGCAGCACTAACTTTGACTAGCAGTATTAATTACTAGCAGTATTAACCACTAGCAGTATTAACCTTGAAGTCTTCTAGCAGTATTAACTCTGAACCAGCAGCATTTACCATACTTGTTAAATTCTTCAGTTCCCAACAAAGATCGCTTCTTCCCTGACAGTTCTGACTCGGAAGAATGTGAAGTTTGAATGGACCGAAACCCAAGAGAAGGCGTTCCGGATCCTTCAAAAGAAGTTGTGTGAAGCTCCGATCTTGACACTACCTGAAGGGTCGGAAGATTTCGTGGTTTACAGCGACGCTTCAAAGATGGGATTGGGTTGTGTGTTGATGCAACGAGGCAAGGTAATCGCTTATGCCTCGAGACAGCTTAAGATACACGAGCAGAATTATCCAACTCATGATCTGGAGTTAGCAGCGGTGGTGTTCGCCTTGAAGCTTTGGCGACATTACCTTTACGGCACGAAGTGCACTCTATACACGGATCACAAGAGCCTGAAGTATGTCTTTGATCAAAAAGAGCTGAATATGAGGCAAAGGAGGTGGCTCGAGTTACTGAAAGATTATGACTGTGAATTGCTTTACCATCCAGGTAAGGCGAACGTGGTGGCCGATGCGCTAAGTCGGAAGGACTATAGCGGGAGTATTCGAGCTACCCATTCGAGAATCGAGCTAGTATCTAGCCTTGTTGAGAAGATCAAGGCATCACAGGTGGAAGCACTGTTAGAAGAGAATCTCAAAGAAGAAGTCATGACCAAACAACGTTTACTCTTGACGGAAGATAGCCGTGGAGTGAAACTGTTCAGCGGTCGTGTGTGGGTGCCCAAGATAGGGGGTAACCGTGAGCTGTTGCTAGAAGATGCACACAAGTCCAAGTATTCCATACATCCGGGAAGCACAAAGATGTACAGGGACTTGAAGTTGCACTATTGGTGGCCGGTAATGAAGCTCGATGTGGCACGTTACGTTGAGCGTTGTGTGACGTGTTCGCAAGTTAAGGCCGAACATCAGAGACCGTATGGGAGTCTTCAGTCTTTAGAGATTCCCGAATGGAAATTGGAGCATATCACCATGGACTTCGTGACGAAGTTGCCTAAAACTCTTTGAGGTCACGATACCATTTGGGTGATAGTTGACAGATTAACGAAGAACGCTCATTTCTTGGCCATGCGCGAGACTCTACCGATGGATAAGTTAGCAAAGCTTTATATCGATGAGGTGGTCTCGAGACACGGCATACCATTGTCGATCATGTCGGATCGCGACAGTCGGTTCACTTCGAACTTCTGGGATGGATTTCAGAAAGAGCTAGGTACTCGAGTGAAGTTGAGTACGGCTTACCATCCGCAAACCGACGGGCAGAGCGAGCGGACGATCCAAACCTTGGAAGACATGTTGAGGTCTTGTGTCATCGATTTCGGGGGCGTTTGGGACTCTCACCTGCCTTTGGTAGAATTTACCTACAACAACAGCTACCACTCGAGTATCGGAATGGCACCCTTCGAGGCTTTGTATGGGCGAAAGTGCCGGACACCCGTATGCTGGCTTGAAGCGGGAGAAAAGCAGTTTGCCGGACCTGAAATCGTGCAAGAGACTGCCGATAAGGTCAAGTGCATTCGTGAAAGAATGAAAGCGGCTCAAGATCGTCAAAAGAGTTATGCCGATAAGAAGAGGCGATCGATGGAATTCCAAGTGGGCGACCGCGTTATGCTTAAAGTGTCGCCGTGGAAAGGCATTATACGGTTCGGAAAACGTGGGAAGTTAAGTCCCCGTTTCCTCGGACCTTTCAAAGTACTTAAACGGGTGGGTTTGCAGGCCTACCAGTTGGAACTGCCACCGGAGTTGAGTAGAATACACAACACGTTTCATGTTTGCTACCTCCGGAAGTGTTTGGCGGTGGAAGACAGCGTCATTCCCCTTTCAGAGTTAGGGGTTGACGAAGGTAACCGTTGTGTGGAAGAACCCGACGCCATCTTAGAGAGAAAGTCTAAGAAGCTGCGTCATAAAGAAGTCACCTTGGTCAAGGTGCAGTGGAAGCATCACCGGGGAGCAAATGTGACGTGGGAAGCCGAGGAGGATATGAAGCGAAGATATCCTCACCTTTTTGTGTAGTTGGGATTTCGGGGACGAAATCATTCCCAAGTTGGGGAGGATTGTAACACCCCGAATTTTCGTTGGTTTTGCGAGGTTGTAAAGAAGAAAAGAAATAGATGTTTCTGTCTACAGGGCGCACGGGTCGTGCGCCATCCCTTTGGAAAAACGCACGAGTCGTGCGCATAGAACAGGGTGCGAGGCAGTGGAGAAGGCACGGGCCGTGCGCCCTCCCCTTTGGAAAACGAACGGGTCGTGCGCTGTGTTGGGAAGTGTGCAAAGTCTTGGCTAAATATCTCATTTGGTTGAGATTCTTTTGTAATCTCAGATATTTCTCTCTCTCTCTTCTTTTCTCTCTTTTCTTCTCCGATCTTCTAAGCACTAACTTTGACTAGCAGTATTAATTACTAGCAGTATTAACCACTAGCAGTATTAACCTTGAAGTCTTCTAGCAGTATTAACTCTGAACCAGCAGCATTTACCATACTTGTTAAATTCTTCAGTTCCCAACAAAGATCGCTTCTTCCCTGACAGTTCTGACTCGGAAGAATGTGAAGTTTGAATGGACCGAAACCCAAGAGAAGGCGTTCCGGATCCTTCAAAAGAAGTTGTGTGAAGCTCCGATCTTGACACTACCTGAAGGGTTGGAAGATTTCGTGGTTTACAGCGACGCTTCAAAGATGGGATTGGGTTGTGTGTTGATGCAACGAGGCAAGGTAATCGCTTATGCCTCGAGACAGCTTAAGATACACGAGCAGAATTATCCAACTCATGATCTGGAGTTAGCAGCGGTGGTGTTCGCCTTGAAGCTTTGGCGACATTACCTTTACGGCACGAAGTGCACTCTATACACGGATCACAAGAGCTTTCAGTTCCCAACAATCTCCCCCTAACTTGACTTTTAAGAAAAGAAGTCAAGTTCTTCAGAATTAATCTTCAAGATGCTTTCAACACCTCTGGTTCAATTTCCCAAATTTGGATCTAGGCCCAAGCTTTGATTCACAGTTCTTCTCACCACAATCTTGGCCATCTCTGAATCCTTTGTACATACCAGTGTAGCTTTAAGCATCCCTTCCAACTTCTCCTTGCTATGCTCATATATTTTGTCCACCAGGTAGTATTCATGATAACAGTTGTCAATAGTAATCATGTATACTCCACAGTTTTCAAACAGTATCCATTTGTCAATCTTCTTGAATATGAACTCATGCTTATGATCTTTAATCCTATGGTGTACTCTTTCTGGATCAAACATCATGCACAAGTATTCCAATGTCACTTTGAGAAGATTCTCTTCAGTACCTTTCAACACAGGTTCATAAAGTTTCATCCCCACTTTGTATAGTTCTTCCATATCAGCTCTGGAGCAGCTTCTGATAACTTTCCCCAATGTTGAATAAGCTTCAAATGAACCATCAGCTCTCTTGATTCTGAAGAAGTTCTTTCCATTGTCTCTTAGAATATCCCAGAAGATGATCTCTGGAGCTTGCATAGAGATTGGAACAGCCTTCAAAGGTTCCACTATGGTCATGTACGGATCCATACTCTCATCTGTTGGCTTACTAGACTGTTCTGGAAGTTGTACTGATTCTGTTTGAGATGTGACTGAAGGTTCTGCTTCCTTTTCAGTTTCTTCCACCCTTGGCTTTTTCAACTGCCTTTTTGAAGCAATTGATTTCACTCTTTTTCCAGACTTGGCTTCTATACCAACACTTCCAGGTTCTTCCTTCTTCTCTTCTGCTTCTTCTTTGGAGGGTGTGGTTTCCTCAGGGAATGGTTTTTCAATATTCAGGTCATGTCTTTCCTTCATTCTTCTCTCAGCCTCCTCCCTTTGTGCTGAGTCCCCTTGGAGCTTAGCCATTTCCTTTTGATACAACTCTTCCACCTGAGTGTATGCCATGTTAGTGAACATCTCCACCTTAACACCAATTGCACCTTTCAGGAAGTTTATCATCTTTCTTCTTTCCTGATTGGCCAAAAAGGTCTTGGAGGGTTGTCTTTTCTGCTTTTGTTTCTGAATTTGCATCTTCTTAACTTGGAGTTTCTTGACCTGAGCTGCTGTCTGAGCTGCTTCTTTCAAGCTCTTTTGGTATTCTGCATTTAACTTCTTGGCCATTATCCTTGCAAGCTCTCTATCAGTTTCTGTTTGAATTTGCTCCTCTTTTTCCATTTGCTCTTGAAGCTGCTTTGCCATCTCCTCATCCATTTCAATCTGACTCCTCTTCTTTGAAGGTTGTTCAGGTTCAACCATCTTTCCTTTTCCTTTTATATCCTGCTTCATTATCTTCTTTTGAAGTCCTCCTTCATTGATGACCACTCCTTTGGCCTTTTGAGTAGCCTTAGGAGTGTCATTCTTTGCTTTAACTAGAGTTTCTGCTATCTCCAGTTCTTCTACAGAAAGCCCTGTTACTGCTGCTTCTTTAACCTCAGCAGGATTAACAGTTTCTGCTTCTTGTGCAAATTCTGTTTCTTTGACTATTTCAGCTTCTATCTCCCCCTCAACATCAAAACCCATCTCAGATTTGCTTTCCTTCTCTGTTTCATTCTCTTGATTCTCCCCCTTGGTGAAAGCATCTTGAGCTTTTTCCCTCTTCTTTAACACAAACTGCTTTCTTCTCCTTTTCTGTACCAATCTTGTCACCAATTTCTTCAGTTTGGTGATCTGAACTTGTTGAGATAGAATAACCAACTTCATTTCTTCTATCTCTTTGCCTTGTTTGATGACATCTTGGTTGATGTTTCCCATGGTATCCATCAATTCCTGGTAGTTATATCTGTCCTCACCTTCTCTAGAAGTGTTACTCTCCTTTGAAGGATCATTGGATCTTTTATTAGTGGAAGTCTTCTGCCTAGCAGAAGCACTATCCACCCCCGTGGTTTCTTGGCACCAGGGACCTTCAAATGATTGCTCATTCAATGTTGCCATGGGGGAGGTCTTATTGATGTTACCACTTTCCTCCTCTGTGCTAGCAGGAGTAGTGGCAGCCTCATCACCCATATGCTCTTCCTCCTCCTCCTCAGAGAGCACCTCCTTGGGGTTGGGAGACACCCCTTTGGTTTCCCTATGGATATTCTCTAAAGGAGAATTCTCCTTTAGAGGGCTTAAAGGCTTGGGGGATGTTGGTACAAGAAGGGAAGGAGCCTTCTTTACCTGTTTCCTCTTGTAAGTTTGGGTAATAGGAGAGGTTGGTTTTGCAAGAAGGGACTGGGGAATTGATTTAGAGTGTGAAGGTTGGGATTGGCTAGCAGTGGGTTGGTCTAATGGGGGCCTTGACCCTGCTGCCATACCTTCATTGGTTTGGGACACCACCATCATTGTAGAGAACAATGGGGTGTCAACTCCTTCCGAGTCCCCAACAGATCTTCTCATATTTGAGAAAACCTTGCCTTTGGGGGGTTTAGGTACATATACCCCAACAGGTTGAGGTGTATCCGTCAATTCATGATTAATAACTTCTTGAACAAACCTGAGGTACATGAAGAAACTCTTTTTGTTTCCCATGTTTGATACAAGATCACTGAAAATGATTTGTGAAAAATTGTACCTTCTAGCAGTGGCCAAACAGACCAAAGCATAAGCAATGGGACTACTGAACTCACTCCATCCAGTAGTCTTTTTAGAGATGCAATGCATCAAGGTATGAACAAAAAAACGCCATTGGGGGTGAGAATTTAGCTTTTGAAAACTTAAACACACCCAACGGGCCTCCATACCCCATTCTTGCAAGGGAAGAGAACAGTTCATCATTTGGGATAGAAGTTATACCAGAGGCATCGTCTAGACGTAGACTGATGCGAATAACTTCTTCAGTAACTGTTAAGGGTTGGTCACACACCCTTGTCTTGATCATCTGCACACCATTCTCAGCAACAATGATGGCATTAGCCCAGAACTGCCTTTGATGCTCGATATAGAGTGTAGGAGCAATAGTAAGAGCATGAGCAATATGGCTTGTCTTGAGGAAATCCACAATCTGGTGAAATCCTGCAGCTTGCTTTGGCTTTTGTAGCATCGCGATCTCATTGTGCTCGTCGATGAATGCCATGGATGCCATTGAACAAGGATGTTCTTGCCTGAAAGACTTGGTACTTGAGAGAAAAAGGTTTAGAGCGCAAGTGAACAGTATGCAAAGAGTCGTTATGAACGTTTGGGCGGGCAAAGGGTATTTATAGTATTCGGGACATAAGCAGTATTAACCTAGAGCAGTATTAACGGACAAGAAGTATTAACCGCGAGCAGTATTAACTGTGAGCAGTATTAACTAACTAGCAGTATTAACTGCGAGCAGTATTAACTGTTAGCAGTATTAACTGTGAGCAGTATTAACTACCTAGCAGTATTAACTGCGAGCAGTATTAACTACGAGCAACATTAACCAACTAGCAGTATTAACTGACTAGCAGTATTAACTACTAGCAGTATTAACCACTAGCAGTATTAACCAACTAGCAGTATTAACTAACTAGCAGTATTAACCATTAGCAGTATTATCCATACTTACTCTTTGAAGCTTAGGCTGAATTGAGCACTGCTATGTATGCCCTACAAAGGAGGATTAGTAACACCAAGAAACTATAATATTCAGATATTTAACCACTTTTTGAGAGAATGCTTATTCAGAGTTGATCATTCCCACACTTGTTACCAAGAAAGTGAATCTACCCACATCAAAAGCTTTGGTGAATAGATCAGCAAACTGGTTGTCAGTATGAACTTTTACAACTTGAACAAGTTTCTTTTCATTACAGTCTCTTATGAAGTGATACCTGATCTCAATGTGCTTTGTCTTAGAGTGCTTGACAGGATTATTTACAATGCTGATAGCACTGCTATTATCAATAAAGATGGGAGTGTGTAGAAAGGTTACCCCATAGTCCAACATTTGATTCTGAATCCATAAGACCTGAGCACAGCAACTTGCAGCTGCTATGTACTCTGCTTCTGTTGTAGATGTGGACACTGTGGTTTGTTTCTTGCACTGCCATGAAACTAGTCTAGCACCTAAAAACTGACATCCTCCAGAAGTAGATTTTCTGTCCAAGTTTGCCCCACCTAGATCACTGTCTGAGTATGCTATTAGGTCAAAGGGTGAGTCATGAGGATACCATAGTCCCAATCTGGGCTGCCCTTTGAGATATCTGAATATCCTCTTAACAACTTGAAAGTGAGATTGCTTTGGCCTAACTTAGAATCTTGCACAAACACAGACTGGAAACATTATATCAGGCCTTGATGCTGTGAGATACATGAGAGAGCCAATCATGGATCTATAATGATGCACATCCATATCCTCCCCCTCAAGATCTGCTGTTATCTGCTTGTGTGTCTCCATAGGTGTGCTAGCAGGTTTTGAATCTGAGTAACCAAACTTGGTTAGAATGTCCTGCACATACTTGGATTGACAGATGAAGATGCCATCTGACTTCTGTTGAACTTGGAGTCCAAGAAAGAAAGTGAGTTCCCCCATGGAACTCATTTTGAATCTTTGATGCATTAGATCCTCAAACTCCTTGCACATGTTGTCTCTTGTAGATCCAAAGATAATGTCATCAACATAGATTTGGACCAGCAAGATATCCTTCTTCTTTCTCTTGATAAATAGAGTCTTATCAATGACTCCTCTTTCAAAGCCATTTTCCAAGAGATAGGATGACAGAGTGTCATACCATGCTCTTGGAGCTTGATGCAGTCCATAAAGAGCTTTCTTCAATTTGTATACCCTGTCTGGATAACTTGGGTTTTCAAATCCTGGTGGTTGACAGACATATACCTCTTCTTCAATTGAGCCATAGATAAAAGCACTTTTTACATCCATTTGATAGACTTTGAAATTCATGTAAGAAGCATAGGCTAGGAATAATCTAATTGCTTCTATCCTAGCCACAGGTGCAAAAACTTCTTCATAATCTATACCCTCTTCTTGAGTATACCCTTGAGCCACCAGCCTTGCTTTGTTCCTTATGACAATTCCTCTTTCATCTCACTTGTTTCTAAAGATCCACTTTGTGCCAATTGCTCTGTGACCTTTAGGCAGGTCTACTAGATCCCATACTTCTTGTAGCTTGAACTGTAACAGTTCTTCTTGCATTGCTTCTATCCAGCTGGATTCTTTCATTGCATCATGTGCCTTTCTAGGCTCAAGCTGGGATAGAAAGCAAGAAAGCACTGTATGCTGTTGATCATGCATTTCTTGAAGTCTGGTTTGATGTCTAGTCATCATAGGAGAGGATATATCTCCTATTACCAGCTGTGGAGGATGATTCTTTTGAACTCTGGTGTTATGACTAGGTTCTTCATTAAGTCCAGCCTCTAGATTAGAGTCATTCAACTCAACTGAAGTGTTTTCAGCATCCACTTCTGATTCTTTATTTTCTTGAGTATCCTTATCTCTACTTTCTTCTTCACTCTGACTTGGTCCAGTGGATGGTTCCTTTTCACAGTCTTCAAAGGAATTCACTGTGGGTATGGGAAAGATCACAGATCTAGATATACTTTCTTGAACTTGTGAAGTCCCTGATCCTCCACATCCTGAACCTGCATAATCATCACTGCTGGAACCAAAGGAGTTAGTTAGTGAATCAATGTCAAATAGCCACTCAGGACCAGTTCCAATAGGATTTGGCGTGTTCTCATTGCATTTGACATTGTCACTTTCTTCAATTATTCTAGAAGATGTATTAAAAACTCTGTAGGCCTTACTTTGAGATGAATACCCAACAAGAAATCCATCATCTGCTTTGCTATCAAACTTACCTAAGTGAGATTTGGTATTGAGAATTGTACACGGACACCCAAAGGGTTTGAAAAATCCAATGAAAGGTTTTCTTTTATTTAAAAGCTCATATGGTGTCTTGTTCTTTGGCTTAACTACTAGAACTCTGTTTTGGACATAACAGGCAGTATTAACTGCTTCAGCCCAGAAGGTAATTGGCAGTTTTGAATCAGCCAACAGAGATCTAGCAGCCTCTATTAGTGTCCTATTTCTCCTTTCAGCAACACCATTCTGTTGAGGAGTCCTAGGAGCACTATATTGTCTCTCAATGCCTTTTTCTTCACAAAAGGTGTTTAGATCCAGATTTTTGAATTCAGTCCCATTATCTGATCTCATGACTTTTACTTTTTGATTAGTTTGGTTTTCAATTCTTAGGATAAAGGATTTGATCAGTCCACTTGTCTCATCCTTAGTCCTTAGAAAATATACCCAGGTAAATCTAGAGTAATCATCAACAATAACCAAGCAGTAAGATTTCTTGCCTATACTCATAACATTTGTAGGACCAAACAGATCCATGTGCAATAACTGGAGACAAGAAGAAGTTGAATTTATCTCTTTGGTCTTATGAGAAGTTTTATGCTGTTTGCCTTTAAGACAAGCAACACAATGATCATCACTTGAAAAGACTTTAGAAGGTAAACCTCTTACAAGGTTGTTTTTAACAAGTTTGTTCATAGTCTTAAAATTCATGTGACACATCCTTCTGTGCCAAAGAGAGGATTCATCTACAGAGGCTTTTGAAACAAGACAATTTAGAGATGAATCACTATCAACATTGTCCATATCTAGACAGTAAACATTGTCCTTTCTTGGAGTTCTAAGTAGTATCATGCTTTCATCAACTACCTTGAACCCTGGATCAAGGATCATACACTCAGTATTTGTAAATAATATACTATGTTGTTTGTCACATACCTGTGATACACTTAACAGGTTGTACTTCAATTGATCAACATAGTAGACATCCTCAAATGTCATCTTACCTTTGGTGACATTACCTTTTCCACTTATCTTACCACCAGTAAGATTATCTCCAAATGCAACATGTCCTCCATTGATATGCTTGAAATCCTGAAGGCATGACATGTTACCTGTCATGTGCCTAGAGCAACCACTATCCACATGCCATATGCTCCTTCCCTTGAGCTGTTGGTTGCCCTGCACATATGATAGATCAGTTAGTATGAATTAGGAACCCAAGCCAAAGTGGTCTTGGGTACCCCTTTCTCATCAAAATACTTGCATTCTTTCTTGACAAGATTTTTGAATTTTAACTCCTCATTCTTGGAGTACTTTGTCACAATAATAGGCTTGGAAACATTTGTGCTAGAAACAGTACTGGTTTTAGAGTTACTAACCGCCTTAGCAGCACTTGCATGCTCAGCAGTACTAACCTTGTTAGCAGTAGTAACTGTGTTGGCAGTATTAACCTTTGAAGAGGTACTAACTGTATTAGCAGCATTAATATTTTCAGTAGTACTAACACAGGTAGCAGCAGTAATACTTCCAGCAGCACTAACCCTGTCAACAGCACTAACAGTTTTAGTGCTTTTGGGCACCCACATTTTAATACTTTCTTTTAAAATCTTTTTCTTCATGGGGCCTTTCTTTTCACCATGTTTCTTTATAGCCTTCCTATTTCCAACAGGTTTTTGCACAAATTTTTGAAAAGTCATCTGTTGATTGATAGGGTTAAAGAAGCAGTATTTAGCCAAATGATTTAACTTGCCACATATGAAGCAAGGTTTTGGTCTATTGATTTTACTCAGATCAACTCCTTGCTTCTGAGCCCATTGATTATTCCAGTTTCTTTGATTTCCTCTTTTTAAACCTGAATTTAGGCTCTTGGCTTTACTGCAATCACACTGTTTACAAGATCCAGGATTCACAACTGTGGTTTGTTTGTAATGAACCTTGTTATCCTTTCCTTTGGTCTTCTCTATCTCCTTGGACTTGATCCATATTTTCCCACATCCCTCATTGGTGATAATGTTGTTTTCTAATGGGATCTCTTTACTTACATCATTATCTCTATCCTCACTGGCTTCTTTCTCAGTTAAATCCTTAATTACTACTTCATCCAACGGATCTATCTTAAAGGCTTTCTCAGATAAGTCCTTTTTCTCCTTGGTTTCTAACAAGTTTGTAGTAGGAGAGATATAATTGTTGTTGTAAGGAGGTGGTGTACTGTTGTATCCAATACCAGGCTTCATCTTATCATGAATCTGAGCCTTTAGAAGAGAATCCATTGCTTTTGAGGCATATGAAAACTTTTCTATGTCAAGTTTAACTTTAGACAGTTCCTCCTTCAGCCTATCTCTCTCTTCTAAGGATTTAGACAGTTTGGTTTCTAACTCATTCTTTTCCCACTTCCAATAGTTAATGTCATAGGAGTGTTGAAGTTCATTAGCTAGAAAGCCTTTGATTTGTTCTTCAAATCTTTCTACTATTAACACATAATCTCTTCTATCTTTTTCTAATCTTTTGAGGTCATCACACATACTTTGATTGTGATCCCTGTATCTTTTGACAGTGTCAATGCAAGATTTAGTGCAAAGATTAGAAATTACCTCAGAGGGGAGATCTGACACTTCTGCCATAAGAGCTTGATTCTGAATGGCTTCCTCAGCTTGATCGCTCCAGTCAAATCCCATTCCTTGTTGAGAAACAAGGGCTTGAGCAGGATTCTTGTTCTGAGTGTAGCCTCCATTCTGAGCTTGTTGGTGGTTGTTGTTTGGAACAGCAATCCTGCATTCTCTAGCAAAGTGTCCTTTCATGTGACACTTATAACATTCCACCTTGGTCTTGTCAAAACCAGCTCCATCTTCTCTTCTTTGAGAGAAGTTATTCCTTCCTGTTCTTTTAATGAACTTCTTCACCCTCATGGATAGCATGGCCATCTGCCATTTGATATCCATCTCCTCCAGGTCATCAGGGTGAAGTTGATTCAGATCATCATTGATCAATGAATTGTTACTGTGACTGGACAAGAAGGCTTCAAAGATTGTTTTAGTTCCTTTTTCTGAACTTGCTCCACTAGCAGTACTAACTGCTTCAGGGATAGCAGTAGTATCAGTGGCTGCTGAAAGAAGTGCAGAATTGTGGACATAACCAGTAGGCTTCTTCTTGATCTCTACCTCAGTTTCAAAAACTCTTAGATCATTGTATAGATCATCAAGTTCTTTCTCTTCCAGATTGTCACTCTGCCTATAAGAGACAGTGTACATAGTCCACTCATCCCCAAGAGATCTGAGGAACTTTCTGTTGATGTCATCTTGATCCATCTTCACTCCTACAGTAGCCAGTTCACCAATGAGCTTGTTGAACCTATCAAAAGTTTGAGTCATAGACTCATTCTTTGAGGAAGTAAAGTTCTCATATTGCTGCTTTAGAACATCTCTTTGATTTCTTTTGATGCTCTTAGTTCCAGCAAATCTTTTCTCTAGAGCATTCCATAGAATTTGAGCATCAGTGCAGTTGCAAAATTGATGCTGATATTCATTGGGGATTGCCAAGAGCAAAGTGCTCAAGGCCTTCATCTTTGTCTGTCTGATCTTCCTTTCACCATCTGTCTTTGGTGGAGGTCTTTTCCCATCTGGTCCTATCCTTCCAGCTTCAGAAGGACCATTCTCAATGATATCTCACATTGAGTAGTCAGTGAGGAGAATATATTGTCTGATTCTGATCTTCCACATGTCAAACTCACTGGGTTTGAGCATTGGAACCTTGGAGACCAAAGTACTGCTTGATTCTGTAAGATTTTCCATGATAAATAGATGTTTCTGAGAGAGTTTTGCTCTGATACCACTTGTCAGGATCGAATTCTTAACAAGAATTAATTCTCAGAAACAATATCAAAGAAGTTTGCGGAATAACACTTTGATATTCAATGAAACAGTAAATCAACTCACAGTAAGTATGAATAACAAACTATAACCTTGTATTGAATGCTTTGAATTTACAAGATTACACACTCAACCTCAATATTGATGAACAGGCTCACCAATACGAATTCTACTTCTCTAGAATTAGGATCTATGCCTTGAGGTTGTTTTTCTTTCTATGTTTTTAATGAATAATTATCAAAAGATAATTCTATCTATTCTATACATTCTATACATATACTAATCAAAAGATAATTACAATAAATAAACAAATCTTCAGTATATCTTCCATGTATATCTTCAATCCATCCAGCTGTTATTCTTTCCATTCGGATCTCTTAAGCAGCACTAACTATGCTCAGCAGCATTAACTTCTTCTAGCAGCATTAACTACCAAGCAGTACTAACTACTAGCAGTACTAACTAGCTAAGCAGTACTAACTTTGTTCAAGCAGCACTAACTTTGACTAGCAGTATTAATTACTAGCAGTATTAACCACTAGCAGTATTAACCTTGAAGTCTTCTAGCAGTATTAACTCTGAACCAGCAGCATTTACCATACTTGTTAAATTCTTCAGTTCCCAACAAAGATCGCTTCTTCCCTGACAGTTCTGACTCGGAAGAATGTGAAGTTTGAATGGACCGAAACCCAAGAGAAGGCGTTCCGGATCCTTCAAAAGAAGTTGTGTGAAGCTCCGATCTTGACACTACCTGAAGGGTCGGAAGATTTCGTGGTTTACAGCGACGCTTCAAAGATGGGATTGGGTTGTGTGTTGATGCAACGAGGCAAGGTAATCGCTTATGCCTCGAGACAGCTTAAGATACACGAGCAGAATTATCCAACTCATGATCTGGAGTTAGCAGCGGTGGTGTTCGCCTTGAAGCTTTGGCGACATTACCTTTACGGCACGAAGTGCACTCTATACACGGATCACAAGAGCCTGAAGTATGTCTTTGATCAAAAAGAGCTGAATATGAGGCAAAGGAGGTGGCTCGAGTTACTGAAAGATTATGACTGTGAATTGCTTTACCATCCAGGTAAGGCGAACGTGGTGGCCGATGCGCTAAGTCGGAAGGACTATAGCGGGAGTATTCGAGCTACCCATTCGAGAATCGAGCTAGTATCTAGCCTTGTTGAGAAGATCAAGGCATCACAGGTGGAAGCACTGTTAGAAGAGAATCTCAAAGAAGAAGTCATGACCAAACAACGTTTACTCTTGACGGAAGATAGCCGTGGAGTGAAACTGTTCAGCGGTCGTGTGTGGGTGCCCAAGATAGGGGGTAACCGTGAGCTGTTGCTAGAAGATGCACACAAGTCCAAGTATTCCATACATCCGGGAAGCACAAAGATGTACAGGGACTTGAAGTTGCACTATTGGTGGCCGGTAATGAAGCTCGATGTGGCACGTTACGTTGAGCGTTGTGTGACGTGTTCGCAAGTTAAGGCCGAACATCAGAGACCGTATGGGAGTCTTCAGTCTTTAGAGATTCCCGAATGGAAATTGGAGCATATCACCATGGACTTCGTGACGAAGTTGCCTAAAACTCTTTGAGGTCACGATACCATTTGGGTGATAGTTGACAGATTAACGAAGAACGCTCATTTCTTGGCCATGCGCGAGACTCTACCGATGGATAAGTTAGCAAAGCTTTATATCGATGAGGTGGTCTCGAGACATGGCATACCATTGTCGATCATGTCGGATCGCGACAGTCGGTTCACTTCGAACTTCTGGGATGGATTTCAGAAAGAGCTAGGTACTCGAGTGAAGTTGAGTACGGCTTACCATCCGCAAACCGACGGGCAGAGCGAGCGGACGATCCAAACCTTGGAAGACATGTTGAGGTCTTGTGTCATCGATTTCGGGGGCGTTTGGGACTCTCACCTGCCTTTGGTAGAATTTACCTACAACAACAGCTACCACTCGAGTATCGGAATGGCACCCTTCGAGGCTTTGTATGGGCGAAAGTGCCGGACACCCGTATGCTGGCTTGAAGCGGGAGAAAAGCAGTTTGCCGGACCTGAAATCGTGCAAGAGACTGCCGATAAGGTCAAGTGCATTCGTGAAAGAATGAAAGCGGCTCAAGATCGTCAAAAGAGTTATGCCGATAAGAAGAGGCGATCGATGGAATTCCAAGTGGGCGACCGCGTTATGCTTAAAGTGTCGCCGTGGAAAGGCATTATACGGTTCGGAAAACGTGGGAAGTTAAGTCCCCGTTTCCTCGGACCTTTCAAAGTACTTAAACGGGTGGGTTTGCAGGCCTACCAGTTGGAACTGCCACCGGAGTTGAGTAGAATACACAACACGTTTCATGTTTGCTACCTCCGGAAGTGTTTGGCGGTGGAAGACAGCGTCATTCCCCTTTCAGAGTTAGGGGTTGACGAAGGTAACCGTTGTGTGGAAGAACCCGACGCCATCTTAGAGAGAAAGTCTAAGAAGCTGCATCATAAAGAAGTCACCTTGGTCAAGGTGCAGTGGAAGCATCACCGGGGAGCAAATGTGACGTGGGAAGCCGAGGAGGATATGAAGCGAAGATATCCTCACCTTTTTGTGTAGTTGGGATTTCGGGGACGAAATCATTCCCAAGTTGGGGAGGATTGTAACACCCCGAATTTTCGTTGGTTTTGCGAGGTTGTAAAGAAGAAAAGAAATAGATGTTTCTGTCTACAGGGCGCACGGGTCGTGCGCCATCCCTTTGGAAAAACGCACGAGTCGTGCGCATAGAACAGGGTGCGAGGCAGTGGAGAAGGCACGGGCCGTGCGCCCTCCCCTTTGGAAAACGAACGGGTCGTGCGCTGTGTTGGGAAGTGTGCAAAGTCTTGGCTAAATATCTCATTTGGTTGAGATTCTTTTGTAATCTCAGATATTTCTCTCTCTCTCTTCTTTTCTCTCTTTTCTTCTCCGATCTTCTAAGGTTCGTTTGGCGGCTAGTTTTCGGTGTTTCTAGCGAGGGGTCGGTGTTTTAAGCTTCACCTCTACGTCGTGATCGTTATCTGGTTTTCCGGGTTTTATTCTGAAAACCTACCGGTGAGTTCCTACTATCATTTTACAAACTTTATACATGTCAAAACTCTTATTTGCGAAATCTGAAGTATTTCTACGGTATGATTTTATGATCTCTACATTCTGTTATAAATGAAGTTTTTGGTGAATCTCGGGGTTCCCGGTCAGTTTTGACCAAAATGACGGGTTCCGCCCTATTGAAGTAAAATGATGTTTTGCTTACACATTACGTGATTATGTAAAAAGAATGTTTATGAACTCATTTTAATGATTTTCATTCTTACCAGAAGTTGAACTGGAAGTAGCATTTTGTTTATAAAATGTACTTGTAACCATATGTTTATTTATGGTTGGTCACATATGTTGTTGTGACGAGTCCTTACCATTTCTAGTGGATCCCTAGGTTTTGGAGTAGACTGTTTTGTTGGGAGGCTATATTCCCCAAATATGTAGCTATGGATCACATGTTCCATGATGAGTTTATGGTACGGTTATGTGAGGTCGGTTACTAGTCATGGTTCATGGTGATCCTAGTGAAGGAGTATACACTGGTTTCCCTTGGGAGCGCGATCTCACCTCGTAGCACGGACTCTGGGTTCATTGCTGAGGACTCTAAGTGTTTAGCTCATAACTCGGATTTGTGGTCTACTTTGTGTTACACCACTCTCCTTGGTAAAATGGTCCTTTTATCACCGTTTAAGAGTTTTGGACCGAAGAGGCCCGGTTGTGGCGAAATGTTATCTTTACGAACTAAACCTTTATGAAAAGATTTCTTTATGATATTGATGTTTATATCTTTTGAGCTTTATAAATTGTATGTTCTCACCAGGCTTTATAGTCTGACACTTTTTCTCAAATGATGTGTATAATAGGTTTCCATTAGCGGTGGGTGTCAGGGTTTTTGGAGAGACGAGTTTTGAGTCTCGAGGTTTTTGGAGATAATTTAGTATTGATGTTGGGCATTGTTAAGTCCCATTCTTTTGATACAATCCCTGTATAGAATTGTAAAGTCTTAAGGACTGATCCCATTATGGGAAGTTAATGGATTTACTTTCGTCACATTGTCTGATTTCCAGGTTTTAATTTACTCTGATTTTGAGGTTGTTACAATGATCTTCAATGTATTGGTAATGACGGAAACCATAGATTATGTTTCTAAAATGGGGCGAATTTGGCAGCTATTGCCAAAACTTTTCAATTATGTATTTGATTTTAGTTGGAAAAGGTGAAAACCCATTCAAGCCCTTTCATCTTCAGATTTCATCCATAATTAGTTATATATTTGAAAAGTATTACAAAACTGATATTGTATTTAATAACCATTGATCAAATCAATTAGTGGTTGGCATTGGTCCTTAGGTAGTGTTTGGTACACAAACATGATTGGACAAGACTGGACAGAACAAGAGGGCAGGACTGGACGGGACGGGATATGGAAGGACAATTGTCTGTCTAATGTTTGGTACAACTAGGACTGGATTGGATAGAACTAGACAAGGTGACCCTAAAAGTTGTTTTGATGATTCTGTAACACCTCGATTTTCGAAAGGTATCAGTTCAAGTTAATGCAGAAAACGATATATTAAGAAAAAATAAGATATTTGATTTTGGACTTGAATTCTAGATTTTATAGTCTTGTTGGATAAAGAATTCAATTACGAGTCCAACGGTTCTTTCCGGAGCAAAAACTGAGCTATAACGAAGAAATTATGACCAAAACAGTGTTCGGACAAAATCTGGGGCGACAGTGCTCCACGTGGATGGACCCGCGCGGCCACCCGTGCGGAGCCGCTGGGTCGCACAAAAAGGGGGGAAAATCGGCCCCAAACCCCATTTTCACCCTAAAACTTCATTTCTTCATAACTTCCTCCTCACAACTCCGATTTTGGTGATTCAAGTTGCCACGGTTTCGTTTTTGAGAACTCTTCAAGGATCTAGCAAGAGATTGGAAGTCTATTGGAGTATACAAGAGTATTTTTTTTGGTGGTAATCCCCTCATCCCTCCATCTTCATCTTCTTGATCAAGTTTTCTAGGGTTTCATCCACCATTATTCTTCCTTTCGTAGATTTGTGGTTTGTGACAATTATTGGTGAACTAGAGGTGTTTTGGTTGGTGGATTCAAGCTTGGGTTAAGGTAATATTCTATTCTCTTCATCTTTGGAAACTAGGGTTTTGGGTATAGATGAGATCTTCATGTAAAAGGTTGGGGAACGATTCTATGCGGTTGAATATCTATGTTTATAGGTTGAAATGTTTGGATCTAGGTTTTGGAACATTTCGGCTTGAGGATTCAAGTGGTCTTCAAAAGAGCTCGTTGGGTGAAATCTGGATTTAGCCTAAATCTAGCGAGGTGAGTTCAAGATGATTTATGAAAACGGTGTACATGCCAAAATGGTTATTTTAAAGTATTTATGTCTTGCATCAAATTGTTCACTACTAATAAATGTTGGGCATTTGGTTATATCTCACCTTATAAACTTGTGTCACATGCATATTTGTGAGTTTGGGCATTCATCAAATAAATCATGTTTGAGAAGCTTCATTTATGCATATTTTATAAATGGAGTCCATTTGAGATAAATGTCATTTATATGATTATGTACTTACAACCATTTGGGAAAATGCATATCAATGTGTCAAGAGGTATTTTGGAAATGTAAGGGTAAAATGGTCCTTTTTGGAAGATAGTTTGCCTCAACCAATGTTGATTTGGAGTTGTTTATACTTTTGGGATCGTTGTGTCTTTGTCAGTTGGCTAAACGTGTTTTTTAATGTACAAAGGCTCTCGTTGGAGATTTACGTAGAGTGTTGGGCCTTTGGCTGGGTTTTGATTCAAATGAGTCGTGTGGACATTTGTCCGGAGTTATAACCAGCGGGGGTTTTGTTTTAAATGAGTTGTGTGGACATTTGTCCGGAGTTATAACCAACGGGGGTTTTGACTGAGATGACGATTAATTTCATATCGTTGGTGAGTTACATGTTTTGAGTGCGTTGGTCATTCAATTGGAGTCATGTAATGTTAGACGGTGTTGTAATGGATCCATAGGCACGTAAGTTCTGTCGGTCTTGTAAGGTCGGAGGTTTTGGGTTACTTTTGGTGACCGCTCGGGTTTGCTAGCGAGTAGGCAATAAGCGGCACGAGCCGTTGAGGTGTAACTCGTCTAGGTTGGATAGGCACCAGTGTCCGTAAGTCCTTGGGGTGGAACTCGACGGAGTAGGGCTAGAGGCAGTAAAACGGATTGAGGTTGTGATGTCTGGTATGGCATGGGAACTAAGTCCGGGATACGTGGTGAACTCCAACAACATCAAGGGTGGCCCCATTCATGTGTTCTCGCCACCCAAGATGGAAACGTTTAGAGGACATGCAAGGAAGTCGCATGAACGGCCTACTTACGTGTTTTCTATTCTCGGTGTTTACGGATCTCTTCATCGTTGATTCGTGGTATTTTATTTGGTAATGTGGTATTTTTACCAAAAGGAGTTTTATAAGTGGTTGACAGCAAATGATGGCTTTAATATTGGGTTCTTCCCACGTATTAAGGTTCGCATGGACCGCGTCATTTCCACGTGTCGGTGTTCATTCTCGTCCATTTTATGGTCGTGTGAGTTTTGGGTTTAAAGTCGTGTTCATGGTGATAATTAATTATATAGATCTTCATCTATGATTTACAAGTTGTGTGTCACGTTTCACCCGTGTTGGGTATTTCAAGTTGTAATGTGTTAACCGTGTTTTATAAAATTGGGAGTCCGCCCTCTATTTTACTTTTTAGCAAGTTCCGGTTTACTTTACATAATTACGTCTCATAGTGAGATCCTCGTCTTTAAAGCAGTTTGGTTTGGTTAACAGTTAACTCGGTGTCTATTTCGTACAAAGCGCATCGTTATTGATAAACGAGTCGTTTTCATAAGTGAAACATATCATTTTGAAAGATTATGGTTTTATTCGCATTCTTTCTTTCTAAATGATTAAATTATATGTTGAAAACTATTAAGCTCACTAGGCGTTAAGCCTAACCCTTTTTATTTGTCGGCATGTGCATCAGGTTCCAGTTGAAAGATGGGTTCTATCAGTCCTATGAAGAGTAGAGCCTTAGTTAGACGCAAAAGTAAGTATTGGGTGAAGTCTTCCGCAAATTAGAGATAGTGACTATGCATGAGTATGAGTAGCACCCGTCCTTTATGGTCCGTTTGTATAGATTGTTTATATGTATTGCGGTTGAATCTAAATTTGGGGTTGTAGATGATTCATTTATTGATGTATTTAGAAAAATTTAATAAGTTGCTATTTCCAGATTTTAGGGTGTTACAGATTCCTATATCACATAACAGTTATAAACGACATAAATAAAGTAAACATTTAAATAATTTAATTTATAAGCATTTTTTCGCAATTTTCAAATACATGAGACATGACAAAAATTCTCATCCTGTCCCACTTTGTCCTTGTCCCATGTTACGCCAAACGTGGGACATTTTTTTTTCTTGTCCTGTCCCATATCGCGTCAAACGTGGGATGGTGATATTTGTCTCGTCCTGTCCCATGTACCAAACGCAACCTTAGGGTTCTCAAACTTTTCATGGTTCTCACATGATTTAACCCATATTATTATTTTATAGATAAAATCATAATTTTCATCAAATATCACATGTGATATCTATAACTAATTCATTATTTATTTCACCATTTTTTTTCTCTATTTTTAGATTTACGTTTTGAATCACATGTGATTAAATTCGTTTAACATGTGATATATTATTATGTATCACATATGATCCCACTAGGTGGATTTTTGTAAATAACACATATGATAATATATGTCTGAATATAAATGACGTATAATCACATGTGATAATATTTACATTACAAAAAGATCTATAAATATAAATTTACATAATCACATATGATTAACTAAAATATATACAATTATCACATGTGATAATATTTACATCACAAAAGATCTATAAATAGAAGTACACATAATCACATATATATATGATTAACTAAAATATATACAATTATCACATATAATAATATGATATGTAGTATGCATAAATATTAATATAATGATAACACGTATGATATTTGGTTAAAATTGTGTTTTTTTTAATTAAAAGTATATTTATAGAAAAAATTAATAAATAATTGAAATTACAAAATAAATAAATCTAAAAGATATAATGAAAATTTTAAGGATTTATCAAATTTAAAATGATAATTATCCTAATTTATAAAACTATTTTTTATTTTTTATTTATAGTTTTTTTAATTAATAAATTATGTGGTCCACATTTTTTCTCGCATTCTCGCAAATTAGTTTGCTTCTCGCATGATCCTCCCTCCCTCCCCTCTCTCTCTCTCTCTCTCTCTCTCTATATATATATATATATATATATATATATATATATATATATATATTCTAACTAAATATTTAATAACTGTAAAATTTCATATATAAATTTAAACAAAAGAAAAGGTTTTCATATATGAAACTAGAAGTTGGTAGTACTAACATGTATGAACCGAAAAAGGTTAACCAATTACACTTGGTTGGTTTACGATATAAAGTTTTACGTATCAATTATAATTTATTGGTATATTGTATTAGAAAAAAAAATTAATATCATACCAAGTCCACCCTTATTTAAAATACAACCATTGAAATTGTACAAATATTTCAACTTATAAATTCATATCAATGTTTTAAAATAAATTAAAGAAACTAAATATTTATCTACAGAAATATGAAAATAAAATAAATTAATCATTCTTAATCTTATTTACTAGTCAACATTACTTAACTATGATAATAAAAATAAATCATTTTTAATCTTATTTACTAGTCATCATTACTTAACTAGTTGCAAACACTATATGTATTTATAATCATTCTTATTTAGGTTAATAACGACGAAAAGGATCGAACGCCGCATGGCTGTAAACACTAGTTGTATATCTCAATCAGTCACACCTTCGATATTGCTCTGTCAAAATATTGGCAATTTTCATCCAAAATCTGATAATAATGACACTAAGAATTTCTTCACAAAATACCACTTTTGTTGTTATTTACAACTAAGAACGCTTCGATGACCATATCCTCCATTTCAAAATTTTAGCTTCGCCCCTGCTTGTAATAATGAATTCAAATCGTTTAATTTTAGTGTTATGCTATTTAAATTTATTGAATGTGATGTACCTTATTTAATTAAAAAGGTATAAACATGTCATCAAGGTTGGGATCATGAGAGATCAGCTAATTTTTGTGAGACCATGAGACATATTATGAAAGTTTATATAGTGTATTTTTTCTTGGGAAGATTCGTTGTGTTTTTCATTTGAATGTTCATCTTTTTTTTTTTTAATTTGAAAGTTTGGTATTTTTTTTTCCTTCATGTGAAGGTTCGGTTATCATGACAATTCGATGTTTTGATGTAGATTTAAATTCTGATATATAAGAAACTGTCCAAGGGCTCTAAAAGTGATCCTATGGGTTTTTATATAATTGGACCCTCTCATATGATCTCAAGTCTATATCACTTGATTATTTTGTTAAATTATACAACTAGAAAACAATAAATAAAAAAAACCCATTAAACCTCATTAGGTGGCTTAATAACAATTTTACTGTCACATCTAATAGCCTATTAATACATGTTATGTGTCGTTAATTTTTTGTAAAATAATAAGTTTTTGTCGGATTCAATTATAAAAATCTTGATGTTTAGTAGTGAATGAGACCCTCAATATAAAAAAATATGTTTATCGAAATTATACATGGAGGTTCAAATGATAACATGATAAAAATTAGATCTGGCAAATGTGTCGTGTCGGGTTCAAAGTTAAACGGGTTGAAAATGTCTATCCGAACCCAACCCGTTTAATAAACGGGTCAAAAATCCCAACCCTAACCCGACACGACCCGTCTAACATTTATAAAACTAAAAATTAAAGATCGAAAAGTTATAAAAAGTACAAATCCAAAATTCAAATGAAAGCATTATAAATCCAAATTTTATAGTTCAAACTTATAAATTATAACCAAATCTAAAACATTAAAAATTCAAAACATTAAAACGAAAACTTATAATATATATATATATATATATATATATATATATATATATATATATATATATACTAGGCATATACCCGCGCGATGCAGCGGAATGTAAGTAAAGAACGAACAATTAATGCTATTTCCTTATATACATTTCATCAGTAATCAACCATGACCTAAAAATCACAACTTATGAAACCTAAACCCATAAAGATATTCAATAATTAGTTTATATTACAATTATTGACGAAAAAAATTATAATGATATTATTTATAATAAGAATGAAACATATTTTACGATTATGTATTTTTAACGTGCTAACGGTGGAAAAAAAAATAAAACGTATGGACAGAAAAACAAATTATTTCGTAGATATTCATGATATTTAATAGTACGGTTAAATTAAAAAATATTCAATATTTGGCTCGTTTTGAAGATATTGAGGAGACGCTTATAATGATATAATTTGTAGAAAAATGAACGTATTTTTTTCATTGCATTTTTGTTAATATATAATTATTTGTGTTAATATGATAATGGTGTAAAATGAAAAATGAAAAAAATAAGGAATATAAAGTAAATTAAATAAGTAATTATAAGGGTGATAAATGTAACAATATAAGGGTGGTAAATATAATTGTACAAAAGTTTGTACAATAACCGTTTTAGTAGTATAAATAATTCGTATATATTCTGATATTTAATAGTATGGTTAAATTAAAAAATATTCAATATTGGACTCGTTTTGAAGGTATTGACGAGACGATTATAATGGTATAATTTGTAAAAAAATGAACGTATTTTTTCATTGCATTTTTGTTCATATACGATTATTTGTGTTAATATGATAACGGTGTAAAATGTAAAATGAAAAAGTAAGGGATACAAAATAAATTAAATAAGTAATTGTAAGGGTGGTAAATGTAACATTATAAGGGTAGTAAATGTTATTGTATAAAAGATTAAGGGTGGTAAATGTAATTGTACAATAGTTTGTACAATAACCGTATAACCGTTTTAGAATTTTCATTATATAGTATATATATATATATATATATATATATGTATATATATATATATAGAGAGAGAGAGAGAGAGAGAGAGAAAGAGAGGTGAGTTCATACGAGAACGGTATCTATTTAAGAAAACAAGAAAAAAGGTTGGTACATACAAAATCACATGTGATTCACGTACAAAATCACATGTGATCCCGCGACTTCGCACGCGACTTGAAGTTGCGGGAAAAGTCTCCCGTGTCCTATTTTTCCAGGTTAATGCCGAATCACATGTGATTTTGTACATGATTGTTGTTTTTCTTATTTTCTTAAATAGTTAGCGTTCTCGTTTAAACATTTCTCTCTCTCTCTCTCTCTCTCTCTCTCTCTCTATATATATATATATAGACTTAAATTCGCGTGACACCAAACAGTTTCCGTGAAACCGGTGATACCAAACTTTAAAGTATGAAACTTCACACCAAAAAACTGTGAATGTAAAAAAAATCGAACTTTTCATAGGGAAAACACCGTAAATGTTACGTTCACGGTGTTTTTCGCTGTGAATGTTCATTTTTTTTTACCTTCACAACGTCTTCACTGTGAAGGTTCGGATATACCTTCACAGTCTTTTATCTTTGAAGGTTTGATTTTTTTTTAACTTGGTTTAGGTTTTTTTACCTTCATAGTGTGATTACATTATGAAGGTTCGAATGTTTTTTACCTTTATAGTGTTTCGGTGTGAAATTTCATGTTTTAAGGCTTGGTCTCACGCGATCTCACGGAAACAGCTTGGTCTCACGTGAACCTGACCCTATATATATATATATATATATATATATATATATATATATATATATAAATGGGTTATTCGAGTCATTTTCAAGTTGAAAATTTTGACCCTGACCTAACCCGTTTGATTTTCTTGTCGTGTCGTGTTATGTCGTGTTAATCCGTTTATTTAAACGGGTTGAAATGTATTACCCAAACCCGTTTATTTTGTGTCGAGTTCGTGTCGGGTTAGAGTGTTGTGTCAGTTTTTGCCTGATCTAATAAAAATATGAAAACAGAAGAATAGATCTTAATTGTCGTATGATTAGATAATTCAAAAGATGTGACTAAAAATGTGGTTACAACTATCTTTTTGTTAATAATCCCGCCCCAGCCTATTTTTTAATTGAAATTTGGTGAAATACAACAAAAATTGGATGTAAATAACTTATACAAAAACAATGATTATTTTGTTCTCATTAATTTGACATCTATAATATATTTCATGATGTTTTCATATGTTATTGTGTTCCCGTATTTTGGCCACTTGAGTGTCAATTCTGCAAAAAATGAATTATCAAGCATAGTACACAAATAACCATCAATTGCAATCGTTGTGGTATATATTATCACACTCAACAAGTTCTTGACAGATTAGATCGCTCGTCACAATCTTGTTGATCTCCTTGACCACCGCCACCATACCATTTCCTCCAACGTATCAATCGATTATATTTTAGTAAAAGTAAAATGATCTTAAAAATTGAGTAATAAACAACATGTTTACCGATTTATATCGTATCTTCCTTGATTCTTGATGGAAGCAACAACATTGTTTTGCCTCTTAGAAAACCTTTTTTCGACAACTATTGTTATCTTGAATGACATACCGTTGGCTAATCTCACTTTCCTTCAGCTTAGTAATCTGACGATAAATTATCTTTATTTTTTGTTGATTAATTGTCTTTATTTTTTGTTTTATAAAAATTGTCGGTGTTGCCTTAGTAATCCATCTACATCGTATTGAACCCAATCTTATTTTTTCACAATGACTATTTTCATTGTTCATTTGAGAGCCTTATTGACGAGGACCATACTAGGGATATATAAATGATGGAGATAGCTAGCAGGGATATGCAGGGGTGGAGCAAGAAATTTTTTCTAGGGGGTGCCTAGAAAAAATGTAAAAATAAATAATGATTTTAAGGTTAATAAACCATCTTTAGTAAATAGTTGACTTAAATATAGTTAAAAATCATGAGTGGCCTAAATAACATAACAAAAAATTTAAACTTTCACTTGAAGTAAGATTTGAACCTGTGACCTCTTGCATGTGGAGTGGTAATTCAACATCCCAACCATGTTTAACTAAAATAAAATAACATAACAATATCTAAACCACAAGGCTTGTGGTGTAGCGGTAATCACTTGGGGAGTTCATAGCGCTCAACCCGGGTTCGATTCCCTGTATTCTCAACTTTGTGGCCACTGGGTTTATCCTCAGGGTTGCATGCTTTCGCAATCGGTTTCTTTGCCAAGGGATTAGTCTGGGCCAAAGGCCCAGGATACCCTTTAAAAAAATATAACAATATCTATATTTATACAAACAAATAGAGTATTCTTTTGTTTTATTTTTGTGAAAGTGTCAATACACGAAGAGACGCGAAAAACAGATACATAAGAATTGGGAATATTATTAGGGAGAGAAGGAGTCTAGTCCTTTATATTTTTAAAATTGAACCTTAAAACTAATATATAATTATTTTTTTAAAAGGGTGAGGGGGAGCCATGGCACCTTCTGGTGCTAAGGTGGCTCCGCCCCTGGGGATATGTGAACACAATTGATAGTCAAACTCGGTGTGTTGGAAGAGTAAAAGACTGTGAAATATTAGAGAAAAAAACATATATAGGTGGTTTCATTTGCAAACCACATTTATAATGAAAACTTTGCAACACAGCTAACCATAATTGATTGTATCAATTAAGGGTCAAGATTAATTTGAGTTATTTATGTTAATAAAAGTTAAAATTTAATATTTTTAATTAATAAAAATATCTAAAAGGGACAACATCGTCCAAAGTCAATTAATATATTTTTAATTAGTTACAAAATCGTCCCACTTAATATTTTCAATTGATGAAAATTAAAATTTCTATTTAAGGAAAATTAATACTTTTAATTAACGTAAATTAATATATTTATATCAACAAAAATTAATATTATCAAGGATGAAATCAATTTTACTTGGGATAAACCAAATAAATTAAGACAGTGAAATTGTTTCATGATTTCAATTTCACATGTTTTATGAGTTGTTTCATCAATTGCATAAAAAAAGATATATCTGTGAAACAATTTCATCAATTATATCAACAGTTTCATCAATTACAACAAAAATGGTGGATCAATGAAACAGTTTCATTAAGGGGTTGTTTGGTTGGTTTTCCATTAAGTTCTGTATGGATAAAGTTGTCTGTGTGGATTAATCTGTCTGTATAGATTTAGAAGATTTTTATTTGTGAGAGTTTTTTCATAGATGGAATGAACGTGTTTTTTAATGGGAGGGACTGGTTTGGAAAAAAACTTGGCTTTCTGCATAAAGCTCCCCCTTAAAATCTTACTGAATAAGTCACTTTCTATATCATTAAGCCACTACCAAACAGTCATATATAGCTGACTGAATAAGTTGTGAGTCTCATTAAGCTGCTAACAAACAGGCCCTAAGTCTCAATAGGTTCATTGTTACATGATGTTGTATAATCATCAAATTTTTATCCTTCATTTAATATGATAAAGAAAGTTTAGATGCAAATAATAATAAAAAATAATTTGGATGCAAATATTAATGAAATTGGTAAATTTATTAAAAAAGAAATAGATAAAGACAACCTCCACTTGAGATTCAAAATCGGATAATTGTTTAGAATAAAAAAAGTTTTTTTACATAAATTCAAGGATAATCTAAATAATTTATCCTAAAATAACTCAAAATCATAACTTCCATTTATAAACCGTTTCAAACCAATTTATCAATACACTCTGCAAATTAAAAAATAAATATAAATTCATTGATTGGTTAAAATAGGTGCACAAAGTTTGCATTTTAAAGAAGGTTTGTAAAAGATCCCTCCCATATATATATATATATATATATATATATATATATATATATATATATATATAAAAGAGAGAGAGAGAGGTTCATTTGAGAAATGATAAATATATAATAATTAAAAAAGTAATCTTAACCTTTCATTCGGTCAAGATTGGTTTTGACCTGTCAAATATTGCGTCTTTGACTGGTCAACAATTACGGCTTTGACTGGTCAAAAGTTGTGGCTATTCCAAAAATAGAAGGACAGTTTCGTAATTTTTACAAATACACGGGACGAGTTACTATATGAACCTATATGATTCACATATGAACTATATGTTCATATATGAACTTTTTAACTGATTCACATATGAACTAATTAACTGTAGGTTCATATGTGAATCAGTTTAACTAATTAGCAGATTTATATATCAACTTTTGTGATTCACATGTGAACTAATTAACTGATTCATATATGAATCACAAATGTTCATATATGAATAAGTTAAAAAAATTCATATGTGAATTACACTAGATCATGGGTCTGCCACATAGTGATACCCTTAATTGGGTTGGATCGTGATCGACGGTGATTAGTCAGGTGACACCCTTAAGTGGGAGCCCGAATAACCCGGGAACGAGTACGTGTTTTAACTTGACGTTCAAAAAAAAAAGATGTAACTATTATATTACCCACCACAACGTGGTACTAGCTATATAGCTTCAAATAAATGTACAATTTGACCCATTTTTATGAATTGAAATAATAATGTGACACCACCCTAACATCTTCGAAATTGTTTATCTTCGCTTTCTCTGCTATCGTGCTGTTGACCGCAGGCAGGGAAGGGTGTTTTTATTAGGACGGTACGCAGATGGGCAGTATAGTCAATTGCAAAATTATTGGTACTCATTAAATGAATGGTCATGGTGCTATGGAGCTGACCATCTATCATTGTCTTTCTTTTTTTTATTCATAACACCAAATAATTCAAAAAATAAGTTTCTAGAAGTATTTTGGGAGGATCGAATCTCAAAGATATTTTTGTTAATCCTATATATATATATATTTTCTCTTATGTATGATTTAACTTAATTTTAATATATACATATAGGTTAAATTGTGTGAGAACCAAAAAAAATGAGAATCGTGAGAATTGATCTAAACCGTAATTTGGTTTTGATCCTATGGATTTGATTAAAATTATTTCACCACATAAAGAGGGTTTAATTGTTATTTTGGTAACTGAGATTCATCATATAAAACATGTTGGAATATGCTCGTGTCATAATAGATAATTATATGGCTAGACACACGTGGGGCCTATAGGGTCACACACATATACACTGAGATACCATTTATGGCACGGGAAAGTCCCTAATATGTCTTACTTGAAGGTCCAGGGTTGTGAGGCTCTCGTGAAACGAGACACACCGAACAAACTTGAGCCTAGATCTATTAAATGTATCTTCGTAGGGTACCCAAAGACAACAATGGGTTACTATTTCTACTACCCACCCAAAAACAAAATATTTGTTGCTTGGTATGTTGAGTTTCTTGAGAACGGTCTCATTTTACAAGAAGCAAGTGGGAGCACTGTAGACCTTGACGAGATTCAAAGCTAAGATACACAACCTTCTGGTAACACTAGCGAACATCGCGTTGAGGCTAAACATACAGATAATGAACAACATAATGATGTAATTCCCATTCGTAGATCTGCAAGGACACCTCGAGCACCTAAACGATATAGTTTTTGTATCGATTCTGAGGAGCAGAATTTGGGGGATCATGGTGAGCCCTCTAACTATCAAGCGGCATTATTGGATCCATAATCTGATAAATGGCTTGAAGCTATGAATGCTGAAATGCAATCCATGAAAGATAATCAAGTCTGGAACTTGGTTGATCTTCCTCAGAACAGCAAGACTGTCGGGAGCAAGTGGATCTTCAAAAAGAAGACCGACATGGATGGCAATGTACACACCTATAAAGCTCATCTGGTAGCAAAAGGTTACACTCAAACCTACGGGGTTAACTATGAAGAAACCTTCTCGCATGTTGCTGACGTTAAAGCTATTAGGATTCTTATAGCCATAGTAGCGTATTATGACTATGAGATTTGGCAAATGGATGTCAAAACCTCTTTCTTGAACGGTCACCTTAATGAAGATGTCTATATGGTGCAACCTGAGGGTTTTGTGAGTCCGAAACATCCCAATAAAGTATGCAAGCTTCAAAGATCCATTTATGGACTGAAGCAAGCGTCCAGAAGCTGGAATAAAAGGTTCGATGAGGAAATCAAAACGTATGGTTTCACCCAAAACCTTGAAGAGCCATGCGTATATATGAGAGCTAGTGGGAGCATTGTCGTTTTTCTAATCTTATATGTTAATGACATATTACTCATGGGGAACAATATTCCAATGCTACAAGATGTAAAATCCTGGCTTGGAAAATGCTTTTCCATGAAAGATTTAGGTGAAGCGGCGTACATATCTTAGGAATCAAGATCTATAGGGATAGATCGAAGCGGTTAATTGGTTTAAGTCAAAGTGCATACATTGACAAAATTCTAAAGCGGTTCAGAATGGATGCCTCCAAACGTGGAAAACTTCCAATGCAACACAATGTAAACTTGAGTAAGACTCAGGAACCCTCCACACCTGATGAGGTGAAGCGGATGAAGGGAATCCCCTATGCTTCGGCTGTGGGATCCATCATGTATGCAGTGAGGTGCACTAGACCTGATGTAGCGTTCTATCAGAACCTTACGAGAAGATACCAACAAAATCCATGAGAGAGTCACTGGACTGCTGTTAAGAACATATTGAAGTATCTTCGAAATACTAGAGATATGTTCCTTGTTTATGGTGGTGATACAGAAAGAGAGCTCAGTGTTACTTGCTACACTGATGCTGGTTTCGAAACAGATCGAGATGACACTCGATCTCAGACTGGATTCGTTTTCGTCATGAACGGAGGCGCTGTTGACTGGAAGAGTGCTAAGCAAAGCACTACTGCAATGTCTTCTACAGAAGTTGAATACATAGCTGCTTCCGAAGCTGCAATGGAGGTTGTTTGGATACGAAAATTCATTTCTGGGCTTGGGGTTGTTCCCAGTAATGAAAGACCCATGGATATGTACTGCGATAATTCTGGTGCCATTATCATAGCCAACGAACCTGGAGTTCAAAAGGGCGCCAGACACTTTCGTAGGAAGACTCACTACATTCGAGAGGTTATCGAGATCGGTGAAATTCGTCTTCTCAAAGTTCACACAGATGACAACTTAGCTGATCCCTTTACGAAACTAATGTCTTGTACCAAACATATCGAACATGCTAGGAACATTGCACTTCGACCAGCTAGTAGTCTCATGTAGATCTGTTTTAGTATTTGAATAATTGGAACATTGAACAGTTTTTATTACAATGAATTGATGTACTAGGTATGGTCGTTTTCATTTATATGAACTGTGTTCTATATTTGCATGTTTAATCCATGAATAAATTATTTGTTCTAAATTGACCATTGTCAGTTGATGATACGGGAGTATCATCGAGTTAAGGCAAATATAAGCGTATTGGTGATGATGCTACCAAACTCACATGTTGTTCATTGGTGATGAACATTGGACTGACCCAACGTACAAGAGTTCATTGCATGGATCAGTGTCACCAGTGAATCTCGCAGATGGTTATGTCACTCGTCCTTAGACTTGAGATGCAAGCAGGTTTTGTGTGGGTGGAATGTCAGTCTTTGAAATGGTTAAACGATGTCCTAAATAAGGCTGTTATAAAAATCATCTCCAGGACTGATATGAAGCACATGACAGACACGTGCAGTCAAAATGGGATTTGTTCCTCTATAGATAATAGAGTTAGATACTACTGGGCCCCTCGATGAATTGAATAGATGTTTGTACGGCCGTACCCAAATTTAATTAAGATGATGCTTGATTAATTTGGTAATCTAATTCAACAAACAGATCGAGAAACGGAATCGTTGAACAACTAGAATGACATATGATCCATGTCTAGTATTCAACAAGGTATCTGTAACAAAGGGATGACTGATTTAATAAACCATTTAAAATGAGACGTTTAAGAAACTAACCTCATGTGTCTCTAGGGGCATTAGCGTGTTGCTAGACGCTAACCTTTGACTGTATGATTACTTGTTATTATGACGTGTGCAAGTGGGAGTTGTTGGAATATGCTCGTGTCATAATAGATAATTAGGAGTATATGGCTAGACACACGTGGGGCTTATAGGGTCATACACATATACACTGAGATACCATTTAATATAATGTAATTATTGTATTTACATTATATAGCCTAAGTAACGTGGGAAAATTAAAAGGCATTAACATTAAATTAGACTTATTGGGTTTGTATTAAATTTAAGTTAATAGCAAGCCCATTAACTTAATTTAATACTGGGCCCATAAAAGATTTAGAAGAGAAAATTGTTAAAAGCCCAAGAGAGCTCTAGGGTTTATTTATATAAGGATATCAAATAAACCCATTAGGTTTAACCTAATCTCTCCTCCTCTCTCTCTCTCTCAAATCGGCGCCCCTCCCCTTGCTCTCTCTAAGTTTTTCCGTTTGATCTTCTACCTTGGTTCTTGGTTAACCGAGGTTCTAAGATCGTTACAAAGGAGGACTAGCATCTGGTGGTGATCAAGGAAGTGTAGTGTTGACTACTTTAGAGGTATTCACCATTGAATACTTGGTCTTAAAGGAGCACACAAGCGGATCTATTTCGTCTACAAATCACGCTACAAAGGTATACCGTTATTTGTATTTTTCGTTTAATCATATTGGCAATACGTTGATTCCTTTTGGTGATTTCTTTCCGCTACGTGTATAAATGTCATATTTGTGTTTTTGCTTTAAATCACCAACAAAACATACTATCTCACCTCATGATATAAAAACTATTTTTTTTTCATAAATATGATATTTTATATATATGTTATTTCATCAGATGAAATGAAACATTACATGTTATTTCACCACATTAAACCAAACGCTATATGTTATTTCATCACATAAACCAAACATTTCACCACGTTAAACCAAACACTATATGTTATTTACCCATAAATCAAACACAATTTTATGAAATAAAAAACACCAAATATGGTTTCTCAAATTTCAAACAGAGTAAAATCCAACCAACACAACTTCCCCAAACATTATCAGGATCGTATAAAATTCCTTTCAACTCAACAAATCATAAAACAGAGATCTATAAATTGGTTTTCTACTACTAGTTATTTAGAGATTACCTTCTTCTGAATATTGAAAATTAACATCATAATCAACAAGAAATCATGACGATGAAAAAGAGGGAATTTCGGAATTACTGCAAAATCGCACAACACCAATCGATCAACTCTTATTCATTGCATCACTTTGTTGTTCTGTTCTTTATCAGAGAGACCACCGTCGTGCTGCGACATTCATTGGTGGCGGAAGGAGGTTGTTGAAGATTGGGAACCCTAAATCAGAAATTAGTGGACCACGTTGCTGCTTGTAACGATGATATCGACGTTGTCGCACCTCATGGCCCCTTTTAATGCCATAAATTACTCAAAGAATAACTTAAGGTCGACGTGGAGCTTTATCCAGCTAAAGAAAGTAACTGATAGACAATTATGCATGATAAACAATAAAATAAGGAGACAAGGGATTTGGTGATGCAGAAATACCTCAACGAGGAAAAAACCGCGGACGACAGGTAAGTGTCGTCGTGCACTATTATCACCAAACATGGGTGATATCCTCTGATGTTTACAATGTATTACACGATCTATACAGGAAATAGATGTATGATTGTAAAATAAGTGTGCATCGTGTATGAAAACACTATAGTCGTGTGTAAATTGAGGTTGTCGTGTGAATGAAAATAATGTATATGCTCCATGTTATAGGATGTGATTCAAAATAATGTCGTAGCTTTTTTGCAGCTGTGACTAGTGATAGTATAAGTTTTTCCATTGAGTAATACCTGGTTTCGGCGTCGAGTAAAGACTTACCGCATGAGAACATACGGCTAGGTAGAGCTGTAAGACCTCGTCGTCTTGTAGTTTTGATATAACAGTGGAGGTGACGCCATGTACTCTTTCAATTTTTGCAATGCTTTCTCATGGTCGTCCGTCCAATGGAAGCCCTTGTTCTTTCGCATGACGTTGTAAAACAGGTGACATTTGTCTGACGATTGAGATATGAGTCTGTTCAATGCTGCTACTCGACCCGTCAAACGCTGCACTTCTTTGAAATTCCTTGGCGATTTGATCTCGACGATGGCTTTGATCTGATCTGGATTGGCTTCGATGCCTCGTCGAGTCACCATGTACCCTAGGAATTTTCCAGCACTAGCTTCGAATGAGCATTTTGTAGAATTTAGCTTCATGTGATATTGCCGAAGGATGTCGAAATACTGTCGTAGGTTCCCGACATGATCGATGGCTTGTCGAGACTTGACAAGCATGTCGTCAATGTATACTTCCATGGTGTCACCCAGTTGGTCCTTGAACATTTTGTTGACCAACCTTTGGTACGTGGAACCTGCATTTTTTAAACCAAAAGGCATAACCTTGTAATAGTAGATACCGCGATTCGTCATGAAGGTTGTCTTTTCCTGATCGTCGACGTGCATAAGTATTTGATTGTAGCCTGAATAGGCATCCATGAACGTCAAGAGTTCATGCCCAACAGTTGCGTCGACCAATGAGTCAATGTGTGGCAAAGGAAATGGATCTTTCGACACGCCTTGTTTAGATCTGTGAAGTCTATGCAAACTCTCCATTTGCCATTTTTCTTTTGTACAACCACAACGTTGGTGTAACACCCTAAAAATAGGGATAACAAAAACTTTCCCAAAGAGGAGAAATGGTATATAAATTGCCTTAGCAAGAGCCTCCCAAAAATGGGGAAATATATAAACCTATTTAATCACAATTGTAATTGAACGAACAATAAATAACAACCAACTAATCTAATTTCTATATCTAGAAAAGAGATTACAAAAAGGGTGTCATCTATAAACCCAAATGACTTCTCCAAAAGATATATGTCAAAGTGCATTTTCCCCAAGCTCTCACCCAAGCAACTACGCCTGCTTAGAAACGGCGCCACTAGAACCTGAGATACACATCGACACCAAACAAGTGTTAGGCCAAAAATCCTAGTGAGTTGAACAAGAAATAGCATGTTAAAGCATTTACAATTCTTATCAGCAGTTAACCAAGTTTCATTAAATGTGGAGTCAACGGAGGATACCTATAGCACCAATCAAGTTCCACCCAAAGAGCCAATATACCTTGATGCCAACTACTACGAGTGACATCCGAAAGGCCCGGCACATCCGAGGACTACAACCATGGCATTACCCCGAATGGCGGAGGTCTAGGCACATACCCACACGGTGGCAACCAAGACTACATCCTCCTAGTGTCTACTGACTTGGTTCGTCCAACATAATTTATTAATTAGCCTCAAGGCACACTATGACCAAGAATATTATCCATACCAACCATGGGTACAATATTAAAAGTCATTTAATGTGAAGTCCATAATAAGACCAATATAACCACAAATTTAATCATGTAGTTTTGACCCAACAAATGAAGTCCCAAATAAGATATCATCTCCTTAACAAGGTACACATATACATGTCCCAACAACTCAAAGTATGATACAAATACACATGGTTTCATAAAGAAAAACCCCAAATACTTTGAGTACAAAAATATGAACATTCCAAGTAGGATGCAAGATGATAGCAAGTAATAGATTATGATGTGTATCTAGTTTTAACAAAGGGTTAGTAAACTCACAATCTGTTTTTGATTAAAACCTAGAAAAGATGAAACCCTAGAAGTTGGATGAAAGTGATGAAAACTTGAAATCTTGAGGTAGATGGAAGCCCAATAAATGATTCCACCAACCAAGCTTTTGCAATAAATGATAAGAGGGTTTAGAGGAGAAGAAAATTGCCCAAAACCCTAACTCTCTCGGTTTAGATCTTATTTTTGTGATAGGAATGAGAAGAAAACGGCAAAATGGGGTTTTTGGGGACCTGCAGGTCTCCCCGCGACTTGTGCCGCGACTTGCACTCGTGGCATAAGTCGCCCGTTTCCACTGAGATATGCACTCCAATGGGTTACGCGACTTATGTCGCGACTTAAACCCGCAGCGTAAGTCGCGTAACTCCCTGTTTACAAAGGGTGGCTCTCAAACCTCCAAACCACACCAATAACAACCTTTACGCAAAATTAGCAATTAATCATATAAGTTCTACTTTGCTAAACACCAAATAAATGATTAACGAAGCTTTATACTTACCTGAAATTCCAGATGTTACAGTTGGCTAACCAGTCAGGGTACTTCATTTCTCGTATCTTCCCAGTTTTGAGGAGATTGCCGATTTTATCGTTGATCACTTTGTTTCGCTCTGGAGCGAATTTTCGTCGCTTTTGTTTTACTTGTTTGAACGATGGATCCACATTTAACTTATGCGAGATGGAGTCAGGGTCTATGCCAATCATGTCTTCATGCGTCCAAGTGAAACAATCGGCATGTTCCTGCAAAAAAGATATTAGTTCTTTTTTAATTGAAGGATCGAGTGTCGAACCTATGAAGACGACTTGCTCCAGCTTGTCTTGGTCCAGGATAACTTCCTCCAATCGATAGGCGTCGTAAGTATCGGGAGTATCCTAGCTCTGTAATTGCTAGATAGACTGCTTTATGGGCTTCATCGTCGTCTTGTAGCAATCCCAAGTGACTTTCAGTTCACTTTTGATCTCCTGTATTCCCCATGGAGTTGGGAACTTCATCGTATGATGGTAGGTCGAGGGCACTGCTCTGCTGACGAACAGTCGATGACACTGAATCTTGTCTGCTTGTTGATCCCCTTGGCATAGACTGGTAAGACGATCTCTCCGTAGGTGCTCGACGCATCTCCATTGAAGTCGACCAACGTTGTCGAACGTAGGAAGATTTCTGACTTGTCGAGGCCCATAGCTTTGATGGTGTCGAGGAAGATGATGTTCGCCGAACTTCCTCCGTCAACCAACACCCTTCGGGTCAGACATTTGCCGATCTTGAGTTGGACGATCAACCCATCGTGATGTTTCTGATGCAGGTCGCCCAAGTCATCTTGGTCGAATGTTATCTTCATAGACTCGAGCTACAGTTCTTCATTTGATCGTGAAGATCGAGGGATTGGTTGATTATTTGCATTTTGAGACGCGTGTCTCTTTGTTGCTGAGTAGGTTAGACCACATATGTTTGATCCACCAGTCACGCAGTTCACGACTTTCTCATGATCAGGTGATGGTGGTCGAGTGTTTATGTCAGGAGTTGCCTGTCTGTCGAGGATACCCTTGAGGTTACCCTTCGGGACGTACCAAGCTAGTTCCTTCTTGAGTGTTATGCAATCGTCGGTAGTATGACCGTGGTCGTCGTGAAAGTCGCACCACTTGGTCTTATCCCTTTTGTCGTCGGCCTTGTCACTTTTCTTCGGCCAACGAATAGTTTCTTGTACAGTCTTCAATACGTCGACCAGATCCTTGGGTGTACCATTGAATCCAAACGAGGAGATTTTAGGATACTGAGAGAAATTGGTCGTAGTCGAGACTTTTTTCTTATCGAATCGGACGTTTGAAATTTGTCTCGATGGCTAGGTTTTAACTTTCGATCTAGCTTTGAACTATGGCTTCTTTATGCTCAACGACTTCTTGTCATCAGAATGCTTATGACGAAAAGTTGTGTCATCTTCGACTCTCATATAGGCCAAAGTTCTTGTGCACACGTCTTCGAAGTTCTCCGGGGGATACTTTGTCAGATCAGTGTAGAGACCCGAACTCTCGTCTAGGCCACACTTGTAGGCCTCAATCGCAGTCTTGATATCACAGTTACGAACACTGATCATCTCGGCATTGAATCTGTTGAAGTAACTGCGAATGGATTCTCCGGTCTTCTGAACGACGTAATAGAGGTCACTCGTTTGCTTTTCCATCTTGCGACTACTGGCGAACTGCTGAGAGAAATGGTTTACCAACTCGACAAACGACCCGATTGATTTTGGCTTGAGACCAATTAGCCATTGTAAAGCCCCACATGTAAGAGTTGCTCCAAAACTTTTGCACATGCACATCTCTTGATACTGGTAAGGAATTGAAACTGTCTACATCAGTTGTTTATACTGAGCGACGTGTTCAGTTGGATCCGTGACACCAGAATATTTCGGTGTGAATGTAGGGATACTATACTTCTTTGGAACGCCAATCATTGCGATCTCGTCAACAAAAGGCAACGCGTGAAACCCTGTACGAGGTTCGACGTCGACTGGAATAGCTGCTCCTGGAAGTTTGGCAAGTAGCGATAAAACACGCTCATTTTGCTCTTCCAGCATCTTCAATCTCAAAGCGAATGGATCGTCCGTTAAACTGGAAGAATGGCATTGACATTGTGGGAATTGATGCTGGAGGCCTTGAGGAAATTGGTGTCATCGACTGGAAAAATGGCGGGATTGTGGTCACCGATGGTATCGAGGAAAAGAATGGCGGCGGCGGTGGCAACGTCGGCATAGGCTGATTGGTAAAACCATAGAAAACGGGTCGAGGATAATTGGGAAGTAGAGTTCCCATCCAGTGCATGCTGGATCCACCTTGATTATGTGACGGTCCTGCTGTCTTGCTTGCGTTGCGATTTCTTAGAAATTCGATCTCCTCCACTACTTGCCTGTGCTGATTTGTCTATGCATCAATTCGAGCACGAGCTGCGTTCAACTCCATGTTTATTTGAGCCATGTTTGTTCCTGAGTTCCTTTAGCTGCCATTTGTCCTGCGAAATACAAAAACACTTGGGGAAACCATTTAGTTCAGCGCACTATTGTCTCAGGATTTTCTTTAGATGGTGCCCCACGGTGGGCGCCAAACTGTTAATGCCAAAAATTACTCAAAAAATAACTTAAGGTTAACGTGGAGCTTTATCCAACTAAAGAAAGTAACTGATAGACAATTATGCGCGATAAACAATAAAATAAGGAGACAAGGTATTTGGTGACGCGGAAAACCTCAACGAGGAAAAAACCGCAGACGAAAGGTAAGGGTCATCGTGCACTATAATCTCCAAACAGGGGTGATATCCTCTGATGTTTACAATGTATTACACGATTTATACAGGAAATAGATGTATGATTGTAAAATAAGTGTGCGTCGTGTATGAAAACACTATAATCGTATGTAAATTGAGGTTGTCGTGTGAATGAAAGATTGCTGAAATTCTTTGGAGAGCTTGTAAACGTATACTTGGTGTATTCTGTCTCTGTCCCCCCAATGAAGTGTTGATCTTGGGTATTTATAACCTTGATTCTTCATAAATGTATCTTTTGTAACTGTCGCGCTTCATAAATGTTTTTGATGGTGTTGAGCCGTTATGACCGTTGGTATTTATGAGCATTGAAGTTTCATTAAATGATCAAGAAATAAACGTTGAGTCATACGTTAGTATGGTCGAGGTCGAGTGTAGATCCCGACGTTAGTCGTACGACGCTCGACCGACTTTCGAGTGACTTTCGACGGAGATCAGGGTTTTGCTCGGTCGACATGACCTTATCTTGATACAAGACTGGTCATGTGAAATATGCGTTAAATGTCACTTTGTCGAGATCGTGTATTTTTTACCCAAACAGCCTCCACCTCCCCTTCACCACCGCAATGCATTCTAACCCAAGACGGGCTCAAGAAAATCGCCGCCTACAAGTCCTTTGAGTCTGTGGAATCCGACATGGTTCTCGGACTTGGAACAGGGTCCACTGCCAAAGACGCTATAGAGTATAGACTGTATCGGAGAACTTCTCCGGCAAGGGAAGCTTGCTAACATCATTGGAATACCCACTTCCACGCGAACTAATGAGCACCAGTTCTTGATTTGGCCATCGATGGAGCTGATGAGGTCGACCCATATAAGAATTTGGTCAAAGGCCTTTTAATATCCAATGTATCTTTCAATTCATAACAAATCATGAACTTCTAATTTATTTCAAAATTGTCATTGTCTTTAATGACAATATATTAAAACCAATGGTTTAGATCGATTTTCACGATTCTTAACCTATTTTTTGTTCTCATTTGATTATCGTCCTATATATATATATAGGTGTACATATAACAACATCATTTATTATTGAGTACATGAAGCTCGCTCGAATTTCACTTCAAATATGATTAATTCAATTTCTTAAAATGTACTCCCTTTGTCCCAAAATAATTTTCCACAATACAAAAGGCACACAGTTATAGGAGTGTCAAATTGTTAATGCCAAAAATCGTCCAAATGAAGATCTAAGGTCGGTGTGGAGCTTTAACAACTAAAGTAAGCGATCGATCGTCAAATCGTACGACTAAGAATAAAAGTAAATGAAAGATAGAGAATTTGGTAACGCGGATAACCCCGTCGAGGGTAAAAACCGTGGACGATAGCAGAGATCGTCAAGTGCACTATGGATGTCAAGCAAGGACGCCGTCCTTTAGAAGGAGTCATTGAGAGTACAATTGACATAATACAAGTAAAAGTAAACAAATCATAAATTTGTGTTGTTCGTCGTGAAGTGTAGCATTTCGTTGTGAGTTCTTGCTTGAGAGAACAAAGCCTGGGTGTGTTTGAGATATGTTCAGGTGTAATCCGATATGATCAGATGTCTCGAATGGTTCTTTGAGCTTGTATATATAGCTTCGGGTGTCATAAATATGCATCGAATGCTCCAACGGTCTTGACAATGATTGCTTTTGATGATGCTTGTCCGTTATGAACGTTTATCCATAAATGTGCATTAAACCTGCAATGATGAGTCATAAAGGGAAACAGTCGTTGATAATAAATGAGCCGTAATCGTTAGTTTACGTTACAAAGGTCGTAAGAGATAAATTTACCAGTGTTCTCTTTGATCGAGGTCAAGAGAAACTCACGACCGTCGCCATAAGTGGCGATCATGGTTCTCGATGTGTGTGGTCTTCAGGACCCTATCTTAATACAAGAATGATCCTTAGATTGGAGACGTTTGGTTTTCTTTTGTCGGTCGTGACTTGTGAAATTTTAACCAAACAATAATTATTATATTTTTTATTTAAACAAGGGAAAATTGCATCAAAATGGAACCAACTTTCGTCAGATTTTTATTTTGGGGAATCAACTTTCAAAATCGTCATTTAAGGGTCTAGATCAAACTTTGTGTTTATTTAAGGGTCTAGTTAACCTCTTGAGTAGGTAACCGGTAAATAAAATGACTTGGCAAATTTATTATTTAAAGAAAACATTACATGGAATATAAGAATGACACATCATCCATTATTAAAATAAATAAATTGATGCCATCAAACAAATAAAAAAAACAAAACCCAGCCTCCCATTCTTCTTCCCCAAAATATCATTGGCGCATCTCCGACCTGCCCTACCGTCGACACCGACCTCCCTCAAACTTTTCAAATTCGAAAAATCCAAGAACAAGCATCTATTTCAGTTCCAAAGGAGCCGTGATGGTGTCAGAAGACATCAGTGAGTTGAACTCAAGAGCCGAGGTTTAGTCGACGAGTCGTTGAAAGTAAGAGTAAGAGGTAGCGTTGATCTCTGACGGGAAAGATAATCGGCCGCTGCAGACCCTATCAATCTGGTGACTCAAACGAACAATCCTTCGTTATTGCCCACAACCCATGTCGCTTGCAATCTTTGTTAGGGAACCTACTCCCAATAGATTATTAGCCTGCTCCTCCACTCCATCAATTATCTGTTACTTGAAAATGTACATAAATTAAAATGGGAAACCTTAATTAATATCACAGGCATATGTATTGATTCATTTGTCATAGCCACCTCCCCCACATTGACTTGACTACAATATCCAGTCATTAGTAAGCTTCCTAAAAGTAATGTGTATGTTTGAGGAGATTAAGGAAAGAAAAGGCTTAATTAAAGTTGGTATTGTTGCTAAAAACTATCTAACAATACACGCTTCACACCTACATTTGTATATTTGAGTGCTTGGAGGGACGTGAGTGTTTGAGGATTCATACCTGGAGAGGGCAGCGCCTGCCGGAAGACGTGAGTGACGGCTAGGGCTGGAAGCATAAGTGACGGAAGAAGAAGGTGTGAAGAGAACGACGACGATGAAACCGACCAGATGACTATTCATCTTCTGATTTTGAGTGTTTATTATTTTAAACTTTTCTAATAATACTGATGATTTGTCAATGTAATATCCACCTAATATATCTTTAAATTGTTATTTGCCAAGTCACTTTGTATTACCGGTTACCTGCTCAAGAGGTTAATCAGACCCTTAAATAAACACAAAGTTTGATTTAGACCCTTAAATGGCGATTTTAAAAGTTGGTTCCCCAAAATAGGAATCAGACGAAAGTTGGTTCCATTTTGATGCAATTTTCTCTTTAAACAATGTACAATTTTACTCTTAATTAATTATATATATATATATATATATATATATATATATATATATATATATAGGGAGAGGTTCATTTGAGAAATGGTAAATATATGAGAAATAGAGAAGTAATCTTAGCCATTCATCTGGTCAACATTTGCGGTTTTGACCGTGAAGCACCGAATAATTCCTTGTGTGGTCTATAGAAGGTAGAGGGGTAATTTTGTAAAATACACGGGATGAGTTCATATATGAATCTGTATGAATCACAAAGATTCATATATGAATCTGTTAATTAGTTCAACTGATTCATATATGAATCTTTGTGATTCATACAGATTCATATATGAATCTTTGTGATTCACAAAGGTTCATATATGAATCTTTGTGATTCATACAGGTTCATATATGAATCTTTGTGATTCATACAGGTTCATATATGAATCACAAAGGTTCATATATGAATCTGTTAGTTAGTTCAACTGATTCATATATGAATCACAAAGGTTCATATATGAATCAGTTAAAAGAGTTCAGTTGTGAATTGCACTGGTTCATATATGAGCATATAGTTCATATGTGAATTATACATGTTCATATATGAACACAGCCCGTGTGTTTTGTAAAATTTACGAAATTGTCGTTCTATGTTTTGGATAGCCGCAACTTTTGACCGGTCAAAGCCGCAATATTTGACTAGTCAAATCCGATCTTGACCATGTGAATGGCTAGAATTACTTCTCTATTTCTCATATATTTATCATTTCTCAAATGAATCAAACACTATATATATATATATATATAGAGAGAGAGAGAGAGAGAGAGAGAGAGAGGGAGAGAGAGAGAGAGAGAGAGAGAGGAAAAAAATTCTTCATCACATAATTAAAAGTAGAATGGAAAAATGGGTATTTATATTTAAAAATGAACATTTATTTTAGAACAAACTAAAATAATAATGTAGACACTTATTTTGAGACGGAGAGAAATAATAAAATTATAAAATTTTCGAAAGAAAAAAAGTTACAAACATTATTGAGAATGTTCTAGATAACTTTAACTATGGAAATTATTACCAACGAGAGCACGCGCGAAGTCTATATAAGTCGTTTATAACAAACATTTTGGTACCTAGCTAGGAACCTATTAAGGGGTGTTTGGGATTGCTTATTTTAAACAATTCATGCTTATTTTGAAAAGTATTTATTAACTTATGTGGTGTTAAATCGGAGTTTTCTAAAAAGTGTTTGAATTAGCTTATTGTGGTACCAAAACGTAATAAATTAATAAGTTGTTATTTAAAGATGTTTGAGATTGCTTATACATATAAAAAAACCAAAAAAGTCATAAACACTTTTAAAATATGTTGATAAGTTAGAACAAAATTACTTATCAAAAATGGCTTTTCAGCGGTTTGACACCGCTATAAACTCTTTTCTTTTCTTTCCATCCAAACACTCAAAAGGGCTTATCTCCGATGCCAAATCACAATAAACTAAAAAGCCCCTCAAATAAGCAATCCCAAACACCACCTAATTCCTCTATAAATAAAACGACCGAAACCACCACCAAAACCAGGAAAAATCAACACTTGATTAATTTCTCATCACTATGACTCTCAAAAAGCTTCACGTAGTCATAATCTCAAGTCCCGGCATCGGCCATTTATTCCCGGCACTCTTATTCGGCCACCGCCTCGTCACCCACCACAACCTCCGTGTCACCATCCTCGCCGTCACCACCAACACCTCGCCGGCGGAATCCAAACTCTTCAAACCCTTCACCTCCAACCTCCACCTTTCCATCATCCCAATCCCCGCCGCCGACATCTCCTCTGTCGTTGCACCCGACGCCAAAATCTTGACACGAATTTGCGTCATGATGAAGGAAACAGTACCCGCCATCCGGACCACCATATCCTCCATGAACCCTCTCCCAGACGTCCTCATCGGCGATATTTTCGGTGCGGAAACTTCGGTGATCGCCCAAGAATTCAAGATGCCAAAGTACGTGTTCATCACCGGCAACGCATGGTTCACTGCTCTATTCGCTTACTCACCGGTGTTGGATAAGAAAGTGGTGGGTCAGTTTATCGATCAGGTTGACCCGATTGAGATACCCGGTTGTAAACCGATCCGACCGGAGGAACTTGTGGATCCCATGCTGAACCGGGACGAAGAATCCTACCAGGTTCACGTAGACCTATCGGTCCGCGTGACGTTGGCAGATGGTATGCTGATAAACACATGGGAAGGACTCGAGCCTCAAACTCTCAACGCTTTTAGACATAACGATATCATGAAGTCCATGTTAAAGAACAAACCGGTTTACACCGTTGGTCCGATACACAAAAAGTACGAACCCACCGGTTTGAAGGGTGAGGTGGTCGAGTGGCTAGATAAACAACCGGCTAAGTCCGTTTTATACGTGTCGTTTGGAAGTGGAGGAACGATATCATCGGAGCAAATTACGGAACTGGCTTGGGGCTTGGAGCTGAGCGGACAACGATTCGTTTGGGTGGTGCGGCCGCCTAACAAGCATTGTGTCGACGGGTCGTTCTTGAACGCCGGTCAACCGAGTGGTCCAGTTGACTTCTTCCCACCGGGATTTTTGACGCGAACCCAAGAGGTTGGGTTGATGGTGACATGTTGGGCTCCACAGGTGGAGATTTTGAATCACATGTCTGTGGGAGGGTTTTTAACGCATTGCGGGTGGAATTCAACGATAGAAAGTATTACAAGTGGGGTACCGATGATAGCATGGCCGTTGTATGCTGAGCAGAACATGAATGCCACCATGTTGACGGAGGAGCTGAAGGTGGCGGTTCGGCCGGAGGTTTTGCCGACGAAGAAAGTGGTGGGGAGGGAGGAGGTGGAGAAGATGGTGAGGAGTTTGATGGAGGGTGAAGAAGGGAAAGTAATGAGAGAGAAAATGAAGGCATTGAAAGAAGGTGCGGAGGAAGCTACGAGCATGAATGGTTCGTCTTACATTTCAACATGTAAATTTGTTGAGGATTGTTTGTCTCAGATTGATCGGTAGTCGATCCAACCAATTAAGCATCGAGCTGATATATATATATATATATATATATATATATATATAATATTACATATATGGTGTCTTCTTTATATCGTTAATCAAGTAATGAAGTAATATAGATGTTTACTATTTAACATATAAAGTTGATCATAAGGGATTGTTGGTCTCATGTATGTTAAGTTGTAATTATGTATGTGTATGGATTTATAGTGGGAAAAATTAAATGAGATTATTGTTGAGAATAAAGTTCATAAGGGATTGTTGAGAATAGTAAGATCCGATTTCAAAGAGTCAATTAGTTTGATTTAGGGTTAGGATTCAAAGGTTTTCACTATGTGTATTTTTTAGTTATTCATATATTACCTGTTCACGATCTTGTACGTTTTATGCGTGAAACAACAATCTATATTTTAAATGTGAAAGTGTTTTTCACTGTTCTCAAAATATTTCTGGTTGTTTTTTTATTTGCGACACACACACAATGATACACACTACAATTTATGAGTTGATAACACAAGTAAAGGAAATTGGACTGTACGTGACCTGGAGAAAACTAACTGCTACTTAGTGAAGGTGGATCTTTTGTTAGTTTGTACATGAAGTCAAAGGTAAGTGGCATAACCTAAGTGCAAACAAGTTCTACATCGAGAAGGGGCAGAGGTAAAGGACAATAGGGAAGCATTACAAACTACCTAATCAATTGTGATGGCACATATACATGAAGCGGAGTTGGATACACGAGAGGACAGTGAGGATGATAAAGATGGCCCGGGTTCAAGAAAAAAAAAAAGAGATGCAATTACAAGACATTCTTATCGCTCAAACCCTGGGCATTTTAGGTGATAGTGACTCAGTCGCTTCTATAAAGTGGATTAGACAGGTTTGGGGGAGTTTTAAACACCAACAAGCTCATAGAAGAGAAGAAAGTTGTAATGATCAATTTTTAGGGTACTTAAAGGTTAACGACACGTAGGGCTCAAAGGCAATGGTGACAATGTCACTAATTGAAGGTAGGAAGATTTCAAGGAGAAGTTTTGTTCGGGGAATGCGGTGAAGTAGTTGGAAGAGAGGTTTTTGAGATTGGATAAGCGGATATGTTTGTGTAAACTATGATATATTGCACCTAATTTTTCAAAGAGGAACGAAATAGACGGTGGAGCAAATGGGAATGGACAAAATGTGTCAAAGGCCCAAGGAGGAGTAGTCTAAATAATAGTTGAGGAGGCACATGACACTTATATTGAGTTATCATTTACTTTAGTGTGTTAAAAATAATCGAAATCGAATAACCACTTGAACCGAATGAGATTTGTATCCTACCTACGATACCTATGAGTACTATATTTCACACTTGTACATGTAGATAATTATTATCAAATATATTTTTGTGAAAATCCTATGTATGCACCATGAAATGGTAAGAGATGAGCTTAAGCATATTGTCATTTATGACTTTATTGACCGAGATTTTGCCTGAGCGGGTGCACCGTGCACCTTTAACGTGGATCAGATGCCCACAAAGTCACCCGATGTGTTTTAATCCGAACTTCACCTTTTTGAGGGATTGTTTTTTAAGTTTTTTAGTTGATTTCAAATAAACTTTTTCAATTTTTTGGTTGATTTCGAGGGTCTTTTTCGGTTTTTTGGTTGATGTTTCTTCTAGTTTTTTTAATATTCCGAAACACCCCTCGGAGTTTAGAGGATGCACATTTCATACCACAAAAAGAATTCTACTTGCGAAAATTGATTGAGCTGGTGCACTGTACGTCTGCACCTCGCTTGGACCTTAATAGATTTGCCCCTACCAATAAGTACAAGGAATTCAATTATAAGGAATTTATGAAAAAAAGGAATAGTGAATAAGGGTGATATGACGACCAAGTATGATAAGAATGTTATGAGCTATTGGACTAGACGTTTGGATTTTGAAAAAGAGATAAACCAATCAGATTTGCACGGAGGAAAGATGATAGATTCGTGTAAGTTCAAACCAAACAATTAAGTTAGTACCATATTGGAAATACTAATTCTATGTTTGGAGACTTATACAAACTCATTGATGAAGTTATAAGTAGAATGACATTAAAACAGAACAACATTTTTAGTTACCCAAAATGGAAGGCAACTTAAATGACAATTGAAAACCAAGTATAACCGCTTGTTTAGGTAATGACAATTCCAAGACGAAATACTAATAAGGGGATTTGTCATAACTATAAAATTATTTTATTTGGGACGTAAAGTGGCAATATAAAAAGTACATGTCCTATTTTGTCAATTACCGAAATTTCAAAAATAGAAAAGTATTAAATTACGAAACTCAAATTATGATTTTCTTTTTGTTTAAAAAACACATATCAAATTAGGGATAGCAATCCCATTCGATTCATTTACACAAGGATGAAAACCTAATAGATTTGAACCAAAGTTTAATTGGCGATTAGAGGTTTATTACTACAATAAACCTTAAAAAAAAAATTGAACGACAAGTTAACGCACACACACGTTCCAGCGGTATCGGGCAATCCCACTAATGCGATGCGACCCGGCCCAACCTTTGGTTGAACTCGACCGACAGGGTAGATGTCCCATAGACTGGACCCACCCGAACCGGTCCCGGCCCCGGCCTCGAAGGACCATACCTAGAGTCTGGATATCTCAGGAAAGTGTCGTATGTGGGAATCGAACCCGGGTAGTGTGGCTTTCACCCCCCCCCCCCGGGATGCTACCTATCCAACTGAGCTAACCCCCTTTGATACAATAAACCTTAAATTGATTGTTACTTTTTGGTTATAATTGGATTCCTGGTCAGATTCCAATAAGTTGTCGACGGTCTTCAGGCCACCAACTCGAGAACAGTTGTGGTAGGTGGTGGCACTGATACACTAGTACGTATAACCTAGTGAGCATTAAATTTGACTTTAACCGAACAATAAAAAATAGAGTGATGCTTAATGTTGTGTTAGACATTGATTAAGGTGATTTTTTTTTTTTTTTGGGTGAAATTAATAAGAAATTGATGTAGTTTTCATCAAGTTGTGACTTGTAACTTGTGAGGAAGAAACCACCCATATCCATAAACTATGGAATGGGCCACTTGGATAGGTTGAGCCTGTGTTTCTATGCTTTAATTTCTAATTGGGCCTGATCCACACTAGGTTGTGCCGCAATCTTGGTCCAGTACCTGATGCAGATCCACGGATGGAATTCGGATCCCATCCGACCCGTTCTTATTTATTTAAACTTTCAAAAATTATATTCCAACACCTTGAATTTCCTGAATTCTTATTGTAGCCACAATTTTTAGTTATTAATTTTACTATTTACAGGAAAGCCCTTGAAAATTTAGAACCTCTATTTCGGCCTCGTAATTAAACAATAACTTTCTGAAACTTACCAATTGGTCCCTGAAATTTATAAATTTGTTTTATACCACAGTGTTGAATTGACATTCACGATTTAATTTATTTACTTTTCTAAAATTACCCAAAAGCCCCTGAAGATTACAAAATTGTAATTTTAATCCATTGTTTTCGCTTCAAGTCATCAGGGGATCCTGGTAAGCTCTACTAAACATATGGTTTGTATGATTTGCAAACCTTCTAATTAACAAAAACCAATCTAAACCGTTCATCTAGATTTATGAATATATGCGGTTCTATAAATATGTTGATTGGTTTTTAATCTAAAACATTAATTGTAATAAATTTAATCTGATTATCTTTCATAAATATTTGATCATAATAAATGAACCTTTACAATTTTTCATAAATATCTCAATTATTTGGTTTGTATGAATTAGGAGAAGAAACTTAAATTTAAAGAGACTTAGAGGAGTTTCAAATAAAAATCCTCTAATTAGTAATAACTAATAACCATGCAAACCAATCAAATGTGATATTTATAGAAATGATGATAATTTGTTTATTATTATCTTGATATTTATGGAAGATGGTTAGAGTTATTCATTATGATTAATGTTTTAGATAAGGAAACAATCAAGATACTTATTAAAACCCGATATTCATTAGACTAGATTCACATTTTAGATTGTTTGTATGATTTATACTAATTAGATGGTTTGTATTAAAACTTTCTCTGTGTGTCACAAAGCTAAAGCATCAACACACTTGTATTGTATATATGTATGTATAAATGTGTTTTAAGATTTAGTTTTACAGTTTATTTTTTATATGGAATTCAAAATGACGATAAGTTGGTGATTAGAAAACACATGCAACTAAATTTGAAATTATTGATACATCGGTTTTTAAAATTGGGGTTATGAAAAACAACAAATTGCAGTTAAAAAGTAAACATAAAATATATGTAGTTATAAATGAACATGAAACAAGTCTCTTTATTCACAAAATAGGCGTTCACATGATGCTTATATATGCATATCTGTTCATTTAGGTTTCTCATAAAACATATCACAAATGATTTTAAACTTTTCCAACAAAAAAATTAAATTTTAAACACATTACATGTTGAAAATAAAAAGTGGGCACACATATACATGATATGTAACAACCGAGTTAAAATCAAGGAATTTGAAAGTTTGAGTAAGGGAGTAGAAAGTTCATAGTAGAGGGGCCTAAAGTGAAAAGTGGGAAAATAGGGATTTTAACCCTAGAGTCATTGATGTTAGGGATGGCGGCTGAAATTTTTGAGAAGGGGACTCTTGGGCGATTTTGGAGAGGCCGATAGGGAGAGCAGATTCTTCAAGGATTTCAAGTGTGACTTTGTTTTCTCTTCGAGGTAAATCATCTTGTAACCTAAAACCTTTATTTCTAAATGCTTTTAATCATCAGAGTTATGATTTGGAGTTGTGTATTGAATCTGAGGTTTGTGTATTTTGATTAGTCATGGCTTTGTCTGTAAAATTTCTTTTTTGGATAAGGGGTTATCGATGATGTTCAGTTCTGTATCTGATTAAAGGATTTTGGGGTTGGATTGTTAATAATCTATGGGATTAGTCTGGGTCTGGTCTGCGTATCTATCTGCGGAGTTTTTTGTTCGAACAGGTGGACATCGGTGTGTTGGAATTGGGTCACCGGAGTATTAGACCCCGGTCGAGAGAGGAGGGGGAGACCCCGGTCGGGAGAGGGGGGAGACCCCGGTCGAGTGTGTGTGGGGGGGGGGGGGGGCAGTCCTCTTGGATCCGGTCCCCAGGTTCGGTTGGGCCGAAGCCCACATACAATTTAGGAAAATTATTTAAATCGTTGGGCTTTGAATTATTTGAATTATAGGCCCAATTTCAGATTGTTCCAAAGTACCTCGTCTCGAGTCGTTGTTTTAGTGGACTAATTTACTTTTGGAAAATGGGAAGTTGGGATTATGGTGTTAAAGTCAACTAGTGTTAAAATAGAAAGAATCGCTAGTTCACCGGTAAATGTGTTGTTTTATAGGTTTCGGACCAAATTATAAAAGTAAGCGCAAGAATTAAGCTAAGGACGTCAGGTGAGTTTTTCTGAACTAAATCTTTTGTAAACGAAAGTATGTGAAGTTTAATTTTAAACTTTGATTTATTTACGATGGCATGTTTAATATGAAATGATTTAAGTGTGTTATAAATTGTTGGTGTTTAAATGTATGCATACATTATATGTGGAGATTGTGACCTAAGTCGGGGAGTGTGGCCCACCTACTCGTACCGGGGAGTGTGGCATGTTTATGTCATTGGGGGTGTGTCCCAAAATTAAGGCAGTGTGAGTTAGATACATCGTCTTTGACGGTCGTGTGGTCAGTAGCGTGTTTTATCTTTATGTGCTTATAAATCTGTTGATTTAAATTTGTTGGAAAGTTGTTTTGTTGCTTATCTGTTAGAGGGGACTCACTAGACCTACGGTCTAACCCTCGCTCTTTCAAAACTAAATTTTTTTTCAAGCATGCGTGAATTAGAGAGAGCAGATAAGGGCAAAAGTGAAGATGTAGAGGGAAGAGATAGAAGACCGTCATCTTAGATATTTATTTATTTTTTATTATCTCAGTTGTGTAGGTTGACTTTGAAAACCCTGAAATTTTATTGGAAGCTTAGGACCGTTACGACACGAATTTTTATTCTATTATTAAGATTTAAATTGCCATATTATCGTTTCTGGTTGGGTTGTTATATGATATATTTTAGAAATAATATTTGACACATTTAACTCGTTAATTTTATGAAGTTCATGTAAAACTTAATATTCATGAATTTCACAAAATTTTGAAATCCTACACACATAAACATTAAACAACATATGACATTTGGGGGAGTTATTTTTTTAATAATGAAAATCGAATGTTGAAATCAAATATGAAAGTTAATTAAGCTACATATATTGAATCATTACTCATTAGAGCATCTCTTTTACCATACTTTTTAAAGTTGAGAAAATGAGAAATATTGAGTTTTGTTCTATTTTTTTTGCTTCAAGGGAAATTTTAGAACACTTTTCTCTAAAATAGAGAAAACACTAGAGAAATGGGAAATATTTTTATACTGAGACAATACTTGACATTGATCTTGCTTGACATGTCGAGCTATAATTCAAGATGTAGAAACCATCAATTAAGTATTCTATCAATCATTGCATGCAATTAAGTTAATAAACAGGGTCAGCCCTGGTATATCGGAGGGCTTGTGCCAAAAAATAAACAAGGCCCAAATGATAAAGAAATTAAAAAAAAAAATCGTCGTTAATCTTAAACAGTAAAGTATGGGAAAATAAATTAAAAAAAATACTCTCAAATTAGATTTAGAAAGGTATTATTTTTTTATAAAAAAAAACTCTTAAATTAGATTTAAAAAATCTAAAAGAAACTAAAGAGAGCCAAGAGAATCAAACACGAGATTTGGGTTTAACATGCAAGGAGCATTTACCACCTTAGTGCAATCCTTTTCCTATATTTCTATGTAATTTTATTCTTTTATATCTTAAATTTATTATAAATAACGACAAAGAAAATAATGGGAGGCCCCTCGAGATCGGAGGCCCTGTGCAGCCGCCAGGCCCAGCCCTGGCCCATGGCAAGTGTGGCTTGGGCCATGGGCAGCAGGGCCCATAAGGGCATCACTTTTTTCCAAAAAAACCAGTTTTAGAATCATAGCTTCTGTTTGTTTAGAGCAACCCAAATTTTTTTTTTACCGTTTCCTTTTTTCCGTTCTCGACTTCTCGACGGTTCAGTTTCTATGACTCTACGACTCTACCTCGCCTCTCGCTTCTTAAATCTCTAGTTCTCAAACGACTCGAACTCAACCTTTGTAACTGTTCCATCGATTGGACCATCTCAATTCTCAAATCGCAATCGATCACTCCGTCACTCGACAGTCGGCAGGTCCATAAGAGGGCATCAACATCACAATTCACAGCTCTGTGCCTTTGTGGCTTTGTCGACTCTACTCTACAATACGACTACAATTCTTGATTTCTTTCTCCGGTCCAGTAGCTAATAGTTTCATCTTTCTGATTCTGAAATCCTCCATTGCTGATGGGTGATGGCTCCATCGATTGTTTAGGGAATTAGGGTTTGGGTTTCCCTAATTGACTGACTACCGGAGTGATCTCATTCTGCCCTAAATCGACTAATTGCAGCAGCCCAGCAGGTGTATTCTTTCCATGATTCCATCTTTCTAGTTTCTATCTTCTAAGTTACCTTGTTCACTTGTTGAAGTATTTATTTGTTTGTATAATTGATTAATTGCATTGTGAACTGTTTTAATTGTTTAAATTGAAAATTGTTTAGACATGTTTCCTAGATCACAACCATCCGGTGCCCAAAATAGAAAAAGGAAAAAAAGACAAGTAGAAATTATCCAATCTATGCAAGGATCTATGAATAAATTTCTTGTTAGACCATCAAATGTTTCTGAAAATCCGATGGAAAATCCAATTGAAAATCTGGTTGAAAATCCTTGTGATGAATTTGTTAATATTTCAAAAGATATTGCTAGTGATGATACTCATGATAGTGAAAACGTTGATTTTGTTTGTGATGATGAAAACATTGACAATGCTTGTGATGATGATAATATTGATAATGTTTGTGATTATGATACCATTGAAAATGCTCGTGATTGTAAAGTTCCTATTGTTGATGATATTGGTGTGAATATGATAAAGTTATTGACATTTTTGCTTCAAAAAACGCACGAAGGCATCGTTTTAAATGATGTATTTTAAGTTTTATTATACGGGTTTTTGGTTTATGTCCCCCTGTTGTATGATTTTTTGTTTTATTTAATAAAGATCGATGAGTCGCCTAGTTTGACTATGTGCCAAACCCCTTTAAATTATTTTTCGTTTGTGTAATAAAGGGGCATTTTTTTTGCCTTTCGCCATGGGCATCCGGAATCTCAGGACCGGCCCTGGCAGTCGCACCTTCGGCACACCCCCTCGGCCGACTGTTAATAAACCAAGTGAAACCAAATAAAACTATTAAATCCCATTTGGAAGTAGGGTATGGAGATAAAGAGCGTATGCAAATTATGGACCATTCCTTGAAATAGATGGATTGCTTACAAAAAAACCTACAAAATGAACATTTTTTTGACAAAGCATCTTGAACTCGCTTTACTAGGTTAGGTAAAACCTAAATTCCAAACCCAAGCTCTAGCTTCCTTTGATAAAGTATTTAGATTACCAAGCTAAACTTCTAGATCTAGCACCTCATTTATTCCCAAAACAAACACAAGGAAACCCAAGATAAGAATGAGGGTTGTTGGTGCATAAGGATCAAACCTTAGATTCAAGAGACAAAGATTAGACCTTACCTTCAACTTCTATGAACCCCAAATCAATAAGGAAACTTAAATTCTCTTTGTTCTCCCCTTGAAGATCTTCAAAATACGAGACTATAGCTTCCTAAATCGCCTCAATCGGACTACAGATGAGAGGGCTATGATCATATGAAGAAAACCCCCAAAAATCGTGATATTATGTAGTTCAAGGCCTCCACACGACTTTTCCCGCAACCTAAGTCGTGTGACCTGTCGCCTGAAACCAAAATCTACCAAAAGAGGGTGTCACGCGACTTAAGACCCCTTTTCACACTTTTGACTGTTTTTCGCATCCAATTAGATCCCCGTTAGACCCATTAAACATTAATTATGATATATACATAAAATCTTATCAAACCTCTATTTTATTTGTCAAACGACAGGGTGAGTACTCACAACGGAAATCCTAAAATCATGGGTGTTACACGATGATGGTTGATGTCGTGGCGATCGAACAAGAAAAGTTAAGGGATTTGAAATGGGCGAAGGGGAAGATGGTTGTGAAATGGCAGGAGTAAGGTAGGGTAGTTTTTGGGGACTATTTTTTGTAATTTACTTTTTTTAGTTATTGGTTATGTGACTTTTTTAAACCAAGTAATATGTTTTTAATTAATAGATTTCTCATATCATATTAATGTTACCAGTATCTATTAAACTAGTTAAGGAAACCCTTAAATAGATTGAAAGTTTACATAAAACTCTAAAATTATAATTTGAAAAGTTAGTTCTTCAAAATATTAATAAGACAAGTTTTCTTTTGTTACAATTTTCCATTTTAATTGATCTATTTGGACCCCTTTGAGAACATAACATTTATGTCTAATCCAACTCCTTGTCATATTAGTTATGGTCTTATGGATTAATCAATATCATTAATAGACATTTATTTATTTAGTTATTATTATTATTATATAGTAATAAAAGTGATTTAATAATTAAATTATTAGTTTTTTTTCATTATTATTAAGCATATTATTTATTATTAATTTTAAAATTATTTTATAGATTCTTAGAGTATCTTTAACGAGCTCTCTACATTGATCATTTAATTATTTTAGGGAACCAAATATGAAAAACCTTATTTTAATGCATTCCCTATCTTGGATCCCTACATTAATTTATCCAAGTAGCCTAAATGCACACCTATAGGGTGCGTTTGGTATGCAGAACAGAATGAAACAGGACATAACAGAACAGACTTGTCCCATTTTTGGCGTGATCATATGTGAGACACGCTATAACTAAGTGGAACAAGCATGGGACACACTTGTCCCACTCCAACCCCCTGGAACTAAGTAGACTAATATACCGTTTGTTAAAAACATAAAACATGTCTTCTCATCATCCACGCCTCCAAGCTAGGGGTGTGCAAAACCCGAATAGTCCGAAATCTGAATCCACATCCGAACCGAAAATAAGGTGTTTTTGCAAAATCCGAATACCTCGAAATCCGATAATCCGAAACCCGACATTTGGGAGGATATCCGGGTTCGGATTGGGTTTGGTCATTGGCCACCCAACTCGTCCGAAAACCCGAAATAACACAAATCTATATTTTAAATACTATATATATATTTATTTATCTAATTATTTTTTGAAAATCATAAATTATAGTCTATTGAAATATTTTCTAAATTTTAAACTTGTTATCGATTTCATCAATCTTTCAATCGATTGTATTCATCCTAAAAAACAATTGAATTTATATATAACTTTTGCATTATATAATACCCGAATCCGACCGACATCAAACTGAAACCCGACCAACCTAAACCCGAAACAACCTAAAATCCGAAACTTAAAATTTGGGTTTTGATTTCCATATCCAAAATCCAATCGTGATAAATTAGTTTTATGTTTTTGATAATCCATTGCACTATGTATTAGTGATGTAATCTATGATTTTTCATCAGGGGTAAATTTGTCATTTAATCGGTCTAGTCCTGTTCTGTCCAGTTCTATCATGTCTTGCCAAACGCTGGACAACTGTCCTGTTCTGTTCCGTCCTATCCTGTTCCATCATGTCCTGTCTGCGTACCAAACGCACCCATATGTTGCTAATGTATGCTTTCTTACTAATTTTATAATTTTTACATTTTTAATGTATGATTTAACATGAATTTAATATGAGTAATTTATTACATTTGCAATGTATTATTTCACTTCTTACATGTAAGGAGCTCTCTAACACTCGAAAAATGAAATAAATAAGGAATAAAGCAGAGAGATTCAAATAAATAAAACGAAATTGAGGGGCTAAAAGTGAAAGGAGGAGAAAAGAATAAGAGTAAAGAGTGCAAACTTCAGGGACCAAATCTGCCAGGTTCCTAAAGTTGTGCATGGTGATTGGTTAGGGGTGAGCATGGTACCGAACCAGTACCGATCGGTACCGGTACCGATCGGTACCGGTACCGATTTTCCCGAATCCCGAATGTGGTCTAAAGTCGGTACCGAATACCGAACCGAGTAATCATATACGGTACCGGTACCGGTACCGGTACCGGTACCGGGTATTCGGTTTTCGTCCCGAATTTCCCGAATATCTCAAAATCATTCCATCAAACCAAACGTCCTATTAGTGTATTTTTAAAATTTTACATGACTATATTCTTTTACATCATAGATGAGATGTTTAACATCATATACATTCAAAACTTGTTACTTTTTTTCAGAAAGTCATATTAAAATCTCAAATATGGTCGTTTAACTAAATTATCCACACATTTGAGAATGCATTTAAATATAAATTAAGCCTCTTGGAGCTCACGAACAAGGTTCACGATGAGCCTAAACTTTATGGTGAGTCTGACTTGAGTCACTTGACTCTTTGTGTTGTTTGAGCCTAAATTAGCTAACCCTTTATAGTAGCATGCATAGCTTGATGATTTTACATAGGGGTGAGCATGGTACCGAAAGTAATTAAAATGACCTTTGGTCTTACCGGGACGGTTCGGTATTAGTACCGAGTACCGAATCCCGAATTTCCCGAATCCCGAATCAACGACATTACAAGTACCGAGTACCGAACCGAAAACTATAATCGGTTCCGGTACGGGTTCCGGTACGGTTCGGTATTTTCGGTGCCGATGCTCACCCCTATGATTGGTAAATGTGGGGAGAGGGTTATGCCCCTTTCGGTAGATGCATTTAGGAGTGCAAACATATAAAGCTTGGTACCGTTGTCTCTGAATTTCGAGCAAGATTTGTGTTGTTGGTGGTGTGTTGCGAAACGGGCTAGAGACTTGGGAGAAAATGGTCGACGGACGGTGCGACGTTACGCTTTTGTCGTAAGGGATTACGGTTAGTTCTCCCGTTCGCTTTTTGCAAGTAAAAATTTAAAATAAGTGTATTATACTTATTATGTGTTTACTGAAAGCTTTGGATTGTAAAAAGAACCCGGAATCCATCCTATTGGTCGGAAAAAGCGATACGGTGAGTTTCGGTAAAAACCAAAACGTTTGATCATGAATTTTAGGATCTATGATTCACCGTTTTCAATTATTCTTGAGTCATTGGGTGAAAATTTGTGTTACGGCGATTTAATGCAAAGAGAAACGATGAAAAAAGGCAAAAAAAACAAGCCCAAACGAGTCAAAAGCGTTGCTGTCGGCGAATGCGCAGACCTCCGCTTTTATTTTCATTCAATTTTCCCGCCAGTTATTAAAAAAAAAAACTCCCGACGATCTTTGACCAGGTAGAGTTCCCAATCGGCGGACGGTTCAGACAGTCCAGGTGCGGTCGCGGTTGGGCCGCAGTGCGGGAGGTCCAGGCATGTTGTGGGCACGGTTCGAGCGATTCAATCAGAGCCGACCCGGATGATCTGATGGGGCAGACTCACCCAACGACTTGGGCCGGGTGTTGGGCCAAGTCATTAAAGGCTTTTTGGGCTGATTTATTTAAAGAGGTTTGTAAAACAAATTAATTGTTTTGGGTTAAACTTTGGGTCTTATTGTTGGAGCTAATTAATTAATTAAGAAAGAGTAATTAGTTAATTAAGATATTAAGAATTTAATTAATTAAATTATTTTTCAAGTATTATATTAAATTTAACTTTAAATTAATTTACCATTTTAATTAATTAATTATAAATTAACTAGCAGTGTACCCGTGCAATGCACCAGGTGAACAAGGTGTGAAAATTTTATCGTAGATGATAGATGAAAAGCCCTCAAACACGTAGCTCAGTTGGCAAAGGGGTTGAACGACTTTCATCAAATACACAAATGTGGGAGACAAGCTTGAATCCCTGCGCTACTCTTAAGTCAGCTCTGAAATACCTCTTCACATTTGGCTCTTACGGTGCGTTTGGTACGTAGATGGGACTGAAAAAGATTTAAATGAGTAAAATTGAGTTAGGCGAGTGAAAGAATTATCCAATTTCTAGTTTGACATCAATAGTTTAATCGTTAACCAATTGTCATATTCTCTTTATCTTCTCTTGAATTTTGTTCCTTCTATTTTGGTAGACAAAAAAAATGCACCTTTATCCACCTTGGTCCTATCATGTCCCGACCATAATGTCACACCAAAGGTAGGATGACAAGTTTTTGACTTATTTTGTCCCAACTTAATGTTCATGTGCTGGAAATGACAATGATATACGAACTCTACAAATATACTTAATTGTAAACTTGTACTAAAAGTTATGATTCAACACTATCACTTATATCTTAGTTCATCAAAACGACATTATATGCAATAATTTACCCGGTAAGTACTAACTGGGTAAGAGTCATCACCCTCACTTACCGAGTAAGATTCTCAGGGGCGTTTGGTTTGTAGAATGAAATTTGATGGAATTGAAATCCATTGAAGGAATTGGAATGAAATTTGACCACACATTTGGTTGGTAAGAATTGGATGGAATTCAATTATTTCACTTTAGCTAAGGAATGACAAATTCCTTGATTTGTGGAATTCAATGGAATTCAAAGAATTTCATCATGATCAATATGTGAACCAAATAAAGGAATTGGAATTTGGTTAAAGAAATTATCCATTCTGATTCCTTCAAATTTCTTCAAAATCCATGAACCAAACACCCCCTCAGTCTTTAACATGATCAGTCGATAAGATAATGTGACTTAATAAGTGCTTATCAAGTGAGCGTTTGATAAACGACAACTTAATCTCAAATTTCTATGACAAAAAAATGGATTGTTTATTTGTTTGTCATGTTGTGATGTCCTTTTTCAAAATCAAGTTTCTAAAATATAAACAGTTTGTTTTGTTTGATAGAATGGGGATTAAAGAATCATATTAAATACAAAAGCTGATAACAGTGAAGTATATGGAATATAAAAGCTAATAACAACTCAAATTAGAGATCAAACAAAACAATTAATATATTGACATATGAAAATTGTGTCAATTTTTTACATAATCTTGATCTAAGTACATAAAGTTAATACTTGTATGCATCCAGGTGTTGGGCCAAAATATCTTCAATAACAATTTTCCCAACCGCAATGGTTGATAACTACCACATCTGTTATTCCTCTTTGATGAAAATCCAACTAATTGGTTCTTCACCCCACAATTTCTATATAACGTCCAATTTAGCTAAGCATAGGTGCAATGAGTGAGTTCATTTTCACACATTCACTCCAACCCGCTTGGACAAAATGTGTCATATACAACTTCTAAGTTCACATCAAATGTATCAAGTGCAGTTATTTCTTCGCCAACCATGTTTGCGGAAATTATTTAGGGTGGATTTATGTCTATTTGCAGTAAAATCGACCATTCCACCAATTTAATGAATATAAACTATTGTGGGTAGGTGATTTTGCTATTGCTAATCGAGCTGGCATTAGCAGAACTTTACGCTGAATTAGTGCCATCAGAAACCACAAGTCAACAATTATTAGGCTAACTTGTCGTATCATGTGTGCTTGAATCGCAAAGTTTCTCATGTGTCAAAGTTTCACAAAGTCTCTCATCTGCATCAATTAGATTTATGCAGCAAATAATATGTTCAAGACAATGCTGATTGAAAAACTTAATGGGCTCGTAGCACAGACACAAACTTAAACTTGTTGTGTTTCACAAACTCGTTGCCATTTTTCACCATTTTACTAAACATAAGGAAAGATTCTAACGATCACACAAATCTACCAAATATTAAATTAAGGCACTTCAAAACCACAACAATAAGAATGATCAAGTTTTTACTAAGAGCATGTTCATAATCTCAAGTTCATAATATCGTATTTTTTATAATCCCAAGTTCATAATGACAAACATATTTTTCATAAACCCACGTTCAAAATAACCGTGACAACTCCTCGGAATGTAAGAATGGATCCACCTTCCATCTCCACATCATCAATCCCTGCACAAGCACACAAAGCAGCCACCAAAATCATCTGCTTCTTTACAATCCCATTATGTGCACTCCCTTGAAATCAACTAAAAACAAAAAAAACGAAAAGTCTCTTGGAATCAACCAAAAAAGTGAAAAAGATACCTGGAACGATGGAATTCAGCTAAAACAATGAGATCCCCGTTTTGTCTACCGAAACAAAAAGTGCATAAAAAACGATTCACCAAGTGCATATTATATGAGAGCAACTTGCATCGAAAAAGCCAGAGATGGTGAAAAATGGTAAATGTGGTGTTCAATTTACCCATTAAATCGTTTCAAATCATAAAACCTAAAAGAAAGAAGGAAAAGAGCAAAAAAAACACAAATTAAAGAAATTAAACAGTAATGAGAAACATCTTACCCAAATGAAAGGACGAAAACAGTGTTACCTAACTCTAGTAATTCTAGAAGTGGTTTTCTAAATTCTCAAAACATTTGTCCATGTAAATAGGATGTTGAATAAATGTTATACTAACAAATAACATGAAGTTAGACTTGCCACTTAACCATGGTACTTAAAACCAACAAATGTATACAAATACTTGGAAAATATAAGAAAACTTTGAGGTGATATCAATAAAGTTTTCTGAAATTAAAACCATAAGATGCGGATGAAAAGATACTTACAAAAGATATGTTTTGTCATAGTGAAAGTTGGGCGTTAAAAAGAAACATTAGAGAAAACAATAATTCTACTCAACATTTGAAATGCCTTCTATAGAGAATGGAAAGCTGAAAACAAACATAATAGTGTTCAAAGAACAATACCAGTCTCTCCAAAGAACTTCAAGAATTTAAGAAACTTGAATCCAACCACGTTTTCAAGCAAAGGTTAGTTATCTCTCGAGGGTTATCTTGTAAATCTTAACACCACTACTTAAACAATCTACTAAAATAACATAAAAGAGCCAAAAGAGTGCAGAAAATTAGGAACACCAAAATCCAAATCAACATAAGCAATTTAGAGAGGATTGATGACAACCTTCAAAATCAGCATAATACCTTATGTTTCGCACCAGCCCCTTTCATTTATAGTCAGGTTCTAGAAGCATGAAGTTAGAAAAATATCTCAATTAGAGAAAAAATTGAAGAATCATAAATTGATAGCGACCATGTGCTCAAGCTCAAAATATTATAGAAAAAATCTCATATCAAGTTAATGAAGTGAACACTTGACCCACAGGTCAACTTTTCAAGAGAAATGGCCAAAAATTCATGACAACTTTCTATGAAGGTAGATTTTTCCTTACTCCTTTGATTAGCATAAATCCTTTAATATTCAAAACCCCAAAGAGCAGGTCATAATAGAACCAACCCATGATTCATTCCCTACTTACTGTATCATCAAGAAACGACATAATTAGTTAAACATTGTGGTTTAGGATGGACTGGCAATATGAAGAAAAACAAATTGAAGAAGAAAAGTTAAACCTGAAAGGGATCGGCACCTTCAAAGCAAAACACAATCAATCTCGAGGTTGCAGTGTTTCCAGAAGAAGAATCGCTATCATCAAGAAACGACATAATTAGTTAAACATATATCATCAAGAAAACCACGACTTACGCTTTGTTGGTATCATATTGTATCATACGATATGCACATTGGACAAAATTCCAGAAAAGAAATACACCGAGTTCTTGTGGTTTAGGATGGACTGCCAATATGAAGAAAAAAATGGAAGAAGAAAAGTTAAACCTGAAAGGGGATCGACACCTTCAAAGCAAAACATAATCGGTCTCAAGATTGCAGTGTTTCCAGAAGAAGAATCGCAAAGAGAAGGTGAGAGTACGATTTCGGGAAAAAATGGAAGTTCATTTGTAAACCAGAGGCACATAAGAAAAGAAACGGGATTTCATCCCCATCCCCAATTTAAATTTCATAATTGTAGCGATTGAGGATGGGAAGATAGGGATGAATAAGGGTTTATGATAGTATTGAAAGGGATAAAGATGAAACGGTTTATGAGGGGATGAGGGTTTAAGGCCGCAGATGGGGAAGGGGTTAGAGATTAATTCATTAATTAGCAGTAAAAGTAATACATAAAGCTTTATTAGTTGTTTTTTAAGAGATTTTAAGAAATAAACATTAAATAGCAGTACTTAAAGCTTAATGAGTTGTTTTTAAGAGTTTTTTATGTCTGCTTTATAATATAGTATAGATATATCATATATCATATGGAAACATCTTAATAATTTAATATTTATATTTTAAATAAAAGTAGAATCTCAATCTTTTCCAAACTCCTGTTATTTTAAATAAAGAATCTCAATCTTTTCCAAACTCCTATTAATTTATATAAACCAAACTCCTATTAATTCATATGATCTAAGGTGTTAAAAATGATGAAGAACAGTTAAAAAGAACCTGGAAAATCTTCATTCCATCCTGATAAAAGTTCAGAGTGTTGTTCGCCATTGCAAGAACGATGTGATGGATGTGAACCATCAGCCTGATGCTTATACAACATGGGTCCTCTTCTTAAATTGTAAGGAGTAGACTCGTTCGTGTTGTCTACAGCAGTGGCTAGAGTGGCACCTGAGGTAGATTCAGGACCAACAGTGTTCGAAGGGGGTCTGCCAGGTGGTTTTTTTAGAAGATGAGGTATGCATACATTTCCTACTCAAACAGCCGGCTGAGGCAGTTTTTGCTTTACCTGGGATTCTGCTACCTTCCCGTTTTTCATACTCCAGAAGGAGTATTCCATGCAGGCAGAAACCTATCAGCTATGTCTTTCGCCTAGCTGTATTCATCTTTTTTCATCTTTTTAACTGGAACACCACCGTCATGCTTTAACTCACCTAGCTGCAAGGAGGCAATAAGTTTGTTGTCAACTAATGCTTAAGGAACATTTAAAGAATATATAGGAAACAATTCTTAGGTTTTGAGAACAGAAGTATCAATCATCAGTTTATATTTGGGCATAGGAAAAAAAGTAGCCACTATATGTTCCAGCAACACAGAAATTTGAATAAAAGTTAGCCAACAAATCCATTACGAAAACAATTGCATTTGAAATTATCAGTCAAAACTTAAGTCAATCAAGAAATAGTTTTTTTATTTTTTATTTTAATTTGAAACTTCATAATGTCATTATTGGATGAACATAATGTCATTATTGGATGAACATAATGTCATTCTTGTTTAGTTTAATAATGGATTTTAGTAGCCATGGATAGAAAAATGGAAATCTGAGTTAGATATCATATGGGATATATCTCGCACTTTCCCTTCACATGTGTTCTACCAGCAGAGACATGGGCCTGGTCAGAGATCACTTTACAATGTTTTGAAGGCCTACTCTGTATACGACAGGGAGGTTGGATATGTATAGGTGTGTGTGTGTATATATATATATATATATATATATATATATATATATCCATTGATACACATTGCATCTCTAGTGATTAGTGACATCACTTACCTGTATCAAAATGGTTTCAACTGCAGGGAATGGGATTTTTAGCCGGTCTCTTGCTGCTTTACATGAGTGAAGAAGATGCATTTTGGCTGTTGGTGGCATTACTTAAAGGAGTTGTCCATGCTCCAATGGAAGGATTATATTTGGTAACTTTTACTATACTCCAAACATCTTCTTCTGTTCTTCATCTGTTAATGTTAATTAACCTTAAATTTCTTGTTTATTCGTAAATCTTATCAATTCTTGCAGGATACCTTCACATATTTTTTCATGACTTTGTGGAATTATTCCATTTTGTTTGTTCATGTTGTGTTGATATATGAACGTGACTTCACTCTTAATCATGTCATCGCCTTTGTTTCTTTTTTATTGTTTATTCGTACTACAAAGAAGGTGTTGTATTATCCTTGTAAATTAAAGGAAAAACTGAACGGAAAGAAACAGAAGGCATCCTGCAAAAATCAAACAATTATTTTAATTTGAAACTTCATAATGTCATTATTGGATGAACATAATGTCATTCTTGTTTAGTTTAATAATGGATTTTAGTAGCCATGGATAGAAAAATGGAGATCGATTCCGATAGCCATTATATCAAACCAAAAATCGATTTCAGTAGCCAATCGATAGAAAGAAGAAAAAACATTGTAAATTAAACATTGTAACAAAAAATTGAAAACCAATTACATTATGACAGAAGAAAAAACATCCAATTAAATTTAGTTATGCAATATGTTCGTTAGGTAATAGGACTAATAACAGGAAGGTAATATGTTCGTTAGGCAATATATCATACCTTCCTTGTCCTGAATCTTGGCCTTGACATTGTCGATGGTGTCGATGACTAATAACAGGAAAGTTTCGATATAGCCATCAACACAGAAACCTACCTGCCGGAAGAAAACAGTATCAAATGGGTTATAAATCCCTTTTCGACAACTCTTGTATAGATCTCGCCTAAAAGAACAGAAAATGAACAATGAAAAGAAAGAACAACTCACTTGCGGCAAATGGTCTTATCTTGATTGTATTTCCTAGCCAATGCCATCAAAGAAGGCTCAATAATTCCTCCCCTTAGCCTCAAGACCAAATGAAGAGTCGATTCTGAACAAATAATGGAAGATTGCAAATTAAACATTGTAACAAAAAATTGAAAACCAATTACATTATGACAGAAGAAAAAACATCCACTTAAATTTAGTTATGCAATATGTTCGTTAGGCAATTCCAGTAACCATTTCTCATATTTCATTTCTATCCAAGAAAAAGTAGTGACAGAAACAATATATCGCTTCTATAAACCGCAAGAAGAACTGAACTGCAGGAGGGTAATAGGACTAATAAGTAATAACGACAACCATGAAAGCAAACTCGTAAGGCGGAAATTCATGACTTCAGTGGTATTTTATTTGTAGTGTAGCACGCACAAAGCAGAACCTGAAGACAACTAAAACCCCAATCCTATGGTACCAATCTATATCACACCCAATCGTTGTGGAACAGAATGTACGCTATTGCCAATTGGTACTGTAAATTGTCCGTTTTCGGACAATTTACAACTATCATAAAGAAATAGAAGATTTTATTATACAAAGAAATGATGGTTCAATAACTTCGAAATTCCAAATAAAATAAAAAACTCCTTTCTACCTTCATTGAGGAATTCCTGACGGTGGCATAAAAATTCTAAATTCATGATGTATTACCGATGATTAAAAAAAAGAATACAACATCCAAAATACGACATTTATTCAAAAAAATTAACGAAGAGACGCCTACTACTGAACTTCTAAACAGTCGTTTCTGCATATATCATAAGTTTGATGAATAATTCATGAAACCGAAATAAAGTTGCTTAACGGTTAGTTTGAAGAAATTGAAAAAAGAAAACCTTTCTGGATGTTGTAATCAGCAAGAGTTCGCCCATATTAGCCGATAACTCAAACATCAAAATTCCTTCATTTCCTCCGATTTTCATTTTCTTCGATCAATTTTTGAGTTCGATAGTTTTTCAACTATCGTCTGTCCAGTCGCTGAGATCGGTTTCGTAGAACAACCCATCGATGACTTGATCGATAAGTGAATCGATAAACGTATTGCAACCGATGGAGAAGCCTTGACCGACTCTATTACGAGCACTCGAGAACCAAGCGAAAGTCGCAGCACAAACAACGGCACCCAAACACACACCTGCAGCCTCCGCAATCCCTTGCAAATCCATCTTCCTGAATAGCTAATTACCAATCACAACTTCCATTGTCACCGTACCTGCAAACACAATTTGTACCGATAATTCCTCATCAAAATTATCATAAAACAATTTACAGATCTGAAGAATCGTACAGATGACTTCTGATCTGGTATCGGTGAAATCATACATGATTCAATCGGTATCTGGATCGTTAGCTAGAAGATCGATCGATTGAATGTTTTACCAAATCAAGAGATCGGATTAACCGATTAGGTCGAGATTTCAAAAATCGTTGAAACTGATGATGTATTTAGAGAGAGAAATCGAAGGATACCATGGCTAGACGACCGGAGATGATCTCGAAGTCTTGGCTTTTTTCGAGCTCTCTATGTACTCCGAAAGCTTCTCGAAAAACTGAGATACTTCATTGTCGTCATCGCCATCGGCGGTCCGAATCCTCATCACTCCAAAAGGATCTGAACCGTACGATCTAAGCGTGCAGACCCTTGGCTGCCGTAAGCTTTTCGACAACTCTTGTATAAATCTCGCCTAAAAGAACATAAAATCAGAAGTGGAAAAGGGTATGTATATAGAAATCATAATTCAAGAAAAAACAACAGAAAACCTACCTTGAAAACATGGCGTTCAAGGCTTCCATAAGATTAATAGAGGATTGCGCCATTTCTTCGACTGAGATCTGACGGAAATTAGGGTTAAAGCTATCCATGGAGTCAAATGAGGGAAAAATGTTGAGCGGCGATAGATGATGACGGGAAATTAGGTTAAAAGTTTTACAAGTAGTACATTAGGCTTTATTAGTGTTTTTTAAGAGATTTTAAGGAGATAGCTTTAAATGATAGTACATAAAGCTTAATGAGTTGTAATTAAGAGTTTTTTATGTCATCTTTATAATATAGTATAGATAGTAGTTAATTATTAATTTTAGGATGACTTTAATATTGATTTATTAATTTGCAATAGATGTCATAATCAATTATTAAGATATTAATTCATTTAAATTAACTTCTAATTTCATTATTATATTAAATTGGATTTAATTTAATTTAATTTATTGGTTAATTAGAAATCAATATTTATTAATTAATAATTTCTAAAAGGAAAGGAGAACGTTGAATCATTTAATTAATTAAGTGATTTGATGATATGATTTAAAGAGTCATTTTGAAGACAAATGATTATTTGGGTTGTTTTTAAATAGAAGAATGAACTTATTAAATTATGGAGGGATTAAATAGACGTATTTAGACATCGATGAGCTGAGTGCTCGGAGGTTGATCATAGTTGCCCTTTCCGAACTTCATATTCATCTCACTGAGTCTATTGATTTCTAACCAGCGTCCCAGGTTGAATCAATCTTTGAGCCTAATCAATATGAGTTATACTTCTTTCACACACACACAAATCTTTGTGATTCCCCTTGCATATCTTTGTGATATTGCCGGAACAGTTTGAGATGTAATTTTTTAATATTTTACTTCAGTGATAATTAGAAGTCCTATCAGAGATACATCAATGCCAACTCTGAAAATAGGCCACACAATTATCTAAATTGTTGTGATAACAGTTACTATTGTGTTTTTGTGTTAGCTGTTACCCTTGGTTACTAATCGCTTTATCTGATATTTTGCTACTCATCCGGTTAATCTTTGAAGATACATGATGCTCAGGATTCTCCTAATCATCATGAGGGGGAGAATGTCACACAATTCAAAGACACAAATTATCATGTTGAGGGGGAGTAACAAAATTTTATTATTTGAGGTTGAAAAGCCTTTGGATTAAAAGATTGCAGCTGAGCAGAAAAGATTTTATTAGTTCTTCTATCCCGTATCATGTGGTGTCTGCTACAAGTTTGTCCCACCCACAAACTGATTGAAACAAGTTCTTAAGCTGAAAGTTTATTCAACTCGCGGTTCAGAGACAGATTCTTTGTTTTAAACTGAAGTTGCACCGTGGAATGTCACGTAACTCACACATTATCTTTCTTGTGTGCTGATCCGATGTGTTGAGTTTCTACAGTTGAAAGTTGCTCAATAGTGCGTTCAGTCGATGCTATTGTACATTGAATCTGGTTACAAAGTTGAAACTATGAAGACCAAGAGCTTTATTCAAGGGGGAGATGGGAAAGACATGAAGACATGCAACACCAAAGTTCTTCAAAGATTTAAGAGGGAAAGAAGATCAAGGCATGAAGATTTCAAGATGATAAATGCCTTATTCAACTTTAGGGGGAGATTGTTAGGACTGAAAGTCCTAGTGCGTTGAAAGTTGTATAACGCATTTATAAGGGTTTAAATTGTAATTCTTAGAAAGTTATTTGTAAATGGGCATCAAGCCCATTAAGCCTTATATGTCCATATTTATAGTTTTTCTAAACCTAGTTTTAGGTTAGAGAGGTTAGAAGTCGAAATCATTCTAGTCGTAAGGTTTACATTCCCGTATAAGAAATTCTCTTTGTAAACCTAAACCTTTATTGAGTATTAATCATATGACTAGAAGTTGTGATTCAAGTATTATTGTTCTTCATTGATTACTATTGATTGCTGATTGCACTGTATCTGGGATCTACACATTTTGAATCACTTCTACACCCAAAAAGTAGCACATATCTCCTAGGTCGGTCATATCGAACTCCTTCTTCATTGAAACTTTGAATTCTTCTATCAGACTTGCTTTAGTGCCGGTGACAATTAAATCATCGACGTACATAGATACAATTAACAGGTTACCTTCATCGAAGTATTTGACAAACAACGTGGGTTCGTAGGGACAATTCTTGAATCCTTTAGCAATAAAATACCCTTCTATTCGACTGTACCAGGCCCTAGGTATAATAACCCTATTTTCAGTTAATCCGGATATATGTTTATATTCTATGTAGTATTCGTAATTTAAGAACCGAAGCTTTCATGACTTGTACCTTATTGGATAGTTGTATCTAAGTTTGTAGGGATAAAAATTTAAAGAAAAGAATTAGAAGGTATGAAGTGTAACGAATATGAAGTAGAAGGGGCAATTAGTAATTATCCTATATATTTATATTTTTGATACCTAAGTTAGTGATAATTATCTCATTTTTCTTCATTTATTCTTCCCTGGAAACGTATAGAGAGAGAGAGTTAGTGAGAGAAACCTCAAAATTGGATGGGAGATTGAAGAAATAATGATGCTTTTAGAAGATTAAAGCTTAGATTCTCAAGGTAACCTCATTTTTAGACTTAATTCTTGTTTTGGGTTGATTAATCTTATGGTAAACATTTGTATTATGATGTGTAGTGGTTTAGTAAGTTCAATTAGGGCTTGAAGAAACCAAGTTGAGGAAATCTTGGTTAATTGAGGTAAACATTCTCCATGCATTTGATATTAGAGCTCAATTATGTTAGTAGTTATAATTTTAAACTATTTGGTGTATAATTAGTAATGTATGTATTTGGTGTTATTTAAATTGTGGTTAAAATACTTTATTGAGGTCATGGATTAAGGAATGAAACCATTAAAAACGGATTTGAGCTTCAAAGTTAGGTTGCACATCAAGTGTTTGATAAAATGTTTGTGAGACTATTGAAATTTTAGAGTTGCTGTCCTGTTACTAGAAAATTCGTATAAAATCAACCATTGGTCCAAATGAGGTGTACGATATACCGTTGGAAACCTTAGAATGTCCTTAACAACTTTTATGAAGAGTGAAAGTCCTAATTTTGAGTCTAAATGTGTCTAAACACTGAGTTTATGAATCAGCTCACAGTTTGACAAAAACTTGCGCACTGTATTTGTAAAGGCTGTATCGGCCTGCTCGTAGCTCCAAATTGCACAAATCCATTTGCTATAGAATCCTAAGATATCAAGGTACAACTTTCATTTAGATGATAGTGTCCATTTTGGCTTCTAAATAGGAGAAATATATCAAAACTTATGGCATATAGAAGCTGTCAATTTCTGTTTTTAAGTCAAATTTGAGATTTTTGGAAAATATTGTCTAAGATCTTAATAATTGTGTTGGGCATTAGTTGAGTGCTTTATTAAATGATTGTAGGTAATCGGAAGTAAGGAAAGGGATAACTAAGGTACGGATATCCTATTTCTTTGAATCGAGGGTAACCGGTTACATTCCGGAAATCCCATCCATCTTGTTATATGCGACTCCGAACCTTATGGTTTCGAGTAATTGTATAGAAAACATTTATTTCGTTTCAAAGTTGAATCTATGCTAATCGTTTGAATACGTTTCATGATTCGAACATTTTGACGAAAGAGTTTTACTTTATGGTAATTGAAACATTGATTTTAAGAACACGAATTTTCTTGAATTTGAATTAGACTCAACACTTGGGCTACGGGTGTTGAGATGCCTTCCGTGGTGGCTATTAATGACCATGGCATTCTCGTAAAGGCTAAGGCCAAGCTAAATAGGGGACGTAGGATGCATCCAAGAGCCGAACACCAGAAAATGTCTGGTTACCGAATAGAACCGATTATCGGATAGAGCCGAATACCAGAATTGAACTGGTTACCGGGGAATGTGTGGTGTTGTGCCCGACATTAACATTCCAAGTCTGATTGGACTGATCATCCGATTAGACAACGTATTATTGAAATACGTGTGACTCGTTGATTTTTAAAATAAATAAACAAATGATTTCTATATTCTTTATTAATGTTCAGAACAGTTGTTTTATATTAACATTTTATTTGAACTTAAATTATGTTCACATCATTATGCACATTATCCGCCCACTGAGCGATTTTGCTCAGCCGAGGTGTTTTCTGTTTCCTTGGCAGGTTTAGGTTCTACCGCGGGGATGGGTTGAATGATCGGGATATACCTGGAGTAAAAAAAAAAAAGACTTAAGATAAACTTTTATATAGCGGGTTTGTATAATCTTTGGAATTAGTTCAGATGATAATATTTTGGGTTTGTAATTATGTTTAAGTTTTGTTTTAAGTTAACTGTTATTTTGAGGAGCTTAGTACAACTCTGAATTATGGTATTTTAGAGTTTTGATCCGGTTATCGGATTGTACTCCCCCTGTCTCAGGCTGCACGGGACAGGGGTGTTACAATTTGTGGTATCAGAGCTATAGGAATTAATTATGTAGTACTTTAAGTTTGATATGTGAGGTTGGGTAGAATCAGGCGGGTAAATTTTGGTTCTACTTGTTTTCATTTCTTTATATCTATACTTGTTTATTAATATCGCAAATTCTTACTGTCGTTTTCCGTAATTATTTGTACTCTTATCCGTTATTCTGAATAAGTTTCGTTGTTGAATCAATTCCGATGTTGCCTAGTAATCAACCTCGAAGGAGGGGTAGACCTCGAAGAAATGAAACTGGGTAAAATAATGAAAGAAATTCTCATCTGCCTCCTTCAAACCAACCCGATCCTAACGTGACAGCAGCTATTCAACAAGCTGTTGTGGGTATGATAACCAATATTGTGGCCCAAACTGTAGAGGCACTTCGTCAATCTCATGTTATTCCTTCTGCAAGTACTCCGGTCACAGAAAGCCACCCTAATACCGATTTGAGAGGTATTCATGTATGGCTTAAACGATTCAATAAACAAAAAACCACGAGTCTTTTCTTCTGCTATTAATCCAATTGATGCTGAGAATTGGATTAGACACTTGGAGAAAATTTTCAAAGTTTTGGGTTGTCCAGACCAATACGGGCAACATTAGCTTCTTATAAATTGTTCTCTCAAAATCAATGATCGTGTCTGGGAGGTGAATTTGATCTCATCATAGGTGTGGACTGGTTATCCAAACATCTGAAAACCATTGAATGCGATACAAAGAGAGTTATCTTCGTAAATTTAAACAATCATATAGTGTATATCAAGGATCTGAGCCAAAACTGGGAAATAAAGTCATGTCGTCCTTTTTGGATAAATTATTTGCACGACAAGGATCTGAAAGATTTCTTGCAGCACTACAGGACCCGGTGAGGTACTGCCCGAATTTAAATCTATTCCTGTGGTGAACGAATTTATAGAAGTATTTCCGGAAGAAATTCCTAGACTTCCTCCCGCTAGGGAAGTTGAGTTTAGTATTGACTTGATTCGTGGAGTTGCTCCAATATCGAAACAATTGTATCGAATGGCTCCATCCGAACTGAAGGAGCTAAAGAAGAAAATACAAAATTTGTTAGACAAGGGATACATACGTACAGTGTATCACCTTGGGGAGCACCCGTACTTTTTGTGAAAAAGAAAGACGGCTCAATGCGGTTATGCATCGATTACCGCAAGTTAAATAAAGTGACAGTGCATAACAAGTACCCTTTGCCTCGTATCGACGATCTGTTCGATCAACTTTAAGGGGCAAAATATTTCTCTAAAATTGATCTAAGGTCTGGTTATCACCAACTTAGAATTCGGGAGCAAGATATACCTAAGACTGCATTTCGTACCCGGTATTGCCATTACAAATTCATTGTTATGTCGTTCGGGTTAACGAATGCCCCAACTGTCTTTATGGACCTCATGAATAGAGTATTCAAGGATTATCTGGATGATTTTGTGATTGTATTTATCGACGATATCCTGATTTACTCTAAATCAAAAGAGGAGCACACAAGTCATCTGCGTACAACTTTAGAAATTCTTCAGACAAAGCAATTGTATGCTAAATTCTCAAAGTGTGAGTTCTGGCTAGAACAGATGGCCTTTCTGGGTCACATCATATCAGCCGATGGGGTGAAAGTCGACCCTGCTAAGGATGAGGCTATCACTAAATGGCCTAAACCGACCACCGTTTCCGAAGTACGTGGTTTTCTTAGGTTAGCAGGTTATTACAGACGGTTCGTAGAAAGTTTCTAAAAAAATGCGATACCATTGACACAACTATTACGTAAAGACGTAAAGTTTGTTTGGGGCGAAGCTCAGAATCACAACTTTGAGGAACTTAAACGTTGACTTGTAACTCCACCAATTTTAACGTTACCGTCTGGTACAGGTGGTTTTCAAGTGTTTAGTGACGCATCACGGCATGGTTTGGGTTGTGTTCTGATGCAAAACGGAAAGGTGGTCGCTTATGCCTCACGTCAATTGAAATCGTACGAGGTGAATTACCTAACCCATGATCTCGAGCTTGCCGCAGTTATTTATGCTTTAAAGATTTGGTGGCATTATCTTTATGGCGAGACATGTGACATCTTCACGGATCACAAAAGTCTAAAGTATATATTCACTCAGAAAGAGTTAAATATGCGGCAAAGGAAATGGCTTGAATTGCTTAAAGATTACGATATTCGTATTCAGTACCATCTCGGTAAAGCGAATGTCGTAGCTGATGCCTTAAGCCAAAAACATGTGGGTGCACTTTCATGTTTAAACGTTCCACCTCAGATAGAAAAAGATTTGGAGCGACTTGAAATTCAATTTTGTCCTTATCGTGGAGACGGATGGTTCGCTACACTCACCATTGAGTCAACTCTGATCTCTAGGATTAAGGAAGCTCAACAGTCTGATCGGTAACTTTGGGCGATCCGACAGAAAGTTGAAGATGGGTCATTAACAGAATTAAAAATTGATAATCATGAAGTAATTTGGTATCGAAACCGGTTATGTGTTCCCAAAGTGTCTGAACTTCGAGATTCGGTTCTCCGTAAGGCACACAGTTCTCCATTCTCCATTCATCCTGGATCTACAAAGATGTATAGGGACGTTAAGCAACATTTCTGGTGGAACGGTTTGAAAAAGGATGTTGTTGAATATGTATCTAAGTGCCTCACATGTCAAAAGATTAAAATAGAGCGTCAACGACCCAACGGTTTACTCCAACCTTTGGAGATACCGGTCTGGAAATGGGAGCATATCACTATGGATTTTGTTACCGGGCTCCCGAAAACATTCTGACACCACAATGCTACATGGGTCGTCGTTGATCGGTTAACTAAATCGGCTCATTTCTTACCCATACAGGATACATACTCTGTTAGTAAGCTTGCCGAACTCTTTCAAAAGGAGATTGTTCGACTTCATGGAACTCCTGTTTCGATAGTTTCTAATCAAGATCCTCGATTTACATCTCGATTTTGGACTGGATTACAAAATGCTTGGGGTACTCGATTACGTATGGGTACCGCATATCATCCGTAGACAGATGGTCAGTCCGAACGAACCATTCAAACGCTCGAAGATATGTTACGAGCTTGTGTTTTGGAGTGGTCAGGCAATTGGGGACGAATTTCTCAATCTGGTAGAGTTTGCGTATAATAACAGTTGGCAATCGTCTATCAGCTCCGTTCGAGGCTTTATATGGTCGTCGTTGTCGTACCCTGATCTGTTGGGATGAAGTTGGCGAGAAACGTATCGAATGGCCCGAACTTGTACAGATTGTTAACGAAAAGATTGAAGTGGCTAAACGAAATATGCGTGAGGCTCAATCTCGCCAGAAAAGTTATGCCGATAAACACCGACGACCACTTGAATTTAATGTTGACGATCACGTTTTCCTTAACGTCTATCCTATACGAGGTAACCGTCGATTCGGAGTCAAAGGCAAACTTAGCCCGCGTTTTATCGGACCGTTCGAAATACTTGAACGTGTAGGCGAAGTTGTGTACAAATTGGCTTTACCTCCACAAATGCCCCATATTCATGATGTTTTCCATATATATCTCTCAACGGGTATAATTATTATCCCGTGCACGTTATTGATTACCCGTTGGATCAAATAGAGAAAGATTTGTCATTTAGAGAGGATCCAGAAGCGATTCTTGATCGAACAGGGAAACGATTACGAAACCGCTCTATTCCGTATGTCAAGGTATTGTGGAAACATCAAGAATCTAGAGAAGCGACATGGCAACCGGAGGAACGGTTCCGAAATGAATACTCTGACTTCTATAAAACATGTAAGTCCTCTAGTCTTGACTTAATTTCGGGGACGAAATTTCTTCTAGGGGGGAAGAAATATAATAACCCTATTTTCAGTTAATCCGGATATATGTTTATATTCTATGTAGTATTCGTAATTTAAGAACCGAAGCTTTCATGACTTGTACCTTATTGGATAGTTGTATCTAAGTTTGTAGGGATAAAAATTTAAAGAAAAGAATTAGAAGGTATGAAGTGTAACGAATATGAAGTAGAAGGGGCAATTAGTAATTATCCTATATATTTATATTTTTGATACCTAAGTTAGTGATAATTATCTCATTTTTCTTCATTTATTCTTCCCTGGAAACATATATAGAGAGAGAGTTAGTGAGAGAAACCTCAAAATTGGATGGGAGATTGAAGAAATAATGGTGCTTTTAGAAGATTAAAGCTTAGATTCTCAAGGTAACCTCATTTTTAGACTTAATTCTTGTTTTGGGTTGATTAATCTTATGGTAAACATTTGTATTATGATGTGTAGTGGTTTAGTAAGTTCAATTAGGGCTTGAAGAAACCAAGTTGAGGAAATCTTGGTTAATTGAGGTAAACATTCTCCATGCATTTGATATTAGAGCTCAATTATGTTAGTAGTTATAATTTTAAACTATTTGGTGTATAATTAGTAATGTATGTATTTGGTGTTATTTAAATTGTGGTTAAAATACTTTATTGAGGTCATGGATTAAGGAATGAAACCATTAAAAACGGATTTGAGCTTCAAAGTTAGGTTGCACATCAAGTGTTTGATAAAATGTTTGTGAGACTATTGAAATTTTAGAGTTGCTGTCCTGTTACTAGAAAATTCGTATAAAATCAACCATTGGTCCAAATGAGGTGTACGATATACCATTGGAAACCTTAGAATGTCCTTAACAACTTTTATGAGGAGTTAAAGTCCTAATTTTGAGTCTAAATGTGTCTAAACACTGAGTTTATGAATCAGCTCACAGTTTGACAAAAACTTGCGCACTGTATTTGTAAAGGCTGTATCGGCCTGCTCGTAGCTCCAAATTGCACAAATCCATTTGCTATAGAATCCTAAGATATCAAGGTAAAACTTTCATTTAGATGATAGTGTCCATTTTGGCTTCTAAATAGGAGAAATATATCGAAACTTATGGCATATAGAAGCTGTCAATTTCTGTTTTTAAGTCAAATTTGAGATTTTTGGAAAATATTGTCTAAGATCTTAATAATTGTGTTGGGCATTAATTGAGTGCTTTATTAAATGATTGTAGGTAATCGGAAGTAAGGAAAGGGATAACTAAGGTACGGATATCCTATTTCTTTGAATCGAGGGTAACCGGTTACATTCCGGAAATCCCATCCATCTTGTTATATGCGACTCCGAACCTTATGGTTTCGAGTAATTGTATAGAAAACATTTATTTCGTTTCAAAGTTGAATCTATGCTAATCGTTTGAATACGTTTCATGATTCGAACATTTTGACGAAAGAGTTTTACTTTATGGTAATTGAAACATTGATTTTAAGAACACGAATTTTCTTGAATTTGAATTAGACTCAACACTTGGGCTACGGGTGTTGAGATGCCTTCCGTGGTGGCTATTAATGGCCATGGCGTTCTCGTAAAGGCTAAGGCCAAGCTAAATAGGGGACGTAGGATGCATCCAAGAGCCGAACACCAGAAAATGTCTGGTTACCGAATAGAACCGATTATCGGATAGAGCCGAATACCAGAATTGAACTGGTTACCGGGGAATGTGTGGTGTTGTGCTCGACATTAACATTCCAAGTCTGATTGGACTGATCATCCGATTAGACAACGTATTATTGAAATACGTGTGACTCGTTGATTTTTAAAATAAATAAACAAATGATTTCTATATTCTTTATTAATGTTCAGAACAGTTGTTTTATATTAACATTTTATTTGAACTTAAATTATGTTCACATCATTATGCACATTATCCGCCCACTGAGCGATTTTGCTCAGCCGAGGTGTTTTCTGTTTCCTCGGCAGGTTTAGGTTCTACCGCGGGGATGGGTTGAATGATCGGGATATACATGGGAGTAAAAAAAAAGACTTAAGATAAACTTTTATATAGCGGGTTTGTATAATCTTTGGAATTAGTTCAGATGATAATATTTTGGGTTTGTAATTATGTTTAAGTTTTGTTTTAAGTTAACTGTTATTTTGAGGAGCTTAGTACAGCTCTGAATTATGGTATTTTAGAGTTTTGATCCGGTTATCGGATTGTACTCCCCCTGTCTCAGGCTGCACGGGACAGGGGTGTTACACTAGGGGTTTGTTTAAGCCCATATAGAGCCTTTTTTAGCCTGTATACTTTTCCCTCAGCTCCTTTCTTTTCAAATCCTTGAGGTTGTTCTACAAACACTGTTTCAGTGAGTTTACCATGTAAAAAAAGCACTTTTTACATCCAAATGATGTACCTTCATTCCTTTTTGGGCAGCAAGAGCAAGTATGATTCTTATGGTGTCCCATCGAGCAACTGGAGCAAAGACTTCAGTATAATCTATACCATATTCTTGTGTGTATCCCTTAACGACCAACCTTGCCTTGCATTTATCCAGGTTGCCATCTTTGTTGAGTTTCGTCTTAAAAACCCATTTTACTCCAATAGGTTTAACCCCTGCTGGTGGATCACATAGTTCCCATGTTTTGTTTCTTTCAATTGCCTCGATCTCTAGTTCCATTGCCTCCTTCCATTTAACGTCACTTACGGCTTCCTCATAGGTTTGAGGATCTTGAGTCGAAGTAAACATGACCAAGCCAGCAAGTTCATCTACTTCTTCATCTTCGGACATCCCTTCTCCTGTTTCATAATCCTCCATCCATGTAGGACCCTTTCTTACCCTTCCGGTTCTTGATTTGACAGCTTCTTCGCTTTGCTCATCCTCTTTACTTTGATCACGGTCACTGCTTTGATCACCGTCACCGTTGTCGTCACTACTTTGATCACCGTTACTTTCTTCTTGGTTGTTTTCGTCATCAGAAATAGCTTCTTCATTACAAGACAACCCATCTTCCCTTTTTATAGAACTTCGAGACCAATCCCATTATGCGTCTTCATCAAAAACGACATCTTTGCTGATGATGATCTTACCTTCAGATGGATTATATAGTCTGTAAGATTTAGTATTCTCTTGTATTCCAAACATAATACACTTAACACTTCTATCGTCCAGTTTTCTTCTCATCTCTTTAGGCACGTGAACATGCGCAATACAACCAAAGACTTTGAAATGGTTAACTGATGGTTTTCGCCCGGTCCATACTTCTTTAGGTGTTCGTCCTTGGACAACGGATGTTGGACTTCTGTTTGAAACGTGAGTGAACCATGCAGTAGCCTCAGGCCAATAGATTTTAGGGACATTCTTCCCTTTGAGTATGTTGCGTACCATATTCATCATGGTCCTATTTTTCCTTTCTGCTATCCCGTTCTGGTGTGGAGAATATGCAGCAGTAAGTTGCCTCTTTATGCCTTGAACTTCACAAAACTCCTTGAATTTATTAGAGTTAAACTCCCCTCCTCTGTCCGTTCTTAGACACTGTATCAACAAACCTGTCTCCCTTTCAACAGATGCCTTAAACCTTTTGAAAGTGTCAAATGCTTGTGACTTTTCATTAAGAAAATAGGACCAAAATTTTCTCGAATAATCGTCCACAAACGTAATTACATATCGTTTCAGACTCGTGGACTCGGGAGTTATTGGTCCGCAAATATCCGAATGGACCAGCTGGAGTTTTTGAGAAGCTCTCCATGAGCTCTTATTGGGAAATGCTTCCCTATGTTGCTTTCCTGCCAAACATTCTTTGCACATCTTGTTGGGGTTCGTGATGTTAGACAACCCTTTTAACTTTCCCCCGTCACCATATTTTCCCTTTGCAAGGTCATCAAGCCCTTGTAACTGAGATGTCCATACCTACAGTGCCAAAGGTGAGTCTTGTCTTCACTTGTAGCCTTGAAACATGTAGGTTCTCGAGATGGCATATTGGCAGTCACCATATACAGTCGGTTGGCAGTCATCGGGACTTGAATTATGCAACCCTTCGTCGGATGGTAGATATTGCATGAACCATCTTTCATAAGCACAATAACACCCTTCTCTTGAATCTGACCAATACTGATCAGATTAGTTTTCAACTCCGAGACGTAATAGACGTTGGTGATCAGTTGTAGAACTCCGTCAATCTCCAATCGAACGTTTCCAATTCCTTTGACTGCCAATTTTGACTCGTTGCCAAGTTTGACAGTGTGATCAAACTGTTCATCTAAATCTGTAAACCAACTCTTATCTCCGCTCATATGGTTGCTGCATCCGGAATCGAAAAACCAGACCTGTTCTTTGTTGACTCCCTCTTTTTCAGTGTACGCCATTAGTGACTTCTCCTCAGCTTTATAATGGTTCGCGGGACATGCTTCGACCCATAGCACCATTTCTTTCATAGCCTGATCTTCTGCAAAATTTGCCTCCTCCCAATCTGGACACTCATATTGAAAGTGACCCAATTTATGACACTTGTAACATTCAACCAGATTCTTGTTGAATGTAGTCCTACCACGTCCTCTTCCACGACCTCTGTAAGTACCCCTGCCTCTTCCTCTGTTACTTCGTTCACATCCCGCTTTGAGTACTTGTTCTTCTTCTCTTTGGCTGATCAATTGTTGCTCATGCACTAGAAGACTCCCATGTAATTCATCGATAGTCATGGAGTCTAAGTCATTGGACTCCATAATTGAACATACGACGTAATTGAATTTTGGGCTGAGAGATCTAAGTACCTTGGATACAACAGAACTGTTGATCATGTTATCTCCATTAGCCTTCATCTTGTTAACCACAACCAAGACTCTGGCTATGTACGTGTCGACGCGTTCTCCATCCTTCATGTGCAGCAATTCGTATTCCTTCCTTAATGCTTGCAACAGAGCCCTCTTGACTTTAGTGGATCCTTGGTACTTCTGTTTCATTGAAACCCAGATTCCTTTTGAAGTGCTTTTGTCAAGAATGGTATCTAAGATCTCTCGATCTATCGCCTGGAATAGATAGTTCTTCACCTTTATGTCCTTCAGTTTAGCATCGTCCAGGGCCTTCTTCTGAGCCTCTGTAGCAGTGCCTGCAGCCACCGGAATTCCCTCTTCCACTATATTCCACATCTCCTTGCTACGAAGCAAATTTTCCATCAACAATGACCAATGGTCATAGTGTACATAACCACTAGGTCTTTGGTCTAGTGGCCACCTCTCTTCCGTAAAAGCTTCGCCTAGGGCGGCCCGTCGAGGGTTCGATTCCTGGGGGAGACAGGTTGTCTTTTCCGGTACATTGCCTATAGAGGTGAGGCATGTAGGTTCCCAAAAGGGAACACGGGGCCGGAGGTCCCCGCCATCATACCTTTTTTTTTTGTCATAGTGTACATCGAACTTGGGAATGGCTGGTGGTACGAATTTCTCTGCGTTTGCGGTCCTTTCTGCGGTTGCCATCCTTGAAACGTAGAGTAGTTCTTCTTTATTCTCACAAACACACACTATGTTTGCCTCTTTGTTTACTTGATGAGATTCCCCTTCTTTTCTTTTTCTTTTTTCCAGCTCTGATACCAGTTGTTAAGATTTGGAATTGTAAAACAGAGTAAATTGGAAAAGTAAATTGGAATCTCAAAGCTGATCATCTTATTGATTGAGCTGCAAAATTTAAAGAGGAGAAATACAAGGAAGTAGGAAACAGAAATCCCTATTCTAAAGGAGATTCAAACGGAAGCAAAGACTAAATCTAAACAAACTAATTTCCCTGAAAACAAGGATTTATTGACTCTGATCAACTAGCTACTGGATAACCAACAAGTAATATGTATCTTGTGCTTTGATATTGTAAATTAAGAGATTTTTAAAATCTTACATAAAACGATGGTACCTTGTGCCTAATAATTTGCATTGAACAGTTTTTTTATCCGTGCTTTATAATATAGTATAGATTATTGTCTCAAGCTTTATGGAAAAAAAAAATCCAAGCTCAATCCGGAAAGTCGACCATCTTCCTTTTGGAAAGCATTTTTGGAAAGTGACAATTCCATTCAATTACTTATAACATTATTCAAAAGTAATTCTTATAATTCTTTATTAAAAAAAATATAATAAAACAAAAATATTACAAGAATTACAATCATTTAAATAGTTTTATAAATTTTATGGTCATTTTTTTAATAAAGAAAAAGAATTACAAATTTTATTGATTTTAAAAAAAAAATTACTTTAATTTGATTTTCCTAGTTTTTAAGAAAATTGTGATAAGTTTTTAGAATTAAAAAAATATATATGAAATTTTCTTCTTAATTAAAATTTTTTTAATTTTACATTTTAAAAAATGATGACATGGAATTTATATTCTTAGTTGGCGTTAAAAAAATAAATAAATAACGCCATGTCAAAAAAACCTAATCCTAGTAAGCATTTATATGTAACTAGGTACTTAAAAGTTTAAGATTTCATATCTCAGGTACCAAAATAGAAGTTTTAAAAGTACATTACCTAAAACAGGAATAAGACTAAAGTACGTTATTTTTTCATGCAATTTGCCCATTATTTAATCTATTTATTTGTTCATTCATAACTACTAGTGTTTGACATCGCGCGTTGCACGATGATCAAAATAAATGTTAACAAAAATGTAAAAATCATTTTCATTGACTATATATATAGTGTTTGGTACTCTGTGAAGGTAAAACTTCACATGTTTTTCCTATGAAGGTTCAAAGTTTTTTTTTCTAATTCTCAATGTTTTGCTATGAAGTTTCAGTGTTATTTTATGGTTTTAACGGTCTCACGAAAACATCATGGTCTCTCATTATTCCAAGTCTATATAATTTTGTACATAAGAGAGGTCTTAAAGAGATAATGTAGCATATTTTAATACGTATAATCTATTATCATTTTTCTGAAATTTTTGACTTTTTAAAATGTTGAATATGTTAAAAGACTTCTCTATGTTCATATGTAACTTAAATTTTCAGTAAAAGTGAGGGACTTTTTAGTAATTTGACATATCTATTTCAATTTATGTTATTAACCATTTCTAAATACATAATAGGTGCAAGTCCATGTACAATACTTTATTTTAAATAAATATTGGTTTTGAGCCTATTCAATTAATAGAGTTATGAAATATGTTGGATGTGTGATGAAAATTATTAATAACAAATATAGTTTAAATATTTGTATATAACATTTATTGACGTCGTTTAAAATAAATTGATACAATAAATAACATAAAAATAAAAAATAAGTCAAAATGCTCCAACATAGTGAAAGATTTAGAATAAACAAAATATATCAGTTATTACTTAATAAAACTATATTATCAAATATTTATGTTATTATTATTATTCAAATATCTAGTTTAAATAACCTTCATATTTAAAAACCAAATATTATAATATTTTTAAAAGTTATAATTGTCTTAAAAAAATACAATAATACATGATTAAATGTAATATAAAAAGTGTTTATATTTATCATAAATATTATCTTCTTATATAAAAAAGATATAGAAGTATTTAAAATCTAATTCAAAAAAAAAATATATCAAGGGTTCAACTCCTTTTTCATTTAGTCGTAGAGTTATTTTCTTCCAATATTTTTTCTTTTTAAATAGTATATTTTTGATTTTTTTTTTTGCAATCTAGATCAAAATTTGGATCGAGGCAAATGTCACTTAACACGATTACATAACATTGTCAAACACCTTCAATTTTTTACTTTTCTTGTGTGGAGGAGATCAGGAGATGTACCAGTTTCATTTTCTAAATTGATAATCTTCGATAACATTGTTGACAATGGTATACATCTCATTAAATTGTAGCAAAGTATCATTGTTGGAACTCTTAAATTGTATGAAGCAAAAAAGTAAATTCGTAAATGAAAATTGGTCTAGTTTTAAATATGATTCAATCATTGAAGATCAAGAAATAAACTTTGGATAGTATTAGTAGATTTACATTCACATAAAACTTTAATTTCTCAAATGTAACACTAAAAATCTATTAGTATATACATCAAACAATAAGTGAATATAAAAATATAGATTTGCAACCCCTTGCGAGTAGCAATGTTATATTTGAATAAACAATATACAATTTTAGTATTGTATGTTATGTTCGAAAGAAAAAAAATATAGAAATAAGAATAAAGATAATAATACCTCATGAAATTCTAAAATAGACAAAAGTAAGAATAGATTGAAATTGAAGGAGTAGTTGAATGAAAGACTTACATTTAGTAACATATATATGTAACATGGTGATGAGACTTTGATGCTCTTTCGGATATTTGGCGATCTTTAGAACTTGTTTCTACTTGTGTCACTACAAAAAAAAAACACAAAAAAAACATCATATAAAATCAACACAATGGCAAACAAAAGTCCACAGGCTAGATCGATCTTTTAGTAAGAGAAAATGTGTTAGAAGGAAATAATGGGAGGTAGGTTGTTGTATGACAAAGAAGTGAAAAAAAAAACATGTGTGTTTAAATAAGAGGAAATGGATGGTTAATTAAAATAAATGTAGGAAAATGAATGGTTAATAACATAAAAAAGTGAAAATAAATTATTAATTAACATAAACGGCAATAAAAATTTGATTAATATAAGAAGATGGATGGTTTGATATTAAAAGTTAATCAAAGTGGTGCCAAAATTACCAAAGTAGCCTCCTTGAAATATAAAATGCATTTTTCATAGAGGGGCATTGAAGTCTTTAATATATTTAATATTTTAAAAATTCAAAAATTCAAAAAAACTACATAATTTCTATCTAAGAATCCTAAATGAATGCATATAGGAAGTTGAATAGTTTGAAGGTTAAAGTTAATTAAATAGAAAGTAAAATTACCAAATGATCCTTCTTAAAATGAAGTACACAATTTTCATTTAAGAGTAGAAAGGTCTTTAATTTATTGATATTTAAAAAAAATTCAAAACAATGAGAAAATTTCTTTAGGTGAATACTACTCTAACATTGTGTCACATCAACATTTGTAGGTTTTCCTTTTATATATATATATAGATAGATAGATAGATAGATAGATAGATAGATAGATAGATAGATTAGTAAAATTATTGATGTACATAATTGAGGTCCTTTAAACCTGGTCCAAGTAATTGAAAAAGGTCCTTTAAACCTGGTCCAAGTAATTGAAGAACTGGTTAGGGCCTCAAAGATAGGTCCCCAATCAGTTTGTTGGTCCTAGCCGATCATATTTAATTTTTCAAAAGTCAATATATGAAAATCATTCTTGTGGTATCTGCGAAGATCATGGTTTTCATGCCTGCACTTTGTTTATTACCTAAAAAACATTAATAATATGTGTTATGTTTTGAAATTTCTCATCACTGAATATGACAGATCAAAATGTTGGGTGGATGACAAAACTATCAAATTGTGGAAATTTACATTCCTTCACCAACCTAACTTGGGGCTGTTCGGTTCATTTTGCATTAAGACATGTATGAATAAAGTTGACTGTATTGATAAAGTTGTCTGTACGATAATAGATAAGTTGTTGTTCGGTGGTTGTGCTGAATAAACAATCTGAATGTCAGAAATGACCATTTTACCCTCGGTCCATGTTTTTGTCTGATTAAATTATATTGAACCCAAATAATAAACCTTGCTATATACATGATTTTAGATAATATCATAAGATTAAACATATATGATTTTAGATAATATAGAGAGATAATGCATATTAATACATTTTTTAATTTTTTTTTCTTGAAACCATTTCCTCACCTGCTACCATGAATCCATCAACAAAACCAAACATTTTTTTTTAAATATCAAACCCTAATTTCTTTTCAAAACCCAAACATTTTTTTCTAAACAGAGGCCATGACATCTAAATTTTCACACGAAGACATATTTGATTGTAAATTTTGAAATCTTGATCATCATCAAATCTCCAACCCAATTACATGATCCATTTCAACATACCCATTAATCTTCAACATCATCCTCCTCCTCTCTCGCTCCACTGTCGCTGATTCTTTCCCCAAACCTCCAGCAATTCCAATCTTACCCTTGCCCAGTTCACAACAGCTCTCATGGCAGCCTTCCTCCATTTCAGAACCAACACTTACACCGACACCGGATTGGGAACCTGCCATGCCGACCCCTTCAACCTCACTGCCCTAAATGCTACCCAATGGGTCACGCCGACCCCTCAGTCTCCACCGCCTACCTCTGGTTTAGAAGGAATACATGTTGAATAAAAAAGAAATATATGTTGAATAAAAAAGAAATATAACCAGACGAGGGGAGGAGATGACTTGACGACGAGGAAGGCAGTCTAAAAATGACCGACAATGGCCGGAAGAATCGAATTCTGAGGGAAGGGATCCCAAGTTTGAACGAGATATGGTGAGACTGGCGCTTTAATGTCACAAGGGTAGTTTTGGAATAATCATATCTGAGTGCATATGACAGATCTATTCTGGCTGACCAAATAAGCACTCTGCTGAAGCATTAAGCCGCAACCGAACAGGTTTGTATGGCTGACCAAATAAGCCAAACAGCCTATACAGCTCATTAAGCCACAACCGAACAACCCCTTGCCTTTGTTATAACTTCAGTCATCTTTGTATCTCTCTCTCTCTCTCTCTCTCTCTCTCTCTCTCTCTCTCCCTAACCATAAGACCATCTCCAACCCAACACAAAAAACACAAAAATGAAGGTGTTTTTATCTCCAAACCCGACACTAAAAAAAATAGAGGTCAATAAAGGTGACCTCTATATTTGAATACCAAAAAAATAGGTCTCTAAAACTAAATAATGATATTTTATTCAACTTTTATACATTTTATATATAGGTTAATAGTTTAATACATTAGATAATATTATTTTATTATAATATAATTCACTAATTGATGAAAAACGCTTTTGAAAAAGTTTTGTATTGGAAAAGGTTTTTAAGGTTAGATGTTTTGTTAAAAAACTTAGTGGAAAATTGAGACAAAATAATAAATTGTTGGACAGGTTATACATTGAGGGTGCTCTAAAATATACATAAGGCTTTACATACATGGGTTGAGTTACGATGAAAAGTTGAGGTTAACATGAGAAACGTGAGAAGTTGTTATCAACCGTTAGATGAGAAATAGACTCACATTAGGATGAGATGCATCGGATAAGTTCACTTCTAAGGCACAATTCATGGGAGGACATGAGATTAAAAGTGATCAATAGTTCAGATCCACTTATCACGTTTCTCACGTTAACCTCAATTTCTCACACGATTCTTCGCCTTACGTATATATGATAAATATAAAATATTAGAAAATTAGAAAATTGTAAAAGAAATTCTAAACGTACTGCAACAAAAAAAATTGTTGGACATTTGATAGTCTTTCATCTGGACGGTATGCACATGTGCATATAAGTAAAATAAATTTTTTATTTTTATGCATGTGCATATACAAGTGTGGGTGTTACAAACTATTTGTCTGCAAAGATGTATACTGTTTTTTTTGGGTTTTCCTCTGAAACTGTCGTAGAAATTCGACGAAATAAGGTAAGTTCATTTAAAAAATCAATGAAAATCCAAATGGCAATGGGGTAAATGAATGGTTTAGTTGAGGGTTGCACGATGTTGTAACTTTTTACTGGGTTGCAAAATAATCGTGACCTATATGTATATGTATATATAAAATAAGACGAAAGATCGTGTGAGAAGTTGAGTTAACGATGAAAAACATGAGAAGTGGATCTGAACCGTTGATCTCTTTTAATCTCAAGTCCTCCCATGAACTGTGTCTTAGAAGAGAATTAATCTGATGCATCTCATCCTAATATGCGTTTATTTCTCATCCAATGGTTGATAATCATTTTTCACACTTCTTACCATTAACTCAACTTTTTATCGGAACCAAACCTATATAATAAATGGTCAACATGGTAATTATTGAAATATGCGTAGGTTGATTCTTTTGACTTTTAATGATATTTGACATCCGTAATAATTTAATGAGGATTTTTTTTGAACGACAAGTTAACAAACGCACACGTTCTCGAGGTATATGAGCTCCCACTTAAGGGTGCCACCGACTAATCCCCGTCGACCACGACTCAGCCCAATTAAGGGTACCACTATGTGGCAGACCCATGATCATGGATGTCACAGGATGCTCACCACGGGGTTCGAACCTGGGATACCATCCATTGACCCCTCCAGGATGTTACCTTACCACTGGGTTACAACATGAAGAACATTTAATGAGGAAATATTATTCGTGTGTTTTTCGGCAAGTACCTAAAAAATATAATAGTATATCTTAAGGGAAATTCTTTCCCTACCGCCTTGCACATTTATCTACCCCCTCCTCCTCACAATCAAATTCTTTTTGTATTGGAAAAGGTTTTTAAGGTTAGAATTTTTAAAAAACTTAGTGGAAATTGAGACAAAATAATAAATTATTGGATAAGTTATACATTGAGGATGCTCTAAAAAATATACATAAGGCTTTACATACATGAGTTGGATTCCAATGAGAAGTTGAAGTTAATGTTTGAAGCGTGAGAAGTTGTTATCGACCGTTGGATGAGAAATAGGCATACATTAGGATGAGATGCACCAAGATAAGATGTCTGAGATGCATCAAATCAGTTCTCTTATATGGCGCAATTCATGGAAGGGCATGGGATTAAAAGTGATCAACGGTTTAGATCCACTTCTCACGCTTCTCATGTTAACCTCAACTTCTCACACGATTCTTCATCTATATATAGGCATGAGATCATGTGAGAAGTGTCATATTTGGTGAAAAGTGCGAGAAGTACTTTTAAACCGTTGATCACTTTTAATCAAATACCTCCTCATGAATTGTGGATTAAAAGGGAATTGATCTGGTCATTGGATGACCACTTCTCACGCTTCTTACCAAATTCGGCACTTCTCATCGGAACCCAACCCCACATATATTATAATAATAATAATAATAATAATACGAAGAATTGTGTGAGAAGTTGAGGTTATTGGATCCGAACCGTTGATAACTTTTAATCAAATGTCATCCCATGAATTGCGGCTTAGAACAAATTGATTCGGTACATCTCGATGCATCTCATCCGATACTGTGTATTGATTTCTCATACAACGATTGATATCCACTTCTCACGCTTCTTACGTTAATTTCAACTTATCACGACACCAAACCCTATAAAATAAATGGTCATTATAAAAACGATTGAAATATGCGCTGCTTAAATTTTTTGACTAATGTTATTTGACATCCTAATAATTTAATGAGAAATATTATTGGTATGTGTTTCGGTCAGGGACGGATTCACTATGGTGGCTACGGTGGCACGTGCCACCGTATTATTTCGCCGACGAAGGGTAAAATTTGTAGATTCGTATAAGGTGCAACCGTATCGTTTTGGAAGGTGCTACTATATTATTTTGAAAACTTCAAGAAGGTGCAACCGTACCTCATAATCAACCAAAAACCAAAAGAAACTATCGAAATCAACCAAAAAAACTGAAAAAATCTCTCGAAATCGATAAAAATAACTTAAAAATCTCTCGAAATCAAGCAAACAGATTTAAAAATCGCTCGAAATTGTGGAATTAGGCTAAAAACACATAGGACAATATTGAACGTCGGTAAAAAGATGAAGACACGTCGATAAAAACCGTGCTTTTTGTAAAAAAAAATTGTCGGTATTATATGGTGCCACCGTATGAAAAAATTTCTGGATCCGTCCCTGGTTTCGGTGGGTACCAAAGCGTATATGTTAACGATGAACTATATATATTCTTATATATTGTTATATGTATTTTTTTCTACTAAATTATCTTTCACTTATATCATATATATTTTTAATGGATGATTTAATTTAATTCTAACATAAAAGGGGTATATATATATATAGTATTATTCATGTTGTAAATATCAATTAGATAATGTTATATGCACCATATCATATATAGTGATGGCCATCTCGGCCCGGCCCGACCCGGCCCAATCGGTTAACCGAGCCCGGCCCGCCTGAAAGCCCGGCCCGGTGGAAAACCGGTTTGGAGCCCGAAAACATGAACCGGTTCATGTTTTTGGAGGATTTGGCGGCCCGGCCCGGCTCGGCCCGAGCCCGGTTCATGGCCCGGCCCGGCCCGAATCGTATTTTTTTTAAAAAAAGAGCCGTTATATTACCGTTTATATACGTTTTTTTGACCTTTTTTGTATTTTTTACCTCCCCAAACCCCTATAAATACTTGTATTGTAAATTTGTAACTTAAAATTATATATAAAACGTATTTTTAAAGTGTTTTTTAGTGATTTATTATAAATAAAACGCATTTTTAAAGTGTATTTTAGTGATCCAATCCGATTTTTATTTTTTAAAGCTTAGTAATTAATTATTATATAAAGAAATTATTATTTTTGAAAAAAATACGAAAAAATGCTCGGCCCGATCACGGCCCGGTTTGGGCCCGGCCCGACCCGGTTTTCCTATAACCGGTTTTTTCCAACATTAAACGGGCCACACATATTCGGGTGAAGCCCGGCCCGGCCCGAAGCCCGATTGGCCCGGTTTTTTGATTTACTATTTGGGCCCGAAGCCCGTTTTGGCCCGGCCCGGCCCGGCCCGGGCCCGATTTTTGGCCATCACTAATCATGTAGTTATCGTTCTCGTTTGAACTCACTCCTATATATAGGGCCAGATTCAGAAGAAAACCCGTAAAAAAATAAAAAACTGAGGAACACCTTGGTAACTGTTCATACCGTTACCAGAATGTTTCTCAGTTTTTTTTTATCTTTTTAGGGTTTTCCATTGAATCTGACCCTATATGCACCGAATTAATTTTCTTTTAAACCACAATTCATGGGAGGGTATTTGATTAAAAGTGATTAACGGTTTAAAAGTATTTCTCACACTTCTCACAACAAATGACACTTCTCACATGATCCCATATATATATATATATATATATATATATATATATATATATATATATATATATAGGGGCGTAATCAAATGAGAACTGGTTATTTTGTGGTAACCGTGAGATCCAACCCCAACCAATCATTTAAGATAATTAATGTTGTTTACTAAAATAAAATAAAGGGTATAATGGTAATTTGATTTCAATTGACAACTCATTAAACCTATCCCTGTGAACCTGCCACCCCATGAAACCATTCTTTTTTGCTTTTTCCCTCTCTCTTTCTCTGGCTTCATCTTTTAATTTTCTTTTAAACTTGAAAATTTCATTCAGATCTCCTACATCCCAGCCATGAACCACCGGAAAAAACTCATTCAAATCTCCACCGGAAAAAATCTCCATAAACCAACGTCGATAAATACTCCTCTTCATTCAGATCTCCTACTTCCAACCACCAAAAGCCTCCTCGGACCTTCACTCTTCCTCCGCCTGCAAAACCTCAGTCGCCTACGGTGGCGTATAACAGATCGATAAGGGAGGAGTCGGTGACCGGAGTTACGAAAGTGAGTCCCGGCGGCGTGGAGGAGAGAGGTGGTGGTGGAGGAGAGAGGAGGTCGAGGACGGCAACAGATCGAGGAGGTCGAGAAGAGGTATCACGAACAGATCGAGGAGGTCGAGAAGTTGTTCTCTATGATGGCGTTTTCCATGAAGGAGCCGACGTTATTGCCGTCGCACTAGCCGCCCGCCGGTGTCCTCAAATCAGTCACCATGGTGGGTTTTTTCCGATATTTACAAAAGGGTATCATAGGGTGCTATCATGTATTTTTGATGTATTTTTTTGAAGTTTACAAAGTGTATCATGGTGTAACAGTAGGATATCACGAGGTATCACACTGGTGGTATCACAATTGGTTATCACATTTGGTATAAAAGTAGGGTGTCACAATGGGTGTAACACCCTCAATTTGGTAAGAACAACTAATTAAAACTTTCGACATTACATCAAATAAAAGATAACTCTCTAAAATAAAACTTTCTATTTAACTTTAACAAATATAAACTCCAGTCTTATATAAGGACTAAACCAAAGTCGGTGTTACTTAATCCCAACTATAAGCCGCTCTTCCCGGAAAAAGTGCGGAATACTTCACTAAAATTTCCACCTCTTGAGCACACGACTAGCACTCCTCTCAGCACAGTGTCACTAGAGCTATTCCCAACCGAAACTTGTTGCACATGCCGACATATAAAAAAGGTTAGGCTAATGGCTAGTGAGTTCAAGAGTTTTCCAAATGAATGAAGATACCTTTGAAAAGGTAATGCAGTTTAAATCATAATCTTTCAAATGATATACCTTGAATATGAAAACGACTCGTTTTCCAATAACATGCACTTTGGGCAAAAACACCAATATAAACGTTTTCAAATCCAAACTACTTCGGGGACAAGATCCCAATATAAAACGTTCTTTTGTAAATAGATTACAACCCAAACTCACTCAAAATGGGAATAGGACTCAAGCTCTCCATTTACGAAAATGCGGTTAAAACTTTATATCCCGAAACACCCAAAACGTGGGTGGGGCATAATACTCAACCCATAAATCATGATAAAATCCATTTATACAAAACGTCACCGAAACTTGGATAATAAAACTCAATACCCAAAAACAACACCTTTCGGTGACAGGGGATACCCGAATTCCATCGAGAGTGGCGGGCACACAAAGTTAAGCCACTTATTAATGTTCTCGAACTTCACATAGATCCATGGATCCCCGTATACGGCTCCCAACCGAGCTACCACCGCAAGATACCCAAATGACCCTAGTGTCTACTTGACCTCTAATGAGTGTCACAACCAAAGCCACAAGTCCCCGTATCCGGCTCACCATGGGCACCACCGCAAGACTTAACTTCGTATACGGCTCTGTAGAGAACCACCATAAGCTTACATAACAACAACATGACTTGGAGACCACTCACTAGAATTCAAACGCGGACACTAAATTCCACGATGAGTAACCAGACTGGACGACAAACGGGCATCGAGTTCAACCACCCACGATCTCTACCTCAAGCCCTTCAATAAAGGTTACGCGGTTATCGAGTTCAACCACCCACGATCTGTATCTCGAGCTCCCGCTAGCCATAAATAATGTCCAGTCCCAAAACGGGGATAAAGTCTCCACTAAACCAACCGACTGACTCATATGCCTATGGATCTAATACATTACAGTCTAAATTGTTACATGACTCAAAAGAATGAACTAACGTATTCAAAACATGTAACTCTCAAATAAGATGCAACTAAGTACACCATACGTCCAAGGCTCCTTAACGAGCTACCAAAACGGAACAAATGTTCCAAAGACTCAATAGAGTACAAATCAAGCCCCAAAAGGCTTAATAAACGTTTGGCTAAAACACGAGAGCCAAAAATGGTTACATAAACCAAATTAAATCTTTCCCCAAAATCTTTATTTCTCAAATTATCATTGGCCTTCGGCTCAAATACCCCAAAAAAAATGATTTTTTCCGAAATGTTCCCAAGGTCGGGATGACTCATCCCAAGGACTCACACACTCTTGCTTTCAAAACATCCCATTATATGAGTGACGCATAAAACACGTCAAACACTACGAATGCATTTGTAACCAAATATCCCGTTATGCGATAAATCATTAAAACATTTCCGTTTATGGCTTATTTATCAAAATGCCCAAAAATCCCAAATGTGGTGTTCTACAAAATTTAATAAGATAAACACTTCAAATGATCAAAAGTTACCAAATAACTCAACATTTTATAATTTCATGTAAAACACATAAATGATTTAAAATAGACATTTTGGCGTGTACAACGTTTTCACAAATCAACTTGAACTCACCTTGCTAGATTTAGGCTAAATCTAGGTTTTACCCCCAAAACTTGAATCTACTTTGATGAAGGATTGAATCTCCAAGAAATCTCCCTAAATCTTAGATCCAACACATCTACAAAATCACCTTCACCACACAAGTCATTAAAATCACACCCAAGTTGAAGGATGAAAGGGAAAAGGATGAAATCATCAAACCCTAGCTTAACATTGAGAGAGATGAGGAGATTACCACCACAAAATACTATTGTATTATCCAATATACTTCAAATATCTTTCTATATCCTTGAAGATATTTCAAAAACGAAACCATAGCAACTTGAATCATCAAAATCGAAGTTGTGATGCAAAAGTTATGGAGAAATGAAGTTCTAGGGCTGAAAATCGGATTTTATGCTTGACCAGGGGATTTCGTGACTTACCACGCGACCTTAAGTCGCGACATAAGTCGCCCGCTTCCCTAAGTCGCGGCATAATTCCTAAGTCGCGGCGTAAGTCGCGAGATGCACTGTTCGCCCGATTTTCTTCTCGTTCACTGTTTTGGCCATAACTTCTTCGTTATAGCTCCGATTTTGCTCCGGAAAGAACCGTTGGACTCGTAATTGAATCCTTCATCCACCAAGACTATAAAATCTAGGATTCAAGTCCAAAATAATATATCTTATTTTTACCTTAAAATTACCGATTTCTGAATTAACTTGAAACGATAATTTTCAAAATCGGGGTGTTACAATGGGGTATCACATTTGGTGTAGGATATCACGAGGTATCACATTTGGTATCACACTGGTGGTATCACAATTGGGTATCACATTTGGTATAACAGTAGGGTCACAATGGGGTATCACATTTGGTATCATAATAAGGTATCACATTGGTATCATACTGTATTTCCTTTGTTTTACGAAGTGTATCACAATGTATAGGTGGTGTTGTTTTACTTTTCTTTATTTTCATTATTTTGTTAAAGGTACCACATAATGAATGTGTTTGCTAGAAAAAGATTTGCCGAAAAAAAAGTTCGTCGGTGAGAGAAGGCAAGAGAGAGGAGAAAGGAGAGAGGAGAGATCATATTTTTAAAATACCTAAATTGAACTTTGATTATAATTTAAATCATAATTACCAAAATTAATAATTTCCTAATTTATCATCTGATTTGTGATTGCGATTGGATCTCACAGTTATCACAAATAACCCAGTTCTCCCTTGAAAGACCCCCATACATATATCTATCTATCTATACATATAATAAATAAGTAACGGAAGTGACACGTGTCATCTTCTGGTTAATCCATTTTTTCATTTTCCCGCCTAAACATGAATCTGGACGCATTTTACACTATAAGTTCATTTATCAAATCCACATTTATTCCTTATTTAATCTTTCCTTAATTCAATTTTTTAATTTATACCTTACAATTACTACCCTTATAATTAGATATGTAGTTTATTTTTAATCTCTTACTTTTTTATATTTCATTTTAGACTCTTATCATATAAACATAAATAATGTATATGAACTAAATTGCATTGAAAAAAACATTTTTATTTTTTACAAATTATCTCATTGTAATCGTTTCGTCAATACCTTCGAAATGAGTCCAACATTGAATATTTTTGGATTTAATTATATAATTAAATATCATAAATATATACGAATTAATATGTCGTGATTACTATGGAATTTGTCGAAATTAGTATGAGATAAATTAGTATTAGTATCTGGAACATGTTCTGACAATCTTGGCCCAAGTATGATATACTTCATACTTCTCATCTTTCCTCTTGAGCTTGATATACTCTTTTCCATCAACTTCTAGTATATCCCAGTGAATGATCTCTGGAGGCTTAACACCAACAGGTTCAGCTGATATAGGCTCAGGCACTTTGTCCATCACTACCATGTACAGATTCACATCAACAGTACTTGATGGTTCTTCCTGTTCAACAGACTTAGGTGCCCCTTCTTCTTCAGTTACCCTCTTTTCTTTCTCTGCTTCTTCTACTCTAGGTTTCTTAACTAGTTTTCTTCTAGCCATCATTTTAGTTCTTTTTAACTTCCTCAGACTATCACATAGAGTGGCTTCCTTCTTTGGTGTTTCTTGCTCATCAGGGAAGGGTTTTTCTATTAGAAAGTCATTACTCTCTTTCATCCTCTTTTCCATTTCAACTCTGGCTTTTTCATTCCCTTGAAGCTTAGTCATCTCTGAATCATACAACCCTTTGATCTGTTCAAATGACATCTTTGAGAACATCTCCTTTCTGACTCCCACAACACCTTTGAGAAAAGTGATCATCTTCTTTCTCTCTTGAGTACCAAGGTAGGTCTTTGAAGGTTGTCTCTTCTTTGCAACCATTTTGACCAACACAGACTTCTTTAGGGTTGCAGCTTTCTTCTGTGCTATCTCAGTTGCCAAACTCTGTTGATAAACTTCATTTAACTCTGCAGCTAGAGCCTTAGCCATCTTTCTATCTTTTTCCACTTGAGCTAATTCTGCTTGCTCAAGTTCAACTTGAATCTTCCTGACCAATGCTTCATCTGACTCAACCAACTTTTGCTTTTTAATTGGTTGATCAGATTCCACTAACTTTGCTTTGCCTTTGTCTTTGCTTACCACTTTCTCAACACTTGCTTTCTTGATCACTTCACCTTTTTCTTTGATGATAACTCCTTTGGCCTTTGAAGTGACCTTGGGAGTATCATGCTTAGCCTTGATTAAAGTTTTTGCTATCTCAAGTTCTTCCATATTGCTGCTACGAAGGTCTGTTAATACCTCTTGAACCATTTCTGCTGCTTCATTCAAATCAGCAGTATTAACAGTTTCTGCTGCTTTGCTTGTTTCAGCAGCATTAACTGTTACTGTTGCTTGTTCTGTTCCAGCTTCTTGTACAAATTTTGATTCTTTTTCTACTGCTTGCTCCCCCTCAAAATCAAATTTGTCCCCCTTATCTTTAGCATCTTCCATGTTTTCATCAGCTTCTGACTCCCCCTTTTTGGGAGCATCATCCACTGGTTTCCTTCTTCTGAGCACAAACTGTTTCCTTTTTTTCTGTACAATCTCTTCACCATGTTCTTCAGTTTGGTAATATGTACTTGTTGAGACAGAATTATCAGTTTCAACTCTTCTATGTCTTTTCCGTGCTTGATTACATCCATATTGATGTTGCCCATTGTTTCCATCAATTCATTATAGTCATATATGTCCTCACCTTCTCCAGGAGTGTTACCCCCTTTTGAAAGATCATGGGATCTTTTAGTAGTGGAAGTCTTCTGCCTAGCAGAAACACCCTCCACCCCCTTGGTTTCTTGGCACCTGGGACCTTTGAATGATTGCTCATTCAAAGTTGCCATGGGGGAGGTCTTATTGATGTTACCACTATCCTCCTCTGTGCTAGCAGGAGTAGTGGCAGCCTGCTCACCCATATGCTCATACATCTCCTCATTGAGCACCTCCTTGGGGTTGGGAGACACCCCTGTGGTTTCCCCATAGATATTCTCTAATGGAGAATTCTCCATTAGAGGGCTTAAAGGCTTTGTGGGTGAAGGTACAAGAAGGGAAGGAGCCTTCTTTACCTTTTTCCAGATGTATGTATTAGTGATTGGTGAAGTTGGTTTTTGAAGAAGGGACTGAGGGATTGATATGCTGATTGAAGGTTGGGATTGGCTTTCAGTGGGATGGTCTAATGAGGGCCTTGACCCTGAAGCCATACCTTCTTCATTGTGGGACACCACCATCATTGTAGAGAACAATGGGGTGTCAACTCCTTCCGAGTCCAATGGAGATCTCTTCATATTTGAAAAGACCTTACCTTTGGGGATTTTGGGTACATATACCTCATCAAATTGAGGCATATCCGTCAATTCATTGGTTATAACTACCTGGACAAATCTTTGGTACATATAAAAACTCTTTTTATTTCCCAAGTTTAACACAAGGTCATTGAAAATCATTCTTGAAAAATTGTACTTTCTGGCAGTGGCCAAGCAAACCAAAGCATAAGCAATGGTACTACTGAACTCACTCCAGCCAGTAGTCTTTTTGGAAATACAATGCATAAGGGTATGAACAAGAAAACGCCATTGGGTAAAAAATTTAGCTTTTGAGAATTTGAAACCACCCAATTGGCCTCCATACCCCATTCTTGAAAGATTGGAGAACAAGTCCTCATTAGGAATAGAGGTAATACATGCAGCATCGTCTAGACGTAGACAGATGCGAATCACCTCTTCAGAAACTGACAAGGGTTTGTCACACACCCTTGTCTTGATTAACTGCACACCATTTTCTGTAACTGCAGTGGCATTCGCCCAAAATTGTCTCTGGTGCTCTATGTAGATTGTTGGAGACACTGTAAGAGCATAAGCGATATGGCTGTTCTTGAGAAAATCTACTATCTGGTGAAATCCATCAGCCTGCTTCAGCTTTTGTAGCATTGCAATCTCATTATGTTCATCAATGAACGCCATAGCTGCCATCGAGCTTGAGTATTCTGGACTGAAACACTTGGTGCTTGCGAGAAAAAGGGTTAGAGAGTAGATGAATAGTAATCAAAGAGTCGTTATGAGCTTTTGGGCGGGCAAATAGTGTATTTATACGATTCGGGACATAAGCAGTATTAACCACTAGCAGTATTAACTAACTAGCAGTATTAACTGAGAGCATTATTAACTAACTAGCAGTATTAACTTTGCACTGGCAGTATTAAAACTGCACTGACAGCATTAACTGCACTTACATTATTTGAAGCTTGTGATGGTCTGAACAAGGCAACATACTTCCTGAGAAAGATGATTAGTAGCACTAAAGAATAACAAATAACAGGTATGTAAACACTTTTTATCACATGAGCTCATTCAGAGTTGATCATGCCCCAACACTTGTGACAAAGAAAGTGAGTCTACCCACATCAAAAGCTTTAGTGAATAGATCAAAAAACTGGTTGTCAGTATGAACTTTAGCAACTTGAATAAGCTTCTTTTTATTACAATCTCTAATAAAGTGGTACCTGATCTCAATGTGCTTTGTTTTGGAATGCTTGACTGGATTGTTAACAATGCTTATAGCACTGCTATTGTCAATGAAGATTGGAGTGTGAAGAAAGGTTACCCCATAGTCCAGCATTTGATTCTGAATCCATAGAACCTGAGAGCAGCAACTTGCAGCAGCAATATACTCAACTTCTGTTGTAGATAAGGACACTGTGGTTTATTTCTTACACTGCCAAGATACTAGTCTTGCACCCAAAAGTTGACATCCACCTGAAGTAGACTTTCTATCCATATTAGCACCTCCCAAGTCACTATCTGAATATGCAATCAAGTCAAAGTTGGATTCATACGGATACGAAAGACCTAATCTAGGTTGCCCTCTTAAGTATCTGAAAATCCTCTTAACAGCTTGAAGATGTGATTGCTTTTGCTTGACTTGGAATCTGGCACACAAACACACTGGAAACATGATGTCTGGTCTTGAGGCTGTGAGATACATGAGAGATCCAATCATTGATCTATATAGATGGACATCAACATCCTCCCCCTCAAGATCAGCAGTGATCTGTTTATGAGTCTCCATTGGTGTGCTTGCTGGCTTTGAGTCTGTTAAACCATACTTATCCAGGATGTCTGTTAGGGCTACTTTGTTAGTTAAATAGAAGTTCAGGGTAAATTATGTCAAGTTATTAAAGTTGTAAGCTTGTTGGGCCTTAAAGCCCATAAGCCCATTAGGCCTGCGAGCCTGCATATTTAAAGTTGATTTTATTTCATTTGATAGTTAGAGAAATTCATTATTCAGTTTACTAGTCATTAGGTTTACATATCCTTATCAGAAATTCTCTCTGTAAACCTAAACCCTTTGATTGAATATTAATCATATGACTAGTTGCTGTGATCTAAAATCTGTTCATCTTTGATTGCTGTTATTCTGATTTGCACTGCAACTGGGATCTACAATTGGTATCAGAGCAGATAGGCAAAAGGTTTGATCCAGTAAAAAGGTTTGTCTAAAACCCTAAGATCAATTACTTGTGTTAATTGCTTTACTTGCATTAATTGATTGTTAGTGGTTACATTCTGTGTTATCTGTTTGATCGATATCTGGTTACTTCTGGTTTTATTCGATCGATTTTTTTTTGGAAAAACGGTAAGATTTCTTTTCGGTCGACTAATGTTCTGGAAATTTTTTTTGTTTGTTCGGTCGAGTGAAACTTTTGTTCGGTCGATTAAGTTTCTGGAAATTCTTGATTGTTACTGTTGATTGTTGATCGGTTGAATCATTTGTTGTTTGATTTTTTTTGTTGTTTTCGATCGAAGGAGAAGGATCTGGGTTTTGGTTTCGGTCGAATCCCAGATATTCTTCGGGTTCTTCGATCGAACTCTTCGTGTTCTTCGGCCTTTAATGCTTATTCGATATATTTGTGTTTATCGTAATTATCTCTTTCGACCTGAGCATTCGACCGGACACTTGTGCTCCGGTCTTGCCCCTTCGACCGAATAAGAGTTCCTCCGGTCGTGTCCCTTCGACCGAATAAGAGTTCCTCCGGTCGTGTCCCTTCGACCGAATAAGAGTTTCCCCGGTCTTGTCCTTCGACCGGATACGTGTATCCCCGGTCGTATCATTCGACCGGATACGTGTATCCCCGGTCGTATCATTCGACCGGATACGTGTATCCCCGGTCGTATCATTCGACCGGATAAGTGTTTCTCTGGTTGTATCATTCGACCGGATACCTGCTTCCTCCGGGCATACCTTCGACCGATATTGTGTTAGACCAAGTGTTTCTGTGTTTCTTCTAGTTTTTTTTGTATTTGGATCATCCTGCTTGCCTAACGATCATTACAGTGCTTTTAAGTTAAGAAGTAAAGATGAACTCAAGGGATGCTCTAGCCATCGGTTCTGACCAAAAGCCCCCGGTGCTCTTTCGGGGAGAGTATCCTCAGTGGCATGACCGTTTTATGAATTTCATAGAAGCAAAACCCAACTATGAAAAAATATATAAATGCCTGACTGAGGGTCCACAAGAGTGGCCAATGAAAGTGATACCAGAAAACCCAGCTGAAGGATGGCCAGAGCGACAAATTCGGAAATCGATTGGTGATTTTACTAAGGATGAAAAGGAAATGTACGAGGCAGAAAAGCTGGCAAAATCGTACCTTCTTCAAAGTCTACCGAATGATATCTATGCTTGTATAGATAGCTTCAAGGACTCATCGAAAAAGATGTGGGACCAAATAGAGAAGATGATGATGGGAAGCCACATCAATAACCAGCTAAAGGTGACCAACTGTATCACCAGATATGATGGGTTTAAAGCACAAAAGGGTGAAACGCTGACGGAAACCTACGAAAGGTTTAATATGCTTCTGAATGATCTTCAGAAAAATAAGATCACAAAGACGAACACGGAAAACAACATAAAGTTTATGAACAACTTACAGCCTGAGTGGAAACCGTTCGTCTCCCATATACGCCACACTCAGACCTTGGAGAAGCTGTATCTTCACGAACTCTATGAAATGCTGCTCCAAGATGAAGAAGAAGTGATGGAACTTATTGGGAAAGCTGAGGAAAAGCCAACAACTAATCAAATAGCTCTAGTATCTGAGAGAAGAGGCAAGTCCGTCAGCCGATCATCTGGAAAAGAGCCCGTGCTGAGTGATTCTGAACCTGAAGATCCCGATAGCGACTCGGATCCAGAACTTGCCAAGATGAAAGAAGCAATGGTTTTTCTCACTCAAGCATTTCAAAAGAGGAAGTTTTTTAACAAAACTTCCAACAAGCAAAGAATCTCTACTCGACGTGATCATCGAGAAAAGTCTGAAGGTAATAGTCGTTTTGAAGCTGGTAAGAAGCCTGACAGGCGAAATGAAGAAAAGCCGAAAGACGAACCGATCAAATGTTACAACTGTGGTCGGTTAGGTCATTTTGCCAAAGATTGTCGCAAGCCAATTGTACGCAACGCCGAGTACTACCGAGCCAAGCTGTTTCTTGCCAAAGAAAAGGAAGCCGGTAAAGCTCTAATGGCTGATGACGATTACTGGTTACAAGTGTCAGATGAAGAACCTGAGGATGCTGAAGCTCATTTGTGTTTCATGGGCAACCATTCATCACCATCCGATACTGATGAAGAAGATCACAATGCTCCCTGTCAGGTATGTGCCCCTTTCCATGAAGCTTTACTTGATCATATGCAACTTTCAATGAACAAACTTGACTCTTACAAGCTACTTTTAAAAGAAAAAGAACAACTTCTCTCATCTCTGGAACACCGTGTCACTAAGCAGTCTGAATTTATGGAAAAACAAAGCTTAGAAATTTCTAGCTACATGTGCACTATTTCTAATTTAAGAGAAGAGAATGTGAGTTGTTCAACAGAGTCACAAAAACTAATGACCAAAGTAGATGACCTGACCAATAAGCTTCGTACGTCTGAGACCGAGAAAATTGATTTGTTAAATCAAAACGTGGCTTACAAAAATGAGAACATAAGGTTATCTAATCAGTTAGAAGAGCTTGAAAAGAAACTTTATAAATTTGGTCAATCTGATCAAACGCTAAAGCTAATCGCACCAAAAGAACCAAAGTACGGAAATGCGGGTATCGGGTACGATAACCCTAATTATTTAAACAAGGCTTTATCCAAAGTTCCTACTTTATATGCATCTGAATTTTTTGGATTAGACAAAATCTTTCCAGAATATAAGATACGATGGACCACACCCACTGAGGAGGAAGAATTGGAAGATAAGTTGAGAAGAGAAAACTCTGTTCTTTCTAAAAGGACAGTTCCTTTTGTTTATGATTCTTTAAATGCGACTTATAATACTGACAAACCCCGTTTCCTGTCATCCGATTATTTTCATAGTTACTCTCAAGCTGAACTAGATACTAAAACCGTTAAAACTGAGGAGGAACCTCTAGCTCCCAAAGTTTATGTTCCAACTCTGATTTTAGAAAAGAAACTTGTTCAGCTAGAAGAATCGTATGCACTAGAACGGGAAAATTTTCAAAATGAAAAACAAGGTCTTTTATCTCAAATTGAGTTTCTCAGTTCCAACAAAAAGGAGACTATGTCGGATGAGGAAAAAGAATATTTCCAGACGGAAATAAAGAAGTTGCACTCACAACTGGCTGCCATGGCAACAGATCAACTGAAAGTGCAACTTCACAAGGCTGACCCTCAAGCTCAGCCTTCCCTTCTCCAAAGAGAGATAACTCATCTGTCTGAAAACTCTTATCCTTCTTCTGACACATCTTCCTGCAAAGCTTTTATGGGTGACTCTTCACCAACTAAAGGAAAAGAGCCTCAAAGTCTTGAATCAGATCAGTGTTCTGATTGTAAAAATGCTTCCGCTTATGATCTGCTCTCAACAAACTCTTTCACTGTTCTGAAGTCCTCATGTGATAAGGTCCTTTCCGATGAGGAACTAGAATTCTCCGCATTCTTGAATTCTGAGGTGTGTTTAGATAGCAATTTGAGCCAATTTGACTTTAATCCTTCTCTACCTAGCCATGTTGATTTTTTAAATGAGTCCTGTGAGCCTCTGGTTAAATTTTATAAGGGTGAATGTTCTACATCTGCCCCGCAAAAACCTTCTGTGAACAATTCTTCAAAATCTTCCAAGTCTAAATCTAAAAGCCGTTCACAGAAGAAGAAAAAGACCGGTCGCTCTCAAAGGTCACAATCGTCAATTTTCAAATCCTCTGACTATGGGTTTAACGGCATTTCAGATACGTATGGTCGGCGGGAAGAAGTGAAATATGCTTGGGTAGCTAAGAAGTCAAAAGAGAGCTCGGCAACATCAGAATTAGTTGATCCTGTCTTAAAGTCTAGAACGAACAATAACAATCATGATGTCTTTATTTCTAAATCTCTAGTTGAATGTAATGGAACTCTTCCTTTAAAAGTTTATTCAATTCCGCAATTACTTCAACTGTCTCATGATTGTCTATGTTGTTCTTATTGTGGATCAAATGATTTTGTTGATAGTCGTTATGCATCTGATTGGTTTGGCTCATATCATGTTGCTCATAATCATCCTCATTGTGATGTTTCCCGTGAAAGACAAAGACCCAATTCTAAACGGGTCTCTAAGTCGGGTGTTAAATCTAACCCCAAAGGACCCATTTACGAATGGGTACCTAAAAAGAAATAACCTGTTTTGCAGGACGGTCATGTGTGGTATCTAGATTCAGGCTGCTCCAAACACATGACCGGAAGAAGGGAGCTCCTCACAAACTTCACCGATAGGTTCTGTGGGAATGTACGGTTCGGAAATGATCACTCCTCTCCCATCAGGGGTTACGGCGATATTGTCAAAGATAACATCACGATCAAGAAAGTCTCCTATGTCAAAGGTCTCGGTCACAATCTCTTCAGTATCGGTCAATTCTGCGACAAGAATCTCGAGGTTACTTTCAAGGCTAAAAGGTGTAGCGTTCGAACTGAGGATGGTAAAGAAATACTTGCTGGAACGTGTCGCACCAACCTCTATACGATTGACCTCTCATCCTTGAAACCCGACAAGGAAGTCTGTTTGTTGTCCAAAGCATCTGCTGAACAAAGCTGGCTATGGCACCGGCGTCTCTCGCACTTGAACTTCAAGAATATCAACAAGTTGGTGCTCGGTGGCCATGTCAAAGGTATGCCGGATCTAAAGTTTGCAAAAGATCATCTGTGCGCTGCCTGCGAAAAGGGCAAGATGAAAAAGGCATCTCACAAGCCTAAAGCCGTTCCGAGTACTTCTCGGTCCCTTGAGCTAATCCACATGGACTTATGTGGACCGATGCGCGTTCAAAGCATAAATCACAAGAAGTATGTCCTGGTGATGGTTGACGATTTCTCTCGTTACACGTGGGTCCGATTTCTCCGTTCAAAGGACGAAACTCCCGAGTTAATAATCTCACTTCTGAAGAGCATTCAAGTAAGTCTCAATCAAATAGTTCAGACCATCAGGACGGACAACGACACTGAGTTCAAGAATCAAATACTCACCGGTTATCTCACTTCAGTGGGTATCTCACACACTTTCTCTGCCGCTCGTACTCCTCAGCAGAATGGGGTGGTAGAGCGTCGAAACAAAACTCTAGTTGAAGCAGCTCGCACGATGTTGTCTCATTCCGAGCTACCACTATTTCTTTGGGCATAAGCCGTTGCTACCGCTTGCTATACTCAAAATCGGTCTATCATCAACAAGCGGTTCAACAAGACTCCGTACGAGATCATCAACAAGCGTATCCCGAACATCAACTACTTTCATGCCTTCGGGTGCACCTGCTTTGTCTTAAATGATAAGGATGATCTTGGCAAATTCAGTCCCAAAGCGGATGAAGGAGTGTTTATCGGCTACTCTCAGCAAGCAAAAGCCTACCGTGTCTACAACAAACGGACGAAGACCGTCGTTGAGAGCGTAAACGTGACTTTTGACGAGGCCCCTGAAATGGTTTCTGAACATCTCAGTTCAGGACCCGCGCTTACTGGTGTGTTAGCTTCTGGACAATTCCGTTCGGAGGCTACACAATCTCCAGTGGATCCAAATCATGCGTCTACGTCAAGAGCACATCTTTCTGATTTGGATTTACTGTTTGAATTCTTTCATAATGACTTATTTAATGTTAAGTCTAATACTATGTCATGTGACAGGAATATTGCTCAAGCACCAGAAGTGACACAAGTCACTGGCCCTACCGACTCCGGTGGTCCATCTTCGCCTGGTGCTCCATCCTCTACTGCCAATGATCAAGCTTCCCCGAGCTCAAGTGATAAACAACCTCTTGCTCAAGTTCTTGATGACGATGCTCCTGAACCGACTCCTGTCTCTGTTCAAGTACCTGCACCGACTCCTGTTGAAGGTGCTCTCGACGCTTCCTCTCCGGTAATCCCGGAACCTCCCATCATTGCATCTCCAGCTGAGTCGTCCTCTACTCCTAGTTCGACTCCCACTAAGGAGCTGTCATCTCACAGGCCATCATCCCTCGAGGCAGTTCAGGATTTACCCCCAGGTGGTCATGTGGATTCCGATACCTCCCATCAGACATATCAACCTCATCCACACACCACCAAGTGGACTCGAGCACACCCTCTTCATCAGATCATCGGTGATCCCTCCACACCAGTTCAAACTCGATCCACCACCGCTAACGACTGCTTATTTTACTCGTTCCTCAGCCGTATCGAACCTTCCACTGTCTCTGAAGCACTGAATGATCCGGACTGGGTAATTGCTATGCAGGAGGAACTCAACCAGTTTGAGACCCTCAAAGTATGGCGCCTAGTTCCCCGACCTAAGAACAAGACGGTGATAGGGACTAAATGGATTTTTAAGAACAAGAAGGACGAAAACGGCATCATTGTTCGGAACAAGGCGCGTCTAGTGGCTAAAGGATATCGCCAGCAAGAAGGAATTGATTACGATGAGATGTTTGCCCGGTGGCCCGCATTGAAGCGATCCGCATGTTCCTCGCCTACGCCGCTCACAAGAACTTCATTGTCTTTCAAATGGACGTGAAATACGCGTTTCTCAACGGCGTGCTCAAGGAGGAAGTTTATGTCTCGCAACCCGACGGCTTCGTGAGTACTGAAAATCCGCATTACGTCTACTTTCTGGACAAGGCCCTCTACGGTCTGAAGCAAGCACCACGAGCCTGGTATGATGCACTCTCTTCCTTCTTAGTCAAGTCTGGCTTCTCAAAAGGTAAAATTGATACTACCTTATTTATTAAAAGAGAGAAAAATGATATCATTCTTGTACAAATTTATGTAGATGATATAATCTTTGGCTCCACGAACCCCAAGTATTGTCAGAACTTCTCTGCCTTAATGAGTAAACATTTTCAAATGAGTATGATGGGGCAAATGAATTTTTTCCTGGGTTTTCAAGTAAAACAATTACAAACAGGAATTTTCATTAATCAATCTAAGTATATCTCGGATATTCTTCGGAAATACCAGATGGAACAATCCTCTTCTATGAAAACCCCCATGTCCACTACTCTAAAGCTTCACTTCGATCCTGATGGTAAGGATGTGAATGCTACTATTTATAGAGGTATGATTGGCTCTCTGATGTACTTGACGGCTAGTCGTCCTGACATTATGTTTTCGACATTCTTGTGTGCAAGATTTCAGTCGAAACCTAAAGAGTCTCATTTGGCTGCGGTTAAACGAATCTTTCGATATTTAAAAGGTACTGCTGATCTTGATTTGTGGTACCCAAAAGAGACAGGTTTTGAATTGACGGCCTACTCGGACGCTGACCACGCTGGCAACATGCTGGACCGGAAGAGCACGTCGGGTCATGTTCAGTTCTTGGGCGATCGTCTTGTCAGCTGGGCTTCCAAGAAGCAAAACTGTGTGTCCACCTCCACCGCCGAGGCGGAGTATGTAGCAGCCGCCAGTTGCTGCTCGCAAGTCATCTGGATGCGCACCCAGCTCAAAGATTATGGATTTAATTACTCCAGGATTCCCATCTACTGCGACTCGAAGAGCGCTATAGCCATATCAAGCTATCCCGTCTAACACACAAAGACGAAGCACATTGATGTGCGCTATCACTTTATAAAAGATCACGTGAAAAAAGGTACAATCGAACTCTATTTTGTTAATTCAGAGCATCAGTTAGCAGACCTATTTACCAAAGCCTTGGACGAAAAACAATTTAATTACCTTGTGTCCAAGCTAGGTATGCTAAATCTGAAAGTTTGATCCGTTCACAGCTCTCTACGAGTTTCATTCAATAGCGAATGACTGTGACAACTGCACCAGTGCCTTGTCTCTGGTTGCTATTATCCACACTCCTTGGTTATTGCATTCTACTCGTTCAGCTCTGTGTCCGTTACGAACTTCTGTATCAACAAAGTAGATTTCGTGTTTTTCTTTTCCCGCTTCTTTTGTGTTCGTGTGTCTGTTTTTCGTGATTTTGTGTGCAGTTCATTCCTTTGTTCCTGAAGAGTAAGTTGTTAGTGACGGATATACACCCCATACTGTGTTCAGGGGGAGCACTAGCGTCAGATGGTTGGTAAGTCTCACGAGTCCTCCATTCGAGGGGGAGCAGGTAAGAGGGTTCTGTGTTTGGACCTCCTCTTGGTGAATTTTCGAGGGGGAGCTAAGTCTCGTGTCTTCGGTTTTACGTTTATGTTTTTTTTAATTTTTTTTATATACTTTCTATCCATAGGTTTAAGTTTTTTTCTCCATTAGGATTGGTTTTGAAGTTGTTTTATATATCTCCGAAAACTCCAAAAATATGTTTAAGGTTTGTTTTTTTTTTTTTTTTTTTTTTTGGTTTGGGGTGTTTGTTTGGTTTGTTTCGGCCCACAGTCTCCCCCCCCCCCGGCCCAAGCCCACCTCACCTCCGGAGGTATAAGAACCCCGATCGAACCAGTTTTTCCTCATTCGATCGATCCTTCTTGTTTTCTCTCATAGTATTCTAATACTCTCTCGCCCGGACCTCATCTTCGACCGAACGCTTCGACCGATTCCTTCGTTTCCATCGTCTACAATCGACGAGGTAGTTTAATCATGTTTCGGTTGTTTTTTTTGTAGTCTGCTTCGATCGTTCGTCATCGATCGATCGTAATCGATCGATTTCCCGTTGGTTTTCTGCTCTGGATGTTCCCCGGGGTTGCTCTGGTGTCGATTTATCTTCTCCGGGGGTATACTCCGATCTAGGGTTACGCCCCGGTCGAAGACTCCCCCGGTCAAAGGACCCCCCGGTCGAATCTCTCCTCCGGTCGAAGACCATATCCGGTCTTAGTATCCTCCGGTCGAAGACCATATCCGGTCTTAAGTAACATCCGGTCGACCACCTATCCGGTCTTATGAGACCTCCGGTCGAATGCCGTATCCGATCATGCTATTATCCGGTCTTAGTAAACCCCCGGTTGAATCTTATCCGGTCGAATCCATTTTTTTTGGTGCTTATAGTTATATCTTTTAATATGTTGTTTATGAGGAAACTTTGTTGGTTATATGTGCTGGTGCAAGTCTATGCGCCTTGGTGACTGACCCTAATTCACGAGTAGGGTTTGCTCTTCCAATGTTTGGAGTTACTATTCGGTGTGATCTAAATCATGACTGTATAACTCCAACGGCTATTATCTTATTCCAAACCTGCGTACTAATCGATTCATTCTTCACAAGTACAATGGCACAAAACCAGCCACCAGCGATTGATCCAATCGCAGATGCGGAACTGATTCCCGAGGATCAGTTCCTTCCTCTTACAGCCAATAACTACCATCTCGATGTAACCCAACCTGCTATTCAACATCAGGTCATCATCAAGATACTCAGGGGCCATCCAATCGCCTATGCTCTAACGGAAACTGCAACCGTACCAATATTATACTTACAACAGTTCTGGCATTCTCTTCATGCGTTAGAAGCCGATGGAGGATTCCATCTTGAAGGTCGGATAGATCACACACCAGTGCTTCTCACAAGTGATCTCTTCCAACAATTTCTTCGGTTACCGACCGCCGGATCTGTAGCAGGCCGAGAAGACTTCGACCCGATTGTCACTGATGCTACATTGTGCACCGACCTTCTCTCCTTGGGTTACGGCGCAGAACTACGCATCCCATCAACCTTCAACCGCAAACATCTATCCACGATATGGTACACGTTGTTCACATACATCAATCGGTGCCTTTCTTCTATAACGAAGGGCATTGATCAGACGAGCGCCCCGATTCTACGCATCTTTCACGCGGTGGCATTCAATCGCCACGTGGACTTTGCCGACCTTCTCTGGTTTGAACTCATTCAGAGAGTTCGTTCTACTGCATCTCGCCGGTCAAACTTCATTCCATTCATGCGGTTCCTACAGATCATTATCCGGTACTACATGAACCTGTATCCCGAGATACAGCGCCGCTCTACCCACCCGACGTGCCCACAACATCCAACTCGCAAGATTCCTTCCCGTGCTGATCCGGAAGGTGTTGTCGCCCGACAAATCCCAGTCGGGGTACTAGACCATGCTCGTCCCACGACACTGAGTGTGATAGCTTATAGGCACACACACAACATCCCAGCTCCTATGGTCCGGCCAGGACCGGCAGGACCTGCCCAGGGAGCGAGACCTGAGCGACGTGAGGGTCCGCGTCCACGAACGAGAGGCGGAAGCGTCCGGATAGCTGGGGCTTCCGGACAGGGTGTGTCGAGAGCTATTATCGTGAGGGGATCTGGCGTGGGCAGTGACGTTGGAACGAGCCAGCCTAGTTCTTCAAGACAACCATCTTCGCCATCACCAACAGAGACTCAAATGGCAGAAGAGGCAACAGATTCTGAAGCCGTTCAAGTTCAGTCCTCTTCTGTCGCTGCTACTGAAGACACGGCAGCCAATTCCGACTCAGAGGAAACCCAAACTGCAGCATCGACATCAAATGAAGAGTCTTCTGACTCCGATGGTGACGATAATCAGCCCTCATATGGAGCGATAAGGAGAGCGGAGGGAGTCTTAGTTGAAAATCAAGAAGTGAGCTGTGTGAGGGAAAGGCGGAGTAAAATGCATTTTGAGAGCACACGAGTGACGGGACAACCATCTTCGGTTGTATCCCCCCTAGCCACGTCTAGCCAGGTAGCCACATCTGCTACCCAGTCTCATGTGTTGGGACAGGGTATTGAAGAAGCCGCCGTAGACCTAGCGGCGCACTTGCACGCCCAACCAAGCCACTCCACCATCTCTCAACAGATGGTGGTTTCACAAACTCACGGGGATTTAGCACATACGCTATCGGGCTCTCACTTGGAGGGTACCGATATAGAAACAAGAGAACAGCTGCCCCCGTTCTCGCCATCCTTGATTGCACGGAGTCTAGAGCCATTTGTGATTCATGCCATTCCTAGGACACAGATTCCTTTTTCGGCTATCGCCGGTAGCCTAAGTGGCCCGGCCGGAACATCCATAGTAAACCCGCCTTCGGGTAGTTTACGAGGATTGGGTGGAAGTCCTACCACGGCTATCATCACGCCAACCGTGAACGTAGGCGGCTCGACTTCAACAGTCGTAGCTACAACGGGAAGTCTAAGTGACCCCGGCGTTACCCCAACTGAGTTTGTCTCAAGGGAATACATGGACGGCACCCTAAAGGCTGTCCAATCTATGATGAGGGAGGAGTTGGATAACATCAAACGCATGGTCAAAGGCAAAGGTCCTGCGACTGAGCCGGAGACCACACCTATTCCATCTTCTCTACCAGCCACGGATCTTTCCATACCTGAACTCAAATCTATCCTTCTCGCCAAACTTATAGCCCAATCTCAAACCGAACCCACCCAGGATGCCGATTTGCTATCCCTACTTCGTTCTCAAGCATCCACACCTACTCCACCTACACCCTAGCCTACTGTCTCTACCGAAGCCTTCCAGATCCAGCAAGCTATGCTTCAGTCACTTCAGCAAACCGTAGCTGTTTTGACTGAACGCCTTTCAGCAGTGGAGGATACCTGCCGTAGCCAGGCAGAACGACTCAAGCACCGACATGATGATCAGGATGATCCTGATCACCATGAGGGGGAGAAGCGCCAACGTTTATCTGAGCCGGAGACACATGTAGTGGAGTCAGAACAGGTTGAATAGGGTACGGGTTCGGATACAAGAACAGAGGGACAGAGACAGGAACAGGAACGGGAACCGGTGACAGACTTGATACTATACGATTATCCGACGGTTGAAAAGCCCGAGGAATTTGAAGATGGTTCTCCGATAGTTCCTGAAGATTGGGCAATAATACTAGATCCATATGAAGTGACGGACACGACAGAAGAATGTGCCAATACTGAAAGAGCTCTGGTGGTTATGCAAGAAGAAATTGATGAAATACTGCATCCAGATGATCAGTCTTTTGCCGTGATTCCTTTATTGACCTATCCAGTTAATCACCCTGAATTTTCTTCTACAGTTTTTCCCGAGAGATCTCCTCCAGCTTCACCAGTTAGAAAACCAGTTAGTACTACTCCAGTTCGTCCATCCAAGTGGGAAAGAGTCCGAATAAAAGTTCCTTTTCTCGAAGAAAGCCAGAAAAAGATCTTTGCCCACTGGATCAGAACGTATGATGAAGTCGTTATCCATGGTCTACAATCAGTGAAAAACAAAGAAAAACAGCACGAACTTGTGTTCGTGTACAGAAAGTTCCAGCACAAGTACTCTAAGACGAAGCTCGGGATTATATCAGTTGATAAGATTATACCTGCCTACTTTATGAAGGTCAAGTATACGGACTTTATGGTTACTAGAGAAGATGGTCAACAATACTGCTTTTCTGATGCTGATTTTCCATGTCTGGAGCCACAAGATCTGCTGTACATCCTTCGTGACTTAAAGACCAGAACCGTCAGACCCGGAGAAGTCATTGATGCACTAGAAACAGTGAAAAGATACATGAAGTGTGCAATGAAACTTGCTTCGGTGGAAGATTTTCAGATTGGGTTAGAAAGTGATCAACCGAAGATTAATTTGTTCAAGCCTGATCTGAGTGTTCCGTCTGATGCTCTAAATGTACCTGCATTCACAGTTATAAAGATTCCAGAGTTTGGTATGTCATATGTGAACAACAACGGTGTTCTACGATTTATCCGTTTTGATCAGATTGCCAGATTTTGTGATGGTACGTTGATACTTTTGAAAGACAAGTTGAAGCGTGTGCTGAGTCAAGATGAAAAAGGAGCTCAGATACTGGATTCTTCTTACAAAGCACTTGTTCTTAAAGCACTGGGTGTAATTGAAGAGCGACTGGAGTACAGGACTCAAATTCGATATTTCGAGATCAGCTTTGGTTTTCGGAAAATTTTTGTTCCTAACTGGCGTGACTATCAACTTCTATTTAAAGGGGGAGATTGTTAGGGCTACTTTGTTAGTTAAATAGAAGTTCAGGGTAAATTATGTCAAGTTATTAAAGTTGTAAGCTTGTTGGGCCTTAAAGCCCATAAGCCCATTAGGCCTGCGAGCCTGCATATTTAAAGTTGATTTTATTTCATTTGATAGTTAGAGAAATTCATTATTCAGTTTACTAGTCATTAGGTTTACATATCCTTATCAGAAATTCTCTCTGTAAACCTAAACCCTTTGATTGAATATTAATCATATGACTAGTTGTTGTGATCTAAAATTTGTTCATCTTTGATTGCTGTTATTCTGATTTGCACTGCAACTGGGATCTACAATGTCTTTCACATATTTTGATTGGCTTATGAAGATTCCATCTTTCTGCTGTTTCACTTGAAGCCCAAGAAAGAAAATAAGTTCACCTATTGAACTCATTTTAAAGCTCTTGTGCATCAACTCTTCAAAGTCTCTACACATCTAATCTTTTGTGGACCCAAAGATGATGTCATCCACATAGATCTGAACAAGTAGGATGTCCTTCTTTCTTCTTTTGATAAAAAGGGTTTTGTCAATTATACCTCTTTCAAACCCATTTTCCAAGAGATAGGTAGACAAAGTATCATACCATGCTCTTGGGGCTTGATGCAAACCATATAGAGCTTTCTTCAGTTTGTAAACTTTGTCAGGATATGATGGATTTTCAAATCCAGGGGGCTGACAAACATATACTTCTTCATCAATTGTTCCATAAAGAAAGGCACTCTTTACATCCATCTGGTATACCTTGAACTGCATAAATGAAGCATAGGCTAGAAATAGCCTAATTGCCTCTACCCTTGCAACTGGAGCAAAAACTTCATCATAGTCTATGCCTTCTTCCTGAGTGTACCCTTGTGCCACAACCCTTGCTTTGTTTCTAATGACTATTCCTCTCTCATCCTTTTTATTCCTGAAGATCCACTTGGTGCCAATAGCTCTATGACCTTTTGGAAGGTCCACCAAGTCTCAAACATCTTGCAACTTGAACTGTAGTAACTCTTCTTGCATGGCTTCTATCCAACTGGAATCTTTCATTGCATCATAAACCTTTTTAGGCTCAATCTGAGATAGAAAGCAAGAGAGTATTGTATGTTGTTGATCCTGCAGCTCTTGAGGTCTGCTTTGATTCCTAGTTACCATAGGAGAAGAGATGTCTCCTATTACCAGCTCTGGAGGATGGTTCTTTTGAGTTTTTGTCTGGTGACTATGTTCTTCATTGATTCCCACTCCTAGATTGGAATCATTTAAGTCAGTTGAGGGGATCCCATCAGCTACTTTTGGTTCTTCATTCTCTGGATTCTGCTCATCTCTTCTTTCTTCTTCACTCTGGATTGGTTCAGAAGCAGTCTCCTTTTTACAGATTTCAACAGGTTCCATTGTAGATAAGGGAAAGATCACAGACTGAGGAGTAATGTCTTGTACTTGTACATCCCCTGATCCTCTATTTCCTGAACCTGCATGATCATAACTACTGAAACCCAAAGAGTTAGTTAGTGAATCAATGTCAAACAACCACTGAGGACCAGAACCAATAGGGTTTGGTGTGTTCTCATTGCACTTGACATTGTGACTTTCCTCAGTTATTCTAGAAGAAGAATTAAAAACTCTGTAAGCCTTACTCTGAGATGAGTAACCAATAAGAAAACCATCATCTGCCTTGCTATCAAACTTTCCTAAGTGAGTTTTGGTATTGAGAATGGTACAAGGACATCCAAAAGGTTTGAAAAATCCAATAAATGGTTTTCTTTTATTTAAAAGCTCATATGGTGTCTTGTTTTTAGGCTTGACTACTAGAACTCTGTTTTGGACATAACAAGCAGTATTAACTGCTTCAACCCAGAAAGTAATTGGAAGTTTTGAATAAGCTAACAGAGATCTAGCAGCCTCAATTAGTGTCATATTCCTTCTCTCAGCAACACCATTTTATTGTGGAGTCCTAGGAGCACTGTATTGCCTCTCAATTCCTTTTTCCTCACAAAAGGTGTTTAGGTCATGATTTTTAAATTCAGTACCATTGTCTGACCTAATGACTTTTACCTTTTGATTTGTTTGGTTTTCAATTCTTAGAATAAAGGATTTGATCAGTCCACTTGTCTCATCCTTAGTCCTTAGAAAATATACCCAAGTAAATCTAGAGTAATCATCAACAATAACTAGGCAGTATGATTTCTTACCTATACTCATAACATTTGTAGGAGCAAACAGATCCATATGCAACAACTGAAGAGAATTAGAGATAGTGTTCAACTCTTTTGACTTATGAGAAGTTTTGTGTTGTTTGCCTTTGAGACAGGCAACACAATGATCATCACATGAAAAGACTTTTGAAGGCAAACCTCTTACAAGGTTGTTTTTAACAAGTTTATTCATTGTTTTAAAGTTCATGTGACACATCCTTCTGTGCCAAAGTGATGATTCATCCAAAGATGCTTTTGACACAAGACCGTTTAGGGATGAATCAGTTGAAACACTTTCCATATCTAAGCAATAGACATTATCCTTTCTGGGAGTTCTTAGTAGTATCATCTTTTCATCAACCACCTTGAATCCAGGAGCAAGGATAATGCATTCAGAATCAGTAAATAATATAATATGCTTTTTGTCACAAACCTGTGATACACTTAACAGGTTGTACCTTAATTGCTCAACATATAATACATCTTCAAAGGTCATTTTACCTTTGGTTACATCTCCCTTACCACTGATCTTACCTCCATCTGGAGTATTACCAAAAGCAACATGCCCACCATCAATTTTCTTGAAATTCTTGAGGCAAGACATGTTCCCTGTCATGTGCCTAGAGCAACCACTATCAACATGTCAGATGCTCTTCCATTTGAGCTACTGGTTGCCCTGCACATAAGATAAAACAATTAGTATTGATTGGGAACCCAAGCCAAAGTGGTCTTGGGTCTCCCTTTCTCATCAAAGTATTTACATTCCTTTTTGATGAGATTTTTAAACTCAGAGCACTCTTTACTGGAGTACTTTGTCAAGATGATTGGCTTAGCAGCACAAACTTTAGAAGCAGTACTAACCTTAGAAGTACTAACAGAGTTAGCAACACTAACAGGTTTAGCAGTACTAACCTTATTAGAAGTACTAACAGAGTTAGTTTTAGCAGTACTAATACTTTTAGCAGCACTAACATTGGTAGCAGTAGTTGTAACACCCTCAAAATCTGAAAATAGCAACTTATTTAAAATTTTCTAAATACATCAATAAAGAAATTATCTACAACCACAAATTAAGATTTAATCTCAATACAAGCATTCACTCTATACAAAAGCCTATGATAAGAACGGGTGCTACTAAAACCCCCAAGATAGTCACTATCTCCAACATTGCGGAAGACTTCACCAACTACTTACTTTAGTGCCTAGTTAAGGCTCTACGCTTCATAGAACTGCTAGAACCCAACTCCCAACTAGAACCTGTTGCACATGCCGACAAATAAAAATGTTAGGCTTAACGCCTAGTGAGCTCAAGAGTTTTCAACATAAATAAGGATGTTTGTGAAAATAGATAATGCAGTTTAATTCATAATCTTTCAAAAGGTATGCTTTGAATATGCAAACGACTCATTTTCCAATAATATGCATTTTAGACGGAGAACACCAATTTGGACATTTTCCAAATCAAACTACTACAAAATGATGATACTAATGTAAACCGCCCCTTCATAAATTAGCTTTAACCCAAAACTCACTCAAAGCGTAAATATAAATTGAACTCTCCATTTAAGAGGGTACGGTTAAACCTTATATTACAAAACACCCAAAACCCGAGTGGGGCATAATACTCAACCCATAAATCAAAGGTAAAACCCAATTATATAAAACGTCACCGAAAACTTGGATAATAAAACTCAATACCTAAAATAACACCTTTCGGTGACGGGGGATTCCCGATTCCATAAAATGTGACGGTCCACAAAGTAAGCCCATTTTATGTTGTTATGACAAGTCATATAAACAAAAGTACACACAAGAGATGTCAGGCTCAGTAGCTTTAAACGTACACCCACGGAAACTCGAGTTCAACCCCGTCGGGTTCCTATGTCGAGCCCCTCATCTAATATCGTAATACTTGAGCACGAAGGACTTATACCCACATCCGGTACCTTAACGTGCAGCACGAAGGTCTTACACCCACATCCGGTGCCTAACGTGCCTCGACGTGGAAAACTAATCGTCCCAACGCCGGACAATAATAAACCAAATACGGGATCATGACTCCCAATGCGTCAAATAAGCCAAATAATACGCATAAGGCCCCAACAAGGCTCGAAGTAGAGCTACCAAAACTGGACTATTGTCCAAAAACCCCATCAAAATAACAATGCCAAGCCGCAGACTTAGCAACCCATTGACTCGTTAATAAATGAAATAAAAACACGATGAAACGCACTCACCCAACGGATATGCAACATCACGACCAAAAGTAAGATTAGTTCAAAACTTAACATTAATTGAGACAACCCATTTTCCAAATGAACTTATATCCTTATAATTTTTTTCCAAATGTCTCATAACACAAAATATGCATTTTCCAACTTTAACTGTTGATAAAAATGAAAATCATAAAATGAGACTATAAACATTCTTTCAAGTACTTCACATAAAAATGCAAGTGATACTTTATAAAACACTCCATTTCATGATGATGCATAAAACCCGACAAACATTTAAAAGCGTATTTCTTTGACCAAAGATCTATTTATGCAATAATACCTCAAAACACATTCATTTGTGACACATTTATCAAAATACCCAAAAATCCCAATTATGGTGTTATACAAAGTTTGTAAAGTTAAATACTTCAAATATCCCAAGATTAGCAAATACCCCAACACTTGATAATTTCATGTAAAACACATAAACACTTTAAAATAAACATTTTGGCATGTACAACGTTTTCACAAATCAACTTGAACTCACCTTGCTAGATTTAGGCTAAATCTAGATTTTACCCCGCTTTGAGCTCCTTTGAAGAAACTTGAATCTCCAAGTAAAAACTTCCATACCTAGATCCATACATATTCAACCATACATAAACATAATCGACCACAAAGAATCGTTTCCCAAATCATGAGCATGAATACCTCAACTAAAACCGAAACCCTAACTCCCATAACTTAAGAGAATAGAAGATTACCTTAACCCAAGATTGAATCCACCAACCAAAACACTTCTAGTTCACCAAAATGGTTACAAACCTACGATCTATGAAAGGGAGAACAAAGGGTGGATGAAACCCTAGAAAACTTGGTGAAGAAGATGAATAGTGAGAGATGAGAAGCTTACCACCACAAAATACTCTAGTATACTTCAATATATTTCCAATATCTTGTTAGATCCTTGAAGAGCTCTCAAAAACGAAACCGTAGCAACTTGAATCACCCAAATCGGAGTTGTGGATCAAAAGATATGAAGAAATGAATTGATACCATTCGAAAATCGGGGTGTTACAGTAGTATTGCTTCTAGCAGCACTATCCTTGTCAGCAGTACTATTTGTGGTAGCAGTACTAACCATACTTGTGTAATTCTGAATTCCCAACAGTATATGTTTCATGATTGACATGAAAGGATTAGAGCAACATAGAGCACAAATATTTATCTAGGTACTTACAGATCGATTAAAGCAGAAGTGACTTGAAGGCCGCAACAGAGGGTGTGACCGGTGATGCTAACTATGGGTTGAGGTACCGATCCTGGTAAACAAAAAGCGACTACAAACCTCTTAATCAAAGATGAAGTGAAGATGGAAAGAGCTTCATGATCCAAGCTCTTAGTCCCTGAAAAACCACATAAAAAAATAATATTTATTCACCACCAAATCTGTATTCAAAGATACAACCTTACTGGGAGTCGAATCAAATCTCATCGGGATAGAAACGATTGATACCGAAAACTTAAATCCAAACCAAACCAAAAACTTAAACCAACAGATTAAAAATTTACCAGAATTCAAAACTAAATTCAAACCAAAGCAAAATTCTTACCTCAAAATTAATGACTTCAAGCAGGAAAAATGAAACCGATCGGGAAATCTCATCTGTTTAGAACCGATTGATACCAAAAACCTAAATCCAAACAAATCCAAAAACTTAACCAACAAATTAAAACTTTAACATAATTCAAAATCAAATTCAAACCAAAGCAAAAACCTTACCTCGAAATGAATGCCTTGAAGTAGGAGAAGAGAGAACTCGCATGTCGTCAAATGAGGGATGAATCGGGGCCAGAGATGTCAAGCGGAGGAGGAGTTCATTGAGGTGGCGACATTATGACTTACAGGAGATGGAGCGACGGAGAAGATGAAGATCGAACGATGGAGAACCTTAACCGTATATATTAGAAGATGGAACATGATTGAATCGGCAGGCTTGTGGAGAATTTCATGAGAATAGAAAATCGATTCTCCTATGAGATGAAAAAAAAATAATACTGTGAGAGAGCAGAGATCGACGGGGCATGGGAGGAGATCGATGGAGACATCACTCGCCGGAGTAGAAACGTGGTTATTTCGTGGGAAGAGATCGATTGAGAATGAATCGGCTAGGGTTTTAGAGAGAATGAATCGTTTCTTGGGACGATGAATGGAGCTAAGAAGTAACTTCAGGGATGGTGAAGGGATAATGAATCGTTTCTAGTATAAACGCATATTAAGCTTGTACATTGTGCATTTCAATTTGTAATTAATACTTTAAGACTTTTATGCATTAAAAGATGGTACCTAAGGCTTTATGACTTGTATTTAAGACTTTAAGACTTTTATGAAATTTGGTTTATAAAGTAGTATAGAAAAAAAAGGTTTGTTGGCGGGGACCCAAGGCCCCGTGGTCCACTTTTGTGGGCCCTACAGACCCTACCTCTATAGGCCTGCACCGGAAAAGACTCCCTGTCCTCCCCTTGATTCGAACCCTGGGGAATTCCACAAGTAGAAGGCATTTACGGAAAAGAGGTGGCCACTTGAGCTAGCCCAAGTGGTTTATAAAGTAGTATAGATAGTCACCATGAATGGTCGTATTTTAAAACTTTTGAGAATACATTATTAATGTACAAAACTTAAAACATTCTTCCATTGCAAATGAGAATTAAATATTTGGTAGGTTAAATGTATATACATATGTGATTGATACATACCTATATATTACTTATTCTGTTTCAAAATAAATGTTTATAATAAAAATGACAGAAAGTACTCTAAGGTGCCGTTTGTTTTTTAATACGTCTAAAGTCTGAAGTCTTATTTTAGTTATGATTAATAAGAGGTAGTATGTAAAAAGGTCTGAATGATTCAGACTTAAGAGTCATTAAGAGTTTTTTTTAAAACAAACAACCCCTAAATGTATAATTATTATATTTTTAATTAAGTAAAAGACACTTTAATTTATACTATATTATAAAGCACGAATAAAAAACTCTGAAAACCAATTGTTACAGCTTAATGTACCGTTATTTAATGCTAATTACTTAAAATTTCTTAAAAACAATCTTTAAAACTTTATGTACTACATTTAATGTTATTTATTAACTTTCATTTCTTATCTCTAATCACTCTAACTCCCCTAAAATCACTCCCCACTTCAATCCCCTAAAATCACTCCTTGCATAATTAAATACAGGATAAAAATCAAATTTTAAATATAAAAAATCTAAAATATAATTAAGAAAATCTAACAGAATATTTAATGTTTATTTAAAAAAACATTATATTATTAAATCTAAAATAAATTACATTATTATTAAACTATCGAAAAAATTCTTAAAAACAAACTTTTATGCATTAAGTATTGTTTATTGATACACATTACTTAAAATTCAAGATTACAAGTCATAATGCATGAGTACAAATTTATAAAGCTATATGTCTGAATTCATAATTAACTAATAAACATAATCAAAACAGGACAAACATCTCAATGTAAATATAATATATTTAAACTATATAAGATAATCATTGAATTCTAACAAAATACTCAATTTTATTATATAAAAAACATTATATTATTAAGCGTAAAATAAACAAATTTATAAAGAAACCATTATCACTTTTTCAAAACCATTCAAAATCATACCGTAAATCGACAAAAAATAAAATGAAACATTAAAAGCATGATATATCTCGCCGCATTGCGCGAGTACGTTTCTAGTTTTTAATAAATGAGATAAAATTTTGTGCATCATATAATTAAGTATAGAATGAGAAAGTAATATTTAGTTTTTAAAGTGGACATTTCTTTTGCATCAAACTAAACATAAATGTTGATACTTATTTTAAGATGGAAGAAGTAATATCCTTATTACATATTTAAAATTAAGAGTTATTTTTAATAATTTTAATATATAATCTTATCTAATATCTAGGGGTGTACAGAAAATTCCCAACCCGCGAAACCCGACCAACCCAACCCGCTCCCAACCCGATTAAACCCGAACCGCCGAACCCGCGAACCGCCGAACCGCCAAACCGCCAAACCGCTAATTATAAGGGTTGAAATTGGGTTAGGAAAACTCAACCCAACCCAACCCGCCAACCCGCCGCTATTTTTTTATTTATAAAATTATATATATATAAGCCCATGTTATTTGTTAGCTAACTAAATAAAGGCCCAAAACTTTACCCAAATTCAAGCCTTAATCGGTTACCACTTACCAACTTACTAGCTTTAGGCCAAATTCAAGTAGCTTGAAATTGAATTAGGTTTTGCCGTTTTGGGACTGGAGTAGTGAAATCGAACATCGAAGAAATCAAGACGACCGTTGCCGCTGCCGGGACTGGAGGAAAATACCTCTAAATCTCCAAAAATTGAAGGCACGGATGAACAAAAATTGATTAAGGATTTGAATTGGTTGCTATCATTTAGACTTTTTAAATTTAAGTCTAAGACTTATGGATTTTGATATATTATTTACCTATTTGGATGATTGTAATGTAATAACTTATAACTTTCTTGAGAATACTTTTAGTACTATTTATCTTCTTTCAATCGACAATTTTTTATAGATTACTAACCCGCCAACCCAACCCAACCCGCTCTAACCCGCAAGGGTTGGGTTGGGTTGGGTTATACTTTTGAATGGGTTGGGTTGGGTTGAGATTTTTCAAACCGCCATAATTGGGTTGGGTTGTAAAATTGCCAAAAACCGCCCAACCCAACCCGCGTACACCCCTACTAATATCCATTTATGCAGACCATTAAATATCTGCAGACCTAAGGGGTTAGGGTATGTAGGGTCCACAAAGGTGGACCACAAGACCTTGGGTCACTGTCATTAAACCTTTTTAAATACCTGGGTTTTTAGAGGCGATAATAGCATAAATAGCAAGCGACTCAAAAAACCATAGTACCTTCAATTCTCGTTAATCAGTACATACATGGATTAACAAAAACTGCATGTAGCAATAATCTCAAGTCCTATTACTATGGTTTACCACTTTCAAAAATAAATAAACATTAAAATTCTCGTTATCACTTCACAAACCTACAACCCTGTTTTGCCTATTATCAGAAACAAAACAAAACAAAAGCATAAAAGTCATAAACATAAATACACTTTTGTTCGAATCTTATCATCATCTTTCACACCATTGGACACTTCACATATATACATGGATGACTTTAGAAAATTAGACAAAGGAGCAAGGACAACCATGTGAAACTTCGAACATCAGAGCATCTCTTATAGCTTCTCCAAAATATAGAACCAAAAGTCAAACCAAACATACGAATGGATTTCAAATCCCTCCTCGAAATCCAATCAATTTGATTCCAATTCCGCAAACCAAACGTGCCCTAAATTCCTTAAATCTCTATTTTAACATAGTTATTAAAAATAGTTTAAAATTAGATATTTTGAGTACCTTACAAACCTTAAATTGTACCATATCAATAACTTTCACTATTATTCTAACTTGAATTCAAAGTTATTGGAGCACCTATTAATTCACGTGTTACATGTGGTCCTGGTGAGAGCATAAATAGCAAAGTCACCCCAAAAAGAAAACCCATAGAACCTTCAAATTCAATTCCACTTAATCAGTACAATAATGGATCAACAAAAGCTGCATGTAGCAATTATCTCAAGTCCAGGTATGGGACATCTAATCCCCGTCCTCTTACTCGGCAACCGTCTCGCCACCCATCACCACCTCCACGTCACCATAATCGCCGTCACCACCCAAACCTCCTCCGCCGAATCTCAACTCCTCGCCTCCCTCACCCACGACTCTACCCACATCAACATCATCAAAATCCCATTACTAGATATCTCTAACCTCCTCCACCCAAACGACGCCGTCGTCACCCACCTAGCAATCATGCTGCGGGAAGCTCGACCCGGCATCCGGTCAGCCATCTCCGCCATGACCCGCCGCCCTGACGTCCTCATCGCCGACCTCTTCTCCACCGAGTCACTTCCCATAGCCGACGAGTTTCAGATGCAAAAATACGTCTATGTCCCTTGCTCAGCCCGGTTCGCCGCTCTCACCACCTACTGTCATGTTCTTGATAAGGAGATCAATGGTCAGTACGTCGACCGGAGTGAACCGCTGATGATTCCCGGTTTAGACCCAGTTCGGTCTGAAAATGTGCCCGACCCCATGCTGGACCGGAACAACCAGCAGTACAACGAGTATGTACGCATGGGGATCGATTTCTCCACGCTTTCTGACGGGATCTTGATAAACACGTGGACGGATTTCGAAGGTAAATCGATTAAAGCGTTGAAGGACAACGAGATCTTGCGGTCTGTAGTAAAGGTGCCGGTTTACGATATTGGACCGTTGACTAGAGAGTATGACGTGGCCGGTTCAGAGAAAAATAAGGTGATCGAGTGGCTTGACATGCAGCCGCTTGAATCCGTGCTTTTCGTATCATTTGGGAGCGGAGGCACACTCTCGGCTGAGCAAACAACCGAGCTGGCTTGGGGTTTGGAGCTGAGCCGACAGAGGTTTCTGTGGGTGATACGTCCGCCAGCCGGCAGCTCCACCGACGCCGCTTTCTTCACTTCAGGAACGGGTCCAGATGAGCAGCCCGAATACCTTCCGGAAGGATTCTTGACCCGAACTCGGAACGTCGGGTTGGTGTTACCGATGTGGGCCCCACAGATGGAGATTTTGAATCATGGGTCTGTAGGAGGGTTTGTATCACATTGTGGACTGAATTCGGTTTTCGAAAGCATAAAAGGTGGGGTGCCGATGATTGCGTGGCCGTTGTACGCAGAGCAGAGATTGAATGCCACCATCGTGACGGAGGAGGTGATGGTGGGAGTCCGGCCGGCGGTGTTGCCGACGAAGAAGGTGGTCGGGAGGGGGGAGATTGAGAAGATGGTGAGGAGGTTGATGGAGGGTGAAGAAGGGAAGAGAATGAGAGAAAATGTGAAAGTGTTAGGGGGAAAGGCAAAGGAAGCATTGGGGATGAAGGGTTCATCGTATAATTCAATGTGTGAGTTTATCAAATGCTGTGAAATTATGAAGATGAAATGTGTGTAGAATTAATTGAACAGTTAACCTCTATCAAATCATGTTTTCCGGTGAGCAAATTAAAAAGAATAAATGCGTTGGTGGTCCAATAATCCATTGCTGTTCCAATTTGAAACAGATTTTTTAATTGCTGCGACTGTTACCGTGACTTACAAACTCATACGATCATTTGTCATAAGGTGTTAATCTTATAAAAATAAGAATGAAAGTTGCAAGTTTATGAAAAAACCAATCAAAGGGCTGTTTACTAACATCTTATTGCCTCTTACCTGAGTAAGAGGTGAAGTGTTTACCAGAAAAAAATAAAATAATAACCCATAAAAGTGCTGACCGTGATCTGACCGGAATCAGAGTTAGAATGGATTTTGGGCGGAGTCAGAGGTGAGCTTTCCATGTTTACCCCTCCCTCATTCCTACAACATCTTTTTTTCATCCTTGTTTCAAGATGTCTGATCTGTCTCTCATTAATCTCTTTGGGAATCCTCCATTTTTTTACAAGATCTTTTATCAAATCATCAAATATCCACTTCAAATGAGACACCAAAAAATATTTAGAGGTTGGATTCAACGACACAATCTCTAACCACATTTTCCTATTTTAGTGGTTATAGTTTTTTAACTTCAAAAACCTAAAAAAATGAGCCAGTTTGCCTTCAACTTCTTCTTGGGTAGTTGGGTTGCTTCAGAAACTCGCAGAGAAGAATTTTATACCTCTTGAGTCTGGTACGATTTGTATTTTAGTTTCTTGAAGAAAAAAAAATCTACAAACGAACAAGATTGTTGGTATCTATGCTTAAAAAAAGAGCAAGAAGAATAATAGAGAGAGAGAGAGAGAGATGGGCTGGACGATTTGATTTTTTAAAAAATAAAGTGGTTTGGAGTAATGTGTTGTCAAGTTATGATGAACTTAAAAGAAAGTGTTGTCAACTTATAATATATTATTAATAATTTGTATATAAATTTATTTTGACAAGTATAAAATAATTTGAAAATATATGAAAATATTTTGTGAACAACAAATTTTTTATTTATCATTTAATACAAACTATTTTTTAAGCAATAAGTTTAAGTCAAAATGAATTTCGGTCGTAAGGATATACCGGTAATTTATATTCAGTCAGCACTTGATACAAAATAATTCGTAAACAACAATTTCTAGTCAGCACTTATTACAGTCATACCTCTTACCTCAGTCAAACATCTTATTCAAGGACAACACTTAAGGGTTGTTTGTTTACCTTTTAATGGTTCCATTAAGAAGTAACATCTGAATCGTTAAGAGGTAAATCTTGTTTGACAAAAAAAATGTCTGCCTCTTAATGGTTCCAAAACTCTCTGAATGATTTTGTATCCTGACCCTCCCTTAACCATTAAGAGTACTGATTTCATTTTGAACAATTAAAAAACAATCGTATTTCATTTTACACTATATCATAAAAGTCTCTTAATAATTCTGACCACTTAATCATTCTACACAAAACCATTCAGCAACTGTCAAACAACCCTTACTCTAAGATTTTGGTAAACAGCTCCTAAGTGTTCTATTACTGCAAAATTTGGGAAGTTCAGTTGATTATGTTATTGTCATTATAAATATGATGATGATGGTATATATAAAAGTAAGAAAAGCTCTCTCATGATACTAGCACCAAAAGGTTATATCACCTATTCGCATTGATCGGAAACTACTTGTTTGTGCATGATTGTTGGATGTTAAAGACGATATATGGAACGAAAACTATGATACTGCACTATATATTTGTGGTGGCCAAATGGGCCTGATCCGGTCGGTTAACCGAGGCCCGGCCCGGTGCTTGACCGATCCGGCCTGGGACTAGGCCCGCAAATCATAACCGGTTATGATTTTGGAGCGATTCGGCGGCCCGGCCCGGGACTGGTTAAGGGTCTGGCCCAATCCGTTTTTTTTTCAAAAAAATAGCCGTTTTTCTAGTCGTTATATAGCCGTTATTTTTTTTTTCAAATATGACAATTTTTTTTGCCAAATAACCCCCCAAAAACACTATAAATAAGTTGTGTGGAGTATGAGGTTAGACACCAAGTTACAAAATGCAAAAAGTGCAAACAATTCTCATTTCTCGCTATGTTTAATAAGTGTTTTTTTTTTTTTATAATTGATGTAATAACATTGAAAATATAAATAAAACGTATTAATAAGTGTATTTGAGTGATCTAATTTTATGTTTTAAAGTTTATTAATTGATATAATTAATAATATTTTTAAAAAAATTATTAAAAAAACCTTTAACCGGTTTTGGGCAGCCCGTAACCGAACCAGGACCGGTTACCCTTAACCGGTTACACATTACCTTACCCGGTTACCCGGGATTTTGCCCCTAACCGTAACCGGCCTGGGACGGTTGGGCCTTAACCAGTTACGACCGCTACTGTTTGGGTCCGAGGACCGATTGGGCCTGACCCGGCCCGTCTCGTATCCGAAAAATGGCCACCGCTACTATATATGGAGGGTTATCCAATATGATTTTTAAACCATTAAGCTTAAATTAACTGAAGATATGTCAATACAGATATGAAAATCATGAGAAATATTGTTAATATTAAAAAAACAATTAAAACAAGGCACGAGTAATAATGTAGGACGAACTCAACTGCAGATTGTTATGACATTTTTACAACAACAAATGTTATATTTCAGAGAGTTGTTCAATGACAAGATGAATAAGTTGGAAATTTTATTTTTCACTTATCCAATTCAATGAAGATAAGGCACACATTTCCACATTTGGTATTGATCGATGCCACATTTAAAGCAAGTAGATGCAATATGTTTTTAATAGCCATATAATTGCAACAATTTAGCATTGGATGAATATATGCATTAAACGAGCATTGCAACTGATTCAAAATACAATGTTATCTCATACGATCTTGGCATGACAACTGTACGTCATATTTATCACTTCATTCACAACCGCCATTGTCATCCCAACATGTTATTCGAATCATACACACAAACAATGGTTATTACAAAAAAGTATCATTAATTGGGGAGTACCCACTGCGTACTATTACATCACAATATATAGATTCATTGAAAGATGATCTGATCATCTAATGAAAGTGTTAGAAGTGGAAACAACTCCAAATGTTTGTGAGTTAAAAACCATTTCACACATATGACATTTCTGTACCATGTGGACGAGACCCTAGAAAGGGTCAGGGTATTGGTAAGAGTCAGGAAGGATTTTTCAGCACCTGGAGTAGGATACAACTACTACCCAGGTGATAATGGACAATCAATAAGATATGCACTAAAAAGTGCTTCTATAAAAAAGGGAACACGATGAAAATGAAATATAACGTATTTGTTTTAATATTTAATATTGATTATGCATATGTTTCTTTGAAATTAATTTTAAAAAAATTAATTTCTTTGCTAAAGTAAAATCGAATATGTAACCATTATAGATGTAAAGAAATACATCAAAACAAATACAAAAAAAAAAATTCAATATTCTCCGTTCCGTGTAGGAATGTATCGAGGAGAATTGATTTTTTTTACCTATCACACCCTTGAAAAAAAGATAGACTAATACTTGTTTTATAATACATCCAACCAAATTACTTAGACGATGGACTGTCACTCTCTTGTTGGTACAAAATTAATAGGAACCTTGTAAAGATATTCGTATCAAATGGAAATGGAAATGAACATATATACATAAGTTCTAATGAATATATGAAAGTAAACATATATCATGGAAACTAATGTGTCAAACTAGTAGATTATTGGGTCATCGGAACATATTTTGTCACCAATAAAGAACTTTTGGGGGCAATAACACATATATGTTTTGGCATGACCATGCGGGACACCGTGGTTATGACATAGTGATCAGTGTATTGCAAAATACACATAGACACATTCTCTTTCGAGTGAAAGGCAGAATGAGGAAAATTGCAACTGTTGACTTCTGTAGCATAAGAAACAACATTGCTATATGCCCTCTCGAATACCTAAAACTTTTGTATATAACCTACTCCTTAGCCAAGACATGATTAAGACCATCCTAAAGCTAAGGACATAATACAAAAATATTCCATTGTTACAACGAATACAAGGTGATATTTATGGACATAAACATCCAGAATGCGGGCCATTAAAGTACTTTATGGTTCTGGTTTCGACACGATGAGTGCATGTCGTATTATTGTCCACATGAAATACTGCACTACTAGCACTAACTATACATTTAAGGTCTCACCACCCTGATTATTTCATCAAGTCTACATGACTTTGAATGCTGGAGAATTTATATCATAAGGTTTTGATGTTAATTGCATATGTATTAGGATCAATGTAAAGTTTCCTATACCCCATGTGTATATATAAAATGGTCTCATAGAAGTTGTTATCAAAAGAATATGATGACATCTAGGGTATTAGTAATGCGCACCAATTTACCTACATCTACCTGGGGTTATGCAATTATTATATGCAGTTTTTTTTTCGTTTTTACACCCACTACTTGCTCATGCGTACCAGTTGGTAACTGGATATAAGCCTGATACTTTACATTTACGCATGTTTGATTATATGTGCAAATTGCGCCCCCACAGCACATCAAAATGGGTCCTTAAAGACGATTTGGTATATGTTGGATATGAATCCCCAACAATTATCCGCTAATTATAATATTTGACTAGTGATCTCTTTACCGCTAGATTTGCGGGTTGTCACTTTCATGAGACAGTCTTCCCGTCGTTAAGGGGAGATAGGAAAAAGGATTTTCCATGGGAACAACAGGAAGTGTCATTGAATATTATCACTCTGTCTCATTTCGATCCCCAAAACTTCACAACGTAATGTTGAAGTCAAACGAATCAGACTCGATACCTGATACGTTTAATATTCCAAAAGTGACAAGATCACATATACGAGCTGCAAATATACTTGCAAGGTTAAAAAGTCCCCAACAGGGGCACAACGCCATTGGAAAGTGCGTTGCAATCACACATAGTGGAGGTGTGGTTGAGGTCGTAGCTCCCAAACGGAAATGGGGGAAGCTACTTGGTTCGATAGATACTCATCTAAAGGAAGAGAAGAGTAAGGCACAACTATTTGTCATCAATACATAAACCTCTCATGAGATTGTCTCTGATTAAACTATGTCTATGAATCATCACTGGAGGACGCTCCGAAGTTAATATTGATTCTAGAGATGAATATTAATCTCAAATGAACTATGAGAGCACATATGAGTCGATGGACAGATCATATATAATTATTGATGATATATTTCGCATATATTATTGTTTATGAGGTGATAGAGCACATTGACATCGAACCATGCTCAGTTGGAAAATATCAACAAAGAGCAAACTGGCCTAAATAAGCAATCCAGGAGAATCATATTATTTGACAAATGAACAGGTATTTGGTTTGGTAGTGCTAACCCACCAAGTGTAAAGCCTGTAAGACATAGATAAATCATTTGTCCTAAAGCGTAATGTGAATAATTAAGTCATAATGTATGATACTCTCCTTTGGCGCAAGGTTTCTCACAACGCCCTGGATTGACCACGAGGAGACTTACTCTCTCATGATGGATGTTATGACATCCGTATAATTTACTAGCCTAGTAGTTTCCGAAGGACTGGAAATGCAACTCATGAATGTGGTTACCACATATCTATACGGGAATCTAGATTTAGAGATATATAAAAGTGATTGATGATATTACATTACCAAAATCAAGCAACTCTAAACCACGAAATGCGTTTGCAATAAATTGAAACGCCCACTTTATAGATTAAAACAATATAAGTGGATGTGGTATACCCGCCTAATGGAATACTTGATTGGGAAAGGATATATAAGAACGATGAAATGTTCTCTTGCTTATTTATTATGGAAAACAAGTTCCAGATTTTCAAAGTAGCTCTATATGTCAATGTTATGAACATAATAGGCACTCTTGATGAAATGAGAGGAACCACAAGCTACTTGAAATCTGATTTTGAGAGGAAAGATCTTGGGAAAACTTGGTTTTGTCTAGATATTTGAGCTAGGACACCGAGTTTGTGAAATATTAATTCACCGATCGCATATGTCCAGAAAATAATCAGGCAATTTAATATGGACAAAGCGCATCCGGTTAGCACTCCCATGATCGGTCGAAGTGTCGGATATAAGGAAAGATCCATTTCGTCTAAAGGATGATGACGAAAGATGCTGGGAGCTGGAATTCCCTATCTAAGTACAATATGCGCATTATCGTACTTAACATAACACACTTGACCATATATTGTATTTCTCAGTGAACTTGTTAGCTAGATTTAGCTCAGCGCCAACGCAAAATCATTGGAATGATATTAAATTAATCTTTTGGAACCATTGACATGGTTTATACTTTCCCTATAGAAAGAAAAATGGGATTGATAATGGAACTTCAATACCTACTTAGAATGTAAGCAGCAAAAGTACTAGCTAGCTCTTATAGAAAAATACCAAATAATGTCTTGGTATGTGTTTGCTGATATTAGGTATCTGTCTGACCCATACAAATGATGTTCCCAAACTGAATAAAGAATTACCACAAGGAACACGTCGATTGCTTGGAAGTAAACTAAGCGATCCTTTGTAACTACCTCCTTGAATTAATCCAAGAATATTACTCTCCATGAGATAATAAAATAATGTATATGATTAAGGACTATCATTACATATATTATAGGAGTTAGTAATTCTGGGTTCAACCAGTATCCTACTTGCATATATGGAAATAATGTATCATGTATCGAAGAAATGAACATAAGATACATCAGGGGTAATAACATAAAGCATATTCTGCTTAAGTTTCTATACAATCAGCAATAAAAGACTCTCCTTTAGATTCAAGTGAATCAAGTAAGGTCGCTAGTACCATTCTCCAATTGAAACTGATTCAAATGCCGACAAATAAAAGGTTAGGCTAACGCCTAGAAAATTCAAGAGTTTTCAACATGAATAAATATATCGTTAAAAAGAAAGAATGCAACTTAAATTATAATCTTTCCAAATAATTTCTTTAAATATGAAAACGACCCATTTTCCAATAACATCAATTTTTAAAGATGAACGCCCCAATATGAAACATCCCTTCATAAAGTGATGCAACCAAAAACTCACTTAAAACGTGAATAGAAATCGAACTCCCAATTTATGAAAACGAGGATAAAATGTCATATCCCGAAACACCCAAAACACGGGTGGGGCATAATACTCAACCCATAAGTTTGAATCTTCAAGCCAAATCTTTCAAAAACCTAGATCCATAAGTTTTCAACCATTTAAAATCGTTTCCCAAACGTTTTACATGAAAAGCTCAACTTAAACCACAACCCTAATTTCCATAGATGGATAAAAGAGAAGATTACCTTAACCATAACTTGAATCCACCAACCAAAATACCTCTAGGCTCACCAAAATGAACAACAAACTCCCAATCTTCAAAATGGGTAAAAAGGCTGGATGAAACCCTAGAAAACTTGATGATGATGATGATGATGAAGTGAAGAGACTCTAGTTCTAGCTCCCAAAACCTTGTTAGAGACTCAACAATAAATGCTAATGATTCAATAGGGAGAGAAAGTAGGAAGAAGGGTTTGAGTATTAATGAAAATGGGAGGAAGATCGTCTTTAATAAACAGGTTGTCCCTTGCCGGCAACAGTGCCCCGCGAGAGTGACATCTTGGCACAATCGCCCTCCATCCCCCACTCTCGGTATGGGCACCGCGAGAGTGACACTCTGTCACAATCACGGGCACTATTGCCCGTTACCCCCCGCTCTCGGTACAAGCACCGCGAGAGTGCCCCGCGATAGTGACACTTTGTCACAGTCGTGGGCATAATCACCCAGTCTGTACTGAAGACCAAATTTGACTTTTGACCTGATGCGCTCCCGATACAAATATCCAATTCCACAAGAAAGATTTATAACTAAGTTTTAAACTAACGACAAATAAATAAGAAGGGTGCAACATGAGGATTTACCGAAATTGCAGGTATTACAAAATGAAGAGTTGGTTCCACTATGACATATTGCTATTTATGGTTAGGTTCTGGTGAGAATCATAAGAAGTTGGGGTGAGCAAAGGCGGTTATCCGCCTAAAATTCCTGGAACCAAAACCGGCGGTTCCTGGAATGAAGGAACCGGAACTGGCGGTTACGGTTTCGGTAGCGGGTACTCACTGTCTAATTTTTAATTTTTTTTTATCATTCATATTATAAAAAGGTAAATATTAATTATATTACAAAGTCCAAACGTAAAGAAATAAATACCACAAACGTGAAAACTAACAAGATAAAAACTAAAAACTAATAAATACTACAAATGATGCTTACAAAACAAATAAATATTACAAACGGTGCTTACAAAACAAATAAATACTACAAACGGTGCTTCCAAAACACTTCACGTCATTAAAATTAGTTGATGCTAATATATATACTACAAACGATGATTCACTAAAAGGTAGTTTATTAAATTTTATAAATAAATAAAATATATTTTATTAAAAAAATAGCGGGTACCCGTCGGTTTCGGTTCTAGGTACCCAGCAGGACCGGATACCCGGTCCCGGAACCGGTCCCGACGGGTAACAACTCCAAAAAAATGAGAACCGGTCCCGATCGGTTCATATTTTAGGAATCAGAACCAATCACATCGGTTCCGGTTCTGTAACCGACAGTTCCAAAGCAGTTCCAGTTTCAAAGGCGGGTACCCGCTTTCGATGCTCACCCCTAATAAGAAGGGATCTGGACCCTTGGATCAATCATAATTGAAGACCAACACTAATGAGATGCACCAAATCAATTCTCGTGAGAAGCACAATTCTTGTGTGGGATGAGATTAAAAGTAATTAGGAGTCCATATCTCTTCTTATGATTCTCACTTTAACTCTTTTTCTCACACAATTCTTCGTCTTGCTATTTACAAATGAAAATGCTTTCATTTTTTTTATTATTTTGTGCTTTCACCATTTTAGTAGGTCATGTCTATTGCTTATAACTTAAAAAAATCAAATATATTCTATGATGGATTTGAATGTTGGTGATTTTAGTGTCATCAACTATTTTGTGTAATTGTCATTTGCTTGAGATTAATTATGGTGATAACACAAACATAAAGTGAGTTAGGAGGTGCATAGTACACACTCACAACTATTGTACCTATCACTATAGATCGCCATAAGGCTGGGGTCAAGAATATATTGTCATATTAACTACTTTATAAGACATTATTATCCTATAAACACAAGTATCCTTTAGAAAGAAAGGTTTATACGATACTTCGCAAAGTGCCCTATAAAATAGTTAATACAAAGCCTTATTTTAAAAATGTCCTAAAAAACTTGTTAAAACGCCCTAAAGTTTTTTTGTAAACCTATTATAACACTTTTACGATAACTTTATTATTTGGTCCTATAATACACTCTATTAGGAAACTTAAACATTTTAAGCATCCTACAACTAAAGCTAATTTTGTTGTACTTCAAAATGCATAGCGATTATTAATATATAATCAGAAGTATATTTCATGCTCACCCGATAACATAAGTGACTCTCGATAAAAGTTTGGTAAACGGTCCATCAAACAAGCTTAGAGAACCATGGTTGAACTAAGGATAACTATTCCTAAACTTTCCTCTAAGAGAGAGAGAGAGAGAGAGAGAGAGAGGGAGAGAGAGAGAGAGAGAGAGAGAGATGCATTTATATCACAAATAGCCTCGTGTATAAAGGATTTGGGAGTGAAGACTAGGTCAAAATTGTATAAAGGTCCGTTATTAATTTCACAAAAGTTATAGAGTAACATTTTCCCCTGAATTCAAAATTGTAACATTATGTTGTCTCAACATTAAAGAATATTTTTTTTTAGAAAAGCAATTATATATTAAAAAACCCAACAAATACAAACAAAGGACCAATGGAAATGTTTGCAAGAAGCAAACCCACCCATAAACAAGCACCACAATATCGCCAACCATATTTTCAAACACACCTACAATACAATACTAAAATCCACAGGAGCAAGAGGAAACCAAATTACAAACATTAAAGAATATTGGGTGATGTTTGGTTTGTAGAATGTTTTTAAATAGAACGAGATTTGGCAAAAAAAATTGACTTTCAAAGAATTAGAATGAAATGTTATCAGGTTAAGTGTTTGATCACCTGGTTGGTCGGCAGACATTATAACAAAATCTGCTAAAGGAATTGAAATATGTTTGTTTAGTTAACAGAATGTAGCTTTAGAATTGAAAGGAAATGTTGATAAATGCCCAAAATACCTTTTTAAAAATATTGATTTTTTTTCCTTAAAATAAAAATACTTTAATAAAACTACTTTCTTAAAATAATGTATATGATTCGGATGGAATTTTCAGATCCCAACATTTATTAATGCAAACAATTTTTTTTATAAATTAAATTGGTTTCTAATAATGATAATATTTGCTTATTACGTATATATATGTTTTAATCAAGATTCTAAATGGCGTGAGACACGACATAGCGGCGAGGTCAAGTCTCAAGCCTTACGAGTTACAGCGAGTCTGTGACGTTTTTCAAGACGTGTCTTAAGGCGGCAAATTTATATATAATATATATGTATATATATGTGAGTGTTTGTGTATTTATGTTAGTGTCTTGAACACTAATGATTAAGTTATTAACAATTTAACCTCATACACAACGATAAACAAAAGAATTTCTAAATTGTAATCGATACTAATGGGCAAATTCTAATCGAATTTCAAAGTGTACATATTCGAATAATCAAAAGTAGAAATTTGTAATGCCATAACGCGTCATAGGGGTCATAACGAGCTCGACGCCTTGTATCCACGCCAACAGGGTTAACATGGCGGCAAGGCCACACCTAAGTGCGCTTTTTAGAACATTGGTTTTAATAATTATAATAGCTACGCCATTTTCTTTAGTTTTAATTTGATTATTTTCTGACATTTAAAAAAATGGACATGCTTCAAAAAACAAATTGACATAAATATGAAAAAAAAAAATCAAAATGGTTTATTGAATTGTATTTTTTTTCTAAAGAATTGTTTAAATTTTAAATCTAGAGAATATAAATCAAGCACAAAATAGAGAATGAACATTTCATTCCATCATAATACCGACTCATAGCCAAGGAATATTCAAATCCTTTATTTGTGGAATTCATTAGATTCTGAATATTTTTTCTCTAAAATAAAATGAACCAAACTAAGAAATGAAATTTAGTTAAAAGAATTCAACATTCTAATTCAATCAGAATTCTCCTAATAAATCCATTCATTGTGTATTATTTTGTATGCTTTTTCTTATTCCAGTATAAATCCATTGTTACTTAGTTACGACTGATTTAAGTCATATGTTTGATTCAAACTTATTATGGGTAATGGTGTGCATGAATTTTTATCGTATCATACATATTTAACTGTATCGATATAAGAGTTGTTACAATTGGAATGGAAATATAATAAAAGTTTTGTTGATGTTAAAATGATATAAATAAATTATAATGTGTAGGTGTAGTGGTGGACCCAAGACTTTTTCTGAGTGACTATACCTTTAAAATGTGTTAAAAGCTCGTAAAGTCGTCCAATACGTTTTTAGTCGAATTCTATTGTTCCGAGGGATTTTTTAAGTTTTTTTTGATTGATTTGGCTACCTCGGACATGATTAGGTCCGGCCCTGTGTAGGTGTTTATATATAGTTACACATTTTATTTTGCAACATAATTCTTGTCCACGTCTTTACTTCTTGGAGAATTTCAACTTTCCATGCAATTGAAAACACTAAACAACTTGATAACATAAAAATCGACATTATACGAATAATAAGTAAGATTTCTACATCGATCGGTTGGGGAGGGAACTAAGGGGTTGTTTGATTTTTTATCTATTAAGCTCTGAATCTTTTAAGTTATCTATAAACATTAATTTATTCGGATAAATTAAGATAAATTATTGTTTGATTTTTATCCTCAATAATAAGTTGAACACCAAAAATTACCATTTTAACCTTATGTCTACATAAGTGTTAAAATGAAAAAAATTGTTTGATAAATATTTAAAATGACAAAAAAATTAAAATAATATGAATTATTTAAATTAACATAAATAATATGAATTCAATTAGTTCAAAACAATACTTAATAACTTAAAATATATTTAAAACAATAAAGTATTAATGTTTGATTACAAGTTTTTTAGTTTATGCATGTTGGTGAACTATTTATTTTTTAATGAGATTTGTGATGAAAAATTATAGGATAAGGGAAATTTTGGAAAAATTCTAACTTAATGCATTAAGATAGAATGAGATAACTTAACATGTTAAGTAAATCTCTTAGTATTAAGTTAAAATCAAACACCTCAATATAAGTTAACCAATTAAGCTAACCACCCATTAGGGTGTGTTTGGTACGCAGACAAGACAGGACAGGACAGAACAAGATGGAACAGGACAGGACGGAACAGAACAGGACAGTTGTCCAGCGTTTGGCAAGACATGATGGAACTGGACAGAACATGACTAGACTGGTTAAATGACGAATTTGTCCCTGATGAAAAATCATAGATTACATCACTAATACATAGTGCAATGGATTATCAAAAACATAAAACTAATTTATCATGATTGGATTTTGGATATGGAAATCAAAACCCAAATTTTAAGTTTCAGATTTTAGGTTGTTTCGGGTTTGGGTTGGTCGGGTTTTGGGTTGATGTCGATCGAGTTCGGGTATTATATAATACAAAAGTTATATAAATTCAATCGTGTTTTAAGATGAATACAATCGATTGAAATATAGATGAAATCGATAGCATGTTTAAAATTTAGAAAATATTTCAATAGACTATAATTTACGATTTTCAAAAAATAATTAGATAATATATATATATATATATATATATATATATATATAGAGAGAGAGAGAGAGAGAGAGAGGGGGGGGGGAAGGATCATGCGAGAAGTTAAACATTTTGCGAAAAGGCGAGAAGTGTGATATCATATATGATTACACGGCCTGTGGGTGTGCTTAATCATATATGATTAAACGTCTATGTATTGTCAATATAACATGTGTGTAATCATATATGATTAAGCTTGTGTATCATATATAATTAAACACTTCTCGTCTTCTCGCAAAATGTTTAGCTTCTCGTTTGAACCTGCCCATATATATAGGGGTTGTTTCATTTGCAACCCTTAAAAAGATTGCAAACCTTGCAAACCCACATTTTAATCGGCGAATTCATGATCGGCGGTTACAATAGATATGGGGCCCAATATTTTTAATTAAAAAAAGAAAAATAAAAATAAAATAACCGTCGATCATAAATCCAACGGTTAAGATGTAGGTTGCAAAATATCCTTCCACTAGGCCAAGCATAATTTACAACCCATGTAAATCTTACAATCCATACAATCCACATCTTAACCGTTGGATTCATGATAAACGGTTATTTTGTTTTTATTATTTTTATTATTTTAATTGAAAATATTGGACCCACATGTATTGTAACCGTCGATAATTAATCCAACGGTTATGAACTCATCCCGCGTATTTTATGAAACTACCCCACTACCTTCTATAGACCATGCAAGAAATTATTCGATGCTTCGCGGTCAAAGCCGTAAATGTTTACCAGATGAGTGGCTACAACCAATGCAACCCACTTCTTAACCGTTGGATTAATTATCGACGGTTACAATACATGTGGGTCCAATATTTTCAATTAAAATAATAAAAATAATAAAAACAAAATAACCGTTTATCATGAATCCAACGGTTAAGATGTGGATTGTATGGATTGTAAGATTTACATGGGTTGTAAATTATGTTTGGCCTAGTGGAAGGATATTTTGCAACCCACATCTTAACCGTTGGATTCATGATCGACGGTTATTTTATTTTTATTTTTCTTTTTTTAATTAAAAATATTGGGCCCCATATCTATTGTAACCGCCGATCATGAATCCGCCGATTAAAATGTGGGTTGTAAGGTTTGCAACCTTTTTAAAGGTTGCAAATGAAACAACCCCTATATAGTGGAAGGATATTTTGTAACCCTAAAAAGGTTGCAACCCACATCTTAACCGTTGGATTCATGATCGACAGTTATTTTATTTTTATTTTTCTGTTTTTTTATTTAAAAATATTGGACCCCATATCTATTGTAACCGTCGATCATGAATCCGACGGTTAAGATGTGGGTTACAAGGTTTGCAAAATTTTTAAAGGTTGCAAATAAAACAACCCCTATATATACATATATATAGTATTTCAAATATATATTTATGTTATTTCGGGTTTTCGGACGGGTTGGGTGGCCAACAAAGACATGTTTTATGTTTTTATTTTTAACAAATGGTATATTAGTCAAAATATTGTTGTTCTACTTAGTTCCAGGGAGTTGGAGTAGGACAAGTGTGTCTCATGCTTGTTCCACTTAGTTCTATCGTGTCCAACATATGGTCATGCCAAACATGGGACAAGCATGTTCTGTTCTGTCCTGTTCCACTCTGTTTTGCATACCAAACACACCCTTAAGTCATTAAGTTGAAAACAAACACAACCTAAGATTGCTTTTGTAAGAAACTGAATATCTCCTCCATAAAACGCGTTTTAAAACTATGTCTAGATGTAAACATAATGGATATTACCAAATAGATGATTGACCTGAGATAGTATCTTATTTTCAATTCCATCTTCAAATTAATTGATGTTGTCAAAATATAATTTCCAATGCTACCATAAATTAACATTCGTATCTATACTCTTACACCAATCGTATTAAAAAATCAGAAATGACCATAATTAACCCATATAGGTAATTAAAAATTTGGCATAGAAACATGCTTTAATTAATTCATCATCAACTATATTACAAACCACCTTCTCTTAATTTCGTTTGCTAATACAACGATTTTTCATTAAATTATTTCAAGGTTTTCTACGTTATCATTGCTTAGTGTTGGAAGTTGAGTGTAGATTTGAGAAACCTTGTCCCACATAGGAGCCAAGACAAAGTTTAGTAGTTTACACTACTTAATAAATCCAAACCATTGAGCATTAAATGAGTAAACGCTTATACCTGGGGTGCCTGTACTAGGGTTCGAATCCGGGGGAAGACAAGAAGTCTTTTCCGGTGCAGACTTATAGAGGTAGGGCCTGTAGGGTCCACAAAAGTGGGCCACGGGGCCTTGGGTCCCCGCCAATAAACCAAAATGAGTCATTTAATTGCTTGAACTTGGATTGTGGTGTGATTGGTGGGCTCTCCTTGACATTATTACATACATATTAAATGTCAAAGATTGGGCCTTGAGATCTCGATGGAGTCGAGATGCATTGATTGTGGAATCGATGGTGCAGGCAACGACAGTGCTTAGCGCATATCATGGCGCGACCCGAGTTGCACGGATGCACGCGTGGTGCTCTATGGACAGCGCCAGACGCGTTTTAAGGCGCGACCATACCCGCGGCGCTTGGCGCACGGAACACTGGAACATTTTGACGTCCAGAGTCTGGCGCGGTTCTCCGCGCGGGTTCACTCGTGCCACCAGTCGCGCGCACTTCCTGGAAGTTATTTCGATTAACAGATTGCACCTATAAATTGCTGCACTTTTTCCATATTCATTTGATACGAAAAAATCATCATTTTCCTGGGTTTCTCTCTACAAAATTCATCACCAAACATGAGATAAATCGATATATTCAAGTTACAAACTTGAGTATATTGTTGTATCCTCTAGACAGCGCCGATACACCGGGCGAATTTTATCTTAGGACACCGCGTACATCGCGGGTCTCAATCGATTTCATATCAACAAAGAATCTTCGATTTCAAGTAAGATCTTATGATCTGTTGTTGTTCTATCTTTTCTGCATAAATTTGTAAAAGAATCCTATTTAGCTGTGTTTATTTCATAAATATATTTACACCTTTTGGTGTGGGGTTGATTATACCTAACACTTAGGTCTCTCTCTCTCACACACACTCTCTTACTCTCTCTCACACACACACTCTCTCTCTCTCTCTCTATATATATATATATATAAGAGTTTCATTTGAGAAATGCTAAATATATGAGAAGTAGAGAAGTAATCCTAGTCTTTCATTCGGTGAAGATCGACTTTGACTGGTCAAATATTGCATTTTTGACTGGTCAACAATTACGGCTTTGACTGGTCAAAAGTTGCAGCTATTCCAAAAATAGAAAGACAGTTTCATAATTTTTACAAATACACGGGACGAGTTCATATATGAACATGTATGATTCACATATGAACTATATGTTCATATGTGAACCAGTGTAATTCACATATGAACTATTTTAACTGATACATATATTAACCTTTGTGATTCATATATGAACCAATTAACTGATTCACATATGAACTAATTAACTGTAGGTTCATATGTGAATCAGTTGAATTAATTAACAGATTCATATATGAACTAGTTAACTGATTCATATATGAACGTAATCACAAAGGTTCATATATGAACATATGATTCATATGTGAATCATACAGGTTCATATATGAACTTGTCCCGCGTATTTAACGAAACTACCACTCTATATTATACAAACCACACAAGGAATTATCCGGTGCTTCACGGTCAAAACCGCAAATGTTGACCAGATAAAAGGCTAGGATCATTTCTTTATTTCTCATATATTTAGCATTTGTCAAATGAACCTAATCATATATATATATATATATATATATATATATGGTTGGGTTCCGGTGAGAAGTTGAGTTAATGGTGAGAAGCGTGAGAAATGGTTATCAACCGTTAGATGAATAATGGATGCACAAAGATAAGATGCACCAGATCAATTCTCTTCTAAGCCGCAATTCATGGGAGGACTTGAGATTAAAAGAGATCAACGGTTCAGATCCACTTCTCACGTTTCTCACACGATCCTTCGCAAATATATATATATATATATATATATATATTGTAACACCCCGAAATTCCCAAGTAAACTTATTAGTTCTTTAATCATATACTTCATATCCATACCGTTGACTCGCCCCTTCGTCTTGTTATTATGTGATGATTTAGACTTTTCCGCCGCACGTGTTCTATTTACTCTAACTAAGTGTTTACGTGTATGTGCAAATATATGTAGCTATGTGTGTGTATGTATATATATATATATATATATATATATATATAATTATATAGGTTGGCTAAAGTGATGAGTTGGGCTTGAGCATGATGTACTTAGGAGAACATGAACCTATGGAAGCCTTAGACTCCTCGAACTTGGAATTGTCGACACTTTATCCCGATCAATCAGCGTGTGGGAGGCCAGGGGCGACATTGCCCGGTGAAAATGCCCTGGGCAAAGTCGCAGGGTCAATGTCACATAAGGGGGTGTGAGCTCTAAGTTTTTGGCCATTTTTCCAAAGACACGAGGGTCGCGGGCGACATTGCCCGACGACAATGCCCTGGGCAAAGTCGTCGGGTCATTGTCGCATATGGGGGACGAGAGGCTTTTGTTTAAAGTCGATTTTTGGACCAAAATTATATCACTTCTCCACATTTCAGATCGATAACCCTCACCATTTGGGCGATTTCTCTTCTTTCTCTCTTCCATCCACTCTCATTAATTACTACCAAGAAAACCTAGCTTTAAGTGCTATAAAAGGGGGTTATTGGACTCAAGTTATTGCAAGTGTGGGTTATTAAAGCTTCAAGATAGATAATCAACGCTCTCCAATCCACCATCCTTCTAGGGTTTTCACTTTACAAACCCTAGAATGTGAGTTTCTTTTATAAACTATATTCTTTGTACTTTATATGCTTATCTAACTCACCCTTGTCTTAATCTATGCATTTATGTGGGTAAAATATGAAGAGACCCTAATTTATAGGTTTGACCTAGTTGGCTAGTGTTTCTTGAGAATGTTCATGAGAAATATAAACTTTTACCATTATGATACCTGATAACCGGGTTGATGATCTATGTGAAATATGGGAGTGGTTTGTTATTGTGGGGCATTATGTTAACCTAACATTTATGAAACTTGTATGATGATTATGGAGTCTATATGTTGACAAACGAAGTATGTATAGGTGCATATATAGTTTGTATATACTTAACCAGTATGTGATCACCTGATAAGAAAATGAAATCAATTCCTTGTGCACGAGGATATGGATATTTGTTTATTTGGACCTATAGTTGTGGGTCATTGTGGTTTACTAGCGAGTAGGAAATAGGGGGTCATGGGCCCTTGAGGTGTAACTCGTCTAGATATGGATAGACAATAATGTCCCGTAAGACCTTGAGGTGTAACTCGACGGAGTAGGCAATAAAGACAATGATTATGGTATGAGATTGTGTTGTTTTGATGGCATGGGAACTAGGACCGGGACATGAGGTGTAATCCAATAACATCATGGGAGACTCCACTCCCGTGTATATGTCACCCCGATGGAAACGGGTCTCCCCCGTGTTTTCAAGGGTTATCTCTTGTATGTTTATGTTCAGGTTTGGGAACATGGTTGCGGTGGAAATAATATCATGAGACAATGGAGTTCGGTAACACAAGTTTTGTATTATTGTATTATGATATTCTTGTTTTGTGAATTATACATGTTATGTGATTTCACTAGGCTTCGTCCTAACACTTGTTGTGGTTGTTGTTTTCCCACAAATCCCACAAATCCCACTCATGGTGGAATTTAGGTTGTCGGACTTGTCAACCGGGCACATAGGAAAGCTTGAAGTGTCGGTCTTTTGGGTTTCGTGTGAAGAGATATTTTTGGTGGATTAGCAACACCCAAAGTTAATCTAGTCGTTATTCATTCTAGATTAAGTAGGTTGTTGTATTGTGATATCTCTTATTTTTGCAACTACTTTTGGTACAAACTATCCGACTTCATCGGGTTTTAGTTGTTTTGAGATTTGGGAATTGTCCTTGTTAAATGCGTATATTTACAGGGTGTATTGGACCTTCTTATTTTTAGACGTTATATTGCCGAAATTTCGAATTTTTAGTTCATCTATTTTTAGGGTGTTACATACATACATATATATATATATATATGAGGGAAGATCATGCGAGAAGTTAAACATTTTGCGAGAAGTGTTTAATCATATATGATTACACGACTTGTAAGTGTGTTTAATCATGTATGATTAAACGTCTATGTATTGTCAATATAACTTGTGTTTAATCATATATGATTAAGCTTGTGTATCATATATGATTAAACACTTCTCGCCTTCTCGCAAAATGTTTAGCTTCTCGTTTGAACCTGCCCCATATATATATATATATATATATATATATATATATATAGGGGTTGTTTAATTTGCAACCCTTAAAAAGGTTGCAAACCTTGCAACCCACATCTTAACCGTCGGATTCATGATCGGCGGTTACAATAGATATGGAGCCCAATATTTTTAATTAAAAAAACAGAAAAATAAAAATAAAATATCCGTCGATCATGAATCCAACGGTTAAGATGTGGGTTACAAAGGTTGCAACCTTTTTCAGGGTTGCAAAATATCCTTCCACTATATATATGTATATATATATATATATACGGTGAGAAACGTAAGACGGGATCTCCACCTTTGGATACATATTAAGATGAGATGCACGGAGATGAGATGCACCGCGATGCACCAGATCGATTCCCGCATCAAGCGTGATTCATGGGCGGGTTTAAGATTAAAAGTGATCAAGAGTCCAGATCCCTTCTTATGCTTCTCACCTCAACTCTTCTTCTCACGCAATCCTTCGTGATCGTGTGTGTGTGTATATATATATATATATATATATATATATATAGGGACATGTTCAAATGAGAAGCTAAACATTTTGCGAGAAGGCAAGAAGTGTTTAATCATATATGATAGACAAGCTTAATCATATATGATTAAACACATATTATATTAGCAATACATAGACATTTAATCATATATGATTAAACACTTCTCGCCTTCTCGCAAAATATTTAACTTCTCGCATGATCTTTCCCCCCCCCCTCTCTCTCTCTCTCTCTCTCTATATATATATATATATATATATATAGGGTCCCTTTCTTTTGTTAACCAAGTCATTGGTATTAACCGTATTAACCAATCTCAACCGTAGATTGCTGAGATCCACAGTTCACAATTATTTGATTTTTCATTTAAATAAATATTTCTCAAACGAATTGATAACAAACATTGCATAAGTCCACGCGAACCTCATCCTATCGCAGGTATTCTACACAAACTCCCACCGAAACTTCTAGTCCTACACTTGATAAGGGAAAAGGCATAGTACCAAGACAAACTCCCCGTGACCCTATCCGCCTAGAAACACTACCGGATCCCAAAGTAAGCCCGTTGCACCAAAGTCGGTCAATCCCTATGCCAAGCCAACGAGGCCTAAATGTTACCGTTGCGGTCAACTGAGTCACCGATCCAACAGTGTAGCAACCAGAAAACTGTCGGGTTCGTAGATGAAAATGAAAGTGGAGGAGATGATGAATACGAGGGAGCTGGATTCGCGGAGGAAGAAATCGAAGAAAGAGTGAACATCGTGCTCCAACGCGTCCTTCTATCTCCAAAAGAGGAAGATCAAAGGAAGAATCTTTTTCGGACCTATTGCTCCATCAAAAAAAAAATTCTAACTTGATCGTAGATAATGTGAGTTGTGAAAACCTAGTCTTTCAAAAGTTAGTAGACTACCTTAGTCTACCGATCCAACCACATGATGCGCCATATTCACTTGGATGGGTAAAGAAAGGACCTCAAGTTCGTGTAACCCAAGCTTGCAAGGTTCTCCTCTCCATAGGCAAACACTACAAATAAGATGTTCTTTGTGATGTCCTCGATATGGATGCATGTCATATCTTACTTGGCCGACCGTGGCAATACGACAACGACGTCACCTACAAAGGAAGAGACAACATTATGCTATTCCGATGGGGCGGCCATAAGATCACCATGGCACCCGTAGCTCACTTCAGCAAAGCTCCGGAAAAAAAGGTGAGAACTTTCTAATCATTACCTCCGATGAGCAACTTCTTGAAAAATCTTTCTAATAAACTCAAGTATTTTGTCCGATAGTCGTAAAGGGCTTGATGAGTGCCGAAAAGGTCAATGATGAAATTCCGGAAGAGGTTGACGGAATACTCAAAGACTTCGAGGACCTAATCTCCGATGATTTACCACCCAAATTGCCTCCCATGAGGGACATCCAACATCAGATAGACCTAATTCCAGGTGCTAGTATACCAAATCTTCCCCACTATCGTATGAGTCCCAAGGAGAACGAAATCTTAAGGGAGCAAGTTGAAGACCTCTTAAGGAAAGGATTCATTCGAGAAAGTTTAAACCCATGTGCCATCCCCGTTCTCCTTGTACCAAAGAAAGGTAACCAATGAAGAATGTACATCGATAGTTGCGCCATCAACAAAATTACTATCAAGTATCAATTCCCCTTCCCCCGTTTGGAGGACATGCTTGAAGAACTAGCCGACGCGAAACTATTTTCAAAGATTGATCTCCAAAGCAGCTACCACCAAATCCGGATTCGACCGGGTGATGAATGGAAAATGGTGTTCAAGACGCTATTCGGACTATACGAGTGACTAGTCATGTCCTTTGGAGCTTCCAACGCCCCAAGCACTTTTATGAGGACAATGAACCAAGTCCTCTACCCCTTCATCAGCTTTTTCATAGTGCTATACTTTAATGACATACTCATCTATAGCCGAAGCAAAACGGATCACTTGGTACACCTCCGACAAGTCTTAACTGTGCTCCAAGAAAATAACCTCTATGTCAATCTAAAGAAGTGCACTTTTTGCACCAACAAGCTCCTATTTTTAGGATTCATTGTTGGAGAAGCCGACATAGAAGTGGATGAAGAGAAGGTCCGTGCGATAAAAGAATGACCCACTCCCAAAACTGTATCCGATGTTCGGAGCTTTCATAGCCTAGCAACCTTCTACCGGATATTTGTAAGAGATTTTAGCACCATTACCGCGCCTATCACCAAATGTCTGAAAAAAGACAAGTTCCAATGGTGACCCGATCAAGACCAAAGCTTTGCCTTGATTAAAGACAAGCTAAGCACCGCACCAGTTCTCGCTCTTCCCGACTTCGATAAAGTGTTTGAAGTTAAATGTGATGCAAGCAGAGTAAGAGTAGGAGCTGTTCTTTCTCAAGAGAAAAGGCCGGATGCATTCTTTAGGGAAAAACTAAGTGAGGCCCGTCAAAAGTGGATCACTTATGATCAAGAGTTTTATGCCATTTTCCGAGCGTTAAAGCAATGGGAGCACTATCTCGTGCAAAAAGAATTTGTACTCTTCACCGACCACCAAGCCCTAAAGTTCATTAATAGCCAAAAGTCGGTAAGAAAAATGCATGCACAATGGGTAAGTTACTTGCAAAAGTTTCCCTTTGTCATTAAGCACAAATCGGGAGTTTTCAACCGCGTAGCCGATGCATTGAGTCGACTAGATACCGTTATCCCAGTTTAATCTAGTTGGTAAATAATTAATCAAGTAATCAAGCAACACAATAATAATCAAGATATATATAAATCAGAGTAACATACCAATCCCTTGAATAAACAATGAAACCCTTGTGTGTTCTTGATACCCTTGAATACAGAGAATAATAGACTTGCAGATTGGAATAATTATCAAAGGTTCTAACCTAAACCTAAACTAAACAAAACATTAAATACCTAGGCTAAAAGGCCTAATGGGCTTATGGGCTTGAGGCCCAATATCTTAATAACTATTTACTTATTACATAATAAACCCTCTAAATAACTTTGACACAATTGCAGTTTAAACCCTGAATTTTAACTTTAATCTTGAATACAGTTATTGATCCAACAATCTCCCCCTTTGGATTCAAGATTAAAAAAAAATATGCAATTGTCTTCGGGCCTTCACTTGTCTTCACTTTTCTTGAAAAACTTCAGATATCTTCAGATATGACATTGATAGCTTTGAAATCTTCAGCAGTCTTCAAATTATATTCTCCCCCTTAATATATTCTCCCCCTTTTTGATGAGTGGTGAGAATCATTATCATCAAAACTTTGCAAAACAATCTCCCCCTTTTCAAGACAATCTCCCCCATTGTGTATGATCACGTAAGCACAGTCTTCATGTAACGAGCCCTGTATGGAAATAAGAGCAGTCTTCCCAGATGGAAAGAGTGATCATTTCAATCTTTTCAGATTCAAATAAAAATGTGGTAACCATTCGAATCTTTTCAAATTCAAACAGTTTAAGAGGTGTAACCCTGAATCAACAAATGACTCAGTTAGAATGTCTGTCAGTAACACAAAGTTACTATATAAGGAGCTGATTTGATGTAGACTCCCCAGGTCTTCCATTCAATCATCGAATAACACATGGTATCTTTAAATTAATCAAGTAATCAAGTAATCAAGCAACACAATAATTATCAAGAGATATATAAATCAGAGTAACATACCAATCCCTTGAATAAACAATGAAACCCTTTAGTGTTCTTGATACCTTTTGAATACAGAGAATACGTACGGCTATAAACTAGAATATTATCAGAGTTAAACCTAAAACTAAATAATTAAAACTTTAAATACTTAGGTCATATGGGCTTCCTAATGCTTAATGGGCTTGGGCCCAATAACTTAATAACTATTGAATAAATACGAATTAGACCCTCTAACTTTAACTATCAAATAAATACAGTTTAAACCCTCTAATTTAACTTTAATCTTGAATACAATTATTTGATCCAACAATCTCCCCCTTTGGATTCAAGATTAAAAACAGTTTGACAATAATCTTCAGGTCTTCACTTTTCTTCACTTTTCTTCAGGTATGACATTGATAGCTTCAAAACTTGATATCTTTAAATAATCTTCAAATCTTTGAAATCTTTGAAAATCTTCAGCAGTCTTCAGATTATATTCTCCCCCTTAATATATTATCCCTTTTTGTATGTTCTCCCCCTTTTCAAGACAATCTCCCCCATTGTGTATGATCACGTAAGCACAATCTTGTATGGAAATAAGAGCAGTCTTCCCAGATGGAAAGAGTGATTATTTCAATCTTTTCAGATAAAAATAAAAATGTGGTAACCATTCGAATCTTTTCAAATTCAAACAGTTTAAGAGGTGTAACCCTGAATCAACAAATGACTCAGTTAGAATGTCTGTCAGTAACACAAAATTACTGAGTAACACAAAGTTACTATATAAGGAGCTGGTTTGATGTAGACTCCCCAGGTCTTCCATTCAATCATCGAATAACACATGGTTATCTATGAACGTTCTGACAGAAAACAAATTTATGTGTGTTTGTGCATGTGTATGAAAGAAATTAAGCATAGATGATTGCTTTTCATACAGGCTCAAAGTATGTAAACTTGTTGAGACAACAACAAATTATACAAAGACTCAATGTGCATGAGAAAGGGTTCGAAGGTGGGGCAACTTTCCTTCTTTTTCAATATTAGTATCTTCCAAATGAAGAACCAATAGCGTATGTGTTGCGTCCCCAGAAAATGTGAAACATTCTCTTTTTGAGAAAAGAATGAGTAGCTGGTGGGGTTTTATGCAAGAGATGGCATGGGCTAGGTGCCTTTTTCAATGATGGTCACCAAAGAATGTGAATCAATCAGATTATGTGGCTGCCCGGCTCATAAAGTAGTTTGGTGCAGAGTCTAATATTCTTTTACTCTGATCACTCACCCTCTTTCTTTTAATGCTCACTTCTAACCAATCTCTCTTTTCCATTTTACCTCTTCACACACCATCACTCAATTCTTTTGACCCCTCTCCCCTCAATCACTCAGGGAATACTTCCTGGGTAGGAAACACTGGTTATCGTGAATCCATGAAAGTTCTGTTAAGTTCTCACACTGAATCCCATGTATTTTCCTAATAGAACATGTTGTTCAATAGTCTTTTGTACATGTAAGCACAAATACCACTTGTTACATGAAAAATAAGACTTTCGGAGATGTCAAAACAGTTATGTTTGACGATGCAATTCTCCCCCTCAAACTAGAAAGAGTTTGACAATTTAAGCTCTTAAGGAGTTTTTCAATTAAGCTTAAAGACGATTTGTCATGAAGAATAATATTTTGGAGAATCAAAAAACGAATGTTGTTTATATGAACAATATATAAACATATTTTCAATGAAAGCACATGAAATGACGTTTGATTCAATCAACAGTGAATACAAATAACGTGAGTATTACCATAGAAAGATTTTACTTTTGATACATGGTAATAACAAAGTCAAATAGAATGTTCTGAACCGTTATGTGTATGAATACTTGACAAAGTATATTGACAAGATAAAACGCAAGTATTTATCTTTAAGAACACACGGTCAGATAAGCATTTAATTATCCAAAAATCTGTTAGCATCACAGATATTCTCCACCTTAACTGAAAGATTTTTTTTTAATAACGGGGGTACTGTTCACCGGTACTGTAGCGACCGGTACTATTCACCCGGAAAAAATAAATAAAGCACTGAAGTGCGGGTTCTAATCTGATGTGATTAGAAGCCATACTCCGTTGAGGTACGGATTCTAAGCTGATTTACTTAGAAGCCTTTGTTCTTTTTGACAATGAAGTCCAGGTTTTGAACTGTTTTGTTCAAAAGCCATTGTTCTTTCTCCCCCTTAAACATTGGGTGACTACAACACAGATTTAGCTTTTGGTACCCACTGGTATTTGGTTCCTAATGGGTTAGTTGCAGTTCTAGTGGGAGATATGAAGTAAGAACCATACCAGTTATTCACATAATCTTTTCTTACAAAATCATTTGAGCCACAGTAGGAACAACTAATTTTCTTTTGTGCTAACCTGATCTATTGATTGATTGTGTAAACCAGATCAGGATTGCCAAAAGTTTTACCTTTTGAGACATAGTTCCATTTTGCATTTGATGTATGCACAAATGATTTTTCTTTCTTCTTTTCCTCCGAGGATCCTTTAACTCTCCAGATCCAGTTTACTCTTTCTTTCTCATCATCCCTTCTCCAGAAGCTTTTCTTTTGAGACTTAGTCTTCTTGAAGTTACCTGAACCATCAACATTTTTGTCATATAAAATGTTAGAAGGACGAATCTGATCAGTAGATTTAGAAGTAAGACAATCATCTAAATCATAGAAAGGATTATAAAAAACTTTTGAAAAATGTGAACTTGAAGCTGTTTTTAATGAACTGTTTGAATCAGCTAGATCATCTCTCAGTGATTGAGCTATTGACTTTGGCGTCTTGTGCTCAGTCAGCTTCACCTTGAATACGATCTCTTCAAGTTCCTTTATCTTTGAAGACAAACTGTTTCTTTCCTTTTCAATCAGATCAAACTTCCTATGCAACTCAGATTTTGCATTCTTCTCCTTCATGATGTTTGTTGACAATTCAGATAGCTTTCCAGTCAACTTGGCTATCTCAGTCTCTAGATCTTTCTTTTCTTTAGAAAAGTCTATATTTTCTTCCTTCAGCTCAACTTTCTTCTTCTCATTCTTAGCCTTTTCTCTCTCTAGAATGATAACCTTCTCAAAGTCAGAAACTTGTTGAGAAAGTTTAACACATCTAAGCTCTAATGATTTCTTCTCTTCAAAGGCTTTTCTGGAGAAGTCAGAGAATTTCTTGGCAAATTCTTTTTTCTCTTTCTCAATCTTCAACATTTCATCTTGAGCTGTTGTATTGTCTCTGTCTTGGGTTGCCTTTTCTTTCAGCTTTTCAATCTCAACCTCAAGACTGAGAACTTTATCTTTAAACTTATCTCTGTCCGCACAGAGTTGAGAATTTATCTGTCTTAGTCCTGTACTAGTATCCTTTGCAACACTTGTACTCCTTCTAAGCTCCTCAAGCTCTCTTTGCATTGCATCCTTCTTAGACCATGTAGAGCTTGACTCAGATCTTTTCAACTTTACTTGAAGATCGAAGATCTCTTTTTCTTTAGACTCAATTATTCCTGCAAAGTCAATTAAAGAATCAGAATCTTTTGAATTTTCTTTTAAAGCATTGATCTGAATAAGAAGAGATGAGTTCTGAATCTGTAAAGCCTTGTTCTCAGCTTTGAGCATTTTGTCCTCTTTGTCATACTCATCAATCATGCGAGATGATGTTGATAACCGTCCAGCAAGTTGTTTAGCCTTTGCTCTTACTTCAGAAAGAGTCATGTTGTTAAAATCAAGGCTGTAACCTTTAGACATCATTATCTGATTCGACATCCTAGCTGTATGGTTAGTAATTAAACTTATCTGTATCAAGACAACCAACTAGATGAGATCATTAGAATCAAGTATAGGATAATAACTACACTAAAAATTTTCAGAAAAATAAATTCCCAAAAATAATTAAATGCATTACTCGCACAGTAAAATTCACAAAGATTTTGATCAAGAACAAAACTTTGTCCCCCTTTGCAGACTTAGCACGGGGGTCCCACTAACCGGGTGGGGTCAAGGGGCAGCGCCCTTGCGGGGGTATGGGGGCAGCGCCCCTAGAGAATTTTTTTTTTTTGACTTTGAGAGGGCATATTACAGTTTGCAAAAATTTGTCTAAGTCTGGAAAATGTGTTCGACCGGGATATTGTTTGACCGGTAACACGTTCGACCGATATGCTGCAAGACCGAGAGACTTCTTTGACCGATATTGGACTAGACCGATATGGTGCTTTGACCGATACAAATGTATCGACCGATAAACTATGTTCGACCGATATAATGCTATGACCGGTAAAGCTAAGGACCGATAGTGAGATTTGACCGATAAAGGGTAAAGACCGATGCTATGTGTTCGACCGGTAGGATACTAAGACCGGTAAGCCTCTCGACCGGACTGGTCTAATGATCGGTGTCTTGTCGACCGGTATTGATTGTGAGTATGCCGGTCGACGGGTATTGAGTTTGACCGCAACAAACTTCAACCGGTATTGAGAGGTCGACCGTTATAATGAGAAAGACCGGTATATTGCAACTGGACCGATAAAATGTTGTCGACCGGGAAAGTGTAAGGACCGATATGTTCTTATGGTCTCGACCGGTATGATGTGTTCGACCCAGAACGATGATTGCAGCCCAGAAAACACTCAACACACAGAAATTGAACGCAATAAGCAAACTATTGTTTCTAAAATCCAATATCGATCAGTATCAACCCAGAATTAAAGATCAATTAACACCCTTTATGCTTCAATTTTAGCAGAGCATATGTCGACAGTTCTTGAAGATGTCGAACCCAGAAAACAACAGAAATAAAAAATCCAATCACTTGATGAGTTTGAAAGCAATTAAACAATCAGATGGCATTCAGAAGCATGAAACACATATCATCATATCAATTTTAGGCATACAAACTCAAAAATTCATGAACTTGATTTTCACAGAGATAAACAGTCGATGAACAGATAAATCGCAAAATCCAAAAATTTTGATTCTTTTGGCTTTGATATCAATTGTTATCCCCGTTTAATCTAGTTGGTTAACAATTAATCAAGTAATCAAGTAATCAAGCAACACAATAATAATCAAGAGATATATAAATCAGAGTAACATACCAATCCCTTGAATAAACAATGAAACCCTTGTGTGTTCTTGATACCCTTGAATACAGAGAATAATAGACTTGCAGATTGGAATATTTATCAAAGGTTCTAACCTAAACCTAAACTAAACAAAACATTAAATACCTAGGCTAAAAGGCCTAATGGGCTTATGGGCTTGAGGCCCAATAGCTTAATAACTATTTACTTATTACATAATAAACCCTCTAAATAACTTTGACACAATTGCAGTTTAAACCCTGAACTTTAACTTTAATCATGAATACAATTATTTGATCCAACAGCTACCTTAATGATTACCCTCGCCCAAGAGATCGTTGGATTCAAGGTTCTAAAAGAGCAATATGAGGAAGATGACGACTTCAAAGAGATTTGGTCCAAATGCAAAACGGGTACACCGATGAACGACTACTATATCCAAGACGGATATCTTTTCAAAGGTAATCAATTGTGCATACCTAACTCTTCTCTTCATGAAAAACTAATCAGAGACCTACATGGAGGAGGATTAGGCGGACATTTGGGCCGAGACAAAACCATTGCTAGTGTTATTGAAGGGTACCATTGGCCGCACTTGAAGCGGTATGTAGGAGCAATCGTCCGAAAGTGCTATATTTGTAAAGTTGCTAAAGGTCAATTTCAAAACACCGGTCTCTACTTACCGTTACCAGTTCTCGATGATATTTGGCAAGACTTGTCGATGGACTTCGTCTTACGACTACCCCGTACACAAAGAGGAGTCGACTCTATCTTTGTAGTGGTCGACCGATTCTCCAAGATGACACACTTCATTGCTTGCAAGAAGACCGCTGATGCAAGCAACATCGCCAAGTTATTTTTTAAGGATGTAGTTCGCCTACACGGTGTCCCAAAGACCAACACTTCCGATCGTGACACAAAGTTTTTGAGCCACCTTTGGATCACTCTTTGGCGATTGTTCGGAATCGCATTGAACAAAAGCAGTACCACTCACCCTCAATCTGATGGCCAAACCGAGGTGACGAATCGAACATTGGGAAACATGCTTAGGAGCATATGTGGTGATAATTTAACACCCTTAATTCTGAAGATAGCAACTTATTAAAAATTTTCTAAATACATCAATAAATGAATCATCTACAACCACAAATTTATATTCAACTACAATACACATATTCCATCTTATATATATGGACTATAAAGGACGGGTGCTACCAATACCCATGCATAGTCACTATCTCCATACTGCGGAAGACTTCCCCGAATACTTACTTTCGGATCTAGCTAAGGCTCTACTCTTCACAGAATTGCTAGAACCAACTCTCAACCTTGAAACCTGATGCACATGCCGACAAATAAAAAGGGTTAGGCTTAACGCCTAGTGAGCTCAAGAGTTTTAACATGAATGAATATATCTTTAAAGGAAAGAGTGCAGTTTAAAGCAAGGTCTTTCGAAATATTATACATCAAAATAGAAGCGACTCAATTTCCCATAATATGCACTTTTAAAGACAAAGCTCCCCATACACACGTTTCTTGTAAGATGATGCAACCCGGAACTCACCCAAAGCGGGGTAATAGTTCGATACTCAAATGTGCTAAAATGTAAGTAATGTTTCATATCCCGAAACACCCCAAAAATCGGGTAAGACATAATACTCGACCCTTAAATAACGGGAACAATCCATATAAATATGATACGTCATTGAAACATGGAACTTAAACTTAATACTCACGCGACCATAAAATGGAATGAAATCCAAGTATCAAAACATGGACAATTAAATATCCAAAATACATCGGGCCGACAACGGGGGATACCCGTATCCGTGGAGAGCGGAGGAACACAAAAGTATGCCACTCAAACAACGTTCATCGCATGACACCTAACGGCATGAAAGCCAAAGTGTCCCTACGAATCCTTGACAAGTTTCACCCAAAGAGACGAGGTACCTTGATGCCAAAAAGACACCTGAAAGGCCCGACACACCCGAGGACTACAACCATGGCATTACCCCGACGGAGGAGATCTAGGCACACACCCACACAGTGGCGCCCAAGACTACCTCCTCCTAGTGCCTACTTGTCAAGTATTGGTCATAAAACATGAGTCCCGGAGTCCAACCCCGTACCACCCAATTGACCATCAAATAAGACTGACTTATGTGCCTATGGATCCAATACAACACAGTCTAAAAATACACGACTACACATGAGTGACAAAAGCACTCGAGCCTGTAATGATTATAAATATGCAATAAAATGCATCAAGATGTAAATCACAAATTGGACTCTACATCGAGCCATTAAAACCCGACAAATGTCCTCAAGACTCTTTTAAACCAATACCGAGCTAAACTGCTCAAAATCCATTTGACCAACAATTACCGGTCCCCCAACTAATGAAATGTCTTTAAACAACATTTACGACGACACATATTTCAAAGACAAGATTAACCCAAAACTCAACACATAAGGAGACTAAAGGTTTTCCAAAGGGTTTATGAATACCATTACACCAAGATACATGTAACATGAAATAGACTTCATTTGTGCAAAACCGTCAAAGATGCATAAATCATAAAATAGATCTTTCTTGTACAAAATCACCAAGAATACGTAAATCATGCTATTTAATTGTTGAAATGTTCAAAACCCAATATAAGCATTTTAAGAGGTTACACAACCCAAGTTTACCAAATATGAAAACTTATCAAAATACTCACACTTTGACAAATAACCCAGTAAAACCTGTTTTTATTTCAACATACACAAAACTTATCAGCAGTTAACCATTTCATGTAAAACACTTTAAAATAAACATTTTGGCATGTACACCGTTTTCACAAATCAGCTTGAACTCACCTTGCTAGATTTAGGCTAAATCTAGATTTCACCCAACGAGCTCTTTTGAAAGCCGCTTGAATCCTCAAGCCGAAACCTTCCAAAACCTAGATCCAAACATTTCAAACCGTAAATACCCATGTTTAACCATTTAGAAACATTCTTCAAACATTATATACCAAAATCCCAAACAAGGTCAAAACCCTAATTTCTCCAAGACCATCAAATCCGAGATTTGAGATACCCAACACTAAGAAACCACCAATGGAGCATCTATAACATTATTTCAAGAAAGCTTACCACTTAAGATGATGAGACTTTCCGAGAGCACCCAATCCAACACTTCAACCCGAGCTCTCAACCGTTGAACTTGATGAGGAAGATGAAGGTGGAGGTTTTGTGATTCAAGATCCCAAGTAGCTAGATGGTGAGTAAACATGTGGTTTGAGTAGGAAAACCCCCCCAAAATAGGTTAGGGTTCGGTTTTGGGGTTTGGGAGAGAAAAGGGGAGAAGATAAAAATGAGAAAATGAGAAGAAATGGTGAAAATCGCAACATTTAACCCACTGGTACGCGCAGGCTATAGTGTCAGGCGATTGTGCCAGTGGCATAATCGCTGGCACAATCGCCAGACCTGTATCGTAGGTTCTCAGCTTCGGCGATAGTGCCAGGCTATTGTGCCCTCTGGCACAATCGCTGGCATGGTCGCCCGGGTGCCCCTGAACTCCAAAAATCCGACTTTTCAACGCCCAAACTCCCGATACTCCGAGGGACTTTAAACAATACATTTCCCAAAAAAACTCACTGTTTACAAGTCACAGAAATGTCCGGGTGACATTTACTTACTGAAAATTACGGGTGTTACAAATAAGCCTAAACAATGGGATCTTGCTCTTCCACAAATCGTGTTCGCCTATAATAGTTCAACCCACACGGCAACATGTCGTTCCCCTTTTTCCTTAGTCTACACTTCCACTCACAAGCACGTGGTTGATTTGGTCAAACTACTACGACTTCCGGGAGCAAGCATTGTAGTAGAAAATATGGCTAAGGACATGCAAGCTGTCAAAGAAGAAGTCAAGGTAAGACTCGAACTCATGGGTACGAAGAATAAAGCCGTCGCCGATGCGCATCGACGAAGAAAGACTTTCAATGTGGGAGATGAAGTCATGGTATTCTTACGAAAAGAACGATTGCCGGTTGGAACATACAACAAGTTGCAACCTAGGAAATACGTGTCATTCAAGATTTCAAGGAAGATCAATGACAACGCCTATGTGGTCACACTTCCTGACTCCCTACACATCTCTAACACATTCAACGTTGCCGACATTTATGCTTACCATGACGATAACAAATTTCTTCCTAATGAGAACTCGGGGTCGAGTTCTTCGGAGGTGGAGGAGACTGATGTAGAACAGCTAGCAACGAGGTTCGAAAAGCAAATGGACCACATTGGAAAATCAAGGCAGAAACTACCGAGAGTTTCACCGAGACTTAAGTCTCGGGACAACTCTCGAAAGCATATTTCATTATCTTAGTATATCCTTATATTATATTTTCTTATTTTAGTATTTTCTTATAATATATTTCCTTACTTTAGTATTTCCTTCCTTAGTTATCTCTAAGCCTAGTTATAAATAGGATTAATCCCTTTATTGTTTTCAATTCCATTTATCAAGTTTTAATAAAAGTTATTTTAGAGAGTTTGTGTTTTCTCCATATTCTTGAGTCTTACGCTTGTAAACTCATAAGCCTTTTCGGGTTTGACGTTTGTCAATCCTTCCGTGTATTCCTACTGCGTCGGGTTTGGATTTATATGAGAAACAAAACGGTTACAATGAAGATGGTTGGAGAAAATGTGATGAAATTAGGGGTGAGCAGAACCCGACCGACCCGAATAACCCGACCCGACCCGAGATTTAGCATTAAATCCGATATCCGAATAACTGTGCCCCGAACCACCCGAACCCGGTTAATTTATTGGGTAAAGTAGGATCGGGTTGGGTATCTAAAACCCCAACCTGACCCGACCCTGATATCTGAATATCTTTTTAATTTAAAAAAACAGTTTTATTATATAATCTTAATTCTAATTTCTAAAATCTAACTACCTAAATCGATCGACTCATGACTCATCAACATTCATAAACATTCAGCATAATCAGACCCAAAACAAAACTATCGACCGACGACTCTTGACCCAGAATATCTGTTCCAATTTAAAATGATAATTATTCTAATTTTTAAAATCATTTTACTTTTTATTTATAATATTTTTCAATAAATTATGTGTTTTAGATAGCTTTTCAATTTCTCACAAATTGACCATATATGGTGAATTATGAGGTTGTTCATTTCGATTCTCAACCACATATCATACCAACTTTAACACCTATTACTAAATTGTAAAAGAGGTCTCTACGAAATAACATTCAACTCCCGCATTACAAAATATTACACTCTCAACCCCTGGTTTGAACATCTCTTTCACTTTGGTCCATTTTTGATATTACAATTTGTATCAAATATCTTTTGATAATTAAGATATTTAATTTAAAAAAAAAAAAAAAACACTCTACATACGTACATATACTATGAACCCACTAAAATACGAATCCATTAAATTGAAGGAAACAAACATCCACTTGTCTCTAATTCATCAACTTGCTACCTTTGTCATATATACAAAAAAGCAAACATTAATGACATACATCATTCAACCATGACTAGGTTGGTTTGCCTCCATCCAAGTGCAATCAATTCATCCACAGGATGTATGCTACATGTCTCCTTTTTTTAATATTCTTATAATTCTAAATCATACCCATGTTTCTTAAATGATTCGACCTTAAAGTTAAACCTATGTCTTGTAGGGGTGAATATGGTACAGTATTATGTTCTTTTTTTATATACCGTGTATCAATCAATTATAATTGGTATGTAAAATTTTATAACATGTACCAACCAACTATATTTGGTACCAACTTTTTTTGGTTGGTACGGTTTTATATCAACATCGTAAAAGTTGAAGTTACAAATTTATTTATATTGACATCTTTAACAATTATATCTACATGCACTAAAACCATCAAGCATTCGGATAACATGTGGATATTTGTTGTAGTATTTATCCCTACATATACAAACATTCAAATAACTTTTATATAAAACAAACAATCACTAGTAGTTTAATAGTAGCGATGATGGATTATGGAGATGCAGAGAAGGTAATAAGGTTGAAAGGGTTAGGCTAATGAATTCAATCAAGTTTAGTATATTCATCCATATTATAATTTAGTAAAAGTGAAAATAAAATAATTTAAAATTTAAAAATCAAAACATGTTGTACTATTAAATAAACTTTAATTAGTAAATAATTAAAAAAATAAGTCGGTACGTTTTTACCGTGGTACACGACTTCTAATACCACGTACCAATCAAGTTTAGATAGTTGGTACGGTATTATACCAACCAATTATATTGGTACCAACTAAATTGATACCACTTAAATTGCACGGTTGGTAGATGAAGTAATTGGTTGGTTCATCTCGGTACAAAATTGACACTCCTAATGTGTTGTACAACTTATTTTCTTGAATTTTAAGAATTACGATTATCAACTTGCAATGAAACAATTAATAAGATCATTATTAGATTAAAAGCTATTGATAACTCTTTTTATGGTATATTATTATTTCTCGTGATAACGACTTTTGAACCACTTTCGAAGTCTTAGTTGCAACACTTTAATGGTGTGTTTGGTACGCAGACATGATAGAACATGACAAGATATGACAAAACAACTGTTTAACTTTTAGTAAAACATAAGTGGACATAACAGAACAAATAACATGACAAGCTTACCCCTAATAAGTTGTTTATATATACATATATATATATACATATATATACATATATATATATATACTAGAAGTGTACTCGCGCAATGCAGAGAAATACATCACGATTTTAATGTTTCATTTTATTTTTTTGTCGATTTACAGTACGATTTTGGATGGTTTTGAGAAAGTGATAATGTTTTTTTTATAAATTTGTTTAATTTACGCTTAATAATATAATGTTTTTTATATAAAAAAATTAAGTATTTTGTTAGAATTCAATAATTATCTTATATATTTTAATGACATCTAAAAAAAATAACGAATTACATATTTAATAATATAATTAAAACAAAATTATAGTAATATAATATATTAATTAATAGTGATACATGGAAAAATCTGCATAAAAGAAAAACTCTACACATACCAAATTGGTGGATGTTAGAAGTCTGCAGTAGTATAATATGTATCTTGTGCTTTGATACTTGTAAATTTAGAGATTTTTAAAATCTTGCATAAAATGATGGTACCTTGTGCCTAATAATTTGTATTTAAGAGTTTTTTATCTGTGCTTTATACAATGTTCTAAATGGCGTGAGGTGTGGCGTGGCGGCGAGGCCAGACCTCAAGCCTTAGGAGCCACGGCAAAGCCATGACGTTTTCAAGGCGTGACTTATGGCGTCAAATTTCTATTTCATATATAATATTATATATAAAAACGTATGTTTTGTAGTGTTATTCGGTGAGTAAATATTAATAGGGAAGTTAAATTAGGTTGTATATATAAAAAACTTGCAAATAAGACATTAAAAACGTAAAGAAAATCAAATATATCATTACAATAACCGCGCATTAGGCCATGGCGTGCCATGGGCTTAACGTGGCGTGACACACAAGCCTTGGTGCCATGGCGCGACATGGCGGCTGTGCGGCGAGTTTTTTAGAACATTGACTTTATAATATAGTATAGATATATTGATTAATTATGTAATTTATTAAATTATAATGAAATTAATACCTTTTTATAACAAAGTATAGTATTAGAAAGTTTTTTTAAGACAGATTAAAGTGACATCAAAATAAAAAGTTTATATAGTTTTCAATTTTTATTTTTAATCTGTAACACCCTCAAATTTGGTAAGAGCAACAAATTTAAAATTTCGGTATAACATGAAGTGAGGAACAAAACTTCCTCCTACAAATCAAAACTCAAAATACATCAAGGTAAAATTCTATAATTAACTTTAACAATTATGAACTCCATTAACATACAAGGACTAAACCGGAGTCGGGTGTTACTTAGCCCAAATACATAATGCTCTTCCCAATATAAAAACGGAAGACTTCACACCAAACTATACACTCCTCAAGTACACAACTAGCACTCCTCTCTTCACAGTGTGACTAGGACTATCTCCAACCGAAACCTGTTGCACATGCCAACAAATAAAAATGTTAGACTAACGCCTAGTGAGTTCAAGAGTTTTATACGAATGAACATATTTATAAAAGAAATAATCTCCAATTAAAATTATAACCTTTTAAAAGATTTACTTTAAACCCGGAGATGACTCTTTTCCAATATCATGCATTTTCAAAGGTAAACAACTCATTACAAAACATTCTTTACAAAATGATGCAACCCAAAACTCACTCAAAACGAGAGCGGAGATTGACTCCCAATTTAAAAAAATGTGGTTAAAACGTTGTATCCCAAAACACCCAAACGCGGGTGGGGTAAAACACTAACCCATAAATTATAGTTAATAACTCACCAATACAATACGTCAACGAAAAACATGAACACTAGGCCCAATACTCACGCAACCAAAAAAAATGGAAGGAAACCAAATACCAAAACTTGGGAATGACGTATTTCATTCAAACTTTAATATACGCGGAGGAAACCCAGTATTAAGGTCGTCATTTACCGTCGACCACACAAATCCAATGATAGTAAGATACGACGTTAACATTTAAAATACTAATGGTCGACGACGTGGGAGACCCGTATATGTTGAGGGTGGAGGAACACACAAGTAGGCCGCCCATACGACGTTACTCGCATGACACCTCAACGTTTCCATCTTGGGTGACGAGAACACGTAAACAATGTCACCCGCAATGTTATTGGATTTCACCACCTATCCCGTTTCTAGTTCTCATGCCATATACAGACATCACAATCCTCAAACCGTTTATGCCTCTAGTGCTTACTCCGTCGAGTTACACCTCAAGGTCTTACAGACAAGGGTGTTTATCCAATCTAGACGAGTTTCACCTAAAGGACTTGCGCCCCCTATTGCCTACTCGCTAGTGACCCAAACGGTCGACAGTTATAACCAAATATCCCTTGCCCACTAAAACAGACTGACTTATGTGTCTATGGATCCATCGCAACACAGTTTAACATTACATGACTATACCGAAATGACCAATGCACTCGAGCATGTACTCAACCTCAATATGCAACACGGTGCGTATTAGTATGTAAACCAAAACCGAGCTCTACATCGAGCCGTTAAAATCTGGAAAATTATCCCTAAGACTCTTTTAAGTCAACACCGAGCTAAGATACTCAAAATCCTTTTTGACCAACGGTTAACAATCTCTGAATAATAAACGCACTCGACCAACGTCATGCAAACACATGCTCCAAAAGTACTTGAATAGACTCTAATACAGTTTAGGTTGGGACAAATGTTTTTTCAAATAGATTTATACTATTTATCCTTTCAAAACGTCCCATAACACAAAATCAAGCCTTTACTCAAACAAACACTAAAAGTGTATTTTCACCAAACAATCTCCATTTATGCAATAAACCATCAAAATACTTTAAAATGACTTATTTATTGAGATACCCAAAAATCCCAAACGTGAGTGTTTTGCAAAGTTTATAAAGTCAAATACTACAAATAATCAACTCACCAAATAACCCAACAAATGAAAATTTCATGCAAAACATATAAATATTTTAAAATGAACATTTTGGCTTGTACAACGTTTTTACAAATCAACTTGAACTCACCTTGCTAGATTTAGGTTAAATCTAGATTTTACCCAACTTGAGCTCATTTGAAGAAACTTGGATCTTCAAGCCAAAAACCTAAATACATAAATTTCCAACCATAAATATTCATATTCAACCATATAGAATCGTTTTCCAAACATCTTGTATCAAAATCTCCATTTTGGCCAAAAACCCTAATTTGACCTAACTTTTATCAAAATCCTCCAAACCGAAATTTGAGAAACATAAACACTAGGAAGTCATAAATAGATAATTTATGACTCGTAATAAACTTTACAAACTAGCAGGACTCACCACTTAGGTTTTGGTGAAAACCTAGAAAACCCCAAATTTCTTGAAGATGGAGGTGATGATGATGAACTCTTGATCCTTGCTTCCACTCCACCACCAAATACTCTTGGATATTCCCAAAAATAACAATCTAATCTTGGAATGCTCTAAAAAACGAAACCATAGCATTTTTAATCGCCCAAAACGGAGTTATGGTGAATGAGATATGAGGAAATGAAGAAAACCCTCAAAAATCAGATTTTTAACCTTCTGACCCGCTCCGCGATAGTGCCTAGCTAAAGTGACATATGTCACTTTCGTTAGGCACTCTCACGCCAGACGTAGCGAGAGTTTTATACTCTCCGCGATAGTGCCTGGCTAAAGTGATATATGTCACTTTCGCTAGGCACTTTAGCCAAACTTGTACCGAACACTGTTTTGGCCATAACTACTTCATTTTAGCTCCGATTTTGCTCTGGAAAGAATCGTTGGACTCGTAATTAAATCATTCATCCAACAAAACTATAAAATCTAGGATCCAAGTCCAAAATCCTATCTCTTTTTTTTCCCTTAAAATACCGATTTCTGTATTAACTTGAAATGATACTTCTCGAAAATCGGGGTGTTACATAATCTTTTCTATATTTTTTAGGGAAAAATCTAAAAAAACCCAATGGACTTTAATGTTTGGAGTGATTAAGTCCTTAGACAATTTTTTGGAACAAATAAGTCCTTAGACAATTGAAAACACACTAAATAAATCCTTGTACTTTTGGAAACCTGTTAAATACATTCTTATTATTTAAAAATTGAACTTGTAACCTACATAACAGGTAAAACTACAAATTGGAAGAAAAAACAAAAAATATGTCACCTACTTTATCACCCTACAAATAAGAAAATTAAGAAAATTAACTAAAATAGTCAATCTCATCAACAAAATTAAAATTTTAAACACTTTTCAAAGTCTTTTCTTAAATAGTTGAAACATATTATTTTTTTTTTGCCTTAAAAACTGTTTTTGGCAAAAAAAAAATTAAAAAACATCTTTATAATTTGTTATTTAATTTACTTTATATTTTCTACTTTTTTATTTTCATTTTCACTTTTTATTATATTAACACATATAATCGTATATTAACTAAAATACAAAAAAAATTACGTTTTTTTTACAAATTACACCATTATAAATGTTTTGTTAATTCGTTTAAAATGAGCTTAATATTGATTTTTTTGGATTTAATCTCATATTATTAAATATCATAAATACGTACTAATTATATTTAAATATTTAATATTTACACTTTCTATCCTTTAAGGTTATTTATTTAATAATATAAGATTAATTTGTAATTATAAAGGGTAAATATTAAAAATAATTCGTACGTATTTATGATATTGAATAATACAAGATAAAGTTCAAAAATAATGTTAAGTTCATTTTGAACGTATTGATGAAACGACTATAACGGTGTAATTTGTAAAAAAACTAATTTTTTTGATATATTTTAGTTAATATTCGATTATGTATGTTAATAAAATAAAAATATAATTGAAAAAGTAATTGATATATAAAATAAATTAAATAACTAATTATAACTTTATAAAAATGCAAAGTGTAATTTTTTTCTAAAACTATAAGCAGAAAGTGATCTTTACACATAAAATTTTCTACGTGAGGATGTTTGTTATTTTTATTTTTTTTGGAAAAAGCAATCTTTACGTAGGAAAAAAAACATTATGTGCAAAATTTGGCAATTTTAGGAAAAAAAAACTTTGAAAAATGGTAAAAAAAAATGAATTTGGTTGATAAGATTGACTATTTTAGTTAATTTTTCCATTTTTAATTTGTAGGTGGATAAAGTAGGTGACTTTGTTTTTAATTTGTAGTTTTACCTGTTATATGGGTTGCAAGTTACATTTTTAAGTAATAAGAATGTATTCAACAGGTTATCAAAAGTCCAAGTATTTAGTTAACAGGTTTTGACATGTCCAATGACTTATTTGTTCCAAAAAATTGTCCAATGACTTAAACACTCGAAACACTAAAGTCCATTGGTTTTTTTTAGACTTTTCCCTATTTTTTATTATTAATATTTAATAAATTAAATAAATTAATCAAAATATAATAACTATATAAAAATAACATTTGAGAACAATAAAGTGAAATTTTAAAAAATATAAAATAAAATAAATAAAATTTAAAGAATGAATAAAATATAAAAAAAACGTATTTAATGTTTTAAAAATTAGATTTTATTTGAGTTTATATTGGTAAAACATAAGTCTATTCCACCTTGTTCTATGAGGTGGAGGTGGAACAAACATGTTCCACTTTGTTCCTGTCTGTTCCACCTAACAATACTGTCAAAATGAAACAGTGATCCTTGTTTTGTTCTTGTCCTGTTCAATATACCAAACGCACCATAAATGTTTTTGTGAAGTTGCTATCACATTTTAAGATATCTTACAAGAATTAAAACATTTTTTTGGTAATTAAGTTTCATATAATTTCAAATATTTAAGGTTTGTAATTTGATTATATAACATGTTGGGCATTTTTGTAATGTTTTCTTTAAGTAAATCAATAACAAATACAACAAGCAAAAATCATGAAATTCATAACAAAATTACAACATGGTACAATCCGTGTAAAATATAAAATACCACACATTCATTAACAAATACATAAAACCCTAATTCTGCATTATTTAAGGTTCATAATCAACACAGTTATCACCGTTCGATCAATTTTAGGTAGCAACCGCCACGGTGGTCGGAAAGCTGTGAAGAACCACCGTCTCCACCGTCAAACCAGGACCAAACCCAAACAAAACACCCCAATCCAGACCTTCACCGGTGGTGGTTGCACCAACCTCCGCCGACTTCTTCCTCATCTCATCAATAATAAACAACACACAAGCACTCGACATGTTTCCGTACTCACTGAGCACATGTCTAGTGGCTCTCATCTTCTCCTTTTTCAGACCCAGCTTTTGCTCCACCTGGTCCAGTATCGCCGGACCACCGGGGTGCGCGATCCAGAAGATAGAGTTCCAATCAGTTATACCCAACGGAGAAAACGCCTGTGTCAAAGCCTTCTCAATATTCTTCGAAATCAACCCGGGTACATCTTTAAGAAGATGAAACGTTAACCCAACCTCCCTCAAGTGTCCATCAATGGCGCCCTCGGAATCCGGTAAGATAGTCTGAGCAGCCGACACCATCTCGAACAACGGCCGTTCCGTCGTCAAGTCAGGGTCCGAACCCACGATGACCGCCGCAGCTCCGTCGCCGAACAAAGCCTGACCGACAAGGGAATCAAGGTGGGTGTCGTTAGGGCCACGAAACGTGACCGCGGTGATCTCGGAACAAACCACGAGGACACGAGCGCCTTTGTTGTTTTCCGCAAGGTCCTTCGCGAGACGGAGGACCGTGCCGCCGGCGAAACAGCCTTGTTGGTACATCATGAAGCGTTTGACGGAAGGGCGGAGGCCGAGGAGCTTGGTGATCTGGTAGTCGGCACCGGGCATGTCGACGCCGGAGGTGGTGCAAACGATGAGATGAGTGATTTTGGATTTTGGGTTGCCCCATTCTTTGATGGCTTTTGTGGCGGCTTCTTTGCCGAGTTTTGGGACTTCGACGACCACCACGTCTTGCCGGGCGTCGAGTGATGGAGCCATGTACTTGCACATGTTTGGGTTCTCTTTTAGAAACTCCTCTGTTATGTGCATGTATCGCTTTCTTATCATGGATTTGTCACCTGCAAATTTCATGCATGGAAATGTAAATAAAACCCTAATGTTCCGTTTAATTATTTTTCAATTGTAATAATGATAATGATAGTTGTGGAAATATCATACGAGAAATTAAACATTTTGTGAGAAGACGGGAATTGTGATATCATATGATTACACGACCTGTGGTTGTGTTTAATCATATATGATTATACGTCTATGTATTGTCAATGTAACATTTGTTTAATCATATATAATTAAGCGTGTGTATTATATATGATAACACATTTCTCGTCTTCTCGCAAAATGTTTAACTTCTCGTCTGAACAAATGATAGTTAACTAACTTTGACACAATTTTTTTTGATAAAAGAAACAATGCAATTTAATCGAAAGTAACACCTCAAAAACTGTTTCTTACATGGTATTCCACCCAAAATTATGCATTTCACTAATGACCCTAGAAGAAAATTTTCTACAAATCACACTCAGGATTCATATAAATTTATCTAACAAATATGAGTGTAAGATTAACCCTCAAGATTTGTAATTAGTTATCTCCTGAGAATTCTAACCACTTTATTAAACTTGGTACTGTGTATATATATTAATTATTTTTTAAAATTAGGAAATATGTATGTATGTAACAAGGTGCGTAGGAATTGAAAGAGTGAATACATACACATGCGTTTGAATTTCTCTTTGAGATCAACCATGTGTTCGCTGTTGGTGATCCGAAAATAGTAATCGGGGTATTCGGCTTGATAGATACAATTGGAAGGAGTTGCAGTGCCGATGGCAAGAATGGTGGCCGGACCTTGTGCCCGTTGTGCTTTTCGGATCTCCGCAATATCAATTGAAGATGCCATTGGTGGTTATAATTAAGAGTGCTGTTGGTCTTTCAAAGTATTAATCAAGAAAGCAGAACTTGAATTTGAAGTGATGAGTGTTGGATTATATATAGAGAGGGGAAGAGCGGTAGGTTTTAATTTGTAAACATCACATACATATTATTACAAACCTCAAATTTCAAAATATTGATTTGGTAGTGTTCGCGATGGTAATGGATGCCACGTTGTTTGTTGTTAGTAACGTCAAACAAATGTGTTTAATTAGGGAATGATTGCACGAACAAAGTGTAGCTTATTTCTTATAGAAAAAATCTCGTTTGCATGAATATAAGTTGGAATGTTAGATCGATTATTAAAATGTTACTTTGATTAGTGTTCAAATAAAATACTGCAATTTTTTTGTCAAGTTTTCTTTTTTAATCATAGCTCACGGTAATTAACAGCATCTCCAACAACTTTCTTATAATTTTTTTAAAATAGAAAACCAAAAGTGAAAATCTCTAAAATATATTACATTCAACTCCAACAGATTTGCTATTTTAGAGATTTTAAAACAACTTATATTATTATAATATTATCTAATTTATTATCCCAATACACTTTTTAAAAGAAAACTTAAAATAAAATGATAAAAGTTGAATCTCATTGGTGAGATTGAATAAAATAATCATTTCTCTCTTCTACCATCAAGTTTAAAGAATTCTCTAACTTAGAAAATTTTCAAATTTTTTCTATTATAGCAAACAAGATAGCAAAGCTGTTGGAGAGGTTTAGAGAAAAAAACACACATTTTTTTTTCCCTATTTTAGCAAAGTTGTTGGAGATGCTCTAATTGTTTCTATTATTATTATTATTAATTTTAATTAGTATTAATTATTTAGAACTATTATTAATTATTATTGTTTTAAAAATGTTTTTTTAACTCACGTAAAAATTAAAATTATATTTCTTGTATTTCATAAATAATAAAACTTTGATATTAATGATTGTTTATTTGAATGATCATTAATTAATTAGGATATGTAGGACTGACAAACTTTGTTTTTATTTGTATTATATATAATAATTTTTAAAAATCGTCGATCAATGTAAATTATTCAAAATTTTCGTATTTAATTACACCAATCTAAATAAGTAGTATAATACTTCCTCCGTCCCAAAATAAATGTCTACATTTCTATTTATGTTTGTCCCAAAATAAGTGTCCACTTTCAAAAAGTAGATAGCTAAATTCTCACATTTACCCTTAATTAATGCACAAATACATAAGAGTTGTGAAGAAAAAGAAACATTAAATAAGGGTAAATATGTCATTTGATACCAAAAAGGGGTAATAATTATGCATGTCTAAAATTGTGTGTCAAGTTAATTGTGGACACTTATTTTGGGACGGAGGGAGTAAGGTTTATTGGCGGGGACCCATGGCCCCATGGTCCACTTTTGTGGACCCTACAAGCCACCCCTCTACAAGCTTACATCGGAAAAGACATCCTGTCTCCTCCCGGATTCGAACCCTAGTACGGAAACCCCAGGTAGAAGCGTTTACGGAAGAGAGGTAGTCACTAGGCCAAAAACCTAGTGGTTCTAAATAAGTAGTATACATGTGTGTGTATATATAAATCTATATATATGAGGTTCAAATAAGAAAATTAAACATCGTAAGCATGGAGAAGGTTAAATTATGTGAATCATTGAAAAAATCAATTTAAAGATGAACATATTAATCCATATGAATAATCTGTAACGTCGGTTTACATAGACATCTAGAAGTAGATTTTGTAGATTTTTTTCAATGGATTAACATATGAACCTTCATTTCTTACCTTCTCAGTTCTCAGGATATTTAACTTTCTTATTTGAATCAAATTATATATATATATATATATATATATATATATATTATTGATAAAATTATTTTTTTAATCAACAGTTTATATTATTTAATTTGTTCTTTGAAATCAATTTTGTATTAATTAACATATTATAATATTAGTTGTTTCTTTTATTTATATTATAAAATGTTAAATTTGAATAATTTTTTGACATCTTTTTTGATCATTCACTACAAAAAATTTTGGGTTTATAGGACCCCACCCAATTCTAAGTGTCGTAATAGACTGCTTTTTACGACTTAATTTATGGGACCAAAAAATAAAATGTCCTATTCAAAGATATTGTAATAAGTTTATAGGACGCTTTGGATCGTCGTAACAAACTTTTTATGACACTACAAAGTGTTGTATTAGCTTTTTATAAGCCATTTTTTGGAAAATGACCTATAAACTCATCTTTTTATATGATACTTGTTTTATAAGACCATTTTTCAAATAGCTAATAACGACCTGTTTTTATAACAACGTCCAAAAAAAAGTTTTTACGACGCCCAAAAGCATCTTATAAACTTATTACATCGCAACGTTTTATTTTTGATCCCATAAATTAAGTCTTATAAAGCAGTCTATTAAGATGTTTATAATATGTATAAACTCAATTTTATTGTAGTAATTTTACATTTTTCAACTAGTTTATTAGAAATTTAGAAACTTATTAGCTAGTTTTGTTACACATAACCTTTGGTAGAAGGCCAAGTTGGACAAATAGGAGTGACGATTTGACTTTGATTTGGTCAATATTGTAAGATATGATTATGGTATCAAGTTATTATGTTGATATTATACAATAAAATAGAATAAATTATGTTTTTCGTTTCTATTTAAAGATTGTGATGCACATCCTACATGTGGTTTCAAAATTGTAGTTTTTATTGTTATGGTTTGTAATTTACGTCTGTTTTCGTTCTTTTTCATTTGATTTATAGGATGGAATGGATTTAAAGAGATTTGGAATTGAATTCCAATCCAATTCCAATGCTACTGGTTGTTATTTCATGGGATTTCGTAGGATTGTATATAATAAGGTTTTAAAATATTTTTAAAGCATTTGTTTTTTAATAATTAATTAATAAAAGAATAAATTTTATAATTATTTATAATTTATTTTTAAAATTTATTTATAAAAAATGGAATTCAATTCCATTTCAAATCCTATAAACCAAACACACCAAGAACACCAAAGATTTTAAATCCTTCCAATTCCAAATTCTTCCACGAAATCCAAATCTCTCGAAAGCATTCCACCGAAGCAATCGTGCCCGTATTTTAAAGTATAAGGAACTAAAACAACAACAAATTGTAATTAACATGGATGAAAATAACAATAAAATTAAAATCCTAAGGAAGAGAACGACAATAAATTACATATGTATGGACAAATCATATAATTTAAAAAACACAAGAATAAAAATAACAATTTTCAATAAACCAAAGAGAGAAAAATGCAATTTGCTCAACATAAATTAATTTAGTAAAGTTAATTTGTAAACATGAAGATGAGAGAGAGAGAGAGAGAGAGATGCTAGCGTTAGTAAATTTGGTTTGTTTGATGCCATTGTATACATTTGTGATTACTTTACTAGGGGAACGTTTAAATGAAAATCATTTTAATTTTAAAAATCGTGGAAACCTTCGATTTCATTGGTTAAGTTAATGAAATTGTTTTATAAAATTGTTTAGTTTGATGAAATTGTTTCATATAATTATTTTATTGATGAAATCGTTGCATATATTTGTGTTTTTTGTGTAAAAATGAAAAAGTTTCATCAGACTGCGAAAATACATGAAACAATTTAATCAGAATGAGAAAAATAAATGAAACTACATAAAAAACATAAATATATGAAACGATTTCATTAACAAAAGAATTATATGAAATAACTTGATCATATTAAATAACTTTATGAAATAATTTCATTAATTTAACCAATGAAATTGACGGTTTCCAAAGTTTCCAATCTAATATGGTTTCCAATTGAACTCACCTCTACTTTACTATTCACACATCTCTAGTGATTCATTCCGAGTATGGATTTCAAATTTCGATGACTTGCACAAAACTGATCATTCTATAATTACAAAATTTCCTTGTATACATATTCACAATGTATATAAAATACTTCTGGAATCTTATTTACCAAATTGGATAATATTTATTTATTTGTAACAATATTCAATATATATAATAAAAATAAACATATTAAATTTCAAAATGATTAGCAAGACGAAGTTTTTTGAATGTATACATCCTCATCATCATATATAGAGATGTTAACGAATCATGCCAAGTAGCATATTGTTTAGACTTGACTTGAGAAACTAATGTTATATGAACATGTTTGTCTCAAGTATATCCCGTTAAATACTCTTCAACACCCTAGTTTTATACATATGCTTACGGAGTGGATACCAAGTCTTAATTTACGATTTATATATATATATATATATATATTTTGAATTTTAATAGGACCTAAAAGTTTATTATTCTCGTATGGTTTCAGGCTTGTTTTGTAATTAACGAAAAAGTATTGTATTGCGTTGTAGTTTAGAAATGAAATGAAATGAAATTGAGAACAGATGTGGGCCGTGGAAATAATGGATGGGAATGGGTGTGGGTACGTAGGGAAATAACAAAAAAGGTGACAAATGGACTGAGAAAAAAGTAGGTAAGAATTGTGGGCACCAGACGTCCAACGTTTTATTTTAGTTTTTTTCCTTTTCTGTATCCGCCAGAACTGTTTACGTCACTATTACAAGTATCAATATTGGTCGACTTATATAAAATTTTATCCGCGTTTGGTTCACAGAATAAAATTTTATGGAAATGGAATCTATTGAAGGAAATTGACTTTAAAGAAACTGGAATGGAATTTGACCATGCATTTGGTCAGTAGGAATTCAATTCCTACACTTAATCCAATGAATGATGAATTATGTAAAATTGTGGAATTCAATGAAATTTGAACGATTTCTTTCATTTCATTCCTCGAACCAAACATAGGCTTGGAATTTGGTCAATGGAATTGGTTATTCCAATTCCTTCAAATTCTTTCAAATTTCATGAACCAAACAACCATTTAGAGACTGTTTATTGAACGCTTATCGGATAAGTTATATGTTTATCTGTTAAGAGAGAACACTCATGCTTACCTTATCTTGTAACATTCTCGTCCATCAAAATGAATTGTTGGTAAGCGTTTTTACCCTGTAAAACCCTCATTTACCAGGTAAGACTTTTGGTCTTTATTATGCTTCTTACTAAGTAAGATTATTGGTCTTTGTCATGCTCATCGGTAAGACAAATGATATCGGTAAATGTTTACCCATTAAATGTTTAGTAAACGAGCCATTTTGTCATATCAATTTTTTTTTACAAAAACTTGTCTTCAAAAATCTCCTCCACTTGAAAGTTTTTTTTTAAACAGTTAACATTTATCTTTATATATTTAAATTGTTATAAAGCCTTATCTTCTTAAGAACAATCATAATTTATATAGATCCATCATAAATACATCATGTTGACATCAATTACTTGTGTTCAACTTTTGTGAATTTGAATCTGCGTTCTTCATAAAATACTGCTAGTTATGTATCCACGTGTGATGCGACGTAAAACATCTCGAATTTAAAGTCGAGAATTCGAATTAATAATCACACGCGTTTTATGTTTAATTTTATTCTCCATCACATGATGCTACCTTTATGGTTTTATGTGTTTTAAATTCGCATATCATATGTATAAAATTAAAGGTCAATATGGTCAAATGGTCAAAAAATTTAGTAAAATATTCGCTTGATAGTGGGTCTTCAAACCCGTAGCATTTGTTGTTCTAGAAGACCAACCTATATACATCAGTGGTTTGTATTTTTTGTAACGTGTTAATAATTTAAAATCCAAAATTTATGTTTAACAAACTCAAAAGACAAATCATATGTAAGAAAAATGGTAAGAATACCAATAAACTATGTGTGCTATGATGAAAATATTAACACAATTTCAAAAAGAAAGACGGATAGAAACAACATTCCACTATTGGTTTCCAAGACTATGATATCTCATTAATACAAGAACTATGCATAAAAATAAGCTTAAAAATGTGTTTAACATATCGAAAAGATCTAGATTCTCAATCTGCTTAACTTGCATTAATGTATTTGGATTAGAAAGAACATTCCACTACTAGTAGGAACCTCGTAGATATATGCTTTGCAAACTCTAGGTACTTTGTGAGCTGGAGAGCCAACAAGCATCTTGGACCATTTTTCTTCGATCTATATTTTGGGAAGATTGAGAGACGGAATTGTCGTCGAATGTTGTAGTCGAAGAAGAATAAACCTTCACTAGTATAGGAGTGTTTTCGGGACGTGGGATATGGTTGACTCAAGGGAGTTGTCTTGGGGACGTGGGTTGAAAGAGATGTTCCAGCAGTTTGAGCAGTGGCGGATCCAGAAAAAATAATTGATGGGGGTCCATATAAAAAAAATTGACCAAAAGATACAATTTGGTTCGGATTATAGTCGGTAATTCTTTTCCTATCAGCCGGATCCCAAGGAAGATCACTTAAATCAATTTCGTAAGGCAAGGAGCAGAACTCGATTCAAGTGTTATGCTTTCCTTATAAAAAATCTTTCCATTTTTCTAACAATAACAATAGCAAGATTAACATTCAAAATTAATGTTTTGTTTATCAAATATAAATAGCAATTAGCAATTAGCAATAACAATATCAAATATAAGTATATAATTTCTTAGTTTGAACATTAAAAAACAAATTTGCAAATTGCAAATACCAAATAGGCAAATACTGAAATACAGTAACAAATTAAGAATTAACAATTAACAAACATACCAAATAGGCAAATACTCAAATACCAAAAACCAAAAACCAAAATAATACCATATACATTATACCAAATTGCAAATACCAAATACTAAAAAATTATTTACCAACAATTCAACAAAGTTACTAAAATCAAGAGTATAAACAAAAAAATTAGGTTTTTTAAATTTTACCCAAATCTGCAGACTGCAGTGAGGGAGGCCGGCGACAGGGAGGGAGACGAATTCAGGCGCCGGCGACAGGGACTCAGGGAGGGAGACGAAGTCGATTTTCAGTCGATGGGTTTTCTGTTTTCAGTCGATTCTGCAGTGAGGGAGGCCGGTGGGTTTTCTGTTTTCAGTCGATTTTCGGCGGAGGAAAGGAAAGGAGCGATAGGCGACAGCGAGATTGAGAGACTGACTTCGATTTTTGTTTTCAGTGTCGTCGATTGAGAGGTCGAGGGAGACAGGGAGTATAAGGGGCCTTAGATATAATTTGTTGGGGGCCAGGTGCTTTATCCACATAAAATCAAAGTAATTTTTTTTGGCTATCAAATGATAGGTTGGTTGGGGGCCGAGGACCCCTACCAGCTACACGTGCGTCCGCCCCTGAGTTTGAGTAGGGGGTGGCCGATGAAGCAGATAGAAAAGAGGGATGCGGTTAGTTAATGTAAAATCACATATGATTTTGTACATGATTTGTTGTTTTCTTATTTTCTTAAATAGTTAGCGTTCTCATTTAAACCTTCTACTTTCTATCTCTCTCTCTCTCTCTCTCTCTATATATATATATATATATATATATAATAGAGTAAACTACAATTTGTGGATCTGTGGGTCGCCGGAGATGGTGACCGGAGCATGTGAGGTCGTCGGAGATGGTTCCTGCAGTGGGTGGTACGATGTGTCTTGGTCTTGGTCCCTATATATATATATATATATATATATATACACACACACACACATACAGAGAGAGAGAGAGAGGTGGGTTCAAATGATAACAACATATATTTAAGAAAACACGAAAACAACCGAGTACATACAAAATCATATATGATTCACGCGACTATGCGCGCGACCTGTGAGTCGCGGTTGACATTGCCCGCATCCGAATTTTTCGGGTAGTGCAAAATGACATATGATTTTGTACTCGATCTGTTGTTTTCGTGTTTTTTCTTAAATAGTTAGCATTCTCATTTGAACATTTCTCTCTCTCTCTCTCTCTCTCTCTCTCTCTCTCTATATATATATATATATATATATATATATATATAAATATATATATATATATATACAGGCAGGGGTTCAAACGAGAACACCCCTGTTTTACGAAAATGCGAAAACACTTTTAGGTCTCAAAATCATTTAATACCATTAAAAAAAATTACAATAAATGAAAAAGATATTAGAATTTATCAACAATTTTATGTTATTTTAAATTTGTCCTTATTTTTTTAATGTTGTTATTTGTAGTATATATACATATATATATATATATATATCATGTTAGAGAACAAGATAAATGAATTAGCAGTTATATAATTCACATTAAATGTATTGTCGTTACATTGGTCTAATAATATACGTATATAAAGAAAGGGTACCATATTAAGCCGATTTTTGTAATTAATGGCAGTTATTAATTTGGTTCTTCGATGGAGAGAACCGTTTTTAGAATTCTAGGTTATATATAACCTTTTGGCGCCAGTTTTGTTCATTCTAAATACATAACACAAAAACTTCTATTGATACCACATCCATCATGGGATAGACATACTGAAGTGGATCTGATTAAGAATGGAACAAGAACAAAACAACACAGGGAATCCATCTTCATCTGCTACACAAGGTACACCAAAGCTCTCTATTGGAGTAAGATACTTAAACAAATATCCAACAATTGGTATCAGAGCCATTAACCCAACGAATTGAATTAAGTAACATCAATTAATCGATTGATTTATGAAGAAGTCAATTCAATTGCTTCATGAATTGCTGCAAATGAAGTTATTTCAAAATCGCAGAAGAATCGAAACCAATTGACTTCATATACAGAAGAATCGATTGTATAAGAAATCGATTTCTGTATTGACTTATCAGAATCGGCTTCTGTCCTATTCAACCAAAATCGATTGACTTCATATGCGGAGTAATCGACTGTATATATCAAATAAAATTTTCTGTATCAATTTAGCCAAATCAAAATTGAAATTCTTAGATGATCCACATATCACCACAGTGAATCTGGATTTATATGATTCAAGTACCATTATAATGGTCAAGAATCATGTATAGAAGTTTCAAAATTACAGTGTCTGATTTCTTCATATGCTGCAATAGCAGTTTTGATCAAACAGACACTTGCCCATGACAGAATCTCAAATTTGATATGCTTTCATAAAAGGTAATCGAATTTGAAATTCATGTTTCCATTTAGAGATAAAATCTGTTGAATTCTTGATGAATAAAAAGAATCCATTACCACACTGCATAGATTGACAAGAGCAAATCTATCCCATAAATCCAGGATCATCAAGCAAGCCTGATCAGCAACAATTCCTGACACATACAACACAATATCCTATGAGTGTGGTCAATTTTGCACCATTAAATGGTGTGAATTACAAGAAATGGAAAGAAGATATCGAACTTATGTTGGGCATTCTAGACTAAGATCACGTTCTCAAAGAAGATCCACCACTAGAACGTGCTGATACAGCAACCAAAGAGGTTAAGTTTAAGCACCAAGAATGGCACAAACATAATAGAATAACATTAATATACATAAAAAAAATGCATGACTGATGCTGGTAAAAAGGGATACCCGAATCTGATCTTGCTAAAGTGTATTTTGCCTCAATTGCTGATAAGTATAAGGTATCAGATAAGGCAGAAACTGGATACCTTATGAACAAACTGATCAGAATGAGTTTTAATGGACAAGGGAGTATAAGGGAATATATTTTGCAAGGAATTGGCACTTCTTGCAAACTTAAGGAAATGAAAGTTGAAATTGATGATTCATTCCTTGTACACCTTCTGTTAAATTCATTACCCGATCAATATAGTCACTTGAGGAGCCTTTATAACACACAGAAGGAAAGATGGACTTTAGATGAATTAATCACTATTTGTGTCCAGGAATGAATCAAATAGAGATTAATCACTTTAGATGATTCATTCCTTGTACGCCTTTATATCACTATTTGATTCATTCCTGGACACAAATAGTGATTAATTCATCTAAAGTCCATCTTTCCTTCTGTGTGTTATAAAGGTTCCTCAAGTGACTATATTGATCAGGTAATGAATTTAACAGAAGGTTTACAAGGAATGAATCATCAATTTCATCTTTCATTTCCTTATGTTTGCAAGAAGTGTCAATTGCTTGCAAAATATATTCCCTTATACTTCCTTGTCCATTAAAACTCATTCTGATCAGTTTGTTCATAAGGTATCCATTTTCTGCCTTATCTGATACCTTATACTTATCAGCAATTGAGGCAAAATACACTTTAGCAAGATCAGATTCGGGTATTCCCCCTTTGACAGCATCAGTCATGCATTTTTTTATGTATATTAATGTTATTCTATTATGTTTGTGCCATTCTTGGTGCTTAAACTTAACCTCTTTGGTTGTTGTATCAGCAGGTTCTAATGGTGGATCTTCTTTGAGAACGTGATCGTAGTCTAGAATGCCCAACATAAGTTCGATATCTTCTTTCCATTTCTTGTAATTCACACCATTTAATGGTGCAAAATTGACCACACTCATAGGATATTGTGTTGTATGTGTCAGGAATTGTTGCTGATCAGGCTTGCTTGATGATCCTGGATTTATGGGATAGATTTGCTCTTTTCAATCTATGCAGTGTGGTAATGGATTCTATTTATTCATCAAAAATTCAACAGGTTTTATCTCTAAATGGAAACATGAATTTCAAATTCGATTACCTTTTATGAAAGCATATCAAATTTGAGATTCTGTCATGGGCAAGTGTCTGTTTGATCAAAACTGCTATTGCAGCATATGAAGAAATCAGACAATGTAATTTTGAAACTTCTATACATGATTCTTGACCATTATAGTGGTACTTAAATCATATAAATCCAGATTCACTGTGGTGATATGTGGATCATCTAAGAATTTCAATTTTGATTTGGCTAAATTGATACAGAAAATTTTATTTGATATATACAGTCGATTACTCCGCATATGAAGTCAATTGATTTCGATTCTTCTGCGATTTTGAAATAACTTCATATGCAACAATTCATGAAGCAATTGAATTGACTTCTTCATAAATCAATCGATTAATTGATGTTACTTAATTCAATTCGTTGGGTTAAATGGCTCTGATACATTGTTTGATATTTGTTTCTATATATATATAAAATTAACACACAAATTGAATTAAGTATCTTACTCCAACAGAGAGTTTAGGCGTACCTTGTGTAGCAGATGAAGATGGATTCCCTGTGTTGTTTTGTTCTTGTTCCATTCTTAATCAGATCCACTTCAGTATGTCTATCCCATGATGGATGTGGTATCAATAGAAGTTTTTTGTGTTATGTATTTAGAATGAACAAAACTGGCGCCAAAAGGTTATATATAACCTATAATTCTAAAAACGGTTCTCTCCATCAAAGAACCAAATTAATAACTGCCATTAATTACAAAAATCGGCTTAATATGGTACCCTTTCTTTATATACGTATATTATTAGACCAATGTAACGACAATACATTTAATGTGAATTATATAACTGCTAATTCATTTATCTTGTCCTCTAACGTGAGATATATACACACACACACACACACACACACACATATATATATATATATATATATATACTACAATCTCCCACTGAACAAGATAATCTAAAACAACAGTTATTCTGAATTGTGCACTTCATTCACTTTACCACATTGATTTTTGAGTTTCTTCATGATCGAAATCAATCATCAGATTATGGAAGTTTTCTGTGCAATAAGATTGTACAGGCTTACATGATCACAATGATGAATTTCCAATCAAACACTGACTTCAATTGGTACCTGATTTTAATTGATCAATACTATGATTGACAATTTTGATCTTGTTAGATCCTCAAACACTCAACATTCTAATCTATTAGATAAATCTACTTGAATTTGAATAAGAATGCTCTTATATATTCATGTGAATGTCCTAATTTGTACAAGTCTTAATTTCACACAATTGCAAGAGCTCCCATATTACTTATACACGCATAGTTATATATATATAAAAAATATGTTCATATTACAAGGAGATATAAAATATGATGTTGCAACTTATCAGTTCTTCAAAAATCAACAGATCTCGTTATTCCCATATCCTTGACATGTTTCTTAAAGCATTCGACAGGGAGTGCCTTTGTAAAAGGATCTGCTAGCTCCTCCTTTGTACCTATCTTCAAGACTTCTATTTCCTTGTCTCTGACATATTCTCTTACTGCAAAGTATTTAACATCTATATTTCTGGAACCACTGCTTCTCTTGTTATTCTTGGTGAAAAACACAGTACAATATAAGTGGTCTGTCTATTGAATCCACTATTTTTAGTCCAACAATAAAGTTCTTAAGCCAAATGGCATGAGATGTTGCATCATAAATTGCTATGTATTCTGCTTGAAAAGTGGAAGTAGCAGTTAAGTTAAGGACTGCTTGTTTGCTTTCCATGATATAACACCTCCTGCCAACATAAAGATGTAACCAGACGTAGACTTAAGATCATCATGATCTTGTTTGTAAGAGGCATCAGTATAGCATTCTACTCTTAATTCTTGATCATCAATTTTTCTATAAGATAACATATAATCTGTTTTCCCTTTTAGGTATCTTAGTACCTTTTTTCCTACAATCCAATGTGCATGACCAGCATTGGATTGAAATCTAGATAAGATATTTATTGCAAAAGCTATATCAGGTCTGGTACACACTTGTGCATACATTAAACTCCCTACCAATCTTGCGTATGGAATTTTATCCATTTCTTTCTTTTCCAATGTGTTATTAGGACACTGTCCCTTATGTAATTTGTCCCCTTTTGACATTGGTGCTTCACCACTTTTGCAATTTTCCATTCCAAACCTTTTCAATACCTTCTCAATATAACCCATTTGAGATAATCCCAAGGTTCCAATTCTTCTATTTCTTATGATCTCAATTCCCAATACATAATGTGCTTCTCCCATGTCCTTCATATCAAAGCTTTTCATAAGAAAAGCTTTTGTGGTTTGTAGAAGATTCTTACTATTAGTGGCTAGTAAGATGTCATCTACATATAATATGAGAAATATAAAATTGCTCCTATTGGTCTTTGAGTATATGCATTCATCTAATTTGTTTTCCTCAAAACCAAAATTATTCATAACAGCATCAAATTTCTTATACCACTGCCTTGATGCTTGTTTCAAACCATAAATGGATTTATTCAACTTACAAACCTGGTTATTGTTATTAAGTCAGATTTTATAGTAATCATTGTATTTATAGGCTTGGTCTAATACTGTATTTAGAGTGCTTTTATATCTGGTTTTAGCCAAGGGTATTTAAGTCCCTTGTGGCTTTGTTGTTTGTAAGAATCTCACGCATATCTTGAATACTTAGAACTTCTGCACTTCAAACTCTCTCTCTACTTTCTCTCACTAGATTTAGAACGATCTTGCATTATCAATTGGTATCAGAGCCTAATCTGAATCTGAGAGAATTGAGAGAATCGTTTTTCAATCTGTTTTTGTAAACAATTTAGAAAATTTGATCGATTTTCTTGATAAAATCTCATTTTCTGATTTTTTTTTCAAAAATTTTTGGTGAATTTTGATCGAATTGTCTTGTTTTCTGGTTTGTTGGATTCGATTTTATAAGAAGAACATATTTGATTCACATATTTGGTTCTGGTTAATTGAAAATCCTTCTGGTTGAGTCATATGGATTTCTTCTTCTAAATATCCATTTAAGAATGTTGTCTTTACATCCATTTGGTGTAATTCCAGATCAAAGTGTGCTACAAGGGCCATTAAAACTCTAAATGCATCTTTAGTTGAAACAGGTGAAAAAGTTTCATTATAATTGATGCCTTCCTTTTGATTGTAACCCTTAACCACTAATCTGGCCTTGTATCTCTCAAACTTTCCATTTGCATCCCTTTTGGTCTTAAACACCAACTTGCATCCTATGGGCTTTATAGAGTTTGATTTATCAATTAGGTCCCATACTTTATTGTTTGACATACTTGTCAATTCATCTTCCATGACCTTTAGCCATTTATCTTTATTTGATGATTCCATAACTTCTTTAAAACTGGTTGGATCATCATCTTCTCCCAAATCAAACTCTATTTCAGTCAAGTATACATGGTAATCATCTGATATTGTTGATCTTCTTTCTCTTGTAGATCTTCTTAATGGTTCTGTGTTATGTATTGGTTCAGGCAGTTGTTATCCCACATGTTCAAGTACTTGATCTTGTGGAGATTCCAAAGATGAATTGTTGGCAGTTTGATCTATCTCTTCAACTACATTGCTGCTTAAAATAGGTATGGGTTGCAATGTTGTATTTCCATCTTCAGAAATTAAGGGTGGATCATTTTCATGATATGTCATCTAGTCATCTAAATTATGTGGAATTTGACATGAATTTGCCATATCATCATCTTCATAAAATATTTCGTCATAGAATACTGCCTTATTTGTCTCAAAGATCCTTTGTCCTCTTCCTGGATTATAGAACTTAAAACCTTTTGATTTTTCAGAGTATCCAATAAAGAAGGCTGATAGTGACCTTGAATCTAGTTTGCTCAATTTTTCAACATGGTATTCTCGGGTCTCTGCCTTACATCCCCATACATGAAAATGGTTTAGACTAGGTTTATAGCCATTCCAGAGTTCAAATGGTGTACCTTTTATTGCTTTGGTTGGTGTTCTGTTGCATATGTAGTTTGCAGTCTTTAATGCTTCTCCCCAAAAGAATTTTGGTAGGCTTGATCTTGCAAACATGCTTCTAACCATGTCCATCAATGTCCTGTTCTTTCTTTCTGTTACACCATTCTGCGTAGGAGTATAAGGAGTTGTGTACTCGGCTTTGATTCCAACCTGTTCTAAATATATAGCAAATGGTCCTTTTGTTGTCCCTTTTCAGATAATTTACCAAAATATTCTCCTCCTCTATCTGATCTAACCACTTTGATAACCTTTTCAGATTGCCTTTCAACCTCTGTTTTAAATTGTATAAAGCAATCTAAGACTTGTGATTTTTCTGACATGAGAAATATATAGCAAAATCTCGAAAAATCATCTATAAAGCTAGCAAAGTACCGGTTACCACATATTGACTCAATTGGAAAAGGTCCACATATGTCAGTGTGTATTAATTCAAGAATACATTGACTTCTTTTGGAATGAAAATTTCTGGAATTGGTCATTTTTCCCTTAAGACAGTCTACACATGTTTCAAAATCATTGAAGTCCAATTATGGAAGAATTTTCTGTCTTATTAAGTCTTGCATTCTTGATTTAGATATGTGTCCCAATCTTTTGTGCCATAAAAATGATAATACATTAAGTTTGTGTCTTTTCTTAGCTCCTGTTAATTTATTTATTGAGCATATATACCTTTTGAGATCCTTATTGATGGTTTCATTTACACACTTTAGATGCCAATATCCGTCAATTAAATATGCATTCCCAAAACAGACATCATCCGAATAAAATAACATACAATCTTTATTATCATAGAAGGAAACGTTGTTTTCAGTGACAATTTGAGAACCTGACATCAGTGTCTCTTTATTTTAGGTATATAATATACATTCTTAAGAGTTAAGACATAATTGTTCTTAAATAGTAATCTACATTCACCAATAGCTTCAACCTTCAAGGCTTGTCTATCTGCTGTGCATATCCTTGATTCATTCAATCTTGGAACTGTTGTCTTTGACAATCCCTGTATTGAATTGACAATGTGTATTGGTGAGGCTGTATCAAACCACCATGAATTGTCACTGTTATAAATAGTGGTTTCTAAAGAAAAGAAATGTTTAGCATTACCTTTCTTGTTCAACCATTCCTTAAAGCCTTCACAATCCTTCTTGAAATTTCCCGTTTTCTTACAGAAGAAGCATTTCAGTTCCCTTTTATTCTTGAAGGATTTTCCTTTGTTTTTGTTATTCTTAGTAAAGGGTGCAGAGGAAATTCCCTTATGAAAGTTGGAAGGTTTCTTGGTTTTATTTTTGAACTTTGACATGTAATTGATAGCTATTGCCTTTCCTTTACTTTTGATTTCGAATTCCTCCTAGACACAAATAGTGATTAATTCATCTAAAGTCCAACTTTCATTCTATGTGTTATAAAGGCTCCTCAAGTGACTATATTGATCAGGTAATGAATTTAACAGAAGGTGTACAAGAAATGAATCATCAATTTCAACTTTCATTTCCTTAAGTTTGCAAGAAGTGTCAATTCCTTGCAAAATATATTCCCTTATACTCCCTTGCCCATTAAAACTCACTCTGATCAGTTTCTTCATAAGGTATCCAGTTTCTGCCTTATCTGATACCTTATACTTATCAACATTTGAGGCAAATACACTTTAGCAAGATCAGATTCGGGTATTCCCCCTTTGACAACATCAGTCATGCATTTTTTTATGTATATTAATGCTATTCTATTATGTTTGTGTCATTCTTGGTGCTTAAACTTAACCTCTTTGGTTGCTGTATCAGCAGGTTCTGGTGGTGGATCTTCTTTAAGAACGTGATCGTAGTCTAGAATGCCCAACATAAGTTCGATATCTTCTTTCCATTTCTTGTAATTCACACCATTTAATGGTGCAAAATTGACCACACTCATAGGATATTGTGTTGTATGTGTCAGGAATTGTTGCTGATCAGGCTTGCTTGATGATCCTGGATTTATGGGATAGATTTGCTCTTGTCAATCTATGCAGTGTGGTAATGGATTCTGTTTATTCATCAAGAATTCAACAGGTTTTATTTCTAAATGGAAACATGAATTTCAAATTCGATTACCTTTTATGAAAGCATATCAAATTTGAGATTCTGTTATGGGCAAGTGTTTGTTTGATCAAAACTGCTATTGTAGCATATGAAGAAATCAGACACTGTAATTTTGAAACTTCTATACATGATTCTTGACCATTATAATGGTACTTGAATCATATAAATCCAGATTCACTGTGGTGATATGTGGATCATCTAAGAATTTCAATTTTGATTTGGCTAAATTGATACAGAAAAATTTTATTTGATATATACAGTCGATTACTACGCATATGAAGTCAATCGATTTTGGTTTAATCAGAACATAAATCGATTCTGGTTGAATAGGACAAAAGCCAATTCTGATAAGTCAATACAGAAATCGATTTCTTATACAATCGATTCTTCTGTATATGAAGTCAATTGATTTCGATTCTTCTGCGATTTTGAAATAACTTCATATGCAACAATTCATGAAGCAATTGAATTGACTTCTTCATAAATCAATCGATTAATTGATGTTACTTAATTCAATTCGTTGGGTTAAATGGCTCTGACACCAATTGTTGGATAATTGTTTCTCTCTCTCTATATATAAACAATTATCCAACAATTATTATCATCAAATATTTTTTATGTCGATGTGTTTGTTGTCGAAAATGATGTGATAATAATGTGATATTGATAAATCAAAGACTTCTTATGATGTGATAACTTTGTGGTAATGATTTGATTTGCTATGATATAATGTGATAATGCTTTCATAAATCAAATACTTCATATGATGTTATTTTGCGATGATATTGATGTGATTTTGTTGTGATAATGATGTAATAATGTTGTGATAATCGAACACAGAGGTTATCAAGAGTTAGCTTGGGAACATGCCATGCCCTTAGCCTCTAGTGAGGATAACATCTACAATCATCGTTCTCTTGGTTTATTATGTGACTTTGTTGTAATAATGATGTGATAATGTTGTGATTGGTGAATATATTAATAGTACGTGATTTTAGGGATAATGAATTCACTAATATTATAGATAAATACGAAATCACATTATTATTTTTAATTATTTACTTTTTTCTTTAAATTATAATTATGGGTTAAATAATTTGAAGGCTCAAAAATATTCTCGCATTTTCGTAAAATAGGGATGTTCTCGTTTAAACCTCTCCATATATCTATATATATATATATATATATATATATATAGATATATGGAGAGAGAGAGAGAGAGAGAGGAGGGATCATGCGAGGAGAGGAGCAAAATAAGAAAACAAAGGGAGTAATCTCAACCACACATCTTCGGTTACGGTGGACGCGATCACGGAGGATTGACGCAATTCATGGGAGGGTTGAGATTATTAAAGAGGGGGGACCGGTCAAAGCCGCCACTATTGACCGGATGAGTGGCTGAGATTCATCCTCGCATTCTCTTAAATAGTTATTATTCTCGTTTGATCCTCTCTCTCTCTCTCTCTCTCTCTCTCTCTCTCTATATATATATATATATATATATATATATATATATATATATATATATATATGGCGTTGGAGAGAAGGGAGAAAACAAAGAGGAAAGTGGGTCTTGGATTTGGGAATACAATGAAAACGGCAGTGGCATATACACAGATAAATCAATACGTGATTTTTTTTTGGTTACCGGTGCTATCTTGCGTATATACACAGTTGTATAACAATTTTTAGGGTTTGGGTGTAAGTGGTATCACAATGGATATCACGGTGATATCATAGGAAGTATCACATTACATCTTATATGTATTTTGGGTATCACGCTCATGATCGTTCATTCGTTTGGATGCGTATTTTTTTTTAACTGTGTCGATGTTTTTAGGTATCACATTGTGTATCTTGTGTTTACTTGTTGTTCGTCGGAATAAGGTTCACAATTAAGGGGGCATTTTAAAACATTTGTATAATTAAATCACTTATTCAATCCTTTTTCAAAAAAAAAGTACCTACTTTCTTTTTTAAATAAAAATATAAAGATTAGATTAACCACTTTCTTTTGAATTAAATTATCTAAAATATAATTAATATTTTATTTAAATAAATTATACTAAAAAAACAAGAATTTCATTATACTTAATTTAACATCCATGATATATTTGCCTATATATATATATATAGCAAATGAACGTGTGAGAAGTTGAGGTTAACGTGAGAAGTTTGAGAAGTTGATCTGAATCGTTGATCACTTTTAATCAAATGTCCTCCCATGAATTGCGGCTTAGAAGAGAATTGATCCGATGCATCGTGGCACATCTTATCTCGGTGCATCTCATCATAATGTGCATCAATTTCTCATCCAAAGGTTGATAACCACTTTTCGCGTTAACCTCAACTTCTCATCGGAACCCAACCCAACCCTATATATATATATATATATATATATATATATATATATATATATATATAAAGTTAAACATATGGATCTTAAACTAATTTAGAATCTCGATTATAAGTTGTAAAATGATTCATATACATGTTATAGTTATGATTCACATGTGAATCTATGTTATGATTCACATGTGAATCTATGTTAGGATTCACATGTTCACATATGAATTTTAAGTTGATTCAGAATCTCGATTATCTATAATAGTTTATAAAGCATTTGGGTTGTTTTTCTTAAATACAATCTTTTAAGCCTTATGTACTGTGACACCTGTCAAATTCTGAATTTTAAGGTTAGCACCCTTAGATTATATTATAAGTTTTGTCACTCCTATATTTTAATTAAAAGTCATTAAGATAAAAGTCTTCCGAAAAATTTCGAAAGATGCGTAGAATACCCGGAACAGTCCAGTAATAGACCGTCACAGTTCAGAAATGCCAAAATTACAATTAAGACCAAAATTATAAAGTTATATTATTTTAGTTGAAATATTTGCATTTTTTTTAAAGTTGTTTAAGTAAAAATTGAGAATCGGGTATTTCGGTTCTCAAATATATATGGTATTTCAATGTAATAGGCTAAGTATTTTTAAAAAAAAATAATGATTTCCTTGATTAGTCATAGGACACATGTCATAATATTAACATTTTACTTGTTAATTTCTTTAAAAAAAATATAATAAATAATTAGAACATTAAAATACCAAGACAAGCTTAATTCTCTCATTTTTCAAACCTTTTCATCTCCCTCTCCTCTTCTCTCTAATCGCTGGCCACTACCACACCACCCTCACTTCCATCAATTTTCAAGAAATCTTCAAGAAAGTACCACCCTATTTCATCAACAATTCAAGTTTTCATCACTTTTTGAGAAGGTAATCATCTTAACATTCTCATTTTTCAAGTTTATTATCAAAAGTTTATGTGTTCTTCATCATATTTTCTTGTGGTTGCATAACCTTGTTTTTGGAAATGAAAAGGGATGCATTGGTAGATTATACCATTGTAAAGTAAAACCATTGTATGATTTTCCAAGTAAAAATTGGGGATTTGAATGTAATCTTTGAGATTTTTACCAAATATTTCAATCTTGTGAAGTGTGGTATTATTACCTACGAATTTTTTATGATTTTAGAGTGGAAATTAGGTATTTGTATCAATCTTAAGTATAAATAAAATCTTAGAATAAGATTGTTCCATCTTATATGATTAAGAGCATTTAAATGTCTTGATATCAATTGTTTGGTAAGTGTTATTGTAATGCATGGGATTGGATGAGCATTGGTGGTTGCTATGAATCCATGATGCATAATTGATTGTTAAAAAAATCATTGTATATTGATTCATGATGTGAGGTCATGTGTTATTTCTAAAAACCATGACCAAATGATCATCTTATCACTTTTTACAAGCTTAATCTATATCACAGCTTACTGTCATGGTTCATGCATTCACTTTTGAGCTTTATAAGTCAGTTTATAAGCTATAAAAATTTGGGCTTTTTATTACAAAAACTCAGTTTATGATGTTAGTGAATCATAGCATCAAGAATCACTCAAAATTATGGAGATTTGGTCACTCAAATTCATTTTAGAAGAAAGTGGTGTAATCTGTCCAGAATTGGCAGAATCATTCACCCATCTTCCAAAGACCATAACTCCCTCAATTTTTGTCCAAATTGAGTGAAATGTTTTCCAAAAGTTAGATTTTTGAGTTAGCTTTGCAACCATATATGGCTCATTGCATAATTCTGAGTCTTGATATCCCTAATGTAAGATGCAAGTGAAGTGTGTCACTGATCTGAAAATCAGTGACCTTCTGTTTTGTGGAATTTATTTGGGGTATCAAAACACCTATATAAATTATGAACATTTTCAGAATTGTTCATAACTCAGTATATTAATTTCTCAAAAATTTTGGTAAAGAAAGTCCTTTGGAAGATCAGTTATCTTTATCATTTTGTAGACTCATTTTCTGGACAGCAAGTGCTGAAAATCCAGAAAGATAGTTCTATCAAATTTAAGCATTGTATTTAAGTATTCTAAATTCTGTTTTAGCTTTAAGCTGAATTTGAACTAATACACATACTTATTGGCATTTCAATAAAGCACTTGGACGGATTACTTGGACTTAGGAACAAGTTTTGACGTATGGCATCTTTCGTTATAGGAAACTTAGGGAGTGACAACTACCGGTGAACTCTATTCCTAAAGCACCGCACTTTCTTCAAAAGGTGAGTATTCACAGCCCCACTTTTATCGTTTTAACTAATTTTGGGGTGAAAATCATGTTTTAGTTGCATATTTAAAGATTCATGAGAATTGTTTGAAAGTATTGCGAATTGACAATTTATAAGGCTTTGTTAAAAGCGTTTGGAATTATAAGCTATATGATAAGTATGCAATTGATGTGTTGAGTATTAAATGTTAAGACCCCGTGACACTACTATTAACTCGAAGAAAATCGGGCCTATAGTATTAGTGGATAGCGCTATTTGGTGTGACAAGCCCACCTTATGCTGACGAGCAGGGGTGCACTGTACTAGAGAAGATGACTAAACATGTGGCTCGAACCACCGCTGAGTTAGTTCATCGGGGGCATTGAAATTGGTCAGGGACGGCTTAGTAGTGGCTCAACGTAATATTATCTTTGTATACACTTATCATAAAGAAATTGAATTATGGTACTCATGAATCAAAGAATTGAAGATTGGTTTTTACACGTGATTTACAATGTCAACTTGCATATAAATTAATTTGTGCATATCTAAAACCTGTGAACTCACCAACTCTTTGTAGTTGACCTTGGTTTTTATACATGTTTTTCAGGAATCGAGAAGGTAATTACATGATGTTTTAGCAGCGCACTTCATATTTTGAAGCAAGATTATTTTGTTTTATGCGTATCGTTATATTTTAAGTTTAGGAATTGTAAACAATGACAATACTACGTTCTTAAAAATGTAATGTCTTTTGAAAGTTAAATGAATGTCGGTATGATTATAATCTTGTGCTATGAAATCGGAGCTGTTATGCCTCGTGTTTCCGCTTTAGCGGGGTGTGACATGTACCATCATTTAAAACCACATTACTTAATTTTCAACTTTACAACTTACAATGCTGAAGTACAACACTTTAATGCATCCCCATTATAAACCTTGATATTGTCGATCCAGGCTTCTCTTTTATCAATGCAGCCCTGACGATTCGTCATCCAAGAACGACGCTTCGTTCTAGCATGGGATTAAATATACAATTTCTCTCATCGCTTCCTCAACATGGACGATTCCACATCTTAGACGCTTCATTGCTCTTCTTCGATTCACATTTTCCATCGCTCAGGGTTCACTGCTCATCGATCCATCACTCCTCATCAATTATCACTCTCTTTATGTCAATACCAAGGTAATTAGGGCTTTGATTCCAATCCAGGTAACTAGGGCTTTCATTATCACTCCTCATCGATTATCACTTTCCTTCTGTTTTGGTTGAATCATATATAAAACACTCCATATCTTTGTTTATTTGTTTTAGTTTCTTCCTTTTTGCACTTTTGGGTTTATATTGAAAATCCCTTCTCTAGCATTCTTCCCAACCAATAACCCTAAAATCCCACTATGGTTATTATTATTATTTTTTGTCAGATTACAATGAACGTTGTTATGCTTATTCGTTGGTTCTCTCTTGTTGGAAATTGTAGCAAGATTGATTCCATCATAGTTTCTAAAGGGTAACCATAATCTATTTGCTAAAATTATTTGTAGTTTCTTCTGACCCCAAAAACTGCTAAATGGGTTTTTTGGCATTTTGCAGATTCGGTCGCTATAGCTACAATTAGCAAGTGTAGCTCCAAAAAGTGTATCTTATACTTTTTAATTTTTCAAATTCAAATCTTTGGTTGATGTCTGCATAGATGTATGTTTGTTTTAATTCTGTTAGAAGTTTGCTTCTTCATTAATTTGCCTTAGCTAATTAGTATATGCAGGTTGATCTATGTCCTTCATTTCTATGTTATCTTGCACTTACTATAGGACACTTGGTAAATAACCATGTAGAAGGTTGAGTTACTAACAATGGCTTTAGAAAGCATCTTTGCATTCTAAGCATCTTAGCTTTAGAAAACATTTAGCTTTTTACATTGACGCAGCGTAGGTTTGCGGAAGGATCGACAAGCGTCTAAACCCTTTAACAATTGAGAATTACGATGCGTAAAACTCAAAATTAAGAGAAAACTCTCTAAAAAGCTAAGCTTTATTAATTGAAACTTGATTGGATTCATTAACAATGAAACCTAGCTATCCTATTTATAATCTAAACTAATTCAAAGATAACTATGGAAATAAATCTATCCTAATTCTAAACCAACTATAAAAGTAATTAAATAATTAATAAAAAGAAACTAAATAATAATCCTAATAATAACTATAAAGATGATAAATAATTACTAAAACTAAAAAATTATCCTAAACTAATTAAGAAACAAAATAATCAAATAAACAAATAAATGCAATTCGTTCGGGACCCGTTAGGACACGCCCCTGACCCGGCACGCGACCCATGCCGCGGGAGAAGTCGCGTAAGAGAATGGTTTTCCGTTTCCAATTATTTTCGAGAATTCTTATTAACTCCCGAATTCTCCCTGTATCAGTCACTCTCACTTGAAAAGAACTCGTCCTCGAGTTCACTTGAAAAAGGTATTCATCCGACCCGTAGAACAACCGTTTCTTCAAAACGTATTGATTCACAACTTGGCCTCCAAAATTCAACAAATTTGACCGATCTTCAAATCCAAACTGAAGTTGTCGTGATCGTCTCCATACGAGCGATATTTTATCAAATTCAAAAGCGTAAGGGATTAAATTAACTTTACCGGGATTTGTTTCAGTTTGAACCGAAGCTTTGGGTGTGGTAATAATTGAAGTGACACCTTCGGAATCACTGTTCAACGCTTTCGTTGGCTCGAGAATGTCTTCCACTATCTTGCTTTCGGTGTCTTCGGTGACTGGTCCGAGATCTAGTTCCGACACTTTGGCCTCGATAACAACTTCTTGTTGTGACTCGGTCACGACGGGGATGACTTCCTCTTCAAACTTGTCCGACAAAACTTCGTCCTTTTCAGACGGCTTTTCCGGAATAGGCGATTGATTGACTAGGGAAGAAGTTGATTGTATAATACGGTTATAGTTGTTGCCCTTCTTTTCGGTGCTTTCATCGAAGCTATTAACCGCGGTCATGGCGATCTTTCGGTCACCACAACGGAATACAATGAGGTCGTATCGGCGCTTGTAAGTGGCATGATTTTCGAATTGCCACGGTCGGCCCAATAGAATATGGCAAGCATCCATATCAAGCACATCACATAGTACCTCTTCTCGATAGTATTTGCCAATTGAGATGGGTACTCGACAAGTTTTTGTAACTTTAACTTGAAACCCGTTCTTGATCCACCCAAGAGAATAAGGACATTCATGGGGTTGAGTGGGTAGATTAAAGTAATCGACCAATTTTTGGGATACTAGATTTTCGCAACTCCCGTTATCAATGATGAGGTTACATACCTTTTTGCGAATGGAGCAATGCGATCGAAAAAGTTCTTCGTGTTGGCTTTCTTCTTTTGACGAAAGAAGTATTCGTTGAAGTACGATATGGATTTTTTCTTCTTCCTCCTCCTTTTCGGATTCGGAACTCGAGAGATCGACCCGGTTACGGTTGCCATTGCATGGCGCCATATCCGGTCCTTCAAACCTGTCTCTTCTCCGACGGTTGTCGTTGACGATGTTTGGTTGAAGCCTAGTAACAACCGCTGTCAGATTAGTGAGTGTTGTGGATAAAGCCACATCCGACTCAACCAAGTCTGCTTTGGTAGCGGGTTGTTGATCTGCCATGGTTAGTGAAAAGACAGGCGAATCCTGCTTTGATACCAACTGACGCAGCGTAGGTTTGCGGAAGAATCGACAAGCGTCTAAACCCTTTAACAATTGAGAATTACGATGCGTAAAACTCAAAATTAAGAGAAAACTCTCTAAAAAGCTAAGTTTTATTAATTGAAACTTGATTGGATTCATTAACAATGAAACCTAGCTATCCTATTTATAATCTAAACTAATTCAAAGATAACTATGGAAATAAATCTATCCTAATTCTAAACCAACTATAAAAGTAATTAAATAATTAATAAAAGGAAACTAAATAATAATCCTAATAATAACTATAAAGATGATAAATAATTACTAAAACTAAAAAATTATCCTAAACTAATTAAGAAACAAAATAATCAAATAAACAAATAAATGCAATTCGTTCGGGACCCGTTAGGACACGCCCCCGACCCGGCACGCGACCCATGCCGCGGGAGAAGTCGCGTAAGAGAATGGTTTTCCGTTTCCAATTATTTTCGAGAATTCTTATTTACATACATCAAGATCCTTTGGCATTGAGAAAATTTTCCCATATATTTGGCCTCATGGCAATTGCTAAGCTTATACGTGCATTGTTTGCTTTTAGGTTCCTTCAAGGTCACAAACCTCTTACTACTCATTCCAAAATTTGAAGGGTTTTTTTTATTAATACCTGCTTTATTGATTAATAGGCATGGTATCTAAACACAAAAAGAAGTGAGTAAGCTAAAGAGAATGTTTAGACTTTAGAGTGATATTTAACAGAAATTCAGTTTTTTTTAAAAACAAGGTACTTCTTTATGGTACTGTTGGTATGAATCCAGTTTAATCAAACCTTGAAGAAATTTTTTTGATATCTGATGAGAATAATGGTTAAATGCATCATGATATTAATTATTTCATAACAGCAATTTATTATCATAATGTCAAATGGAATTTGTTAAACAATGTTTAGTTCATTGAGGGTTTATGTTAATTTGCATCTCCTGGTTGTTCTTTGTCTCCTTTTTTTAAGTGTTTAGATCCATTGTTTCCTGTTTTTTTGTGTGTTTCTTGTCTTCCATATAAATCTAACGGTTTGTATTTGAAACTCCCTATATATATTAGAAGGCTAGTTTTCTAAATAATACATTGTCAAAGTTGCTTTAGAAATATTACCATTTAATGTCTAACAAAACTGTGGTAACTAAAAAAGTGTCTTGAATTCTTCAAACTATTAAGCTAATAGATGAATTTGATTATTTGAATAGCTGCAACTATCAACAATCAAAATTAATTAACAGACGTAGTAGTTCAGGATGGTCAACTCTTACAGAAATCAGCTTGCTGCGGTTCTTAAACAGACACATAATTCTTTGTGTTGCTGCTCTGTTTGCATCTGGGCGGAGAAAAAAATGATGGTTAAACTAATTGTGACAACACTATGATGATGATGGGAGTGTATGTAAACAACTTATTTGCCATTGATTTGGACTTTTGTGTTAGTATGCTGCCAAAGACAGGTTCAAGAGGCATATAAAAAGGTTTTTCCAACCAATCCATTTCTGTTGATGTTCTAATTGTTGGGTTTCCGTGTTCTAGATTTGATGTTACTGATAAGGAGTTGAATTTGGTATTTTTGCATTGTTTATTCTGCATATGTTGATGTTTAGGCGTTAAATGTATTATATGTTCACGAACCTACTGATCTTTGAATTGGAAACTTCTAGTCTTACTTTACCCTTTTGTAACTTCCTTTTGTTCTTTATTGTTTATTCTCAATTCTATTGGTATTGTTGTTGATGTTTTTTTTCCATCTCTAACTAACTATTTTACTTTTCTTAGGGGATGTTTGGCAGTTGCTGAATTGTTTGATGCAGAATGATTAAGTGGTCAGAATGATTAAGATACTCTTATGATATAGTGCAAAATGAAACATCGTTGTTTGGTAATTGTTCATAATGAAATCAGGGCACTGGATGGTTAACGGAGACCTAAGATACAAAATCATTCAGAGGGTTTTGTTACCATTAAGAGACAGACTTTTTTTTGCCAAACAATATTCACCTCTTAGCGATTCAGATGTTGTCTCTTAATGGAACCACTGGAGGTAAACAAACAACTCCTTACAGATGATTTCATACAAACATTTCTCAAACCAATAACCGAAACATCACAAGTTTGCAACAACCCAACTTAATTAATCTTTTTTACGTTGATTGTCATAGGCGTCATTGTAATACCCAGTTTCGAAATTTTGTTAATTTTGGAAGTTGAGGGAAAAAGTGTAAAGTTAATCAAAGTTTAGGGGGTTTATTGAAAATTCCATTTTTCATAACATAAATATCAGATTTTTGAGATTTTCATCTCATACTGATGTGAATATTAGAAAGAGTGAAAAGAGAAAAGCAGAGAGAAAGAAAGAGAGAAAGAAGAAGAGATTCTTGAAGGAATCGTCCGGTTTGTCAAATAGAGGTATGTTTTTAACTTCATACTTCTATCTGCATGTTATAGTCGGTAAATAGACGTGTTAATCGAGCTTTTAACCGTGTATTTGATCGATTTAATCGATCAAAAGTGTTCTGGGTTTAGAACTGTGTAAACCGACTCTGTTCTTGAATAAGACCGGAAGATGATGCATCGGTCATATGCTTAAGATCGATGTAGTATTAGACCGATGTGGTTAAGACCGAAGTGTTGTAAGACCGGTGATAAGGATCGACCGGAGGTCTTCTTGACCGAAGGTCTGTTCGACCGGAGGTCTGCTCGACCGAAGGTATGTTAGACCGGACATGTGTTCGACCGGTAACAATGTTCGACCGGACATGTGTTTGACCAGGAGTGAGTTTTATCGGTCTAAGAGGTTTTTTAATCAGTTTGGTTTTGATCGGGTTAAAAACAGCAGATTTCAATTGATGAGTCTTTTGAAATAAAGAGTGTTAGTTGCAAGTTAGCTTACCTTTGTTTTAATACCATCGTAGGTGGTGTTAATCGGTAAGAAGTCAGAGGTTAATTCGGAAGGATTAAGGTGAGTCTTTCAACTAAATCTTTTATGATTTGAGCAGTTATTTTATAAATGTGAGTTTTTATATACTGCGCATTTATAATATGAAAAGTTAGTAGAATTATTTCAAATGATTGATTTAATTAGTTGGGCATGTTTATGCTCAGGGTATATAAACTTGTTTTATATACTGGCAGGACCAAATGTATGTATACATTTGAGTCAGAAGTTTGCCCTAAGTCGGGAAGTGTGACATGCCTGCTCGTACCGGGGAGTGTGGCCCGTTTATGTCATTAGGGTGTGTCCCTAAAATAAGGCAGTGCGAGACAGACATACCGTCTTTGACGGGAATGTTGGTCAGTAGTTGAAAGTACGCTTGCGAGCGTAGAAAGTGATTAGTAATGGCCATTACATTGATTTATATATGTAAAGCATAAATGTTTTAAAGTGATTTTAAAGAGTAGGCATGTATTGAGATATATGCAGTTATGTTTAAATGTTTTAATTAATATTTAAACTGTGTTGTAGTAATTGGAGGGGACTCACTAGACCTTTTGGTCTAACCCTCGCTGTTTCAAAACTTTAATCCTGTTTCAGGTTATCGCAAGATAGCAGATAAAGGAAAAGATAAGGTGTGAGCTTAAGCAGGAGATAGAAGACTTCCTGCCATAGCTATTCTTTTGAGAAACTCAGTTGTGTAATAGTTGATAGTAAAGACATTGTAAGCTTGGGACAGTATTTAGTAATAAATGTTATTTTATTATGTAAATAAATGTTCAGGTTGTTACAGTCATCGTAGTCTTCCATTCTCATTGGGATTTTTTTTTGTTTTTCTTATAAGTCCAATATTTTTGAGGTCAACATTTGATTTTCTATTTTACCTAAAAAAAGTATTGATTTTTTATGTCTTTACCTTTTAGAAGTTTTTCCAATCTTCAAAATCTAATATAAGCTTGCATGAGAAATGTGTTTTGATGTTCTACCTTTTCATACAAAGCTTTGATGCATGTGGACGTAATGTGCTTAGTATGGTCCTTACTCCTTGGGCAATTTACGTTGAGTAGGCTAAATACATCCCTACCTACTATTTTCCTCCTTATACACATCTCTTTACATTTTTTTCAATTTGCCATAGAGGTTGGTTAAATGCACCCTTCCCTACTAAATTGGTTGGTTACCATAGATAGAGTGGACTGATTTTTGTTTACATTTGTTTAACTTTTACTTCCCACCGCATTGCACGGGTACATAACTAGTAAATTTTAAATTGATTCACATATAAATTATGATAATGATTCACATGTGAATCTATGTTTGGATTCAAATGTGAATCGTGTTAGGATTCACAGGTTCACATATACACACCTAGTTATCACCGTTTGATAGTGGTTTGTTAGGATCATGTTAGAGCAGAAATATGTTGTATACAAGATCATGAAGACTAGAGGTCAAAGTACAAGAAGTCAAAGCTGAGAAAGTCAACTCTTATGGAAAGTCAAAGTTTATGTGTTAATAAAGTCAAAGTTAACTTGTATTTGTTTTTGTTTTCCTTGTTATTAGTAGTAGGTATAAATAGTTTGTCCTTGTTGTTTAATAGATAGATGGTTAGAAGGATTGGATACGCATCTTGAAAGAGTTGTAGAGAGAGAAAGAGGAGTTTAGAGAGAGAAAGAGAGAAAACAATTTGTAATCTTGGATTTGTGAATTGAAATCAAAACAGGTAGTTTGATCATATTGTTTGTTTGATTAATTAATTGTGATTTGAATCTTGAAACAAGGACACACAGATCATTTGTGTTTGGTTACCTTTCAAACGAATAGTGAAGAACATCGATGTTCGTTTTCACATATAAGATTTAATTTGATCTGTAGATTGTAAAATCGACAATGATTTCTAGGTGAGAAATTGTATAAAAAATCGATAATCATCAATATCCAAAAAAAAATGTTATAGAAAAAATAGAAGATAAATTAGGATATTTAATTTTTTCCACGGTTATCTTAATTAATGAATAAAGACTTGGAAATAAAAATTCTAAACTAGTGGTTAAGATTAAATCTTCCAATCCTAAAATTTTGGGATTACTCATTTGAACCACAAAATATATATCTATATAGGGTTGAGTTCATTTGTTAACCCAATATTTTGTACTAACTTTGTGAACCCAAATATAAACCATTGATATCGAAAGGGTTCTTTGATAAATAAATCATATATTTCGTGTATCTAAATGATATATTTCATGAAGTATATTTTGAGTATAAATGTATTTTATTGGGTGTCATGGGATGATTTGAATGAAAAAAAGGTATAAACCCACTTGGAAAATGTTTTGTCCCAATTTAAATCATGTTGGAGTTATTTGTGTGAGTTGAAGCATGAGTTGCATTGTTCTGGGTCGTTTACGTTTGATTTCATTTTATGATTTTCAACGTTGGGTCTTTGGGTTTATTGAGCTTATGGCTCGTTTGGATTTTGTTGGGTTTTGAGGACACTTGCCCGTTTTATTAGCTCATTGTAGAGCGTTTGGTTATGATTTGCATTTATTGCATCTTATTTGGGAATTACATGTTTTGAATGCTTTAGTTCATTCGTTTTGAGTCATGTAATGTTTCAGCCCCGCCTGCTATGGATCCATTAGCACTTTTGTTATTTTGGACGATGTTGGGACGACTAGCCTCTCACATTGTGGCACGTTTGGCATCGGATTGGGTTGTAAGTCCTTCATGCGACACGTTAGGCATAGGATTGGGATTATAAGTCCTTCGTGCAGTATCTATGGGTGTATGCTGAAAGATGTTGAGCTCGCTACTTTTATTATTTGTCCAATGGTGGAACGCTAGTTAACCCCCATTGCGGCACGGTTTGGCTTCTTCGGTATGGTGTAAGTCCTTCGTGCAAGTATCTATGGGTGTATTCTGAAAGATGTTGAGCCCGATACTTAATACCAGTTTAACGTAATGTGTGGCTTACTTTGTGCACTTCGCATTATGCGGAATCGGGTTTCCTCCGTCACCGAAAGGTGTTGCTTTTGGGCTGAGTCTTTTATATATTTGTTTTTTTAGAGGGTATCCCAGACCACATTGGGCTCAGACTAATCCCTGGCAATATGGGCCGAAGCCCGACTCCTAAAGCATGCAGCCCGGGGTCGAAGCCCCCGTACCTCCAGGATGCGTCCCCCAGGGTTCGAACATGAGACCGCTACTAGCAAGTCCACATGCCTTACCACTAGGCTAACACCCTTTTTGGTTCTTTTATATATTTGTTTTCGGTGACATTTTACATACATGAGTTCATTCCATGTTTTATGGGTTGAGTATTAATCCCTACCCGTGTTTTGGGGTGTTTTGGGATATGAAGTATTATTTACATTACCATAACTTGGGAGTCAATTTATATCCACGTTTTGAGTTTGAGTTATCTCTCTTATGCTATAATCTTAGAAACTTGAGTTTACTCATATGTTGGTCGTTTATTTTATAAAGCTCACTCGAATTTCATTATTCGAGCATTACCATTATTCTCGTTTTGAATAAGTGTTGGATTTCATTATTTCATGAAAGAACGTTTTAGCGTTGAGGCATCCACTTATAAAATGCATATTATTACCAAATCATTGATGCGTAGTTTTATTTTTAATCAGCAGCTCCTCTTTCTTTGTAGCAGCATATTTAAAACTATCAGATAAGAGGAACCCTTGTACTCTTTACTCTCTCACTCAAAAACCTTACTCTCTAAACCTCAAGACCCTAACTTGTTTCTCTATTATTGTAAGCTGAAATTTTCTCAAGTGTATCATCATCAAAGTGATAGTGGATCAGTTCTCGGCATCCTCCGCCCGTGGTTTTTCCTTTTCCGGGTTTTCACGTAAAAATATCGGTGTCTCTCTTACTTATGCTTTATTTTGCATTTATTGGGTTTGATCATCGTTTACATTTCTTAGTGGTTGATTATCTTACATTGTTAATCGCATTTTCGCTTTGAATCTCGATATAGAACTTTAGTTTACTTGTTCTCGGGTAATTTGTGTTTTTATCGGGAACCAACCATCAAGCTTTTAGCTACTTGGGTCTTGGCATTTTCACAACAAAAATGTTATTACAATTTGTGAACAATTGTGACACATTTTAAATTTACGAGATCTGGTATAGTTTTTGAACATATTGTGAACATAACTAAATCAACAATACTAAATTTAAGTCCACCATTTGTGAACACATTGCGAACACCTTAGAAGGAAAAAAACTTAAGGTTGTTTTCATTGTGTTCACAACGTGTTCACCTTATGTACATATTTAATTGTTAATGTGTGTTTGTATGTTAAATGAGAGATGAGAGAAGAGGAGAAACAAATATATTTATGGAATTTGATGTTTTTTGTGTACATATTTAATTGTTAATGTGTGTTTGTATGTTAAACGAGAGATGAGAGAAGAGGAGAAACAAATATATTTATGGAATTGATGTTTTTTCTAAAATTTTCATTAATTATAACATTAATTGTCTAGGCGTAGCCTACAACACCTTTCAAAAAAAATTATAACATTAATTACCTTAAATTAGTGACTTATAATAGATTTCATGGGACTCACAAATTGTGGAGTTCTCAAATGATTTAGGGTATGTTTGGCAAAATAGTTGATGGACAAATCAAGATTGTCAAAAACTAGTTGATAATCGTGTAAAATAACAAAAAATGACATCTTGAAATAATAGTCAATTACAATATTTCATAATATAATTAAAACAAATTAATTACCACAATGGGGAGGGATCAATTGGAAACCAATATTACATTGAAAACTTTGGAAACCGAAATTAACCACTCATTGAATTTCTTTTTTTATTTTTATTTTTAATTGATAAGGTTATTTTAGTCTTTTATATAATTTCATAATATATATGGTAAGTGTTATTATTATTATAATATTAATTATTTAATTTTAATGTATTTTATATATGGTAATATTGATTCTTTATTACTTTAAACATAAAACATTTAATTTAGGTAAACACAAATTGATTCATATGCAAGCTACAAATGAAATTATTATTTTTTTATTATTATAAATCAGTGATTGATTCATCCAATGAATGAAAGTTGATATTCATATGAAATCTTCAATATTACCTCCAGGCACAAGATATTAATATAGTGAAACATAATGGATTTGATATAGTGAAACTTGATATTGTGAAACAAAATATTAATATAGTGAAACCTGATGAAATATATTTGATATAGTGAAACATAATGGAAAACTAATGAAACAATAATGGTAATGAAACTTATTTGGGATTTTACATACTGCATATTGATGAACAGGTAATAAAAAGGTAGTCTTGATATGCTCTTTTTTTTAAGAAAATATATGTTTTTCTATATTTAAGCATATTTCATCTGTGTTGCCAAATTTGAAATATAAAAGAAAAAGACACATTTACCTTTTTGACATATTATTATTATCTTTTATTAATAAATTAATTAATTTATTATCATATATAATTCAAATAAATCTTGATCATTGATTAAAAAGATCAATGGTTGAAATTTGATTTCTAAATTTTCTAATGAAATTTGGTTTCTAATTGAAAGCACCACTTACCACAAATTTCAAATAATATAATATGTTAATCAATATTAACAATATAGTAAAAAAATTAATAATATAATATGTTAATTAATATAATTTAAAATTGATTATTATATATATACTATAAATTTTGAATTTGTTAAAACAAATTTTAGAAAAAAAAAACTATATTAATTTACGATTTTAAATAACCATTACATATAATATGAATGAAAATAAAGTTGGTCAACCTCAAATATCCTAATTAATTAATAATTTTCGGAAAAGATAATTAATAATTAATTTAAATATTTTATTAAAAGCATTTAACACAATTTTATTATTTCATGAAACAAAATGAGTATAACATTAAGTTTTATGTAACTTACATAAACATATTTAATATTATTATATTTGGTTTTTTATAACTTAATATATTGAATATTAATTATATATATATATATATATATATATATATATATATAAAACTAGTGATATGATTAACTATAATTCTAAATAATTAATTATTAATATCAATGTATAATTAAAATGAATCAATAATTTTTAATTAATATTAATTACTATTTATTAATATTAGCCTTAACTAATTTTTATTAATATTTATTTATAGCTAATAATACTAAAATAATAACTAATGCTCCCTTTATACCAAAATTAATAAGTGTCCACAATTGAATTGACATATAGTTTTAGACATGTATAATTAATACACATTTTTTATATCAAATGACATATTTACCCTTATTTAATTTTTCTCCTTCACAACTCTTATATATTTATGTATTAATTAAGGGTAAATGTAAGAATTTAATTATCTGTTTTTTGAAAGTGGACACTTATTTTGGAACAAATGGAGTATTAATGAGGGAGGGAGTGGGTTGATATAGCTTAGGTTTGTTAAACAATACCTTAGCCCCTATGCTGTATATATAGTGGTAGGGTGTGTAGAAAGACAACTGATCCAATAGGATCTGACCGACCATAATTGGATATCCAATTGTAATTGGATCGGATTAAAAATCTCAACATCCAATTTGGATCGGTCGGGTCGGGTCTTGGATGGCGGTCCAGAACCGACCAATATCTAATTACCCATCCAATTACCTTCCCGTTTTCCATCCAACTATCATCCAATTATTTTGTTGCAATTTGCTCAAATCTAAATTTATTTTGTGTTGGTTTTTGAATTATTAGTCTCACTTATGTTGATTTTAACACAAATTAAAAGTGATTAATCAATTTGTTTCATTGTTAGAAAATTGGATTAAATTAACACATTTGATGGATTCGATCTGATCTGATCATCCATTGGATGTCGGATGGATCAAATCCGATCAAATGGATATCCAATATAAGAATATCCAATGGATATCAAATCTAATCCAATGGATGGAACTGAACTGATCCAATCATCCATTGGATTGGAAAAATTCAACATCCAATAGATGATTGGATCGGTTCGGTTCCCCTCACATCCGTTGGATGTCTTCCGCTGAACACCCCTATATAGTGGGGGCCTTTTTCAAGAACTTTCTATTTTCTAATTCGTGAGATCTACTTTAAATTACAACGACATCATATGCAACAATTTACCTGGTAAGAGTCTACACTCTCATTTTTCATACCGAGTAAGATTCTATTATATAAAAAACGACATCTTATGTAACAATTTACCCGGTAAACATTAATCAGGTAAGAATCATCACCCTTACTTACCTTAGATAAGACTCTCAGTTATTGTTATCGTTCATACCGTGTAAGATTCTCGATAATGATCATTTTTATTTGATAAGGTAAGTAACTGAATAAGCACTTATCGAATAACGGCCCCTAAGTTATGTCAATGTTCTTGTTAGGCAGCGAGCTAGCAAGTTTTGTATTGGATAGGAATTACTCAAGCGACAACCATCCAGTTTATTTTTTGTTGGACTGTCGGTGTTTGTTTCTTTTTCCTTTTTTTTCTTTTTTTTTGTTTTGAATTATGGATAGCTTTTTTTGAACTAAGGACACAATATACATAGTTAGCCATTTTTATTTTTATTTTATGTGCAATTTTATCTCATTGTCCCAAACCGACTAAATGGTTGGATTAGATTGCTTTTTGGTGGGATGGTGTGACCAATTTAGTCACATACTCGCATTCCGTTCAGACAACTTGATTTGGAAAATTCACAAACCACCATTATGATTTTTTTTTTTTTTTGTAACAGTGGGTTTCTGGACTAGCTTACGCGTACCGACTAATCCTCGGACGACCACGAATGGCCTGGAATCATCGCAGGTGAACCACCATTATGATTTGGTTTGTGATTTGGGGGTTAAAACGGCCGGACTAGATCGTGAACACCTTTATTCCAAGACGTGACTTAAATCGGCAAATGCATGACTTATATAATTAAGAATAAATTACACTTTTTCCTTTATGGTTGTCACTCACTATCAATGTCATCTTCCTTCACTATCAAACCAAAGGCGGATGTAGTGTTTAAAGGGTGGAGGGATGGGTCCCCCATTAAAAAAATTCTCTTTTTCTACCTTCTACCGTAGATCCCACAGTAATTTTCTTCATGTGCCCCCACCAACTAAAGAAAATACCTGAAAATTAACTAAAAATTCGGAAAAAAAAAGTCTTTTAAAATCAATCGAACAAGTATTTTGAAATCGACAAAAAAAAACTTAAAAAAAACCCTCGAAAAGGTGGAATTAGGCTAAAAACACATCCGTCGACTTTGCATCAAACTCACCCTATCCCCACCCCCTCCGGTCCGGCCATCCTCCCACAAAACAAACTCAAACCCAAAAACTAAATCGTTCGTGAACAAAAAGCAACAGAAAACAAACCCAAACCTACTCTTGTCGTGAATTCAATTATTTGAGCTTCAATTTTCCACATTCCATTCAAGTTGCACTAGATCCAGATGGTGATGGTGGTGGTGTTATGTTTTTGCGGGTGGGAGAACTCCGTTTCTTATTCTTCAAAAAAATTCTCTCGATTTCCCTTTGCCACTTTCGGTCCAAGAAGTCAGAGCATGAGCATCTATGGGGTTTTGCAGGTGAGGTGCAGATTGTTAAAAGAAAAGCAAAGGAATGAGAATAGGAATAGCTGAAAAACTCTAATTAAACATGAACTTCAAGCACCAATTTGGGATTTAAACCACTTACCACAAATTGCATACAAATTCTAATTTTGAGCCATTAATTTTCTTGATTTTAGTTCACTGATTTTATGCTGCTACAGAAACTTGGTTTAAACACCAATTCTTACCTTTGAATCTTTGATCATGGCCCCAATTTGTACCAAGTTTCAAGCGTTTTCTTTCTCTGCTTCTGCTACTAATCTTAGGAAAGTAAATGCCACAAAATGGTTACATTGAAAACTGATGATTTGGAAGGTTTATTTGGGATGTTGATGCATAAAGATCCTTAATTACATCTTTTAGATTGTACCATGTTAATTCCAACATTAACAATGCTGAGACTCAAAATGATGGTTCATCATATGCAAACGATGAGAAAGAGTAATCTAATAGCAGGTAATGCATACTTCGTGTTGAAGCGAATAACAAAGGTTTTCAAATGACGGCAAAAGGCTACGAAATCAATTAGCCTTGTACATCGAAAACAATGAGACTTGGATCTCTAAAATTCACTGGCTGAGTGTGAACAGCTACAGGCACTCAACAATCAGAAGAGAAGAAGAGCTGCAAAGGCTTTCCAAGGAATGCTTACATCTGAAAAATGATTCTGTAAAGGTTTAAGCAACTCCTAGTTTCGTGCGATGACTTCAGGTGTGAGAATTAGAGATTACAAACTTAAGGCAAAAATCTTATACACTCGTAAAATTATAGTCCATTAAAATGGCAACCTATACAATATTTCTATCCGATAAGCTACTTAATCCGAGCCTGGCTCTCATGAGTCCTAATCTTAAGTTGTTAAAGGCCAAGCAGGAGTGATCTCGGGTTCCAATCTTCAGATAATAGATCTAAAAACGACTACTTGAATTACAATGATGTAATCTATACTATCTATCTATATCTATATCTATATCTATACTATATTATAAAAACAGTATAAAAAACTCTTAATTACAACATTTTAAACATAAGTTACAACTAATTAAAGCCAATTACTTAATTTACAATTTCTTAATGCTTTGGTACAACCTTTCCAAGCACAGTATCTCACATAATCATCTATTTGTGGAATGAATACTCATTTATTAATATAATATTTGTTTTTCTGGTGAAAGATTTTATAAAATAGATTTTATATTAGCACAATCTATTTTAAATGTAGATTTTACATTTAAATCTATATTAATGAGATGTAATATAAAATCTTTTTTCTTCCGTATTTTTTTATATTACATCTTATAATGATTTTTTCATATTTTATTTTATAAAATCTACCCACAATCATATTTTTCGAAGTAGTGGAATAACATATATACATATCTTTATTTTTATCGATTAATACTATGAGGTCTTGAAGTCAATAGTCAGATAAATATGTTGTGAGACATGTCGTTTGAGTTTTAAATAATATAATACAAAATTATAACTAATATTATTGCACAAACTCATAACAACAAACGATTAAGAATATATGTAAGTTAACCACTTATGAAAATACATTCGTTTTTCACATTGTATTTCATTAACTGTTAACAGATAAATTACGTTTCATTTTAACTCGGTTCAATTGCACAAACTCATAACAACAAACGATTAAGAATATATGTAAGTTAACCACTTATGAAAATACATTCGTTTTTCACATTGTATTTCATTAACTGTTAACAGAGAAATTACGTTTCATTTTTACTCGGTTCAATATTCTAACAAAAAATTTATCCTCCCGTGCAATGCACGGGCCCAACACTAGTTATATTATAAAGATGACATAAAAAACTCTTAATTACAACTCACTAAGCTTTATGTACTATCATTTAAAGCTTTCTACTTAAAATCTCTTAAAAATAACTACTAAAGCCTGATGTACTACCTGTAAAGCTTTTAACCCTAATTAATATATTTCATCCTTATCCCCCAAAATTCTTATCTCTAATCCCCAAACCCTAAAATTATGAAATTTGAATTCTGATAAACATAATCAAAACAGGATAACATATCAATCTAAATATAAAAAATTTAAAATATATAAGATAATTAATGAATTTTAAAAAACTACTTAATTTTTTTTATATAAAAAACATTATATTGTTAAGCCTAAATTAAACAAATTTATATATAAAAAACCATTATCACTCAATAAAAACCATCCAAAATCGTAATGTAAATCAATAAAAAACAAAAAATAAAAATAGACATTAAAATCGTGATGTATTAAGCATTATGTACTATTATTTAATACTAATCTACTTAAAATCTCTTAAAAAATAATTAATGAAGCAATATGTACTACTTTTAAATGATTTTAACCCTAATTAATAAATTTCATTCTTATCCTCCAAAATTCTTATCTCTAATCCCCAAATCCTAAAATTATGAAATTTGAATTCTGATAAACATAATCAAAACAAGATAAAGATCCCAATTTAAATATAAAAAATTTAAAATATATAAGATAATTAATGAATTTTAACAAACTACTTAATTTTTTTATATAAAAAACATTATATTGTTAAGCCTAAATTAAACAAATTTATATATAAAAAAAACCATTATCACTCAATAAAAACCATCCAAATCGTACTGTAAATCAATAAAAAACAAAAAATAAAAATAAACATTAAAATCGTGATGTATCTCGCTATATTGCGCGAGTACGCTTCTAGTATTATAAAGATGACATAAAACACTCTTAATTACAACTCACTAAGCTTTATGTACTATCATTTAAAGCTATCTACTTAAAATCTCTTAAAAATAACTACTAAAGCCTAATGTACTACCTGTAAAGCTTTTAACCCTAATTAATATATTTCATTCTTATCCCCCAAAATCCTTATCTCTAATCCCTAAACCCTAAAATTATGAAATTTGAATTCTGATAAACATAATCAAAACAGTATAAACATCTCAATTTCAATATAAAAAATTTAAAATATATAAGATAATTAATGAATTTTAATAAACTACTTAATTTTTTTTATATAAAAAACATTATATTGTTAAGCCTAAATTAAACAAATTTATATATAAAAAACCATTATCACTCAATTAAAAAACAATTAATGAAGCAATATGTACTATTTTTAAATGTTTTTAACCCTAATTAATAAATTTCATCCTTATTCCCAAAAATCCTTATCTCTAATCCCAAATCCTAAAATTATGAAATTTGAATTCTGATAAACATAATCAAAACAGAATAAAATCTCAATTTAAATATAAAAAATTTAAAATATATAAGATAATTAATGAATTTTAACAAACTACTTAATTTTTTTTATATAAAAAACATTATATTGTTAAGCCTAAATTAAACAAATTTATATATAAAAAAACCATTATCATTCAATAAAAACCATACAAAATCGTACTGTAAATCAATAAAAAACAAAAAATAAAAATAAACATTAAAATCGTGATGTATCTCGCTGTATTGCACGAGTACGTTTCTATTATTTTAATAAAAAATAAAACAGATAGCTTATCTCATAGTGTTTATCCTGTATTTAATATGTTTATTTGCAGTTAGTTATACAAATAAAAAAAATGGGACTTTAATAAGTTATAATTATGTTTTATTAACTTGTAATTTTGAATGTTAACTAATATATCCATAATATATTATAAAGCATTTAAGTTAAACTCTTAAAAACTAATTTTTATGCATTAGGTACCACTTATTAATGCATATTACTTAAAATCCAAAAATACAAATTGATTAAACATAAGTACAACTTATAAAAGCTCAATGTTTGAATTCGTATAACTAACTGCAGATAAAGACTTATTTTTATTTTCTAAAATGTCTAAAATTTTTAACTATTGATATAACTAACCGATAAATATAAGAAAATTCGAGATAAAACACTTTATTTTTATTTTTTTATTGAAATATGTTATCTTTTTAATTTTAAATATAAAATATCTTAAATATAGTTATCATTTAAATTAAACATTTTTGACTCGTAACAAAATACTTTATTATTATTTTTTATAAAAAACCATAATTAAACTAAACTAAAATATATTTTTGTTTTAAATCTAAATTTCTCAAAATCGTAAAATAAAATCAAAAAAGACTAACAAAAAGTATGAATAATGATCGAGGATTCGAGTTCTAGATTTCAGAAACCCACTGCATTGCGAAGGTACATTTCTAGTAGCCAATAAATTGATATGTAATCTCTGTTTAAAAACACTTTTGGATAAAATTTATGTGAACTTAATATATCACAAATTTGTACCGGTGTTTTATTTTCATGAGATATTTTAGAACTATAAATTAGAATACTACAAGTCTAGGGGTGTTTACGGGTTAGGTTGAATGCATTTGAACAACCCAACCCAACCCAAACCGTTTGGGTTGGTCGGGTTCTATTTGAATAAAGTAAAAACAACATTGAAAATATAAAAATAAAGAACTCATCTTTCAAAATACGATCAATCATTCAAGAGAATATACGAGTTCATCATATATTTAGGTATTACATGTAACTTTCCAATAATATTATCTTATGAGTTCAATTGTTCGATATTACCGAGTTGTTTTTGGTAAATTATACATATTAAAGAGAAATACAAATAATCTTAGAGAAGTCACTAAAACTTTTATCGGGGTATCGGGTTGGTCGGGTTGCTTTGAGCCTAACCCAATAGATTTGGGTTGCTTTAATTTCGTATCGATTATATGTCGAGTTACCTCAGGTTGATTTTTTTTGGGTTGGATTAATCGGGTTCGTCGGTTTTTTGAGCAACCCTAACTACAACAATGTTAAGGCAAGTTTAATAAATATTTTTACGGCTAACCCAAAATTCAATTGATAAAAATAGTGAGAAAATGTTTTGTATTTAGTTTAAAGCGCATAAAGTTTGCTAAATTTGAAGCTTCTAAATAGTAAATTGATTTTCCACAACTTCAGGAAAAACTTGTTCTCAAAGTAATCATTCAAAAAAGAAAAAGAGAAAATATTGTTATATTTTGAGTATAATTATTACAACTATTATCCCTACATTCCAAATTAAAAAAAAAAAAAAAAAACTCAATTCTTGTAAAATATTTGTACTTGAGATTTTTAATCTACACCACCACAATATTATCCCTACATTCCAAATTTAAATTTATTTTCCATAATAATATGCAACAAAAAAGAAGCAAAGACTAACGATAAATATTATTAAGACTATCATTTTACTTTAATTAATGAGTTAAAAGTTAAAACCTCCATGCTGACGTGGCAACAAGGGGCCTATCACGCCAGCAAAGCACCATCTCCGCCTGTCGTTTCACCACGTGGAACCCCCTCACTTGTACCCTCCTCAGTAAACACTCCGCTTGAAAGTCAGCGAATTGACTCATCCCCACCGCCCTCATCCCGGACCTACCGAACGCCTCCCGCCACGACGGCAGTTGGCGTCCCGACGACTCCACCGCCACAGTTATTTTCGGCAGTAACACAAACATCTCAATTTTCCTGATCCAGTCACTCCCTCCGCCACCACCGACGTTCGCCGCCTCCAACGATTCGAGTAGCGTCGAATAGAATTCTAGCCCGTCGATTACCGTTTGACGGAAGAACGACGGTTCACCTCCCATCAGACCTTCGCCGTCGACGACAACGATAACATGTGGCGAAATTCGCCGGAGATCGTTGACGAAACCGGCGCCGATGCGGTGGAATACCGTTGAAGACAGGAGAACCGCCGTCTTCTCTCCGTCCATGAACTTGATTGCTTTGAACGAGAGGTACTCGAATGTTCGAAAGGAGACGAAATCTATATCGAATCGTAATTTGAGACCACGAGCGAACTGCCATAGATTATCTCTGATCAATTTCGATTCGATTTCGTATTCCTCCGGAACGACAGCGGTGATTCTGACCGCCGGCGAATGAACCTTCCGAGACTCCGCTTTCTCGGCGATCTCTTTCATGAACGACGCCCAACGACCTCCGAGTCCGATGTCAAAATCGATGACGTGGACGATCATCGCACCGTCCACCGCCTCGAGCATCGCCTGGTTGGCGGTGAAGTCGGAGAACATCGGAATCGGAGAGACGTTCGAAAACGTCTTGTACGCTTTGATCGCTTGAACAATCTCCGACGAAGACGACGACTGAGTCACACGAGTTGGCCCGGTGAGTAGCGATTGAAGCGCTTCTTTGAAGTAAAAAGCAGCTCTCTGAACCGCTTTTCCGGTTGGCGCACGGAGGCGTTGATTGAGCCGCGCCATCATCACTTGAGCCAGCTGGATCGACCGAGTTTCGAAACACTCAGCGATTCGTATCAACTCTTCAACAAAATCAAAACCGTTTCCATTGTTATTATCACTATCATCATCCTCCTGGCTCATGAAATCAAGTGCGTTCAGATTCGGATTCAAGTTCTCGAAATCCGAGTGAAAGAACATCGCCGTCGTCGCCGGTGCAGTCGCTTCCGTGTGAATCGGCGGCAGCTCGGGAAGATCAAGAGGATAAGCCGATTTAGTAGAATCATCATGAAGCCCTAATTCCCTCATAAGAGAATCCCATTCTTCAAACTGATGAATCATTCCATGTTCAATATTATCCAACGGCACCGGATCCTCCAACGACGAAAACACAAGACCACTATGCTCGGTGGAATTGAATTCCGAAGGCTTACCAGTAATCGGACTAGGCGGACTCCGTCGCACGTCAAGCACCGATTTAGGTTCGTAACGATTACTTCCACCACCAGCACCACCACCACCGGTAACTTCCTGCTTGACGTTGTTAGAAGAAGATATATTGTTTTGCGATGAAGCAAAGGGCAATTTCATTCCTCAAACGTAATGCAGGTGCGTAAAATCGATCCAACTCCTGTATGTTTGATAATTGATTGTGGGTAAAGGGGGGGTTTTGTGAGGTGATGATTGTGAGCTTTTGTAACCGGTGAAAGTGGTTAGTGGTGGTGGTGGTGGGGTATGGATGGCCATGGTTAATGGACAGGAGGGACATTGAATTGACAACACAGGGTTGAGGAGGGTAGTCACTAGTCAGAGGATTGATTGATTGAGCCAGCCATATCATAGAAGCTTCTTGCTCAAGATCTTATTTGGTTAAAAATTAAGTAACTTTTGTTTTGGCCCACAGTATTGTACAAGTTTCACTTCGCAAGGTACAAGTTACTAAAGGCATGTTTCTTGCTTTTCACAATTTATAGTCTGCTAAAAACAAGTTTCCTTTTTGCTTTTGTTGATTCTCTTGGTTTGCAACTGCATCTTTTTTGAGGCAAGTGGGTTGACTTCTCCCTTTCTCACATTAACCTGACGGCTTGGCTAAAATTTGTTTGTTGATTTTAGATACACATCTTTTACTTTGCTAAAATAAACACCTTTCTTATCAAGTAGTAATTAGACGAATGATTTTGTAAAAAAAAAAAAGAGTGAAGGTAAGAACAAGATCTGAACTCTTGATTACTTTTAATTTCAATTCTACCCCATGAATTCTACTTCTAGTGTAATATCCGGGTTCAAGTTGCTTAAATTTTAAAGTTTGGGAGAAAAGTGACCAAGGCCCAAAGTGCAGGGAGGTTAAGTGTAAATTGGTGTTAAAGGGGGGGTGTAGCCACAGGAAATTCCCCATTCTTCTTGGTAGGCGGCCGGAGAAAGTTGGGAGAAAGAGCAGAGCAAGGTCACGATTGAAGAAGGAAGATTTTGAATGATTGGAGATTTTGGCTTCTTCCAAGGTAAGAATCTAAGTCCCTGCTTCTCTTTTAAGATTATGTTTATTGAGTAAAACCTCTCTAAGGGTGCAGTCTGAGTTATGATTTTGGTATGGATTAAGAATGAAATGGAAACCCTATTTTGTTCCTTAAGATTGATTTAATGATTTTGAGATGTTATTAGTTTGTTCTTTGAGAGTTGGAGTCCAAACCTGTTCAATTTATTAGTCTATCTTGTGGGATTAGGGGTTTGGGGGTTTTTTGTTCAAGAAAACCCTGCGTTGGGATGAGTTGAATATCCCCCGGAGGGGTGACCTCGGGGGTCGGGCGATTGAACACCCCGGGCGGGTTGGAGGCCGGGAGTCGGCACGACCCGGGCGAGGGGGGCCGGGAGTCGACGTACCCCAGGCGAAAGAGATACCGGGAGTCGGTATGGCTCGGGTGAGGCCGGGAGTCAGCCGAACCCGGGGATGGGAAGAGAGAGCCCGGGTCATACCGGGCGGGAAAGGAACCCAGGAGTTGGGGCACTCCGGGAGGAACCGGTCATGGGATTTTCCCAGTAACCTGTGAGGTAGTGGACTGAGTCTAGCTCGGGGAGCATTTTATCTAATTTTAGAGGGAGAGTCTGATCGTCCACCCGTTATTTATCAGGAGGTGCCTTACTTGTTTATCGCACTATCCTAGGTTGTGAGATCGCGAGATCAAAAGCTAAGCAATGACCAAAGGTGAGTTTTCTGAACTAAAACCTCGTAAGTTTATGAAGATATGCTTATGCCGTATTAACTGTTTAAGACACGCGGAAGTTATTTTAAAGCATATCTTTATTGTACGCTAGCTTTACATACGTGAGTTTCCTTTTAAATGTGGTATATGCTTTTACTGTTGATAAAATGTATGCATACGTTTTTTTTTGGGGGAAAGGGTATCCTGGGCCTTTGGCCAGACTAATCCCTTGGCAAAGAAACCGACTGCGAAAGCATGCAGCCCTGAGGTTAAAACCAGTGGCCACAAAGTTGCGAATGCAGGGAATCGAACCCGGGTTGAGCGTTATGAACTCCCCAGGTGATCACCGCTACACCACAAGCCTTGTGGTTAAATGTATGCATACGTTGTTGCGAGTTGTATGGCCAGAGTCGGGGGGTATGGCCCGCCTGTACTCATACCCGGGGGGGTCTCGTTTATGCCGATTGGGAGGTGTGACCCATCAAAGGCAGTATAAGACAGACACGCCGACACCTTTGGGTAACAATAGTGTGTGCCATAATGTCACACCCCGCTAAAGCGGAAGTACGGAGTATGACAGCTCGAAACATGAACACAAGTGTATAGCTATACCAACATAACAAAAAAAAATTTATATAAAAGTCATTACAATGATCATTACTAAATTAATACGATTACAAGCCCAAACATTTCATAAATATTATACATTCTAGAACAAAAGAGTTTTCTTTCCAAGACATAGCGTGTATGCAAAAATCTTCTAAGGCATACCGTCTTTGTTACCTGAAAAGCATGTATAAAAACGGATATCAACTACATAGAGTTGGTGAGTTCACAGGTTTTCAACTATGCACAAAACAATTTTTGTATGCAGGGTTTGATAAATATAACTTTCGAATTTATTCGATATCTTAAATCGAAAATGTTCATGAACTTTATCGTTTCAACATTCGTATGACATGATTCGGTTTTCTTTCGTCTTGTTGAGCCACTACTAAACCGTCTCGGACTTAGCTCTTTCCAGCCCCTCGCGACCTACTCCAAATGAGTGTCCGCATTCTCTAGTATAGTGCACCCTTACTCGTCAGTATTAAGGTGGGTTTGTCAGACCAAATAGCGCTATCCACTAATACTATAGGCCCATTTGTTCATGAGTTAATAGTAGTGTACAGGGGACTTTTCTTTACTTTACTTTAAAACTCAACATACCGATCATACAATGTCATACCATTTCAATTTAATGCTTAAGTAAGCTTTGGCGATTAATATCGCATAACAATTTAAACTACTCATGAATCTTTATAACACAAGTTAGCATGCTTTTCACCCCAAAATTTATTCAAAACAAGTAAAATGGGGCTGTGAATACTCACCCTGATGACGATGCAAGAATAAAACAACACAAGTCTCTAGTCCGGATCTTTAATCCCTATAGAGTAATTTGCATCAAAGGATACCATATGTCAATACCCATCCTCAATCCTAACTTGACCATTCTTACATCTAAATATATATGCCATTATGTTTACTTTATTGTCTAAAATAGGAATTTAGGATTAATTTACCAAATTAATCATCAAAACATAAGTATTTAAGGTTTTTTTTTTTAAACCTTCTTTCTGGATTCAGCACTTGCTGTCCAGAAACTGTGATCATAAAATAGGTTTCAAAATGATACTTCCCAACAACCAATGATCACCAAAATTTTACAGAAACTACATTACTAAGTTATGAACAAATTTGCAAAATTTCATAATTCTTAGAGGAGTTTTGATACTCCAAATAAATTCCACAAAACAGAAGGTCACCGATTTTCAATCCAGTGACACACTTTACTTGCAGACCGTTTTTGAGCTACTAAAACTAAGAATTATGAAATGAGCCATACATGGTTGGAAATCTAACTCAAAAACCTACTATATGGAAAAGAATTTACTCAATTTGGACAAGAATTAAGGGAGTTATGGTCCTTAGAAAGTAGGTGTATGAATCTGCCAATTCTGGACAGATTACACCACTTACTTCTAAATTGCATTTGAGTGGCCAAATCTCCAAATTTTTGAGTGATTCTTAATGCTATGGCTCACTAACACCATAAACTGAGTTTTAGTAACAAAAAGCCCAAATTTTTACAGCTTATAAACTAACTTATAATACTCAAAAGTGAATGCATAATTTTGACAGCAAGCTGTGAATAAGTTAAACTTGCAATATGTAATAAAATGATCATTTAGCCATGGTTTTTAGAAATAACACATGACTTCACATCTTTAAACAATATACCATGATTTAAACAATCAATTTATGCATCATGGACTCATAGCAATCACCATTTCTCATCCAATCCCATGCATTACAACAAAGTCACTAAACAAGTGACAATATACCATTTTTGATGCTCTTAATCATATGAGATTGAATAATCTCATCCTAAGAGTTCATCTATACTCAAGATTGATGCAAATACATAAATTTCTATTTAAAATCATCACAATTTCGTGGACCAAAATACCACATATCATAAAATTGACATTTTCATAAAAATCCCCAAAAATCACACTTAAACATCAAATTTTATTGGAAGATTATTCAATGGTTTACTTTGCAAATGTTTATTTCACCAAATGCATTCCATTTCACTTCCAAAAACAAGATTATACAACCACTTCATGAGATGATGAAAAACATGTAAATTTCTTTGAAAATAACCTTGAAAAGATGAGGATAAATATGGTTACCTTCTCAATTGGAGATGAAAACTTGATTTCTTGAAGTAGGATGATGTTTAAACTTGATTTCTCCTTGAAAATTTCTTAAAAAAATCGATGGAGTGTGTGTGTGTGTGTGTGTGTGTGTTTGGCCGAATATAGAGAGAAGAAGGAGTTAAAGAGTTAAGTTGTATTTTTGAAAATGTGAGTAAAATTCTTCTAAATTTGATTTTTAATTAAAAATTAAAAGAGAAGGGCATCATAGAAATCAGCCATGTGTCCATGTGACTCATCAAATTAATTTTGTTAAATAAAATATTACAATTATGATGACAATTTTAATTAAAAATCAGATAAAATTGAGAACCGACACCCTAAATTCTCAGTTAAAGCTTAAAATTGAGTTTTAATAATAAATAAATATAATTTACTTTGAAAATAATAAAATCCTAATATTTCAAATATTTTAGATTTTCAACATAATTTCTGGCATTTTTGAGATGTAATGGTCAGTTATCAGTCCGAACCGGGTATTTACGCGACTTCCGAAATTTTTCGGGTAAACTTCTAATTTAATCATTCTAACTAGAATTTAACTTCATAAATAAATTTTAATAGGTCAGAGATTGCTAACCTTAACATGCTGGTTCAGGCAGTTGTCACACATAAGCGAGTTTTTGAATGTGGTTTTAATTACAAAGATGAATGGGTTGAGTTTTATTATAAACTTTTTTGTCGTATGTATTTCGAACTGTTTTGGAGGGGACTCACTAGACCATTGGTCTAACCCTCGCTTTTTTCCAAAAACTAAAAACCTTTCCAGGTCATCGTGAGGTAGGAGGTTCAGGCAAAGGTAAAGAGAAGGTGTGATCAAGAGCCGGTTTAGAAGACCTCCTTTAGTATATTTCCTTTTATACTCAGTTGTAATAGGTTGCCTTTTTACAAACCTTGATAAATGTAACCATTGACTTGGGGCCGTTTTTGGCATATACTCTTATATGTTATTAGTATGATTCGTAGTTTTGTTTAGGTTGTTACATCTAACGGGAATTCTTTTAATCTCAATTTCACCCTATAATTTGCACTCCTCACGGGAATTGATCTGGTTTATCTCGTTACATCTCATTAGGATTGATCTTTAATTATGATTGATAAAAGGGTTGAAAAACATTCTTCCATTTTTCACTAAAACTTCCATTTTTATTGGAAATAGTAATTATTAGACTATATTTACTTAATTACTTACAATCCCACCAAATCAAATCTTTATTTCAAAATTAGTTTATCTCTCATCCACTTATATAGTCTTTAAGTGTAACCAATCCTAACTTCTTTCATCGTATTCATTAATGATTCAATCTAATCTAAAATATTGTTTTAATGTTTATATGTTAATATATTTTCTTTATCGTTCATTGGATCCATAACAAAAAATTGAAAAAAAAACCTAACTGAAAGTTTTAATTTTCAAGGTGATGCAAGTATTGAAATGAAGAAAAAAAAATTGGCAACACTGATCTCTATTTGTAGGATGTTAAAATTACGAATTTTACTATATTTTTTAATTTTTATTTTGTTAGTGTCAGTTTTTTTAATCAAATAAATTTTTATCTTAAATTTTTTTTAAACTAACCAATAATATAATAATACATGACATTAAAAACACCATCGATCAGGTTGGTTAAGACCAGGCCATGTTTGATAAAAATAAAATAATTTATAAGATAACTTATTTTTTGAGCTCATTTTAAAAGTCACGTTGAAAGGGTAAAAAGTTTGGTTACTATGTACTTCAGGTCAAAGACCAGGCTTTGTAATTGACAGAAAAATAAATGAAACGAAATTCAAGTACTTCTATATTCGGTTGTTATATGTTAATTATTCAGTAACAAGTTTAAACTCATGTATTGATGTTGAATCGAAATAATATTAACATGGTTTACAAAAAACACATGAATATGCAATAAAAAGTTGGCTTGGATTTTATATTCAAGATATAATTATGTTTCGTAGAAGGCTTACGAATATTGGAATCATCATGATGAGGGGAGGTTTAGGGACGTTTGGTTCGCAGAATGTTTTTGGATGGAATGGAATTTGTCAAAGGATTTTTGACTTTGAAAGAATTTGAATGGAATGTTATTAGGTTTGACCACCTGTTTGGTTGACAGACATTGGAATGGAATCTGTTAAAGGAATTGAAATATGTCTATTTGGTTCACATAATGTAGCTTTGGAATTGGAATGAAATATTAGTAAATTGTAACACCCGTGGTTTTCGGTAAGTATATGTCAACCGGACATTTCTGTGACTTGCAAGCGGTGGGGCTTTGTTGGGGTAATGGTTTGTATAAGTCCCTCGGAGTATCGGGAGCTTTGTCGTTGAAAAAGTCGGAATTTGGACCCTCAGTACACCATGGGCGACTATGCCCGCGATTGTGACAGGGTGTCACTCTCGCGTGGCACAGTCGCGAGAATGGTACCGCGGGCACTCCCCTTCGGGCGACTATGCCCGAGGACTATGCCAAGGGCATAGTCGCGTGGCAATGTCACCGACGGAGTGCAGAGCTGCATAAAGTCGAATTTTCAGCCTCTCTCTCATTCCAACTTCCCCCATTTCACCCTTTTCTCTCTAGAAACCGAACCCAAACCCTAAAATCGGTTTTATACCCTCAAGTCACCAAATCCATGACATTCCAAGTGTTTCCTCACCACCCAACAAAGATTGGAAGCTATGGTCAAGAACCTCCACCTTCATCTTCCCCAAAGTTCGTGTTTGGGAGTTTGGGTTGAAGAATTGTGATGGGTGTCCTCGGAAGGTCTCATCGTCTCTAAGTGGTAAGCTTTCTTGATTTTAAAGGTTGAAATACTCCATTGTTGATCTCTTAGTGTTTGGTATACCAAATCTCGGATTTGGTGGTTTTGGAGAAATTAGGGTTTTGGATATTGGTTGGGTTTGTGATTCATAATGTTTGGAGAATGCTCCTTATGTTTGATTATGGGTATTTATGGGTTGAAATGTTCGGATCTAGGTTTTGGAAGATTTCGGTTTGAGGATTCAAATGGCCGTCAAAAGAGCTCGTTGGGTAAAATCTAGATTTAGCCTAAATCTAGCAAGGTGAGTTCAAGTTGATTTGTGAAAACGTTGTACATGCCAAAATGTCTATTTTAAATTGTTTATGTGTTTTACATGAAATTATCAAATGTTGGGTTAGTTGCTAATCTTTGATTTATTGAAGTATTTAACTTTACAAACTTTGTATAACACCCACAATTGGGAGGTTTGGACATTTTGTTAAATGTGTCACAAATGAATGTGTTTTGATGTCCTACTGCATAAATAGATCTTTGGTCAAAGAAATACGCTTTTAAATGTTTGTCGGGTTTTATGCGTCATTCATAAAAGGAAATGTTTTATAAAGTATCACTTGCACATTTATGTGAAGTACTTGAAAGAATGTGTATAGTCTCATTTTCTGATTTTCATTCTTATCAGCAGTTAAGTTTGGGAAAATGCTTGGTTTCATCTAATGAGAAGGTTTGGGTAATCACATTTTAGTCATGGCGTTTGCATATCCGCTGGTCAAACGTGTTTTAAAGTTTACACTGGCTTTCTTTGGTTATTTAAGTAAAGTGTTGAGCCTTTTGGCTCGGTTTTGACTAAAATGAGTCGTGAGCACAATTGCCTGGTTTAATAGCCCGAAATGGAAGTTTTGGTATGATGGAGTTATTTTACGTGTCATTTGAGAGTTACATGTTTTGAGTGTGTTGGTCATTCAGTTGGAGTCATGTAGCATTTTAGACTGTAATGTAATGGATCCATAGGCATATGAGTCGGTCGTGTTATTTAAAAAGAAAATGGGCTATTATTTGTATGTTGGTCGGGATTAGTCTCGGGGGATTTCGAGGATAAGATGGTGAGGGCTCGTGGAGTCGAAGACCCGGACCTGCATCCGCGAGTTAATCTCTGAGCCTGTATTATGTTGGTCGGGATTAGTCTCGGGGGATTTCCAGGATACGACGGTGAGGGCTCGTGGAGTCCAAGACCCGGACATGCATCCGCGAGTTAATCTCTGAGCCTGTATTATGTTGGTCGGGATTAGTCTCGGGGGATTTCGAGGATAAGACGGTGAGGGCTCGTGGAGTCCAAGACCCGAACCTGCATCTGCGAGTTAATCTCTGAGCCTGTTTTATGTTGGTCAGGATTAGTCTCGAGGGATTTCGAGGATAAGACAGTGAGGGATCGTGGAGTCCAAGACTCGGACCTGCATCCGCGAGTTAATCTCTGAGCCTGTTTTATGTTGGTGTCGGGATTAGTCTTGGGGGATTTCGAGGATAAGACGGTGAGGGCTCGTGGAGTCCAAGACCCGGACCTGCATCCGCGAGTTAATCTCTGAGCCGGTTTTATGTTGGTGTCGGGATTAGTCTCGGGGAATTTCGAAGATAAGACGGTGAGGGCTCATGGATTCCAAGACTCGGACCTGCATCCGCGAGTTAATTTCTGAGTCGGTTTTTATGGGATAGTCACTTCCCATTTATAACTAGTTGAGACATTGGGTTTTTCTTCTTATAATATAATTTCGGGAACTTGAATGTAATCTTATTTTGGTCGCTTGAGTTATAAAGTTTTATTCAAACGTCATCATGGGAGCATTTACAACTATTCACGTTTTGAGTAAGCGTCGGGTTGCATTATTTCATGAGTTAATGTTTGGCGTCGAGGCGTCCATTTATATTTTGCTTATTATTGGAAAACAGATTGTCCTCATGCTTAAAGAAGTTCGTTTTTAAAGGATCATGATTTAAGTTACTTTATTTCCATTTAATGGTCTTTGTAATCATGTTGAAAACTCTTGAACTCACTAGGCGTTAGCCTAACCTTTTTATTTGTCGGCGTGTGCATCAGGTTCCAGTTGGGAGTTGGGTTTCTAGCCGTTCCACGAAGAGTGGAGCCTTAGCTTTGTGCGAGTGTATGTAGTTGGTGAATTCTTCCGCAGTTTGGAAATAGTGACTATTATGGGGTGTTAGTAGCACCCGTTCTTACCATAGACTTTTGTATAGAATGAATGTTTGTTTTGAGGTTAAATCTTAAATCGTGGTTGTAGGTGATTCCTTTAATCGGTGTATTTAGAAAATTTTAAATTAGTTGCTATTTCCAGAATTTAGGGTGTTACATAAATGACCAAAATACCCTTTTTGAAAATTTTGAAATCGAAATCCAACTATTGTGGTTCAGATTGGTGGTGGTCGGTGGTGGTTCAGATCGGTGGTGGTCGGCGGCGGTTCAGAACGGTGGTGGTCGGCGGCGGTTCAGATCGGTGGTGGTCGGCGACGGTTCAGATCGGTGGTGGTCGGCGACGGTTCAGATAGAATGGTGGTGGTCGGCGGCGGTTCAGATCGGTGGTGGTCGGCGGCGGTTCAGAACGGTGAGGATCGACGGTGGTTCATATCGGTGGTGGCCGGCGGCGATTCACAACGGTGGTGGTCGGCGGTGGTCGGTGGTAATTTAGACCGGTGGTGGTCAGAGGTGGTCGGTGGTAGTTCAGAGCGATAGTGGTTGGAGGTGGTCGGTGGTAGTTCAGAGCGGTGGTGGTCGGTGGTAGTTCGGACCGGTGGTAGTCGACGATAGTTCAGATTGGTGGTGGTCGACGGTGGTTCAGATCGACGGTAGTTGGCAAAAGTTTATATAGGTCCGGGTAAATCAAGACATCAAGTAGGGAAGATGAGGGTAGTTTTGTCTTTTTGAGAAAATGGGATGGAATAGAATTGAATTCCTTCTCAATTGTGATGGAATGACCAAATCCATGCATGGTGGAATGTGTGGAATTCAATTCCATTCCATAGGTAAACCAAACGTCTTAATGAAATTTAGTCAATGAAATTGATTATTCCAATTCTTTCAGATTCCATCGGAATCCTGCGAACCAAACCCCTCTTAGATCTTAATGATATTAACATCATTGTTGGTTTTGAGTATTACCATAATAATGTTGTGAAATTAACTATAATATACTAAAATAGTAAAATATATCAAATACAATTTATTTATTTTGATTTAATACAACTTTTTCATAAATTTAAGAGTGAATTGTGGATTTGGTCCCTGTGGTTTTGTGATTTCTTTGATCATGGTCCTCATTCTATGTTTATTGTGGATATAGTCCCTATGGTATGCAATATATTGTGGCTATGGTCCCTAAAACTAACACCATTAACTTTTAAGGGTTAAAGGCCTCATGTGCCTTGCACACTATAGGCATAATAGTCATTTTCTTTTTCCCTTTTAATTTATTCTATACATCTTTAAAACAAAATACTAAATTGTGGATTTGGTCCCTATGCATCACTCATCATTTTAAAACACATTTATCATTTCTCTTAATTTTTTTTCATCCTATCTTCATCGTCAAAGTACAAGAAAATTTATCAAAGCCCTTGTAGCCCAACGGTCGGTAACATCCTAGGGGGGACAGTGGATGGCATCCCTGTCTACCCGAGTTCGATTCCTAGGGGGAACGGGTGGCGATACCCTAGTCCATGGGTTGGCCTTCGGGTCGGGCATGGGCGAGGCTATGGATCGGTAACGGTCCATGGTCGCGAGGATTAGTCGGGTGCCCGTATGGATCCCGGATACCTCGTCGACTTCGGTCGGGGCGAGTGTGTGCGTTTAAGTTGCCGTTCAAAAAAAAGTACAAGAAAATTTAATTTATTAAAGTGCAAAAAAACATTACTTGCATTTAAAAATGACAATTGTTTAAACCCAACACTACATCCCAAAAAGACAACCTATCAAAATAACAATTGTTTAAACCAATATTACATTCCATTATGTAATTTTATCGGCAACACCATATAGATGACAAAATGTGGGTATGAGCTATGAAAAGCTTATGGGCCAAGATTTTATAGAAGTTGACACCTATTGAGTTTTATTAGTTCAAAATCAATAAAACAAAGAGATACAAGTTGCTGTTCAACAAACAATAATTCAAGAAAAATATTGTCAGCCAATCTCATCACCTTATTATCACCATAAAGAGGATCAGAAATAAGAGACTTGATATATATTCATAAATAAAACAGAGGTATGTGAAGCAACATTCAAAAACTTAACACCACCATCACAAAAGCAATTATACTATATAATTTGCGAGAAGGCGAGAAGAAATGTGGGGCACATAATTTATTAATTAAAAAAATCATAAATAAAAAATAAAAAATAGTTTTAGAAATTAGGATAATTATTATTTTAAATTGGATAAATCTTTAAAATTCTCATTATATCTTTTAGATTTATTTATTTTTTAATTTCAATTATTTTTTAATTTTTTTATTAGTTTTTTTTTCTAAATATACTTTTAATAAAAAAAATTCACAATTTTAACCAAATATCACATGTGATATCATTATATGAATATTTATGCATATCATATATCATATTATCACATGTGATAATTGTATATATTTTAGTTAATCATATGTGATTATGTATACTTCTATTTATAGATCTTTTTGTGATGTAAATATTATCACATGTAATAATTATATATATTTTAGTTAATCATATGTGATTATGTATACTTCTATTTATAGATCTTTTTGTGATGTAAATATTATCACATGTGATAATTATATATATTTTAGTTAATCATATGTGATTATGTATATTTATATTTATAGATCTTTTGTGATGTAAATATTATCACATGTGATTATGCGTTATTTATATTCAGACATATATTATCATATGTGATATTTACAAAAATCCACTTAGTGGGATCGAATCACATGTGATAAATTTCGTTTAACATGTGATATATTATTATGTATCATATATGATCCCACTAGGTGGATTTTTGTAAATATCACATATGATAATATATGTCTGAATTAAATAATGCATAATCACATGTGATAATATTTACATCACAAAAGGATCTATAAATATAAATATACATAATTACATTTGATTAACTAAAATATATATAATTATCACATGTGATAATATCTATAAATAAAAGTATACATATAATCACATATGATTAACTAAAATATATACAATTATCACATGTGATAATATGATATGTGATATGCATAAATATTCATATAATGATATCACATGTGATATTTGGTTAAAATTGTGAATTTTTTTTATTAAAAGTATATTTAGAAAAAAAATTAATAAAAAAATTAATAAATATTTGAAATTAAAAAATAAATAAATCTAAAAGATATAATGAGAATTTTAAAGATTTATCCAATTTAAAATGATAATTATTCTAATTTCTAAAACTATTTTTTATTTTTTATTTATGGTTTTTTAATTAATAAATTATGTGGCCCACATTTCTTCTCCCCTTCTCGCAAATTAATTTGCTTCTCGCATAATCCTCCCTATATATATATATATATATATAGGGAAAGGTTCATTTGAGAAACACTAAATATATGAGAAATAGAGAAGTGATCTTAAACCATTAATTCGGTCAAGATCGGCGGCTTTGACCGATAATTAGGGGATAATTGCTCCCATGGTCCACTCTCGTGTTCCTCACATTGTTTATTATTCGAAGGGTATTTTTGTAAATTATCCAAACGTTCAGATATGAATATCACTTTTTTTTCTTTTTTTTTTAGCCGTGTGTGTTCATATATGAATGCATGCAAAAAACAGAAGTTCATATATGAATGTTAGTAGACGTTCATATATGAATGTTAGTAGAATGTCACTATTTTTTTTGTACGTATTCATATATGAACGCATGCATTCATATATGAATGTCACTCTTTTTTTTTGCATGTATTCATATATGAACGCGTGCATTCATATATGAAGGCATGCAGTCAGTGTTTATATAAAAATTATGAACATTCATATATGAACGCATGCATTCATATATGAAGGCATGCAAAAAACAGGCGTTCATATATGAATGTCACTCTTTTTTTTGCATGCATTCATATATGAACGCATGCATTCATATATGAACGCATGCAGTCAGTGTTTATTTAAAATTACGAACATTCATATATGAACGCATGCATTCATGTATGACTGCATGCCTTCATATATATGAACACGCGCGTGTTTTTGTCAAAGTTACGTAAATACCCTTATATTTTTGGAAGAGCCGTAATTTTTGACCAATTAAATCCAATCTTGACCATATGAATGACTAAGATCACTTCTCTATTTCTCATATATTTACCATTTCTCAAATGAACCAAACACTATATATATATATATATATATATATATATATATATATATATATATATATAGTACAATTGCTTTTGTGATGGTGGTGTTAAGTTTTTGAATGTTGGTTCACATACCTCTGCTTTATTTATGAATATATATCAAGTCTCTCTTATTTCTGGTCCTCTTAATGGTGATAATAAGGTGATGAGATTGGTTGACAATATTTTTCTTGAATTCTTGTTTGTTGAACAGCAACTTGAAAAAAAAAAGGTTTAATGCCAGGAACCCAAGGCCCTGTGGTCCACTTTTGTGGACCCTACATACCCTAGCCCCATAGGTATGCACCGGAAAATTCCTCCTGTTCCCCCCTGATTCGAACACTAGGCCTCTTCACATGTATGAGGCATTTGCGGAGTTGAACAACAACTTGTATCTCTTTGCTTTAATAATTTTGAACTAATAAAACTCAATAGGTGTCCACTTCTATAAAATCTTGGCCCATAAGCTTTTTATAGCTCATACCCACATTTTGTCATCTATATGGCGTTGCCGATAAAATTACATAATGGAATGTAATATTGGTTTAAACAATTGTTATTTTGATAGGTTGTATTTTTTGGGATGTAGTGTTGGATTTAAACAATTGTCATTTTTAAATGCAAGTAATGTTTTTTTGCACTTTAATAAATTAAATTTTCTTGTACTTTGACGATGAAGATTGGATCAAAAAAAATTAAGATAAATGATAAATGTGTTTTAAAATGATGAGTGATACATAGGGACCAAATCCACAATTTAGTATTTTGTTTTAAAGATGTATAGAATAAATTAAAAGGGAAAAAGAAAATGACTATTATGCCCATAGTGTGCAAGACACATGAGACCTTTAACCCTTAAAAGTTAATGATGTTAGTTTTAGGGACCATAGCCACAATATATTGCATACCATAGGGACTATATCCACAATAAACATAGAATGAGAACCATGATCAAAGAAATCACAAAACCACAGGGACTAAATCCACAATTCACTCTAAATTTAATAATAAAAACATTTACATGTATTTTATAATTATAAAATTCAATTTATTTAAATTTTTATTTGTTAAAGTTATTAAAATACTTTATTAATTTTTTTTGACTATATCGTCTGTGTATATATACACACATATTACATATAGTAAATTTCACTGTTGGTCTTTAAGGTTTCGTATTTTCTTTGAAAGGAGAACGTATACTACTGTATCTCAAATAGTGGTCCCTAAGGTTTGGTATTTGCTTTGAAAGGAGGACCTCTTCACTAACCCTGTTAAAAAACTCAGTTAGTGGGAGGGGTATTTTGGTCAAATCATATTTTTTTTTCTTTTTTCAACTTTTTTTTAAACCTTAAAACATCAAGGACATAATTGTAATTTCATTTAATTTATATTAATACTATTATTCATATATGTATATATATATATATATATATAGTGAGCCTCCGGTGAGGTTGTCTTTTCCGGCGAGCCTCCGACGATTTCTCTCGATCTCTCTCTTCTCTCTTCTCTCTTATCTCTCTCTCTCTCTCTCTCTCCAATGAATACAGGGACCATTGTCATCACCCCCTTGTCATCACCGACGAACATAAGGCCAATTCTCCGGCGAACACCCCACCCCCGGTGAAACTCCGCATAAACCTCCCACAATCTCTCTCTCTCTATATCTCTCTCTATCTCGATTGGCAACTGTTTCTATAAGAAATCATCCGACAGAACCCCCCCCCCCCCCGCGTTGAAACTCCGCAGAACACCCCCCCCCAACAATCTCTCTCTCTCTCTCTCTATATATATATATATATATATATATATATCTCGATTGGCAACTGTGATAAATTTCGATTGTGTGTGTATGTGTCTTTTCTGTATTTCTTTATATATATACACAGTGAAGCCTCCATTGATATATGTATGTGGGTTTCTCACAGGGATGATATATATATATATATATATATATGGGTTTTATTATGTGTGTGTATACATATATATGTATGTATGTGGGTTGCCTCTCATCCGAAATTACAATTTGAATTTTCATCCAAAAGTGAGATTTTCCGGTGAGGTTGACGGAGAAGGTGACTGGAAGTCCACCGGAGAAGATAACCGGTGGGCTTGTTTGGTTGATTTAAGAGAAAAAAGTGATTGGACGAAAATGCCCCTAGATCTAACTGAGTTTTTTAATGGGGTTAGTGAGGAGGTCCTCCTTTCAGAGCAAAAATCAAACCTCAGGGACCACTATTTGAGATATTGAAGTATAGATCCTCCTTTCAAAGAAAATACGAAACCTTAAGGACCAACAGTGAAATTTACTCTATTATATATTTTAATTCTTAATAAATAAAATACATGCAATAATTAAAAGCAAATATCGTGAAGCATAAATCTTTGTTATTAATCAATATTTAAAATTAATCTCAATAAAATAGATAAATCTTGTGATTCAATACTATTTCGTTGATTCTTTATAATGGTTATTGAATGGAAGTATAACTAGCATTTGAATGATTTTTATTTTAAAAAAACAACATTTAATTCGTAACAAATATAGGCCATGTTTGTAAGAAATTTTAACTATCACCGTATAAAAGTTTAGCCATAAAGTAAATTATGTAACACTCGCTTTCCATTTAAAATCAATATTAATATATTTTTTTGTTATTAAATGAACGAAGTATTATTTTTCAACATGAATTTTTAGAGCTTCTCCAATTGTCCGTTAAAATGATGGTTTTGACGTTTTCCTCATTCCAATCGCACAACAAAGAGATTAGGTTTTTGCAGGTCTGTATTTTCTCACGGTAAATGATAGAACCAAAATATGCAAGGTAAATTTAGGGTCCGTTTAGTTTGCAGAAATGGAATGGATTGGAGTGGATTTCATGTAGGGATTTGGATTTTGAGGGATTTGGATTGGGGAGGATTTGGAATCCTTTTATGCAATGTTTTAAAACCCGGGTTGACCCGGCCGGTTCGAGACCGGGTCAATTACGACCGGTTTTTTGGGAAATTACGACCCGGATTGAGCCGCCGGTTTTTTTATATAACCGGTTGAACCGGTTTAATTGAACCGGTAAAAACCTGGGTTGACTCGGTTAAAAAAATCAATTTCTTATATTTGTGTTTTTTATGTTTTCGGATTGATGTAAAACTTGTTATGTGTTTTTTTTAATGTTTTTGGATTGATGTAAAACTTTTTGTTATGTGTATTTTTAATGTTTTAATTTGTGGACATCAAATTCTTGGTTTTATACACACACACACACACACATATATATATATATATATATATACGCAAGAAAATGAAAAATACATACAATTTCTTGAAACCGGGTCAACCACCCGGTTAAACCGTGATCCGGTCACCACACCGGGTCAACCAAAAAACCGGTTTTTAAAACATTACTTTTATGTGTTTGGTTCGTATGATTTGGAATGGATTTGAATTCCATTATTTATAAAAAATAGTTAAAAATTATAAAAATAGTTAAATTACCTTTTATTTAATTGATCATTATAAAACATATGTTTTTAACACATTTTTAAACATTATTATATACAAATCCTACGAAATCATAGCCATCCCCTATGTTTGAGGGATTTCAAAGAAATCATTTCAAATCCAGACAATCCTGCAAACCAAACGCAAGATTGGAATGAATTTCAAATCCAAATCCCCACAAATCCATTTCATTCCTGCAAACCAAACGGACCCTTAGGGCTTAGAGTGTGGTTGTAATTGTTTTTTTTTTTTTGTGTGTGTGTGTATTAATGGGTCCACCATATTTGGTATTTTTTTAATGTCAATGTTGGAGTTGCTCTTATATTCATTAATAGTTAGTTATATTTTTACTAAGAGGCCATTTGTTTTTTCAAAAAACTTCTTAATGACTCTTAAGTCTGAATCGGTTAAAACTTTTTACATTCAGACAATTTTTTTTCCAGTTTTCAGAACCTCTTAACACTTAAATACATTTGAAATGAGAAGTGGTGACCTAACTTCTTAAAACCTCTTATAGCCGCCTTGGTTCATATGCTCTCCTCTCTCTCTCTCTCTCTCTCACACACACACACACACACACAAGACGCATCTAGATGTTACAAAAACAAACAGTCTTATTGATTCAGATTTCAGACTTAAGCACCACCTCTTATTAATCAGAAGTGATATAAGACTTCAAACCTCTTAAAAAACAAACGCCACCTACATGTTTTAAGACCTGAACATGGTAAAAGATTTACAAACCATCTAGTTCGTTGCAAGCAAGTGTCAAACTGGGCAAAGTTGTTGTGGTTGTGGGGGTAATTTGGCTTCCTTCAATGCGGACTCAATTTTCGATGTTTTTTCCATGGAAGATCAATTTTCAATCTCACCTTCAAAAAGGATTTTGACAAGCATATTTGTAGGCCACCATGTACGCAATTTGGAGTTCGTAACAAAGTGGTGCTTTTTGATCGCTTACCCTCGGGTTTAGCTTTCGTTATCCAACTATAATAGTACAGTACAACAAAATTGGGTTTATAGGATGTCTAAAATAGCCAAGTGTTTTAATTTGGTGGTTTATAAGACTTAAGTTTATAGCACCAAACAAAAAAACGTCATATCTAAAAATGTTAAAATAAGTTTATAAGACGTTTTATATAACATTTTTCAAATAAAATGTCCTATAAACTTTTGGATAGGACACTTTATTGTTTAGTTCTATAAATTTAAGTCATATAAAATACTATATTACAACGTTTAAATATTTTAGGCGTAAACTCAATTTTGTTGTGGTGGTATCATTGGCTTTCTAATTAATCTTGTAAAAGATTTTAGTTACTTTTGGACAAATTAGTGTTGCAATCAGGGAAGGAGTGGGGGGTAATTCTTAGGTTGCTCGTTTCGATGTCGTTAGATCTCTTCCTCTTTGGTGTTCTTTGGTTTTTTTTTAGCTTTTTACGTCTTAGAATCTTTCATGTTCTTGTAATTTCGAATTTTCTTTTAATAAATTTAATACTTTAAAAAAAACTTACGACCAAATAATGTTATTTATTTACAAAAAAGAAAAAAAAACGTATTTATCATGTGTTATGGCTGTATGATATAATAATTTATCGCTAGTAAATTTATTTAAATAATATATTTATATATATATATATACTCCATTAATTAAAGTGGCTTTAATGATAAAGCTATGTGAAACCCTACTTTTTTCCATGTACATTCTTTTCATATAAAGAGCCCCTTTTAAAATTTTATTTGTGTAGACTTTAGAAGAGAAAGTAATACCACCTTCTAAAATATGTTTTTGAAATCTTCATGGGGATTTGTAAAATACTATGTCATGTAAAATAATAATTATTGTAGTTATTTGAGAGAAAAAAAAACTCCTTTATTTTCTTTAAATGATTTTTTTATTTAAAAGAGTAAATTAAATATTTGGTCCCTGTGGTTTATATGTTTTAACAGTTTGGGTCCCTAAAATGAAATATCTATGGATTGCATCATCGTGGTTTGCATTTTATAACGCCTTGGGTCCCTACTTTTAATTCCGTTAAAAAACTTATGTTAAATAGGTTATTTATAGGGGTATTTTAGTCATTTTACTTTTTTTTAATTTTCTTATTATTTTTAATAAAAACCACATGGGCCAAACATGTAATTTACTATATATGTTATTATTATTATTATATTACATACAATTCATAAATATGAAACCCGCCACCAATCAATTTCATCTTCCCCGACTACCTTACGTCGTGACTCCCTCCCTCCGGCTACTTCATCTATGGATTTCATATTCTACAATTCATCTTCCCAAACCCAACCTATTATATAAGGGACACGACATAGGGACCATATCCCTTCTCATCTCTGGCAAACACAACCTCCATCTCCGGTGAACATAGCCTCCATCGATTCCTCTTATGCCTATAACCCCCTGGGAACACATATCTGTTTTTTATTTATGAACAAATTTGGGTTGATTTATGAACATATCTGGGTTGGTCTCTTATCCTCTTTGACCGTCGACCATCGATTCCCGACGTACCCCCTCTTATGTTTTTGATTTATGAACAGATCTAGGTTGAAAAACAAAACCGAGAACACATAGGACGATTAACAGAACGCATTGGCCAAAAACAAAACGGAGGGACAATGAACACATGGACAATGGTGGATTTAGAAGCAATGGGTTAGAAGCTTATGTTTTGGCTTCCATCGTCGGCCATTTGTCTCCACCTCACAATCCTTGATTTGGAAATGGAGATTTCAAACCCATCTGATTTAGATTTTCATTTTAGGATGTATCACACAATTTAGGTTTTTGATTAAGATTTTGAGACGGATTTGGGTTTTTCTAATGAACAGGGGTTGCAGGTGGTGGTGGTGGTGGGTTAGAGAAAACTAAATAAATAAATAAATAAAAACATGTGGCACTATTTAATTGGTAAGAGAGAAAAGGGTGGGACCAATTATTGATAAAGAATAAAGTAAATTACGTTCTTGGTCCCTGTAGTTCTAATTAAAATAAAAAATAAAATAGAATAACTAAAATACCCCTGTAAATAACCTATTTAACAGAAGTTTTTTAACAGGGTTAAGAGTAGGGACCCAAGGCGTTATAAAATGCAAACCACGATGATGCAATCAATAGATATTTCATTTTAGAGACCTAAACTGTTAAAACGCATAAACCACAAAGACCAAATATGTAATTTACTCTTTATAAAAATGACGGAAAATTTGTTTTGGAAACTCAATTCTATTTAAATCAAATAACTATGTGAATATGTTATTTGATCTGATTCTAAGTCAATTTACAAAATTGAGAATGTTAAAAAAAGATTGATATTGATATGTGTAACTATGAAACTTATATAAGAGATTTATTTACATATATAGGCGAGTTTGATTAGCCTCACTCATAATTAATTCAAGAGTAAACTACGATTTTCGTCCTTGTGGTTTGTTATTTATAACCATTTTCGTCTCTAACTTTAAAAGTTGTTTTTTTGGTCATTGTGGTTTGTAATTCCTTTCCATTTTTGTCCCTAAAACTAATATTCTCATGGATTAAAAACGAAAATAGTAGCAAACCACAAGGACCAAAAAATCAATTTTTAAAGATCGGAAACGAAAATAGTTATAAACAACAAACCACATGACGAAAATTGTAGTTTTCTCTTAATTCAATTTTATTTTCAATACATTACATAAATATTGAAATTGTGTTTAAGATTCATACTACTCATTTACCAAAAACTTGTACACTTAGGGGTTGTTTGTTTTTTAAAAAAAATCTCTTAATGACTCTTAAGTCTGAATCGTTCAGACCTTTTTACACACAACCTCTTATTAATCATAACTAAAATAAGACTTCAAACTTTAGACCTCTTAAAAAACAAACGACACCTTAAAGTTTTTAGAAACTTAAAACGTTTGTTAGACACTATTTTTTTAAGTTTTCTAATTTAAAAAATTAAAAAATAATAAATTAGAATGAAACTATTGTCAAATGGTATATAATTTGTTATCATTTACAAATAAAAAATTAATATTTTTTAATTGCATATTTATAATACAAAATTAAAAATTGTAATTATAATGTGTCACAAATTTTTTTTTTTTGGTAACCGTGGGTTTCCGGATCAGCTTACGCGCACCGACTAATCCCCGGGCGACCACGAATGACCTAGAGTCATCGCAGGTGAACCTCCATGACCACAAGAGCTTTGGCAGCGTCTGGATTTAAACCCTGGGTAGATGAGATTTTCCACTACATCCCCCAAAGGATTTACCAGTACACCACAACCCAAGTGGTTTGTGTCACAATATTTTTGTCACGTTGGAAAGGAATTATTTTAATGAGGCCTAAATGTTAATTTAATTGTGATTCATATGATTTTATTCTAAGATTCGAGTTTCTTTTAATTAAATATATTACTTGATGAATTATATAATTTTTTATTTAATCAATTTCTTTTCATCCAACATGCTTAAATTTGTATAAAAGATTCACCCATCTTTTCAAATAATTTGGCAGTTAAATTTGAATTTAAATAACTTTTTTAAAGCTCTAAAAACGACACAATTAAAAAAAAAATTATTCGCCAAAATTCAAATACGCATAGTTTTATTAGGCTTTAAACATTTATTGAAAATAGAAAGAAAAAAAAACTAGAATCAGAAAAATATATAGTTATGATCAGGCTGAGATGGCCAAAAATGGTCCCGGGCAGGCCTAAATCTATCTCGGTCCCAAAATTGCTCCCGGTAACCAGTTCCAAAATTGCTCTCGGTAACCGGTTCCAGTCACAACCAAAAATCCAATACCCGGTTAACCTTCTTCATAACCGGTTATGAAAACCAGTCTCAGGCTGGTGCCTAAATCCATCCCAAATATTTTTTTTCTTCCAAAAATCAATTTTGAATGGACAAAAAAAATATTGTTTGAAAATTTTCTTCTTTTTAGACAATATATTATTGAAATACCTCAATTAAATACATTTTAAAAATATTTTTTAAATCTCTTTTATATAAAAATGTTGTAGATTTTTTTATAATTACAATTTTTGAGATTTAGTATAGGAAGACGTACAAAAACTTGAAAAACGTTAAAAATAACTTGAAAACCCATTAAAAAAACTTGAAGTTTATGGTAAAAAAAACTTGATATCTTGTAGAAATATTAAAAAAATTGGTATATAACTTATAAAAACTTCAATTTAAAAAAAAATCGGGCCTATGTATAACTGGTCCCGGTCTCGGTCCTGGGTCGGGCTGAGAAATTTCCTAAAAAATTTAAACGGTTACAGACTATCGGGTCGGTCCCGGTCCTCAAGGATGGACCCATAATTTTTTAATACGGTGACACCATATAATATAGACAAAAAATAATTACAAAAAACATTGTTTTTATCGACGTGCCTTCATCTTTTTACCAACGTTCAATATCCTTCGATGTGTTTATAGCCTAATTCCACAGCTTTGGGGGATTTTTAAAGTTTTTTACTCGATTTTGAAGAATTTTTTCGTTTTTTTATCGATTTTGAGGGATTTTTCGTTTTTTTGGTAGATTTCAAGAGTTTTTTTTCCCGGTTTTTTGGTTGATTTCAAAAGTTTTTTTTTGGTTTTTTGGTTGATTACGAGGTACAGTTACACCTTCTTCAACTTTTGAATATCATACATTGGCACATTCTAAACCGATACGGTTGCACCTTTCATAAATGTAAAATTTTTAATCTTTCGGCAGAGAAATAATACGGTGACACGTGCCATCGTATTGCCTTCTTTAGGTCCGTCCATGCCGGTCCTCCACAGGTCACAGGCCGAGCTGGGCCCATTTAGGCATATGCATATAAATGAATATCAACTAAATGGAATATGACCATGTTTGAATCATGTATATTAACAAAAACGAATACAAATGTTAAAACTCGACATTTAAATGCCAAAAAAATCAAATATGCCTTTTAAGTCTAAATCATCCATGTAGAAAAATATATATAAAAGTATACCATTTACAAATTCGACAAAGGATTGTATAGAAGAAGAGTTAAGGTGAGAATGTGAGAAGGTAAGAAGGGATCTGAACCTTTGATTACTTTTAATCTCAAATTCATTTATAAATCACGTTTAATACGAGGATTGATCTGATGCATCTCATCTTGGTGCATCTCATCCTAATAAGCATCCAAGGGTGTAAATCTCATTTTACCCTTCTCACCATAACTTTTATTCTTACAATCCGGAGGCCGGGGAGGAGCTCAACGACAGTGCCTGGCAATAGTGACATGGTCACAATCGCGGTGGCATAATCGCGAGGGCCTCAACGACTCTCGGTACAGTTAGGGCGATAATGCCCGGCGCGTGTCACTCTCGCGCCAAAGGTGTACCCTGCGGTACATTTCGAGCGATTGTGCCCGCGAGAGTGCCAATGGCACAATCGCGTGGCACTCTCGCCGACGCATTCTGGGAGTTTAAATCAAATGGCAACGTTCTTTATTTCTTTATATTTGATTTGTGACTTTTGGGTGCTCGATTTCTCTCCCCCCTCTGGTAGGTTTTCTTCACCCAAACTTCATTCTACATTAACTCCTCCCATCTACCTCTATTGTAATCATTTATTGTTCTTATTAGGGTATTTAAGCCTTAAGTAAGAAGACCTCAAGTAACTTCTCAAGCTCAAGATCTCCATCCTTTCATCTAGAGTTTTGAGGGTTTTGACAAACCCACAATGTGAGTACATTCTTGTCTTTAAAAACTTTATACATGTCAAAACCAAGATTTTAGACCTTAACCATCTCCTTGTTTGATTATTTATGTTTTAAAAATGATTTTGACCTAACTTGACATTTTGGAGGTTTTTAGGGTTTCATACCATTTTGTGAAATGATGAAGTATTATACACTTGAACTATGGAAATGTAATTTATCTTGAAAACATGTGGTTAATTATGAGGATATACACATCATAATTAGATTTTGATTTATCACCTGATGAGAGATGTTTGATAATGGCAATTTGGGAAAATAGAAATATGATTTGATATTGTTTGTAATAATGTTTGTTGGCAAGACTTTGTCCAATGATAAACTTATTTGAGTAAAGATGAGTAGATATTTTATGGAAGACATAATATACATTATATGTGTAAATTATGGTTTGAGTCACCAATGAAATGGTGACAAGCTTTAGACTATACTATTGGATCCATAGGTATTGAGTCGGCTTATTTTTGGGACGTTTTCCCCCTTTGTAGCTAGTTGAGACATTGGGTCCTCGAAGGCAATTTGATACGGTTATGTGGGACCGGTTACTAGCCATGGGTCGTGAATGTAATCCTAGTGAATGAGTATAACTTAGATCCTTGGGTGCCCTCCCCCACATCTGAGTACGGACTGGCGTTGTTCGTGGCCATGGGTCCAAGTATTGAGCTCACAACTCGGAGAGTGACTTACTTTTGTTTTCCGCCACAATCCTTGGAAATCGGGTCTCCCCCGTCATCGCAAGATTTATTCTAGACCGAAAGGTCATTATGTGGTTGTTATTTCCTTTTGTAAACTCAACTCTTTGGAAAATATTATTTATTGTCGTACTTAAATTATTTCTCAATTTTTATATAAACTGTGTGTTCTCACTAGGCTTTAAGTCTAACATTTTTTTCTCAAATGATGTGTATAACAGGTACCTTTAGCGATGGGTTGCCAAAGGTTTGAGTGATAAACGTGGACGCTTGAGGCATTTTTGAGATGATAAATTTTTGGAGTCTTTGCATTTATACGGCTTTATTATTTTGGAATTTTGGGTTGACAACCAATGTAATCTAGATATGATGTATTTAGATTAGTTTGTTGTTAGTTTCCATATTAATGCGCAGGTTTTGTAATGCTATCATACATTTATCCTTTTGGGTGGTTTACTCCAATTTCAAACGTCATATTGCCGAATTTTCAATCAAAAATTTAGGGTGTTACACAAATAACTTCTAATTCAACCTAAAATCGTTGTAGAAATATTCGTAGCCTAGAACTTGGGGACAAATTGCATCCTCTACTTATGTTGGATAAGTTATCATAAATTCACCCGCTTAAATTCCTAACATCCATGTTAAATCTACCCAACATCCTCTTGTTCGTCAGTTATGTAATTAAGATTTGTGTAAGATGTTCGAAACACTTCCTTAGAGACTCATCGTGTTTGATAAAGGTTTGCACCACCATCCCAATGGTACAAGATCGAGTCTCATATAATTTGTAATGCCAACTATAAGCAGACTCAATAACATTCAAATCAACTTAAAACTATAATAAAAGTTTTTGGAAGCCCATAAGTTGGGACTTATAAGAAACTCAATAATATCATTCTCTATAAGTTATCACATAAGCATTCACAATTTGAGTACATAATACGTTAAATATTTAATCAAATCGATGATAACTATATTATAATAGGTTTTTAGTTATTTTTGAAGGGGTAGAAACTTAAAACTCTAACTTATTGAATGCAAGTATTTTACTTATTGAAATTGATGGATAACTGAAACTTTCAGGTTACCATTTGCAGATATACTAATTATATACTATTATCAAAGAAAGTGACGAGCCATATATAGTAAATAAAAGGTTGGAATGTCGGGAAGAAAATTAAAAAAATAAGTCGGTACATGGAGGATAGAAGAATATATACGCTAAATGATGACGTCAAGAACTTAGGAATTAAGGTTTCAAAATACACGAGACGCACGCGAAGCCTGAATTTAAAGTTGGAGCAAGGTGGACGAAAAGACGAAGGAAGAAAAGACTTGTAGCTCACAAAAGGTGCATATAGAGAGAGTTGTGAGATTCTCTTGATTTAAATCATTCATTCTCAATGGAGGTAGAGAAAGACATGTCAAAACACACACACAAGCTATGCCATTGAAGCAAAACACTAGAAAAAGAAAGGGGAAAAGGGATTTTTGGCCCTTTATTAAAGTCTGAAATATACACATATAGCGTAATGTACAACTTTTATTGTATCATGTACAAGTTATTATAACAATATGATTTTATGAAAAAGGGTTTACCTGAAAAGAAGGGTATCTTTCGATCTTCTAATGGGACAAGTAACCATGCAATATTGTGAGGCCATGGATGATACGTTGGTTTTACTTTTCAAGAAAATATCTCTGTAATTGTTAATTTGTTATTAATTACTGTATTGTGATTGTAGGGTTTTAATTTATATTTCTTCTTGTCAAACATCAATATTTGGAAACATACATAAAAATAAATAGCTATTAAAAGTTTGACCACTTTATATCATTTATGTTTCATATTTCTCTTTCTTGATTTAGTTTTATTGGGAACTTTTAATGATACATCACAAATAAATTTAATGTACAAATACATAGTGGTACCCTTAATTGGGCTGGGTCGTGATCGACGGGGATTAGTCGGGTGACACCCTTAAGTGAGAGTCCGGATACCCTGGAAACGTGTGTGTGTTAACTTGCCGTTCAAAAAAACAAATACAATTATTTGTATGTAAATAAGAAAAGCAAATAAAAAACAAACACTTGTGTGACAATAGGTTCTCCTACACCAATAATGTATTTGGTTGGAAAGATGCCCTAAAGTTTTCTTTTAGTCGAAGGAAAGAAAATATGGGTTTTTTTAGAGCCATGATTACCCTTTTTGGACTAATAATCACTTAATTATATGTTTTCCCCTGTCTCATTATTATGTTCTTATTAGTTTATTATATTATACTAGAAGCGTATTCGTGCAATGCAGCGATATACATCATGATTTTAATGTTTCATTTTATTTTTTTGCCGATTTACAGTACGATTTTGGATGGTTTTGAGAAAGTGATAATGTTTTTTTATAAATTTGTTTAATTTAGGCTTAATAATATAATGTTTTTTATATAAAAAAATTAAGTATTTTTTATTAGAATTCAATGATTATCTTATATATTTTAATGACATTAGAAAAAATTACTAATTACATAAATTTAATAATATAATTAAAACAAATTTATAGTAACAAAATATATTAATTAATAGTGATACATGAAAATGTCTGTATAAAAGGAATGTCCTGCACATACCAAATTGGTGGGTGTTAGAAGTCTGCAGTAGTAATATGTATCTTGTGCTTGTAAATTAAGACATTTTTAAAATATTGCATAAAATGATGGTACCTTGTGCCTAATAATTTGTATGTAAGAGTTTTTTATCCGTGTTTTATAATATAGTATAGATGAATATAAACTTTATTAGTGATATACTTATATTTTTATAATCAATATTATACTACAATAGTTAAATTAATTAAAATAAATGATTAATTTTGGATAAAAAGATGAAATAAAGAACAATTTAATAAATAAACTACTAATTATTTTAATTATTTATATTAGATAATGTAATCAAAGTTAAATAAGGGGTATCTCTTAGAAATGAAGAAAGGGAAAGTGCAACTTAAAGCACTAATGTGTTTGGCATTTGGCAACTAAGAGACCAATTTTAGCCTTTTTATCGACTCATACTTTAATATATTTTTTTTTAAAAGCAACAAAATTATTAAAAGAAGAAACCAAATTACAAAGAACACTGAAGATTTTTCTATAAAATGTAGAAAGCTTAAAAGAGCAAAGGAACTCAACATTAAAAAAACAATAGGAAATTAAAAGAGAAAGAGATCTATCGACATCAAAACGAGCAATCTAAGAAATTACTCCTTCAGATTGCAACACCAATTCGTCCTAGAATAATTGAAACCTTTTGCACCATGAAAAAGCAAATGATATGATAATAGCCGAATGTTGAACACAAATCAGAATCTGGGGGCGATCGACTCATACTTTAATATTTTTTTAAGCAACAAAATTGAAATCTTTTTATCGTCCTAAAGTAACTCATCCTAGAGTAATTGAAATCTTTTTATCAACTCACACTTTAATATTTTTTTTAAAGCAACAAACTTATTAAAAGAAAAAACCAAATTACAAGAACACGGAAGACATTTTTTATAAGATGCAGAAAGCTAGAAAAAGAAAAGGAACCAAACATTAAAAAAAAACAATAGGAAAGAGGAAATGATCTAACTACATTAAAACGAGCAACCTAAGAAATTACTCCTCCAGATTGCAACACCAATTCGTCCTAGGGTAATTGAAATCTTTTGCACCATGAAAAAACAAATGATACGATAATAGCCGAATGTCGAACACCAAATCAGAATCTGGGGGCGATTGATCGGAAAATACCATTTTGTTACGAAAACTCTGAATCTTGTATGTGACGGTCCACAAAACCGTTGGACAAAATAATTTGGAAGAAGGTAAGATTGAAGATTGATATTCCATGAAAAAATCATCGAAAATTGAGTCCACATTGAAAGAAGCAAAACTCCACCACCTCAGCAGTTTTGCCCATATGTCCGACACTTGCTTTCAATGAATTAGACAATGATTGATTGTTTCAACTTCATCCCGACATCTGGGACATAGAAGAGTGAAGGTCAAAACCAAGTCGATCCAACAACGATGGAACCGGTATCCTGCCTTGTCTTAGATGTCAGAGAAAAATGCATAATTTCTTTGGAACAAGAGAATTTTTATCCATCAGCTCATTGAGCCCCTTAACTGAGAACGCCTCATCCTCCCCCAAGAACCACACACACTTATCTCTCTCTTTACATAAAGGGCTAAGATTATGCACCTAGCCCTCTAACTCCGCTACATCACCTAAAGCTCCCCCTATAGGAAATCTACGCCAACCTCAAGACCACGACCACCCACCATCCCTCTACTCCGGCCTATTCCTCACCGATACCTCCTTAACCCCCTCTAAACTAAATAATCTTGGGAATTTATTGCATAACTTGAAGTTGCCCAACCACTTGTCCATCCAAAACATCGTAGAACTGCCATAGCCTAATCTTTTGCCAAATGACCCTCTAAAGTTAATCCCAACTCTCACTAGGTCCCTCCCAACACGAATAATGCTTCCCCACGTCCCTATAAATAGTCTAAAGCTCCGATCGCCTCCCCTATTAAACCCCAAATCATTAAGACCACCCTCCACACTGGATATACTTTTCACTACCCTTACCCAAAAAATGTCCCCATCTACCTTGAAATGCCACCACCACATACTACTTCCCTATAAGACCCCAGTTCGAAGCCCAAAGACTTCCCACATTAAGCCCCTCGAGATTTGAACAATTTATTGTAGTATCCCATTTAACCATGTATGTTTATGATTATCCTAATATTTTAATACTCTTATGCTTCTAGATTATTTGTTAAAAAATATAGTTTTCGTGTGAAACATTTATTTTATTTTATTTTAGGTTGTTAGGAAAAAAAAATTAGCAAGATTTTTTTTTAATTTATACATTTGTTAATCAACAATAATGCCAAGATATCAGTTAAACAAATTATAACCTACTAAGTTTTATTAAATATATGATAATTAGTTAGAAACTTTTATTAGATTATATGTCAAATTAGACATTATTTTTCTAAACGAAAGGAAAAACTATTCTTTGATTTTAGAGTGCACATAAAAGATATTTCAAATCATGCATTTTTCATTGCATTTAGTAGAGATGGCATCCATTCCACCCAGCTTAAAGCTGTAGAAAGTAACCGAATAGTTGGTTGATCATCTCCTGGTGCAACGTTGTAACACCCCGATTTTTAAAAAGTATCGTTTCAAGTTAATACAAAAATCGATATTTTAAGGGAAAAAGAAGAGATAGGATTTTGGAGTTGGATCCTAGATTTTATAGTCTTGTTGGATGAAGGATTCAATTACGAGTCGAACAGTCCTTTCCGGAGTGAAAACGGAGCTAAAACGAAGAAGTTATGAACAAAACAGCGTTCGGTACCCTCTTGGTTATTGTGTCAGCGATTGTGACAATGTAACTATAGCCGTCACAATAGCCAGAGCTAAGAACCTCACGGTACATTCCTGGCTATTGTGCCAGCGATAGTGCCACTGGCACAATAGCTTGACACTATAGCCTACGGGTACCAAAGTGTTAAATGATGCGATTTTCAACCTTATTTCTCATTTTCACCTATCCAAACTTCCTCCATTCTCTCCCAAACCGTTTTCCTTCTTCCCCCTTCAAATCCTAACTCATTTTTGGCTCAAATCCTTGGATTTTATGGAAGTAAAACACCATCAAGTGGTAAGATTGGAAGCTTGGGTCAAGGATTCACCACTTTCATCTTTATCTTCAACCTCAAGCTAAATTTTAGGGTTTTCTAGGTTTTCACCAAAACCTAAGTGGTAAGTTTATCCCCTCCTTTTCTAAACCTTAATAGGTGATGTAAATGCTTCATTAATGATCTTCTAGTGTTTGATTCCTTCAATTTCGGTTTGTAAGATTTTGGAAGGTTTGGGGTCAAAATTAGGGTTTTGACCAAAATGGAGATTTTGATGTTATGTGTTTGGGATCGATTCTACTTGGTTGAATGTGATTATTTATGGGTGAAATTTGTGTATCTAGGTTTTTGGAGGTTTCGACTATGAAGATTCAAGTTTCTTCAAAGGAACTCAAAGTGGGGTAAAATCTAGATTTAGCCTAAATCTAGCAAGGTGAGTTCAAGTTGATTTGTGAAAACGGTGTACATGCCAAAATATTCATTTTAAGGAGTTTTGTGTTCTACGTGAATTTGTTAACTACTGATCACCTGATAAGTTTTTGTTATTTTGAAATGTTTAGTTTTATAAACATGGTGAAAACACCCATTTTGGGAATTTTGGTAAATAAATCATGTAATATGTTTCATTGATGATTTTACATATATAATTGGAGTTCATTTGATGTAAGTGTCATTTTGTGTATTTGATCTTATAAACTTTTTTTGGAAAATGCACATTATTGTGTTATGAGGCATTTTGGTAATATAAGGGTATGGGTTAATTTGGAAAATGGTTTGCCTCAACCAATGATGAGATTTGAATTAATCATACTTTTGGTCGTTGTGTTTTGCATGATAGTTGGTCAAACGTGTTTCAATGTTTATTACTGGCTTTCATTTGGGGTTTACGTAAATTGTTGGGCCTTTGGTTCGGTTTTGACTAAATGGAGTCTTGAGGACATTTGTCCGGTTTAAAAACAGTTGTGGAGTTTTTATTATAATGGCGTTTATTCTGTGTCATTTGAGAGTTACATGTTTTGGGTGTTTTGATCATTCAATTGGAGTCATGTAATGTTTAGATAGTGTTGTATTGAATCCATAGGCACGTAAGTCTGTCTGTTTTGGTAAAGCGGGTATGGTTGGTTATGACCGTTGACCGCTTGAGTTCGCTAGCGAGTAGGCAATAGGTGACTCGAGCCTCCAAGTTGTAACTCGTCTAGATTGGATAGGCACCCATGTCTGTAAGTCCTTGAGGTGGAACTCGACGGAGTATGGCCAGAGGCATAACGGTCCGAGGATTGTGATGTCGGTGGTGGCATGGGAACTAGGTCCGGGATATGTGGTGAAATCCAATAACATCACGGGTGGCCCCATTCACGTGTTCTCGCCACCCAAGATGGAAACGTTGAGATGGCATCCGAGTACGTTGTATGGGCGGCCTACTCGTGTGTTTCTATACTCTCAACGTATATGGGTCTCCCCATCGTCGATCCGTGGTATTTTAAATGTTAATGTCGTATTTTGCCAACTTTGGTTTTTTTGTGGTCGACGGTAAATGATGGCTTTAATATTGGGTTTTCCCCGCGTATATTAAGGCTTGAACGAAATACGTCATTTCCACGTTTCGGTATTTGATTTCGTCCATTTTATGGTCGTGTGAGTTTTGGGTCTAATGTCCGTGTTCACGACGATATTTATTTATATAGATTTTCATTTATGGTTTATGAGTTGTGTATCATGTTCCACCCGTGTTGGGTATTTCGAGATATAACATTTTTACCTGCGTTTTATAAAAATTGGGAGTTCTCTCTCTATTCTCATTTTGAGCAAGATTTGGGCTAAATCTAAGTTTGCGAAAGAACGTTTTACATTGGGATTTTAGTCTCTAAAATAGTTTGGTTTGGTCAACGATTGTATTGGTGTCTCTTTCGTTTAAAATGCATAATTATTAGTAAACGAGTCGTTTTCATGATTGAAGCATATCATTTTGAAAGATTATGATTTTAATTGCATTCTTCCTCTTTAACGATTCATTTATAAATGTTGAAAACTCTTGAGCTCACTAGGCGTTAAACCTAACCCTTTCTATTTGTCGGCATGTGCATCAGGTTCCAGTTGGGGGTTTTGGTTCTAGCAGTACTATGAAGAGTTGAGCCTTAGCCTTACACAAGTGTAAGTAGTTGGTGAAGTCTTCCACAGTTTGGAGATAGTGACTATTATTGGGTTTTAGTAGCACTCGTCCTTGTTATAGACTGTATGTAGAGAATAAATTATATGTGTTGAGGTTAAAACCTTATTTTGTGATTGTAGATGAATCAATTATCGACGTATTTAAAAAAATTTAAATTAGTTATTATTTCCAGAATCAAGGGTGTTACAAACGTTGCTTGGTTTTCAAGTATTTCATTTTTTGTCATTTAACAACTCATCATAAATCAATTAGTTGTTGATGTGCTTCCTCTTCCTTCTTAATAGAATACTCGTCTTGTGACACAGAAAGTGTTCGAACATCTGTTGAAACTATTTTTGACAACAATCTTGTAATATGACAAAATCTTGTAATATGAATTCCAAGATTCAAAAAGTTAAAAAGAATGATCGGCTCATGCGTAATGGTGTTTTCATAATCTAGAGTATCATAAAAGGCTCATTGTAATAGCCGTCGTGACTCAAAGCTTGTGTCTAACCCCATGTAAATGTCTTACTTGTTAACTTTTAATACATACCTAATTTAAATTGTTCAATCTTATTGACTCATTGAGTTATAGAAGAAAATATATGTTTAATATATAATATCATATACGATATAGAGATTTGTCGTCATAAGTCACGCCTTCGCCTCGTCGTAGCTCCTATGACACCTTGCCATCCCTTGCACCATTTAGAACCTTGCAATCTACTTTATTTTTCTTTGGAGAGTTGGAAGAACTTCAAGTATGCATTAACGACAGATTGATTAAAAAAAAATCATCCTTCAATTTCTTCTAAAAATGATAACATTACTTGGAAAAAAATAGCCCATTTTATTAGTAAACTTTTGGGCTGGTCTTGTTTCTATGATAGCCCAATTCAGTTAGTCCAAGCCCACATCAAGTAGAGATAAACTTTTTAAAAGAAATAAGAATGGTAGGATGTGGTTCGAAAGTTCTTGGAAATTGCATGTAACCACTGCAAGTAAACGACTAAGAAGGCTAAACGACTAATTAATAACCCAACCCAGGGTGCACCCAACACGCACCCACCACCCATCTACGTGTCCACCACCTAACACCACGTCTCACTACACACCCTCCATTTAAGACCACCTCCAGCCACTTCACTCAAAGTCAACAACCGCCTGCAATAATGGGGTTTAATTGTTCTTATTTACTTTTTGTTGTACTCTGTGCATACTTTGTAGTACCTCTCATTCAGATCTACTTTCCCCATGTGGTTGCAACAACAACGGGTGGTGGTGGTGATTTCATTATACCGGTGAGCGATGGACCTACGGTGAAGAAAGGTGAGAGGTGGCCTTTAGTGTGGTCGGAGTTTGGTGAAATCTCAGCCGTTAAGATCAAGGATGGGAGAAATGGGTGTTACTACCTCCATTTTATTACCATGGAGCCTCGCTCTTTGTTCCTGCCTGTTTATCTTAAATCAGAAATGCTTTTCTATGTCAGCTCAGGTATATACATTCAGATAACTTTCAAACTATTTAAGAAAATATGTACAACAATTAATTAATTATATTAATATATATGATCAGGCAGTGGGACCCTGAGTTGGATCAACGTGGAGAAATATGACGATAAACTCCAGCAAGTACAGTTGCAGATGGGGGACATCTACAGACTCGCTCCCGGAACTATTTTTTACTTGCAAAACAACATAATTCACTCCAACCACCACTTGCCCTTCCATTTCCAACAGAAACTTCAGATTCACGCCATTTTTTCCGATTCAACCGATCACCTACAAGTATCAATAACACATGCATGCATGCATCACCATATATATATAATATCTTTTCAATCCATTAAGATTCTTAAATAGTTTTATTATCACTAGACATTAAATTATAAGAATCCGATATTAATTTTACGACATGTACTGCAGCATGAACCATTTGATGGACCATATGTCGGTGTTCAAGATCTGGTGCTAGGGTTTGACAACAGAGTTCTTCAAGAAACCCTCAGTGTAAACACACGCACACACACTCTCTCTCTCTCTCTCTCTCTCTTGACATATCACACACATATATATATATATATATATAATTCGATGGTTAGCACATCCTATCTCTAGAGATAAAGAAGGGCGTGAACTTTTTGTACGTCGTATGCCAAGGCAGAATCTAAGTATAGTGTCGAACCTACTTACAAGTAGGTGTAACTGTTGAGTTCTACGGTGGTGAACTCAATGGAGTCAATTATAGTGATCCTAAAAAATATGCTAGATGCACTCAATTGGAGGAAAATTTTGAATTAGATCGTGCTACTTTGAAAATTTTGTTTTCAGGTGCCGGAGCAGGTAATAGAGGAGCTAAGGAGAGGAGAAAGCCAACCCCTAATTGTGGAAGGACAGCCGGAAGCGAATAGCTCGATAGGGGAATTCAATACTCAGATCATCAGAACCCTTTTACAAACCAAGAACAAAGACGGCATCTTGCGCTTGAAAAGCAGTAAGAAGCCATACAATATTTACAAGGCTGATCACGATGTTGAAAATTGCTATGGATGGTGTGTAACCGTGACCGAGAAACAACTGGATGTGTTAAAAGACTCCCTTTTCGGTGTAGTTATGGTGAATCTAACCAAGGTTAGCTAGTTGTTGAAAACCTTTTTTCAATTGCAATTATAAGGTTTTATTATATGATGATATAGACTTGGGATCACGTGAGATCAATCTGTTTTCGTGTGTTCGTGAGACCTGTGAGACCACATTTTTACACTTGAAACTTCACAACAAAACACTGTGAAGGTAACCTTCAAATTGTTTTTTGCTGTGAAGGTTCAGACTTTTTTCCTTCACAGTGTTTTGCATGCTTTCACAGTGTTTTGCATGCTGTGAAGTTTCAAGTGTAGAAATGTGGTCTCACGTGAATACAACCCTAATGATATATATGATGTTTTATGTTTTGTTGATATTAATCAAGGGAGTGATGATGGGACCGCACTGGAATCCAAGTACTGCGGAAGTAGCGATCGTATTGCAAGGACAAGGAATGATTCAAGTGGTTTGTCCTAGCCTTGAGAAGGAAACATTGTGCAAGAACTCGAAGTTGAGAGTTGAAGAAGGCGATGTGTTTGTGGTGCCAAGACATCATCCGATGACTCAAATATCGTTCAATAACGACTCCTTTGTTTTCATGGGGTTCACGTCCAACATACGAAAGAACAATCCTCAATATCTAGCAGGAAAGTCGTCGATATTTGAAATGTTGGATAAATGGGTGTTGGCAAAATCTTTCAATGTGAACAACATGACAATGGATCTAGTGTTGTGGGCTCAAAGAAAATCGATCATTGTAGATTGCACATCTTGTGCCGAGTCCATGGAAGGAGGGTGGTGGGAAGGAGAAGCTTCTAGAAAGGAAGAGATGGGATGGGAAGGAGAAACAGCTAAAAAGGAAGAGGAAGAGATGAGAAAGAGTGAGAGAGAGGCTGAGGCGGCAGCGGGCGGCGGCAGCGGTTAGGGGCGGAGGATAATAAGAAACTATGTTTTTTTTTTTATGAATCTAGTGAAGTTGGTTCTGGTATGTTATTTTTATGAATATAGTGAAGTTATTTCAAATAATATTGGTTTCTAGGACCATTTTGTATTTCGGTGTAAACCTGAATAAAGAGCGAACGCCTCACCGCCTTCTCGGCTACTTCAAGTTTGCAATCATTTTTTCTTTCCTCTCTACCTTCTTGTTCCTCAATCTAAACAAGTGAAACAACATTTAACAATCAAATCAATAAATGATGTAACACTGATGAATACACGTTTGTATCAAATTTCATATCAAATCCTTTGCATATATATTATGATAATTTAATAGGCTAATAAACCCCCTTTAATCTTGATTGATGTATTTGAAGCACAAACAAAACATATATTGCAAATGGAGATTCAAATAGGGTTGAGCATACTTTCAAAAGGAATATGCAAACGCACACAGTTTTCAAATGATTTCAGATCTGAGCATGCAAACGTAATTGCCGGTTAATTTAGGTATAAATCCACATGCTCTTGTAAAAATTCAAGTTCAATCTTGGTTATTAAGCCCTTCGAGCTTCGAAAAGTAGCACAAGTTTGAGTTATTCGTTTGGTCGGGGGTGGTCATCGGTGGTGACCATTAAACCAAATACCATATTAGGGTTATATCTAATGAGGATAGTTTGATATTTTTTTTAGTTGTCTCATCCTTGTCACATCTTGTTCTACTTATTTTGGTGAAACAAAAAAAGCCTTTCTATCCCACTTTGTCAAACATGGAACAATTAGTTTTTGTCCTGTCTCATGTTGCGCCAAACAGGACAAAATCAATTACATCTCTTAAAATCTCAACGGCAAGATCAAATGATGTAATTGATATGAGGCGAGAGCTTAATCTTTTTGTTTGAGAATGTAACCGAAAAAAAAATAAGCACACTGAATAGCAGTTCAATATTCAAAATCTTGCTATGAAACTTTTTCAACCAAAAGAAATGAAATTGTCATAGCAAGTAATTTACTACAAGATAGATCAATTTGAACTCATAAACATCTGTGAAGTAAAATCTAATGTATTCAAAGAACACAAGTTCGCGACCTTTTGCAGGATCCCTCAAACAGAGCAATCAAAGCTATTAATTCTTACATTAAACTTTCTCAAAGTAAAATCATCAAAGGGTTGTGGAGCATTTAAAATAACATTTATAAAGAGCAAGAAAGAAAGATTCTACTACATACTTGTAGCCCTACCCCACTGTTATTGAAGCTCCTAGGATGAGTACATGTTGCTTCAAAGAATTGCCTACTAATTATATGATAAATTGTTATTTCCACTTGACCTAAATTATGGAGTATTGTTGTATCCTTTGTTGAAATTGAGAGACAAAGAGAAAACTACAATCTGATAAATATATATATATATATAGTGGAAGGATATTTTGCAACCTTGAAAAAGGTTGCAACCCTTGCAACCCACATCTTAACCGTTGGATTCATGATCGACGGTTATTTTATTTTTATTTTTCCGTTTTTTTAATTAAAAATATTGGGCCCCATATCTATTGTAACCGCCGATCATTAATCCGACGGTTAAGATGTGGGTTGCAAGGTTTGCAACCTTTTTAAGGGTTGCAAATTAAACAACCCCTATATATATATATATATATATATAAAGAGACCCATTCATTTGTTAACCATGGCATTGGTGCTAACCGTGCTAACCAATCTCAACCGTAGATTGTAGATTGATGAGATCAATGGTCCACAATTAATTGATTTTTTATTAAATTAAAATATTAAAAAACGGTTGTAAAAAATACAATGCATGTATGCACAGAGGTATTTCGGTCAAAATACAATACCTTTTAATTTGGGGAACATGCGCCTACCAAATTAAGAACCCAAATAATTAGGGATTTGATCCCACAAAATCGTTTTATCCAACTCCACACGCACAAACACCCTGAAGGCGATGGACGAAGATCTTGCGGAGGAGGTGGACTCGGAGGCGGAGGGAAGGCGGTGGTTATGGCCGTCAACCGGAGAGGTGTTATGGCAAGGGATCTACAAGAAAGAAAGGATTCAATGGCGAAAAGAGAGAGAAACGAAGAAGCAAAAAACACGAGCCAAGATTCAGATGATCAAGAACCGGACTCACCAGAAAGTGATCGGAAAGTACGTGAAACCACCGCCGAAGAATGAGATGGTGGTGGCGGCGACAAGGCATTTTTGGTGACTCTTGATAGCTAGTATTAGTTGTAGTTTTTGATTAGTTCAATTTTTTTCTGAAAAATTGGTTAGTTTTTGGTGGATAAAAGATGAGATGCATAGAGAGGGTTTTTGTATGTAAATAACATCTTTTTGATGATTGATGATATTGCTGATAATGCTAATTTCACCATAGTTTCTAATGATTCAAGAAATCTGTTGTTTTTTATTTGAAGAAATCGATTTCAAGAAATTGTTCTACTCACCTAATGATCTCTTTGATAGTGCATATGTGCACACTTGCATACAATGCATATATGCATATGTTTGCTGAAATATTATATGCATATGTGCACATTGAGTATATGCATATGTGCACATTGAGCATATGCATATCTGCACATTGAGCATATGCATATCTGCACACTGATATCTAATATGTATTTTTGCACAGTGAGTATTGTGAATATGTATATGTTGTATATGTGCATATCAGCTGATCTATTTTGCATTGGTTGAGATACACGTTGACATCTAGACATGCATATATGCACACTCGAAATATGGAAATACATTAAATATTAAATATTATATTTAATATTTAGATAAGTACCATATTAATAACTACTTGAAATATGAAAATACATTAAATATGGAAATAAATTAAATATTAAATATTATATCTAATATTTAGATAACTACCATATTAATAACTCCTTGAAATATGGAAATACATTAAATAGACGTGAATTATGAAATGCCCATATTACCCTTTGAGAACATAAACTCTAGGATGATTCTAATTGGTTGAAAGTTGGTTAGCACGATTAGCACCAATGTCGTGGTTACCAAATGAAGGGGACCCTATATATATATATATATATATATATATATTCCCACCATAATGATAATGATAAAGCAAATAAAAAGATAAGAGGCTAACCAAGGGGTCGTTTACCAAACCTTTACCGGGTAAGCGCTTATCGGTTGTCACTTACCTTACCGAGTGAGGATGGCAAGTACTTGTCTTACCTAGTAAGAGGCATAACAAAGACTGATAATCTTACCTGGTAAGTGAGGGAGAAGGCTTTTACCTGATAAGCGCTTACCGGGTAAAAGACGCTTATAAGCATTTATGGTTAAAGAAAAAATAATATAACTCTATAAGCATGCTCAACTACTTGTTCGAGATAGGCATACCAGACTACCAAAATCTGATATTTAAACTCGGTGACAAGAGAGCGCATTTCAGAAAAAGAGAGAAATTGTGGTTATCTACTTATCTTAGACAATCTTGATTGGTGGCTGGCAGGGATATAACAACGATTAGAAATTAACGCAATTGCTCCTTAAAAAAATTGAAATTTATGTTTAAACAAAATAAAAATGTCAAACTTTTCACCCTTGTTAGCTCTGGAATTTTCCAGTCGGGTCAAACCACCATCCCTATTCTTAAACAAGACCCTAAATGGTTCAAACCTCTACAATGACTACTTGCAAAAATCATAGCACATTCGAAGATAGAAATATCACTTTCTGTCCTACATGACCCAAAATATATTTATTGGTCAAGGTAAATCAAGGGGGTTACTTTGTGTGAGTGTCTTAGAGCACCACAACATTATAAAGGGTCTTTTTCTTACTTGCCCTTTTTCAGGAATGAAAATCTTATTGTTAATCAATAAAAGACGAAACAAATGTTGATGGTATGAAGTTTCAGCTACATAAAGGCATTATGAAAGATAAAAAGAAAGAAATTTGCTGACCTCAGAGTTAAGTGTCTGACTTTTGGATTCCAATGAGCGAAGGGCAGAGGAGAGCTCAAGTTGCATGTCCTGAAGTCAAGATCTTATCTGATCTAGGTTTATCTCCAGATGTCTCTCTTGGAGTTGTGAATCACGCTGTCTAGCATTTTATCCGTTGAGTCCTCTTTCTCGTATCATTCTCTGCAGCTGCATTTGAAGAAAAGAACGGATATTGGCAAGCATATTGGTTAAAACAGACATATGTCAAATTGTTAAGGCTACAAAATCAAAAAATAAAAATAAAAACCTTGAAAATCTGAGAGGTGTCTTCTTGGAATTATCCAAGTTCCTTCTGCAGTTGATTTACCTAAACTATTCACGAAAATTCACTACCAGAAAAGGACATAAACCATCAAACTGAAACCAAAATTTATCAATTTGTGCATAAGCACAAGCTTAATACACAGTAACATACACATCAGCTGCAAGAACAAGGATCAAGGGGTTAAGATGCAGTTTAATCTCAATATTGAGATAATTCAATGCCCTATATATGATAGAACCATACCTTTTCTCGTAGTGCACCTCCGTGCAATCATGATGACATCTATAATATCTAAACCAATGGTATAATGAAAGCTCTGGAAAGCTAGTAATTAATAAGTTGAGAAAAAAAAGGTTGATGAAGAATGCACTCCTACTTATGCACAAGCTGAAGCTGATCAACCAAATGTAAGGATACACCCTTGAATAACAGGAAGCATGCAAGGATCAAGCTGCAAGCACAATAATGGCAAATTACTCAGATAGAGGTGCTCAAGATTTACTGAAAAAACAAACCTTCTTATCTATGAAAGCTTCCAACAAATAGTTGTTAAAGAAACGGGCTCGAGCTTAGATACAAGTACAGGCACATCAAAGAGTAAATTCAACACTTACTTGTCTCCAGAGTGGAAGCAACTTTGATTCATCATCAAATTCATTCAAACGTTGAGCATTGCAAGATGAAATCGGCAAAAACAATTTGTGACCGAAATATAGAGGCCGGGAGTCTTCTCTTTAATTTTTAAGATATTAGAAAATTCAGACTCCATTCTTTTCTGCCAGGACTTTGAAGATGTGATGCCCCAGGTAAGTTCCAACAGTTTTTCGTTCAGTAATAACTAATAAGCAAGATCCTAAAAGCATAGAAAACATAGTTCAAGAGTCATGAAAACCACCATTAGAACACCATGTGAAGCATCACCATTCATGATTCAACTCCAATAAGCATTTCTCCAATTAGGAGAAAAGGTTGGTAGTGAGCAAAAACCAAAACAAATTGCAATATATGTTTTTCTCCATACAAAGATCAAATGAGAAACTCCTATGTTTCTTCATCGTCTGCTACCATTTCACTTATCAAAAGAATTGTTTTAACTCAATTTAAATTCAATTTCCATGAACAAGCATTAGTTTCCTCTTCTTTAAACAGCAGTTGCATTAGTGGAACTTAAACACAAGTATTTAAAACAGTGCTTAGAACAACTATTTAAGGAAGGTGTGGTTGATTTTGTTACCCTCTACATTTTCACATATATCATCAATCTTTATTCAAGAAACAGAAATGATTGGGAATAGCAAAGAACCCCAAATCAAGAACTTGTATTAATTAAGGGATTACAAATTCAAAAAGGAAAATCTTACAGCGAGGGTGAAGCAGCTGGACGAAATGAACTAATAGAACCTGAATAAAGGTTATACGCATCATGTCTCTGTTGAAAACTTTCAACCCTTGTATGTAAATTCCCTAGCATCATTGAAATCATTGCCAGCCAACCACCGGCCGGCTTGTCTAGTACTTGCATGGAGATCACACACGGGTACGAATCTTTCAAAAGACATAGCAAAAAACTCGGACGAAAAACATGAAACCGGTATTTGTTTTCTGGTGCCGGAGCAGGTAATAGAGGAGCTAAGGAAAGGAGAAAGCCAACCCCTAATTGTGGAAGGACAGCCGGAAGCGAATAGCTCGATAGGGGAATTCAATACTCAGATCATCCGAACCCTTTTACAAACCAAGAACAAAGACGGCATCTTGCGCTTGAAAAGCAGTAAGAAGCCATACAATATTTACAAGGCTGATCACGATGTTGAAAATCGCTATGGGTGGTGTGTAACCGTGACCAAGAAACAACTGGATGTGTTAAAAGACTCCCTTTTCGGTGTAGTCATGGTGAATCTAACCAAGGTTAGCTAGTTGTTGAAAACTTTTTTTCACTTGGAATTATAAGGTTTTATTATATGATGGTATAGACTTGGGATCACGTGAGATCAATCTGTTTTCGTGAGACCTATGAGACCACATTTTTACACTTGAAAGTTCACAACAAAACATTGTGAAGGTAACCTTCAAAGTGTTTTTTGCTGTGAAGGTTCAGACTTTTTTCCTTCACAGCGTTTTGCTGTGAAGTTTCAAGTGTAGAAATGTGGTCTCACGGGCTAGTCTCACGTGAACCCAACCCTGATGATATATATATGATGTTTTATATTTTGTTGATATTAATCAAGGGAGTGATGATGGGACCACACTGGAATCCAAGTACTGCGGAAGTAGCGATCGTATTGCAAGGACAAGGAACGATTCAAGTGGTTTGTCCTAGCCTTGAGAAGGAAACATTGTGCAATAACTCAAAGTTCAGAGTTGAAGAAGGCGATGTGTTTGTGGTGCCAAGATATCATCCGATGACTCAAATATCGTTCAATAACGACTCCTTTGTTTTCATGGGGTTCACGTCCAACTTACGAAAGAACAATCCTCAATATCTAGCAGGAAAGTCGTCGATATTTGAAATGTTGGATAAATGGGTGTTGGCAAAGTCTTTCAATGTGAACAACATGACAATGGATCTAGTGTTATGGGCTCAAAGAAAATCGATCATCTTAGATTGCACATCTTGTGCCGAGTCCATGGAAGGAGAAACCACCGGAGGAGGGTGGTGGGAAGGAGAAGCTTCTAGAAAGGAAGAGATGGGATGGGAAGGAGAAACAGCTAAAAAGGAAGAGGAAGAGATGAGAAAGAGTGAGAGAGAGGCTGAGGCGGCGGCGGTTAGGGGCGGAGGAGGAGGAGGCATGCAGCTATGTTAAACCAATGCAATGAAGGGAAATATATAATGGTGATGTAATATGTGGATAATAACTTAATAAGAAGTTACTATGTTTTTGTTTTATGAATCTAGTGAAGTTGGTTCTGGTATGCTTTTTTTATGAATATAGTGAAGGTATGTTTTATTTCAAATAATATTGGTTCTATCTAGGACCATTTTGTATTTCGGTTTACTTTTTAAAACAAGTGTAAACCCGAATAAAGAGCAAACGCCTCGTCGTCTTCTTGGCTACTTCTCCACACCAGCAAGAAGTTCTCACCTGCAAGTCTGCAACTATTTTTTCTTTCCTCTCTACCTTCTTGTTCCTCAACCCAAACAATTCCATAAATGTAAACATCGATTCAAACCCCAAGGTTAAGATCGATGGTTGCCTGTATTCGAGAACAAGAGATCTCCCAATTAGCCAAAGACTAAATTTTTATTAATTGCGTGCCCCTAAAGGAACAATGGTGCACCATATTTATAATGACTTGGTAACAATAAAACCAAATCCTAAAATAAATGAGATTATCTTTGCCTAATAAAAAAAATACGTTTCCTAAATAAAGATAAATATGTTTCCTTAATTACTCCCCGCCCAAACACGCACCTTGTCCTCAAGGTGGAAATCAGGAAACTGGTGGTTAATAATCTCAAATGGTTCCCATGTAGCCTCGTACTCCAAAAGGTCTAACCAGCGAATTAGCACCTCCTGTCCCCCAGAACCTTCACAAACCCCCTCTACCTGATCGGGCTGCAGTATAACTTCCATATCCTCAGTTAATGTGGCACAGTTAATGTGGCAGGTAATTGAGGAGCCACCTCGCGATTGCCAATAGCTTTACGTAACTGAGATACATGAAAGACATCATGTATGCGAGCCGTTGCTGGTAGCCTCAGCCTATACGCCACCTTGCCAATTTTTTCTAATATTTCAAAAGGCCCGAAATACCTTGGAGCAAGCTTCTCATTTCGACGTCTCGCTACCGAGTGTTGGCGATAAGGTTTGAGCTTCAAAAACACCCGATCACCAACATCAAACTGAACCTCACGTCGGTGCAAATCCGCTCGAGTCTTCATCAACTGTTGTGCTCGAAACAAATAGCCTTTCAACTCTTGTAACACTCGATCTCTTTCTTGAAGATATTGGTCAACCGAGCCGACCACCATCTTCGCTTGGTCGTAGTACAACAAATGCGGCGGATCCTTGCCATAAAGAATCTTGAAAGGCGTAGTTTTTGTGGAAGTATGAAACGAAGTGTTGTACCAGTATTCGGCCCAAGCCAACCACTTACTCCACCGTGTGGGAGTGTCAGTCACGAAACAACGAAGATATGTCTCGACACAGCGATTGACCACCTCTGTTTGGCCGTCTGTCTGGGGATGGTAAACACTAAACAGTGCTCCGTTTCAGTGTAGTCCCATGCAAATGAAATAATTCCCGCGAAAACTGACTTAAGAAAACTTTATCCCGGTCAGACACAATTGACTCCGGCATCCCATGCAACCGTACTACCTCTCTAATGAAAACCGTCGCCACCGACATAGCCGTATACGGATGTTTTAAAGGCACAAAATGGGCGTATTTACTCAACCTGTCCACAATCACAAAAATAACCGTGTACCCTTTAGATTTTAGCAACCCGTCGATGAAATCCATAGTGATCTCAGACCATATTCGTGTTGGGAGCTCAAGGGGCTGTAATAAACCACCCGGAGCCAATGTTGAATACTTTTGACGTTGACAAACATCACATTCGGCCACCATTCTTGCGATATCACCCTTCACCCTTCGCGAGCCATGCGTTGATACGTTTTCTGAACCCCCGAGTGCCCACCGACAACCCCGTCATGAAACTCACGGAATAATTTTGGAATCCAACGTGATTCCCGGTCAAGAACCAACCGCCCGTGATACAACACCCTTCCCGATTCCAATTTATAACCCTGCGGCACGCACCGCTTCCCCGTGAATAAGTTTATGTTTCTTATTAGCAATTTCAGTCGCTGATTCCAAATCCTTCCATAGCTCTTCCCAGTCGATTTTGCAAGTTGTTGTCAATTCTTGAAGTTGCACATATTGTTTCTTTCGGGACAGAGCATCAGCGGCCCCGTTTTCTTTTCCGGGTTTGTAAACAATGTCGAATGTATATTGGAGCAATTTTGACAACCATTTTTGGTGGTCCTCCGATACCGTGCGTTGTTCTAGCAGGTACTTTAAACTTCGTTGGTCGGTACAGATTAGAAATTTTCGACCCAGAAGATAGGGCTGCCACTTCTGTACTGCTAAAACTATCGCCATGAGCTCGCGTTCGTAAACTGACTTAAGCCGAGCTCGGGTCCCAGTACGTGACTATAGAAAGCTACTGGCATCCCCTCTTGCATCAATATCGCCCCAACACCGTAACCGGAGGCATCTGTCTCAATCACAAACTCCTTAGTAAAATCGGATAGCGCCAAAACCGGCACCCGAGTCATCACCATTTGTAGTTGTCGGAAGGCCTTAGTCGCTTCGTCGGACCACTTGAAGTTGTCTTTCTTTAATTGTTCGGTTAGAGGAATTGCGATTTTTCCATACCCTTGGACGAATTTGCGATAGTACCCAGTTAGTCCTAAAAACCCGCAGAGTTCTCACAACGTCTTAGGGATTGGCCATTCCACCATGGCGCTGATCTTGGTTGGATCAGCAGACACGCCTTTTTCCGAAATTATATAACCCAATTATTCCACCTGTTTTTGCGAAGGCAACATTTCTTTCGATTAGCATAAAGTTGGTTGTTGCATAGTGCCTAGAAAACTGTCGCTTGAACGTCACGTGTTCCGTCGTTGTTTTGCTATAAACGAGTATGTTGTCGAAAAACACTAGCACGAAACGCCTTAACAGGGCTGAAAAACTTTATTCATCAGCGATTGGAATGTAGTTGGAGCATTGGTTAACCCGAACGACATGACTAAAAATTCATAGTGCCCATCGTACGTTCGGAACGCGGTTTTTGGCACGTCTTCTGGTTTCATGCGAATCTGATGGTAGCCTGATTTAAGATCTAATTTGGAAAATATTGATGACGGGTATCGGGAATTTATCCAAAACCGTCGCTTTGTTCAAGGCCCGATAGTCTACACAGAATCGCGAGCTACCGTCTTTCTTTTTTGACCAACAACATTGGACTAGAAAAAGGGCTAGTACTAGGTTGAATGACGCCCGCTTGTAACATTTCCCCGACCAAATTTTCAATTTCGTCTTTTTGTGCGAAGGGGTAAATGTATGGTCTCATGCTAATGGGAGGGGTACCCTCGTGTAGGGTGATAGCATGCTTGTGGCTGCGATATGGGGGAAGACCGGAAGGCATCTCGAAAATGTCCCAATGCTCGTCGATCACGGCATGGACTTCAGCCGAAATTACTGGTGGGGGTGGGGTGGCTGCCTCGGCTGAATTTATATGCACCAAAAAATCGTTAGCTTCATACCTAAGCATTCGGAACAGGACTTACATGACACCAAATTTTTGGAGAGGCTCGGGTCTCCCGTGATTGTGACCTGTCGATCACCATCCTAAAAGACCATGCGTAAGTCGCGCCAATTTACGGTCATATCTCCTAATGTGCGTAGCCATTTAATGCCGAGAATAACATCTGAGCCTCCTAACTCTAGCGGGTAGAAATCCTCCACCACCTGCAGTTCTGGTAGCGACAACACGACCCCTGTACAAGTTCCTGTACTTTGTTCCAACATACCATTGCCCAGACGAACCTTTACCGATCCAGTGTGGGAAATTGTTAACCCAGTCGTGCCACCACCTGTTTAGATACAAAATTATGCGTTGCTCCGCTGTTGATTACGACTAGTACCTGCGTCCCCCCATCTCACCTGTGACCTTCATGGTTTGCAGGGGTGTAAGTCCCCTAACCGAATTCAGGGATACTTCTACCATGTCGAAATGGGCATGGTCCGTGTTTTCTTCCTCCTCCCTGTCGCTTTCGTCCTCGTCAACTATCAAAACTTGCAGGGTCTTGCTAGGACATTGGTGCCGAGGAGCGAACTTCCCGTCACAACAGAAGCAAATACCTTTGGCTCGTTTTTCGGCGAATTCAGCATCAGTCAATCGTTTAAATTGCCCTCCCGTACCTCCTGAATTGGCTTTCTTGTCGCCCACGGTTGTTGCCGCTGGTGTGGTCGTCGTGTGGTTCGGCTTGGTCGGCTCGCCGCCCCCGCTACGAGGTGGGTATGAGCCGCCGGTACTAGTTTTGACGCCGCTCGCACTCTTGTTTTCATCCATCTTTACCATCATCCGCATGGCACGAGCTAGGGTTTCTGGTTCCATGACCCGTATTGCATAATGGAGTTCCGATTTCAAACCCTTAATAAAGGTGCTCTCCAAAACCTTCTCGGGTAAATTGAGAAGTTGACCAGCCAAGCTCTCAAATCTGTCCACAAATTCACGGATTGTACCTTCTTCTTGCTGGATGTTTAGAAATTGTTCATAAACGTTAGGGCTAGCTTCATGCCAGCGATACCAGGACAACGTCGCCCCCTCCATACAAGGGTCCTCAAGACTCTTTTAAGTCGATACCGAGCCAAAATGCTCAAATCTCTTTTTGACTAACGATTAACAATCACCAAATAAATAATGCAATTGACTCACGTCTTGCAACCACACGCCAAAATACATGTGCAGACTCAACACAGTTTAAATTGGGACAAATTACTTTCCAAATGATTTTATACCATTTACTTCTTCAAAACGTCCCATAACACAAAATTAAGCATTTCTCCAAAACAAATACTAAAAATGCCTTTTAACCAAATAATCCCATTTATGCAATAAATCACCAAAACACGTCCATTTACGACTCATTAGATGCCCAAAAATCCCAAATATGGATGTTTTACAAGGTTCATAAAGCCAAACTTCTCAAATAATCAAAACCCATCAAATAACTCTACAAATGATAATTTCATGTTAAACACATAAGCACTTTAAAAATAAACATTTTGGCATGTACAACGTTTTCACAAATCAACTTGAACTCACCTTGCTAGGTTAAGTTAAACCTAGGATCCAAATCCAACCATTAGTCTCCAATAGTTAGATTCCTCCATTTTGAGTCATCACCAACAATAAGCTAGGGTTTCCAAATAACCCATTTCTCCAAAATCTAAAAGAAATTAACCACCAACAAGTAAACCTTTAGATCTACAAAGATCCTTACACCAAAGTTTGGATTACACAAGAGATTTACCTCAACCGAAACTTAAAGCCTTCCAATCCACCATTCCAAAGAAATCCCCCATCCTTAACATAGCCAAGCCTCAAGCCACCAAAACCTTGATCTTCCTATGGTAGATTCACACCAAAGTGCTCCAAAATCGTTTCTTGAGCTCTCAAAATCACCCCAAGGAAGAGAGAAGTGGAAAGTGGGAGTAAATGAGAGAAAACCCTAAATTTTGGGTATTAAAACGACTAGACTGCTTCCCGCGGCCTTGGCCAAGCCGCACGTGTCACTGGAACCCAAAACTCAAAGCCTTACGCAGCCTGTGTCGCGGCCCTGAGTCGCCCGCCAGGTCGCGCAACTCACTATCCAACCCCGTCCTGCCCAGATCTTCACGCCCGACTCGATCCTCGAGATTTCCATTACAATAGAGAGGTAAACCTCAATAATTCCCATCATGAGAGTTACACGATTACACTACAATGGTTAAGGGTTTCCAAATTCACGGGTGTTACACTCACCCTACAAACAAATCACATATGCTATGGCCGATGGCCGACCCATACGCCTCCTAAATCAAATATTCGTCACACCAAAGATGGCTCTCATAAAAGCACAAAAGAGGTGACGCGATGAACTAATCACACTGCCACGGTTAGTGTCACGTCATATTTGCCACAATGACGTGCCTATGGTACCTCGTACCCCTATAGGTGGTTAGTAGCTCGACTTACCCAGAGTTTATACTGTCACAATGCATGCGACGTCATATAGTCTCAAAATGTATTGAAATCAAATGAGCAACCAAACATAAGCAAAATCAAAATGAAGGGTACATAATCAAGAAGCTCAAATTGAATGGTACATAATCAATTACCAAGTACCAACATGTACATTTAGAGGTGAAAATCATACCAAAACGCTACTGAACAAAGAAACGTAATCATTTGAAAAAAAAACACATTTATACCGACCTCAAACAATTTAGACAATATGATTAGGACAAGACGTCCTTGCAAATATATATAACATAGAACAAATACGAGTGAACGGAAGATACGGTTATGGACAAATTGTTTAATCATGAGTCAAGTAATCCAAGTTAACGAAAGCTTAAGGATTCGTAAATATATGTAAACGAATCAAATGAACGAAAGATACAGGAATCCGTACCTTAAACTTCGCAAAACTTATCAATCACCGATCGACTACTCCTTTATTCCTGACCTAAAAATACCCGATATTTACTATTAATCATAATTGATAACCTGATGGAATAGCAAAATAAATTCGTTTAACGACGATTAATAAAACTAAAACCAAATCATAGCTATTAATTCTTACATTATACTTTCTCATAGTAAAATCATCAAAAGGTTGTGGAGCATTTAAAATAACATATATAAATATAAAGAGCAAGAAAGGAAGATTCTACTACATACTTGTAGCAAGCATTTTTTGGAAAAATCCAGATTACAATTTAACCAATGAAAAAAAATGTCTTCAATCTAAGGGATTACAATTAGGTAAATGGCCCCTTAGTTAGCCTCTTTATCTTTTTATTTGCTTTATCGTTATCATTATGGTGGGAATATATATAGATATATTTATCAGATTGTAGTTTATCTTTGTCCTTCAATTTGAAGTGGAAATAACACTCTATCATATAATTATTAGACAATTCTTGATGAAGCAACATGTACTCATCCTAGGAGCTTCAATAACAGTGTGGTAGGGCTACAAAGGAGGAACACAAAGGCCCGGCCTCATTCTGAACCCGTCCTTACATTGTGCTTAAAACCCTCAAACTATTGATCCCCTGCAATAGACCATATATACTAATGAAGCAATCAACAAAATATGAAGTTCGAAGGATGTCAATCACATTGCATTGGACATAACTTACCAATAAATTAAAGCGATGCAATCTCCTGACCAAATGAGGAATGAGGATCCTATTGCAAAAGGCTAAGGTTTATTCGGCTTCTGACAGTAATTTTGTTCAACCCGACAGTGATCTATTGCAAAAGGCTAAGACTAGTTGTGTACCTGCACGATGCAGCGCGATTCTAAAGCCGAAAATTTAAACCCTCAATCATGTTTCCGGTTTCTATTTCTTCTCTGTTCCTCTCTATTTTACTTTTGATTGGTTAACCGGTTATAAGTTGCGAATTGGTTGATAAATAAATTAAATCTGAAATTTGATATCTATTTATACTTAAGCATTTATGGTTAAAAAACAGATAATAACTCTATAAGCATGTTCAACTACTTGTTCCAGATAGGCATACCAGACTACCAAAATCTGATATTTAAACTCAGTGACAAGAGAACCCATTTCAGTAAAAGAGAGAAATTGTGATTATCTTAGACAATATTGATTGGGCTAAAATAATGGTGGCTGCAGGGATTTAACAATGATTAGAAATTAACGCAATTGCTCATCAAAAAAATCGAAATTTATGTTTAAACAAAATAAAAATTACAAACTTTTCACCCTTGTGAGCTCTGGCATTTTCCTTCCCTTGACAGAGCCGGGTCAAACCACCATCCCTATTCCTGAACAGAACCCTAAACGGTTCAAACTTCTACATTGACCACTTGCAAAAATCATAGCACAGTCAAAGATAGAAATACCACTTTCTGACGTACATGACCCAAAAAATCTATTGGTGAAGGTAAATCAAGGGGGTCGCTCCAGTATAATAGTATCCCTTGTGTGAGTGTCTTAGAGCACCACAACATTATAAAGGGTCTTTTTCTTACTTGGCCTTCTTCAAGAATGAAAATCTTGTAATTGTTAATCAATAAATAAGAAACGAATGTTGATGGTATCAGGTTCAACTACTTTAAAGGCATTATGAAAGATAAAAAGGAAGAAATTTGTTGACCTCAGAGTTAAGTATCTGACTTTTGGATTCCAATGAGCGAAGGGCAGAGGAGAGCTCAAGTTGCATCTCCTAAAGTAAAGATCTTATATGATCTGGGTTTATCTCATGATGTCTCTCTTGGAGTTGCGAATAAGGCAAAAGAATGGATATGAACAAAAGAATTGATATTGGCAAGCATATAGCTAAAAAACAGGCATATGTCAAATTGTTAAGCCTACAAAATCACTAAAGAAAAAAAAACTTGAAAAGCTGAGAGGTGTCTTCTTGAAAAGCTGAGAGGCAAATTTCATGTAAATTACCACTACATTAATTTCACATATATCATCAATCTTTATTCAAGAAACAGAAATGATTGGGAATAGCAAAGAACCCCAAATCAAGAACTTGTATTAATTAAGGGATTACAAATTCAAAAAGAAAATTCTTACAGTGGTTTATCAAATACCTTTCACACGAACCCCACTTCTTGTTCTTGTTTTTTTCAACTCTTTATACCCCGAAACGCACTTCTTTTTCACCAACAAGAACGAAAGTCAAGAATGAAAGTAATGCACAGTTGAGGAGGCGATTGATTACAGAGAACGATTACATTTAGAAAGAGAAAGAAAACATCCCCTTGAGGGAGAAACAAAAGTGATCTGGTCGATCATATGTTCCATATTCAACATATTTATATTTATGATATTTACTCTTTCAGTCCCTTAAGTTATAGCTTACTTGCTCCGATAGCCTTGTAGTTTGACAAGTTTGCTAAACGCAGTCCCTCACATCCTTCATCTTCCGCCAATCTATTCATTCACCCCCTCAACATTTACAAACCTACAAGATAAACGAAAACATCTAATTAAAACAACTTTTGGCAGAAAGTGTTAAAAGTGTAATTGTTAAACAAGGTTTCAACACGATAGAATGACACCATCGATCAGGCATTTCATCGAGTAGATGGGTTGTGTGGGTACAAATTTGGACCAAGATTCCGCATCTAATGTGAAGTAAAGATTATGGTGCCTAAAAAATTTGTTGACAATTTGATGAACTTATCTAATAGAGTGACACAAAAGATGAACTTATACACAATTTGATGCAAGATGAGGTATAAGCAGAAATATGTAATGTTGCATCAACAGAAACATTAGAGAAACCTATAACTTCTCTTGGAAAGCGTATAGAGGTAAACGTAGAAGAATGAAGTAAATACATGTTCTAGGTTGACTATGAGATTCTGAACAGTGCTACCATGGTCATGAGACAGGGTACCCATCACTATGCCCACCTGAATGAATTCACTCCCTAGGCATTGCAATCATGTTAAGAAAACAAGTAGGTGTTTGTAATATGGAAATGCTCTTGCACAAACAAGATCGACTTTATGTGTACAACTAAGAATCCCAAAGTATTGTCCAATATGAAATATCCGCCCAAACTTAATCTTATAGTGGGCATTTCAACTACTTGTACTTCATCCTTCCTCTTAAACAATAAGTAGTTAAAAAAGAATACACAAACAAGCCTTTGACTTAAGGTCAAACAGTTGAGTTTATAAAATCAAGCTACGAAAAAGAAAGTAAGACGGTGGAAATTGCCACTATAAGCCCTTTCTTCCAATGAACAATTTACAATTTCTATGATCAAGTTAAAGATTATAGATATGAAACTAGCTTAAGCAAGCAACTTCAACAACTGGATGATGCATACAAGTATTAAAACCTATAACTAATTCTGATTTCCTCAGTTGTCCAGGTTTCATGGCAACCAGCCTATGGGTTGCGGGTTCGGTCTTTGGGTCGGGCTTAGTCGGAGCCTGGAGGGTCCAGTCCAAAGGGTTGGGCGGGTCAAATTCAAATTAAGAAAATTCTTACAGTGGTTTATCAAATACCTCAAAACGCACTCCTTTTTCACCAACAAGAACGAAAGTCAAGAATGGAAACCACAGAGGAAATTAAGTAATGCACAGATTACAAAGAGAGATTACATTTATAAGGAGAAAGAAAACATTGGGAGAAAGAAGAGTGATCCGGTGGATCAAATATGTTCCATTCAACATATTTATATTTATGATATTTCTCTTTCAGTCCCTTAAGTTACAACTTACTTGCTCCGATACCCTTGTAGTTTGACAAGTTTGCTATGCACAGTCCCTCACAAGTCACATCCTTCATCTTCTAGGAATGTATTTATTCAGCTCCTTAACATTTTATAAACATACAAAACAAACATAAACATCTAATTAAAACAACTTTCGACTTAAAGTGTCAAGATTGTAATTGTTAAACAAGGTTTTAACACGATAGATGACACCATCGATCAGGCATTTCATCGAGTAGATGGGTTGTGTGGGTAAAAATTTAGACCAAGATTCCGCATCTGAAGTGAAGTAAGGATTATGACGCCTAAAAAATTTGTTGACAATTTGATGAACTTATCTAATAAGCGACGCAATGGTTATGAGACAGGGTACCATCACTATGCCCACCACGTGCACTCACTCCCCGGGCATTGCGATCATGTTAAGAACATTATCACAAAATCTGCCCAAATGGGTCGTGTTAAGAAAACAAGAAGGTGTTTGTAATATGGATATTCTCATGCACAAACAAGATCGACTTTATGAGTACAACTAAGAATCCCAAAGTATTGTACTTCATATGTCCTCTTAAACAATAAGTAGTTAAAAAAAGAATACACAGACAAGCCTTTGACTTAAGGTCAAATAGTTGAGTTTATAAAATCAAGCTACAAAAAAGAAAGTAAGAGGGTGGAAATTGCCACTATAAGCCCTTTCTTCCACTGTTTCACCATTTCTTCATGCTAAACTACATCTTAAAGCAATAAATTGTTAAGCGACTGAAGAAGATATTACTTTGTCATAATACTATTACTACGTAGAGAAATTGCAATGACGATGGAGTATATTTTGAATACAGAAGAATATATCAATGGCTATAACAATCAAAAATGTCAAAACAGAGAAGGTAAATGAATGAAGTACAACAATAAGAGAAGTAACATACATGATCATAATCAAGAGTAAACATAACACAAACATGCACAAACCTAGAGAGAATTATTTTTGCAATTAGTATGTTGATTTTATAGAATCAATTTATGCCCACTAAACTGAGGAAATCGGTTTTAGGGAAATTGATTTTCTCTATTTTATAGAATCAATTTATGCCAACTTCAGTATCATCCACACTAGTAGACCTCCTATGAAAGATCTTAAATCCCCAATTTCCCATCACTGTAAATAACTTGTTGTTGGTCCCAAATAGCAGTAAGTAAATAAGAAAAGTATTGTAGAAGGGCGGGGGTTGAATACAATACACACAGTTTTTCACTTAATTTAATTCTTATTGATTTGAAATCAAGAATTACACATAGAAAACTTTTGATTGTTGCGGAAGAGGATAGATGAGATCTATTCAAACAATCTAACACTAAGAGAAATGAAGAACTATTGTAAAACACTTAGAAAACAATAAGAACTTCGTAGAGAGGAGAGAGCCAGGCACTTAGAGAACTTGAAGGTTGTAGAACTGGGTCTGTTGGGTATCTTGCATGTTGAACCATCCTCCATATTTATAGTGCCTCATGCATTAAATGCATGGGACACCTGTTGAGCAAAGGATGGACACAGGTCTTCAGCAAGGTACAGGATGTAGCTTTTGTCTTGAGGTGTTTTGGCTTGAAGTGTTGACCTGCAGGATGGTGTAGACCTTTCCTTAAAATGGTGTAGGAGACAAAGCTTACTTTATCTGATCTTCAGATGAGGTCCACGTCAATGCAAGATATCACAAATATACTTTGTCAGAAAAGTACAATGTGAAGAGAGAAATCTTCAGGCCTTGAAGATTAAGAAGTCTTCGGCTCCTGAAGATTGAGAAGTCTTCGGCTTCCGAAGATTGAGAAATCTTCGGCTTCCGAAGAGGTCTTCGGCTCCTGAAGACTGAGAGGTCTTCGGTTCCTGAAGACTGAGATCGGCACCATTCTGGCCAATGGTGTTGATCAAGTAGGCATACTTGGCTTTGGGCTGAGGAGTCTATCTTCAATCCGCTTTGAGAGATATTCTCCTTCTTTGTCTTCTTCGGCTGATCTTCGACTTCACCGAACATTTGTATAGAAACCAAGCTGCTAAAAGAACCTCAAACATATTCTAAGTAAGATGATATAAGATGGAAGATCAGGAGGTCATCTTCAAATCTTCAGATGACCCAACAATCTCCCCCTATTTGAGGATGACATCCATACTAAAGAATAGAACAAAGAGTGTACTGAATAAATACATTTTGACCCATTTTTACTCTTTTTGGGTTCTTTTCACATAGACCTTTTTTTTTTATATCTGACATTTACAAGGAAATGAAAAAGTATAGCTATACATACGAATAAATGAATACAATGAATAAAGAATGAGAAAGAAAAAAAATATACAAAGATATAGAAGACAGTAGTCGGGATTGTTTGAACTTGAGTGGATGGTTGCTCCCCCTCAATTCATACTCCCCCTCAACTAATGTCAGGTGGCTTTGATTGCATAGTCCATTGCAAAAGCAGAGTTTAAGCTTGAGTGGTAAGTTACTCCCCCTCAACTCATACTCCCTCTTAACTAAGAAGTCAGAAGATTTTTGGGATCCTCCGAACCTACTCCTGGAAGGGCAGATTCATCCTTGGATCGTGCAGAAGCATCAGGACTGAGAATCCTAGGTGATAGGCTGTGAGGTGGAGAAGATGCACCTTGGATAGGGAAGGAGTCCAAGTCATCCTTATCAACCAAGGAAAAGGTTGATGAGGGAATAATAGGGGTCCCCGATGTTACAATTGTATCCTTTTGTGAGGATACAAAGGAGATGGCTTTGGGTGGTTTAGCAGAGTCCTCGGGCCCAGATGGGAAAATTTCAACACCTATCGATTGTGGAGAATCGGTGGGTGGAGTTTGTGGCTTGGCCCTTGAAACCTTCCTCAGCCTCTTGAGAGGAGAGGGAGGGGAAGAGGTAGAGTGCCGCTGCTGAGGTATGGGGTGTGACCTGGGTAACCGTCGAAGGTTCTTTCGGTGGTATGGCCATTTGGGCAAGTGCGGCGGTGCCAGTAGCGGTTGAGGATTTAGTGCTAGCCGGCGTCACTGAAGAAAGGGGAAGAAGGGTCCACTACAGTTGAGGGTCCTTTGGACACCGGAGTGTCTTTAGTATCACCCCATTGTAGATCGGGAGAGTTTATGAAGGAGAACATACCTGGCAGTAGAGGGCGATCGGTGTAGAGAGAGACATTGTTCAAAGGGTCTTCATGACTTTCTAAGTGTTGGTCGAAGAGTCATCACCAAATCAATTAGAGACACAACAATTTTTCTCCCCCTATTTGATGATGACACCAACACACAGAAAAAAAATGGTACTGACACTCAAAAAAATGACAAGACACGAAGAACTCATAAATTCAGTGGCACATGTTTTTTTTAAGGCTCTTTTCTGTGTTTTTTTTTTTTGACAGAAAAAAACGGGAAGAGATAATGGGGGAAAAGGGAAAGGGAAGAAATGGAAGAAAAAGGAGAGGTAGTAGAGTAGGAGGGGATAGATGGAGGAAGTTTAGGAAAAATAAAAAGGGAAAGGAAAGGTGGTATGGGAGGAAAAAGGGAAAAAATGGAAGGGGGGGGGGGGGCTGTGTCGGCCGAAGAAGGGAAGGGAGGGGGAAGGCCGAAGAAGGGAGTGTGGGGTTTGAATTTCGGTGGTAGGAGTGAGGAGAAGTGGAAGTGATGGGAGAGGAAATGATAAGGGGTTAAGGAGGTTTCGGCTTGTTTGAGTGGGGTAGGAGAAAAGAAAAAGAAAAAAAAATGTTTGGAAAGTTCATTGTGCAGCCGAATTTTTGGAAACAGAAACAATATATTTTAACTCAGTGGGCAAGAAAAATTAAAAGAATTTTTTTTTTAAACAAAACTTTTGATTTTACAATCGGTTAGTGGGATTTATTTTTGAAATATGTGCCTCAAAAGTTTTTAATTTTTTTTAATTAAATATTATTTAACCCAAATCGGTGGAAGAAAAAAAATGTATTTAAATTTTTTTTTTTAAACCAGCTTGTTTTAAAAAACTATTTTTTTAAACTATCAAACGGCACATTGATTTTATTGAAAATTTTATTATTATTATTATTTTTTAAACTTATCGACAAATCCCCGAAAATTGTTTTGTCTTTTTTTTTAAGAGCGGGGTGTTCGGTGGCGTCGAAAGGAAAAAAAAAGTTGGTTCGGTGGGAGGGTTTTCGGTGGCAAGGGGGTGTTTGGTGCGTTCGGGGGAGAGGGGGGAAGGGGGGGTTTCGGTTGGGGAGGGAGAGGGGATTGGTTTGGTTCGGTGGGGGAGTGGGTGAGAGAGATGGATTCGGTGGGGTGGGGGCCGAAAGAGGGAGGGTTAAGAGAGAGAGAGAGAGACCGAAGAGAGTGATGGTAAGAGAGAGAGAGAAACCGAAAAAGGTAAGGGAGATTCGGTGGGGAGGGAGAGGAGAGAGAGAACCGTAGAGGGGAAGGCTAGAGAGAGAGAGAAGCCGAAAGAGAGAGAGGGAGGGAGGAAGAGATTCGGTGGGTGGGTGAGAGAGAGAGCCGAAGGAGAGGGATAGAGAGAGAGAGATTTCGGTTGGGTTAGAGGAGATAGAGAGATATGGTAGAGAGAGAATGCTACCGAAAGAAAAAAAAGAGGGAAGAGAGAGAGAGTGTGTGAGATAAAAAAAATACCGAGTTGTATTGAAAAAAAAAACTTATTTTTTTTATTTTTTTTTCTTTCTCTCATTTTTTTTCTTTGATTTCTTTTCTTTCTCTCATTTTTTTTTTCTTTGATTTCTTTTCTTTCTCTCATTTTTTTTTTCTTTGATTTCTTTTCTTTCTCTCATTTTTTTTATTTCTTTTCTCTCTCATTTTTTATTTTTTATTTTTATTTCTTTTCTTTCTCTCATTTTTTTTTATTTCTTTTCTTTCTCTCATTTTTTTAAAGAATAAAACTAAACATCGGCATTTAACATACCGAGTTCGCCGATAAGAAACTTGAACCGAGCTTTGTCAAGAGGCTTGGTGAAGAGATCCGCCAGTTGAAGGTCGGTAGGGATGAAATGGAGTTCGACATCACCTTTGGAGATGTGATCCCGGATGAAATGATACCGGATGTAGATGTGCTTGGAACGAGAGTGCATCACCGGATTGTTTGCGATTGCGATCGCACTTGAGTTGTCACACAGAATCGGGATATGAGAGTACAGTTGATTGTAGTCTCTCAGTTGGTTCTTCATCCAGAGGATTTGAGCACAACACCTTCCAGCAGCTACATACTCAGCCTCAGCAGTAGAGGTGGAGACTGAGTTTTGCTTCTTGCTGGACCAGCTAACAAGCTTGCCACCAAGGAGTTGACAGCTGCCAGTGGTGCTCTTCCTATCAATCTTAGAGCGTAGATGAGGTAGAGCACTCAGCAGACACAAGGGCCATAGAGAAGGATTGAGCTTCACTGTTTATCAACATCATTTATTCTAGCCATGAAGCAAAGGTTGACCATTTCTTTGTCACTTTCAGAAGTGGGTTCATCTGCCCAATCATGGGTTTCAGTCATTTGACTTTTTCCCTTTTTGAGCAAGGTTTCATTTCTCTCCTTCTCTCTCTCTTATATTTTGCCTTGTATTTCTCAGCCCGGTCAGACTTTGAGGAGACAGACATATTTGTCTTTTGGAAAGAAGGTTGATTAGAATTAGACTTGGTTCTGACAAACCTAGAGGAGGTACGGTTGGAGGAGGGTAGTCTGGATTTATCAGAAGACCTGCTTCTGCACTCAGAAGCAAAGTGTCCCTTCCTCCCACACCTGTAACATTCCTCATTTGATTTGTCAGAGGGAGTGGTTTTAGAAAAAGTAGAAGTAGATTTTCTTGAAAACTTGGATTTTCTCGAAGAGAAGCGAGAGTTACTGGAAATTTCCTCACCTTCATCATCAGCCTCACTAAGATAGGCTTCTGAAGGATCATTGGGATCCTCTTGACTATTATTATCAGAATCTAAGGGATAGGTGATCCTAGGGACACACACAGTACTTTTGGAAGATTCACCGACAAGAGCTAGAGAAGAGCCTTTGATGTCTTTTGTGATTGACTTCCTAAGCAGTTTAGTCTGCTCATAGTTGAAGAGTGTGCCGTACAAGGCAGTAAGAGGCATGGAATCAAGATCCTTGGTAGACTTGATACAAGTACATATGTTTTCCCAAAACTCAGGAAGACAGTCCATGAACTTGCACAAGACTTCCTCATTATCATAAATGCGACCCACAAGTTTAAGATCATTGAGAAGACTGTTAAAGCGATTGTAGTAGTCTGAGAGAGACTCACCCTTCTCATGAGAAAAGAGTTCATACTTTCTTACAAGAGCAATCTTTTTACTCTTTTTCACCTCAGACGTACCTTCATAAAGAACACACAGAGTGGACCACATTTCTTTTGAAGTAGTGAGGTTAACAAGAGAGTGATAGACCTCATCAGGCAGAGCAAGGGCAATGATGGCTCTGACTTTAGTATCAAGAGATATAAGACGTCTGTCTTCATCATTGTATTTACTGGGGTCCTTTACAATGTATCTCCCAGCAGCTGGAGTTCTTTCTTCCTCAGAAGAGTCCTCATCAGCTTTTCCCTTGTCTGCATTATATCGGTCCCAAACTCTAGGAATAAAAGGACTTTCATGCAAAATAGTAGGATATCTGCTGTCAACTCCTTCTAAGAAGAGTATCATACGACTTTTCCACAAGAAGAAGTTATTGGGGTTAAACTTTGGTGGTTTGGCTATAGAGCCATTGTCGTATGAAACAGCAGTGGTGTTTTGAGAAGAAGCATTGTTTAAAGAAGAAGAAGAAGAAGAAGAGGCTGCCATTGCGGATCTAGTTTATTGAGTTAAACTGAACCGCTTTGATACCACTTGTTGGTCCCAAATAGCAGTAAGTAAATAAGAAAAGTATTGTAGAAGGGGGGGGGGGTTGAATACAATACACACAGTTTTTCACTTAATTTAATTCTTATTGATTTGAAATCAAGAATTACACATAGAAAACTTTTGATTGTTGCGGAAGAGAATAGATGAGATATATTCAAACAATCTAACACTAAGAGAAATAAAGAACAATTGTAAAACACTTAGAAAACAATAAGAACTTCGTAGAGAGGAGAGAGCCAGGCACTTAGAGAACTTGAAGGTTGTAGAACTGGGTCTGTTGGGTATCTTGCATGTTGAACCATCCTCCATATTTATAGTGCCTCATGCATTAAATGCATGGGACACCTGTTGAGCAAAGGATGGACACAAGTCTTCAGCAAGGTACAGGATGTACCTTTTGTCTTGAGGTGTTTTGGCTTGAAGTGTTGACCTGCAGGATGGTGTAGACCTTTCCTTAAAATGGTGTAGGAGACAAAGCTTACTTTATCTGATCTTCAGATGAGGTCCACGTCAATGCAAGATATCACAAATATACTTTGTCAGAAAAGTACAATGTGAAGAGAGAAATCTTCAGGCCTTGAAGATTAAGAAGTCTTCGGCTCCTGAAGATTGAGAAGTCTTCGGCTTCCGAAGATTGAGAAATCTTCGGCTTCCGAAGAAGTCTTCGGCCGAAGAGGTCTTCGGCTCCTAAGACTGAGAAGTCTTCGGCTTCCGAAGATTGAGAATTCTTCGGCTTCTGAAGAGGTCTTCGGCTCCTGAAGACTGAGAGGTCTTCGGTTCCTGAAGACTGAGATCGGCACCATTATGGCCAATGGTGTTGATCAAGTAGGCATACTTGGCTTTGGGCTGAGGAGTCTATCTTCAATCCGCTTTGAGAGATATTCTCCTTCTTTGTCTTCTTCGGCTGATCTTCGACTTCACCGAACATTTATATAGAAACCAAGCTGCTAAAAGAACCTCAAACATATTCTAAGTAAGATGATATAAGATGGAAGATCAGGAGGTCATCTTCAAATCTTCAGATGACCCAACACTTGCAAGGATTTATCAGTGGTAGTTTAACACCTTTATATCAATACGAAGCATCCAAACAGAACATCATACGAAGCATCCAAACAGAACATCATGTAAAAACTTACAGAAACATCCATGGAATGCAAAGAAACATCTAGAGAAACATCCATGGAATATTATTGTGTACCAAGAAAAATGAATGCGCAAAAAGAACATCAAGAAACCCCGAAATGGATATCAGGACACGTCCATGATTCCTTCCTAGTAACAAGATTACCTCTCTGATCTTTTAAGGGGTTGGCAAATTACTGAAACCCTGGTTATGATGAAACCAGAATGCATCTCCAATTGCCATAAAACGACGCTGACTGTGAGGTGGTTGATCTTTTTCTCTGGCGGAGTTATAATAGATGAAACCAACGGTTATATACTTATATAAGGCAGGGTTTTCTATTTTTGGTAATGATTTCTAGTTTCAAAGGCATAACGAATATGTATATCAATTCACATCTTTATGGAGATATATAGGGGTACCTGCAATGCAACAGTGGTGGTGGAGAATGAAGTGAATGTAATGTAAGGTGGCTTTAGGCCAACAGTAATAACGTGGAGAAAAACATATTTTTCATAACAATCTAAAACAGAACCATCTATATTAGTAACAATTCTGATGTAATCAGCAACAACTTAAATGATCACCATATACAGAAAGTTGCATATGATACTAAAGTGTTTGCTCTGTTGTGCGTATAAGAAAAACCTGTTATGCATATGAATTCATATAAAAAGTAACAAGAAGTGCAATATTGATGCAAAAACGGCTACTCTTACCACCTGTTGCAAACAATTTCATTTGATGCATCATGCATGTTTGAGCTTTCTTTAGTTTGAAACTAAACAATAGTAACATAAAATGGCTTGAACCTGTAATATGACATGCACCACTAGGTCAGTCCACTCTGCTAGGAGGAGGGGGCGACAGTTTCAGCTACTATTATATCTCTTATTCGAACCTCTTGTTACATCTCAAGAAAAACATAACCTTAAATCCTTAACCACCATGAAAAATTATTAGATATTAAATACATGAAATGTACAATACAAGCAACGTCAAGTGTAGAATAATTTAATTATGGAATCTAGGAGTAAGCACAAAAACAGTTGTAGTCCTTTACTGCATTGCATACTACTGCTTGACAAACCAGGTTAGAAGATAGAACGTTCCCGATGTAACTTGGAGTAATATCACTCATGGTTGTGGCTTCTAATTTTTTTTAAATAGAAACAGTTTTTATACAAGCTTAATCAATGAACCATTTTCAAACTCTTTCCATTTTCATGATTGTTAACAGTACGAGCACAACAAGCTCTATAATTGCTAAAATGTTTGCTCTTTTGTCCATATAAAAAAGATGGTTTACCTGTGTCCATATAAAAAAGATGGTTTACCACCCAGCTTGAAATCATATCTCTCTCTAGCTTGATTTCCTGTCACAAAAAAACTTCATGTGATACTTGTTTGAAGCAAAACGGAAGGACATACCACCACGAGATGGCTCAAGACATAGGAGGAGGTGACAACAGCAATGACAGTGGCAGAAAAGAGGATGGTAGTGCCTGGAAAGGAAGTGATGGTGGCAGTCGTGGCCTCATGCCAAGACCAAGACCATGGTAGTTGTGTTCTCCTCCGAAATAGGCAAATAGCATACAATATCAAAAGTTAGGGGTTGTTTACTTATCTCTTACCACCTCTTACCCGAGAAGAGGTTCTTACCAAGGTAAGAGGCAAGGTGTTTACTAAAATCAAAAACCACCTCTGACCATGATTTAGTGCTGACCGTACCTCTGACTAAAGTAAGAGACAGGATGGATGCTTACCAGAGTCAGCAATTGTATTTTTTTTTTCATGGATGCTTGTTTTCTTTCTTTTATTGTAAAGAATACCCTAACCCTCAACCTATTATGTTGGCACCTCCTACCAAGGGTAAGAGAGAGGATTTTCCCCATGAATACATATTTTACGGCAAGAATTTTAAAAGGTAAGGAAGAAGCCAAAATTGAGAAAAGTATACACTCATACTTCTCTAAGGACACATAGAAGTACAAGTGTCAGAATTGTTAGATGTTAATACATAAAAGTAAATGACAAATAAACACAAAACCCATCACTTTGACCAATATGCATTTCTAATATTCGTTGGATATTGTGGCATAATTAGATTCAATATATCGTTCAATTCTTTGCAATATGTAGAAATATTTTTGTGGTTATATAAAAAAGTAGGATACGAATTTAAAATTTGAAGTTAATTAAATAATTATCATAGGTATGAAAAAGAATTGAAAAATATATGCAAATAACAATTTCTAGTTAGCACTTAATTTAGACGGATGAGTATAATAGTCATTTTTATTTTGTCAAACTTAACGTTAAAATGGTTGGTAAACAATCATTTCTAGTCAGCACTTACTTGAATCAGAGCTCTTACCTTAGTCAGACCTCTTGCATAACTAGGTGTCCGCCCAAGGGTAAAGAAGGAAATGAAGTAAGAAGAAGAAAGAAGCTATTTGACATGTCCGTATTGGAACAATAGAATACATGACTACCCTCCCACTCTAGGGGATTCTTTCTTGGTAATATGATGGAAGGGAATGCGTCTTCAAATTCCCGACTTATCGGAAAGGAAAAATGATCTGAAAACTATAAACATTATGTTTTTTTATATGCCTTATGAAATCTGAAGGCAAAAAAGATTTGCGTAAAATATCCAATGACATAAAACGGTATAAAAGAGGGATAGACCATCTTAATTAATATCTTCACCGTCTAATACATCAGGAAAAATACTGCTAAAAATCCCACATGAGTGCATGAAAATTGTAATCTTTTGGACATTATATAATGTGGAGAAAAGCATAGTTTCAAGACAACCTAAAACAGAACCATCTGCAACAGGAACAGTTCTGATGTAGTCAGCAACAACCATGTATCCCATATCAATACCATCCAGACCAAGACTCAAAATCACACCATATAGAGAAAGTTACATATGCTACTCAGCAACTAAAATGAGAAAAGTGAGAGTACTAGCACAAGAAGCTCTTATAATCACTAAAAGTGTTGCTTTGTTGTGCTTACAAGGAAGACGGTTTACCTGTTATGTAAACCTGCATAGGAATTCATATAAAAAGTTACCAAGAGGTGCAATATTGATACAAAAACAGCTACTCTTACCACCAGGCATATGATGGCTACAGATTGTATAACCATTTGATATTTAAGACGTTGATTATATAATTCAGTTGATCATTCAAATATTCAATACACTGAATAGCATATCAAAGTTTGAAGTTCTTAATATCTGAAAGAACCTGGCAGATTTACGAAAACCCAAAACACACGGATAAATTAAAAGCTCAATTGTTTTGTTCTGCTGATGCTGTTGAATCAAATTGATAATCCTAATATAGAAAAAGGGTAAAACATAACAAAACCAAAATTATATGGCTGTTGAATAATATATGCATCAAAAGTTAATATAGTGAAACCATGAGATCCAATGAAGTTGAACTTAAAAGTTAAAAATAATTGAGATGCTACTCTAAGTATTCTAGTATCAAATATCGAAACTGAGCATGCAAGTTTTTAACTAGATGCTTCCAATAAGCAGGAAAAACACACCGTTTAGTTATCTCAGGAGCTACATATAGAACTACACTAAAAAAACTAGATGTCATTTAAAGGTAGGTTAGATGTTAAGAATTACATGAACACATTGTGCCACACAAACACAATTACACAAATATTGCATGTTGATTAGCATAGGAAATAGAACAAATAAGCTGAAGGATGTTTGAGCCATATGTCTTAGGGGTTGTTCGGTTCATTTTCTGTTAAGACCTGTATGGATATAGTTGTCTGAGTGGATATGGTTGTCTAGATGTTAACAGATAGGTTGGTGTTCGATTGTTGTGCTGAATAAACAGTCTGAATGTTAAAAATTACCATTTTACCCTCAATATTTATAAATAAAACAATTGTATGATAATCAAATGTTCTTGAAAACTAACATCTGATCAAATGCACACAAATCATCAACAACAATTATCATCTTCTCAATTGATAAAAAAACCCAAATTTGATGAACCCTAAATAAAAAAGGGTTTTAGCACCTTCAATAATCGATGAACCCTAAATAAAAAAAACCCAAAATGGTGGTACTGCAGGTGAAGGATGAACCCTAAATAAATAAATAAAAAACAAAATGGTGGTGCTGCTGCTGCAGGTCCCTAAATAAAAAAAAACCCAAAATGGTGGTGTTGCGGGTGGAGACGAAGTGCATAAGCAGTAGTACGGTGGTGGTGGAGATAAAATTGGAGCAGGTGGCGTTAATGGTGGTGCTGTTGCAGGTGGAGACGAAGGGGCAGAAGTAGTAGTACGGTGGTGGAGTGTGGCGGAGGGGAGGACACCGCCGGAGATGGAGTGTGGGGGAGGGGAGGACACCGCCGGAGATGGAGTGGTGCTGCAGGTGGAGACGAAGGGGAGAAGCCTGCTTCTTCTCTTTTTTTTTCTTTTTCTTTTTTATGAAGAAGGGTAAGGATGGAAAAGGAAGGGCTGAGCGAGCGTGGAGGACTTATATTTTGTAGCTGATTTGGTCAGCCACCAGCTGACCGATTAAGCTGCTACCAAACACTCAGATATGGCTGACCGAATCAGCCATATCCCTTATTCAGCCCATTAAGCTGCTACCGAACAGCCCCTTAGCTTTATTGGTAACAGGAAGGCAATGAAGAATCGTCATAGAAGGAACAACTCTAATAAGGCACATTGTGTAAGAATCATAAAAGTTGATGTGAAAACTTGCTCTGCAACAGAAAGACAATATTTACATCGGGAGATGAAACCTCAGAGTTGTTGAAATTATATTGATACCTCTCCCCTACAATGAATAACATAAATGAAATCAGTCTTGGCAAAATACAACACTAGGGGATCCTGCAATGGTGGTGGTGGTGGTGGTGGTGGTGGTGGTGGTGGTGGTGGTGGTGGTGAAGTGATAGTAAGGTGGGTTTGGGCCAATACCAAGGTGGTTTCGTTCACCTCTGAAATAGCCTACAATAGACTCAAACAGGTGCACAACAGGACACTAGTAAGATAGGGAAAGCAAGTAATATGGTCAACATATTCTTGTGAATGCTCTTATGATGAAAAATGTATGCATGTACATGTCAACATCTATAAGGAATTAAGGATAAAGCTTACATGAAGCACGTCTGGCCATAACTAGCAACCTTTGTTTCGGCTTATATGATCTCTTGTTACAACTCAATAAAAACATAACCTGTTACATCCACGGCTCACCACATCCTTAACCACCATGACCTTGACATGAGCAGCGACAAAAGGTTATTAGATATCATATGCATGAAATATAGAATATAAGAAAAATCAAGTGTAGAATAATTCAATTTATGGAATGTAGCTGCCAGGAGTAAACAAAAACAGTCATAGTCCCATATAGCAGACAAACGAGGTCAAAGGATAAACCATTCCAGCTGTAACTTGAAGTAATGTAGCTGATGTTTGTTGCTTCAAAAAATTTATTAATAAAAACTGTTCTTATACAAGTTTAATCAATGTACCATCAAAAGGTTGACATATTTCGTTTGATCTAAATAAAGAGAGAAACCAGATCTGTATCTTACAAAGACTCCGTTTTCATGATTGTTAATGGCACGAGCAGAAGAAGCTCTATTAATTACCTAATATAATATCCCTTGTTAGATCTGCAACAGGAACAGTTCTGATGTAGTCAGCAACAACCCTGTATCCCATATCAATTACATCCGGTCCAGGACTCAAAATCACACCATATAGAGAAAGTTAGAAATTAAATGGTTCTGCTTTTGTTCCGGAGCAAAAATCTGAAAATTGAGAGTAATATGTATATACGTCCAATCTCCGGCCATCGTCTATAACCATCTCACTTACACATGGGCCCAAACCTTTCGTCGTTGTCTAAGATTAGCTTCCTCCATCTCTCGTCTCCGAATCGGAAGAAACGACGTCGTCTCGGTGCTCGCACCCAACATTCCGGCCACCTACAAGCTTCATTTCGCCGTCACCATCAGGAGCCCTACGAAGATTCACTTGAATGAAATCTGTCTTGGCATAATATGTGGCTTTGCTTTCCCTGCTCAAACAATTTCATTGCAATTTGAGTTCTGTCATGAACAGAGGATTACTTCGCTCTAGGAGGTCTATTCAAACTAAATGTAATTTCTTGAATTTCAAACAAAACAGAGATCTATTCAAACAATTGCAAGAATTTCTCCAACCCACTTGTATACTCGTAAGACATTCTATTAACAAGATCAATCCACCTTTTGTCTATATTAGACACAATGAACCAACATGATGAATGAGACAGGATAAACTTCTAGAAACTGAAATGAGACCAATTAAGCAAGATTAACAAATGAAATCAAATTCTCAAGGTAATAACATTAGATTCATATATTTTTAAAGACTAACCTATAACACATATTCTAGACCGAAATAAATACCAAGTATCGTAGACCAATAACTTGAGAACCAACTAAAGAAGATATTACTGTCATAATACTACATATGCTTATTCCAGAGACATTGCAATGATGGACTATATTTTGAATACAAAGGAATATAGTTCAATCATATGTCATAATTATATGGAGTTCCTTTGGTGGAACAAGATTCTTCAAGACCTGCAGAGAAAAATAATCAACCATTAGCCCCATGAGTGTTACGTTCCATTGTTTCACTAAGCGGTCAACAACCATTAGCCACATCTATTGGTACCAATCATACTTAAAACTTCAACAACGGGTCTCTAGTCTTCTATCATCTCTCATATATTTACCCATGTCTCTTATTATCGCCGTTTGGACCATGTTTATCAATGTTCAACTACTACTAGTACTGCATGACCTAAAACTGAAATTTGTTTAAAAATTTATCATAATCACATAGAGATTATCTTGTGACAAAGAGTGAACATATAGTATTCACCAAAAGTAGTACATAAAAATCTCTTGGCTAAAGGTGAATTTAGTGCAGGTGTGTATCAAAAGTAGTACTAATTCTGGAGTATAATTTTTGAATACAAAGGAATATAGCAATGGCTATAGCAACCCTAAATGTCAAAACAGAAAGGTAAATGAATGAAGTACAACAACAATACATGATCGTAATCAAGATCAACAGAACACAAACACGAACAAACCTGGAGAGAATTATTTTTGCAATCAGTATGTTGATTTTATAGTATCAATTTCTGCCCTCTAAACTCAGAAAATCGGTTTTAGCGAATTTGATTTTTTCTATTTTCTCAATTGAAATTGGTATAAGGGGAAGTCTAGAAAATTGGAGATCATGACTCCTCCATGATTCCTTCTGCAGTAACAAGACTACCTCCATGATTTCTTCTGTGAAAGAGAGCATTCATCCATGATTGCAGACGGGGTTGGCAAATTACTGAAACCCCCTGGTTATGATGAAACCATAATGCATCTTCAATTGCCAAGAAACGACGCTGATCGCCCCTTTATTTCTGGCGGATTTACAATATAATGAACCAACGGTTATATAATGGAGGGTTTTGTATTTTTGGTGATGATTTCTGGTATTAAATGGATAACAGCGTCTCCAACTTGACACTAAAAAAAACACCAACTTTGGTAGGTCCAACAACAACAACAAAAATCAACTTCAACCAACTTTTAAAAAAACACCAAATTTATGGACTCCACCTTAAAATAACATATTATCTATACTATATTATAAACATGGCATAAAAAACTCTTAAAAACAAGTTTTAAACCTTAATGTACCGCTATTTAATTCTAATTACTTAAAAAACAACCATTAAAGGTGTGTGTACTACATTTAATGCTATTTATTAATTTTCAATCATTATCTCTAACTGTCGGTCCAACAATACTACTATCAAGTTTTATAGAAACAACAACACATTAACGATTACCAACCTGTATTGAATATAGAAACGATTACAAGGTTGAATGATTAAGCTCTTGATGTGTTCTCAATGTTTTCTCTCTTTTACACCTTCTTGTGTGTGTTTTTGTGTTATCTATGTGATCTATGAACTGATTGATAGAGCTAGAGGAACACAATATCTAATCTAAGTGTGTTGAACACACTATCTAACTTAATATCTAGATATTAATTCTAACAAACTTAGAAACTAACTTAGTTACTTAATATAACTATTACAATACTATTACTTAGATATTAAATCAAAGTAAACTAAAACAATTACATTAAATTACATTGACATTTATTACAAACGACATAGACTTTATTATCGAGAGTCGACGTTCCGGCTTTAGCTTCAGATTATGATCTTCAGATTGGATGATCTTGAATCCAATGAGACTGTGGTCTAACAATCTCCCCCTTTGGATCAAGATCATATAATAAAAAGATTTATCCAATTCAGTCTTCTTGTTCAGCTCAGAAGATGCAATCTCTTTTCTCTGAAATCAACATGTCTTCAATCTACTTTCTTTAGAAGAATTCAGTCTTTGACGTGATTCTTGAAACATGTGATCTTTGCCATTTCTTGTGTTTGAAAGAATTAAGCACGGATGATTGCTTATTGGCTCAAAATTGTGTAAACCACTGAGACAACAGTAAGTTAAACACAGACTCAATGTGCATGATTGAGGTGCGAAGGTAGGGCAGACTTCCTTCTTTTCAATATCTAGATTTTCCAAATGAAAATCAGATAGCAAATGTGCTGCATCCCCTTTTGAAAATGTGAAACACTTTCTTGTTGAGAAGAAAATGAGTAGATGGTGAGGTTTGATCAAGAGTTGGCATGGGTTAGTTGTCTGTTTCAATAATGATCACCAAAGAATTGTGAATCACTAGAATGGTGGCTACCCGGCTCAGAAAAAGTTGGTGCAGAGTTGTGATATTCTTTTAACTATGTTCTCACACGCTCTTTCTTTTAAACTTTTTGCTTTCTCTAATCACACTCATTCCTTTTCTATTTGCACACTCAATCACTAAGGATTAACTTCTTGGGTAGAAATCACTGGTTAAGGTGATTCCATAGAAGTTGTGTTAATTCCTAGCACAATGATTCTTTGTTTTCCTAGATGCACGTGATGCTCAGATTGGTTTAACTATTTCAGTTAAAGCACAATTTAGATCATGAAAACATTTAAAATACACTCCCAAAATATAAAATTTGATGAAAAATCGGGAAGTGGTTTGAACATTAAAAAAACAATGTTTTCTATGATTGAAAGTTGTCCTTCTTTCAATCATATATGAGATGAAGATATAGAATTATACCTTTACGTACGATCTTCCATCTCATGAAGCTAAGCTTAAAGTCATAAAGATATGAACTTGTAAGCTTCTCTCAAAAATTCTGCAAAAGTCTAATGTCAAGTCAAAGTAAAATTTATTCACTTAAATTGAAAAGACAAAAAGCAGTAAAACTGTTTAAAGTACGAGTTCTGATCAGAAGTAATCAGAAGTCATGTCCGAACTCCTTTAACGTGAAGAGCTCCCCCTAAAATCTTGCATTACAAAAATTTGTCATAAAACGTAAGTGCAGAAATCTTATGAGCTCCCCCTCAAATTAATATTGACCAAGTATGAGTTTCTTCTCATACTCCCCCTAGAATCATGAAAATTAACATATGAAATACAGATATCATTCACAATTAAGCATAAAGATATGAGGAAAAAGTAAACAATAGCGAACTTTTATAGGTAACTACTGATTATGTCTTAAGATTTAGCATACCAAGCTTAGAGATAAGAAAGTTGAATCTCTTTTCATCTAACGCCTTGGTAAACAAATCTGCAAGTTGATAATCTGTTTTTACAAAGAAAAGTTCTATGTTTCCTTTTTCTACATGATCTTTGATAAAGTGATACCTGACGTCGATATGTTTGGTTTTTGTGTGTTGAACAGGATTCGTTGTTATTGCGATGGCGCTCTTGGAGTCGCAGTAGATCGGGATTTTGTTGAAGTGGAAACCGTAGTCGCGAAGTTGTGTTTGCATCCACAAAACCTGAGAACGGCAGCTAGCAGCAGCTACATATTCTGCTTCGGCCGTGGAAGTTGAAACGCAAAGTTGCTTCTTCGATCCCCAACTTACTAGTTTGTCACCGAGGAATTGTACGTGTCCTGACGTGCTCTTCCTATCTAACATACAACCTGCATGATCTGCATCTGTGTAGACTGTTAGTTCAAAACTAGTATCTTTGGGATACCACAGACCGAGATCTGCAGTGCCCTTCAGATACCTGAATATACGCTTGACAGCAGTCAAATGGATTTCTTTTGGATTAGCCTGATAGCGGGCACAAAGACATGTTGAAAACATTATGTCTGGTCTACTACTAGTAAGATACATTAAAGAACCTATCATTCCTCTGTAGGTCCTAATATCAACAGTCTTTCCCGAAGGATCGGTGCCAATCTTAGTTCCTGGTGCCATTGGGGTACCAATCGGTTTTGTATTTTCCATTTGGAATTTCCGGAGAATTTCCCTAATGTACTTAGATTGATTGATAAAGATACCCGTAGAAAATTGTTTTACTTGAAGCCCGAGAAAGAAGTTCATCTCTCCCATCAAGTTCATTTGAAATCTAGACACCATAAGGTTTGCAAAATTCTTACAGTACTTAGTATTAGTTGAACCAAAAATAATATCGTCGACATAGATTTGTATTAAAATGATATCGGCTTTTTCTTTCTTTATGAACAAGGTGGTATCCACCGTACCTTTTGAAAACCCAGACTTGACTAGAAAAGTGGAAAGGACATCATACCAGGCTCGAGGGGCTTGTTTCAGACCGTAGAGATCTTTGTCGAGAATGTAGACGTGGTCCGGCTTCTCTTGATTGACAAAACCTTCTGGCTGAGAGACGTATACTTCCTCTTTCAGAATTCCGTTTAGGAATGATGTCTTCACGTCCATTTGAAAGACCGTGAAGTTCTTGTGGGCAGCGTAGGCTAAAAACATTCTGATTGCCTCTAAACGCGCCACAGGAGCGTATGTCTCGTCATAGTCTAATCCTTCCTCTTGTCTGTATCCTTTGGCTACTAGTCTCGCCTTGTTTCTGATGACGGTACCAGCTTCGTCCTTTTTAATCTTGAAGATCCACTTCGTACTGATTATTGTTTTACCTTTAGGCTTTGGTACGAGTCTCCAGACTTACAGTGCGTCGAACTGGTTCAATTCTTCTTGCATAGAGACTACCCAATCTGGATCCACAAGAGCCTCTGATACTCGAGTTGGCTCAATCTTGCTTAGAAAGGAGTCGTGCATGCACCAGTTGATTGACGCTGACCTAGTTTGCACCGACTTGGATGGATCACCTATGATCTGACTTGCAGGGTGCGCTTTGGTCCATTTACGTTCATGAGGCAGTGGATTATAGGAATGAATGTCAGTTGTGTCATCTATAAATCCACTTGCACCTTCTTCAGTTTGATTGGGAGGAGTTATGATAGTTGTTTCAGTTGAAGTTGTTGGTTCAGAAGACTCAACAGGTACAGCTTGGTCCGGCTGTAGTTGGATCTGTACGGTACATCCTGCTGGTTCAGCTTCTTCTGACTCTTCATGACTTGGCACTTTTTCAACTGTTGGAGTCGGCATTTGAATTGTTATCTCTTGTTGAATCGGGGCATTTGATTCAATTGGAACATCTGAACTGGTTGGATGAGTAGTCGTTAAGTCTTCCATCCTGTCAACCACAATAGATTTCTTTACATTAGATCCGAGATATTCATCATAAAACAATTCAAATAATAAGTCTAAATCAGATAAATGGTTAGTAGAAGTTGAAGCTTCGTCTGATTTAGTCTGTTGAGATGCAGGTTCTGGACTGAGTTGCCCAGAAGCTAGTACTCCGGTTAAAACGGGTTCTGAACAGTATTGTTCGGAAGCCATTTCTTCATCAAAGGTGACGTTGACGCTTTCAATCACCGTCTTTGACTTCTTGAAGTAGATTCTGAATGCAGTTGATGATGAGGAGTATCCAATGAAGATTCCTTCATCTGCCTTGGCGCTGAACTTGTTGAGATTCTCCCTATCGTTTAGAACGAAACACTTACATCCAAAGATATGGAAGTATTTGATTGTAGGTGTTCGGTTGTTGATCAACGCATAAGGAGTCTTCTTGAATCGTCTGTGAATCATGGACCGGTTCTGCGTATAGCATGCGGTAGATATAGCTTCTGCCCATAAGAATAGAGGTAGGTCGGAATGACTTAGCATAGTGCGAGCTGCCTCGACTAGCGTCCGATTCCTTCTTTCCACCACTCCATTTTGTTGAGGCGTACGTGCAGCAGAGTACTGATGAGTTATCCCTTTAGATTCGAGATATTCTTGAACAGTTTTGTTCTTGAACTCTGTGCCGTTGTCTGTTCTTAGAAGCTTTATCGGTTTCTGCAGATTCACCTGGGTCGTCTTCAAGAAAGTGATGAGCACATCAGGTGTCTCATCCTTTGATCGTAGGAACTTGACCCAAGTGTATCGTGAGTAGTCGTCCACGATCACTAGAATGTACTTCTTGCCTCCTAGACTCTGAGTTCGCATTGGACCACAGAGATCCATATGCAATAGCTCTAGCGGAGCGCTTGTACTTGGTTCAGGCTTCGGTTTATGCGGAGCCCTCTTCATCTTGCCCTTCTCACAGGCTGCACACAGATGATCTTTGTCATATTTGAGCTCTGGAAGTCCTTTGACTAAGTTGCCACTGACCAGTTTGTTGATATAGCGAAAGTTGAGATGAGAGAGTCGTCGATGCCATAGCCAGCTTTGCTGCATCGATGCTTTAGATAGTAGACAAATCTGCTTGTCAGTCTGGACGTCTGATAAATTGATCGTGTAGAGGTCTGACTTTCGAGTGCCGACCAAGAGTTCTTCGCCTTCTTCTGTGCGAACAGAACACCTCTTGGCTTTGAAGTTGACCTCTAGGTCTTTGTCACAGAACTGACCTATGCTGAACAGGTTGTGTCCTAATCCTTCTACGTAGCTCACCTTCTTGATCGCTATATTTTTCCGTTGAATATCACCGTAGCCTAATATTGGTGAAAACTGATCATTTCCGTATCTGACTGTTCCGCAATATTTCTCTGTAAAGTTTGTCAGCATATCTTTTTGTCCTGTCATGTGTTTGGAGCAACCGCTGTCCAAATACCACATATGACGGATCTGCATAGGAGAAATAACGAAACACAGATTTAGATTTTAAGCATTGTAAATGAGTAAGACGTTGGAGCGTTAATATTAAAGTGCGGGTTTTGAACTGATGAATTCAAAAGCCTATTTTTCTTAAGCACGGGTTCTGAACAGACGTGTTCAGAAACCATCGTCTTGTCTTTGAAGTCCGAGTCTTGAGCTGTCTAACTCAAGAATCATTTTTCTTTATTGAGGGACGGGTTCTGATCTGTTGTAATCAGAAGCCACATGTTTTGCTAAACATTGGGTGCCTGCAACACAGATTTAGATTTTGGTACCCACTCGAATTTGGGTCCTGCTGTGTTAGCACAAGGTTTTGATTTTGGTACCCATTGCAAATTGGGTCCTCTTTTCTTTTGAAATAGATATGAAGTAGGATAATGATAAGAATGCACATTAGATGATTCAAACCGTATAGCAGAATCTTGACAGAAATTAGAAGCATGTTTATCATAAAAGGAAGACTGTCTAGCAGTTTTAGATAACAGGAATAGTTGCTTAAAAGAGTATTTCAGTTTAGGAGCAACATTCATATTCAAAGTATCTGAACTAGACATATTCTTATTACAATAAACAGCATCAAAAGATTTAAAAGTCTTGTCAAGCTTCCGTTTGGGTTGCCATTTCTTGGTCATATCTGAAACAGTTGAAACTTTTGAGTTAGACAATAGAGAAACAACTGAATGCATTTTCTTTGGGTTACCAGTATTGATCGGCTTCTGTGAATGTTTCTTGCCTTTAGCATTTTTAGCTTTCACAGAGACTGAGTTATCAACTCGCGTTGATTTTGCACTGTTAACAGGCTTACTGGTTGATCCAACAGATTTCTTAAGAAAGGATGAATGGTTTGGAAGATTTGCATTAAAGTCAAATTGTTCAAGACAATCATCTAAACCACCGTTAGAGTTCAGAAAATCAAACCCTTGATTTGATGAACTAACCATATTCACAGAGTTTGAAGCCTTAGAAAGAACATAATTTGTAAACACAGTTGTAAAGACATTTTGTTCAATGTTTATCAAAATTCTTTCAACTGATAAGGAATTCTCGAGTTCAGAAATTTTACTTTCTAAAACGAGAGGAGGGACATATAATTTACCTTGAGTAGGTTTCGCCTCCATTTCCTTTTCAGAATAACTTAGAAAGAAGTCATCTGAAAGAGTTTTCTTCTTTTCAGGTTTCTTATCATAGCTATTATTCAGCTTCGCATAATAAAATGGAAGATGAAATTTAGATGATATTAAATGTTTTTATGTTTCTTTGGCTTCATCCTCTTCAGATAGTTTAGTCCAATAAACTTTAAGTTCGGGGATTCTTCTAGCTAACTTCATAGAAAGAATATCATAAAGTGCAGGCACTTCAGACATTCCCTTTTGAAGATAGTGAGGATTCTTATAACCGATTCCCCATCTTTCTTTGTTCTCTATTGGTTTGTTAAGATGAATGGTTTGCTCAGTTTGACCTATTGAGTACAACTTCTTTTCCAAAGCATCCATTTTTGCAATTAAAGATTTGTCTTCTTCGATAGACGAAGAATGCATTTGTGTAACCTCGTATAAGTCAATCTCACGTTTTAGCGGTTTAGACTTGAGTTCGGAATTCTCACTAAGAATTATTGTCTTTCTTTTGCGTTGGTGTCATTGTTTTTATGTAAAACCTCAACCAGTACTTTCTTCTCAGGAATTTCATTGCTAAGTTTCTGTATTGATTGGTTTTTGTCAGTAATGACACCCTTTTCACGCTTTAGGTTCGACTCTAACTTTTTGAGTTTATCATTCATGGCATGCAATTGATTTATGAATTCAGCATATGATAAGTTGCATACCTCTTCTTCATTCTCTGAATCAGCTTCATCATCTGATTCATGCTTTCCCATCAAGCACAGGTTGACAACTTCATCTTTCTCTTCATCTTCTTCATCATCATCAGAATGATCGAGCCAGAAAACGTCTTCAGCCATCAATGCCTTCCCAGCCTCTTGTTGCTTTGCAAGCAACATCTTGTTTTTGTAGTAGTCCGAGTTCTTGACTTTTGGCTTTCGGCAATCTCTGGCATAATGACCGGTTTTGCCACAGTTGTAGCACGTTATAGGTTCTGTTTGACCTGATCCTTCTGCTTGAAACCTTCTCTCTTCAGGTTTCCTTTCCTCTGATCTCTTTCCTTCAGCAAGATCTCTTCTATCTTCTGGTTTCCTCTCCTCCATTCTCCTTCCTTCAAACCTTCTTCCTTCGAATCTACTTCCTTCGACCCTTTCTCTATGAGCGTAGTTGTTTGGACCAGACGAATACCTCTGACTGTTTGAGCTTGGCTTTGTGTAGAATTTCTTCTGGAAAGCCTTAGTCAACAAAAGCAATGATTGCTTTAGTTGTTCACATTCATCTTCGTCAGAGTTTGCTTCAGCTTTATCTTCATCTGATTCATACACAGTCGCTTTGTTCTTCTTCTTCTTGACAACAAGAGCAACTGTGTCTTCAACCTTCTTTCCTCTCTGCCTGTTCTCTTCTAGAATTTCATCCACTTCTTCTTCATTTTGTTTGAGGGTCTCATACACCTCATGAAGTGGAATCTCATTGAGATCTTTAATCTGCTTCATCTGCCTCGCAAATCTCTTCCATTCTGGCTGTAGAACGCTTAGAAATTTGACGTTTAGCTCAATTTGAGATTTGTGGACCTTGTTCTTGCTTAGCTCATTCAGCAAGGTCACAAACCTGTCATGTACTTCTTCTAAGGTTTCTCCGGCTCTGCCTCTAAATTCTTCATAGTTATTTAGGCAGTTGGAGATCTTCAGTTGATTTCCTACCTTAGAGCCCAGCATCATCTTCTCCAGTTGATCCCACATTTCCTTAGTTGAGGCCTTGTAGCTGTCAATCTTTATGTAGATTTCATTGGGGATTCCTTGAAGAATGTATGACATAGTTAGCTTATCACCTTTAGCTCTGTTTAGGTTGTCACCGTCAAGCTCATGGTACTTCAGTTCAACTTGTGTTGGCATTGTTTCAACCAGACGAGTTGTCTTTATTGGTTGCATATTTCCTTCTGCAAAAGACTGTCTGATGAACTCACAAAGCTCATGTCCGTCTATGAAGTTTAGAAATCGATCCTTCCACTATTCGTATTCTCCTTTGAAGAGAACTGGTGGCTTGGAGTCAGTTCCTATGGCAAGAGCTTCTCTGGAAGTCATAATTGAACAAGATTTAAGATGTGAGAGGCTTTGAGATGTGAGAGGGTTTGCGTTTCAAGTTAGGAACGCAAAGTTGAGGTTTGAGTTTCTAATGGGACGCTCAAATGGAGGTTTGCGGGTATGGATGGATGCGAGAAGTAGAGGTTTGCGGGTGTATTGATAAGCGCAAACTGAGGTTTGCGTGTCTAGAGAGGAGCTTTTGTTGACTTGAGCTTGAGGTTTGCGATTGCTCTTTGACACGAGAAGTGCTTTGCGTTTGGCTTGAGAGGCGCAAAGTAGAGGTTTGCGGGTCACTTGAGACGCGCAAAGTTTGGACTTTGCGTTTGAAGAAGGACGCGCAAAGTAGGACTTTGCGTTTGCTTTGAGGAGCGCAAAGTAGGACTTTGCGTGTTATTCTTCCTCTGGTTTGCGTTTGTTCGTCCTGAACTTCTGAAAATCGTCTAAATATTTGTTCCTGCAAAGATTAGCACAACCAAACACTACCAATGTGTCTAGAATCACTTCTAGAACTGAATTTAAGCACTCGATCTCACTAAAACACTCTTTTTCGAAATAAGATCGATAACACAGTAAGTTTTTCCAGTCGAATATTTTCACTTATAATCCACAGATTGGAACTCGATAGAAGCTTTAAAGTGAAATTAAATAGCAACAACTCGATCTAGCATGTAAATCGATCACACTCTGATCGATTCTAACACCTAAAACACTTACAATCACAAAATCGAATTTTGTTCAAGAACACAAAGTCGTTTTTCTCATAAAACTTGTTTTGATCTTAATCAGGCTCTGATACCAATTGTCGGTCCAACAATACTACTATCAAGTTTTATAGAAACAACAACACATTAACGATTACCAACCTGTATTAAATATAGAAACGATTACAAGGTTGAATGATTAAGCTCTTGATGTGTTCTCAATGTTTTCTCTCTTTTACACCTTCTTGTGTGTGTTTTTGTGTTATCTATGTGATCTATGAACTGATTGATAGAGCTAGAGGAACACAATATCTAATCTAAGTGTGTTGAACACACTATCTAACTTAATATCTTGATATTAAATCTAGATATTAATTCTAACAAACTAGAAACTAACTTAGTTACTTAATATAACTATTACAATACTATTACTTAGATATTAAATCAAAGTAAACTAAAACAATTACATTAAATTACATTGACATTTATTACAAACGACATAGACTTTATTATCGAGAGTCGACGTTCCGGCTTTAGCTTCAGATTACGATCTTCAGATTGGATGATCTTGAATCCAATGAGACTGTGGTCTAACACTAACCATTTTAATTCTCCTAAAATCATTTCCCAATTTAACTCTCCTAAAATAACTTTCAGCATAATTAAATATATAATAAAAATCAAATTTTAAATATAAAATTATAAATCTATCTATATCTATATATATACTATATTATAAAGATAGCATAAAAAAAACTCTTAAAAACAAGTTTTAAAGCTTAATGTACCGTTATTTAATATTAATTACTTAAAAAATAACCATTAAAACTGTATGTATACATTTAATGCTATTTATTAATTTTCAATCATTATCTTTAACCATTTTAACTCTCCTAAAACCATTTCCCAATTTAACTCCCCTAAAATAACTTTCAGCATAATTAAATATATAATAAAAATCAAATTTTAAATATAAAATTATAAAATATAATTAAAAAAATCTAACAAAATATTTTATAAAAAAATTATATTATTAAACCAAAATAAATTGCATTATATTATTAAGTCTAAATTAAACAAATTTATATAAAAAAAAATCATTATCACTCTCTCGCAACCAACCAAAATCATAGTGTAAATCGACAAAAAATAAAAAATAAAATGAAACATTAAAATCGTGATGTATCTAGCGACATTGCGCGAGTACACTTCTAGTATATATTGTAGATCCCAGTTTCAGTGCAATCAACAGATATAAGAACAATGATGAACAAAATATTGACCACAGCAACTAGTCATATGATTAATATAAACTTCAAAGGGTTAAGGTTTACAGAGAGAATTTCTGATAAGGATAAGTAAACCTTAAGAACTAGTAAACTGAATAATGATTTCTAAACTGTTCAACCCTAGTTATGAAATAAATATGCCTTTATATACTTAGGCTTACAGGCCTAATGGGCTAATGGGCTTGGGCCCATCTAATTAATCAACTATTAAGTAATTACAATAAGCACCCTTATAAATACTTTATTCCACTTTCAACACTCAGGACTTTCAGTCCTAACAATCTCCCCCTAAAGTTGAATAAAGCATTTATCTTCTTGAAAAACTTCAGGCCTTGATCTTCTTTCCCTCTTGAATCTTTGAAAAACGTTGGTGTTGCATGTCTTCATGACTTTCCACGCTCCCCCTTGAATAAAGCTCTTGGTGTTCATAGTTTCAACTTTGTAACCAGATTCAATGTACAGTAGCCTCGACTGAACGCACTATCAAGCAGCTTTGAACTGTGGAAACTCAATCACATCGGATTAGCACACAAGAAAGATAATGTGAGAGTTACTTGACATTCCACGGTGCTTCTTCAGTTTAAAACAAAGAATTTGTCTTCGAACCACGAGTTGAATAAGCTTTCAGCGCAAGAACTTGTTTCAATCAGCGCGTAGGAGGAATGAAAAACAAAAACTTGTAGCAGACACCACATGATACGGGAAAGAATCAATACAGACTTTGAAATCTTCAATCTTTGAAATCTTCACTGTCTTCAGACAAACAAATTTAGCATTAAAATCATATATTCATCTCCTTGATCTTTAGACCGTCTTCAGAAAAACAAACTTTCTTTCTTCAAAACTTTGAAATTGAACTTTGAAAACTTCTCCCCCTTTTTGATGATTGTGAGCATCATGATCATCAAAACTTCTTCAATTTCAGCACTTTCTTTGATATCCCATCTATGATAAATTAACACTCTCCCACCTGTGATCTGAGTATCCGTCAATTCATGAAATGTATATATCCGAATCTTTTCAAATTCAGATATATTAGGAATGTAACCCTGATTCAACAGATGAAACAGTTAGTATGCCTGTAAGTAGCACGGAGCCACTTTGTACAATGGATGTACTTTGGAAAGGAGCTTTTGTGATGATCACTCCCCCAGGGCTTCCATTCAATCATCGAAAAAAAACCACAAAGGAATTTTTTATGAATGTTATGACAAGAAAACGCATTCCTTGTGTGCTCGTGCAAGTGTAGAAATGATTTAAGCTACTTAGCTTGATCAGGCTCAAAAATGTGTAAACTGTTGAGACAACAACAGATATTACACGGACTCAATGTGCATGAAAAAGGTGCGAAGGTGGGGAAACTTTCCTTCTTTTTCAATATCTAAATCTTCCGAGAGAAGATTAGATAGCATATATGTTGCGTCCCCAAAGAAAATGAAACATTTCTTTGTTAAGAAAGAAACGAGTGGTTGGTGGGGTAATAGCAAGAGCTGGCATGGGCTAGGTGCCTTTTTCAATGATGGTCACCAAAGAATGTGAACCAATCAGTAGATGTGGCTGCCCGGCTCAGAAGGTGGTTGGTGCAGAGTTCTGATATTCTTTTAACTCTGTTCTCACACCCTCTTTCTTTTTAACATTAAAGCTCACTTTTAACCAAACTCTCTTTTTCATTTTTCCGCTCAGCACAATGAGAGAAACTCAACCCGATGAGTTATCTCCCCCACTCTTTGATTTAAGACCCCTCACCCCTCAAATCACTCTAGGATAACTTCCGGGGTAGGAAACACTGGTTAACGTGAATCCATGGAAATACTATTTAAGTTCTCACACAAATCCCATGTAAGTCCTAAAAAAATAGTTACTCAACAGTTTAACTTGAACATTTAAGCACATAATGTATGATAACACTGTCAAAATGTATGCTCATAAGATTTGAGCAATTAAAATTTGAAGATTTCTCAAAACAAATATATTGAATAAATGAAATGAAATCAAGAGCATTGTTTTGAGAATCTGACAGTGTATCAATCAGATCACATAAAATGGATAGGGTATCAAAGAATTGGATATTTTGTTTATATGAACAAATATAAACAATTTAGCAATGAAAGCACAAATTTAGAAATAATGATAGATGCTCAACAACATTGAATTTCAAGCGGGGGTATTACCATCGAAAAAATTGTTTCTCTATGAGACATGGTAATAACAAATACAAATGAAGTACTGAACATGTGTGTGTGAATACGTTACAGTATAAGGATAAGATAATACGCAAGTATTGATCTTTTGAAACACACAGTCAGTTAAACATTAAAGCTCAAGAATTGAAAAACATTTAAATTCACACTTCTAGATTCATGAAACCTTTTGAGAATCAGAAGTGGTTTGAACATTTCAGAAAGTGTTTTTCATGCTTGAAAGTTGTTCTTCTTTCAAACAATCAGAGATCTAGGATTAGAAGATATTTACCTTTTAAGCTCCCCTTCAAATCATGATAGAACGATATAGATCTATTAAGCTCCCCCTGGATATTTGCAAAATATCTAGGTCTAACCGTTGAAGAACGGATCCTGATCTGTCATGTAATCAGAAGCCAAACTTCGTTGAAGTCCGGGTTCTAAGCTGATTTACTTAGAAGCCATTGTTCTTCTACTCCCCCTTGACAGTAGGTGCCTGCAACAAAGAATCAGTTTTCGGTTTTGGTACCCACTGGTATTTGGGTCCATGAATGTTAGTTGCAGTTCTTGTGGGGGAAATAGAATAAGAACCATACCAGAAATGATCACTGGTTTTGTGAATGTGATCATGTGTATTACAATAAGAACAGTGGTATTTCTTACCTGATAACCTGAGTAATTGATCTCTCGAGTAGATATGATCAGGTTTACTTTTACTCGCTTTGTTCTTCTTGGCATTGACCGCATGTACACATGATTCTTTTTCTTTCAGCTCATCTTCAACTGGTTTCTTCTTCCAGACCAGTTCCTCATCTTTGTATCTCCTTCTTCTAGAGCGTGTACCTGAACCATCTATATTGCTATCATAGAAAAGGTTAGTTTTACGAATCTGATCAAAAGATTTAACTGACCTTTGTGGAGAGACATATTTCTGATTTGTACTTGATACATTCTTTTCAAGCACTTTAATCGTTGATGCAAAGTTGTCTCTTTCTTTAACAAGCAGGTCAATCTTCTTTGTGAATTCAGACTTCGTTCTCTGCTCTTTTAGTGCCTTCTCAGATAGTTCAGATAACTTGGCAGTAAGCTTTTTGATCTCCATCTCAAACATGCTTCGTTCTTCTTCAAATCCCTTCTCAGCATTGTTTCTTTGGCCGGATATTTCTTTGAAGACGCTAACATTCTTTTGTTCAATGGCCTTCTTTTCTGTTGCAAACTTCTCTCTTTCAAGAATGATTACTTTCTGAAAATCAGAAACTTGCTGAGAAAGTTTTATGCATTTCAGCTCAACTTCCTTCTTCTCATCAGCACATTTTCTCGAGAATTCTGAGAACTTCTTTGCGAACGATTTCTCTTTAGTCTCAAAATCAGATTTGTGTTTAGCAAGCAGTTGCTCCAAATCAGATAAACGCTTTTGAAGATCTGCATTTGCATCTTTCAGTTCAGAAATATTTTCCTCAGAACTTTCAACAGAGACTATTTGCTGATTTTTAGCTTCCAAAATAGAGATCTTTCCTTTTAGCTCAGAGTTCTCAGCTTCCAATTCTCTTCCTGTTAATAAACCCTTTGTCCCTAACACCAACCATTCAGTACAATCCCACCGCTCTTTTCCTGTCATTTTGTTAGAATTTATTTGACCAATAATTTCACTAAAAATGTCACTAATAAATTCACACGTAATACTATGTTTCATATAATTTCGAGCATTATTATTGGCCCTCTCTCTTTGTTCCTTTTCCACAGGAGAAGCTTCTGGCGGAATTTGGGATTGCTTCTCTCCTTCAGTCAATGACAATCTGATGTAGGGACCCACCTCATGTTCGTCAACAAAATACAGAAAATCAGCTTTCCACCTTTCATATTCTCCTTTGGACCGCAGCCTTGGTGGGTTCACCATTTTGTACGAATTGAATAGACTGTATTCGATCCGGCTTAGAAGAAAGATGAAACTTGAAAGTGCAGGGACCAAAAGTGACAAAATGTGAAACTTGAAAGTTTAGGGTCACAAATGACACGCTGAATCCTTGAAGTACGGGGGCTAAAATAAATGCACTGCAAAATGATCGTGAGACAAAAAATTTGACCTTTTATACTTTTTTTTTTAAACACCCGGTCGAAGGTAAGACCGAAGTAAGCAAGTACCCGGTCGAAGGACACGTCCGGTCATACACTTATCCGGTCGAATGATACGACCGGGGCACACGAATCCGGTCGTAGGACAAGACCGAATGACCCTTAATCGGTCGAAGGAACAAGACCGGATGATCCTTAATCGGTCAAAGGGACACGACCGGATGATCCTTAATCGGTCAAAGGGACAAGACCGGATGATCCTTATCCGGTCGAAGGGCCAAGACCGGAGCACTGGTGTCCGGTCTAATACTCAGGTCGAAAAACTTAAAAAAGCGATAACTACCTATAAGGATAAGATCGATTAACCCCGAAGAACCCGATGAGTTCGACCGAAGAACTCGAAGAGTTTCTGGGATTCGATCGAACCAAAACCAGATCCTTCGATCGAAGGAATTAACAAATCAAGCAAAAACAAATTCACTAAGACCGAATACTAATAACTCAGAAACACTAAGATCGAAGGAATTAATGACCAGATATGAAGAACCAGAACAACTAAGACCGAATACTTATTTTCCAGAAAATTACCAGATTCGATCGAAGCCAAAAAAAAATTTGATTATCAACTAAAGCACATATTAGCGATTAGCACATAAACGAATGATTATAGGGTTTTAGACAAACCTTTTTCTGGATCAAACCTTTTGCCTATCTGCTCTGATACCAATTGTAGATCCCAGTTTCAGTGCAATCAACAGATATAAGAACAATGATGAACAAAATATTGACTACAGCAACTAGTCATATGATTAATATAAACTTCAAAGGGTTAAGGTTTACAGAGAGAATTTCTGATAAGGATAAGTAAACCTTAAGAACTAGTAAACTGAATAATGATTTCTAAACTGTTCAACCCTAGTTATGAAATAAATATGCCTTTATATACTTAGGCTTACAGGCCTAATGGGCTAATGGGCTTGGGCCCATCTAATTAATCAATTATTAAGTAATTACAATAAGCACCCTTATAAATACTTTATTCCACTTTCAACACTCAGGACTTTCAGTCCTAACATATATATATATATATAGAGAGAGAGACTTAAGTTCGCGTGAGACCAAACAGTTTCCGTGAGACCGGTGAGACCAAGCTTTAAAGTATGAAACTTCACACCAAAAAACTGTGAATGTAAAAAAAAATCGAACTTTTCATAGGGAAAACACCGTAAATGTTACGTTCACGGTGTTTTTCGTTGTGAATGCTCGTTTTTTTTTACCTTCACAGCGTCTTCACTGTGAAGGTTCGGATATACCTTCACAAACTTTTATCTGTGAAGGTTTGATTTTTTTTAACTTGGTTTAGGGTTTTTTACCTTCATAGTGTGATTACATTATGAAGGTTCGAATGTTTTTTACCTTCACAGTGTTTTGGTGTGAAGTTTCATGTTTTAAGGCTTGGTCTCACGCGGTCTCATGGAAACAGCTTGGTCTCACGTGAACCTGCCCCTATATATATATATATATATATATATATATATATATATATATATATATATATATAAGTTATTAAATATAAGTTATAATAATTAAATATGAATTAAATAATAATATTTTTGGAGAAAGTGGAAGGGTCCACCCAATTTGCCGTGTCAAATACACACGACATATTTGAAGGTCCAAAATTCCAAATGGGTGACCGGCATTTTTTTTTATAAATATGTCGGCCGATTGGAGTTTCATTGCCGGCAAAAAAAGAGAAATAGGTGCCGGTTGAAGATGTTCTAACGGAATGAATAACTTTTTAAAATATTGAGTTTTGAAAATCCAAAATGATATCTATATCTATATTTATACTATTATATAAAAATTCTAAAAATAACATTTACCAACCTTACAATATTACATTTATTATCCTTACACTTACTTATTTAATTTATTTTATATCCCTTGTTTTTTCATTTTTCATTTTACACCATTATCATATTAACACAAATAATCGTATATGAACAAAAATGCAATGAAAAAATACGTTTATTTTTTTACAAATTATACCATTATAATCGTCTCGTCAATACCTTCGAAACAAGCCCAATATTGACTATTTTTTTAATTTAACCGTACTATTAAATATCATGAATATCTACGAATTAATTTGTTTTCTATCCATACGTTTTATTTTTTTTCCACCGTTAGCACATTAAAAATACATAATCATAAAATACGTTTCATTTTTATTATAAATTATATCATTATGATTTTTTCCGTCAATAATTGTAATATAAACTAATTATTGAATATCTTTATGGGTTTAGGGTTTTATAAATTGTGATTCTTAGGTCATGGTTGATTGTTGATGACATGTCTATAAGGAAATAGCATTAATTGTTCATTCTTCACTTACATTCCGCTGCATCACACGGGTATATGCCTAGTTTCAAAAAAAAAATCCAAAGATGCTTTTTATTCGATACTTTCAATTTTCAAGCAAAACTAAAAAATTAACTCTTTAAAATAAAATTACATTTTTGTCTAGTTGATGCTATAAGTATAAAGATATTGAGTAAATTACATCGTTGGTGTTTGTGGTTTGCTCAAAATTTACATATGGTTCCTATCTTGAAATTGAATAATTATATTGAACGTCTATGTGGTTTGCATTTCGTTTCAAGCCGGCTCTTTTACACTAACTTTGTTAACTCCAATTCATTTACTCAAGGACATTTGCGTTTTTTTCCCTTTCTCGTTATTTACTATTAAAAAATAAAAGCATTATCTCTCTTCTCTTACACCTTCCCTTATCCACTATGAAACTTCTCCATTAGAGATTGAAATTTTACCCATAGGGGTGGGTACCCGACCCTAATGGGACAGGGATTCTCCGTATTAACGAGACGGGGACGGGGATTTATTTTCATACCCGAAGCGGGATCGGGGATGACATTATTCACCCCTAATCCGACCCCGATTAAACTTTTTTAAATTTATCTAATATATGTATATAGTGTGTGTATAAATAAATATATATTATTAGGGTTGGGTTCACGGGAGACCAACATGTTTTTGTGAGACCCGTGAGACCACGATTTTGCACTTGAAACTTCACAGCAAAACACTGTGAAGGTTCACAATGTTTTGCTGTGAAGTTTCAAGTGCAAAATCGTGGTCTCATAAAAACATGTTGGTCTCATGTAATCCCAAGTCTATATATATATATATATATATTATTAAATGATGAATATATTTCATTTTCAATATTGACAATTAATGTGGTGACGATTTATTATAATTTTAATTTTAAAATACATTTATTTTTATTTTATTTTTACTAAACGGGTTCCCCGAAGCCGTCGGGGATTCCTTTCCCCTGAACCTGTCGGGGATTAATCAAGACGGGGTCGGGGACAGGGGTTTAAATGGGGGTCGGAGTCGAGGACGGAGGGATGCATTACCCAATAACCACCCTGTTTCCATCTCTATTCTCCGCATGTCCCTCAACTTTTTCTCTTTTTTAGTTGATACTCTTCTTTCTCTTTTCTCCTTCTCACCCACCTGAAAGAAAAAGAAAAAAAAGAAGCCCATCTCTTTCTCCCATTTTTTTACCCTTCGACCCGCCAATAAAGGAAAAAAACCCACCCATTGTATTATATGGTATCAATGTATGTATATATATACTAGGCATGATATCTCGGCCGTCCTTAGACGGCCCTCTGCCCACGGATCCTATAAAGTACAATGTTGAAATATTCTCTACACATCTAAAACTATTTACCTTCTTTATTGTGAGAATTAATTTGGGACGGAAGAAGTAATGTTAAAAAATCAACATACAAAATCACTGGACTACCATGATCAGTATAGTATATAAAAACGTGATAATTGGGATCGCTATTCACAACCTTTCCGCTGCCACCTCTAACTGCAGTTTTATTTCCTAGCAGAACAGCAAAAAAGTTGTCGACAATGACATCTTCCCCGGTGTAATCCTGAAATAAAGAAAATGCACCACATGAGAATCAAACATATCTCACAAATATTGAAACAAGTGACTGTCTGATAACGAAAGGTAAACCTTTGGCACTCCATGATATACATCATTGCCATCTGGGCTATTAATAATGACTCCAGACCTAGGGTTCTCTTCATTATTTGCAATGTCGTCATACATGAAAACCACGATGTTTTCATCCTTGAGGCCACCGTTTTTCAAGATTTGATATGCATGACATACATCCGCCTGAAGCAGAAAATGAAGCAATTTTAATAAATGAACAAACAATCAAAAAGAACAAAACAAAAACATGATTTGCTTTTAGCTAAGATTATTTAACAGAATTTAAGCATCACTAAGTATACATGTAAATGGATAAAACAAAGTAACAATTCTAAGCATATAAATAACATGTTTAAGTAAAATAATTCCTACTTCCATTCCATCATTCCACCACTAATGTCTATGGAGTCAACAAGTTATTGATAAAGCTCTCAAACATAAATCATACCAAACCATTGGTTTTGGACAATCACCATACTTTAGCATTATTTAATACTTACTATTTGTTTCTGTGGCTGCCCAAAACCTGCTTCCTTTTCCTTGTCTGTCTTCTGTTTCCAGAACCAGAAGCCATGGGAATATGGTCTGCACCAAACCTCAATCAATCTTCTGCTCCATTGTTGACCTTAATTTCCAAAAGCCTCCCGACCAACTGTCTGCATATCGGGCATCGGTTTGTTTGAAACCTCAAAACCTTAGCACACCCACTGCACATACACTGAAAATCAAACCAAACCATTCATTAGAATCAGAAAATTCATTTTCTTTACCAAAAATCTATAAGATAAACAACCCGCCGAATAGTTCACGAACGGTTTGTTGAACGTTCGGTTCGTTTACAGCCCTAGCGATGCCTAAGGCAAAACAACTAATCTACTCCATAATTATTAGGATCCAGTTTTAAGCTTGAAATTAAACCAAGTACTTTTTGAATTCAAATTTTACACCGATGATTTTTTAACTTAATATTTTTTCTATCATAAACTCTTGTTGCAGATAAAATTTACTTCCTTCTGTAATCTTAATGATTTTGATGTTGAGAACTAATCTCGTTTGACTCTTAAATACCAAAAGTGGACTCTTAGAGGTCGTTTACCAAAATGCTTATTGGGTAAGTGTTTACCGGCAAGGATAAAACCCTCACTTACCTTATCGTATAACATTCCCGACCATCAAAATTCAAAATTGATTGTTGGTAAGGGTCTTAAACCCGGTAAGCGCTCACCAGGTAAGAGTCATTTCCCTCACTTACCGGTAAGACTCTCGGTCCTTGTTATGGCTTTACCGGGTAAGATTCTAGGTAGTTTCTATGCTCAATAGGTAAGAACCATAAGGTAAGTGATACCGGTAAGCGATACCGGTAAGCGCTTACTACCTGGGTAAGTATCTAGTAAGCGGCCCCTTAGTTTGGAACAGAGATAGTAGCATGCAATAGAAGTCATACTTCTAGTTCATGGACGATTGTTGTAGTACGCCCAACCAGCTTTTAAAGGGACTCTCAGATCACTGAATAGGTGGTCCCCAAAGTATATCACTTGCATCCGTTGGTGCAACAAATGTTAGTGTCCATAAGAACTGAAACTGAAATCTTAGTATGCATAATTCAGGAGTTAACACCTTACACAATCTTAGGAAAATCAAAACCAACATGCAGATCATACTTATTAAATACCTCTGGACCATTCCACTTGGTAATTTGTAAGAAGATTTTGAGGCATCCATGGTAGTAAATTTTATTTGGAAGAAACTCATCCACTTTAAAGAAGGCTAGGTTGTCCTTCTCTACATCATAGCAACTGCAAAGTCACATAGCAAAATTGTAACACCCCTCAAGTAGAAATACCCTTTATTTAAAATTTATAGGGATTTATAATGAAAATTTTATCATTATGGCTAATATACAATATCAGAAGTAAGTATCTAAAAGTGAGATACGGTGGCCGAAGTTTAAAGAATGAAAGATGGTATTGTAATAAAAAATCTGAATAATGAAAGTTGAGGTGCTACCAAAATGCTAATGGGAGGTAATTGAGTTAAGGTGAAAAGGAGGGTGCGAGTGAAGAAGAGAAATGCAAATGTGCTCCTGCTTGACTCACCACGCGCTAGATAAACTCCCTCTCTTTTCAAACATCTTTTTGAGGTAGAGTCAACAGATATTTTGCATGATTTATCTCGGCCGTCCATAGACGACCCTCTGCCCACGGGTCCTGTTGAGAAAAATTCAGAAACCTAGATTTGGCAAGCTAGATTTGGAATCTGTTATGATTGTTTGCTAAATGTATGAATTCAGAAAGCTAGATTTGGAATCTGTTGAGAAAAATTCAGTTTTTTATGCAATTACATGACTTAAAGCTAATGCAAACTAAGCCTCAAATGCATTCAGAAATACATGACTAACAACAAATGCAAATGAACAAGTACATACTTGTCTTTTTATGTCAAAACCAGCACAGAAACGGATAACTGAACATAATAATGATCATAGAGAGAAGCTCGTCAGAGACTATTTAGAGCTATTGCAAGGTATAACCTTACTGTGCAATGTCACCCACTAAATACTAAATTCCCTATAAATGTATTTACTGTTTTATTATTAGAAGTTTTAGTCTTACAGTCAACAGATTACAATTCACTCGTCAACATACATGATTAAAAGGTGACTCCTCTTTTCATGGCATATGAGAACCTACTACCCATACCCTTCTTCCATAACCCATTTAAGACAACTTCACTAAATTCATGATATACATGCATGACTCTGGTCTACATATCAATAGCCTATACCACCACTGGTACCATCTGGTGGGTTCTTGAAAACATGGTGTTCTGTTTTTGATCCATCTGATAAATCAAGCTTTAAATCAATAAATCTTGAATCATCATGAATCCTGCAGCAAACCCACTTTCAAAAACCAGAAACCACCTCTGAATCCACTCTTTCTTGGCTCAGATTAATTAAAATCAGAGATTTTTGCACTTGAATAAGCCATATCACTAACACTACCAGCTTCATGATCAAAATTGGCACAACCCCTAAAGCTACAAAGAGACCTGCATCTTGACACATCCATCACACAATCCGACACCTATATCTCAGTTTTATCATCAAACCCATCTCTGTTTCTCTCTCTATAACCCTTTTTCTCTCTCTTCTTGAAAAGCTTCCCAATTCTCCAGTACCCATTGCTCTTCTTCACCTCAACAACACAACTGTTGCTCCTTTTCAGCAGAATCACATCCTCTGTTTCCCTTTTCTTAATCTGCTTTATGAAAAGAGGGTTTTCTGTTGTTCATCCCCATTTCCCCCCTTCTTGTTCTCGATCAAAAACGAGATCCTACCAAGATACAAATTAACAGAATCCCTAAATACCATTTAAACTCAATTAGTATTCAATAATAAATACCAACCAAATAAACCCAGATCTAAAAACTAAAAACAAATCAGATCAAAATGGTTTAAACTTGAACCCAATTCAATTCCACCTTCTATAAAACGATTCAAACAATAACAATTCAAGCACACAAAAACCCTATTAAAATTTCAAAATCCAAAGAAACAGAACTACTTAAATTTAACAAACACTAACTAATTGATCAAAGAAAAGATTAAAAAAACAGTCTACAAATTGACAGACACAAAAACGTCTTGAAATTAAATGCTTTTGACTAACAATTTCTTCACATAAACTAAAAAGAAACCTACCCCAGATAGTAGAAAGTGAAGCTAATGAAGAACCCCTCAAACCCCAACGGAAACCATCAGTTGGAGATATGTTTTCGTTTCGAAATAAAGAAAAGAAAAAGGGAAACCTTTGCCCGTTGAAAGATCGAGATATAGAGAGAAGGGATGAGTGTATACGTGTAGGTAATCTGCTGAGGGTTCAGCAACACCTTCATCGAGGCCTCCACTATCATATGCATCTGAATGAGCAGAGGGTAAAAAACAATATGTGCACCAGCACCATTTATACAACAAAACTATACCCAAATCACAACATATCTGTAGGCTATGGGACGCTTTATATGTCATTGCAACAAACGTGCAGGAGAGCACGGCAGAGCCAGATATGGAATTTTATTTCACGTTTATTCTAACAGAATATATATATATATATGTGTGTGGGTGTGGGTGTGTATATATATATATATATGTTTCTATATTGAATGGAGGAATGGATTGCAAGAGATCAGAGATATCTATTTATCAAGACGAAGAAGCTTGCGATGAGGACCAGAAACTTAATGTCGTCGAGGTTAGTACTCTCTGGATCCATAACCGTACTTCTCGGAGGCTTCACAATAAGACGGCCATATTGCGTTACGCCTTTCAACAGTAAACACAATGGATTGATCAGTTATATAAAATAGAAATTGATGAAGATGTTTGTTAGAAATTGAAGCAAATGATGCAAATTCGAGTATCGAAGAACGAAAAGAAAATTGGAATCTAACATATGAACATTAATTAGATAACAAGAAGTTATGTGACTGGTATTGCTGGTCTCCAGCCCTACAAATATAAACATTACCAATGAAATATAAACATCAACAAAACGCATGGGATAATGTGAGAAGTGACGATTTTGGTGAGAAGTCGGAGAAGTGTTTTTAAACCGTTAATCACTTTTAATTAGATACAAATACACTCCCATGAATTGCGACTTAAAAGATAATTGATCGGGTGCATCTCGGTACATCTCATCCTAATGTTCGTCCATTTCTCATCCAAAGGTTGATAACCACTTCTCACCAAATTTGGCACTTCTCACCGAAACCCAAACCTACAAATATATGTATATGTGTGTGTGTGTTTGTTTGTTAACGGCTTAACGAGCTTAATGTGACTCACAACTTATTCGGTTAGCTACACGTGATTGTTTGGTAGTGACTTAATTATATAGAAAGTAAATAAGCTTATAAAGGGGAACTTTATGCAGAAAGCCAAGTTTTTTCCCGACTTGCCCCTCCCAATTAAAAATCATGCTCCTTTCATCTATTAAAAAAAACCCTTTCATACAAATACCTTCCTAATCTATACAGACAAGCATACAATTTTAACCTTAAATCAACAAAACTTGTCCTTGTTCACCCTTACAGTCAGAGGTGATCATTTGTGAGTTGGTCGAATACAGGCAAGACCAGTTGTGGTTGGGTGTTGATTACCTTGTCTTCAACACGTGGCACTGGTGGAACCGTATTCGAATTCTAAGTCCAAATCAAGGTATTCATCTCAACATTGATGATGAAGGTTCTCAAGGTATTCATCTCAACATTGATAATGAAGGTTCTCAAGGATCACGATAATATGTTGTGTCACTTGTGTAAATTATAGTGGTGGATGAAGACACAGATGGAGGCCATTTGAGTCGTCAAATCAAGAAATGTTTTTGTTTAATATCTTCTTTATAATACTTTTTTTATTTTTCTGTCGTACTTGAAACCTTCATATATGATCCTCATGGGGTACAAATGTTTCTGCAGATTTTGCAAAAAGGTTTTTTCAGTGTGGGGTTTTCCTTGAATCCTTGCATTCCTTTTCTCTCATGATCAATAAACGGAGTTATATTCAAACACTTTCATCACTTATTCATTATGAATAATTAGTAATCTTTTTTTGTTAAACACAAGTAAATTCAAAATATCTTTCCAGCTTATTAAAAACAAACCAAAACAGTCGTGTTAGCAAACAATACAATAACTTCAAATCTTTTTTTAAGATTTCTTTACAAAAATCTCAACATCAATCAAATCCATCACTATTTTCAATAATCAGTTTATTCATTAGTCCTAACAGAGTAGCCGAAGTAATCCAAAACTCAAACAAGACACAAAAGACCTCACCTTCACTCCCCAAAAAATTCGAACAGTTAATTCATCAAGTATAACATCAATGCGCATGACATCCAATACTCAAATTTTAAATAAAAAGTTAAAAACACACACACACACAGACAAAATTTCTAGAGTTCATAAATCCATACCGATCTAGACAAACTCCCAATTTAAAGTCATGTTACATCTGAATCTCCAAAATAACTCAAAAGCAAAACAGTTAAACTAACAACCGATTAAACAAACATGAGTTAATCAAGCACAAAAAATCAACCATGAACATCGATCTATATACCTACACACATAAACCACATATCGGTAAAACATATACACAACAAGAAAACACAACCAAAAATACAGATCGAAAAACGAAAAGGAAGAGTAAAGATAGGGATTTACAGTACCTGGATTTGAAGCTTGGAGTTCAATCTCTTAAACCTTCTTAACCTCCAAACCCTTTTAAATCCTGAACGTCATAAAGCTTGCTACTCTTTTAGCTTCGTCATCATCAAATCAAGGAAACCAAGAGTTATACCTTAATCAACAATTCCAAAATTGCACTCCACTTTTGGATAATTCAAACCTCATGGGTGCAAAAGATGGGCAATACTTTCCAGAGCTCTTGGTAAACATGAATGGCCAAAGTAGCCAAGAAAATTTGATACCTTCATGCTTAACTGATAATTCTGTAGCACTCCCAAGTTATAATCCCCAATTTACGGCACAAGCATCAAAAAACTTGAGTTTCCAGCCATCAAATATTGGAAACAAAATCCCCAATAGCCAGGATTTCAACTATGATTCCATTTTATCCATACCCATATCAAGCACGAGCTCCACGCATGTAAATTCATCATCAACGTTCATCAATAGCAACAGCTCTGAAGATGAGAGAGAAAGTCATTGCAGCAACATGTTTAAGTTTGAAATTCCAGAAAGTTTGGAGATGATTAAATTACCTTAGTTAATCGATTAGGGTTTCTCCAATCAGAGTGTTCGCTTCAATAGATCTGCAAAACCCTTGAAGAGCATCCGAAATCCAAACCTGTGATGGAGATGGAGAACCAAATCAATCTTCCATGGTCAATTTCGAGTTTGGGTTATACAAAGTGTGGTCTCCGTTTTTCTCCGATGCTGGATGAGGAAACTGAATTATCATCAACATTTTGGGCAAAAATCAGCCAACTGCCGTGTGGGGAGGACAAAGCAGAGAGAGTGGTGTCAATCCAGAGTGAGGAAGAGAAGACACAAGAGCGTGGGGAAAAATAGAGCTGCGAGTGAGGAAAGGAAAGAGAGACGCGCCCCTGCGTGACCTCTCACGCTCGTTCTAAGGCCCCCTTCTATTCTTATAGTATACTAGTGTGGGAACCGTGCGTTGCACGGTAGCGTGAATTATTTTGTTTAAGACTCAGAAATTATCTATATAAATATATATTAGTTCGTAAATAATATATATAGTGAAATTGTCTATATTCAAATGGTTTGTAAAAATTAGAAGAATCTAATTATTTGGAATTTTAATATATATATATATATATATATGTGTGTGTGTGTGTACGCACGTATGTAGAGAGAGATAGAGTTTTGTTAAATAATAAAGTTATATAGCGAAATAAAATGAGTAACATTAACAATAGGCGTGCGAATGATTTATACATTGTTTGTATTCATTGATAACATTAATGAAGTTTTTTTTATAGAAATGACGACATCTGAAATTTTATTAAAAAATAAATAAAACAAATGTAGACGTAAATGACATGGTAACTAATGGCATGTAATAAAAATATGTAAACAGAAAGTTAGGTTATAAGTAATATATAAAGATAATACTTGGTCATTAATAAATAATCCATTGTTAAAAAACTAATAATGTTTATAACTAACGTGAACAAACAATATTAAATTTTTATTAGTACAAATTTCTAAGTTACAAATCATTGTAAATAAATGTTTCTAAATACTAATCAATAAATTTATTTACTATCATCAATAATTTAATTTTATATTGACACTAATTTAATATATGGGTTTTTTTTATAAGTTGGATATTAATGTAAATAAATGTATTGATTATAATGTAAAAGTTGAAAAATTAAATAAAAATTATTTATATATATGAATGATTGTATTAATTTTTTAGGTTTATATATAAAAAATTAAAAGATTTAACTATTATATAAACAAATATAAAAAGTGTTAGCAATATATATATATATATATATATATATATATATATATATATATATATATATATTATGGAAGGAAAGAGAATGTTGTTTTGTTAGCGTAAATCAAGAAATAAAAATAAAATGATTTGCAAATATATAATTGTAATAAGTTATTTAAATTTTATGTTATATGAAATGATTTTTATATATTGATTATTTAAATTTAAAAAATTAACATTTAATATATTGCAAAAAAATTAATAATAAATTACAAACAAAAAAAAGTTTTGATAATTAATGTAATGGAAACATTTTCACGTAAAAAAAGAGATAAGTATGAACAATGACTTTTCATTAAACTTGAATTTAATAGATTTTGTCAAATGTATGTTTATGATGCTAAAAATGATATATTTTTCACTTGAAAAATCTATTTGATAGAGACAGAGAGAACCATAAACTCAAGAAAACGAAACAATGGGAAAATGAAGAGGAGGTAAGAAAACAAAAGGATAATGTTAAATGCAAACATAAATGCTAATTTAATATATGAGTTTCTTATATAAGTTATAAATTAATGTAAATTAATGTTTTTAAATAGTAATCAATGAATATTATTTACTACCAATAGTTTTTAATTTATAAAGAGATTGATTATAATCCAAAATTCGAAAAATTAAATAAAAATTATTTATATATACAAATGATTGTAATAAATTTTTTAAGTTTACATATTAACATTAAAAGATTTAACTATTAAATAAACAAAAATAAAAGGTTTTAGCAATTCTCTTTCTCTCTCTCTATATATATATGATAAAGAGAGGGTTGTTTTAATGTAAATTAAGAAATAAAAGTAAATGATATATATATATATATATATATATATAATTGTAATAAGTTATTTAAACTTTATATTATATGAAATAATTTTTATATATTGATTATTTAAATTAAAAATAAAAATTTAACATTTAATGTATTGAAAATATTTAATAATAAATCAAAAACAAATAATAGTTTTAGCAATTAATGTTTTAAAAACACTTCCACGTAAAATAAAATGATAGAAAAAAGATAAATATAAACGATGGTTTCTCATTAAACATGGATTTTAACTTTATGAAAATATAAGTAGAAAATATTAAAAAAAGAGGCAAGATGAACTTTGGTGATGACACATCAAATATTGTATTACATCGTGGATTTCATCAACGAATTGTTGTTGTCATCAAACATCTGAAACACGTTGCCAAAAACGAACCATCGGTTCGGTTGGAAAAAAGGAAAAATATAGAAAACATTAGTTAAATTTTTTTTTAAAACTCCAACAAATTTTAGAAGGAATACATACCTGGATTAGTTTTCTCGAAGTAAACCTGGAAAAAAAATAACCATGAAAAGGATATGTTGAAGTATAGTGAGGCTACATCCATCATTGAACCATTGTCATAAAAACTCTAAAACCGCTATAAAAAATAAACTCTTGATTCCATTGAAAAAACTTAGGAAATTTTTTAGAGACAAAAGTATTATAAAAAATAAAGAGCTTTAAAATCCCAACGAAAGTAAAATATAATGCATACTCGGATTGGTTTTCCCGAAGTAACTGAAAAAAATAACAATTTAAAAATAACATGTTGAAGTTTGTTGAGACTACATCATAGATTGTAATAATTTTCAAGAATACATCATCGAACTATTGTTGTCATCAAAACTCTAAGAGTGCTCCCAAGAACAAACAATTGGTTTCATTGGAAATAACTTAGGAAAAATATAGAATACAAAAGTAATTAAAAAAAACTTTAAAATTCACAAAATCAAAAGAAATGCATACCTAGATTAGCCTTCTCAAAGTAAATTTAAAAAACGGTTTATTGAAAAATAACAGTTTATGAAATCAAAAACACATCAAGTTATACAGAAGAAGAAGAAGAGATTGAATGATGGAGAACTCATGAGGAAGCAAAAGAGACGCATTGTTTTAAAAAAAGAAAGATAGGTTTAGAAAAATTGATAGATTGGTTTGAGAGATCGATTTGATAGAGATGAGCGAACAAAAACAAACCGATGAGGAGATGAAGAGGAGGTAGGAAAACAAAGAGATTGGTGTTTAATGTAAACATAAATGAATAATCAATGTTGATGAAAAATTAGGAAAAAAAATGTTTAAAGGGAGAATAAATGAGAAAAAAGAAAAATGGTTTTCTTGGCTTTAGGAGATGTCACCTCATACATGGTGGTTTCACCTTTAATATATATACTAGTGTGTCACCCGTGCGTTGCACGGTAGCGAAAAACATTTTAAAGAAAATACTTGTCCGAGTTAAGATAAAATGTAATTCTACCATTAATAATTAATAAGATCCAAATTAAAATGAAGAATGTATTTCCATAAGTGGTACGTTTCATATATTGATAATCGTTTCTTGTTACGAATACTTTAAGATATATCGATAATAATTTTGTTGTTATGCTTTTTAAAACTCAAAAGACATATCAAACAATCATATATTATTGTTGTTATTAAAGGTTCAACTAAAATTAGTCAACCTTATGAGTTGCAACAATTTGACATCCCCTCCGCTTGTCAATATAAAATCACATGTTTTATAAAACAGTTAATCTTCTCACCTATTTGGGATTAACAAACTCACCAAATTTCATATTTATATTAAACATTCATTCCTCATTTCTTATATTCACCTAAAAATCTCCAATCTAGCATTCTCTCGTCCACATGGGATGACTAAAACAACACCATAATGCGAGATTTGGGAATACACTAATATTACTACGGTGTGTGTATGCAGAAATTGTGTTTCTAATTTAACTTATAAATTTTGTGTTCTACTGTATATTTATCAAAGTGGACACCAATTTGTCGTACTATATATTTTGATTTGCACAATAAGAGGGGACGATGAAAACAACCAACCAAAAACTCGAGATGGTTAGCCAAAATTAGCCAACCACATAGTTATATATATAGGGTCACCTAAAAGAAGCTAACCCATGAGTATCCACAAAGGCCTCCCCTCCTAATAAATACCAATATCACTCCCCCATTCTATAATCTTCCCACCAATATGGGATAAGCAAAGAGCACCAAATTTCAAGATTTGATGAATACTCAAATCTCATTATGTCACCTCATTATCTTTGGTGGTATGCAAAAATTATGTTTCTAATTTAGTTTATAAATCTTGTTTTCTATCGTATATTTATTAAAGTGGACACCAATTTGTCGTACTATATATTTTGATTTGCACAATAAGAGGGACGGTGAAAACAACCAACCCAAAACTCGAGATGGTTAGCCAAAATTAGCCAACCACATAGTTATATATATATAGTCACCTAAAAGAAGCTAACCCATGGGTATCCACAAAGGCCTCCCCTCCTAATAAATACCAATATCACTCATCCATTCTATCATCTTCCCACCAATGTGGGATAAGCAAAGAGCACCAAATTTTAAGATTTGATGAATACTCAAACCTCATTATGCCACATCATTATCTTGTCCTGTCCTGTCCTGTCTGCGTACCAAACGCACCCTTAATATATATTCAAGATCATTTCACTACAACATGAAACTTGCTCTCAAGTATGAATTCAACTTGATCATAGCCCTATATAACATATATGCATATAATACAACCACGTAACCATATATTTGTACAACATCAAGCTACTTTTTAAATAAACAAAGTTGCAATATTGTAGGCAAACAATGTACTTTTAAATCATCAACTATAGAAAAAAAAAATCAGACACAAACTATTAATACAAACTTGGAGCAATTTTATAATAAAAATTAATATTAATTTTTTTGGCAATACTTTTACAACCATGTCGTGAATGTTTTTAAAATCCTAATAAAACCCATGTTGGGTTAGAAAGAAATTTATTTTAAGTTACAAAAAATAAAAAATTTAAGACAAAACATTACGATTTGTATAGATCGTTGCATGATAGCATAGTAGAGATGAAGAAGTTTCATCGCATGAACGCGGTTGCGGCAAACATAGAGGAGGATTTTTGGATCTTTATCTTTCTTTTAGGGATAGACAAAGATGTTAGTTCAAACTCAAAAAATCACTCGAACATTTATGCAAACAGTTTGTATTTGTGTGTAGGAACAAATATATTGTAATTACCGTTCATGACAAAACTAATGAAGAGGAAGAAATTGAGATATAAAGACATGGATAGATGAAGAGGTGGGGAAAGAAAATAAATTGCAATAAACAATGAGTTAAAAAGGGCAATTGAAAAGTTTGGAGTTATGCCTAACAATTAATTGTTGTTTGCAAAATTATAAAATTGAAAAAAAAAATTTAAAAATAGATATTGTGGAAGAAAAGTTGAGTAAAGGAAAAAAATGATAAATGATGTTCTAAGTTTGAGGAGATGTACCTCATACATGGTGGTTTCACCTTTAATATATATATATAGAGAGAGATAAAGATTTTATTCATTTATAAACATTTGTTAACTTATCAAGAAACAAAAAATTAAATAAATAAAACAATAGACTTATTTAATAAAAGTTTTGATTTGTAAGCATTGTTATTTTACTAAGAAAGAAAATAGACTCATTTAATAAAAACTTTATTTATTATCATTGTTAGTTTACTAAAAAAATAAAAATAAATAAATTCATTATAAAATTATTTATTGTAATATGTATATATATACAAAATATTGTTTTTTTATATTTCATGAAAATTTTAAAGTTCAATACATATATTAATTGGCTTTTAAAATTTCAATGTGAAAGTTACATAAAAATAAATTTTTTAATGATTTTTATATATCTTAAAATGAAAAATGAAAAGTTTGAATAATTAATGATAGACATTTAATATATGACTATTATTTAAAAATAAATCAAAATTCTAGAAAATTAGATAAATACCAAAGAAGGCTTCTCATTGTGCCACATCATCACTCTTGGTTTTCCTTTTATATAAAATATTGTTTTTTTATATTTCATGAAAATTTTAAAGTTCAATACATATATTAATTGACTTTTAAAATTTCAATGTGAAAGTTACATAAAAATAATTTTTTTAATGATTTTTATATATCTTAAAATGAAAAATGAAAAGTTTGAATAATTAATGATAGACATTTAATATATGACTATTATTTAAAAATAAATCAAAATTCTAGAAAATTAGATAAATACCAAAGAAGGTTCTCATTGTGCCACATCATCACTCTTGGTTTTCCTTTTATATATATAAAGATAAAGATAGATAGATATATATATATATATATATATATATATATATATATCAAAGTTTTATCTATATATATTAGGCATATATCCGTGCGATGCAGCGGAATGTAAGTAAAGAACAAACAATTAATGTTATTTCCTTATATACATTTCATCAATAATCAACCATGACCTAAGAATCACAACTTATGAAACCTAAACCCATAAAGATATTCAATAATTAGTTTATATTACAATTATTGACGAAAAAAATTATAATGATATTATTTATAATAAGAATGAAACGTATTTTACGATTATGTATTTTTAACGTGCTAACGGTGGGAAAAAAAATAAAACGTATGGATTGACTAACAAATTATTTCGTAGATATTCATGATATTTAATAGTACGGTTAAATTAAAAAATATTCAATATTGGGCTCGTTTTGAAGGTATTGACGAGACGATTATAATGATATAATTTGTAAAAAAAGTAACGTATTTTTTCATTGCATTTTTGTTCATATACGATTATTTGTGTTAATATGATAACGGTGTAAAATGAAAAATGAAAAAGTAAGGGATATAAAGTAAATTAAATAAGTAATTGTAAAAGTAGTAAATGTTATTGTACAAAAGATTAAGAGTGGTAAATGTTATCGTACAAAATATTGTACAATAACCGTATAACCGTTTTAGAATTTTGATTATATAGCTAGGCATATACCCGCGCAATGCAGCGGAATGTAAGTAAAGAACGAATAATTAATGCTACTTTCTTATAGATATGTCATCAACAATCAATCATAACCTAAGAATCACAATTTATAAAACCCTAAACCTATAAAGATATTCAATAATTAGTTTATATTACAATTATTGACGAAAAAAATTATAATGATATAATTTATAACTAGAAGCGTACTCGCGCAATGCAGCGAGATACATCACGATTTTAATGTCTATTTTTATTTTTTGTTTTTTATTGATTTATAGTACGATTTTGGATGGTTTTTATTGAGTGATAATGGTTTTTTTATATATACATTTGTTTAATTTAGGCTTACCAATATAATGTTTTTTATATATAAAAAATTAAGTAGTTTGTTAAAATTCATTAATTATCTTATATGTTTTAATTTTTTTATATTTAAATTGAGATGTTTATCCTGTTTTGATTATGTTTATCAGAATTCAAATTTTATAATTTTAGGATTTGGGGATTAGAGATAAGGATTTTGGGGGATAAGAATGAAATTTATTAATTAGGGTTAAAAAAATTTAAAAGTAGTACATATTGCTTCATTAATTGTTTTTTTAAGAGATTTTAAGTAGATTAACATTAAATAATAGTACATAATGCTTAATACATCACGATTTTAATGTTTATTTTTATTTTTTGTTTTTTATTGATTTACAGTACGATTTTGGATGATTTTTATTGAGTGATAATGATTTTTTATATATAAATTTGTTTAATTTAGGCTTAACAATATAATGTTTTTTATATAAAAAAAAATTAAGTAGTTTGTTAAAATTCATTAATTATCTTATATATTTTAAATTTTTTATATTTAAATTTTGAGATGTTTATCCTGTTTTGATTATGTTTATCAGAATTCAAATTTCATAATTTTAGGGTTTGGGGATTATAGATAAGGATTTTGGGGGATAAAGATGAAATATATTAATTAGGGCTAAAAGCTTTACAGGTAGTACATTAGGCTTTAGTAGTTATTTTTAAGAAATTTTAAGTAGACTAGCAGTATACCCGTGCAATGCATCGGGTTGAGCAAATGTAAATGGAAATAAAAAATTAATATAATAGTTTATCAGAAAAAAAGAAAAAAATATATATATGGAGTAAATCATATATTTATAATTTATGTTGCATTAGTAGTGATAAACGCATAACTTGAGTTTTTTCAATCATGAAACATTAAAAAATTATATTAAAGTAATCATTAAATGTATATTTGACTTTAAAAACATGTATTAATCAGCGATATCTAACGAATGATAATATTTTTTCAAAATACTGAAATATAAAATAAGTAAAAATAACAAATATAATGTTGGATAATATTATTTTGTATCTAAACGTATATATAGGTTCATTATTAGTTAGTTTTATAGAATTCAAAAGGCTTTAAAAACTTATATACATGAAGAAAATGCATGTACTATCATAATTAAAAAAATATGTTAATTTGAGCAAGTAAATAATTTTTCTTCTTTTGGAGAAACCCCAAATGGAAGGGAAAAAACTTGAATATTGAAGGTAGTGAAAAAATAAAGTTTGAATTTTTTTCAAATGAGTTGTACCTTATGCATACTAAGTTGTGAATTAAGAGATTTTTGAAATGTATGCATAAAATGGTAGTACCTTATGTTTTATAAGTAGTAATTAAGAGTTTTTTATTCCGTCTTTATAATATAGTATAGATAGCTTTAAATGATAGTACATAAAGCTTAGTGAGTTGTAATTATGAGTTTTTTATGCCATCTTTATAATATAGTATAGATAAGAATGAAACGTATTTTACGATTATGTATTTTTAACGTGCTAATGGTGGAAAAAAAATAAAACGTATGGATAGAAAACAAATTAATTCGTAGATATTCATGATATTTAATAGTACGGTTAAATTAAAAAATATTCAATATTGGACTCGTTTTGAAAGTCAGACGAGACGATTATAATGGTATAATTTGTAGAAAAATGAACGTATTTTTCATCGCATTTTTGTTCATATACGATTATTTGTGTTAATATGATAATGATGTAAAATGAAAAATAAAAAAATAAGGGATATAAAGTAAATTAAATAAGCAATTGTAAGGATGGTAAATGTTATTGTACAAAAGATTGTACAATAACCGTTTTAGTAGTATAGATAATTCGTATATATTCTGATATTTAATAGTATGGTTAAATTAAAAAATATTCAATATTGGGCTCGTTTTGAAGGTATTGACGAGACGATTATAATGATATAATTTGTAAAAAAAGAAACGTATTTTTTCATTGCATTTTTGTTCATATACGATTATTTGTGTTAATATGATAACGGTGTAAAATGAAAAATGAAAAAGTAAGGGTTATAAAATAAATTAAATAAGTAATTGTAAGGGTGGTAAATGTAACATTATAAGGGTAGTAAATGTTATTATACAAAAGATTAAGGGTGGTAAATGTTATTGTACAAAAGATTGTACAAAAGATTGTACAATAACCGTATAACCGTTTTAGAATTTTCATTATATAGTATAGATATATATAGAGAGAGAGTACATATATGTATATATAGAGAGAGTGTGTGTATAGATCAAGTTTTGCGTGTGTATTTATTTATATTTATACATGGTGAAGGATCGTGTGAGAAGTTGAGTTAACGATGATAAACATGAGAAGTGGATATGAACCGTTGATCGCTTTTAATCTCAAGTCCTCCCATGAATTACGGCTTAGAAGATAATTGATCTGGTGCATCTCGATGCATCTTATCTTGGTGTATCTCATCCTAATATACGTCCATTTCTCATCCAACGGTGAACGGTCGATAACCACTTCTCACGCTTCTTACCGTTAACTCAACTTCTCACCAGAACCCAACCCTTTATACATTATGTTATGTATTTAATTACAGTTTCATAGGTGATATTTCAAGTTTTATGTGTATACATACATACATATATATATATATATATATATATATAATGTGTGTTGTGTCTTGTGTATATATGTATATAGCCTTAGGTTCATTTAATAAATGGTAAATATTTGAGAAATAAAGAAGTAATCCTAGTCATTCATACGGTCAAGATCAGATTTGACTGGTCAAAAATTGTGGCTTTGACCAGTCAAAAGTTACGGCTATTTCAAAAATAGAAGGAGAGTTTCGTAACTTTTACAAAATACACGGGACGAGTTCATATATGAACCTGTATGATTCACAAGTTCATATGTGAACCAATGTAATTCACATATGAACTCTTTTAACTGATTCATATATTAACATTTGTTATTCATATATGAACTAATTAACTTTAGGTTCATATGTTAATCAATTGAACTAGTTAATAGATTCATATATAAACTAATTAAGTGATTCTCATAGGAACTAATTAACCGATTCACATATGAACGTAAGGAATCATACAGGTTCATATATGAACTCGTCAAGCATATTTTACGAAATTGTCCCTCTATCTTCTACAGACCATGCAAGAAATTATTCGGTGCTTCACGGTCAAATCCGCAAATGTTTGACCGAATGGTTAGGATTACTTCTCAATTTCTCATACATTTACCATATATATATATATATATATATATATATATATAGGGGCAGGTTCAAACGAGAAGGTAGACAATTTGAGAGAAGTCGAAAAGGAATAAGAACCACATAATTTATTAATTAAAAAATAGCATAAATAAATTATTTTTTTAAAAATTAGGATAATTACAATTTGAATTGGATAAATCCTTAAAAATCTCATAATATTTTTTATTTTTTTTTATTTTAATAAATTCATAATTATTTTTATTAAATTTATATTATTATTTTCTAAATAAAATCATAATTTTCATCAAATATCACACGTGATATCCATAACTAATTCATTATTTATTTCACCATTTTTTCTCTATTTTTTAGATTTACGTTTTGAATCACATTTGATTAACTTCATTTAACATGTGATATATTATTATGTATCACATATGATCTCACTAGGTGGATTTTTGTAAATATCACATATGATAATATATATCTGAATATAAATGACGCATAATCACATGTGATAATATTTACATCACAAAAAGATCTATAAATATAAATATACATAGTCACATATGATTAACTAAAATATATACAATTATCACATGTGATAATATTTACATCACAAAAAGATCTATAAATAGAAATATACATAATCACATATGATTAACTAAAATATATACAATTATCACATGTGATAATATTTACATCACAAAAAGATCTATAAATAGAAATATCAATGTTCTAAAAAACTCGTCGCACAGCCGCCATGGCACCGAGGCTTATGTGTCACGCCACGTTAAGCCCATGGCACGTCATGGCCTAATGCGTAATTATCGTAATGAGATATTATATTTTTCTTTACGTTTTTAATGTCTTATTTGCAAGTTTTTAATATATAATTTAATTTAACTTGCTTATTACTATTGACTAAGTGAATAACACCACAAAACATACATTTTTAAATATAATATTATATATGAATTAGAAATTTGACGCTATAAGTCACGTCTTGAAAACGCCATGGCTTCGTCGTGGCTCCTAAGGCTTTAGGCTTGGCCTCTCCGCCACGCCACACTTTACGCCATTTAGAACCTTGAGAAATATACATAATCACATATGATTAACTAAAATATATACAATTATCATATGTAATAATATGAAATGTGATATGCATAAATATTCATATAATGATATCACGTGTGATATTTGGTTAAAATTGTGACTTTTTTTTATTAAAAGTATATTTAAAAAAAATTAATAAATAATTGAAATTACAAAATAAATAAATCTAAAAGATATAATGAGAATTTTAAGGATTTATCGAATTTAAAATGTTAATTATCCTAATTAATTTCTAAAACTATTTTTTATTTTTTATTTATGGTTTTTTAATTAGTAAATTATGTGGCACACATTCCTTCTCGGCTTCTCGTAAATTAGTTTGTTTCTCGCATGATCCTCTCTCTCTCTCTCTCTCTATATATATATATATATATATATATAGAGAGAGAGAGAGAGAGAAGGGTTCAAAGGAAAACCTCAAAAAAATGGAAAACTGAAGAACACTCTACTAGTCATTCATCTTGACGGTATGCACTTGTGCATACAAGTAATTTATAACATGCATACGTGCATATGTACAAGTGCATAATATGCACATGTGCATAAAAACCAAAAAACTAATTAATTACTTGTATGCACAAATGCATACCGTCCAGATGGAAGGCTACCAGGGTGTTCCTCAGTTTTCCGTTTTTTTGAGGTTTTCCCCTGAACTTGACCCTATATATATATATATATATATATATATGCGTTTCATTTGAAAACCAATCAATTCGTGGAAACTCTGCAAACCATTGTTTTAGGAAACAATATATATATTTATGGAAAACTATTATGATTCATTAATAATGATTGTGATATATATAGAAGATGATAAGATTCATTTATTATAATCATGACTTTAGATTAGGAAATTTACCAAAATGTTTCCTAAAATAGTGGTTTGCAAAGTTTCCACGAATTGATTGGTTTTCAAATGAAACGCACCCTATATATCATAATATCGTGTTTTGTATGTTTAGTGACTACACAAAGCAAGTACACCACACCATACACATACACCACACATATATACCTGCAACCTCTCCCCATGTCCCGTTAGGGGAGGGCGACACGGGCGCATGCCCAGGGCCAAAAATATTAGGGGCTCGAAAAATTTTCAAACTATATGTTAGTAGTCTTAAAAATAATACATTAAAGTAACCCAAAAAATTGTAGCAAATAATAAGAGACAAAAAGAATTTAAAAGATAATAAGGTTCTAAAAACATGTTAACTAATTACACTGGAGAAGAAAATTAAAAATATTAATTGGACATTTGTTATATGCTATTGCTTATCGCATCTCTAACTCTTTTTTATCTAGTAGTTGTACCAACATCCAATGTAACTGACACTATATCTATCTGCTTGACCGCTTTCGTGCTTCAACAAATTAACAGATACAACTTTAACAAATCATATGTCTCACTCATTATTTACTCTTATTGGATATAAACGAATCATCTTTTCTTCTACATTCTTACTGATCCTCATTTGTCTAATTGTCTTGAAAACCTTAATAATTTTAGCTATCATTGACCTCTCATTGACTCTCTCGATTACTTCCTCCACATAATCTCTCTTTTTGTATCAAAATAACACATATTTCTTGTTATGAACTAAGAAAATTCTTATCTTTTAAAAAAACTTACCAACCATAGTAGATGATCAAACACATATCTATATTTTATGACTTCAGAACTATCGTTGTTTTTAATACACTATACTTTTGATTGCTAATTACCTAATAAGGAGTACATAAATCTTAAGTACTCTCTTATCTATAATAAAGAAGGATAAAACTTTTTTCCTCCATGAATTATTAACATTTCTTGTATTCAAGTTTCATACTAATGAAAAATATTTATTGAATTTTTATCTAGAGGACCCCTAATTTTACATACGTCCAGGGCCTATAAAATGTTAGGAACGAACCTGTCCTCCCTCCTCCAACAGTAATAAAAAAAAAAACCAATCGAGGACTCTATTGATGTACAAATCGAGTTTTCTGTGGTAGTGCTCAAGGAGTGTGTATGATCTGTACAAGTGGTTTTTTTGTTTTTGGGTAAGCAGTTGCAGCCTTGCAGGTTTTTTTGTTGTTGTTGTTGTATGTGTGTGAGAGAGATAATATGTATGTGATATGTATAAAAAAGTTTATATGCATTGTGTGTATATATAATTCAATGTGTGTGGTGTGCATATATATAAGCAAACGATCGTAAGAGAAGTTAACTAATGGTAATGGTGAGAAAAGTGCAAAGTGGATATGAACCATTGATCTTCTTTAATCTCAAGTTCTCCCATGAATTGCGGCTTAGAAGGGAATTGATCTGGTGCATCTCGGTATATCTTATCTTTGTGCAACTCATCCTAATGTGCGTCTATTTCTCGTCCAACGGTCGATAACCACTTATCACTGTTAACTCAATCATATATATATATATATATATATATATATATATATATATATATATATATATATAATCAATATAAAATAGTTAGTAAGTCAAAGGGGAAGGGGAATGAAGGGACATATGGCAACTTTTGATTGGTTCTCTAAAAAGATTTTTTAATTAATAAATAAAATAACAAAAATGCCCCTGATTTAACATAAAGTATCTAACGGTGTTAGTTTTCCAGAAAATGTACTTATTTTTGAAAGAGGGATCTAACTCGTAACCTGAAATCTTTAGAAAAAAATTATTTATTTTTTCTTTGGAAAGGAGGCGACACTCTTGGCAATAAAAAAGAAAATTATTTTATTTGTGATAGCAAAAATGTCAAACTACTCTTATATTTGTTAATTTATGTCAATCAATTATAATTGGTACGCAAAATCATATATCATGTACCGATTAACTGTATCTTGTACCAACTTTTTTCGGTTGGTATTGGTTTTGTACCAACTTCATGTTACGTATATCAAAACTTGCCATGTTTAAACTTTGAATGACATTTTGAGTTTTCTAGTAACACATGTGATGTTTAAGTGTTTTTAATTGCAATGAAATAAGCTTACAAACATGTGATAACCTTGGTAAGGGTTGTTTTGTCTTATATCTATAGATAAGGGTTTGAGAATGAAAGTTTACCACCTAATATATGAGTCGTCTTATCTATGCTTAGTCATTTTGATACTTTGGTTAATTTGTTAAAAAGCTTTGTGTGTGTGTTCCTGGGTGCTAACTGATATCTTAGTTCCTTTCCAGATGTATTTTCTTTACTTTGTTCGTTTATAAGTTGTTGTTTATATTTGAGTTTTAGGGTTTACTGAGTGATGACTTTGGAAGTCTTTGATGTTAATTCTTGTTGAAAAGAAGTTCATATCTGAGTTGTGGTTTAGAATTCTTTGGTATCTTTGTTCTCATATTATATTATAGTTCTGGGTTATGTTAGGTGTGATCAATCACAATCCTCAAAACTTGTATTACCCCATCGAGACACAAGGCCTAAGGCCCAATCTTTGACATTTAATATGTATATATCTATGTCAAATAGAGCCCACCAAGAACACCACACTCCAAGGCCCAAGCAATTAAATGATTCATTTAATGCTCATTGATTGTAGTTTATTAAGTGATGTAATTTTTATTTTGGCTCTTATGTGGGACAAGTTTCCTCTATTCTACACTAAGTTCCAATAGGTTAAACCTCCATGAAAGAAGTAGATTGAGGTTTTATGATTCAACCTAAGAAAAATTGAATGGTGAATTCTTATGGTAGTATGTTGTGGTTTGTCCCAAGATGTTTTGGTGTAAAATTTATGGTTCAAAGTTTGTTTTATGCAAGTTCTAAATGATTTTGGAGTTGGGTTTGCAATCTGGAAATGCAGGGGAAGTTGCAGGTTGTGGAAGGCAAGTTTAGTGACTTGTGCGACCTATGTCGCGAAAGTCACTGAGGTGTGACTTCCCGAATTTTGCTTTGTTTCGTTTCAGGGTCTTTCGGGGTATCTTTTAGGTATATTTGAGTATGTTAAGAGTAATGGTAACGTTTATTTGTTTAGTTTGTGATATTTGTTCAGTAATTCAGATTCAATTGTTGGGTTGTGAAGTTCGATATCGATTTCGAGCATTTGCGTTGGTTTAAGCTTATATTCTCGCTTATCATATTAAGGTGAGTTTTGTTTTAACCATTTTGGAACTGAAATACGTTTATTATAAAATGGTGAACTTTATGATATGAATGTTATGCATATGTCAAATTTTGTGATAAATGGATATGTTACAGGATTATGTGATTATCATGTTGCCCTAGAATGTCAGCTATTTTGTGATCGGGTTGTACTTAGAATGCCAGATATATGAGGGCTAGGTTGTGCTAGAATGTCAACGATCTGTGTTCGGTTGTGTTAGAATGCCAACGAAACAATTAATTGAATTGTGTCTGGATATCAATAAAGATGTTATTGATAAATGTTTTATTTTTGAATTGTTTTGTTATATTATTCAAATGACAGGGAATATCTCACTAGACCATCCGGTTTAACTCTCGTTTTGTTTTCAAAATATGTATTTCTGGATAGGTACGTATGGCCGATAAGAGAAAAGGAAACTTGTGATTTTACTTGATCGAGTGTTGTTTTGTGAAGTTGATCTGAAGGATATTTGCAAATTGTTTTTTATTGTTGTAAATATATCTCATGTATAATGTTAATTGAGCGAAAAATATGTAGTGACTTAATTAGATTGTATAGTTTTGGACTTTATGACCCAATGTGTAACTACATTTGGTTTGATATGTATAAAATACATGTTGTATGTTATGTGAATAGTTGGGATGTTACAGAACATCTAAATATTCAAACAAAATAGTTAAAGTTATAATGCTTTATATTTAATACATAAAAATACAAAAACTAATAAATAATTAAATAAACTGGTACTATGATACTATATTATCGCAACATTCAATATCGTGTATCTATCAAGTATACAAACTTGATAAAATATTAACCAACCAAATGTAATTTGTTAAAAGTACGTGGAATGGAAACTCATATAAATGATATTCTAAGTTTTAAATTTGTTCAAACCATGTGATAAAAGCCATTTGTATGGTTCTCATGGTATTAGGGCAAAAATATCTAATACCATTATTTAAAAAAAAATATGTTTGTATGGTTCTCATGGTGATATCATCGACAAAATTCAATCCCTTCTCCAAATTAATGGCAACTACAAGATCACCGTCATTGAGAGACAAGCTAACGAGGCGGCCCACTTATTGGCTCGTCACTCTCGTTCCTTAACTTATCCTGTTTTCTTTTATTATGTTTCGCCTTTTATGGTGCATTGTATTAATGATTACTAGTGTTTTAACCGCGCGTTGCACGGTGCTCTCATCTACTCTAGAATGTAGTATATATTGAGAATGATGAAATTGGATATAAAAAAAATTATCATTTCAATTTAGCTTATAATGATTTGTTTCAAAACTATTTGATTATATGATTATGGAACATGTTGGATATGCACATTCCAAGCAATACATCTTATTTGATCTTTTCGTCGAAAGATGAGAGCAACATTTATCATCCTCATATGGATCTCTTACTGATCCATAATATGTTCGATTAATTAACATATATTGTATATTGTCATATGCCTTGAAAAATTATATATAACATTTGATGTAAAGATATTTTTTTATAAATACGTGAACATATATAAATAATAACATGCATCATACTGGAGTACTTTGAAAGACTCACCTTTTAACATATTTGAAGGAGTGAACGCAAGTTGTTCGAACCAATATAGTTTTAAACATGATTCAAAACTATGGTTACATTTTCTAAAAATCTTGATTTCTCAAATGAAACATTAAAAACATTTATTTCGTAGATACCAAATCAAGAATTGAAACTAAAAAATGTGGATTTTACAAACCCTTTGGCGAGTAATAATGTTATATTATAATAAATGATACTGAAATGTTTTTTTAACGTTGTGGATGACTTGTGTGACAGAAATACTTGTAAAAAATCAAAATAAAAATTAAATTGAGGTTGGAGAATCATATAGAATGACTTATATGCAATAATATATATATATATATATATATATATATATATATATATATATGTATGTATGTACTGTGATGATGAGTTTTTATGTTTTGACATATTTCGGGATATTCACGATGTGTTTAGACAATACATTGTTTGTTTTTATTTAAATTATATCACATCTACAAAAATAAGTGTAAAAACTCGACAACACTAAATATTTTAACGATAAATAAACGATCACTACTTAGAATAATCTTTTAGCAAGAAATTTAGTGAAAGAAAGTCAAATCTAGTAAGACAAATAAGAGATAAAGGTATTTATAATAAGTTTTTTTTAATTATCATAACTCTTTCATTTATATACATTCATTACATATTAATTGTAATAAGTTTCAATTGATTTATTTTATCATGTATACTAAAATGTATTAAATTTCTCATAAGTATTTCATTTATATACATTGATTCATAATAATTAAAAGAAGAATATAAAAAATTAGATCAATTAATGAGATATATTGATTTATAATAATTAAAAATATATATAAATATTTTAACCAATTAATATGATATATTGATTTTAGAAAACTAAAAATGGATAAAATAGTAAAAAGTATCATCAGAAACCTCTAAAAATGTCAACGTACATTTTTTAAACTTTTTTAATGATATATTTATATTAATATATTGATTGTTACGTAAATAAAAATGAAAGGTTTAGTAATAAATGTGTTGATTTTATATTAAAAATAAAAATAAACTAAAATAAAATAAAAGAAAAAAGAATAAAATGATTGAAAAATTGTTTTTAAGCCATGCATTAGTTTTTACTTTAATATATATAATATATGTATTGACGTTTTTCTTTAAAAATTACGTAACTAATTTGAGATCGTGAAATGGAATTTGTCAATTAAATAACCATTAAAAAAAAATACTATGTACCACGATAAACATATTTTAGCGTATTATAGATGTAAATTAATTTTATTTATATTGTTTCTACAAAGAGAATTTCAAACATGTTCTTATATTTTATCAAAGAATTAATTTTTTAATGTAATTTTATGTTTGTACACAAATGATTAGTCGCAAATATCTATGCAATATCAAACATTATTATTGTAGAACTCAAAATTAATATCCTAAATTTGGCTTATAATGCTTATATTGCAATCTTGTTATAAAAAAAAATAGATTGTACATAGAAAATTATCACTAACCGACACACGAAAGTTATTTTACATAATATAATTTGTTGGCAAAAAATAAAAGAAGAAACAATATATTATAACTACTTATTTTTAAGGAACATTACCTCAAACGTCAACTCCTAGAAGGATTTTTTTATCCACATAAGTTATTGCACAGAGTGAAAAAGAATGTGTGAACAAACTAAAAAACAGTGAACTGGGAGGAGTGACTCTGAGACGCTCCGAAATCGATTGTGTTTAATCAACAATCGCTCGCAAAGAGATTTCTCTGTCTTGGGAGTGACTTTGAAAGAATTTCGATTAACCACAATTTCGTTATTAACTTATAAAAGGAACAATGATTATATGAGAACAAATGAAATATGGAAGGGAAAAACGGAGAAGACGTAAGTAAACAAAACCTAGATTTATGATGGAGTTTCGACCATGATTTCGATTTTTTGTCTCTCAATCGAACGACTCTGTGATGCAACCCTCTCTCGCCACGACTATCTCCTTCGCCCGGCTCTCCAATTCCAACCGTGTAGAATAATATGGATTTATGGCGTAGCTCTCCAATTATAGCATCTAACCAAATGAACTTATTGAAGAATAACTAATAAGTAATTATTAGGGAGATGGAGAGTAAGGGAAGATGTTATTAGCTTATAGAAGGAAACAATGATTATACGAAAAAAATGGAATATGGAACGGAAAAACGGAGAAGACGGAAGTAAAAAAAACTTGGATTTATGATGGAGTTTCGACCATGATTTCAATTTTTCGCCTCTCAAACAGCTCTCTCTCCCCACGACTACCTCCTTCGTCGACTCTCCAATTCCAACCGTGTAGAAGAATATGAATTTGTGTTGGAGCTCTATCGAGGTTGCATCTAACCAAATGAACTTATTGACTAATAATTAATAATTAATTATTAGGGAGATGGAGAGTAAAAGAAGAGGAAACCAAAAGGTTATTTGGAGGTTATTCCAAAATTTCAAGTATGTAAAAATACCAAAATAACCAATTATTAGGGAGATGGAGAGTAAAGGAAGAGGAAACAAAAGGTTATTTGGAGGTTATTCTAAATTTCAAGTATATAAAAATACCAAAATAACCTTATGGATAATAAAACAAACATCTACATATAAGGGTAGAAAAGTCTTTACAATATTAGACATTTAAAAAAAATCAAAAATCTAGAAAAAAAGATAAACATGAATCTTGCTCTTAGAAGATGTCACCTAGAACTATTGGGTTTTGCTTTAATATAGATATGTAAAAATACCAAAATAACCAATTATTAGGGAGATGGAGAGTAAAGGAAGAGGAAACCAAAAGGTTATTTGGAGGTTATTCTAAATTTCAAGTATATAAAAATACCAAAATAACCTTATGGATAATAAAACAAACATCTACATATAAGGGTAGAAAAGTCTTTACAATATTAGACATTTAAAAAAAATCAAAAATCTAGAAAAAAAGATAAATATGAATCTTGCTCTTAGAAGATGCCACCTAGGACTATTGGGTTTTGCTTTAATATAGATATAGATAGATAGATAGATAGATAGATTGTTCTTGTGACGTTTCTAATGTCATTGTGGGTGAACGGCCTGCCGCTTCCCCCTTTTTTCAAATATATATATATATATATATATATATATATATATATATATATATATATATATATATATATATATCTATGGGCCTTGTAGCAATTTATAGTTTTTTTTTACCAGCTATTATGTTACAATCATTTTTTTGGTCAAAAATCTATTTAACAGATTCTTCAAAATGGAGAAAATAGAGATTTTGGAGATTTTTTTGCTCCAACAGCTTCTCCAAATCTTTCTCCAAAATTGAGAAATTAGAGCATCTTCAACAGTTTCTCCAGAATGGAGAAATAAAAAGTGAAAATCTCCAAAAAAAATCACCTTCATCTCCAACATATTCTCCATTTTAGAGATTACACAATTAATTATAATATTAAAATATTCAATACAACTCATAAAATATTATCTCTCTCCTTTTTTTTTGAACAAAATTATTTCTCTCTCCTAAACATTTATTTTAAACCAATCTCATTAGTAGAATGAGTGAATAAAAAATAATCTCTCTCATGTGTAATCATTTTTAGAGATATCTCCAAATTTGGAGATTTTCATCTTCTCTCTCATGTTTTCTCCATTTTGGAGAAGGTTTTGGGGAAACTGTTGGAGCAAACAAACCCCAAAATCTCCATTTTAGAGAAACTGTTGGAGATGCTCTTAGGAGAGAGAGTATAATTTTCTCCAAATTTGGAAAACTCTCCAAAAATGATTACCATGAGAAAGAAATGGTTTTTATTGTATTCTACCGATAAGAAATCTTGAAAAGAAATGTGTAGGAGAGAGAAATAATATTTTATTAGATATACATATTATTTTAATAATATAAGTAATGATTTCATCTCCAAAATGGAGAATCTGTTGGAGATGAATGCAATTTTTGTTAGAGCATCTCCAACAGCTTCTCCAAAATGGAGAAAATGGAGATTTTTAGACATTTTTGTGCTCCAACAGATTCTCCAAATCTTTCTCCAAAATGGAGAAATAGGAGAGAGAGGGTATTTTTCTCCAAATATGGAGAACTCTCCAAAATCTCCAAAAATGATTACCATGAGAAAGAAAATATTTTTTATTATATTCTACCAATAAGATTTCTTCAAATGAGATGGGTATGAGATAAATAATATTTTATTAGATTTATACAATATTTTAATATTATAAGTAATGATTTCATCTCCAAAATGGAGAACCTGTTGGAGATGGGTGTAAATTTTTATATAGATTTTGACTTTTAATTCTCCATTTTGGAGAAATTTTGAAGATGCTGTTGGAGATGCTCTTAGGGGGCGTTTGGTTCGCAGAATGTTTTTGGATGGAATGGAATCTGTCAAAGGAATTTGACTTTGAAGGAATTGGAATGGAATGTTGTCAGGTTTGACCACCTGTTTGGTTGACAGAATTGGAATGGAATCTGTTAAATGAATTGGAATTTTTCTGTTTGGTTCACAGATTGTAGCTTCGGAATTGGAATTGAATTTTGGTAAATGAACAAAATACCCTTTTTGATTATTTTAATTTTTTAAACAAAAATTACTTTAATGAAATAGTCATTAAATAGTTTAATTTTAACTAAAGTTTTAGGGAGAGAGAGAGAGAGGAGAGGGAGAGAAAGAGGAGAAAGAGGAGAGGGAGCGGGAAAGGGAGAGAGAGATAGGAGAGAGAGAGATAGAGAGAGGAGAAAGAGGGAGAGAGAGAGAAAGAGAGAGAGAGAGAGAGGGAGGAGAGAGAGGAGAGGGAGAGGAGAGAGGAGAGAGGGAGAGGGAAAGGGAGAGAGAGAGAGAGATAGAGAGAGGAGAAAGAGGGAGAGAGAGAGAAAGAGAGAGAGAGAAGAGAGAGAAAGAGAGAGAGGGAGAGGGAGGAGAGAGGGGGAGAGAGAGGAGAGGGAGAGAGATAGAGAGGGGGAGAGAGAGGGAGAGAGAGAGAGAGAAAGAGAAAGAGGGGGAGGGGGAGGGGGAGAGAGAGAGAGATAAAGAGATAGAAGGGAGAGAGAGAGAGGGAGAGAGAGAGAGGAGAGAGGGAGAGATATGAGTAGGGTTTAGTTTGGGGTAAAGGGTAATTTTGGAATTATCAAATTATGAGATTCCATTCCATTGAAATCCTTGGGTTTTATGAAGGAATGTTCAAATCCTATATCTATGGAGAGTAAATTGAAACTTCTCAAAATGGGCAACATGACATTTGTACTGAAATAAATCTCCAAAAGGTATCAGTCATTAAGACTTTACAACAAAACCTGCACTGATATAGGGTTCATCAACAACTAATCTAAATATAACTACTTAGATTACATCAGTTGACAATTCAAAATTCATCAAAAAGAATGGGACTTAACAGATGCCCAACTATCAATACTTAGTCATCTCAAAATGCCTCGAGACTAAGCCCGTCTCTCAAAACCCTTGGCAACCCACCGCTAAAGGAAACCTGTTATACATATCATTTGAGAAAAAGTGTTAGGCTTAAAGCCTAATGAGAACATACAGTTTATTAATATCAAAAGACGTAAATATGTTCATCCAAACGGGAATCTTTTCAAATGAGCGTTTCCAAACTAACGGTTGATAAAGATAAAATTCATTTAAAACAAGGTCATAAACCTTCTTTCCCGAACCTCACAATTTAATACACATGTAGTTCTTCGTTTTGGTTACTATATAGAACCTCACAATTTAATGCACATGTAGTTCCATATTTTGTTAACGGCCAGAACCTCACAATTTAATGCACATGTAGTTCTATATTTACATTACTTGGTAACCTCAAATAATGAAATATAAGTCAACTCAAAACCTAGGGATCCGCTAGTAATGGTACAAACTTGTCACAACAACTTATGTGACCAACCATAGATAGTCATATGGTATAAACACATTTTATAAGCAAAATGTCATTTCCAGTTCAACTTCTGGTAAGAATGAAAATCATCAAAATGAGTTCATAAACATTCTTTCACATGTCCACATAATGTGTAAGTAAAACATCATTTTACTTCAAATAATATAGAATCCATCATAAAATGATCGGAACCCTAAAATCTCCCAAAAGTTAACTTATATCCAAAATGTATAAATCTTAAATCTGAAATCATGGAGATACATAGGAGTTCAAAAAGTAACCCTTTGACATGTATAAAGTTTTAGAAAGGTAGTAGGAACTCACCCAATAGGTTTATACAAAAACCCCGAAGAACCAGATATCGACCCTTTAGACAAGACGAAGCTTTCTACACCGGAACCTCGGATCAAACACTTGATATAAACTACTAACTCTTAGAGAGAGAGAGAGAAAAGAGAGAATGATTTTTAGAGAGAGAGAAGAGAGAGATTGAGATTTCAGAATATGAATCTCAACTGAGATATTTTGGGTTTTAAAACCCTTAAGTCGGTCCAGGCACTGTCGCGGTTTATGCCGCGACTTCAAATCGCGGTGCAACTCGCGAAATGCCCAATAACACAACCCAACAGTGAACGTTGCGGGTTATGCCGCGACTATTACTCCCCATGCAACTCGCGACATACCAAAACCCCTAACACAACAGTGAACATCGCGACTTATGCCGCGACTCTAAGTCGCGAGCAAGTCGCGGAACTTACTGGAACTTCACAACTCACCGAAACCATAAACCCGTACGTTATACTGAATATGATGATAACGATTATGAGTTAAACACGAGATTAACAAAGATATAAATGTATTGAAAATCCAGGGTGTTACAATCCTCCCCAACTTGGGAATGATTTCGTCCCCGAAATCCACATTTATACAAAAAGGTGAGGATATCTTCGCTTCATATCCTCTTCGGATTCCCACGTCACATTTGCTCCCCGGTGATGCTTCCACTGCACCTTGACCAACGTGACCTCTTTGTGACGCAATTTCTTAGATTTTCTCTCCAAGATAGCGTCGGGTTCTTCCACACAACGGTTACCCTCGTCAACTGTCAATTCGGAGAGAGGAATAACGCTTTCCTCTTCCGCCAAACATTTTCGAAGGTAACAAATATGAAACGTGTTGTGGATTCTGCTTAACTCTGGCGGTAGTTCCAATTGGTAAGCTTGCAAACCTACCCGTTTGAGCACTTTGAAAGGTCCGAGGAAACGGGGACGCAGCTTCCCACGCTTTCCGAACCGTATAATACCCTTCCACGGCGATACCTTAAGTAACACACGATCGCCCACTTGGAATTCCATCGGCCGCTTCTTCTTATCGGCATAACTCTTCTGCCGATCCTGCGCCGCTTTCAATCTTTCACGTATACATTTGACCTTATCGGCCGTCTCTTCCACGATTTCAGGTCCAGCGAACTGCTTTTCTCCCGCTTCAAGCCAACACACGGGAGTTCGACACTTTCGCCCATACAAAGCCTCAAAGGGTGCCATTCCGATACTCGAGTGGTAGCTATTGTTATAGGCAAACTCCACCAAAGGCAGGTGAGTATCCCAGCTACCCCCGAAATTGATGACACAAGACCTCAACATGTCTTCCAAAGTTTGGATCGTTCGTTCGCTCTGCCCGTCGGTTTGCGGATGGTAAGCCGTACTCAACTTCACTCGAGTACCTAGCTCTTTCTGAAATCCATCCCAGAAGTTCGAAGTGAACCGACTGTCGCGATCCGACACGATCGACAATGGTATGCCGTGTCTCGAGACCACCTCATCGATATAAAGCTTTGCTAACTTATCCATCGGTAGAGTCTCGCGCATGGCCAAGAAATGAGTGCTCTTCGTTAATCTGTCAACTATCACCCAAATGGTATCGTGACCTCGAAGAGTTTTAGGCAACTTCGTCACAAAGTCCATGGTGATATGCTCCCATTTCCATTCGGGAATCTCTAAAGACTGCAGACTCCCATACGGTCGTTGATGTTCGGCCTTAACTTGCGAGCACGTAACGCAACGCTCCACATAACGCGCCACGTCGAGTTTCATTACCGGCCACCAATAATGCAACTTCAAGTCCCTGTACATCTTTGTGCTTCCCGGATGAATGGAATATTTGGACTTGTGAGCATCTTCAAGCAAAAGATCACGGTTACCACCCACATTGGGAACCCATACACGACCGTTGAACAGTTTTACCCCACGACTGTCTTCCGTTAGGAGTAGACGCTGCTTCGTCATGACTTCCTCTTTGAGATTCTCTTCCAACAACGCTTCAACTTGCGACGCCTTGATCTTTTCAATAAGACTAGACACTAGCTCGATTCTCGAATGGGTAGCCCGAATACAACCGCTATAGTCCTTCCGACTTAACGCATCGGCTACCACGTTTGCCTTACCAGGGTGGTAAAGTAACTCGCAATCGTAATCTTTAAGTAACTCGAGCCACCGTCGTTGTCTCATATTCAACTCCTTTTGATCAAAAACATACTTTAGACTCTTGTGGTCAGTATAGAGTGTACATTTGGTGCCATAGAGGTAATGTCGCCAAAGTTTCAGGGCGAACACCACCGCTGCTAACTCCAAATCGTGGGTAGGATAGTTCTTTTCGTGTATCTTAAGCTGCCTCGAGGCGTAAGAGATTACTTTGCCTCGTTGCATCAACACACAACCTAAACCCATCTTCGAAGCGTCGCTATAGACCACAAAGTCTTCTGACCCTTCAGGTAATGATAAGATCGTAGCTTCACATAACTTCTTTTGAAGGACACGGAAAGCCTTCTCTTGCTTTTCAGTCCACACAAACTTCACGTTCTTTCGAGTCAAAACTGTCAATGATGATGCGATCTTTGAAAAGTCTTGAATGAATCTCCGGTAATAACCCGCCAGACCCAAGAAACTTCGGATCTCGGACGGACTCTTGGGAGGTTCCCAGTTCATCATCGCTTCAATCTTGGAAGGATCCACTTTCACTCCGTCCCGAGTGACAACGTGACCCAGAAACTGTACTTCTTCAAGCCAGAATTCACATTTGGAAAACTTGGCGTACAATCTTTCTTTTCTCAACACCTCGAGAACTTCGCGAAGGTGTTGTTCGTGCTCCAACTTGCTTTTAGAGTACACGAGTATGTCATCAATGAATACAATGACCGACTTGTCGAGGAACGGTCGGCATACCCTATTCATCAAGTCCATAAATATCGCCAGTGCGTTCGTTAGACCAAAAGGCATTACGAGAAACTCGTAATGGCCGTAACGCGTTCTGAAAGCTGTCTTCGAAACATCTTCTTCCCTTACTTTCACTTGATGATAACCTGAACGTAAGTCAACTTTGGAAAAACATCCCGCTCCTTGAAGTTGATCGAACAAGTCGTCTATTCTCGGAAGTGGATATTTGTTCTTCAAGGTTGCTTTGTTCAACTCACGATAATCGATGCACATTCTCATCGTGCCATCTTTCTTTTTGACGAATAGGACCGGAGCTCCCCAAGGTGACGAGCTTGGTCTGATGAAACCCTTCTCCAAAAGTTCTTGGAGTTGTGCCATCATCTCTTGCATCTCTGACGGCGCTAGTCGATAAGGAGCTCTAGCGATAGGAGCTGCTCCTGGCACAAGATCAATTCGAAATTCTACTCGACGATCAGGTGGTAATCCAGGCAAGTTATCAGGAAAGACGTCTGGATACTCGCGTACAATCTTCACGTCGACCAACTTTGACTTTTCTAAATTGGTGTCGATCACGTAGGCTAGGAAAGATGAACATCCTTTTACTAAGCACTTGCGTGCCTTAGCCATCGTGATTATTGCCACATCACCTTTTCTTTTCTCTCCATAGATCATGACGACTTCATCACAGGGATTGGGAAGTCGAATTAACTTTTTAGAACACATGATCTCGGCATGATTGTTCGCTAACCAATCCATACCGACTACCACATCGAAATCTCCGATTAACATTGGTAGTAAATCAATCGAGAATTCTCTCCCTTCGATTCCGAGAGTACACTTCTTCAGAACATTACGGATCAGAACTTGACTACCATCAGCTATCTCTACTACTAATGCATCCTCAAGACTAGTAGTGGGCATAACAATCTTTTGACGGAACAACTCAGATATGAAAGAGAAACTGGCACCCGTATCGAATAAAACACGAGCAGGTACAGAGTTTATAAGAAATGTACCCGATACCACATCAGCGGATGCCTTGGCCTCTTCAGCCGTCATCTGAAATGCTCGACCCGGAACTCTAGGAAGGTTCTCCCTTTTTGCCGTCGCGCTACTCGATACTAGCTTTGGGCAATCTCTTTTTACGTGCCCTGGTGTCTTCAACTCATAGTAGACAATTCCTCTGATCGGACAGTCACGGGTGATGTGATCAGACTTTCCACACTTATAACAAGACTGAGAAGGGGTATTACAGTTACCGTGGTGCTTGGTTCGGCATTTTTGACACCATCTAGCTTCCTGCTGACTGCTGAAGTTTCGATTTCCGACAAAAGGTCGGAATCTCCTGGGATGAGCAGAATTGCTCTCCCACTTTCTCTTTTCAGTAACTACCACCGCCTTCTCTGGTTTACTCTTCGCGTAAACCTCTTCCATAAACTGCGCTTCCTCAATGGTTTCCCGAAGGTTAGAGGCCTTCGAGTTAAGGACCATCGTCATCATGTCCGACGGTAAACCTTTCAGATAGGCCTTAATTTTCTCTTTCTCAGTGGAGGCCACATGCCCCACTAATCCCAGCTTGTCCATGAATTGACGGGTATACTCCCTCACCGTCAAATTCCCTTTTACGAGAGTTCGAAATTCTGCCTCGATCCGATCCATAGCCATCTCATTACAATACTCCTCCAGCAGTTTTACCTTGAACTCGCCCCAAGTTAGTTGGGCCAGAACGGTAGGAGAGAGAGTAGATTGGATTACATTCCACCATGTCAGTGCGGTATCCTTGAGCGGTTGTGTACCGAATCTCACCCGCTGGTCATCACCACACTCAGATGAACCAAAGGTCTGTTCGACCGCTCGGATCCACTTGATACATGCAATCGGGTCTTCGGAACCCGAAAACTCTGGTGGTCTACAACCCAGAAAGGATTTATAGGAACAACTCTTCCTATCCTTCGATGTACCAATGACCCTATGCTCTTCAGATCTGACTTTGTTCTCGACACCTCCAGAGCCAACTACCACATTTTCTGCCACAACCTCAGGCCTCTTGGAGCTCGGATCTCGATCCTCTAACATCTTCAGGAAAGTCTCTTGCTGTTTCTCCATGGCCGACGTCACCATTTGCATGACACTGGCCATCATATCAGCTTGAGGATTTGCCACTGAAACAACGGGATTTGTGGACTCCAACTCCACTCTTGGCTCTGGCTCCACTCCCCCAGTGAATATTGGTGGCATGCCCGGAGGAACGACTGCGGACGTTCTCACCACGGGATTAGGCTCACGCGAACTAACATCGCGTAGATCTCCGTCACCCAACGGACGACCACGAGTGTTCACCATACTAACGGATGATTGCTACACAAGCAAGAGAAAGAGTAAGAGGTTGATTCTCAGGATAACACAAAACGTACTATCACGTTATCAATTGTCACAGTAATGGAATTTCAAGCACAGTTACGTATAAATATCCTCATAATAACATTAGCTAAGTGGAATTATGAATATACAATACATAAAAGTTCTTGTCACCATTGCCACAACGTTCGACAACTACAATTTCCGTTGACTCCCAGACTAACTCATCTTAGAAGTTCTACCCAACTCACAAATCAATACTTAACACACTCAGTCTAAGTCTAGACATCTTACATTCATGCCTAGATCACTTAAACTAGAGCTCTGATACCAACTTGTAACATCCTAAATTTCAGAGTAAATTGAAACTTCTCAAAATGGGCAACATGACATTTGTACTGAAATAAATCTCCAAAAGGTATCAGTCATTAAGACTTTACAACAAAACCTGCACTGATATAGGGTTCATCAACAACTAATCTAAATATAACTACTTAGATTACATCAGTTGACAATTCAAAAGTCATCAAAAAGAATGGGACTTAACAGATGCCCAGCTATCAATACTTAGTCATCTCAAAATGCCTCGAGACTAAGCCCGTCTCTCAAAACCCTTGGCAACCCACCGCTAAAGGAAACCTGTTATACATATCATTTGAGAAAAAGTGTTAGGCTTAAAGCCTAGTGAGAACATACAGTTTATTAATATCAAAAGACGTAAATATGTTCATCCAAACGGGAATCTTTTCAAATGAGCGTTTCCAAACTAACGGTTGATAAGGATAAAATTCATTTAAAACAAGGTCATAAACCTTCTTTCCCGAACCTCACAATTTAATGCACATGTAGTTCTTCGTTTTGGTTACTATATAGAACCTCACAATTTAATGCACATGTAGTTCCATATTTTGTTAACGGCCAGAACCTCACAATTTAATGCACATGTAGTTCTATAATTGTTAACGGCCAGAACCTCACAATTTAATGCACATGTAGTTCTATATTTACATTACTTGGTAACCTCAAATAATGAAATATAAGTCGACTCAAAACCTAGGGATCCGCTAGTAATGGTACAAACTTGTCACAACAACTTATGTGACCAACCATAGATAGTCATATGGTATAAACACATTTTATAAGCAAAATGTCATTTCCAGTTCAACTTCTGGTAAGAATGAAAATCATCAAAATGAGTTCATAAACATTCTTTCACATGTCCACATAATGTGTAAGTAAAACATCATTTTACTTCAAATAATATAGAATCCATCATAAAATGATCGGAACCCTAAAATCTCCCAAAAGTTAACTTATATCCAAAATGTATAAATCTTAAATCTGAAATCATGGAGATACATAGGAGTTCAAAATGTAACCCTTTGACATGTATAAAGTTTTAGAAAGGTAGTAGGAACTCACCCAATAGGTTTATACAAAAACCCCGAAGAACCAGATATCGACCCTTTAGACAAGACGAAGCTTTCTACACCGGAACCTCGGATCAAACACTTGATATAAACTACTAACTCTTAGAGAGAGAGAGAGAGAAAAGAGAGAATGATTTTTAGAGAGAGAGAAGAGAGAGATTGAGATTTCAGAATATGAATCTCAACTGAGATATTTTGGGTTTTAAAACCCTTAAGTCGGTCCAGGCACTGTCGCGGTTTATGCCGCGACTTCAAATCGCGGTGCAACTCGCGAAATGCCCAATAACACAACCCAACAGTGAACGTTGCGGGTTATGCCGCGACTATTACTCCCCATGCAACTCGCGACATACCAAAACCCCTAACACAACAGTGAACATCGCGACTTATGCCGCGACTCTAAGTCGCGAGCAAGTCGCGGAACTTACTGGAACTTCACAACTCACCGAAACCATAAACCCGTACGTTATACTGAATATGATGATAACGATTATGAGTTAAACACGAGATTAACAAAGATATAAATGTATTGAAAATCCAGGGTGTTACAAATTCCACCAGATTCCATCACATTCTGCGAACCAAACGCCCCCTTAGAGATTTTGAACTTTGGTTCTCCATTTTGGAGAAATTTTAAGGAAGTTGTTGGAGTTGCTATTACCATATGAAACTTTATTGGAGTTTTCTATACAATTTTATATTTAAAATACTTAGTTTTTTTTTTTGGAACAGTGAAATTTTATAAAACTAACAAGAAACTAGAAAAGAAACAATTACATATAAATAATGGCAAGGGAAGGATTTGTAAGTAACCAACCCAATTAATAAAAAAGTTGCTACTTCTATGATAAACCAAAAAGTAAGTACGAGTTATAATGTTCTCTAAAATCGCCGCATTTTGTTTGGCTTCGGGTCGCCAAAGAGAATATCATTTCAAAAAACCCATAGGACCACAAAGTGGTAAGCACGGTCTCGAAACACCAAAAAACCTCCTTTTTCAACCGAATTGAATCAATCCAAGAGACCCAATCCGAATAAGAATGGAGATTCGGAATATCCATTTGCCACCATCGACCAATAAAAACCCATACGTCTTTAGCGACGGGACACGAAAAGAAAAGATAATTGCAATCCTCCACCTCCCTATCACAATTAGGACATAAAAGAGACAAAACGTCGATACCTATTTTATCCAAATTTAGCCGAGTAGGGAGCCGGTTGAGACGCAACCGCCACACAAACACGTTCACTTTGATGGGAACAAGTCTATTCCATCTTGTAGGATGAAAATCCACCTCCACAGGGACGTCCCAATCTTTTTTGAGACCTTGTTACACCTAAACTTTTCGATTACAAATGCCAACTGGGATAACATATATATATATATATATATATATTTACAAATTACCCAGGCGATGATACAACATATTATTTTTGTTTTCTTATAGAAATTAGTGAGACACTAAGGTGGGTTGTAGTTTTACATTTGTTGATTAAAGACTCTAAACAATGTAAAATTGGACCCCAAATTTTTGGGGGTCTGTTCAAAATCACACATTTAACATGCTAAAGAACGTCCCTGCACCTCCAATTGACAAGAATCAATAAAACGCCTAGCATAAGCCACCGAATAGTCACCCGACCCGTCTAACAACCACACCCATCGATCCTTTTGACCCGAGGGCACAAAGGAAGACATAATTTGTTGTAATTCGTAGAACTGGACAACCTCTACCCAACCCCTTGGTGCCCTTCGAAGACACACATCCCAACAACCTAACTCCAAACGAGACTTGAAATTAGCCGATTTATTCAAATCTAAAACGTAAACTCTAGGAAATTGATTTTTAAGAGGAGAGTCCCCTAGCCAAACACCATCGTCCACCTTTTTCTTACAGAAAGAAAAAAAGGTCAATGTCTTTATCCTTTAGAGAGTTGAGTGATTTTATAATAGAGACCCATGTGGTATTCGAAAGTTGCCTGGGCAAATTCGAACCATTTAGACCTTTCTCGTCATAGATGGATTTAATAATTTTAACCCAAAGTGCCTCTTCCTCCAACCCAAATCGCCAAATCCACTTGAAAAGCAAAGCACGGTTAAACGCCATAATACTACCAATACCAAGTCCCCCGGATTTGAGACTAGCCATAGTTTTTCACCACTTGACCCGAGACATTTTCTTTTCCTCTACATCACCACCAATAAAGAATCTATTTCGCAAATATTCCAAACCTTTGTCAACCAACCTTGGAATTTTGTAAATAGACAGGAAGTAAGTAGGAAGGCTCCCCAAAACGGACTTTAAAAGGGTAACTCGACCACCAACCAAAAGAGTTTTAACTTTCCAGTTGGAAAGTTTGGCCAATAATTTATCGAACACCACCTCCCAACCCTCCATTTTAGACATATTACCCCCAACAGTTAAACCTAAATACGAAAAAGGAGGCTTCGATCCATCACACCCAATACAAGAGGCCATACGCTCGATTTTTTGCGACCCCCCCCCCCCACACACACACCAAAAAGCTTGCTTTTATGAAGATTGATTTTGACTTTTTGAGTCCCGAGATAAGAAAGAAACATCGAAGAATACGGATAATATTCCTAGCATTCAGTAAAGATCATTCACCCAAAAAAAATCGCATCATCCGCATAAAAAAAAGGTGGGAAAGAGGGTACCGAGCTTTACCTATAGAAGCAACCCGAAATAGATTTTTCGAAACCGCATCTTGAATAATGACGTGTAATCCTTCCATGGCTATGATGAAGAGGAAAGGAGAAAGAGGATCTCCTTGCCTTAAGCCTCTACGAAAGCAAAAGAGGAAAGGAGAAAGAGGATCTCCTTGCCTTAAGCCTCTACTTGTTGTTTTAGCTTTTATTTTTACCAAACAAGTTTCTCTTCAAAATTTTGCTTATAGAGTTTGGCCAAGCAAAATGTTAGGAATTATTACTAAGATCATACAATGACCTTATACGTGTGTTTGGTAAAGATTATTTACATGAGACATGAATATAAAATTGCATAGTTTGTCTTTCTTTTTTCTTCTCAAAATCAGCTACTGACATTAGGTTATATGCATGGTATCAGTAGTATGTACCATCTATGACAATCTTTTCCTCACAATTCACCATTGGTGCACCACCTGATACATCTCATTTGCTTACTCTTTTATGTCTTATCAGATCTTATGTTCATTTTATCGTCTCCTCTTTTAACTGTCACAGGACTTAACATATATTCATCTAGTTGGATGATCCTCAATTGGTTGTAGTCGTTCTGATTCGGGCTGGGTATTAGGCTATCAAGTTGTTTGACCTTGTTTGGTCTCCATTGGGTTACACCATTAATAGGTTTATTAGAAGAAGTTGAGGTTGGAATTTTTTGAAAAAACAAAAGAAACACAAGATGTTGAAGGCCAATAATTCTTGAACAAGATTAAGAATAAGTCGATCAAAGTGTCAATTAAATAAGATGTCCTTATATTTTTTTACCGTTTCTAAAAAAATATTCCATGTTAAAATATCAACTTGTAGTTTCATAGTTAATTATTGTTCATTAATTTTCATGACACCAATCAATGTATTGTAGCACATGCTTATTTAATATCTATCGACTAATTATTTTGTTATAAATTTACTTTAAAATAAGTTAGTGTGTCAATTTACATTAATTCGTTTAATACTATTTTATTATTTAACTAATATGACAGTTGGATAAAGATTAAAAATATCACCTTAAAAATAAAAAATAAAAAACAACTTATACACGCGTGTTATAAGAGGGATATAAATTGAATATGAATTTGAGTCTTCTACTTTGAAAAGATTTGTATTTTAAAACGAAAATTTCAAAATTGAAAGAAAAACAAACTTGATATGGCTCGAGACATATGCCTAACCAAAACCATGTATGGAAAATATAGAACCAATAATAGCATTAATAACCGGCTTCTAATATAACCAACTCTAGACAGTTTCTTCCCACATCTGTTAGGTTGTTTATTTAATTTTATCGATTATGAATTATAAATATATATATTTTTTATCTTCATCCATGGATTATTCATTCATACGGATTCAATTGGATGTATGGATCAATGTGGATCGTGTTACAAACTTGAATTGATTCTCAATATCCCTACATGATATCTTCACCTCCTTTGCCCTAGTAACAAACTATCAATATGAATATTTAACCCACTAGAAAAAGCCCAATTATTTAGATGACTCCAAATAGAACAAAGAGTAATCCAAACAGCCACCTTCCAAATGGGTTGTTGATGTAAATTTTTTTCATTTTCACCAACTTAATATTCAACGACCTTAATTACAAAACAACAATTAAAGTTCGAGATATATATATATATATATATATATATATATATATATATATATATATATATATATATATATATATATAAGGTTGAGATCTTTTGTTAACCTTGTATTTATTGTTAACTATGTGAACTAATCCAAGCCATCCATCTATAGATTGAATGGTTGAGATTAAATATAATTTTTTTAATAAAAAAATGTTTCATTAAATACAATTGTAAGTGAACATGAATGGAAAAGGGTATTTTGGGGGGAAAAACACTCAAAACATTAAACCTTTGGAAAGACTTTAAACACATTTATTATACTAAATTAGTAACCGACGAGTACCAACATTGATTCTGTAACCGACATATTATGCAACTAATACACATTTATACCATGAACATATATGTTATCATATTATGCAACTATAATGCTTATGTTAACATATTCAATTTCTCATGATATGAACAATCATTGACTGCTAAAGATGATATCCAAATTGAAATTTGAATTATATGTTAGCAAATGTGAACATATATGCATAACATGAACACATTTGTTAACATGAATGCATATGAACACTACTGTTAACGTACTTAATTTCACATATTATGAACAATTATCATCTTCTAATGTTCGTAGTTAAATTGAAGTTTAAATTAGATGAACATATGTGATCTAAAATTGATATTTAAATTGAACGTATAATTCCAAATCATATATCGTATATGTTATCTAAAGAAATTTATGTGAATCACATCTTTTGTGATGATACTATAGTTACATACAAACACTTACGTTAACCTCATTTTTTTCATCATGAACAAACTTGAACATATATGCATAACATGAACATATATATATATATAACTATGAACATATATGAATAACATGAACTCATACGTTAGCATAAATATATATGAACGATTATGTTGACATTTTTACTTAAACAATATTGAAATGATTCAATGTTAATGTATATGTGTAGAGGGCCCAAACCCATGTTAGTATAGGGCCCAAGCCCTTTTAGTCTATGTATAAATATGTTGTATCTTGTAGTCTAGGTTAGATAACTCATTATTTACTTTTCGTATTGTACATTTTCTCTCAATCAATATATCGAGGTTTCAAACCTTCAGCATATTCATCGTCTCCTTCAACCATATTCATCTTCTAACATGGTATCAGAGTTGTAGGTTTATTCTTCGATTTTATTGTTCATCATCACTGTTCATCCGAATCGATTTTACTGTTCATCACTGTTCATCCGAATCGATTTTGTTTTGAACCGATCGCTTGCCATCGCCTTTTTAATCGATTCTGTGTTAGAGTCGATCTTTCTTTTGAATTGTCAACATCGATCGATCTGAAACCGATTGATCTATGTGTTTTGAATTGTCGCCGCCGCTGTTGTTTTCTGAAACCTTTATCGGTCGAACTCCTTTCATCGGTTGAATCCTTTACCGGTCGAACTCCTATCGGTTGAAGCATTTTACCGGTCGAATCCTATCGGTCGAAACCTACTGGTAGAACATCACCCTATCGGTCAAACACCTCCCGGTCGAAATCTACCGGTCGAAGCCCTCTACCGGTCGACACATTACCGGTCGAAGCACTACCGGTCGAATCTCTCTACCGGTCTATACCGGTCGCACTTCTTTACCGGTCTATATCGGTCTGAACTGTTTCTCACTCCTATGGCTGCCAATCTCAGTCACTCAAATCCCATCTCAGTTGTTTTCAATGGTAGCAACTACATTATTTGGCATCATCATATGACAATTATGCTAAAATCCCATGGCCTTTACACCTATGTTACTGGTGCATCCAAAGTTCCAGTTCAGGAACCAACTGATAATGCTGTTGACTTTGCAAAACGCATGAATGAGTGGGACATCAATAATGCTCGTATTCTGGGCTTCATTAATGCCTCCACTACTCCTGATATCAACCAACAGTTTCTTGGTTACCTTACTGCCAAAAATCTCTGGGATTTTCTCGACAAGCGGTACACGTCATCGGGCCTATCTCATTAGTATCAACTGTGGACCACTTTTCAGAGCAAACGTCAGCTTCCTAATCAATCCATAAGCTCTTATATCTCTGAAATGCAGTCTCTCTGAGATCATATAAGTCTTGGAGCACCACAGATTTTTGATGACACAACTCAACAATTCACTGCCTACTTCAACCAGCTACATTTGATTACTATTCTGATGGGTCTTACTGACAAATTTGAGAATGTTCGTGCTTCTCTTCTTCATAGGCAGCCATTACCTACTCTTGAAGAAGCAATATCAGAATTGATAAGTGAAGAAACCCATCTTCACATGCGATCACCGATGCCCGCTACTGATAGCGTTCTCTACACGTCTCATCCCAAGTCCAAAGGCAAATGGACCAACAACAATCATTCCAAATCTGTGGGAAAGACGAACACATCTGAGTGTGCCTTTGCCATTCTCTTGCTCATCTTCTTCTTGATTGTCCTATCTGTAAGTGTCGTAGGTGTGGCATCACTCATCCGCATCATTATGAGTCTGACTGCCGAAAGAACTCAAAGCATACTGGTTCTCAGAACCGGGCTCACGCTGTTGCTGGGTCTACTATTGCTGATACCGAGGTTTCTTCATCCTCCTCACCTGACCTAATGGAACTGATGCGTCGCAATCAGGAACTCATGGAACAGATCATGTCTGGTGCTATGGGTATGGATTCTCCACACTCAGATGCAACAGGTAACGTATGACTTTTTTACTCTGGGTGTTGCAATCATATGACACCTTGCCCTGATGGTTTCGTTTCTAAGAAACCACCTCAGCAATTTACGTCAGTAAGAACTGCTGACAACACTGGCCTACCGGTATCCTTTAGTGGAAACATTTTCACTCCTCATATACAATTACCGGATGTTCTAAATGTTCCGAAACTATCTCTGAGCTTAGTTTCGATTGCGCAGCTTCTTGAATCAAATTTGATCATTTTATTTCATTCTTCTGGTTGTGTTGTACAGGATCCAAAGACCAAGCAGATCCTTGGACTCGGCCGTAAAGTTGGACGGATGATTGAAGTGGTCTACCTTCGCCTTCCATTAACCTCTTCAAGTCTTGTTGCCTCAGTTTCCAGCACTTCCTCTTTTGAGTTGTGGCATGCTCGGCTAGGTCACTTATCTCTAGCCAGAATAAAATCATTAGCTCACTTAGGAGTGTTAGGGAATTGTGTATCAACTGATAATATTTCTTGTTTATCATGCAAACTTGGCAAACATCATGCTTTACCTTTTGAAATAATGAGTTTAGTTCTACTTCTTCTTTTGATCTTATTAATTATGATGTATGGGGACCAACACCTCATCCATCCATGGGGGGTGCTCGATATTTTGTTATTTTTATTGATGATCATACACGTTTCACATGGATATATCTCATGAAACATCGTTCGGAACTACCCAAAATTTATATTATGTTTGCCCGGATGATTCACACCCAATTCTCAAAACCTATAAAGATTCTTAGAGTTGACAATGCTATGGAATACAAAGAGTCATCTCTTCTCTCCTTTCTTCAATCTCAGGGGACTCTCTCTCAGTACTACTGTCCCGGCACATCTCCTCAAAATGGTCGTGCCGAACGCAAACACCGTCATATTCTTGATACGGTTCGCACTCTTCTCATCTCTGCCAAATGTCCAGAACGTTTTTGGGGTGAAGCTGCTTTCACTGCAGTTTATACTATCAATCGTCAACCTACTCCTATCCTTAATAATAAGTCTCCTTATGAGGTCACTCCTGCCTATGAACTTCTAAAAGTTTGGGGTAGTGCTTGTTTTGTTCAATTACAATCTCATGAACATACCAAACTTGAACCTCGCTCCCGACTGTGCTGCTTCCTTGGATATGGTATTGAGCACAAGGGTTATCGCTGCTGGGATCCTATCTCCCAGCGTCTTCGTATATCTCGTCATGTTACCTTCTGGGAACATGTTCCTTTATCTTCTATATCCAAGTTTCGTGAGTCTCCTAACCTCACCACTCTGTTTTTCACTGATGCTTCCGTCTCATTGGACTCATTCCAATCTGACATCATATCACCTCCACCTGTTGTTCCAACTCCTTATGAGTCTGCCTCTCCTTCAGAGTCTCCTGCCCTCACACTATGCATGGAAATGGGGCGGGGACCTCAATCCCCATCCCCGTCCCCGATCCTCATCTCTATCCCCGTCCCCGTCCCCATCCCCGTCGGGGAATATGATCACATCCCCATCCCCATCCCCAACGGGGAACGGGGATCCCCAACGGGGAAACGGGGATTTTTTTCCCATTTATATAAATTATTTTAAATCAAATATGTGAAACACAACACATCTTTAAATTTCACAAATTTCCAATAAACCTAAAATCAAAATGAATTTAATTTTATACAAACAATTACATCATATGATACTTAATTAGCTAAAATCAATATAAATCCAGTTTAATTTAAAAAAAAACTTAACATCACACGTCCAAAACATATCGAGTAATATCCAAAACACATCGACTAATTATATTTTGACTTGACATCCAAAAGAATACATACTAACATCCACAAAATGACAATTTTAGATTCTAAACCTAGTTAGAAAATACAAAATTATGAATTACCGATTTAGTTGAAATAAATAATATATTTAATTTATTAATTAATATATAACGGGTACGGGGAAGGGCGGGGCGGGGAGTACGATACCCGTCCCCATCCCCGGCTTAGCGGGGAATCCCCGTCCCCGATCGGGGCGGGTGAACCGGGTTCCCCAACGGGGCGGGGGGCATTTCCATGCTTACCTCACACAGCCTGCCTCTCCTAGTTTTTCTGATCAACATCAATCATCTGCTCCATCCGCACAACCAACATCTAAGGTGCCTGCTGAGTCTTTGGCTTTTGGAACTTCTCAGTCTCATAATGTTAGACGATCAGATCGGGTAAGATAAGTTCCGTCTCATCTTCGTGATTATCATGTTTATGCTACTCTGCTGTCAAATCACGAACCTACTTCCTACAAGGAAGCCTCCTCAAACCCTGATTGGCATAAAGCTATGGATGAGGAACTTCAGGCACTTGACAAAGCTCAAACATGGGAATCTGTCCCTCTTCCACCAGGCAAGTCACCCATTGGCTCCAAATGGGTGTTCAAAATCAAAACCAAATCTGATGGCTCTATTGATCGGTACAAAGCTCGTCTTGTGGCCAAGGGCTTCAATCAAGAGTACGGTATTGATTATGAGGAGACTTTTGCACCTGTTGCTCGAGTCACTTCTGTTCGCAGTCTTCTCGCCATCGCAGCTACCAAACAATGGTCTCTCTTTCAGATGGATGTTAAGAATGTCTTTTTGAACGGTGACTTATCTGAGGAAGTCTACATGACACCTCCCCAGGCGTTCGACTTCCACAAGGTCATGTTTGTCGTCTTCGGAAGGCTCTTTATGGACTCAAGCAAGCTCCGCGAGCTTGGTTTGAGAAATTCAGTTCCACATTCACCTCTTTGGGCTTCTCACCCAGCAACTATGATTCAGGACTGTTTACTCGGACCACTGAGGCTGGTACAATCTTACTTCTTCTGTATGTGGATGATATGATTATTACTGGCAGTGACTCTACAGGCATAGCTAATCTCAAGACATCTCTCAGCTCCTGTTTTGAGATGAAGGATCTTGGCTCTTTACACTGTTTTCTTGGTCTTGAGGTGCTCTCCAATCCATCGGGAATTTATCTTTGTCAAGCCAAATACACCTCAGATCTTTTGTCAAAAGTTGGGATTACTGACAACAAAACTGCATCCACTCCTCTTGAGTACAACCTTCACTTGGCTCCGAATGCTGGACCTCCTCTACGTGATCCTACTCTATATTGCTAGTTAATGGGGTCACTTGTCTACCTGACAGTAACTCGACCTGACATTGCCTATGTTGTTCATACTGTCAGTCAGTTCATGTCTGCACCCTGTTCTGATCACTACGCTGCTGTCCTGCGCATTATTCGATATTTAAAAGGGACCATGTTTCATGGTCTTCATTTTCCATCCACCTCATCATTGACTTTGCGAGGTTTTTCTGATGCTGATTGGGACAGTGACATGACTGATCGTCGCTCCACTACCGGCTACTGTTTCTTTCTTGGAGACTCTCTTATATCTTGGCGGAGCAAGAAACAATATTTCACAACTCGACCCAGTATTGAAGTGAGTATCGAGCACTAGCTGACACGACTCAAGAACTTGTGTGGTTACGCTGGCTACTCTCTGACATGGGGGCTCCTCAACAATCTCCAACTCCATTGTGGTGTGACAACAGTGCGATTCAGATTGCTCACAATGATGTCTTTCACGAGCGCACAAAGCATATCGAAATTGACTTTCACTTTGTTCATCAACATGTGACTCGTAAGACGATCCAACTTCTTCATATTTCGACTCTTGATCAACCGGCTGATATTTTCACTAAAGCTTATCTACCAGGACGGTTTCGTGATCTAGTTTCCAAACTCCACCTGGCTCATTTTTCTCCCGATTGAGTTTGAGGGAGGATGTTAATGTATATGTGTAGAGGGCCCAAGCCCTTTTAGTTTATGTATAAATATGTTGTATCTTGTAGTCTAAGTTAGATAACTCATTATTTACTTTTCATATTGTACGTTTTCTCTCAATCAATATATCGAGGTTTCAAACCTTCAGCATATTCATCGTCTCCTTCAACCATATTCATCTTCTAACAAAAAAAATTATGAAAAAGGATAAAATTGTGAAATCGTAACCTACACAACAATTTTGGAATCTTCATTTTTTGTAACTCTCATACAATTAATTACAAAAGATTACATATCAAAATGACGTTAATACCCTTTTGTATTAAATAAATAAATGAATAAAACATTAACTAACCTTGCAATCTTATTGGTTGATCAAGGTTCACATCGTTAGCAAGAAATACAAGGTTAACAAATGATCGTCCCTCTCTCTCTCTCTCTCTCTGTGTGTGTGTGTGTGTGTGTGTATATATATATAGGGGAGCGATCAAATGGAAACCACTTTAATTTTGAAAATCGTGGATACCCTCGATTTCATTGGTTAAGTTAATGAAATTGTTTAATTTGATTAAAGTGTTTCATATAATTATTTTATTGATGAAATTGTTGTATGTATTTGTGTTTTTTATGTAAAAATGAAAAAGTTTAATCAGACTGCAAAAATACATTAAACAATTTTATCAGAATGAGAAAAAATGATGAAACTACATAAAAAAAACACAAATATATGAAACATTTTCATTAATAAAAGAATTATATGAACCAATTTGATCATATTAAACAACTTTATGAACCAATTTCATTAATTTAACTAATAAAATTGACGATTTCCAAAGTTTCCAATCTAATATGGTTTACAATTGAAACCACCTCTCTCTCTCTCTCTCTCTCTCTCTCTCTCTCTATATATATATATATATATATATATATATATATATATCAATTTATTTGACTGTAGTTGATATTTTGATTATAGAATTTGTTGATACATAATAAATTTCATTTTTATGTTTTAGGCTTTTTTAAGTGTGGTATAATGTAAACTTTTTAATAAAATGATAATTATTTTAAAATTACTTCTTGTACGACTATTATTACAATAATTTAATATATAAATATGTTGTAAAAAATTATGCATCCAAATTGTGAGCATTAAATAAACCAAAGCTTATTATTTGAACATCTATGTAAGTTAGGAATAAAAATATATTTGTAATATTTTTATTGGTGTTAAATGGTGTAATTAATTGAAAATGAATTATAGTTTACACCAAACTTTACATTATTAATCACTTGGGTTGTGACGTACTGGTAAGGCTCAAGGGATGTAGTGAAAATCTCATTGTCCCCAGGTTCAATCCACACGCTGTAAAAACCCTTTTGATCATGGAGGATCACCTGCGATGACTCCAAACCATTCGTTGTCGCCCAGGAGATTAGTCAGTGCACGTAAGTTGGTCCGAAAACATACGGTTACCTAAACAAGAAAAAAAAAGCTTTACACCATCCCCGTCATAGTTCTCAATCATTTTGTGGAACCAGGCATGGTTGAACCATCTATCATGAGAGGAGCTAATGCATAAGGAAGAAGCTTAGATAAGATTTTAATATAAAATTGGTATAAATGAAAGAAGATGCCTAAAATATATTACAAAGTTATAATATTATTTACAACCAAACATCCTTGACTAATTCCGATCATCACTAAATTGTTTTGACTTATCAAATTAATTCATATAATGACCAATTGTTTTTAATTACATTTAATATATAAGAGAGTGTTAGTTAAGCCTCACTTATTTTAACATCAAAGGATTAGTAGTCAATTAATGGGACATGATAACTATAAAACATCACATTTTAGGTGCTTTAATTTGTATTTTTTTTTATTTTTCAATATTATTATTTTTTTGACAAAATAATTTTTCAAATATTATTTTCATTAATAAAAACATCTAAAATTTTATAGACAAAGTTGCGATCTTGGCCTTCTAAACAAAATTCTCATAATACACGTGGCGAAATGTTAATGGTTCGCAACTGAAAAGGCCAAGACCAAAAGTACTTTGACTTTTTGAAACCACAAACCCTTATTCTAATCTGACCATGGTTAACAAACCACGAGTTAAAAGTTAACCATGATTAGGCAAGCAAATGTTTTGGTTTATCCCCAATTTGGCCCCTTTCAAAAAATTTATTTTATTGAAAATTCATAAACGAAGACTTTTTGCAATCCTTCGGCCTTCGCTCACTTTCTCTCTCTGGGTTTTCACTTTCTTCTCTAAGATCTTTCCATCACTTTTTCTTCTTAGTCGGTTGTCGATTTTATTTGTTTCGGCGTTAAATTCGGATTCTAGTGATCTGTTTGTAGCACTGTGGTTTGATCAATATGGCTAAAATTTAGGGAAAATGTCTGAAACCCTTGTTTTTCTACTGTTTGGGAACTAAATTCACGGTTAGCTGAATTGCGTGATATGGATTTTGTTAGCTTTTTGATTGGTTTGAGTTTTGGTTTGTAGTAGAAACGATCGATGCTGGATTGATTGATAGAGAGTATAGCTTAAGTTTGATTAGCTAACCCTAGAATAAAGTAAAAGGGTTTGAAATACTTTGATTTCATTAGAAATCTCCTTTCTTCTAAACGGAAGTAGAAGCAAAACCCTAGTAATTAAGTCATGACCACCGACTTGGATAACTCGTCGGCCGTCAACGAGTCCACGGTGTCCGGCGAGGCTAGTATTTCTTCTCCGGGCAATCAGACGGCGGCGCCTCCAGAAAAGCCAGTGAAAAGGAAGCGAAATTTAGCCGGCATGCCAGGTAACATTGAGATTCAGCAAAATTTGCTAATAGTTGAACTGTGATTCTTAAATTTGTTTGCTTAATCTTGGGAGTTCTTCTTTGGGAGGTATATGTATTAGATTAATGAGTAAATCCCCTTACGCAGTCAACTGAAATTGAATTTCATGCTGTTTGGAGCAAGCATAGCAAAGCTTGTATACGTATTAGAATCATTAGGGTTAGGACTTTGCTGTTTTGAAATTGATATAAAAATTAAGTTAATTTTCTCTTATTTAAACTTATAGATCCAGATGCAGAGGTGATTGCTCTATCTCCCAAGACTTTAATGGCTACCAATAGATTTGTGTGTGAAATTTGCAATAAGGGATTTCAGAGAGACCAAAACTTGCAACTCCATAGAAGGGGACATAATTTGCCATGGAAGCTTAAACAGAGGACAAGCAAAGAGATTAGGAAGAGAGTCTATGTATGTCCTGAGCCATCGTGTGTTCACCATGATCCATCACGGGCTTTGGGCGACCTCACGGGGATCAAAAAACACTTCTGTAGGAAGCATGGTGAGAAGAAGTGGAAATGTGATCAGTGCTCGAAAAAGTATGCAGTTCAGTCTGATTGGAAGGCTCATCTGAAGATATGTGGAACCAGAGAGTATAAATGTGATTGTGGGACTTTGTTTTCGAGGTTAGATATTTATGAAATCTTTCATTGTTGGCTAAAACTAGCAGGCGGATTTGTGTTTGAATGTTGAAGATTTCTTTGGTTTATGTGAAGGAGGGATAGCTTTATTACCCACAGAGCATTTTGTGACGCATTAGCGGTGGAGAGTGCTAAGGGTCAGCCAGAGGATGAACCTCCCAAGAAAGATGAAGACCCGAAGCCTCTATTGATAGAAGCAGCACCACAATCAACCTCAACAGTATCACCGCCTCCGCCACCGCCACCGCCACCAGCATCACTGCCGCCACCTCCACCTCCACCTCCAACCACCCCCACCCCTGCAGTGCCTGTAACATCTTCAGTTTTGTGTATTGCAAAATCTCCAGGTATAACAAGTCTAAGGTTTTAACAAGTACCATTAATTCTATTATATAGAAAGCAACAAAAAGTTTTGTTTTTTCTGCTTCATCTTGGAGTTAAGTTGTTTTGTCATTTGCTTGGACTTTTGTTGCATCTCATATACGTTAAGATCAAGAACCAATTTTCTGATTTCGTTTAGAGATTCATTACAAGTAAATCTTGGTGAAGATAGCTAAATAAAAAGGAAAGCTTATATACAATGCTGGTGTGCCTGCAGATTTGCCAGAAATTTCCAAGTCCAATAATGATTCTAGACTTGTTTTGGAGAATCCATCACAACTGGTAGCAGGGTTAACAGGAAGCTCTAGTGGCAGCTGCAGCTCAACCAATACAGGAAGCACAAGCAGCAGTGTATTTGCAAGCTTATTTGCATCATCAACTGCATCCAAAAGTTTACAGCCACAGCCACAACCACAACCTCAAACAACTGGATTCAAAGACCTGATTCGATCCATGACTCAGCCTACACAAACACCCGATCTTACACTACCATCTTCAGCTCAAGAAACCATATCACTATGCTTATCTACCAATCAGGGATCCTCGATTTTCAGGACAGCAGGACAGGAGCTCCGGCAATATGCTCCTCCACCTCAGCCCACCATGTCAGCAACAGCATTACTTCAGAAAGCTGCTCAGATGGGTGCATCTGCCTCCGGTGCATCACTACTTAGGGGATATGGGCTTGATGCTGGGCAGCGAGATGACACAGATGGTGGTGCGTCCATTGGGCTGGGGCTCGGTGTGGGCTATGATGGGAGGTCTGGTTTGGAAGAGCTCATGATGGGGACTCCATCCGTCTATGGGCCTAAACATACCACTCTTGATTTTCTTGGGTTGGGTATGGCGGCTGGCGGCGGAACAACCAACGGTCTGTCAGCTCTGATGACATCCATTGGCGGCAGCCTTGATGTTACAGCGGCTGTTTCGTCATTTGGACGTGGTGGCAGAGCAGGCAGTGGCGAATTCACCGGAAAAGACATGGGAACGCAGTAGGCACTTGGCACGGATGGCCCAGATTTTCTTTGCCTTGGCAAATTTCTAGTGTGGTAACTCTTGTCTGTAGTAATTAGCTTAATTAGTAATATGGGTTTTATTTTATTTTTTTACTAGCTTCATGTAAATTAATATTTCATCTCTATTTGTATAATTAATTCCAGAAAGAGGAAAAAGAATATGATGGGGCTCTGGATTTCCATTTGCTTAGGAGTCAACCTATGGCAACTAGCTTTTTCCAATTCCATTTACTGTCATTGTTGACTTTTATATCTGAAATGTGCAACTTTAACGGTGTGTTCTCTAATCTGGAGAGGAGAGGAGAGGAGAGGAGAGGAGAGAAAGGGAAGAAAAATAATTTTTTCATTTGTGTTCTCGAAATGGAAGAAAATAAAATAATTTTTCATGATCTTGAACAAGAAAGAAAAGAAAGCAAAAATGTCAATTTTATAAATATACCCTTGTAAAAATATATTCTTTATAACGAAAGATTGAGTATTTTTGTAATTTTAACAACTTCAGTAATTTTTTTTAAATGGTTTTAATTTTTTTTTTCTTTCCTCCCTTTCCTCCCACATTTGGGAGGAAAGTTATCAATTTTTTTTCTTCCGTTTTCTTTCCTTTCTCTCCTAAAAAAGTTTCGAGAACACGACTATTTTTACTTTCCTCTCGTTTTCCTCCTTTTATTTCGTCAAATGAGTTTCGAGAACAACGTAATAGTAGTTTGCAATTGTATCATTTCATTTCACCAGAGATGCTTTTTAATTTTGTGAGAGTTGACTTTCTTAAGTCAACTATGTCCCCATGCATTGCATTCCTTTGCTCTCGTTCCTCTCGTATAACAAGTAGGGGTATGTTTAGCGATAAAAATAAAACAATATATAAAGATGTATTTAGGGGTTGTTTGACAGTTGTTGATGCATAATGATTAAGTGATCAGAATGATTAAGAGGCTCTTATGATATAGTGCAAAATGAAATATGATTGTTTGGTAATTGTTCAGAATTAAATCATGACGCTTAATGGTTAAGGGAGACCCATGGTACAAAATCATTTAGAGGGTTTTGAAACCATTAAAAGACAAACTTTTTTTTGTCAAACATGATTCACCTCTTAGCGATTCAGAGATTGACTCTTAATGGAACCATTAAGAGGTAAACAAATAGCCCCTTAGTCTAATATTTTGCTTTGCTCTTATTCACCAGGGCAATGCTTTGCTCACATATATTGTAGCAAGATTTAGGGGCTATTTAATTTTTTATCCGTTAAGTTTTGAATCTATTAACTACCATTAAGTTGAAAACAAATATTAGAGCATTTCCAACAGCTTCTCCATTTTGGAGAAAATAAAGAAAATGAAGATTTTGGGTGTAAAATGAGCTCCAACAGCTTCCCCAAAACTTTCTCCAAAATAGAGAAAGTAAAAAAGATAATACATTTTTCTACAAATTTGGAGATATCTTCAAAAATGATTATAAGAGAGAAATTATTTTTTATTACATTCCACCGATGAGAAACTTTAAAATGAATTGTTTAGATGAGAGAACTAATATTTTATTAAATATATAGAATATTTAAATAATATAATCAATGGTTTATCTCTAAAACTATTGAAGATGGTTGTAATTTTTATTTTAAAGATTTTGACTTTTAGTTCTCTATTTTAGAGAAATTTTGAGAAAGCTGTTGTTGAAGATGCACTTAACAATCAAATTACTTTTTCGTTTATGCTAAATTACAAAATATCATTCTTTAATTATTGATTCAATATAGTTGGATATCATACTATTTTAGACAAACTCTTACCAGCAATCAAGTTTAAAGGCAAAACAACGATTTCTTATCATTTTGCCGTTTTTTTCTTTGTTATTTTAAGTGAAAAATCTCAAAACTCACATAAAAGACTTTTTCATCGTTATTTAATATTAAATTTTCATTAGTCCATAAACTTAAAATTGGCCAAAGGAAAAAAATAATACTTTTTGCAACATGTTTTAAATTATAGTTCTTGATATCTAATTTACTTTGGTATAACGAAAAACACACCTTTAGATTTATTTTTTTATCTATCAGTAATTGTTAATTATAAAAACTTCTATGACAGTTTATATAAAATTAAAAAAATAGGGGGTTTAGACAATTTTTTGCTCGAACAAATCCTCTAAAACTCTCTCCAAATGAAGAAAGTATAAATTTCTCCAAATTTGGAGAATTCTCCAAAAATGATTACCATGATAGAGAATGAGTTTTTTTTAATTATTTTCCACCAATAAGGAACCTTGAAATGAAATGTTTAGGAGATTGTTCCATATTTAATCACCAAAATAGAGAATTTGTTGGAGTTGAATGCAATTTTTCTAAGATTTTAAACTTTGATTCTTCATTTTAGAAAAATTTGGAGAATCTGTTGGATATCTAGCTTTTGTTTTGAAACTTCATTGGATTTCGAAAGTGATCGTCAATGTTTTTCGTTTATAAAAGACATTTTTAGATGAAGATGAAGAGAAAACTATAAAAGCTAGATAAGATTTTTTGTTCTTTTTCAAAAGTGATTTTGGACTAATAATGTAAAAGAAAATGTTGTTAAACTAAAACCAACACTCTTCTGACGTATTCTATCTACTAGTTTGGCAACGCAATTGACAAAACCTTTAGGCTCCATTGATTGTCTTCTTTTAACTTTAGGGTACCCCACAAAACACTACCACACACATGATTGACTTTGGGTTAGTAATGGAAAAAGACAGATTCATTATGTATGTTTTAAGTTATACTTTTTACTTTTAAAGTAACATAAAACATGAATATCTTCTTGAAATACCAAAACATGCATGGCTTATATAGATCGTTATTGAATATACAGTATTATACATAAACATACAACTCAGTCTAAATCACAAAAAGTACGTTTCTATAGACAGCAGGGTCGGTATTGAGATTTTGGATGCCCATGGCGAAAGACAAAAAAATTGCCCCTTCATTACGCAAACGAAAAACAATTTAAAGGGGTTTGGTTGTCTAACAATAAACTTATTTAAAGAACCCCGCATAGATTGAGCAATTTCTTCTTGTCTTTTTTTTTTCTTTTCTATTTTGAGCACCCGAGGGTTGTGATATTCGAGGATACATATCTTAAACAACTAAACAAGTGATACGATATATATATATATAGTAAAAGAGATTAGAAGGATAACACCTAATTTAATCGTGGTTTGTGAAATTGCCAAACTTGTTAGAAACTTAAAAGTTGAACAATGAATACTTGAATTAATCTAGTTTATGCAATCTGCAACATTAACAAATAAGTGAAATCACAAGTTAATAACCATAACAAAATAACAACAAAACAACAATTTAAACAATTAAACATTCCATGAGTGAGATGCAGGACAAGAAGAGTGCTCTACCAGATACAAATCAGTGATGGTTAAAAATTAAATTTTTTATGCTAGAATTCATTTTATATCATAAAAAGAACACCGTAAAATTGAAAAGAATTCACAAAACAAAAACCATGAAACAAAGACAGTCAATCGACCACCAAAAAAGGAGGGATAAATAGATAAAATGCATTCATTTAAGAATGTTTAGGGTCCAAATCCAATCATTGGCACGAACCTAGGAACAAAGTTATGCAAGCAACTTAATGCAAACAGAGTAAGAAATAAATCTAGCTAAACTGTATCAACCTAAGAAAACTTAATACTTCAATGGTGATGTATCTAAAATCTCCAAATCAGTAGATGGATAAATTAAATAACACAAAAAGCAGAAAACAATAAAACAACAATTTAAACAATTAAACATCCAACTAATATAAATAAACAATAAAACAAATTCCTCATTATTCAATAACCCTAGTCCCTAAATGGCTAAATCGCTGCTGCCAGACGCCCCAAACCTAAGTCGAGAGAGGAGAAGTGAAGAGCCGAGAATGATTAAGTGAAGAGTGAAGACGCGATGAAATTGAAATCCACAATCCATAGTCGAAGATCAAGATGGTGTATTGGCGTGATTCGTGGAGCGATAGTCGTTAGCACCAGAAAGTGTACGCACTCCTAAAATTTAATTTTTTTTTTTAATATTTCAATTTTACATTACCCACTTACATTTTATCTCATGCCTCTCACATAAAGTCTTGGTGTTGGTGATGCATTACAAATATTTGCATTATCCATTGCGCCCACAAAGGATTGAAGAATATGACCTTGAACTTACCGTTGATTACCCATTAAGTTGTAGCTCCAAACATAAAATGTTTGATGCTTCTCTAAAATCTTTTGGTGCTACTTTTGTAGTGATTTTAGGGCCCTTTACTAATCGTTAACCAGGTAGGTATTTACCACCTTCACTTATTTAGATTCTTGGTCATCAAAATGACATAGTAAGGTTGTTGGTAAGCGTCTTTTATCCGGTAAGCACTATTGGTCAGGTTCAAGTGAGAATGAAAGTTATGGTGAGAAGGGTAAGAAGGGATCTCCACTCTTGGATCAATCCTAATTGAAGATACACTAATGCGGTGCACTGAGATGCACCTAAAAAATTCTCGCGATAAACGCAATTCATGGGGTGGGGGTGAGATTAAAAAGTGATCAAGGTTAATATCCCTTCTCACACTTCTCACTTTAACTCGTATTCTTACACAATCCTTCATTGTAAGCACTAACAGGGTAACATTCTTAGGGACCGTTTACTCAAAGGCTTACCGGTAGGAGTCAACACTCTAACTTACTTTATTGGGGTCAGATTGTAGTTCATCAAAAGAGTATCATATGCAACAATTTACCCGGTAAACACTTACCGGGTTGGAGTCGTCCCCCTCACTTACTGAAGTAAAACTTTCCATCCTTATCATCGCTCCTACCGGGTAAGATTTTCGGCCCTTACCATATTTATCCGGTAAGGTAAATGACCCGGTAAACACTTAGTAAACGGACCCTTAGTCCAAGTCATTCTTCTTACTGGGTGAAATTCTCATTCTTTGCCATGCTCATTTGACAAAGTAAATGATTCGGTAAGCATTTACTCGGTTAGCATTTGGTAAACAATCCCTTAGTAAACTTAAAACCACATGTTGCCAAAAAAATGTTGGAATTAAAGCGCTTTTAAAGTTAATGATTTGTATGCCATTGGTGCTCCTCTGATCCTCAATTCTGGCTCTCCCCCTATTTATACGTAATGAAAACTTTTCTCCCATGTCACTCACAGACGTGAAAGTAGTAGTATGATGTTGCAGTTATTCTAAATGGGAATCATAATCACATTAAAACTCTTCTCCAAACCCAATAAACCATTCAAACTTACAGACCAATTTTCATGTTTTATTTTATAACACATGAAAATGTAGTGTATACAATGTTATTTTATATGTTATACTCTTTTTAATACGTATCATTGAGTTCAAAGTTTGACTATTTACGATTTGAACCGAGGTAGCCCAACAAAGGCCCAAACTACTCATGTACAATTGTACATGTTAGCATAACAACAAAAGTGTTTTCATTTCATTGCTAAACCCAAAACCCTAGAAATGGCCACGTCGTCGTCTTCCGCTCTCCTCCGCCGCGCCCGCCATCTGTCAACCGCCGTCGCTACCGCCGCCGCCACCGCCACCGCCACCGCCACCGCCACCACCACCACCACCACCACCACCAATGCCACAGTCTCAGCTTCCATGACTATTTCCAAAGCCAAATCGAAACTCAGAACGGAACACGATACAGACAAAGCCCTAGACATCTACTCAACCGTCAAAACCAACTACTCCGCATCGTCCCCCGGATCCACGCACCATGCGCAACAGATCACAGTCCGCCGCCTCGCCAAGTCTCATCGTTTCTCCGATATAGAAGCCCTAATCGAATCTCACAAAAGCGATCCTCGAATTACTGACGAGCCTTTCTTGTCTTCCCTAATTCGATCATACGGTATCGCCGGCATGTTTGAGCACGCTCTCAATACATATAATCAGATGGAAGCTCTAAAAACCTCTAGATCAACCCTATCATTCAATGCCTTGCTCACGGCATGCGTGAATTCGAAGAATTTTGATCGTGCCCCACAACTGTTCGACGAAATGCCAGCAAAGTATGGGTTCCAACCGGATGACTATTCGTATGGTATACTGGTTAAATCATTTTGCGACGCCGGTAAGCCTGAAAAGGCGATTGATAGTTTGAAAGAAATGGACAAAAAGGGTATTCAAGTTTCTGGGGTTACGTATACATCAATTATACATTCACTGTATAAGAAAGGGAATGCCACTGAAGCTGAGAGGATTTGGGATGAGATGGTGAATAGAGGGTGTGTGGTAGATGTTGCAGCAAACAATGTTAGGTTAATGAATGCAGTTGATGGTGATCCTGAGAACATCAAGACGATGATCGAGGAAATGAGCAATTCGGGGCTAAAACCCGATACCATAAGTTACAATTACCTGATGACTTGTTACTGTAAAAAGGGGATGATGAAGGAAGCAAAGGAGGTGTATGACAAGCTGGAAGAACATTGTTGTAACCCAAATGCTGCCACATTTAGGACTTTATTGTTTTATTTGTGTAAGAATGAGCAGTTTGAGACTGGGTATAAGGTCTTTAAACACAGTGTGAAGGTCAACAAAATACCAGATTTTAATACACTGAAGTATTTGGTTGAAGGGTTGGCGAAAAAGTCAAGAACCAAGGATGCCAAAGGGATGATCAGGACGATGAGGAAGAAATTTCCTCCTAATCTTTTGGTTGCTTGGTCAAGAATTGAGAAGGAGCTTGGTTTAGCTAGTACTGAAACAGAGGCTGCAAAAGAAGCTAGGGCATAAGTTCTCTGGGATAGATATCGAATAAAACGGTTCTATACATTATGTTGTTGACATGATACAACAAACAGGTAGCAATAGCCCTCATCAACACAGATACCATATGTTTCATCCAGTTGCTGGACCTTGTCAACAAGGTAAGTGATACAAATGTTATATTCAATGTTTTATCTAGTTGGTGAGTGATTGATTTGTTTTGTTATAAGCAAATGCTAGTTTTGAGTCGTTCACAGCTCAAATATGGAGCTTTTAGAGGATGTTGATTGTTGCTTACTGATTTTTATCTCAGTTAGAAGCTTTTTTGTTGTTCAATATCAGAATCTTGTCATTTGGTGGTATGCATACCATTTGCCTTCGCATTTTGTACTCTGAGGCTTGGAATTTCGGAGTGTCACAACTTCACATGCTTCAATATATGTGTGGTGTATGCTACCTAGGAAGTGAAAAGAAAAGGGATGTAGTAAACATATGAGGTCATCTTTCATGAAAATCAAAGACTAATGACCCAGTTTACATTGAGCCCACTTAGGAGAAATGCATACTTGAAAATGTGCTTGTAGGGATCTCCTTTCTTCTGTCACTTGGACTATTTTGGGCATCTATGGCCAGGCTAATTAGGAACATTTTGGAGAATCCATGTGAAAGGGAGTTGGATTGTATTAGTTTTCCACTCGTTTCTCTTTTCAGGGTGCTTCAGGGTGCGCTTGTTACACGGATGGGACTGGATACCTGAGAGTGAGATAGAGGGGCGAAAGAATTGTGAAAGGACTTATATTTTAAGTTGAATTGGTTAGTTTAGTAATCTACCAAGCTTGTCTATCCCCCTGATTTTTGTCATACCTATTTTAGTGGGACAGAAAAAATGCATTTTTGTCTTGCTCAGATATGTGATGTCCAGTCCCAAGTCTAACTGTTGTCATACCAAATGTGGGACAAGTTTTTTGTTTTGTCATGAATGCATACCAAACGCACCTTTTGTTAGGTCTTTGAATCCTGTGATCCTTTTGATGGATCATGAAGTCAACTGCGAGCAGATCTTGATTGGTTTATTTTGGAATTATATTACTGTCATTGCTCCTTGGTGGTGAGAGATGAGGTCTAGTGTGCATGGTTTTGTCGAGTCAACTTGTCTGTCCTTTTGTTCAAGTTTCCCTTTTCACATTGTCTTTGGAGAAGCTACTGTTAGGCCTCATCCTTTACCCTTCCCAGATGCATTTTTAAACGGTCTGCTACGACCTCTGCCCCCTAACGATACGAAACAATTGCACCCGATTAAGTTGGTGGGTATTAGACGGTTCATCTCGATGAATGAAATACAATTGTTTTGGAAGTATATAACTCAAGCACACTCCTCGTTTTTTACCTCCTGGGAGGCTAGGTAGGCTCCAGCGGTAATCTGGGTATCGCCTTTGTAATTTTCTAAGTTATGCACTTGAAAGCTAGAGGTTTGATACTATATAATTTATTTTATAAAGCTAAATAATGTCATTGTATCTCTGATAAGTTCCTTGGAAAGTATTGGAAAATGATGAATATATGTTTAACACATTTAGAAGGTGGCCGAGAGAAATTGAATTTCTTTTGGATTTTAGATTACAATAATAGTTAGATGGTTGATCATTTTAAATTTGGCTTAACTTAGTTGTTGTTGTTGTTGCAACCTCTGAATCGTTAAGACAACTTTATACATTCATTTGGGGCTGTTTGGCAATTGTTGAATGGTTTAGTGCAGAATGATTAAGAGACTCTTATGATATAGTGTGAAATGAAATATGGTTGTTTGTTAATTGTTCATAATGAAATCAAGGCTCTGAATGGTTAAGGCAGGGTCAAGATACAAAATCATTCAGAGGGTTTTGGAACTATTAAGAGGCATAACTTTTTTTTGCCAAACATGATTTACCTTAACGATTCAGAGGTTGCATCTTAATGGAACCAGTAAGAGGTAAACAAACAACCCTTTCATTTGAATGAATAGGTGATAGTCGACTCAATTATTTAAAGTGAAAATTGTACCAAAATGGAAGGAACTTTTTCTTGGATTCTATTTTAGAAACCGAACTTTTAAAATCGTCGTTTAAGAGTATGAAACAAATTTTGTGTTTAAAAAGGGTCTCGTTGACTAATTGAGTAGGTAACCGGTTACGTCGCAAAACATGAATTAAAAAAAGTAGGGTTAAATGCATGGAATATCAACCTGCTTCTATAATTTTTCTTATTGTAACATTATATTTTCATTTTTTTTTATTATAGCAATGTACTTTTAAATTATTTTTTATTAGAACATTGTATTTTGAAAATTTTATCCATTATAGCAAATAGATATACATGTTACATTTTAAACTGGTTCACCCCTTATTTATTTATTTTTACTTAAATGATTTAAATTAGGTGATGTAGATGCTATGTTATTCTGCTTGTATTACATAAATTATAAATAAAACCCTTCCGAAATTTTAAATTATTTTCTATGATAATTCATACACTACTCAAAAAATGTTTTTTTTTTCTCTTTAAGAAAAACCCTATATTTTTTTCTGTTATATTAAATTGTATGCAATTTAAATTATCTAGAGTAGCATTTTTAAAAAAATATTATATATATATTAAATAAATATTTTGTTTTAAAAAAAAAAACATATGTTTTAACATTTTTTTTTAAATATTAGCGATATAAATTGCACTTTACATATCTGCTTAATAGTGTCATATTAATGAATAATTTAGAAATTTTCAAACTAATTTAATATATTTATTAGAATGAATTGTGGATTTGGTCCCTGTGGCATAAAAATATTGTTTATATTTTTTCTTATCAAAAAAGGACAAAAAATAGGCAAAATGACTAAAATGGTTCTTGATTTAACAAAGTTAATGGAAGTGTTAGTCAGAAGGACCATGACCAAAATAAATTGAATACCACAAGGACCAAATCCACAATAAACATAGAATGAGGATCATGATTAAAGAAATCACTAAACCACAGGGACCAAATCCACAATTCACTCTATTTATTAAAGAGTAAACTTCACTGTTGGTCCCTGAGGTTTCGTACTTTCTTTGAAAGTGGGACCTATACTTCAGTATCTCAAATAGTGGTCCCTGAGGTTTGGTATTTGCTATGAAAAGAGGACCTCCTCACTAACCCCGTTAAAAAATTCAGTTAGATCTAGGGGCATTTTTGTCCTATCACATTTTATCCCTCCTTTTGCATTTTCTTTTTTTGTTTTCTATATTTTTTTTTGAAAGTTTTCCGATCGAGTTCAACAAGTGGGTCTACGAGTAAGTTGTGTTTGATCGATTTTATTGCTCCTAACATGTTGCTATGTTGTTTTAGAGATCATAGCAAGTTTCAGGTTCGAATTTAGTTGAGAAACGAGTGAGATATCGTTGTTTGAAAGTTCGTTGGAGCTTCACCGGACTTTTGCCGGAAAAACGGGTTTCGTCGGCGTTTGATTTTAACGATTGCTTTCAATGTATTAGTCTCAGAATATCATTAATTTTTTGTTTCTCATCGTTTTCAGGTATTTTCAGCCCTTTAAACAACGAAAAACACTCACCGAAAAATCATATTGCCGGAGCATAATCATGTCGAGATACAGATCATATAGCGTTGCATGATCGAACATTTATCGTTGGGATCGGTTTATCATTAAACAAGGATCATTTTGCAAGAAATTTCGTGAATTTTGGTTGAATAAGGAAGAAAATATCGAGGTTCAAAGTATTCAAGACTTTCAATATTCAAGACTACGTAGATTGAAGCTTGATTGTATGTTCATCCAGATGTTGTATGTTATCGGTGCAATTGATGAACTGCAAGACAAGTGTTGGGATGATGATGATATATATATATGGGTTTTATTATGTGTGTGTATACATATATATGTATATATATGTATGTATGTGGGTTGCCTCTCATCCGAACTTACAATTTGAATTTTCATCCAAAAGTGAGATTTTCCGGTGTGGTTGCCGGAGAAGATAACCGGAAGTCCACCGGAGAAGATAACCAGTGGGCTTGTTTGGTTGATTTAAGAGAAAAAAGTGATTGGACGAAAATGCCCCTAGATCTAACTGAGTTTTTTAACAGGGTTAGTGAGGAGGTCCTCCTTTCAGAGCAAAAATCAAACCTCAGGTACCACTATTTGAGATATTGAAGTATAGGTCCTCCTTTCAAAGAAAATACGAAACCTTAAGGACCAACAGTGAAGTTTACTCTTTATTAAATAATGTGTCAATACATATTTTTTAAAAACAAATATGATAAGTTTTTTTTTCAAGATAAATATTTTATTTGTAAAAAAAGGTGAAATTCTTCTCTCTCTCTCTCTCTCTCTCTCATTTTTGTATAAAAAATAATACATCTTTTTAGATTTTAAATTGTGATATACAAGTCTTCTTAATATTGTTATACTAATAAATAATTTAGATTTTTAGTTAATTTATTACATTTATTAAATAATATGTAAAGTTAATTTTTTAGTAATTACAATTATTTAATAAGAAATGTCACATCAACAATATATTATATGTAGACATCACACGCGACATAAAAACCTAGTAACATGTGTCATGTCATCTTAATTCAAATCAAAATGTACCATTTGCTATAATGAATATATAAAAACAATTTGTAATTATATTGTTGTAATAAAATAAAAAAAGCAAAATACTATAATAAGAATATTTGTGAAAGTATATTGCTATTTCGTAAACTTAGCCTTAAAAATACTTTTTTTTGAACGGCAACACGGTTTTATTACCAAACAAATCAAACACCAAGTTTTACAAAAGGAGCAACACCGAAATAAAGCAACGATACAGAACCTGTAACACCCATATTTTTTTTTGCCTTGATCGGTGTTACATAATCTAAAACAATTCTCCAAAATACTCTAAAATAGTGGCTAAAATAAAACTTTAAACCTTTTACAACGGAAGACTTTAACAATAAATATGTAACTTAAATGCTAACTCGTCCCATACCGAGCCGCGTTACAATATTTATTCGTAATAAATGCCTGAACATAACTTAGATGACGTAAGCCTCTATGTGTGCTCTTTTTCTTTGTACAACCTGAAGCCTTAAATCCCTGAGATGCATACTATAGTCAGCTTATAAAACTCAGTGAGTTCATGGTTTGCGTGAGTGAAATCATATCTTGTCACACACATATCAAACATGCAAACGTATAAAATAATATTCATTTTATGAAACATGCAACACCAAAATAAATGAGACCTCATAACCGTCTCCTCGAGTAAGGACTGATAAGTTGCAAGCATTCTCTGGGTGTGTACGACTCACCTATAGCCAATAACCCATTACGGGGTCATGCTCCATGTCACAGGTATTCCCTGGTGTGTACCGCTCACACAGAGCCAGTCACCCATTTCGGGGTCGTGCCTCCCCTTAAGTGTGACAAACCAAACCAATATCTCATATTCCAAACCATATACCATTTGTACAATATAAACCAACCAAAAACCCAAGCATGCTAAATATGTTTTAAAAACCGAAAAACAATTAGCATGCATGCTCCACAAAACTCCACATACATGTAAACATATGCCAATGACATTATTTAAATCATTATCATGCATAACATTCACCATATAAATCATTTAATGCTCAAAATAAATTTGTACGTATGTATGCATCCCAGTGTAAGTCTCATGAAGACTCACCTGATTGCTTGCAGATCGGCTACTGATAGCTCTTGATCGAAAACCTACACATTTCATACCATATATCCAATTAATGGCTTGACTTCTCCAAAAGTTAACCATAGTCAATTGTGGTCAAACTCGACTCAGCCTAAAGTCAAACTCCAAAACCATATCTCTTAATGACTCAAGTATCTCCACTTGATCTCATCGTTAAAATACTTGTAGGCCAAACGAGATGAAAGTCAACCATCGGTCAACCTCGACTAACTTTAGTCAAATCCCAAGTCTAAAACTCGATGACGTTCTAAAACGTTAAAATAACCACTTTATAATCTTATAAATCCATCTCTCCAAATTAAAACGTCACGATAATTATTTAACTCAAATTACGACGCTTTAATCCCATTATTAAATCATAAAAGAAAATAGTTTAATAAATCTCTAAGCGCTACGTTTGATAGCGACTCATAACGTCGATTTATCCTTTTAATAACTAAAGAAATCATTCGCTTAGCATTAAACCCTCTTGATAATATCAACTAAAATACGACGTTTAAAAAATCTTTACTTAGAATTGACTGAATCACCTCATAAACACCTCTTTATGATAAAATTAATTAATACGTATTCTAAAATATAAAATAATAATTCTAATTAACATATAAGTTAATTAATTAACATAATCTAAATAATTATACCTTAATATGATAAAAAAAAATATGTTTAATCTATTTAGGCCTTATATAATTAATTGTCCACTCAGTTTATTAGACAATTATACAAAAAATTAAATTAAGCCCATACGATTAATAAATAAAATATATGGATGAACCATTTGTGATTTTCTATTATCTTGTTTAAGTCCAAACTAAAACATCAAAGGCCCAAAATGAAATTCCAGCCCAACATGTATCTATCCCAGCCATCGCCGGACCAGAAATCACCGGCCCAACGCCGGCCAGGCACGTCGTCTCAACTCTCAACCCTCAACAGCGATAAACGAAAAACATGTCGTTTGACCTCGTTTTTACGTCCTTTTTGATGATTTCTTTTGCTAAAACTCTAGAAAATCATTTTCCTTAACCATAAAAACAAAAATCAACGAAAACCATCAAGTATTAAGTCTCATATGCTCGTTTAAAGTTTGTGTTAAAGTTCCACTCGAAAATCAGTAAAAAAACGCAAAATCGGACCATCTAAACCAAAATCTGAGACATAAGGCTACTAAGGTTCGATAAAGGACTTAAAAACGAAGCTAACCATATAAAGAACTCGAATTTTGGTTGAGTATTTTACCTCCAATCGTCGATAAACGGAGCTTTTCGACACCGAACTTCAACCTCCGATTTCTCCTTCTAAACTCGACCAAATCTCGATTTTCTTGAACCCATAATGATCCTTAACCGGTTACCATCATTTATCTATAATTTTTTTGTCCTAATAGTTGACAAAACAAGCCAATAAGAAGCTCAAAATGAGTGGTCGTTTTCGGTTTTCTGAAAAAAATTCAGATCTGTCCTTTTTCATAACAGGTCCTTCTGAAATGAGAAGGTTGCTGCCTGACATTACCTTGAACTATCAATAATAGCAATCGCCCCCTGACTTCAATAATTTCATCAACTTTATACTTTTCACCCCTTATCTGACATTTTTTTTTATTTTTAGTGAGATCGCATAATAACTCTTTTATTCATTTCTCACTTTCATTAAATAGAATAATTGACTCCTTTTCACATTTTTCTTCACATTTTTTTGTCCAATAAAATAAAACGCATTTTATTTTTTTATTTTTTTTTCTCTTTTTCATATTTATTTATTTGCCCAATTTTTGGGTGTCACAGAACCGAACCAAAAACAGAACCTAAGGAGAGTATATATAGTGCTGCGATAGAGAGTTTGCGAGAAGCAGACTAACGCCGCAACAAAAACAAACAAGGTACCGAATGTGGAAGCAACAACACAACTTCAACCCCTTTTAACACCCAGTCACACCGACTCCAACCGGCCCCAAAACGCCAACCGTTTACCCCATGTAACTGTACCCCGAGGCTGCCCAAATCAGAATCTAGCTGCAGCTCTGAATCCCATTTTTAACAGCCATGACGCCAAAAACAACTTTGTCCCAATTGTAGAGACTTAACCCACTAGCATCCCATGATCAGCCCTCGATCAGAACCAACTCGATCAAGAAGCAGGCCAATGAATTGCCCAAATCGAAAGGAAATGTAGTTTGCGAGCAGCAAACTAACAACACCCACATATTTTGCATGTCTTTTGTCATCATTTATTTACAAAAATTACAAACTAAAAATCAACACAAACCAATAATATATGCAGATATCAAGTCATATCCACTCCTATCATCTTCTCCTTTTCCCCTTCTACCCCAATTTCCGCCGAGCCACCACCATAACCCCTCTCTCAATTCTCCGACAACCCCCTCCCCCCTCCCTCACCGAAATTCCCATGCAACTCCAAAAACCAACCCAAGAATGGTAGAAGGGAAGATGGAAAACATATGAAATTGTTTTGCGTAGCAATCAAGAAAGGGGAATGGGGATTGAACTTCTCATTCGGGACTGAAACGAACACGAAGAAGAGAACCCAAATGTGTTTGTTTATGTGCTATGTCCGGTTGGTGTTTTTTTTTTTTTTTGGGGGGGGGGGGGGGGGGACGGGGGACGATGTGGGTTTACCGTTTATGCGAGAGACAATGGGGAGTTTACAGGAGGTGTGTTTACTATGCATGTGTATATGTATATTGTATAATGTATAATAAATAATATTATGGTATATAAAACATTAAAACACTTGTATGTGAGCTTAAGAACTTGTAAATTCAAATTTTTAGCTTTTAAATAATTTTTAAGTTGTGTGAGAAGCTTCTCCATTTTTGGAGAAAAAGAAGAAAATGAGGATTTTAGGTCCAAGTTCCAACTTCTTCTCCAAAACTCTCTCCAAAATGAAGAAAAATAGGAGAGAGAGATTTTTTTCTCCAAATATGAAGATTACCCAAAAAATTATTACCAAGGGAGAGGACCAATAGAAAATTTTGAAAACAAATATGTAGAGAGAGAAATAATATTTTAATAAATGAATGAAATATTTTAATATTATAATTAATGTTGAATTCTCTAAAATGAGGAATCTGTTGGAGATGGATGTAATTTTTTTTGGAGATTTTGACTTTTGGTTCTCCATTTTGGAGAAATTTTGAGGAAACTGTTGGACATGTTCTGACATGTCATCATTTTAGATTTTACTTTGTTGAATCTTGGCAAAATACTTGAGCCAAGTAATCATTGGCAGTTTAATAGGCCAACGAGAGGCAAATGGTAACCAACCTTGTATTTATTATACAATCCTCCCAGTCAAAGACTTGTTTAATTTGTTTCACATAAATAACTTCTCTGCTCTTCAAGATAAATGTCAAGTTTGCGTACATCTTTCTCTTCAAAACAAACCCACCTTCAAGTGGGTATAACTAGATCGCATTTCCTTGAAGTTATTTGGTTTGGTTTATCCCCATAGATCTCATGATTTCCTTAAACTCCATGTGTTGGTTAAACAAATTGGTTCTCAAGATTTATTGTTTCCATTGCCACATGAAATGTGGTTTGAGAAGTGATTACTTATGAATACAATTTATATGCGAGAGTAGGCAATGATCAACTACGGTTTGGGACACAAGATCCCTACATCGATCCTTCTGTAGATTAGGTTAACTCGAATTTAGATGGTGAGCGACTTGCAAATCTCATTGATTGCCAAAAATCACGAAACTCCTGACCATCAAAAAGATGAGTAGTCGAAAGATATTAGTTGTGAAATGTCAACTTATTATACAATATTAGTTGGCTCCCTAAACCTTTGATTCTTGGTGCTGAACAGTCTAGTTATAATCGAAGGAAGAGACTAGAGGGGTACCCTTTTTGATTCTTGAAATAGAGAACTGTAGCATATCACTTAGAAGACTAAGGGGTTGTTTGGTTGGTTTTCCATTAAGTCTTGTATAGATAAAGTTATCTTTGTGGATTAATTTGTCTATATAGATTGGGAAGGTTTTTATCTGGGAGGGTTTTTTCATAGATGAATTGTAACACCCGGAAAATTAAAAGGTAAGTTTTCGCTCCCTTAAATTCGTTAAATGTGTTATTTGAGATTATGAGACCTATTATGTGCACATGCTCACTTTTATAATGCCGTAATATTATTTGAACTGGTTATCCTTGTACCCGTTTGAACCTCGCGCTCGTAATCGATTTTGGTCAAGTTTTCGGGCTGATCTGGGTGTGGCGCGACAGTGCCACGCGACTCTGACATTGTCACTGTTGCCGGGCAAGGTCGCGAGCGGGCACTGAGGGTTAAATGAGTTCCTTAGCCGATTTTGTTCTCATTTCTCACCTCTCCTTCTTTCTCTTTGGCGATTTTGGAGCAACCAAAGCCAACCCTTTCACCCAAACACTAACCCACATTTATTGCAAATCATTTTGGTGGTTGAATCTCGTTGGGTGCATTAAATCATCTCAAGGAAGATTTCTAGGGTTTCTCCAAGTCAACCTCTTCTTCTTCACATCTCATCTCTTCAAACTAGGGTTTCATCTTTTCTAGGTTTTGGTCAAAAACCTAGATTGTGAGTTTACTAACCTTTGTTAAAACTAGATACACATCATTATCTTCTACTTGTTGATATTAATGCATCTCTCAAATGTTCATATTTAATGTTTCAAGTATTTTGAGGTTTTTACCCATGGTTTTATGTATATGAAAGTACCATGTTCTATATGTGTATATCTTGGTATGTTGATGATTCCTGCTTGGAATGCCTTTTTGGCGACCTTATATTCTCATGAAGTATTTGGATGGAGATTATGTTATATGTTGGATTTGCATGAGTAGGATGGTAATAGTGTGTTCCTAGTGGATGTCCGAAATGTTACGGATGGAATTACATCTTGAGACCTCCTAAATGCATTATGTGGACGAACCAAGTCTGTGATTCACTATAGGAATGTAGGTGGGTGACATTTGGAGAATTTCCTAAGGCGGTAGTCTCCTATGTACCTAGACCTCCGCCGTCGAGGAATTTCCAAAGGCGGTAGTCCTCGGTGCGTGTCGGACCTTTGGGTTGCCAGAGAAAGTGGCTTCAAGGTGCATTGCCTCTTTGGGTGAACCGGATTGGAGATATGGGTCGCTCCCGTTGACTCCACATCTACGTGATTATTTGTTAACTGCTGATAAGAACTGTAACTGTTTCTGGCATGATTTTACTTGTTCAACTCACTAGCCTTTTTGGCCTAACACTTGTTTGGTGTTGATGTGTATCTCAGGTGTTAGCAGCGCGGCTCCTAGGCAGGTATAGATGCTTTGGGCGAGAGCTTGGGGATACGACACTTGGACTATTTTGAGAAGCCTTGGGTTTATAGATGACACCCCTTTTTGTAATCTCTTTTCTAGTTGTAGAAATTAGATTAGTTGATTGTTGTTTATTTATCCGTTAAATTACAATTGTGATTAAACAGGTTTATTTGTATTATTCCCCCTTTTGGGAGGCTCTTGCTATGACAATTTTAGTATACCTCATGTCCGTTTTTCGGATTTTTGTTATCCCTATTTTTAGGGTGTTACATGAATGGAGCGTGTTTTTTAATTGGGAGAGACAGTTTTGGAAAAAAACTTGTCTTTCTACATAAAGCTTCCCCCTAGACGCTTACTAAATAAGCCACTTTGTATATCACTAAGCCACTATCAAATAGTCATATATAGATGACCGAACAAGATTTGAGTCCCATTAAGCTCATTAAACTGCTAGGCCCTAAAGATCTTATGGTTCTCTAAGTTCCACATCTATTGGTGTGGAAATTCGTCGATGGCAAAGTAGAGGAATTTGATTCGGTAATTCTAGCCACTGGTTAGTGGTTATACAAGCAATATAGCCTCATGGTTAAGGTACAATGAGGCATCAAACAACATGATAATTAGGGGTGTTCAAAAAAACCGTCGGACCGCTCAAACCGGTCGAACCAAGTCAAACCGGACCGTTTTTGGCGGTTTTAGCGATCTGGCGGTTCGGTCTGAAAAATTGCTAAACCGGGCGGTCCGGTCCGGTGGTTTTTTTTGGGCGGTTTGGACCAAACATACCGCCAAATACATATATATTTTATTTTTTTATATATGCATTTATATCTCCACTATCCAGCCAAATGTTATCTTAAATATATTTGGTTAGGCCCAATGTTATCTTAAACAACCCAAACATTAAATCTATTTTAATTTTTGACATTTGAAATGTAACACCCTGGATTTTCATTATATTTCATCGTTGTATTCTTGTGTTAAGCTGTTGTCGTTAGCACCGTGTTTGGTTTGAAGTTGAGTTGGATTTTGAGAATTTTGGGGGACAAGCAGTGAACTACGCGAGTTGCACCGCGACAAGAGGTCGCGGCACAACCCGCGTAACTCACTGTTCATTGGGACACGGGCGAGTTATGCCGCGAGTTGAAGTCGCGGTATAACCCGCGTAGTTGCCTCGCCGACTTAAGGGTTTTTAACCCAAAATATCTCCACTTCTCAGGATCTTTTCTCTCTCTCTCTAAATCGTTCTCTCTCTCTCTCTCTAGAGTTGGTGGTTAATATTTGGTGTTAGATCCGCGGTTTCGGTGTTTTAAGCTTCACGTGATCGTTATCTGGTTTTCAGGGTTTTATTCTGAAACCTACTGGTGAGTTCCTACTATCATTTTAAACTGTATACATATCAAAAGATACCTTTTGGAACTTCTATATATCTCCATGGTTTCAGATCTAAGTTTTCTACCATATTTGATATAACTCGAGTTTTGGGAGATTTTAGGGTTCCCGATCATTTGTGTTTACTAAAATGATGGATCTTATCTTATTGAAGTAAAATGATGGTTTACTTGCACATTATGTGGATATGTGAAAAGAATGTTTAAGAACTCATTTTTAATGATTTTCATTCTCACCAGAAGTTGAACTGGAAATGACATTTTGTTTATAAAATGTGTTTATACCATATGTTTATTTATGGTTGGTCACATATGTTGTTGTGACGAGTCTGTACCATTACTAGCGGATCCCTAGGTTTTGAGTCGACTGTATTATTGGGATGTCATATTCCCCATTTTGTAACTATGGATGCATATGATCCTCGGGGGCAACTTGGTACGGTTATGTGAGGTCGGATACTAGCCATGGTTCATAGTGATCCTAGTGAAGGAGTATACATTGGTTTTGCTTGGGGCTAGATCTCACGTTGTAGCACGGACTTATGTGTTCATATCCTCGGATTCCAATTGTTTAGCTCATAACTCGGATTTTGGCCTACTTTGTGTTATGCCACAATCTTTGGTAAAATGTTTTATCATTGGTCATTTGATGACATGTTTATAACGGAAAAGCCCGGTTGTGGCAAGGGTTTCAATTATAAGATTTAACCTCTTTGGAAATATTATTATATGATACAACTGTTTATATCTTTTGAGCTTATTTAAACTGTATGTTCTCACCAGGCTTTATGTCTGACACTTTTTCTCAAATGATATGTATAACAGGTTTCCTTTAGCGGTGGAATGCACAGGGTTTTTGAGAGACGAGTTGGTCTCGAGACATTTTTGAGATGATTAAAGTGTTGATAGTTGGGCATTGTTAAGTCCCATTCTTTTGATGAATTTTGGATTATCAACTGGTGTAATCTAGATAGTTATATTTAGATTAGTCTGTTGATGAATTCTAGATCCGTACAGGTTTTTGTAAAGTCTTAAGGACTGATACACTTTTTGAGAAGTCTTAGCAATACAGATGTCATATTGCCTCATTTATGAAGTTTTAAATTACTCTGAATATTAGGATGTTACATGAAACTTGAAAGCCCTAACCTACTATTCACTAACATCAATCGACTCACTGTGTTCACTTTTTTTGTGGACTTTGTTAAAAAAAATGTGGACTTTGATTTTTAATGTTTTGTTAGAGATATTTTGTTTACTTTTTTTTGTGGACTTTTTTAATTTTTTTGTAGACTTTATTTACTTTTTTGTGGACTTTGTTTATATCAAATGGACTTAAGCCAATGAAGCTTTAAAATTCGAAATTATATATGAGTTTTTAAGTTTAAACTTTAAAGCCCATAAAAGGCCAAACCGCCTAAACCGCGGTCCGGTTTGACCGGTCTGGGCACTTGATGTCAAACCGATCGGTTTGAAAATTTAATAAACCGCCACTTGCGGTTTGGTTTGTGGTCTGAGGGATTAAACCGCCCAAACCGGACCACGAACACCCCTAAATTGATAATGCATGTTCAGTTGTGCCATTCTCTATGTGTATACTTTGTTCTCTATTTTTCGGCTGATCAAGTGTTCTCCTGCAGGAGGAAAGTTTATCGGGACAAGGACAGGGTGATAATACCAGAAGTTCATGGCTCAGTAACATGGAGGGCATAAATGGAATTTACAGCATAGGCTGCACAGGACAAGTCTTATTTGGAGATTCAATTGATGCAGAGAGGGCAACAGAAGATATTGCAAGGCAATGGAACACTTATAGGAAGCTTCCAAACTCAAAGATCAATCCTTATATGTAGCATGAAGTAGGAGAGGATCTTCTTAGGGGTTAGTTTTCATAACTCATAAGGTTATCTTTGTAATTTAATCAAAACCCTAGATGTGCACTTCTAAACATCCAAATAGATTAGATTCGTGATTTATGCTTAACCCACGGCCTCAACCTATAATGCATTATGCAGCTACCTATAGTCTGTCCACTGTGCGAAGATGATCCCCGACCAAAGATGAGTTGACCAATTAAATGAATTTGTTTTTACTTTATTAAGCAATATAGGTCCAAGTGTTAGGCGACAAGGAAGGCCTACGAGAGGAAGTTGAAGGTACAGAAATGATGATGTTTAGATGGACTTGTGGTCGAACCATGTTAGACAAGATACCAAACATGGTCTTCCAGGTGAAGTTGGGAGTTGTGCTGTGCCTACCACGGATAAATTGAGAGAGGGAAGACTGTGGTGTTTTGGACGCGTTGGCAGGAGACCGATGGCGGCTCCAGTGAGAGGAGAGTAGAAAGTGTGACAGTTGAGGGGGCGAGGAGGACGTGAGATGAACAGTCGAGGATGGACATGGCGGCATTTCCACGTACATGAGCTCTGAGAGTTATTGAAGATGCAGCAGGACTAGGGTAGTACGTAGTAGACATAGGTGTAGGGACATGTATAGGAAAGACTAAAGAGGGAGTTAGAAGGTTAGGGTGGGGCAGAGAGAGGGGGGGGGGGGGGGGGGTGTTAGGGAGCTGACAGATAGCTTAACGAAGTCTTATGCTAGTTGGAGGAACAATGTGTGATTTTCAATGTGCCTTTTTCTTTTTTCTGTTGCATACTATTTACAAGTTTCGGTTCTTCTTTCCTTTTCGCTCACACTTTTGCACAAATAGAGGGTCTCCACATAAATAGCCACTCTAGCCTTTAGGGTAGAGTACATGTCTGCACCCCCCCCCCCCCCCCCCTCCCAACCCAAAAAAAAATAAAAAAAAACCTACTTTTGAGTGCGATATTTTGGTTCCTTTGGTTTGGTTATTTGCATCTCTATGCCTTTTCATCTTTTATACATTACCACAATATCACCCAGAATTCTAAACTTGCTTGCTCACATATTCTTTCCCATGAAAACAACATCTTGACTTCCTACGAATTTTATCCAAGCTACTTTTTAATATGTTCAACAATTGTGTACTGTAATGCATATGGTTAATTGTCACTTTTGGTATGAAGATGATAGAAAAGTTATGAGACAAGATGGTAACCAGTCATCAAGTTTAGAAGCAAGCACAATGTGCATGATGTAAAACATAACTTTTCACATGGTACAGCTATTTCATGCTGTATTCGAGTGATTGCCGCTGAAAATTTGTTCAGCGACTCTTGGACGGTATTCCATAATAAAGGATATAAGCAAGCTTAACATTTTAAGCAAAATGTTCATTCATTTTAAAATTTCAGAGGACAGCCATTTAAAGCGAGTCCCCATTTTCGACACATCAAGAAGACATGTCTATCTCATTATCTGGGTTAATTTAGTATAGTTAATTCCTTAATAAAGTCAATGGACACTTGCCATTATCTAAAACTGCTCATGTAAAAACATTATATATGACCAAAAAGGTGCTAAAAGTTCTCTTGAATTAAGAAAAGTTTAAATGCATGGTCGCCCTCCACAAAAAGGAAGACAATTTCAGCCATAACTACGAATCACCAAAGGAGAAATTATGCAGCTATATATACAAGAACTACCCTGACCTTCAATTTTTAAAGATAATAGCAAAAGGAGGCTTACAAACAAAACTTTGTTCCGTCTTTTTTCTGTACCTCGGTTGGAGCAATCACATCTCAAAATCCCAGATACTCTCAGCAGTTAATTTTGGTATCTTTTTCTCCTCCGCTAAATTGACCGATGCAGAAAGCTGGAAGACATGGAAGCAAGTGTCAGAAATAGTCTCACACAGAAATCTTTTACATAGCATTGCCAACTGCAAGTCTGCAAGCAACTAAACAACTACTTAACCAGACACAAGATAGTTCATTGGATGCTAAATTAACCAGACACAAGATAGTTCACTGGAAGCTAAATTAATGATGAAAAGCTCAGCAGCTATAACTAGGATAAAAAGCTAAATTACTGCACTTGTCGAAATGATAATAATAACTAATAAAGACTACTGACCATTGCTGCACTTGAGGTGAAGGCGCCAAACAGTCGATGATTTAGAAAAGAGAATAAGAGAAACTTCTTTCAATAGAAGTTAAAACCTCAAGAGAAAGAACAAGTCTGCTTTGTTTCTTGGATCAAAATATTAAAAATATATTTCCTTCATGCGGCTTGAGAAAATTTGATTAATTACTCACGGTTCCTTTATCAAACTGATAAGCAATAGAACACCAAAACTCCTTTTCAAGTACAGAGTTCTTATGAAAATGGTGCCTTGTGGTAGTTTTACCTTGTGCCAAATGAAAGCCTATAGTGGTCTGCAATAGGAAAAGGTGAACACTTGCTGCGTAAAGCCGCAGCTAGTAGGCTTCATCAGACCCTCCCTTTTGCAATGGATGGAGCCTCAAACTCATACATTGCTCATAATTTTATCATCTTTCATTTCATTCAAGTTTCAATTAGGAATTCGTATAAATTAATTTAAGTCTTGATGTCAAGTATAATGCTTTCTTTTCTTCTTTCATTTATTCCCCACACGAAAAGTATAAAAAGAACATAGCAAGTTAGCAACATAGATTAGCAAGCAACCCCTATGTTATGGTCAAGCAAAGTAGAAACCCCTGATCCCAAAACAATCTTGCAACCATTCAAGAAAATGAACATCTTGCAACCAAAAAATCAGGATAAGTGACCCATCAAAGATGTGTTGCTTCAGTCATCATTTTATCGATGTATGGCTTATCAATTTGTGCTTCTTATGCACTCTTTTAGACAATTTCCAAAAATGCAAAAAGCAAATATGATGATGATGATGATAATAATAATAATAATAATACTCATAGAGCTAGAGCTAGAATAACACAATTCACCAATTATTTCCGGTTGAACAACATCCTCATAACTACTCCGTGTTGGTATGACCCAATAAAAGGATAATCTATCCAGATCGTTGCCCTATGTTTAACAACGTATGGCTCATATAATGCTTCTAATGCAGACAAACGTCTGAAAAAGATCAACTGCCTTTTTGCAGCAAGAATTTTCTGGTTAATCAACATCCTTGCATCTATTCACAGCAAACCAAATTATGTTCCCCCAAACGTTCATCCTTTAATATGCTAAGTTATCATAGTTTGCTCTCTTTATATGAAATGATATGAGAAGGGCAACTGAGGCTTCCAAGTGATGACTAATCCAACCAATACTCCCTAATTTGTTGTGAAAAACGATTACTAAGGACAGAGTCTTCAAGCGGAAATGTGGAATTGGACACAAAAATTATGCCTTGGTGATGATAAGGAGGAAAACCAGCATTGTCTATTTTCTCTTGTCTTGTCCTTTCCCAAACCTCACCATCAAAACAAGTTCTTAGTATAAATAAAAAGAGAGTGTAATGGAGTTCAACTATGAACACATGAATCTGCTGAAAACACTTCAGAAGATGGTCGTAGTTTGTCCATATATAGCAGAATCTCCCAAACAAGTTTAGGCCTGCTGCTGACATTTTCAACAAAGTTTTTATCCTAGTTACAGCCATTTTACTAGGCACTGATCAGTATTTCTAGGACTATGAGCACTTATCATAGTGACAACGTAAGGTGAATTTTCTGTTTCCCAATAATCCAATGAATGAATCTAGCTCTGTGTCACATAAACGATCCAATTGAGGACGTCCTGTGAACAGACTACTTTGGTTCTCTTAACAACATAGATGGGATAAGGTGTTTGTTCCTTTTGATCGGATAAGTGTTGTCATTTTTCCTTGCCATATGCTCCATTAGATAGGTAACTTTGCTTTAACTCAACAAGATTAAGTCCCAAATACTTTCTTCAGTATTATCAAGGATATATTGGTTTGCATATTACTACTTGAATATTTGAGTAGTTATTATACATTAAATAAATGCACAACCAATAGAAATTCTATTAACCGCTCTAAGCTCAACTGTTCCAAACCGGCACTGTAAGGACCTTGTCATTATAATGACGAGAGCTACTGTGGCCACTCTTGACAATCATGTAATATAATCTGAAACTATAAGTTAATGGTCTTCATGCCAAGTTCTTACCTCTTTCAAATTCAAGATTTACACATATGACATCAAATAACTCTCGTGAAGAGCAAGTTGAGAAAGAATTTACCTTGACATTTCCATTAGCAAAGGAATTCGTTTTCCAATCCAACCCCAAAACCCTAGTGGACGAATGATAAGAACCCCTAACCACACTGCCATCATAAATCCTCCTTGATACCGCTAAATCCCACGAATTCTCCGCGAAATCATAACACGGCTCAATCGTCATCACACCTCCATGCATGTAAGTGTACTTCACCTTACAGTTCCCCGACTCAAATCCATAATTCGCCGAAACCTTATGATTAGAATCCAACAAGAGCGTACCGTCCAATTCCGTCCGATCCTCAACCAACGAATGTGTGTATGTCAAGTTCAAAGGCATTTCATTAACCCGAACACTATTCATGAACTGAAATCGTACATCCTAATTACATAGGAAAACAACATATCAGCTAAAATATGTAAACCTAGTTGAAATTCAAACGCAATTACTAATTCGTACCTTTTTCTGGACGTTATAATCGACGGTGAAGAATCCGGGGTTTTCTACGGATAAGGTAAGGCCGTTTAAAGAAGGACCATTGACGAAGGTGTCGCCGGTGGTGGAAGCTCGTAGATTGATACCGCCGGTGTTAACTACGATAGAGCCGGAGGCATCGGAATTGTCGGCATCGTAGCCTCCTCTGAATGAAGCCTTTATCATTTTCTATGGAAGACAATAGAAGATGTTGGAGGGTTTACCAGAGTGATGGTGAGAAGAAGATGAATTCGAAGGTCTTAAATAAATCTGGAGGGCTCTTTCGTCATTTACATATTTATAAAGCTTTTTTTTTTTGTCAATTGGGCCTATCAGTCAGGAATTTGGGCTCTTAATGGGCTTTCAACTCGCAGAACAATTTAAAAGCCTGCTTCGTGGTACATTTTTAAGTAGGCATGGAATGGGATCCCCATCTCCAATCCCTTATCTTCATCTTAAGAACACCGTATTATTTTTTCATCGAAAGGTTAAAAAATTTACGTTTATAAAAGATGCAACTGTATCGTTTTAAAAGTTGTTACCATATGATATTCAAAAGTTCAAGAAGGTGCAATCATACCTTGTAATCAACCAAAAACCCAAAAAAAAAAAAAAAAAACTCTTGAAATCAACCCCAAAAACCCAAAAAAAATCCCTTGAAATCGATAAAAAAAAAAAAAAAAAAAAACTTGAAAATTCTTTGAAATCAACCAAAAAAAACTATAAAAATCCCTTGGAACTATGGAATTAGGCTAAAAACACATCGGACGATATTGAACGTTGGTAACACGTCGATAAAAAATGTGCTTATTATAATTATTTTTTATTTATATTATATAGTGTCACCGTATGAAAAAAATTATGGGTCCGTCTGTAATAACCCGTAACTTTTTAAAGAAAATATATTCAAATAAATGTATTGGTTTGAGTTTGGAAGCCTTAGAAAATTAGAGGGACTAATTATGTCATTAAGCAAAACTTTGAAATATATATTTTTATTTTGAATGACCTTAGAAGCCACGTTGCAAACCAAGTAGGATTTTATATATAGATATATATTATGCTAAAAAAAGGGAAAAAAAATATATTTGACATCTCACTTAGGGTTTGGCGGCGTGATATGTACATGAATTAGGATTAGTTTTTTTTATTAATATCATACTATGAATGTTCTATGGGTGAAGAAATCATAAGGAAGAAAAAGAAATCGAGAAGGAAGGTTGAAATTCTTGGAGTTTCAGTTATCAGTATTAGGGTCTAAGGTTGGATCGATGTTGGAAGTTTTGATCATGATTAGAGACTCGTTGAAGAAATTTGATGGAGTTTTCATCTGCGATTTTCAGATATTAGTTAAAGGTACGGATTCTCTATATTCCCCTCGTTGTGTTTATTTGATCTTTTGTATATGTGTACGAAGTTCGTTCGAATTTTGTTTGATTCGTTGAATACGTGTATGGTTTCTTTGTTTTTTTTTTCCTTCGAGTCGTTCCGTTCGTTTTGGTGACCAATAACGTGTTCTTACTTCCATCAAGGTTATTTTCGTTTCCATTCATTTAGTTGATCATTTATTCGTGTGTATTCTTTCGGTTTTACATATAATAAATCGAGATCCGGATACTTTAGAAACATTGAACTCTATTTATAATATGCTGAATTTTATTTTGATTTTTTTGTATTATTTGTAAAAATCATAACAAATCGCTCGTTTGTCGGATTAAGGCATACGATATGTTTTTGGAAACATGAAGATGTCTTTTACAAATTGTTGTCACACGAGCAATCTATGATTTTTATGCTAAGGTGGCTAAAATTTGGGTTTTCCGAAACTGGTCTCGTTTTAGACGAGAACAGTGCAACTGTTTTCGAAATTTTTTTATAAAATCTATTTTAAATCCGATTCAGTCCACTCTTGATTCGTTAGAATCCTAAGACGTTTATTCAAAACTTTTGTTTAGATATAGTTTTCTAAAACCTCTTTGAAGTACGAGGAAATATTGGATTTATAAACGTGTAAAATTCTGAAAATAGTACGACTCGATTTCAAAAAGTTGTAGGTGTGAAATTCCTAATCTGCGTTTGGAGTTGCTTCGCCATACGTTTTTGTTTTTAAATCTTTTGTGATAGGTCGTACATAAATTTATGTTAAAGGATTACAACACTCGTATCAATCAAACTTTTTTTCGATTCTAAGTCGTTCTAAAAAGTGTGTTCGAAATTATAAAGCGTTCAAGGGGAGCGGTCAATATTTTTTATATAGTTAAATACCTTTTTGATTTGTTTTGTATTAGTATGATTGGCTATTCATTTAGTATGATCACATGTGTTGTGACATACTTTTGGATTTTATACGTTAAGGTGTACCGAACTACTAACCACCTATGGGGTACCATAGGCACGTCATTGTCGCACCGATGGCGTGACACCACCCGTGGCGGTGTGATCAGTCCACGACGTCTCCTTTTGATTTTGTGTGCTCTGATGAGAGCTGGTGTGGTGTGATAGGAGGCGTATGGGTCGGCCCTAGTTTGTAGGGTGGATGACGGTGTAGTGCTCAACACCGCATCTCACATTATTTAGTACAGTTAGATGAGAATGTCCGGCGTGCGTGCCTATGTGGCTTATGTCTGACACTTGTTGTATCTGTTTATGTGTGACATGAAACTCTAGTGTATGCAATTATTTGTTCGAGCTCGTTATGCAATCTTATGATATGATTTTGATTTAAGCTTCTCAGATTGGTTTGGTATTTAGTTGACAATATTTGTTTTGATTTGATAGTCTTGAACTTTGACAAAATTATTGTCTCAATATATGAATTTGGATTTATTCATTTTGTTATGACTTTTGATTAAGCAATTAAATTTGAGTCTTTTGATCTAATTTCTTTTGGTTTCGTTTTCCTTGTTTTGGGGTATTAAAGTCTATAGTTGAAGTTAGATGTGGAATGATTGTACTCAATTTAGCTTTTGTAATGTTGGGAACTGAAGAAAAGCTTAAGTATGGTTAATGCTGCTACATCAAGATTACTACTGCCAGTTCAAAATTAGTACTGCCAGAGCATGTCAAAGATAATACTGCTAGGTATTACTACTTCTAGTAGAATTAATACTGCTAGTTACAGTTAGTGCTGCTTGAACAAAGTTAGTACTGCTTAGCTAGTTAGTACTGCTAGAGGTTAGTGTTGCTTAGTAGTTAATGCTGCCAAGAATCAGTTAATGCTTCCAAGGTGATCAAGATGATTAATGTTGCTTATGAGATAAACTGAAGATAATGTTAAAGAGACTGCGTGTGAAAATAAACATGGAAAGCTGAAGATAATTATGAAGATTATTTTAAAGATCTTTTTATGTTTAGTAATTATCTTTTATTCAGTATATGTATAGAATTGATAGAATAGTTTAAAATTAATTAATTAATTCTGAGTTTTTGTTTTAGAGAGAATCAACCTCGAGACATAGTTCCTAACTCTAGAGAAGTAGAATTCGTCTTGAAAGAGCCTGTTCTTCAAGATTGAGGTTGTGTGTGTAATCTTGTAACTTCAATCATTCAATACAAGTTTACAAGTTGTTCATCATATATACTGTTTGTTTACTGTTTCATTGAATATCAAAGTGTTATTCCGCAAACTTCTTTGATATTGTTTCTGAGTATTCATAATTCTTGTTGAGAATTCGATCCTGACATGTAAACACTCAGAAATTCAAGGCTCTTGTCCAAAATTCAGATTTTTATTACATTCGGTATTGGGTTCGATTATTCATTTGTTATCTATTGTATCTGTGCACTGAGCGTTTGGCTCAGCCGCATTTCTTTGTTCGCGGCAGGTATTCGAAGGGAATCTAAAGAGTTTAAGGGTTTCTGAGCTTCATCCTATATAAGAGGTATGTTGGTAAGAAGTTTTAGGTTTTATTAATGTTTTGATGTAAGTATTGGAAAAAAGAAAGTGTATCATTCGAGGTAATTATTATTTTTTATGGTGCTTATTTTAATCAAGGTTTAATAATGCTTTGCATGCTCTTGTTAGCAGTTTGTGTTAGGTTCAGATGTAACATCCTTTTTCCATCTCGGGAAGGGGGTGTTACACCGTCCCTGCTTCATCCCCGTTCCCATCCCCATCCCTGCTGGGTAATATAATCACATCTCCATTCTCATCCCCAACGGGGAACGGGGATCTGTAACACCCTGAATTTCTATCCCAATTGAAGAAAAGTGTTGAACTGGGTGAATAGGTAAAAGAAGAACCATATATGGTCGTCTCGGCTGTGTCATGTGGTTGTGACATTTGTCACAATAGCACCAATGGTACTAAGAGTATGGTCGTCTCGGCTATAGTGCCATGTGGTTGTGATATTTGTCACAATAGCACCAATGGTACTAAAAGTATGGTCGTCTCGGATATAGTGACATGTGGTTGTGACATCTGTCACAATAGCTCCAATGGTACTGAAAGTGTGGTAGTCCCGGCTATAGTGCCATTGTTACACCCTTAAATCTAAAAATAGCAATTAATTTAAAATTTTATAAATACACCAATAAATGATTCATCTACAATCACAATTTAAGATTTAACCTCAATACACACATAAGATTATATACATACAGTCTATAATATGGACAGGTGCTACTAAGAACCCAACAATAGTCGCTATCTCCAAACTGGTGAGGACTTCGCCAAATACTTACACTCGTGAATAACTAAACGCATTTGCTTCATAGGACTGCTAGGACCAAAACCCCCATCTGGAACCTGATACACATGCCGACAAAAAAAATGTTATGCTTAACGCCTAGTGAGCTCAAAAGTTTTAACATGAATGAATATATCATTAAAGAAAGGAATTCAGTTCAAATTTAAATATTTTGAAATGGTTTACTTTAGAAATGGAAACGACTCGTTTTCCCCATAATATTCATCTTTAAAGATAACGCTCCAAAACAAACGTTCTTTGTAAAACGATGCAGTCCATAACTCGCCCAAAACGGGTTTATAATTCAACACCCAAATTGTAAAAACGTGCATGACACTTCATATCCCAAAACACCCAAAACTCGGGCGGGGCATAATACTCGACCCATAAATAACGGAAAACAAACCATATAATTATGATACGTCATCGAAAGAATGGAACTGAAACTTAATACTCACGCGACCATAAAATGGAATGAAATCCAAACATTTAGGTAAGGATAATTAAATATCCAAAATACTACGGGTCGACAGCGGGGGATACCCGCATCTGTTGAGAGTGGAGGAACACAAAAGTAAGCCACTCATACAACGTTAATCGTATGACACTTCACGACACACAAACCCAAGTGTCCCTACGACTTCCTTTAAGCTACACCAAAAGAGACAGCTGACCTTAGAGAATATTATCAAGAATATCACCAAAGGCTCGGCACGGGGATACAACCATGGCATTGCCCCGACATGGCGGAGGCCCCAAACGCCCATCATGACCTACCCATTGTCACAATAGCACAACCGGACTCAGCCCTCTTATGGTACACTTGAAAGGACAAGGTCATAAGGCATGAGTCCCGGAGTTCAACCCCGTACCACCCACTTGACCATCAAATAAGACTGACTTACGTGTCTATGGATCCAATGCAACACAGTCTAAACATTGCATGACTACACATGAATGACCAACGCACTCGAGCATGTAATTATCATAAATATGCAATAAAATGCATTAGTATATAAATCATGGATTGGACTCTACATCTGTCGTTCATCTCTCAAATCATGTCATTCTCATCAGTTAGTGCGTCTACCCTCGCCTGTCGGTCTGCGTGCACCCTTTGCAGGTGGTGCATCATGTCCCTCACTTCGGCGGTCTCCTCCTGGGATCGGGATAAATCATCCCTCGGTATGGAAATCTCACCATGTAGTTTGAGCGCCTCCTCCTGATACTCCTCCCGAGTGGGTGCCTTAGGGCTATACTCCTCATATGAGTGCTCAGATGGCGTGACTGACTGATCCTCCTCCGGCTCTGAAACTACTTGAATGTCCCTCGTGCTAGGGCTGCTCTCACGGCTCACACTGCGTCGGTTCCCACTGGGGCCACTCCTGCTAGGACAACTCTTGCTAGGGCCACTACTACTAGATCTGCTGCGATGGTGGTCACTGGATCCACCCCTCACATCTAGCCCTACTGTCGTTGCACCACCTCTCGCGCGACCTCCTAGAGCTCGATAAAATCGACATATATAAAATATATTTTCATATTTGGTTGATTTGTTCAATATGATTTTCAAGTGCAATACAAATGTAATCAACTTCAATCAAGTTGAATCCAATGTTGCAAAACAAGTTTTATAGCCTAAATTGAAAAGTTTTTTTTTTGTACAACGTACATCTACCATAATGCTTTATATTGTGTATACTTTAATTGTTTCACATTGCATTTTATTAGTTGTTAATTAATGAATTACGTTTTACATAAACATAGTTAAATATTTGTTAACAAAAGAATTTGTCCCGTACGATGTCACATACTAGTATATGGAAAAATCAATACACCAGTTCAATTATTTTCCTGACAATTGATAAATACTTTATATAAATTAGAGTAAAACTACAAATTTCGTCCCTGAGGTTTACAAAAAACTACGAAAGTGGTCCCTGAACTTCAAAAACTGCAAATTTCATCCCCGAGGTTTCGATTTTGCTATGAAAGCAGTCCCTCGTGGCGTTAGTCCGTTAAAGTGTCCGTTAAGAGGCACCATGTGCAAGGCACGTGATGGGCAATTTTGTCTTTTCGTCTATTCCCTCCCATTTAAACCCTTGCCGAACGTTTTCTTCTTCTCTCTTCTTCTTTCTGTTCTTTCTGTTATTCTCCTTCTTTCTGTTCTTCTCCTTCCCGTCGAACAACAATGGTGGTTTGTCACTGTGGTTTACCTGCAACGATTCGAACATCATGGACAACTAAAAACCCTGGACGTAGGTTTTATGGGTGTCCAAGGAAGGTTTCAAGATGTGATTTTTTTTCTTGGTATGATCAACAGTTGTGTAATCGATCCGTTGAGGTCATCCCTGGATTGCTAAGATCAAAGAACAGAGTTGAGGTTTCCCTCAAAGCAAAAGAAAAGGAATTCAAGATTTTAAATTTTTTATTAGTTTGTAGCTGGGTTATGTTTATTTGTACAATCTTCTTGTTGACCTAATTGAGTAGGATGGAGATGTAATGTTTGTAATGCCTTAACAAAATCAATGAAAAAGTTTCTTGTTTCATCAACATTAAGATTAATTGCAATGTTATGTGTGATGTGTAGTGTTCTGTTACAGAATAATTGCACATGGGAAGTGTTTTGCAAGACTAATTGAATGATGGAGCTGTAATGTTATGTATTTCCCATTTGTAATAGAACAGAGTACACAAAAGGAACAAATGTTCTGTTACAGAATAATTGCACATGGGAAGTGTTTTGCAAGACTAATTGAATGATGGAGTTGTAATGTTATGTATTTCCCATTTGTAATAGAACAGAGTACACAAAAGGAACAATTTTGTTAAGTACACAACAGATTGTTCCCTTTGTTCAATACACCAAAGGGAATAATTTTGTTAAGTTCATCAATATCCTTGACATACATTTGCATTAATTGACAACAAAAGGAAACAAGTTTGCTAAGTACACAACATATTGAACAACATTGTTAAGTACACCAAATGGAACAATTTTGTTAAGTTCATCAATATCCTTGACATACATTTGCATTAATTGACAACAAAAGGGAACAAGTTTGTTAAACTACAAACCACATCTGCCAATAAGTTCAAAACAAACACATACAAAATACAGACCATATTGTTTTGATTCAAACACACCCAAAATACTACATAAACATACACTTGTTCCATAAACTGCCAAACTACAAACCAAATCTAATTTCCTTTGCAAGTCCTTGAATTATGACCTTGCTTCTTGCACTTTGCACATGTGACAGACTTTCCACCCCTCCTCAGCTTGCTATGCCCCTTTGTGGACTTCTCATCAACACCCTTCTTTCTCTTCTTCTTTGGCCTCCCAACCTGCTTATGGTAGGTTGGTGCAATCAAGTTTGTTGGACAGTCATATCTAGGCCAATATGCTTTGCCATTGATAGGCTCTACCTTGAACATGTACATGGTTTTCCAAGTTTCAATCCAATAGGCTCTATCAGCCCATTTTTCAGGCAGTTCAACATTTGCTCCATTTAGGGCCATATTCCAATTTGTAGCAACATCATGCTTACAGGGGATTCCAGTTAGTTCCCACCTCCTACATGAACAACTTATTGCATAGACATCAACAATCACTTGATCATTCCAAGGACCACATACCTCATACTTGTTTCCTTCATTCCATATCACTCTGTATTGGGCTGCTTCATGCTTGATTTTTTCCATTGTCTTTGTTGCTGTTGGAGTGAGTGGTCCCTCACATTTCTCTATTACCTTTAGCACATGTACAATCCTTTTCATAAGGTACTGTCTAATGTACTCCAAGGTTGATATAATTGGTTTATCTCTAGCCTCTACAATCTGTTTGTTGAATACTTCACACATGTTGTTCAACAGTACATCAGAATGACACCTACCTGAAGGAAAACAAAAGCATAGTGTTGTCTATGTGAAACATTCTTAAACTTACTTTAATCAACATAAGAGTAAGTACATTAAGTTAAGTGTACCTGTGAAATGTGACCTACTCCAGTGTTGAGGAGGGATCTGATTCAACCATACATAACAGTCCTGATTAAAGTTTTTTTAACTCCTCCATTGCAGTTTGGAACTGGGGTACAGTTGTAGCTGTTACGCATTTCCAAAGATGGTCTTTGTAAGCTTTCCCCTTCCACTGTTGTTTCATGTTCTCATGAATGTGTCTCAGGCAGAATCTGTGTTCTGCACATGGGAACAATTTTGCAATTGCTGGAAGTATTCCCTGCAAAAGAAAATTGAAGTATTTAACATAGAGTAATGAGCATAAATCAATTACCATAAACTAATTAGCATAAAGTAATTACCTTTTGCCTATCACTTATGAATGTGAAGTTGGATTTCACATAAAGATCAAGATCCTCTCCAAGATTCTGCAAGAACCAGCTCCATGATGCATATGACTCAGCTTCTACTATCCCATAAACAAGTGGGTATGTGCCATTATTAGGATCAATGCCCACAGTTGTCAACACCTGTCCTGGGAAAGGACCCTTCATAAATGTGCCATCTAGACCTAACAAGTCTCTTTTCCCAACCTTAAACCCTTCCTTCAATGGCCCCAAACAAAAATAGATCCTCCTAAACTTCCTTGTAGTGACATTTGGATTTGGTTTAGGCTCAACATCCAATTTGACAGTGGTTCCTGGGTTGCATCTCTTCAGCTCACAAATGTAATCTCTAAGACAGTGGAACTGTTCTTCGTAATCACCACAGATATTCTGATATGCCATTGCTTTGGCCCTCAATGCTTTCATTCCTGAGACGTTTATCTCATACTTCTGCTGTAATTGGGTTTGAAGAGACGAAATAGGAATAGTTGGATTAGATATGATATCCTTCTGTACTTCTCAGCAAGAAAAGATGTTGTGACCACATATATATCTCTGGATTGGAGGCACTTGTGTGTAGCGTCATAGGTTTTCACTGTCCAGGTTTCAACATTCTGGGTAGTTGAGATGTGTAACACCCATGGACAACTTGGACCACCCTTTCTATACTTGGGCTTTCTACCTTTTAGTGTCCCACTTGGCCCAACAGGCCCACTAGATACCACATCTTTGAACTCTGGTATTGTGCCTCTACATATGGCCCTAACACGCACTTGGTCATTTTTAACCAATATAATGTCTCTCCTAGTCTCCACTGCATGAGATTTTATCATTTTGACCACCTCTGTTTTGCTCCCAAACCTTTGCCCCAAATAAAAAATAGATTGTACCCCCCTTGATCTCTTCACCTTAGATCCACCAGCTCCTTCCCTATCATCCTCATCTTCAGTTGAAAATTCATCAGAGTGTATAACTTGTGCACAATCATCCATATCAATGTCATTGTCATCAACTACTTTGTCCTCCCGTCCAATGAACTCTACATTGCCATCAACATAGTCATCCATATCAATGTCAACTTCTTCTAAGATGTTGCCTTCATCAACATAATCTAAGTCTTCACTATCATCCTCTTCTGTGCCACTGGCATCCTCATCTTCAGCTATATTGTCTTCAGCTTCCTTTACATTAGCAACTCCCTTCCCCTTATCAAGTCCCTCACCCTTATTTTCAAATTGTGTGGCAGTTTGAATGTCAAAAAGGTCATCCCACTCAGGCAAGTATTCAAAGGCATCAAGTCCCTCCCCCTTCTCATTACTAACTCTTTTCCCCTTATCAAGCCCCTCACCATTCTCATTATCAATGTCATTTTCAGGGAGCACTTCATTCAAATCAAAAGGCAAGTCCACATTATGCCCCTGTTCAGTTAACATTTCATTAACATCAAGTGGCTGTCCATATCAGTTGCCACATCAGTTGCCTGTCCATCTACATTTTCATTTAGATCAAAAGTATTCTCTGTTTGGGATAATTTATCCACACCTTGTTCACCTTTGTTATCAATCCATTCAAGAAACAATTTTTTCTTAAATCTGTTCACCTTACTTCTGTTAACCTTTGTTACCAATGCACCAGGTTCATTTATTTCCTCTATTACCATTCTCCTCTTGAGTGGTGGTGAATTGTATGTGTCTAACATTGTCATAACATGCTCTATATACACATCAACAAATTTCAATCTAGGAACATAGTTCAAAAGGTTTAGCACATCACTGTCATTCCCTAGAGCTTCTAAGCCAAAATCCAAGTCACTACCAGGAGTTAAGAAGTGGTAATACATGATTTCATCTTCCTGGTAACCTAACTCTAGCATAATTGCATGTATCTCAAGTACTGATAGCTTATCAGTGTCCATCAAATCAACAAATGCACTCCTACCTCTAACATATCTTCTGCCAGGAAACTTTGTGAAGAACCCTCCATGGTTTATCCTCATTGTGAAAAGGGTAGGATAGTGTTCTGTGTAAAAAGATAAAGAGTTAACATCAAATAAATATAGCAAAATTGTAGTTTAAAGCTCATCAGCTTCCTCTACTCTAAATGTACATAATCAAAAAAACAGGGATACTTACCATACACAAAAACGGGATAAAGCTCATCAGCTTCTTCCTTTCTAATCATCCAGGAGCCCATGATCGAGAAGTTACTTTCAATAAACTTAAAAGATGAAGAATCAAAGCTAAAGAATTTTTGGTCCAGGTTAACAATGGAGTTGGGGATGACGTAAGGATAATGATGAGAAGGGTTTTCTTGAAATTGGAAAACCGGTTAACGAGAAGGCACATAAATGGGAGGGAATAGACGAAAAGACAAAATTTCCCATTACGTGCCTTACACATGGTGCCTCTTAACGGACACTTTAACGGACTAACGCCACGAGGGACTGCTTTCATAGCAAAATCGAAACCTCAGGGACGAAATTTGCAGTTTTTGAAGTTCAGGGACCACTTTCGTAGTTTTTTGTAAACCTCAGGGACGAAATTTGTAGTTTACTCTATAAATTATATAAGAATATAATAAGGGGGAGACTAATTGTACCAAAGCTTTTGCTAGTTGCACCTTAATTATTGCATATCATGATTGTGTTTTTTTTTTTTTGTCTTTTTTTATTATTATATATTTTTATTTATTTATATTATATAGTTTAAAAAGTTTTTTTTTTTACTTTTTGGTTTGATTTAAAAAGAAATAAATATTTATAAATATAAATATTACTAATTTTTTATAATTATATAATTATAAAAATAAAACATAAATATTGCGATTTAACATATAAATAGAACATAAATAATCTATATTACATTCGATTATTCTAAAATAACATTATCTGTAGTACAATTAACACGTAAACTGCATGTAATTCTGTATTCGCTCTAAATACGGGATAGCCCATCCAGCAGCACACGAATAACTGTAATGGAAAAAATGTCCTACAATTGACGGAAATGGGTATCCTTATGTCATATCTCTAATTTCACATAATGGTTACCATTAACGTACCCAATTGTAAAAACAACATATTCATGCCACGTTGGCGGAGTAGACCTAAGCGGCAAGTACGTCCCATTGTCGGTCATACTTATAACATGTAATATCACATTATATTTTGAAGCAATCAAGACACCTATTTCAGGCATTATATTTTACCCTTTGATTTAATATTAAACATCAACTGTGCATCAACCGACATCAATAGATCAAATTTTACAACTAAAACTAATAATATTTGTAAATTAAATTGCATTATTTAAAAAAAAACAAATCAAACAAAAAACCTAAATAAAAAAAGGTACCAAAGTGGTAGAATTAAATAAAACCCCAAATTAAACAACAAACAGGGAAAAAAAACTTCCCAATTGATGAACCCTAAAAAATGCTTAGATAGAGAGAGAGACGTGGTTTTTGTGTGGGTGGAAGCATTTGCAAATGGGTCTTCATTTACCCAACTAGAGATAGAGATTTGGGTTTTGCAAAACCCAAATTAAGAAAAAAAAACTCACAACGGTTGAAGGTGCAAGGGTGTAGCAGATGAGATGAGAAAAAAGGAAAAAGAGGTTTGCGTTAAAGAAAAGAAGATTTAGGGGGCTGCCTGCGTATGTCTACAGCCCGTGCGCCCTCCTTCAGACAAAACGCACGGGTCGTGCGCCTTAGGCAGTGGCGGTCTGGATTGCTGCATAAATATCTTTTTGTGAGGTATTTTCTAAAAATATCTCATCTCTCTCTCTCTCTCTCTCTCTCTCTCTTTCCTTTTTCTCCATTTGATCTTTGAGGCTTCATTTAGTTTCTAGTTTGCGGTGTTTCTAGCAAGGGGTCGGTGTTTTAAGCTTCACCTCTTCGTCGTGATCGATATCTGGTTTTCCGGGTTTTATTCTAAAAACCTACTGGTGAGTTCCTACTACTATTTTACAAACTTTATACATGTCAAAACTCTTATTTGCGAAATCCGAAGTATTTCTACGGTATGATTTCATGTTCTCTACATTTTGATATAAATGAAGTTTTTGGTGATTTTCGGGGTTCTCGATCAGTTTTGACCAAAATGACGGGTTCCGCCTTATTGAAGTAAAATGATGTTTTACTTGCACGTTATGTGAATATGTGAAAAGAATGTTTAAGAACTCATTTTAATGATTTTCATTCTTACCAGAAGTTGAACTGGAAATGACATTTTGTTTATAAAATGTGTTTATACCATATGTTTATTTATGGTTGGTCACATATGTTGTTGTGACGAGTCTGTACCATTACTAGCGGATCCCTAGGTTTTGAGTCGACTGTATTATTGGGAGGTCATATTCCTCATTTTGTAGCTATGGATGCATATGTTTCTCAAGGGCAACTTGGTACGGTTATATGAGGTCGGATACTAGCCATGGTTCATAGTGATCCTAGTGAAGGAGTATACATTGGTTTTGCTTGGGGCTATATCTCACTTTGTAGCACAGACTTATGTGTTCGTATCCTCGGATTCCAATTGTTTAGCTCATAACTCGGATTTGTGGTCTACTTTGTGTTACACCACAATCCTTGGTAAAATGGTCATTTTGTCATCGTTTAACGAGTTTTTGACCGAAAAGGCCCGGTTGTGGCGAAATGTTATCTTTTATAAATTAAACCTTTATGAAAAGATACAAAAGTTTATATCTCTTGAAATTTATAAACTGTATGTTCTCACTAGGCTTTAAGCCTAACACTTTTTCTTAAATGATATGTATAACAGGTTTCCCTTAGCGGTGGGTTGCCAGGGTGTTGAGAGACGGGTTTGGTCTCGAGGCTGTTAAGATGACTAGCATTGTAACTGGGCATTTGTTAAGTCCCATTCTTTTGGTGAATTATGGATTGTCATCTGATGTGATCTAGATAGATGTGTCTAGATTAGTTTTTTGGTGAATTATATATTTGTACAGGTTTTGTAAAGTCTTAAGGGTTGATCCCCTTTATGGGAGGTTTATATCAATGCAAGTGTCATGTTGCCATAATTCCAGGTTAAAAATTTATATCTGATTTTTAGTGTGTTACAAGTTGGTATCAGAGCTCTAGTTTAAGCGAACTAGGCATGAATGTAAGATGTTTAGACTTAGAGTGAGTTTGATAGGCATTGATTGTGAGATTGGATAAAACTTCTAAGATGGGTTAGTCTTAGAATCGACGGAGGTTATGTTAATCAAGCGTTGTGATGATGGTAACAAGAACCCTTATGTGTTACATGTTCATAATCTCACTTAGCTAATGTGATTATGAGGATATTTTGCGTGAGTGTAATTGGTTAGCTAATGTTATGACAATTGGTAGACGTAGCGGTACGTTTCTTTCGTGCGTGTTTCAGTTAAACTCTTCCTTACCCTTTCTCGTGCTTATGTTTACCTGCTCTGCCTTGGTTTGTTGACTGTTAGAGTAGTGCGAAAGCTTCTAAGCGAGTAAGCTAAGGAATGAATGTTGTTTATAGTAATGTCTCTTCGAGATGATAGTAAGTGCGTTGAACGCATTAAGTTAATCATCCTGAGCCAGATTCGTTGGTGGAATTAGGATTATATCTTGTTAGATCGATTCTATTTCGAGGAGATTTGTAAGTTAATTAATGGGATGGTTTTCCTAAGATGCCTGAGGCATCCGGTTGATTATAGTACGTCGGGATGTTGAGAAGCATAGTATTAAGATGTGAGTACCGACCGAATTCATGCATTAAAGTTATTTCTAAAATAAGGTTGCATAAATTGCTTTTCATGATCGCCAACCATAAAGTAAATTACCTTATAACGTTTTGACAAAATATTTAGCACTCAACATATTTTAAACTATGAGCAAAAGCATCGCTTAAAATGGTTTTGTTGCACCTGATTTCAAATTGTTATCAAAACTCTCTTTATTCACGTCTTGTGTTTAAATGCTATTTTTGGATGTCGAAATAGCTGTGTTTTAACGCTTTTTGAGTTAATGGGCAAGTAGCTATGGAATTTTGACCTTGACATTGGATCTCTTCCACGTATGTCAATGGTTTTAAAGGAAGAGTCATTCCCATGCTTTTGAGTCGAAGTCTCTTGAGAATTTTTAGTTGTGTGAGTTTTGTTGAATTTCTTGGAGTTTTGTCTTACGGATTTTGTTGTCGCGTACGTATATTTTGAGATGCGTGAGTTTAATTTCATTGCGTGCAAGTTATGAGTTCTTTGGGCGTCGCGTCTCATCAAAAATCTTGTCAAAATGGTCGTTTTACCCTGTGTTGAAAAATATAAATTTGGACACCACTTGATTTTAGCGTTAATGAATTTTATGAAAATCCAGTTGGATTATGGTGTCTCATCTTACGACTTTAGTGTCGCGTAAATGATTTCAGGAACATGTGCATATGCATCATTGTGTGCGTTAATTTCGGGGTTTTGGTAACAAATGTCAACTGTCGTGTACTATGTGCATTGGATTTAAGTATGTCGTTGGTGTGAATGATTGCATAAACGATTTATGTTATTATTTTTAAAACAGGACTTTCGTTCTGATCATATTTCCATCGTTAACTCTTACTGTTAAAAAAAAATCCGCAAAAGTATTTAGCGAGTTAGCGGTATTTTTGTCGTCGTAATTTCTATTTTGGTCAATTGTGTTTATCTTTACAACGTGAAGCTTTAAACTCGATTCGAAATCTTATTTGCATCCCCGTTATTTTACCGCCTTTGGGGAATGATTTGTTGCATATGGGGTGAGTTGAAAATTCTTTTGTTGCAACGTCTCTTGGTTATAGAGAAGGAATTTTAAAGATAAAATTGTGATTTTCCCTTTTGGAGTTGTACAAACAATTGTTGCACATGTTGAAGTGCAAGAACCTATTTTCACGTTTATAGCGTAAATTATTGCGTATGTTTTACTCGGTATTTCTCAAGGTGCGAGTATTTTGTTAAGTTTTCGTATTCGGTAACTTGGATTGTTTTAACATCATAAATTGCTCATGTTGAGCTTGAATATTTCAACAAGTAAATAGCGTGATTTACGTATTCCGGGTGATTTTGTACACGTAAAATCTATATTATGATTTATGCATCTTTGATGATAGTGTGCAAGCAAAGTTTGTTTCAGGACATATGCATCTTAGTATATTTGCATTCAAAAAACCTTTGGATAATCTTTGGTCCCAATATGTGTTGAGTTTTGGGAAAGCATGTCTTTGTGGTGTGGGTTTTCATAAGCATTGTTTAAAGGCATTTCATTATTTGGGGAAACGTTAAATGTCGGTTAAATGTGTTTTAAGGTTTACGAGACTTTCGTCGGAAATTTACGTAAAGTGTCGGGCCTTTGGCTCGGGTTTTGACTGAATGAGTCGTGTGGACATTTGTCCGGATTTATAACCGCAATGAAAGATTTTAGTATGATGGAGTTTATTCGTGTTTGGTGAGTTAAAGTTGATTTGTGAAAATAATGTACATGCCAAAATATTTATTTTAAAGTGTTTGTATTTTATATTAAAATTGTTAACTGCTGATAAGTTTTGGTTATTTTGAAATGTTTAGTTTTATGAACATGTGAGACACCCATTTTGGGAGCTTTGGTTTTCAGTTGGAGTCATGTAATGTTACACAGTACTGTAAATCCATAGACAGTCTGTCTGTTTTGTAAAGCCTGAGGTTTTGGGTTACACTTAGTGACCGCTCGGGTTAGCTAGCGAGTAGACAATAGGTGGCACGAGCTGCTGAGTTGGAACTCGTCTGGATTGGATAGACACCCGTGTCCGTAAGCCCTTGAGGTGGAACTCGACGAAGTATGGCTAGAGGCAATAAACGGTTTGACGTTGTTATGTCTGGTATGGCATGGGAACTAAGATCGGGATACGTGGTGAAATCCAATAACATCACGGGTGGCCCCATTCATTTGTTCTCGCCACCCAAGATGGAAACGTATAGAGGTCATGCGAGGAAGTTGTATGGGCGGCCTACTTGCGTGTCATTCTATTCTCTTTGTGTACGGGTCTCTCCGTCGTAGACCCGGAGTATTTTAAACACTAATGTCATATTTTTACCAACTTTGGTTATGTGGAGTCGACGGTAAATGATGGCTTTAATATTGGGTTCTCCCCACGTATATTAAGGTTTGAATGAAGTGTGTTTTCCTGCGTATGGGTATTTAGTTTTCTTTCGTTTTGGTCGTGTGAGTATTGGACCTAATGTCCATGATTTCGGACGTACGGTATGCATGGTGTTACTAATGTTTCATACTTCGAGTTAGTACAAGTTGTATCAATTTATAAAGCATCGTTGAAATGAAGGATCCATCTTTGAAAGTGCATAACTTTGTAAAGGAGTTGTTCCATGTTTTAAAATTCATTATTTGAAAGGTTCTGTTTTAAAGAAAAGTTCATCAATTTAATTGCTTTTACTTATGCAAACTCTTGAGCTCTCTAGGCGATAAGCCTAATCCTTTTTATTTTCAGCATGTGCATCAAATTCCTGTTGTGGGCTTTATTAGCGCCCGTCCTTTATAGTCCGAATGTATAGATTGGTGGTATGTTTAGAGGTTAATCTTTTAATGTGGTTGTAGACGAAGTATTTATGGAAGTATTAAGAAATTTGAATAAGGGCTACTTCCAGATTTGGAGTCGGATTGGAGTTGAGTGATAATAGAATCTGTGTTAACTGATTGCCAGAAAGACGCATTGGTGCACCTTGTAAGAATATCTTTATCGATATTAGGAATGAATCAGTGAAATCTGAGAGTTTTGGGAAGATTAACGTCGACCGTTGGTTTTGAGTTCGGAACCGTGCAGTTTGAAAGAAATTGGTAGATGGAAAGTTAAGGTCGCTAATTTCATGGAGGTAGTAATTGTCACCTAAGGTTGGGAAGCAACCGTAACCTTGGGAGTAAAGGTTACTTTGAAGTGTCGAGTGTTCGCTCGGTTAGGAGTGATTTATGCCCAAGAAGGGTAGCTAATGTGGATGTCGGTATTAGGATCTCGTTAATGATTCTGGCATTTGGGTTTGAGACGATCTTCTCTGCGGACAGTGTTCCATTGAGAAGAGTAGATTTCGAGGACGAAATCATTCTAAGGTTGGGAGTATTGTAACACCCCGATTTTCGTTTGGTCTTTTTGCGTTAAAGAAAAGAAGATTTAGGGGGCTGCCTGCGTATGTCTACAGGGCGCACGGGTCGTGCGCCCTCCTTCAGACAAAACGCACGGGTCGTGCGCCTTAGGCAGTGGCGGTCTGGATTGCTGCATAAATATCTTTTTGTGAGATATTTTCTAAAAATATCTCATATCTCTCTCTCTCTCTCTCTCTCTCTCTCTCTCTCTTTCTTTTTCCTTTTTCTCCATTTGATCTTTGAGGCTTCATTTAGTTCCTAGTTTGCGGTGTTTCTAGCAAGGGGTCGGTGTTTTAAGCTTCACCTCTTCGTCGTGATCGATATCTGGTTTTCCGGGTTTTATTCTAAAAACCTACTGGTGAGTTCCTACTACCATTTTACAAACTTTATACATGTCAAAACTCTTATTTGCGAAATCCGAAGTATTTCTACGGTATGATTTCATGTTCTCTACATTTTGATATAAATGAAGTTTTTGGTGATTTTCGGAGTTCTCGATCAGTTTTGACCAAAATGACGGGTTCCGCCTTATTGAAGTAAAATGATGTTTTACTTGCACGTTATGTGAATATGTGAAAAGAATGTTTAAGAACTCATTTTAATGATTTTCATTCTTACCAGAAGTTGAATTGGAAATGACATTTTGTTTATAAAATGTGTTTATACCATATGTTTATTTATGGTTGGTCACATATGTTGTTGTGACGAGTCTGTACCATTACTAGCGGATCCCTAGGTTTTGAGTCGACTGTATTATTGGGAGGTCATATTCCTCATTTTGTAGCTATGGATGCATATGTTTCTCAAGGGCAACTTGGTACGGTTATATGAGGCCGGATACTAGCCATGGTTCATAGTGATCCTAGTGAAGGAGTATACATTGGTTTTGCTTGGGGCTAGATCTCACTTTGTAGCACGGACTTATGTGTTCGTATCCTCATATTCCAATTGTTTAGCTCATAACTCGGATTTGTGGTCTACTTTGTGTTACACCATAATCCTTGGTAAAATGGTCATTTTGTCATCGTTTAACGAGTTTTTGACCGAAAAGGCCCGGTTGTGGCGAAATGTTATCTTTTATAAATTAAACCTTTATGAAAAGATACAAAAGTTTATATCTCTTGAAATTTATAAACTGTATGTTCTCACTAGGCTTTAAGCCTAACACTTTTTCTTAAATGATATGTATAACAGGTTTTCCTTAGCAGTGGGTTGCCAGGGTGTTGAGAGACGGGTTTGGTCTCGAGGCTGTTGAGATGACTAGCATTGTAACTGGGCATTTGTTAAGTCCCATTCTTTTGGTGAATTATATATTTGTACAGGTTTTGTAAAGTCTTAAGGGTTGATCCCCTTTATGGTAGGTTTATATCAATGCAAGTGTCATGTTGCCATAATTCCAGGTTAAAAATTTATATCTGATTTTTAGTGTGTTACAGAAGCAAACAGGCAGTGCAAGGTAGTGCAGAAAGGAGATGAAGATGAGATGAGAAGAGGGCAAAAAAGGAGATGAACCAGGTAGTGCAAAAAAGGAGATGAAGATGAGATGAGAAGAGGAGAAAAAAAAGATGAACCAGGTAGTGCAAAAAAGGAGATGAAGATGAGATGAGAAGAGGGGAAACAAAGAGATGAACCAGGTAGTGCAAAAAAGGAGATGAAGATGAGATGAGAAGATGAAGCAAAAAGGAGATTGAGATGATAAATGGAATGGGAAGGAGAAGTAAAGGGGAAAGGGTAAAAGAGGAATAATGGGTTAAATAAAGAGTTGAACCTATAGGACATATGTTTTCTAGCTTGTCGATTCAGCCACCGGCTGACAAAATAAGCCATTACCGAACACCTGGATATGGCTGTGCGAATAAGCCATATCCACCATACAGTCCGTTAAGCCATAAACGAACAACCCCTTAGCTCAATTAGCAATAAGGTTCGAGTCTTTTGGGCTCCTCCTCGATCACTAATTTGACTCCTGCAAAGTTACTAGGAAATTTTTTTGGTTGTTTTCCAGAACCCCTGGGATTATTCGAGGTGTACACAAGTTGGCTAAGACACTAACGATTAAAAAAACTACCACCGCTTTGGGATCCCCTCTCTTGCACTGTTATGGAGCCACCCCTGCACCACCATGGAATTGATGTTCTTGACTATAGGCTAGGGTTTCTAAAGGTTGATTGTTCTTCAATCAAAATATTGGGTTTGATTATAGTTAATTGACTCTGAATTTTGAAAATTGTTCGAGAAAACATAAATTCCATCGCATCTCCTACACCTCTGTATTTAGAAGTTGAAACCTTTTACTTTGATACATAATTCAATAAGAATGCTTGACTTTTATGTTTTTTTCCTTAGGTTGTTATATTTAAACTTGATTAAATTAAAGATAAAACATGATATAAAACTTGCTTGACTATGACTAAAAAGATAGGAAGGGCTTAAAAATTGACGTTATTAAACTATAATTACGTGAGCAACACTAACAAATTCTAGTTCTAATATTGGTTCTAATGAATCAAATTTAGGGGTTGTTTGGTTGATTTTATATTAAGTCGTATATAGATAAAGTTGTCTGTATGGATTAATTTGTACAGATTGGGAAGGTTATTGTTTAGGAGGGGGTTTTCATTGATGGGACGAGCAGTTTTTAATTGGGAGATACATGTTTGAAAAAGACTTAGTATTATGCATAAAACTTCCCCCTACAATCTTACTAAATAAGCTACTTCATATATTATTAAGTCACTATCAAACAGTCATGTATATTTCATCGAATAAGTTGTGAGTCATATTAAACTCATTAAGATACTAACAAACAAGCCCTTAGTCATTAGTAAAGCTAAAGTCAATGATGGTAGTACCATGAAGAGAATTAAACCATGCGCTCGAGGGTGTAGTTACCCGAAATTTGGTTTGAGGTGGAAGACATAATAGTAAACAATATTTTACCCTGTTATATCTCCTTTATCCTTGACATTTTTGTCTTGTATCGATCAAGGGTCGACAGTCTGAAACAAGTGTTGGATTTATGAATCACATATAAACAAACTTGGATTGTGTTTATGCCGTTAGCAAATGGATAATCATAATTACATAAAATACAATTCAAATGCTGCAATGTGTACAATTTATCAAACAAAAACTATGTTAGTATTTTAGTTTTTACAAATACAAAGATAACATGTCAGTGTCATAAAAGAGACAAAAGTACAAATGATGCTTTGTTCTATCGAACCACAAACATGTCATTCGATATAGTAAACTAAAGAAATATTGTAGGACGAATAATAGCATTAAGACGACTTTTTATTTTCTTGTTTAATAAGGTCAAAAAGTTATCAGCTACATTTTAGGGGTCGATTTAAATAATAATGTTAAATATCGTGAAAAAGTTAAGAGATGGTTCATATGTGAATCATTGAAAAATCCAGAAAAAACCTATTCGAATATGCATATGTGAATCAACGTTATAGATTATTCACGCGGGGTTCACATATGCATATTCAAATAAATATTTTTAAGAGTTAATTGTGGATTTGGTCATGTGGTTTGGTGTTTTATTTGACTATGGTCCTCATTTTATGTTTATTATGGATATAGTCCATGTGGTATTCAATATATTGTGGCTAGGGTCCCTGAACACTAACATCGTTATGTTTGAAAGGTTAAAGACACTATGTGTCTTGCACACCATGGGTATAATTGTCAATTTACTGATCCCTTTCAATTAACCTATATGTCTTTAAAATAAAGAATACTGAAATGTGGATTTGGATCCTATTCATCACTCGTCATCTTTAAAACCCATCTATCATATCTCTTAAATTTTTTCCATACATTCTTCATTGTCAAAGTACAAGAAAAACTAATTTATTAAATTGCAAAAAAAGCTATTTGCATTCGTAAATAACAATTGTTTGAAACCAATATTACATCTTAAAAAAACAACACATCAAAATAACAATTGTTATTTTGATGAGTTGTCTTTTTCGAGTTATTTTGATGAATTGTCTTTTTTGGGATGAAATATTGCTTTAAACAATTGTTATTTTTAAATGCAATTTTTTTTTTTTTGCACTTTAACAATTAATTTTTCTTGTACTTTGACAATGAAAAATGGATGAAAAAAATAAGAGAGATGATAGATGAGTTTTTAAGATGATGAGTGATGCATATGGACCAGATCCACAATTCAACATTCTTTATTTTAAATACATATAGGTTAATTGAAAGAGAAAAGTAAATTGACAATTATACCTATGGTGTGCAAGACACATGATATCTTTAACCTTTCAAACTTAACAATGTTAGTGTTAAGGGATCATAGCCACAATATATTGCATATCACATGGACTATATACATAATAAACATAGAACGAGGACCATAGTTAAAGAAAAACAAAATCGAAGGGACCAAATCCACATTTCCCTCTATTTTTAATGATTTACATATTAACTTTAACTAGTGTGGGAACCGCGCGTTGCACGGTAGCGCGAGTATTTTTGTTAATGACTCTAAAATTGTATATATAAATGTATGTTAGTTCTTAATTCTTAAATAATATATTTGTCAAAGTTAATAGAATCTAATTACTTGGTATTTGTTTTTTAGTTTTTCATTTATTTGAGGTTTTCCCTTGAACCTCTGTCTATATATATAGGGGTGGTTTCAATTGGAAACTAAATTTCATTGGAAACTTTGTAAACCAAATTTCAACCATTGATCTTTTTAATCAATGGTCAAGATTCATTTGAATTATATATGTTAATAAATAAATTATTTTATTAATAAAAGATGATAATAATAATGTCAAAAGGGTAAATGTGTCTTTTTCTTTTGTGTTTCAAATTTGGCAACAAAGATGAAATATGATAATAAATTAATTAATTTATTAATAAAAGATAACAATAATATATCAAGACTATCTTTTTATTACCTGTTCATCAATATGCAGTATGTAAAAACTCAATTAAGTTTCATTACCATTATTGTTTCATTACCTTTCCATTATGTTTCACTATATTAAACGTGTTTCATCAGGTTTTACTATATTAATATTTTGTTTCACTATATCAGGTTTCACTATATTAATATTTTGTTTCATTAACTTTCCATTATGTTTCACTATATCAAATATGTTTCATCAGGTTTCGCTATATTTACATTTTATATTTCATCAGGTTTCACTATATTAATATTTTGTTTCACTAAATCAAATCCATTATGTGTCACTATATTAATATTTTGTGCCTCGAGATAATATTGAAGATTTCATATGAATATAAACTTTCATTCATTGGATGAATCAATCACTGATTCATAAGAATCAGAAAAAATAATTTGATTTGTAGCTTGCGTATGAATCAATTTGTGTTTACCTAAATTAAATGTTTCATGTTTAAATTAATAAAGGATCAATATTACCATATATAAAATATATTAAAATTAAATAATTAATATTATAATAATAATAACACTTACCATATATATTATGAAATTATTTAAAGACTAAAATAACCTTATCAATTAAAAATAAAAGTAAAAAAATGAAATTCAATGATTGATTAATTTCGTTTTCCAAAGTTTTCAATGTAATATTGGTTTTCAATTGATCCCTTCCCTATATATATATATATATATATATATATATATATATATATATATATATATATATATATATACACACACAAAGAGAGAGAGAGAGAGATTTGTAAGTAATAAAGTTATATGGTGATGTAAAATGAGTAATATTAACAATGGGTGTGTGAGTGATTTATATATTGTTTGTATTGATTGATGATATTCATAAAGTTTTTTTTCCCCTTTTTATAGAAATGAAGACCTTTAAAATTTATTAAGAAAGAAACAAATGTAGACGTAAATGACACGACAACTAATGATATGTAAAAAATATGTAAACAAAAATTTAGGTTATAACTTATAAGTAATACAAAAAGATATTACTTGATAATTAACATGACTTACTATAGGGAATAATCTATGGTTAAAATGAATAAGTGACATTCAATTTGTTTATGAAAAACTCATTACATGTGTACACATTATGTACTCAATGTCCTATTACGATATATTTCTACATGTATTTTGGTGTGACTTTTCGATTTCAAATAATTTTTAATGTAGATTAGTGAGTGACATTAATGTATTTGTGAAATTTGATATTATGATACATTTATACTAGGGAATTTAATTAAAATACCCGTATTACAATCATATCTTACCAAAATGCCCAAAATCTCTCCATTTTTGCCAAAATACCCATTAAGACCGGGATTGTGAGCCGGGATTTGAGATATCCCGGAGTTATCAATTTTTTTTAGAAATAGCGGGGTTACCCCGAGATTCAAGGTAAAAAATTCCACAGTTACTTGCCCAATACCCCAAATAACATTAAAACACGGATATTATAACATCCAAAATAGTGTGAGACACAAAACGTGGACAAAGAGATTTTTATAACAATTTGCAACCGTGTGCAACAAAACAATCTTATGTATGCTTAAACTTGGGGTTTAAAATTTGATGAGTACTAAATGCTTTATCGAGACTTTATAGTATAGCTCACTTTATGTTTTGAGAGTATGAGAAACAATTTATGCAAACTTATTTTGAGAAATAAATTTAGTGCATGAATTTGGTCGGCACTCAGCATCTTAGGACTACACCCCTCCATTTTCCCGACATACTATCGTCATCCGGATGCATCCCACATCTCAGAGCAACAATCCCACTAATTTGGGTAACTTACAATTTCACCTCGAAATAGAATCGGTTTAACAAACGTATAGTTCTAATCCAACCAATAATTATGACTCAAGAGGATCAACTTAATGCATTCATCGCACTTAAATATCACTCCAAAGTGACATTGCTATAAACATCAACCCTTCCTCAAATTACTCGCTTAGAAACTTTCTCACTACCCCAACGGTCATCATACCAAGGTAGTTCAAGTATACACACGTAACACGTAGGTTCATCGTAACACTGGCCATGTACCATTATGAATGTACCGTACATGATCATCCTTGCGACCCTCGACAAGTTTCCCTTTTCTAGTGACTCGGTCAATTCCAAAACATCGTATCTTAAGGTACCTAATGTGCAATTTCACTTTCAATCACTTAAGAGAACGCTAGTTTGAGTCTAGGCATCCAAAAATCAATACCTAATTCTCTCAAACTTAAGCTCTGATACCAACTTGTAACACCCTCAAATATGGAAATAACAACTTATTTAAAATTTTCTAAATACATCAATAAATGAATCGTCTACAACCACGAATTTAGATTTAACTACAATACACGTATACCATCTTATATATAAACAGACCATAAGGGACGGGTACTACTAATACCCATGCATAGTCACTATCTCCATAATGCGGAAGACTTCACCGAATACTTACTTTCGGATCTAGCTAAGGCTTTAATCTTCACAGGATTGCTAGAACCAACTCTCAACCTTGAAACCTGATGCACATGCCGACAAATAAAAAGGTTAGGCTTAACGCCTAGTGAGCTCAAGAGTTTTAACATAAAGTATATATCTTTAAAAGAAAAGAATTCAGTTTAAAGCAAGGTCCTTCGAATTATTATACTTAAAAATGGAAACGACATATTTTCCCATAATATGCACTTTTAAAGGCAAAACTCCCAAAACACACATTTCTTATATAATGCGCAACGCATAACTCACCCAAACGAGATCATAGTTCGACACTTAATTGGTAAAAACATGAATAACCATTTATAACCCAAAGTACCAAAAAAGTGGGCGGGACAGAATGCTCGACCCATGAATCGTTATCAAAACCACATATACCGTACGTCCGAAAACCTGAACACTTGGTCCAATACTCACGCGACCATAAGGAACCTATGACAATAAAATAAGACGTTCTTATATTTAAAATACTGATAACCAACAACGGGGGAACCCATATCCGTTGAGGGTGGAGGGAACACAAAAGTATACCACCCAAACAACGTTAATCGCATGACACCTCCCGACATCCCAGCCCGGTGTCCCTACGACTCCTTTACAAGTGTCACCACAAGTCAGTTGACCTTGATGGATCAGTCCGAAGAACTCCATCCCGAAGGCCCGACACACTTAAAGACTACCTCCCAGGCATTACTTCAAGCGGCGGAGGTCCTAGTGCCTACTACTCCGGTAGCACTAGCCGACTCAACCCTCCTAGCGATCACTTGTAAAGTTTTCGGTCATAAAACATGGGTACCGAAGTTCAACCCCACAATACCCAATTGACCATCCCAAAATTGACTGACTTACGTGCCTATGGATCCAATACGACACAGTCTAACCTTACCGGACTACACACGAATGACCAAAGCACTCGAGCCCGTAACCAACCTCAATACGTATCACAACGCATTAGTACGTACGTCATAACTGGACTCTACATTGAGACACATAAAACCGGACAAGTGTCCTCAAGACTCCTTTAACACGACATCGAGCCAAAATACTCAAAACCTCTTTTTAACCAATGATTAACGCTTTTCAAAAGAGTACGCAATTGACTCACTTTATGCAGACACACTCCCAAAATACTTGAATGGACTACAACGCATTTTAAGTCGGGACAAAAGGTTTTCCAAGTGGATTTATGCTCTTTATCCTTTCAAAACGTCCCATAATACAAAATTAAACCTTTTACCCAAACAACACTATAAATACCTTTTAAACAAATAATCTCATTTATGCAATAAGTTAACAAACACACCCCTTTATGACTCATTATCAAAATGCCCAAAAATCATAAGAATGTGTGTTATATAAGTTTATAAAGTTAAACACTTTCAAAGTAACCAAACTGATCAGCAGTTAACAATTTAATGTAAAACACAATCACTTTAAAATAAACATTTTGGCATGTACACTGTTTTCACAAATCAACTTGAACTCACCTTGCTAGATTTAGGCTAAATCTAGATTTTACCCCACTTTTAGTTTCCTTGACGAAACTTGAATCCTCCAAGACAAAACCTCCAAAACCTAGATCCAAACGTTTTCAACCGTAAATAAACATATTCAACCTTATAGAATCTTTCCCCAAACATTTAAACATGAAACCCCAACTTGTACCCAAACACTAATTTCCATATATGAAGAAAATGAGATATTACCTTTACCATAATTTGAATCCATCAATCAAACACTTCTAAGACACCAACACAAGCCACAAACTCCAAATCTTCCAAATGGTGGAAAGTTGGATGAAACCCTAGAACACTTGGGTGAAGAAGGTGAAGATGAAGGGATCTTAGTTCTAGTTTCCAAGCCTTGCTAGAAAATGAAGGAACACTTGGTTTTATGACAAAAACACTCAAAATGAATTAGGGTTCGTGGGAAAGGGTGAGGGATCAATTTGGGAGAGAAAACAAAGAGATTAGAAATGAGAAAAAGAGAGAAATGGCTGAAATCGCAACATTTAACCTTCTGGTACACGTAGGCTATAGTGTCACAATCGCCAAAAATGTACCGCGGGCTCTCAGCCTTGGCGATTGTGCCAAAATATTGTGCCCTCTGGCACAATCGCTGGCATAATCGCCCGGGTGCCCCCGAACCCCAAAAATCTGACTTTTTCAACGCCAAAGCTCCCAATACTCCGATGGACTTTAAACAATGCATTTCCCTAACAAAACCCCGCTGTTTATAAGTCACAGAGACGTCTGGGTGACATTTACTTACCGAAAATTCCGGATGTTACAGAAAGGTCTAGGATATTTATGAGTTAATGAAAGGCAATTAATATAACCAACATAATAAATCTAAAAATTTGAGAAAAAAATTTATAAAATAACTCTTCCACAAAGATTCACCTAAGACACTTCATATTTTACTTTTAGAAAAAATAAAAATATTTAAAAAACATAAATAAAATATTTTATTAATGAATAAAAGTATTATTATTTAATATATAGAAATATTAAAAATATTAAAGAGAAAATGAAAAGTTTTTACTCATTTATTAATAAATTAAGTATTATTATAATATTTAGAAATATTAAAAAAAATAAAGAGAAAATGAAAAGTTTTTGCTCATTTATTAATAAATTAAATATTATTATTTAATATTTAGAAATATTAAAAAAATTGAAGAGAAAATGAAATATTTTTGCTCATTTATTAATAAATTAAATTAAAAAAATACAAAAAAAATGAGAAAAATAGAAGAAGTCATTCTTCAATCATCAACACGCCATGTCATCCTCCTTGGGTTTTGTTTTAATATAGATATAGACTATTAGATTAATCGTAATAAATATATTGTGTGTATATATATATATATATATTAATAATAGTAATAAGTTTTTCGTTTATTTTTAATTTATAGAATATTGATTTTTATCTTTTTTGATACATACTATTAGAACTAAGCATATACCCGCGCGATGCAGCGGAATGTGAGTAAAGAACGAGCAATTAATGTTACTTCCTTATAGACATGTCATCAACAATCAACCATGACTTAAGAATCACAACTTATGAAACACTAAACCCTAAACCCATAAAGATATTAAATAATTAGTTTATATTACAATTGTTGACGAAAAAAAATTATAATGATATAATTTATAATAAGAATGAAAGGTATTTTACGATTATATATTTTTAATGTGCTAACGTTGGAAAAAAATAAAACGTATGGATAGAAAACAAATTAATTCGTAGATATTCATGATATTTAATAGTACGGTTAAATTAAAAAAACATTCAATATTGGGCTCGTTTTGAAGGTATTGACGAGACGATTATTATGGTATAATTTGTAGAAAAATGAACGTATTTTTCATTGCATTTTTGTTCATATACGATTATTTGTGTTAACATGATAAGGGTGTAAAATGAAAAATGAAAAAATAAGGGATATAAAGTAAAATTAAATAATTAATTATATATATATATGGATAGAGCCGAGTCTAACCATATTTGAGTTAATCTGGGCCGTTTAAAATCAGCCAACTTTTAATCTGGTCCCTTCAAATTTCTATTTTCAAGGCAGCGCACTGCTCCTTCTATCTTCCTCACCGCTCTTAATCCCCACCCCCAAATAACTATGCAACCCACTTCCCCATTTCTCTCCCTCTCTTGCCCCTAATTTCTCTCCCACGAGTCTCCTGTTGCAGCGCCTTCAACCTCCACGTTCATGGAGTTCCAACTCTCCCAGGATTTCATGATTGCAACTATAAATAGGGTTACTTCTCTACTGTTTGAAGTCTCTCACGCCCCTGGTTTCTCTTCCAGCTTTGTTTCTCCTCCACTGTTTCAAGTTCTGGTGTGGAAAGGGATTTTCAACCTCCACGTTCCTGGCGGGACTTTAAGGTACTCATTTTCCCTCTATTATGGTTTTTGGGTTTGGAAGATTACTCATTTTTCCTGTTTTAATGAAATGTTATTCTGTATATTTCTATTCATATTTAATTTAATTTGGTCAAATTCTTGTATTTTTCTGGTTTCTTTGAATTGAATAAACATGACTTGATTTCTGCTTCTATCTCGCTCCTTGTAATATTCAGAAGAAAGAATCAGAAGGGAAGCAGGTGCCAGTCGATTTCTTCATTTGAGGTATGTTTGCTCCTTGTAATATTCATATACGATTTTCTGTATGGGATTTTAATGGAGGTTTAGAGAAGTGTTCACGCCTGATTTCTCTCCCACGTCTCCCCGCTCACGCCTAATTAATCTCCGCCTTCAACCTCCAAATATCATTTACTCGCAATTTGAGATTCATTTGACCACATCCTCATCGACCGTACGTACCCTCTCCATTGCAATTCCAATTCCTTTTCTTTTTTTACTATTTGATTTCAATTTCTATTCGTTTTTCCTATTCATCTGTTTGGTTAAATATTGTCTAGAATCTTCCAGACTTCTCTTCTATTCAATTCCCAGATTATGGAGAATCCAAATCATAATCCAAATTTTTGAACCAAAAATGACGTCTCTGATTTCTGATTTTTGAATTTGCTGCGTTTGCCAAGGTTAAGGGGGAGAAAAGTTTCATACATGGTGATAGTGTCTTTGGCTTCATGATTTATAAGTAGTTTGATTTTTGGTTTCTTGTAGGATGATATATAATTTGAATTGGTTGCGACATTATAATCTTTTATTTGAGTTTTGCAGCAATAAATTGATATAAAAGCACTAAGCTTTTTGTTGGTTTTGATGAAAATTTGTGCCAAGATAGTGAATTCCAGTTGATCATAAGATAAGAGGAGTCTTTGGGTTTGGTGATTGTTCATCTTGGTGCTGCTGAAATGTTTAGGCTTAGAAGTTGTTTAGTTGCTGATGCAAATATGATTTTAACATTGAAGATTGCAATATCCTTTTTTTTAAGAACCATTGATGGTCTATTTCTTAGTGGTTTGTCTTGCATTCCCTTGCAACCGAATGATGCTAACTCGAGAATAATAGCTTAAGTAGTTTCATACAAAAGGTCTAACCAATTGATGGTCTAACCGATTGATGGTCTATTTCTTAGTGGTTTGTCTTGCATGTGTTTCGTGGTGGTTTGTTTGCTTTAGGAAAACAGGGGGAAACACAATATCTCATCAAATGGTGTGTGTCCTAGCTGTCGTTTATACATGATTATATGTGTTATTTTTGGGGTTTTTTGTGGGGTTTTCATCGTCTTCATCTTCACTGTATGTTCAATTGGAAATCCACCATTGGATCTTGTGGCTAATTTGCTTAGCAGTGTTGTGTTGGTTTTTCGATCTGGGGACTGGGGTTGACTCAATTTTTGGACAATTACAACACGCATCTCAAATGTTTGAGTGTTTCATTGTCAATGTTTTCTAATAATGTATGCTTCATTGGCGGCATTCACGCTTCCCCGAAATGGAGCTACAAATACGGTATTGTTTTTAGTGTTTTTGTTGTTTGAGGGAATTATTGAAAGAATCTATATTAACATAATTTAACATCGAGCTTTTTTTGCTTACGAATTTCGTATGGATTTTGTTGCAAACATGTCCTAAAAAAATTTGGTCGGATCGCAGATTTTTTCGGTCAAATTCATCAACAATTGTTGATGAATTTTGGTGGGTTTCGATGGTGACTGCGGGTTCAAATAATCAAGATGAGTAAATCTTTTGATGGATTCTTAAATAAATAGAAGAACATTTATGACGAGCTATCCGAAATTGATGTTCTTTTGGTTATAAGAAAGAGTAATGAAACTGGCCCAAGTTTGCAAAGTTTCATTAATCATTAAAAAAATCTTCGGATAGTTTCGAGACTGGTTTTGTATGTATATCGTTTTTTTCCCTTTCTTTACTATGTCAGCTAATCTTTTAGTTTGCAACTTCCTGGTTAGGGTTGAGGATAGAGTCATTTGCATCGATGGCCCATAGATGGAGACAGTGGATGAAGATAAACAAGAAACAAGAGACGGTACAATTGCAGGTAAGAAGTTTCTGATTCACAGGGTAACGATTATTTTCTACTTTCTTCTCTGATTGTTCTGAATGTATTTTAGAGTTTTTGAATATGTGTTGAAAGCTTATAATCAAATGTTAGGGTATGTGATTTGATCCACGACTCATATGTGACAGATTTGTGTTTGAAGCCCTAGATTTTCTTCAACTCTCACTCTCATCTCCATCTTCTCGTGATTTGTTTTTTTATTTAACTCTTGCTCTTATCTACATTGTTGACTAGCATAACACCATCTATTATAATTCAACAGACTCCTGAAAAGTGCAGTGTTAGTTGATTGGTTTGATGTCCAGTGGTCGAAATTTAACTATGAACAAATGATTCTGATAGAGAAATTGAAGGCATACGATGTGTACTTAATTGTCGTAGTCGTTCGACACTTGATTGTTTTTGTTGCTTGGATTTTGTGGATGAAATTGTCCATAGAGATTGCTTGCTTACATATGGAGTGGTAGATGTTTTCTTTTTAACTATAAAAATGTCATGAGCATTCTAATTATGACCGTCTTTGTATGGTTTATGTTAACTTTTGAAGTATTGTTGATGTAAACTTTCAGAAAGTGTTTTGCACTTCCATATAGTGATCTTTGTTGGCAAAAGTGTACATGTCTTTTGGTTTGTTGAGATTGCCTTTGGCTTTAAAAATTATAGACACCAAGTTTGAATGTTCGTTCCACTCATGAATTGTACCTTAGTTGAAAGTGATTGTGTTTTTCTCTTTTACAATCTCTTTGCTTTTATTGCAATGAGCTTGACTCTTTATAATGTTAAGACCAATAGCACCTTAACACAATATTTGTATGAAGTGAACATTTCTTAACAAAGATGCGCATATTAGATTCTTTAAATATGTTGGTATGTCCAGGTTGGTGGGCGGCCAATTTAGTAGATATTTTGGATACAATATTTGTTTGTTGTAGAAACTTTTAGAAATACTTTGAAAATCATGATCATTATATCTTCATCAATCAAATTTTGTAGTCGAAATATTTATTTGAATGCTTCATTTTTTAGACCAGGTTCTTATGAAATGCATTATATCAACATATTAAATAAACCGTTGCTGAATGAAATATTTAGATTATGAAAATTGTAATTAATAGTGTTTCAACACTTGGGGGTCGTTTACTAAACGTTTGTCCGGTAAGTGTTTACTGGCTTACTTTATCTTATCGGATGAACATGACAATAATTGAGAATCTTACTCAGTAAAAGCGATGACAAGGACCGATAGTCTTGCCCACGGGTAAGTGAGAGTAACGACTCTTACCCGGTAAGCGCTTACCGGATAAAGATATTGCATAAAAATCCGTTTTATAGACTAAAATCTTACCCGTAAGTTAAATGAAAGTTTTAACTATTTACCGGTAAATGTTTACCGGATAAATGGCCCCTTACCTTATTGAGGATCTATGATGTTAACTTTTCGATCTTTTGCTTGAGTTTTTGTGCTAATACCTTGTAATCTTGACGGGAGATAAGTATGCAAAAAAAAAAGTATTATATCTTATTAATACTATAAAAAAAAAAAGTAAAATGTGTTTCACCTCCTCCACATAGATCTTTATGTTTTTTCTCCATAGTTTGTTTGTTTCATTTAAGCGTCAAGAGTACACTTTTAATCCAAATCTAGCAAAAAGTGGCCGATCTTACATTCCGATGCAATGCAGCATGTCGCACAACTAGCATTTATATGCAAAAAATGATGATTGGGAATTATAAAAACTGGCAAACTCAAGGTTGATATTTGAATTCAGAGGATGACAACTGATAGATGATGCAGTGCCAGTGATACTTGACTTGAAAACACAACTAGCTGCAGGATAGGAATACATATTTTGTAGCACCACAAAGTGTCCAGAGGTTAATGTTACCCAGACTTTGTTGATCTTTTTTTTGGTTGTTTAGGTCATGAGAATCAAGTGAAGAAATAAATTGTTTGTAGAAGTAAGACTACCAGCAAAGCTTGCAGAGACACACCAAAGACACAGAACCATAGAAGAAAAAGAGGGAAAACAACTGCAAAAAGGATGCTTTTACAGTTGTCACTTAACTTTTTTTTTTGAAAGGGTATCCTGGGCCTATGGCCCAGACTAATCCCTGGCAATTAGGGCCTTTGGCCCAGCTGCTAAAGCGTGCAGCCCTGAGTTTATCCTCAGTGGCCACAAGTGCTGCTAGTGGGGCTCGAACCCGGGTTGAGCGCTATGAACTCCCCAAGCCTTTACCACCACGCCACAACCCTTGTGGTTGTCACTTAACTTACTGGGTAAGATTTTAGTCCATTCGAACGACATTGTAGGTATGCAACATTTTTATCTGGAAAGCGCTTACCGGGTAAGATTTGTCACTCTCACTTACCGGGTAAGACTCCCGATCCTTGTCATCGCTCTTATTGGGAAGATTTTCAATCCTAACATGTTCATCCGATAAGGCAGCAATCACTTACTGTGTAACATTTTCAATCCTAACACGTTTATCCGATAAGGTTAAATGACCCGACAATCATTTACCGGTAAGCGTTTAGTAAACGGCTCTTAAGCATGTGAAACTGAATGAACTAGAGAAATAAAGTAGATAAATCATTTGACAATATATAATGAATTATGCATGAAGAGGAGTTTATTGATGGACCGACTTCATAAAATGATTGATTTGTTATAAGAATGTTTGATTTACTTTCAGTATTTGTGTTGAGGAAAATCTTTATATGTGCTAGCTCAGCAGTTTTGTTATTGGCTTTTGATGGTAAGGTGGAGCAGTTGATGTGGTTTCTATTTTGCATATATATATATATATATATATATTGGAAGGATATTTTGCAACCCTTAAAAAGGTTGCAACCCTTGCAACCCACATCTTAACCGTTGGATTCATGATCGACGGTTATTTTATTTTTATTTTTATTTTTTTTTAATTAAAAATATTGGGCCCCATATTTTTTATAACCGCCGATCATGAATCCGACGGTTAAGATGTGGGTTGCAAGGTTTGCAACCTTTTTAAGGGTTGCAAATGAAACAACCCCTATATATATATAGGTGAAGGATCGTGTGAGAAGTTGTGGTTAACATGAGAAGTGTGAGAAGTGGATCTGAACCATTAGATCACTTTTAATCAAATGTCCTCCCATTAATTGCGGCTTAGAAGGGAATTGATCCGATGCATCTAATCCTAATGTGTATCCATTTCCCATCCAACAATTGATAACCGCTTCTCACGTTAACCCCGACTTCTTACCGAAACCCAACCATATATATATATATACACACACACGGAGAGAGAGTTAGGTAGAAGAGTGACCAAATAAGTGAACACAAAATATCTGTTGGGATAATATTATTTGTAGATGAGCATAATGTTATAATTGCTTTAAACATGATTTAAGTGGAAGTTTTTTTTTTTTTTTGGAAAGGGTGTCCTGGGCCTTTGGCCCGGACTAATCCATTGACAATGAAACCGACTGTTAAAGCATGCAGACCTGAGGTTATACCCAGTGGCCACAAAGTTGCGAATGCAGGGAATCGAACCCGGGTTAAGCGCTATGAACTTCCCAGGTGATTACCGCTACACCACAAGGCTTCTTACTGTAAATAAATATGCACCAAGGGGTTCACAACCAGAAAGACGAGTAATATGGACTTTGTTCAAGATATACGTGGGTAACATGGCATGGCAAATGGATAACAATCGCCGGTGTTAAATGAACAAGGAAAGGTGGTTGATCCAACTTCCAAGGATCATCTATGATCATGAAACTGGAAGTTCACGTGGGTTCGGTTTTGTAACAATGGCAAGTGAGACAGAAATGAATGATGCCATTGCTACTCTGATGGACAGGTATACAAACTACTACCCACAAACCCATATGAATGTTTATATATATAAGTTACCATAGAACTTTTTGCTGATTTCTGAATGTGATGCAGAGTTTGGATGGGAGGGTAATGAGGGTTAACATTGTCCAGGAACGTCCGAAGCATCGCTTCTTTTGAACTTGATTGAGAGGGCAAGTAGGGTGATGGTTGCAGAGGAGTCGTTGCTTCTTTTTTTTTTTTTTCATTTTTGAATCATTCTATAAGATCTTTGATGTTAATTAGAGTTAATGTTGGTCAATAAAATGTTATCTTTATCCAGAATTCTAGAGATGATATGACACTTCCACAAAATAAAAAGGCTTTATAGGGCTCACAAAACACTGGCGTGGCCTGACTCGAGGCAGGTCGGGATTGATTTGTTTAAAGTTGTCAGGGGAAAAAGGACCGGTCAAGAGAAAAGTGTTCGGTCAGGAAGCAGGTTGCACCTTGACAGGACTGTCCCTGCTTTTTAAAAGATCTTAAGGTTATTTTGCCCGCTTTCATCTTCTATTATTTATTTCAAAATGCAAATAACAAAATGGAGTTATGAATAAGAAATTATACAAATACTGATATTTAGATATTGTAAAGTGTAAAATTTGAATTTGTTAAAAAAAACACTTAAAAGGTTTAACAAGTTCTCGTAGGCCTTTAAATTCGGATTTTACAGTTTATAATATCTAAATATCACTATACTTATTTACAATATTGTTGTTGTGTGATACCTCATCTTTTTTCTATGCATATTTGTATGATCGAGTATGACTTGGCTTAATAAGGTGGATACTAGAGATCCGTTGGCGGAATTCGGGACATATAACTCTTTTCGTTTAAAAGAAAATTTAAAATTTTACATACATATAACATAACTTTTAAAATTGTAATATCAAATAAATGAATCTAGATTAAAATCATGTCATATACCCGACCAACGAACGGGTATAACACTAGTTATAACGGATTTCCAATTCCGGATTCCTTTATTTTATTTTTAATTCATAGTTACAGTTTTTATCCCTGAACTTTTTTGATAGATTTACTTTATACCTTTTAGTTTTACATTTTATATTTTACATTTTCATTATATTAACACATATAAGCATATTGTAACACCCTATAAATTGCGGAAATAAAATTTCGAAGAAACAATTCGGCAATAGACTAACTTGCGGAATAAGGTGTGACAATTTCATTACACAAACAACCCAACGGGTATAGATTAGCCAATATTGAGGTAGATAACTGAAGTATAAAACGACATCCTATTAATCTACAAAATATCTAGATTAGGGACGGGTGTCGCTATACTTCCAAAATGAATCTTCAAAAGAATCTCTCACGACCCCAAGGTCGCTCCCTCAGTCCCGACGAGCCCCACTGCTAAGATAACCTGCCAACATGACAACCAAGAGCAAGCGTTAGGCTAACGCCTAGTGAGAACAAGCTAAATAAAAGAGAGTACTAAACCCAAATTGGTGCCACGCGGTAGTATAACCATGAGCTAAGTCAAGAAATCCAATAAACCATTAGTGATTAAACATGGTATAAGTAATACCCACAAATCACATAACGAGCTCAACCCCTCTAGATCTGTTGCTCAAAACATTCAAGTCAACCCCTCTGGATCTATCCTTGAGAGTTCCCAAAACAGGGGGAACTCAAGCACATAATGGGATTACACCTTACTGCACCATGAGACGCTGCCCGACCGTATAGGCCCACACCTTACTTATCATGGCAACCCGATGCCTATCCCGTGCTAAAACGTGAACCAAATGCCCCAAACAGGGGACATAGGAACACAGTGCCTATGGATCCATTGCACTAAGACTCAAAGCCAAAGCATGTCATTTTAGAGCATACTCACATTAAATCAGCTATACAGACAATTCATATGAACAACAGTTCAATTCTATAAATCGTGATTCTTGAAAATGTGAGATCTTTAGAAGGTATTTCCCAACGACAATAAGTCACTTTGAAACAAGGTTTTCCACATTTCAAATAATACATTTATCACATAGCATTCGTATTGCAAACCGATTTAGCTTAAAGTACTCACCTCAGATTTCTTTCTGATTATAGCCTGCTTCCGACGATTGCTACCTATGACAACACCGATACTCGGTAAGCCAAAAATAAAGACAACTTAATGACTTAAAACTTAGGAATAAGAACACAACACACTGCCAGAACACTGATCCGGCCGAGTACCCAATACGGTCGAACCCACACCGGTCGAACACAGTACCGGTCGAACAATCCATCCGGTCGAACGTCCCACCCCGGTCGAAGGTCACACCGGTCAAACCGAAATCCGGTCGAACCGATGTCCGGTCGAACCCGATGTCCGGTCAAAGGACACATCGGTCGAATCGACCAACCGGTCGAAGGACACCTCGGTCGAACAACTATTCGGTCGAACAACCTTTCGGTCGAACAACCTTTCGGTCGAAGGACCATCGTCTTGTTCATCAAGAACAGATCGATGCAAAACCCAGATCCAAAATGAGAAATACTCAGATCTCGAAATGGAACGGTTTAAAACCTTCACAACGAGATTCTACGCGGCTAAAAGCATTCAGATCGAAGCATTAAGCTAGATTCGTACCTCGATTTGGAGAAAACCCGAACGACTCTTTCTCCTGCTTCCTTCTCTTTCTCTCTCTGATTTCTCAAGAAATCTGATATTGTGATATTTTCTAAAATATCTAAAATCTGAATTATATTTATATAACCCAAGTTACATTTTATCCCTTGAACTTTGGGTAATAGTCAACTTTTCACCCAACCCCAAAATAGCGGGTGTTACACATATATTAACTAAAATACATTAAAAAATAATTTTTGATTTTAACAAGTTACACCATTATAATCGTCTCGTCGATACCTTTGAAGTGAGCCCAATATTGAATATTTTTTTGATTTAATTATGTTATTATATGTCATATATTATACATTGGTTAATCGATTTAAAAAAAATGCATTACATCAAACGTAAGTTTTAACATCAAGATAATAAACATAATAAATATATTGCGTATTTTTTTATTTCAACAGATTCCAACTTTGATTATTCATTTAAATCAACATATTCACGAGTACGAGTACACTCTATATATTATTCATTCACATCTAATCTACGTTTGTAACTTTGTATGGGATAATCCACGACATTGGATCTGGAAGTGCATGATGTGTCCAATGGTGTATGAGTGTGGGCATTGGGTAATCTCTTTTTAATACCAAGTTCATCCATTAACTCTACGCGGATAGTGTCTCATGCATCTTCATGACCACCGAAACAAGTAGATATGGCTCGAAATCCACAAATTTCATCGCCTAATACATATTGTACGTGTGCGATGTATGGATGAAATAAACTCGGGATTTGATCAACATATGGAGTTGGAGGGGGGGGGGGGTTGTCGTTGGAAGTAGGAGTTATGCCTCGTTGATTCTTTATGACCAAAATCTTCGGAGTTGATAAATGTTGGCGCGTTAGAATAACTGCGTCTACGAGGGTCTTCAATAATATTTGTCTTTATTTCAAATAAATTACTTTACTTTATTTCAAATAATATATATATATATATATATATCGAATGATTCTGTTTTCATTGATCGACATGTGATATCCCAAAATAATCGAAATTTGTGATATTCACAATTAATCGACATTTGTGATATCCACAATTAATCTATCCACAAAATACAACGTAATTATGTATGTTAATGTGATATGTAAAACGTATTTTTTAACATATTTTTAACATATAATAAAATAATTAAATAAAAAAATATTCAATATTGGACTCATTTCGAAGGTATCGAAGAGACGATTATAATGGTGTAACTTGTTAAAATTAAAAATTATTTTTTAACGTATTTTAGTTAATATATGCTTATATTTGTTAATATAATGAAAATGTAAAATGTAAAATGTAAAGGTATAAAATAAATCTATCAAAAGAGTTCAAGGATCAAAACTGTAACTACATGTATCAATAACTACTTTCAAGAACCGTTTAAGCCCTTTAATATATAGTATAGATATATTTTAAATTTTTTATATTTAAATTGAGATGTTTATCCTGTTTTGATTATGTTTATCAGAATTCAAATTTCATAATTTTAGGATTTGGGGATTAAAGATAAGGATTTTGGGGGATAAGAATGAAATTTATTAATTAGGGTTAAAAGCATTTAAAAGTAGTATATATTGCTTCATTAATTATTTTTTAAGAGATTTTAAGTAGATTAGCATTAAATAATAGTACATAATGCTTAATACATCACGATTTTAATGTTTATTTTTATTTTTTGTTTTTTATTGATTTACTGTACGATTTTGGATGATTTTTATTGAATGATAATGGTTTTTTATATATAAAATTGTTTAATTTAGTCTTAACAATATAATGTTTTTTATATAAAAAAATTAAGTAGTTTGTTAAAATTCATTAATTATCTTATATATTTTAAATTTTTTATATTTAAATTGAGATGTTTATCCTGTTTTGATTATGTTTATCAGAATTCAAATTTCATAATTTTAGGGTTTGGGGATTAGAGATAAGGATTTTGGGGGATAAGGATGAAATATATTAATTAGGTTTAAAAGCTTTACATGTAGTACATTAGGCTTTAATAGTTATTTTTAAGGGATTTTAAGTAGATAGCTTTAAATGATAGTACATAAAGCTTAGTGAGTTGTAATTAAAAGTTTTTTATGCCATATTTATAATATAGTATAGATATATAGATATAGACTATTAGATTAATCGTAATAAACATATTGTATATATATATATATATATAATAGTAATAAGTTTTTCGTTTATTTTTAATTTATAGAATACTAGAAGTGTATTCGTGCAATGCAGCTAGATACATCACGATTTTAATGTTTCATTTTATTTTATGTTTTTTTGTCGATTTACATTATGATTTTGGATGGTTGTGAGAGAGTGATAATGATTTTTTTATATATAATTTTGTTTAATTTAGACTTAATAATATAATGTTTTTTATAAAAAATAAGTATTTTGTTAGAATTCAATTATTATGAGTTAGTTATTAATTCAAACATATAGCTTTAGAAATTTATACTCATGCATCATGACTTGTATTATTGAATTTTAGGTAATGTGTATCAATAAACAGTACGCAATACATAAAAGTACAAAACGACGACCAAAAAATCAAATTGGTTCTAAAAATATAAAATCATAACTTATTACAATAAATTATAAATTTAAAAATACATCAATAATAATCGAATAAAGATATATAAGATAGTAAAACATAATAATTGAATCCAATTACAAACTTAGCTACAAAATATAATGTAATTTATTTTGGTTTAATATTATAATGGTTTTTTATAAAATATTCTGTTACAAAATATAATGTAATTTATTCTATATTTAATTATGCTGAGAGTGATTTTAAGGGAGTTAAAGTGGAAATGATTTTAGGAGAGTTAAAGTGGAAATGATTTTAGGAGAGTTAAAATGGTTAGAGATAATGATTGAAAGTTAATAAATAACATTAAATGTAGTACACAGGGGCGGATCTACAGTATGCTCGTTGGGGTCCTAGGCCCCAACCAGCCCAGTCCAAGAATGCCTAAATTTTTTTTACTGCTATTTTTAATAGTTTAAGTGTTTGGGCCCCCATCCAAAATTAAGAGCAGGCCCCTTTAGTTTTTTTCAGCCCAAAAGCCAAAATTGTATCACTCCTTCCTGACTCCATTCCCTCTCGCACGCGGCTAGCCTAAATCAAACCAGACTTCAAAATTCAAATTGACTTGATCGTTCAATCAATTCGTTCGAGGAATTCGAAGGCTCAATCGACAATCGTTCCAGTCTGGATCGACCATCGCCCAATGCATCGCTGCTGCCTTCTGTTCAAAATCAGAGCTCATCGAGTTCGAGCCATCGCATCGCTGCTGGTGCCTTCTGTGTTCGACCGTCGCTGCTGGCTGCTGCCTTCAGCCTTCGTTCAATCGCCTCCGATTTGGAAGCCTGGAACTGATTTGGGTAAAACTAAAAACCTAATCTTTTGATTTCTTAGTTAGTATTTGGTATTTTGGTTTGATTTTGTTGAAATGTTTGTTTTGGTTTCTTAGTATTTGGTACTTTGGTTTGATTTTGTTGAAATGTTTGTTTTGATTTCTTAGTATTTGGTATTTTGGTTTGATTTTGTTGAAATGTTTATTTTGATTAGTTAGGTTAATTTTGCTAATTAGCTATTATTGATATTTGCTAGAAAAAATGGAAAGATTTTTTAAAAGGAAAGCATCAACACCTGAATCGAGTTATGCTCCTTCAATGCCTTGCGAAATCGATTTGAGTGATCTTCCTTGGGATCCGGCCGATAGGAAAAGAATTACCGAGTATAATCTGAACCAAAGAGATGAAATAAGGAGAAAGTATTTAATTAGAGGACCTTGTCAACCACGAGGCCATGCATTTCCAAAAAAATTTGTCGGGAGCAAGGGAAGACGGTTTTGCCCGATTTGGTTTGATCAATACTCTAATTGGTTGGAGTATAGTGTAAAAATGGATAAAACTTTTTTCTTGTGTTGTTATTTGTTTAGAGATCATTTTGTAGGACAATGTGGGAGTGATGCTTTTGTTACGGATGGTTTTAATTGTTGGAATAAAACCGAGAGACTTGCTATTCACGTAGGCGATGTTAATAGTTTTCACAATAGAGCACTTAAGAAAAGTGAGGATTTAATGAGACAAGAGCGATCTATTGTCGTTGCTTTTCATAAGCAAACTGAGATGGAGAATGGTTTGCTTTGTTCCCAAATGTTATTGAAGTGCTTCAATATGTTGAAGAGGATGGTGATAATGGTTTTAGTCGCACACAAGCAACCGGTATTCTATCTTATTTGAAGACGTTTGATTTTGTTATGTATTTGCACTTGATGCTTCATATTTTACAACTCACAGATTTATTGTCACAGGCTCTTCAAAAAAAGGACCAAGATATCGTGGAAGCGATTTCATTGATAAGAGGAACGAAGCAACTATTGCAAACATTTAGAGAATCTGGGTTTGATCCACTTTTGAAGAAGATGTATTCTTTTTGTCAAGCAAATGGTATTGCGAGTTTTGATATGGCATAATGTTATAAAAAGAACGGAAGACGGAGGACCAACATCACCAATCGTCATTATTATGAGTTTGATATTTTCAACACTGTCGTGGACATGCAACTTCAAGAGTTTGGGGATCGATTTAGTGAGGTAGGCACTAAATTGCTTAAAAATATAGCAGCTTTGAGTCCATGTGATTCATTTTTGTAACACCCTAAAAATAGGGATAACAAAAATACGAGAAACGGACATGAGGTATACCAAAAATTTCCATAGCAAGAGCCTCCCAAAAGTGGGGAATATAACTGAATAACCTGTTTAATCACAATTTGTAATTTAACGGACAATAAACAACAACCAACTAGTCTAATTTCTACAACTAGAAAAGAGATTACAAAAAGGGTTGTCATCTATAAACCCAAATGATCTATATCCAAAGGCATAACGCGTCTGTGTGCAAATCCCCAAGCTCTCTCCCCCAAAGCAACTAAACCAGCTTAGGACCGGCACCGCTAGAACCTGAGATACACACCGACACCAAAAAAGTGTTAGGCCAAAAAGCCTAGTGAGTTGAACAATCAATAAACATGCATGAACGATTACATTTCTTATCAGCAGTTAACCATAGTTCAACAGATGTGGAGTCAACAGGGGAGACACATAGCACCAATCAAGTCCCACCCAAGAGTCGATATACCTTGATGCCCTTAACAAGGAACACCCCAAAGGCCCGGCCCATCCGAAGACTATCGCTAAGAAAATTCCCCGGATGGCGGAGGTCTAGGCACATACCATCACAGTGGCGCCCAAGACTACATCCTCCTAGTGTACTGACTTGGTTCGTCCACATAACATTTATAAGGGGGTCCTTTAGGTATATTTCAATCCACATAATCCAATACCAAATACGGGTATAATTTTACCACCTTATCCTCATGATGTCTAACGAAAGACCAAATGTAAATCATACATCATCATGCATATAAACATGTCACCCAAGTGGTACTCCAAATAGAATCACCATAATACTCATTTATACATACCCTTAACATATCAAGATGCTCACATCATATATCCATGAGACAAGTCCCAAATAATGATACATAACAATATCCATGACATATCACCCATATACATATATACATCTTTCAACTATTTTCGTGAAGAGATCCCCAAACATTGAGCATATAGAGATAAAGTAACAAATAGAAAATTATGATGTGTATCTAGTTTTAACAAGGGTTTAGTAAACTCACAATCTAGGTTTTGAACCCAAAACCTAGAAAATATAGAAACCCTAGAAGTTTGGAGAAGATGAGCCTTGGAAGTGAGAAGTGAGAATCTTGAATACACTTCAATAAGGACACTTGGATGAAGCTTGAAGACCACTTAATGCTCCCAACAACCCAACACCTTGGAGATTAATGAGGTAGGTGAAGAAACCCTAAAAATCGCCTCTAGGAAGAACTCTCCCGTTTTTTTGTAAAGTGATAATGTGAGAAATGAGACTGCCAAGGAATTTAAACCCCTCAGATGCCGCGGGCGATAGTGCCAAAGGGCACTATCGCGAGTCACAATCGCGAACACACACGCACCCGCGGTACGTCTTCCGCGAGTATGCCCGATGATAGTGACAATGGTCACTATCGCTTGTCACTATCGTGAGACACCCCCCCTCTCGGTATATCTTGGGCGATAGTGCCAGGGGCACAATCGCGAGACACCCAAAAATGGCCCAAAACTCAACCGAAAACTATAACGAGCACAAGGTTTGAACGATTAGCAAAGGTAATTCAATAAATTATATTATACATAGCCCATGATCATAAAATGCACATAAAAACACATATGCACCCACAACGAAATTAATGCCTTAAAGGAGACAAAATACTTACCTTATAAATTTACGGGTGTTACAATTTTCTCGATTCAACGTATCGGATTTATTGGAGTTGAGTAAGTTTTATCCTTATGATTTTGATAGTATGGAAGTGATCGCTCTTGAGAAAGAACTTAACATGTACTATGTGATTGTGCGTCAAGATGAGAGATTTGCCGATCTGAGTGGTATTGCCGAGCTTGCTAGATTGATGGTGGATACAAAAAAGCATAAAACTTATCCTCTAGTATATCGGTTATTGAAGTTAGCTTTGGTTTTGCCCGTTGCTACCGCAACGGTCAAAAGATGTTTTTCTGCCATGAAGATTGTGAAGACTGATTTGCGTAACAAAATCGGTGATGAATTTTTGAATGTTGCATTAATCCGTACTATAGAAAAAGAAGCACTTCTCGATGTTACAAGTGATGATGTAGTTAGCCAATTCCTAAAGATGAAGACTCGCAGGACACAATTGTAAAAGATAACTTCTTACCATTTTTAATGAAATCGTATCTTTTGGTTAATTATTATTTTATTATATATGGTGCCCCCATCGATATTTATTTTTGGATCCGCCACTGGTAGTACATACAACTTTAATAGTTGTTTTTAAGAGATTTTAAGTAATTAACATTAAATAACGGTACATTAAGCTTTAAGACTTGTTTTTAAGAGTTTTTTTATATCTGCTTTATAATATAGTAATAGATTGATTTTTATCCTTTTTGATACATACTATTAGATTAATCATAATAAAGATATTGATTTATAAACATTTAATTCATGCAAAGTAAGGAAGGAGATGAAGAGTTAAACTCTAATAATAATTTATTAAAAAAATTAAAAAACTAAGAAAAAAAGGAAGGGGGCGATTCTCAAATATGGGAGCGCCACGTCATCCAATGATGTTTCTGCTTTATATAGATATATAGATTTCATTAACCTTCTTTTCCTACCTTATTGCAACATTTACTCTTCTATTTGAGAGAAGGGTTCAAACTTTAAACGAGAATGCACCTATTTTACAAAAATGCAAGAATACTTATGGGTCTCCAAATTAATTAACACAATAGAAATTAAAATACATAAATATTTATCATCAAATATATGTTATCTCAGATTTGCCCTTATCTCTTATATGTTACTACTATCATTGGAGACTTCTTAATATATCGGTCGTTGATAATGATGTGATAAGATATGATAATGTTGTGATAATAATGTGATAATGTTTTGATAAATCGAATAATTCTTATAATGTGATTTTGATATGATAATGATATGGTAATTATGTGATTTTGTTATGATAATGATGTGATAATCGAAAACCTGTAAAAATCACGTACACAATCATTGCTCTGTCTATTTATCATGTGATTTTGTTGTGATAATAATGTGTTAATGATTTGATACATTGTAATTAGTGAATATCTTATATGTATGTGGTTTTAAGGATAAGAAAGTCACAAATATTACAGATAAATACGAAATCACATGATTATCCTTAATTAGTTAGTTGATATTAGTTTACAGATAAATACGAAATTACATGGTTATCCTTAATTATTTAATTTAGAGTAAACTTCACTTTTGGTCCCTCATGTTTGTCAATTTTAACAAGCATCGTCCCTAAACTATTGAAACTCGTATTTGGTGATTTGATTCATCACGTTTGTCATTTCACTTTGGTATTGATCCCTCCCACTAACGACCGTTAACTTTTTCCATTACTCCAATTAAATGAGGGATATTATATATGATCATTTTATGTTTTCTTAAATTTTATATTAAAATATATGTCTTTATGAAATTTTGTCATGAGGACATATAAACAGGATCTAATTATTAAAATATATAAACAGGATCTCATAGGATTCCATATCTTTTGCAATTTACAACTTGTTTTGAGAGTCAATGAACTAAAGCTTGTGGATCGCCAATAGTCTAGCAATGATTGGTGCAAGTTTACTTTTGTACAAATGTTTTTCAGATGAAATAAATTAAGTAATCACAATCACATATTCATATGACAAAATTAACATGCATAATGATTTACAAATACTATGTATAAAAATACCGTGTCTCATAAATGAAACATACAAGACTGTTCTGTATGTGGAAAAAAAAAGTACTTATGTTAAGATAAAATGATAACCAACTATACTCTAGCTCTCTCTATACCTATAAAATAAAATCGAGAGAGGCAAAAAACAAAACAAAACAAAATATGAATCATGATTGAGGGTTCAAGTTCTAAATTTTATAACCATTGTGTACATACACTTCTAGTTATATTAATATTAATGTTTAAATAAGTATTAATTATAACAAATTAGTAATTAATATATATAATTATAAATTAATTTTTAACATGATAACGGAGATCATTTCAGAAGACGTGTAATATTATATTAATGTAGACGATAATTATAAAGAATTAACATTTTAATTTTGAAAGATAAGTATGATTGCATTGATGGAGATGATGTAAAATCAATTATACGATGAAGTACAAACGACATGGCTTTTGTCGTTTCAGTGGTGGGGCTTTAAACTCAAATATTTATTTGGGCCTGGTATGGATCCATTCCAATCCAACCATTTGCTACCAGCCGCAGTAACGACCGTGGCGGTGATGTAATTGTAATGTTACCTCAAATCTTCAAATTTTCTCCAACAAAATCCACATGGCAGCGATGAAGGATCGATCCAATTCCAAGCAATCCCATACATAACTGCACTGCATGTTCTTCCATCATCTTCTGAGCACTGTGTTTGGTAATAATCTCAATTTCAAAAACTTCACACAGTCTCATGATGAACACTGTTTGAATTGATTTCAATTTCGTATTTTCCGTTCAAATCCGAGGAGAAATGAGGGATGAAGATCCCCTCCCCATATCAACACCTTCAACAATATATTCATCATCGACATTGATCTCTAATAAGAAGGAAACCCTAGATTCTAGTATTTTTAGAAGAGGCAGGTACAGGTTCTGGGCCCTCGCCGCCATTATCCTTCTCGCATTCTGGTCAATGCTTACCGGTACCGCCACTCTCCGTCTTTCCGTCGGCAACCTCAACAGATTATCCGATGAAATCGCCGGTGGCACTCCCATCTATGACGATTTCGACGTCCTTGTTCGTCCTTTTCCCCTCTCTGCGTGTGTTTGTGTGTTTGTTTGGATTGGTTAGATCTAATTTGTGGCTTTGCATAGGAAATAGAGGAGCGGGAGAAGGTGGTGAAGCATATGTGGGATGTATACACCAATAGCCGTAGGATCAAATTACCTCGATTCTGGCAGGAGGCGTTTGTGGCTGCTTACGAGGATTTAACAAGTGATGCACCTGAAGTGAGAGAAGCTGCGATTTCCGAGATCGCTAAGATGTCTTTGCACTCTATTGATCTTCATCCTCCTCCTCTCCAATCAACGGTTCGTACTATACCTAAATCCTTAGATTCTATATATCTTTACTTCAAAATTGTCATATAATGCATATATTTGACATTAGAAAGGATTCAACTTTGATCTAGCAATGAAGATACTGGTCGCATTGTTGGTAGTGTGTACATTTTTTTATAGTAATCACTAATCATCATCGTTTTCACATCCTTCCTCTTATACAAAGCTGCAAATATGTAATAATGCTCAAGGGATCATGAACAGGCGGGAAGCAAGCGAGTTTTCGTTTTTTAAGTTTTCATTAACTATTCAAGAATCTTAATGATCAGAAGGTGATTATAATAGCAAAAGTGTGATGCTTTAAAAGATGAAGAATTATAGGCGCCCACTTTAAAAATGTTGGGTTTTTAGTGAAACTACCGAAAGAGAGAAAAACAAGGAGGAGGAAAATCCTGTTTTTCATATAGTAAAATTTGTTACCTATTGGACGGGGATGAAAATTTGGCAGCAGGTTCGTAGGCTTCACTTTCAATTGTGGAGGTTGTGTTTGGAAGTCTGAAGTGTGGGATACAGGTCTGGAACAGAAATTTTGTTAAGGGTGTTTTCCTTCATCTTATGTATTTTCAGTTGTTGGTACCTGTGACGGGTAAGGTGTTATCGTTTACGGATTTGATTCTTTGTTTTTGGGTCGTATCATTAGCTGCTAGGTTGGTTGATGGATTATTGGCACAATATGTGCATCTATCAAAAACTCTCTCGTACCCTAATTTGATCGTGGTGTAGCTACTTCTTTTGTCTAGGCGATCGGTGGTTTTTCCATTGCTTCGAGGTTTTTACACTTTAAAATCTTGGTGGCGTACTGTTTATTTTTCATATACTTTGTTATCACTCCTCAGTCCTCACGGGTTCATTCAAGTTTGGGGAGTGATTGTTTTTTACTGGTAAGCAGTGGGCATGCTTTACTAGTTGAGTGCTTTTTCTTCCACTTGTTTTTAGATTGGTATTCTCCAACAAAAAACGGTCAGGCTTAAAGGGTTTCAAATTTATATTCCGAAACTGAGGGATACTTGAATACGGGTTAAGATCAAGTGCTGGATCAACACCATGTAACTCCAATAAGAGGTCTATGAACTTGGCCATTGATATCTTTTATGTATACCATTTAAATTTGAGAGAACATATATGAATATGAGCACTTGATATAGAAGTAACTTTCAGATGTATAATCGCTCTGTAGGATCCATGCGGTTTTAAAACACCTGAGGTGTTGACAGTAGGTTTCTACTTATTGAGGTAGGCCTTATTTCATCAATACATAAAAAAACTTGACCTCCTTTTAGGCAAGCATCGATAACTCTGCATTCTTTATAAGTTCTCATACAGTAGCTAGTTGACAACCACATTTTCTAAAGTAGCATCACTGCTACAGATGTCTGTTTGCAAATATGGTATTTTCTGAAAATACAAAATTTGTTATCTAATTTTATTAATGGCAGATGCAGACTAATGGGTGTGTTAATATAAACAATTGCAGCAGCTCATAACTTCATACTTGTTCAAAACAACCATCTTTCGAACTCTTTGTTGAATGAAAAGTGTTTGACTGTTGAGTAATCTTCTCCCTTTTGGGGTGGTAGGATACAATTGATTGCATGCAAAGTGTCTCTATATTATTTACTCTACTATCTTCTGAATATAAGTTGAAAAGGATAACCAGTTGGGATCAGAGTCTTACAAACCTCTTTTCTAGCCCTTAGTAGATTGGCATTCCTTCTAAAGATTTGTAGGCATGCCAAAGTCTAAACCACTTGTCATGTGTAAAAATTGGAAGCACGAATGCACCACCGGTCAGCCTTTGTGGCTTTTGATCAAATATATTGAACCATGAATTCCCTGCCTCTTCCACATTTTGAGATTTTGTATTTATAGATGAAGCTGTGATTTTGCCGATTTCCCACTAAAACATTATGGTGGCAGGGTGATGCTTACGAACAATCATATAGGGATGGTTTTTGGCCATAGACAACATTGTTACCATCAGCATCTAACTATGCATGGTGAAAGATAATTTTTTTTTCTGTAACCAATACGAGTCTGTAATTTTCTCTTGAGCACTAATTATGTTAAACAGTATGAGTTTTAATGGAAACAATTGTCCTACTATTTGAGGTACAGGCCAAGTCAGCTTTCATCTTATCCCTCCCAGACCTTACTTACAAGTGGGATTTACTGGGTCGAATTTGGTTTGGTTTTTGGTTTTTTGAGTGGCCAAGAAGTTTGCCGTGTTCTCATTATACTGTCATGACGATCATAACGAGCATGTTCTATGCTTCGGAATTGCTGATGTGATTTGTTTTAATGCTTGCAACAGAATTTACAAGAATCAAGTTTAAGGCAAGTGCAGCAGAACAAGGGCGATCTTCCATGGAAGTAGGCTATAACTTGAAGAAAACCAATGATTAGATCCAAGAAGAGTATCACCATTCGTCTATACAGGTTCATTAAATTGATCATATCGTTTTGCAGTTAGTAAAAGGTAGCGTCGAGAGGATATAGCACAATTTTCATATGTTCTTACACGACGTACAGGTACGGACACTTTGTATTTATTTATTCAGGCGCCAATCTCGCTTCTCCTTTACTGTCATTGTGAAATTATTTATTTCATATGATGTTGCTTTAGATAATATTACCTGTAGATTCCAACCTCCTTGCAGGTCATGGGTTCAAGCCTCACTAAATGTGTAGTGAGGAGTGTGTGTGAGTTTTACGGTATATAAATATTATATATTTCAAAAAGAAAAGGTTGTGATGCAAATTACGATTTTGTCCTTGGCTATCGTGATCCTGCCCCTACATTTCTTTCTCTTTGTAGAAGTCACTCCATATCTTTCGATGAATTTCCCTGGATTTCGGCCGAAAGAAGAGTCCAAGGAACAAGATCTACACCAGCAAACATGAATGTTCCTCTTGTTTTAATAAGAATGATGGTATTTTTAGATCTGGTTGCAAACGAGTTATGTGTTTGACAATCAAACACATAATAGGCAAGTTCTCAAACCCGTAAAAACATGTTTGGGTTTGCTATATTAGGTCCGTTGGATAATAAAAATTTGTTAGGCGAATCCCAGGCCTGATTGAATCCCGCAAATGATCACCTTGAATATGTGATTTTTTATTGCTTAATATGACGACCCTTTACATATTTCGTGTAGTTTTTTGTATAAAAGGTAACAAGATGGGTTACTAATATGCTATAAACGTTAGGGGAGAGGTCAAATGCAAATTACCCTAATTTTGCAAACTATGTAAACCGTCGATTTCATTAGTTTAAGTTCATGAAATTGGTTCATGAAATTTGTGTTTTTTTTTATGTAAAAATGAAATTGTTTCATGTATTTTTTCATTCTTATGAAATTGTTTAATGTATTTTTGCATTTGGAAGAAACTTTCTCATTTTTACATAAAAAACACAATATATTAAACAATTTCATCGAGAAAGGAATTATATGAAACAATTTTATTAATTTGACAATGATTTCGATGCTTTGTATGGTTTGCAAAATTATGGTGGTTTGCAAATGAAACTACCCCATAAACCTTAATCCCGAAAGTTAATAGGAACAAACTAGCAATGCTATGACATAAAAGTGGTAAACATCATTAGTTCTCTTTTTTTTTTAGGTCCAATAATTTATGTAAATTACAAACCAGCTTCATGATCTACAAAACGGTTGGTTATTATTTTATCTTAAATAACATGGGTTTTAAATTAAAGGTTACTAGTGTTGGGCCCGTACAATGTACGGGAGGATAATTTTTTTGTTGGAATATTGAACCGAGTTAAAATAAAACGTAATTTCTCTGTTAACAGTTAATGAAATACAATGTAAAAAACGAATGTATTTTCATAAGTGGTTAACTTGCATATATTCTTAATCGTTTGTGCAATAATATTGGTAATAGTTTTGTATTATATTATTTAAAACTCAAACGACATGTCTCACAACATATCACTATTATTGAAATAATTATAAATATGAACATACGTTTTTACAGATTTTGCAATTTTTCTGAAACCTCCTCGACAACACTTGACAATCACTTTGAACGTGTAAATCTGTAGATTAATTAACAACATTCAACCCACATCAAATATAACAAAGAAAATAAATGATTTCTATCTTTTGTAACCGGCAACTCAACTAGTATAGTTCAAATTCACTCAGTATCACTTGAAAATTTATCTGACTATTGACTTCAAGACCTCATAGTATTAGTCGATAAAAATAAAGATATGTATATATATCTTATTCCTCTACTTCGAAAAATATGATTGTGGGTTTTGAAAAATATAAACAAATCCCCAGTAAATAAAATAAAATATAAAAAAGTAGTTTTTCAAATAAACAAAACAAAAATATAGTGGAATATCTTTTGTTCTGTTGCAGGTTCCGACATTGACACCCGATTGTTCGTATTCTTCTTGTACTCGGATGATACATAAAGAAGCTATATATATTTATAATGAATGTAGAGAATATTTTAAAATCTTTTATTTTCATTTTCGATTTTACATTTAAATGTAAATATATTAAAAATATGGAAGAATATTTTTATATCTACATCGTTTCTATTTTATTTTCCTTACACTTGGTTAATTTGGAAAGTATTGCGAAATATTTTTATTTTAAAAAATACGATAATTTATTAGTGTATCTCGTTATTTTTTATTTTTTATTCATATCAACCTTCTTTTTTCTTCTTTTAATGTTCGTGAAAAAAAATACGTGTAGATTTTATATTATCAAAAAAAATATGTGTAGATTTTATATTATGCTAATATAAAATACGTGTAGATTATATAAAATAAAATAGACTTTATATTAGCAAAAAAAATCCGGAAGAAAAAATAGTTTATATTACATCTCATTATGTAAAAAGATTTTATAAAATAAAATATGGAAAAAGATTTTATAAAATAAAATATGGAAAAATTATTATGAGATGTAATATAAAAAAATACTGAAGAAAAAAAGATTTTATATTACATCTCATTAATATAGATTTAAATGTAAAATCTACATTTAAAATAAATTATGCTAATATAAAATCTATTTTATAAAATCTTCCACCAAAAAAACAAATATTTATGTTAATAAATGAGTATCCATTCCACAAATAGATTATTATGTGAGATACTGTGCTTGAAAATGTTGTACCAAAGCATTAAGAAATTGTAAATAAGTAATTGGCTTTAATTAGTTGTACATTGTGCTTAAAATGTTGTAATTAAGAGTTTTTTATGTCGTTTTTATAATATAGTATAGATAAAATTCTAATTTCCTGATTTAATTTATTTAATTTAAAGTTTTATTGTAATTTAATTTAGTTTAATTATTATTTTCTTATAAAAAATAACGATAGAATATTTTGTTAGGCTCTAACTTAAATGATATTTATATTTAAGACATTTTATATTAAAAATTGAAAAGAAAATATAGTTTAATAAAAATAAAAATGGGACGTTTTATCTTGTATTTGTTTGTGTTTATCAATTAGTTATATGTATTCAATAAAATAAAGTGTTTATTTTGTATGTGATTATTTTTATTTGTTAGTTATCAAAATTCAAATATAGAGGTTTAACAAATTATACTAATGCATCATTAACTTGTATCTTGGATTTTAAGTAATAGGTACAGCTAGATATCGGTTGGTTATTAATTTCTTCTAAAATATAAATCGATATGGGTTTTTAAACTAAAAATTATAAAATTCTCATTTTCTAGTTTAATTTGAACTTTTGTTATAAAAATGTAATTTATTTTAATTTTAATTATGATTTTTTATAAAGATAATGATACAGTATTTTGTTAAGTTCTTTAATTTAAACGTTAGCTATATTTAAAAATAAAAACAGATGTTTTATCTCAGTGTTTATCGTGTATTTATTATGTTTATCTGCAGTTATTTATACGAATATGGAGCTTTAATAAGTTGTATTTATGTTTCATCAACTTGTAATCTTGAATTTTAAGTAATATGTGTTGATAAGTGGTATCTGATGCATAAAAACACAGTTTTTAAAACTTCACCCTAAATGTTTTATAATATAGTATAGATAATTTATACTTTAAGTATTAAAAATACATAATGCAAATTAAAATAAAATACAATAAATTGAGTTGTTTGGTAGGGACTCGGTTCGTTGGTTCTTGAACGATGATGAATCTTTCAAGGTTTCTCTTCTTAGATATTTGGTGGATAACAAACTTCTTCAACCCTTTAAATTGGACACTCCATCTTGAACAAGTTGACTCCAAGGAGAATAAACATATTATTTGGAGGGTGCTTCAAAACCGAATTCTCGTGCTCCAAAAGCTTAACAACAAAGGTATCGATATAGGTTTGATTCTTTCACCAGTGTGTAATGATTGTATCCAATCGATGGAGCACTGCTTGCTCGGCTGCAAGCATGTTGCAAACCTATGGAAACACATTTTCATTTGGTGGAACATCAAGAACAATCTTCCTACATCAATTCACGAGTTGCTCAACTTTGATGGAGGAAGACAAATCTCGAATTCGTTATAGGGCATCTTGCAAGCGGTAATTTGGATTGCGGCTTACTTTCTTTGGAGATTTAGGAACTCTCGGGTCTTTAAATAGGTCGATTCAAGCATTGATCTTTTGGATGAAATCCAATTCCAGTCTTTCGATTAAATTTCCTCGTGTAGCAATTCTTTATCAATTTCTCGGGTTTCTTGATTCTGAACCCCTTACACGGCAGTCGTTTGAGCTTTATTCTTACGACTTGGGTTTTTGTTTTGGTCTTTGTCTGTTGTTGGTTTTTGTCTTTTCCTAATCCTCCTCATGGGCCTTGTGTTAAAAGGTAAGAATACTATGTACCAATCTTGTCATTTTACTAACTTATTGTGTTGGTATTGGTATTTGTAGAAGTTTAAGGGCTAAAAGGGACTGTTGGTGAATCTTGATGAATCAAGGGGGTGCTTCTCAACTTTCCAGCAACATTGGGGGTAGCGGAGCAACATTTTTATGGACTAAAGCTTCAAGGACTAATATGAAAATTTGAGAAATATAAATGATGGGTTTCTTCCAGTAAACGATAACTTTTCAGCTCATTTTTTCATTTTAGCTTCTCTCTCTAATTTTTAGTTTCTTTCTCTCTAGATAAACAATTTATTTCAATTTCATATTTTCAGATCTTCAAATCTCTTGAAGATATATAGTTTGTATTAGGATTAATATGTTGTAATAAAATGGTTATGAGTTTTAAGATGGTATCAGAGCATTGTGTGTTCGTTCCATCTGAGATGTTCATCATCGATTACAACTTTTGTGCTTAAATCTTCTGGAGTGCAGTTTTCTTTAAGGCGTGTTCATATTTTTTATCTCACTTCTGAGGGTTTTTTCGAGTAAATCTGACCTTCATAGGTCTTGTTCACTTGATTACTGTTTGTTCTTCGGTTTATCTCAGTCTTCATCGCCTTGTACACCTTAGATTTGATCTGTCATAGATCGTGGTTTAAGGTGACTTCTTAAGGACGTTTTTCGTTTGTTTTTAGTTTTGCCTAATCAAGTTGAATCTCATCTCTTTAGGTCTGATTCACCGATAGGATTCATTCTGTTTCTTGAAGATCTCATGTTTGATCTGATAGCAACATTTCATATTCTTGAATATCTCATGTCGATCGCTCCAGATCTGTTTATCGTCTTCAACCTCAACCAGATACTTTCTAGATCTTGGTTGTAGGTGTGTTTTACGAACATTTTCAAATTCTTTTTTTGTTTTCTGATCAGATCTGTTTCTCGTCTTCAACCTCAATCAGATACTTTCTAGATCTCGGTTGTAGGTGTGTTTTACGAGCTTAATCAGTTGCCTTATACTTTTTTGGTTGCCGTTTTCTCTCTCTCTTTATTTGACTTGAATCATATCTTCTATAGATCTAGGTTTAAGTTGAGTCTTAGAAGTTTCAAGGATCATTTCTGTTTAGATCCTTGTTTTCATTTCAAAATTTTTTTTCTGAGTGATTCTTATGAAGTGAGTCGAGGTCGGTGACTAGCTTTCCTATCCTCGTGTGTGACTCACAGAAGAACTTATCACTTAATGTTGCGGTGACTAGTTTTTTTTCCTCTCATTCTTGCATCTGTTAAGCTAGATCTAATAATTTTGTGACCCCTTGTTTTCTCTTCTTCATTTCTTGTTACTTCTTGTGTGTTGGTGTGTACCTTTTGGTCATGTGTTCTGTTCAGGATTTGTTCCTGTCTTAAACCTGTGGTTGCTGTTTTTTCACTTAATCTGGTTCCTCTGTGAGGTTCCAGAACGGCTCATTTTCCGCTGCTCCCTCTCTCATAAGGATCGCTCTGTAAGTGGTTTTCTGTTTCTCTTTGGCTCTCTTCGCGCTGTAAATCCTTCTCTCTCTCTCTCTTTTGTTTTGGACGCTGAGTAGTTGGCTTGACCTACCACCATTCGAGTGGCAAGGAATCCTGTCTCTAAGCTGCTCAGTTTCTGTCCTTGTGTGTGATTTTTTTTTTTGCTCTTCTGGTCTGTCACTATGACTGGAGCAGAACCCTCCAAAGAGCCAGAACAACGATCCTTGATCGCCAAGATGGACTTTGGGGATCCTCTTTATCTCCATCCAAGTGATACATCAGGAGCGTCTATTTTGTCTATGAAACTTACTGGTACTGAAAACTACAAGGTTTGGTCATGTGCTATGATACTTGCTCTTGAGACTAAGAATAAACTTGGTTTCATTGATGGTTCTGTTATTAGATCTGTTGATAATGATGTTCTAGGTAAACAATGGGACAGATGTAACTCTGTTGTTCTATCTTGGATTCTCAACTCTATTTCTGATGACTTGTTTGTTAGCCAAGTTTTTTCTAGAGTTGCCTCTGAAGTTTGGCTTGAGTTAAAAGAAACCTATGACAAAATTGATGGTTCTGTAACATTTAACTTACATCAAAAAATTAACTCACTATCTCAAAATGGGGCACCCGTTTCTGACTATTATCACAAGTTAAATGCTCTGTGGAAACAGTTTGATGCTCTAATCAAATTGCCCTCATGCACATGTAATGTTGCTCATGATTTTTCAAAACATAATCAATTGATAAAATTAATGCAGTTTTTAATGGGGCTAGATGATGCTTATGTTCATATACGAAGTAATATTTTGACTACCGATCCCCTTCCTACCGTTAAGACTGTTTTTTCTTTAGTTTCTCGAGAAGAGTCACATCGTGGTGTGACTCGCTCTTCAGATACAAAAAATCAAAACTCAGCCTTTTTTGGAAAAGCCAATGAAAATAAAAAAAAAAACCCCGGTAAATCTCCTCTTGTTTGTAAGCATTGTGGTGTGACAGGTCATACTATAGAAAGGTGCTATAAATTGATTGGGTTTCCTAAGGACTTTCAGTTTACTAAGTCGAAGAATTCTTTTAAATCAACTTCAAGCAATGCTTGTTCGACTGATGCTTCTGTCAGTAGTCAGAATTCCTCAAAATCTCTCACAGAGGATCAAATTACCAAGTTACTTTCCCTTCTTGATCATAAACAACCGGAGAACCTCTCTGTCAATATGGCATGTATGTTTTCTGTAAATATGACAAAAATGACTAACTCATCTGATTTTTCTCATCATGGTTGGATAATTGATTCTGGTGCTAACCAGCATATGACATCTTCTACTTCTCATCTTGAAAATGTTTTGGATATGTAACACTCTAAAATTTCAGAGTAAATTAAAACCTGGAAATATGGCAACAAGACATCCGTAATGATATACACTTCCCATAAAGGGGATCAGTCCTTAAGACTATACAAAACTCATACGGATATAGAATTTAACAACAATATTAATCTAAACATAACCGTCTAGACTACAACACTTGACAATCCAAAATTCACTAAAAAATGGGACTTAAACAATGCCCAACTCCAAAATACTAGACATCTCAAAATATGCCTCGAGTCCACGCTCGACTCTCAAAAACCCTGTGTAACCCACCGCTAAGGGAAACCTGTTATACACATCATTTTAGAAAAAGTGTCAGACTTAAAGCCTGGTGAGAACATACAGTTTATTCCAAATCAGAGATATAAACATCAGTATCATAAGGAAATCTTTTCATAAAGGTTTAGTTTATAAAAGATAACATTTCGCCACAACCGGGCCTTTTCGGTCCAAAACTCAATATACGATGACAAAAGGACCATTTTACCAAGGATTGTGGTGTAACACAAAGTAGACCACCAAATCCGAGTTATGAGCTAAATACATGGAACCATGGCCACGAACTCTTCAGTCCGTACTACGATGTGAGGGAGGGCCCCCAAGGAACCATGTCATACTCGTTCATTAGACTACATCTGAACCATGGCTAGGATCGGGTCTCACATAACCGTACCTAAGTTGCCCCCGAGGATCAAATGTAGCTAACTACAATGGAAGGGGCATATCCTTCCCAGCCATAAGTCGACTCGATACCTAGGGATCCACTAGTACAATCAGGACTTGTCACAATATTTCATGTGACCAACAAAGCTAGATAAATAGCTATCAACACATTTATATTTCAAAATGCCATTTTCCAGACCAACTGCTGGTAAGAAAGATAATCATAAAATCAGTTTATATACATTCTTTCAATAAGCCACCAACATGGGCAAGTAAAACAACCTTTTACTTCTGATAAGGCGGAACCCGTTATTTTAGTCAAAACCGATCGGGAACCCCGAAAATCACCAAAAACTTCATTTATCTCAAAATGTAGAGAACATGAAATCATACCGTAGAAATACTTCAGATTTCGCAAATAAGAGTTTTGACATGTATAAAGTTTGTAAAATGGTAGTAGGAACTCACCCAATAGGTTTATACGAAAACCCGAAGAACCAGATATCGACCCTCTTGACAAGACGAAGCTTTCTACACCGAAACCTCGGATCGAAACTAGATAATAATCACCAAACTTAGAGAGAGAGAGAGAAGAGAGAGTTTAGAGATTGAGAGAGAGAAGAGAATCTGAGAAAAGAGATATTTTTAAGAAATATCTCTCAAAAAGATATTTAAGCCAAACTCATAAAGCATTCTGACAGGGCGCACAACTCAAAGAAGGAAATGCACACGACCCGTGCGCTAGCACTGTGCCTCGGCCCTGGATCCTACGCACGACCCGTGCGTTTTCTCTGAAGGAGGACGCACGGTGTAGACAGCCCCAAAACTTCATTTTACTCTAAACAACCTCGTAAAACGGCTAAACGAAATTCGGGGTGTTACAATACTCCCAACCTTAGAATGATTTCGTCCTCGAAATCTACTCTTCTCAATGGAACACTGTCCGCAGAGAAGATCGTCTCAAACCCAAATGCCAGAATCATTAACGAGATCCTAATACCGACATCCACATTAGCTACCCTTCTTGGGCATAAATCACTCCTAACCGAGCGAACACTCAACACTTCAAAGTAACCTTTACTCTCAAGGTTACGGTTGCCTCCCAACCTTAGGTGACAATTACTACCTCCAGGAAATTAGCGACCTCAACTTTCCATCTACCATTTTCTTAATACTTCCATAAATACTTCGTGTACAACCACCTTAAAAATTAACTTCTAAACATACCACCAATCTATACATTCGGACTTATAAAGGACGGGCGCTATAGAAACCCATGCGTAGACACTATCTCCAACCTGTGGAAGACTTTACCAACAACTTACTCTAGCTCAAGGCTAAGGCCCGACTCCTCTAAGCACTGCTAGATCCGTACCCCCAACAGGAAATGATGCACATGTAGATAAAATAAAAGGGTTTAAGCTTAACGCCTAGAGAGCTCAATAGTTTTACATAAGTAAAAGCATTTAAATTGATGAACTTTTCTTTAAATCAGAACCTTTCAAATAATGAACTTTAAAACATGGAAACAACTCCTTTTCAAAGTCATGCACTTTCAAAGACGGATACTTCATTGCAAATACGTTTTATAAATTGACATAACTTGTATAACTCGAAGTATTAAATATTAGTAACACTATCCATATCGTACGTCCGAAAACATGGACACTAGGCCCAATACTCACACGACCAAAAACAAAAGGAAACTAAATATCAACATGCACGAATAACACATTTCATTCAAACCTTAATATACGTGGGGTGAACCCAATATTAAAGCCATCATTTACCGTTGACTCCACATAACCAAAATTGGTAAAAATATGACATTAGTGTTTAAAATACCCCGGGTCTACGACGGATAGACCCGTACACAAAAGAATAGAAGGACACGCAAGTAGGCCGCCCATACAACTTCCTCACCTGACCTCTAAACGTTCCATCTTGGGTGGCGAGAACAAATGAATGGGGCCACCCGTGATGTTATTGGATTTCACCACGTATCCCGATCTTAGTTCCCATGTCATATCAGACATCACAACTTCAAACCGTTTATTGCCTCTAGCCATACTCCGTCGAGTTCTACTCCAAACGCTTACGGACACGGGTGCCTATCCAATCCAGATGAGTTCCAACTCAGCAGCTCGTGCCACCTATTGTCTACTCGCTAGCCAACCCGAGCGGTCACTAAGTGCAACCCAAAACCTCAGGCTTTACAAAACAGACAGACTGTCTAACATTACATGACTCCAACTGAAAAACCAAAGTTCCCAAAACATGTGACTCCTAATGGCATAGAATAATCGCCATCATACTCCAAAATTCCACAACTGTTTTTAAACCGTACAAATGCCCTCAAGACTCCATTTAGTCAAAATTGGGCCAACGACCCAACGGTTTACGTAAACACCCAAATGAAAGCCGAAATAAATATTGAAACACGTTTGACCAACTATTATGCAAACACGACCAAAAGTATGATTTACTCAATTCTCATCGTTGGTGGAAACAAACCGTTTTCCAAATGAACTCATACCCTTATGTTTTCAAAAGGCCTCATAACACAATAATATGCATTTTCTGGAAAAGGTTTAAAGATCAAATACACCAAACGACGCTTACGTCAATTGGACTCCAAATATATATATGTAAAATCATCAAAGAAACACCTCAACATGATTTATTTACCAAAATAACCAAAACTTATCAGCAGTTAACAATTTATTGTAAAACATAAACACTTTAAAATAAACATTTTGGCATGTACACTATTTTCACAATTCAACTTTAACTTACCAAAACACGAATAAACTCCATCATGCTAAAATCCTTCATTGCGGTTATAAATCCGGACAAATATCCACAAGATTCATTCAGTCAAAACCCGAGCCAAAGGCCCGACACTTTACGTAAATTTCCAATGAAAGTCTTGTAAACCTTAAAACATATTTAACCGACATTTAACGTTTCCCCAAATAATAAAATGTCTTTAAACAATGTTTATGAAAACACACACCACTAGGACATGATTTCTCAAAACTCAACACGTATTGAGACAAAAAATTTTCCAAAAATTTATGAATGCAATTATACTAAGATGCACAAAATCATCAAGGATGCATAGATCATAATGTAGATTTTATGTGTACAAAATCACCCAGAATATGTAAATCACACTATCTACTTGTTGAAATATTCAAGTTCGACATGAGCAATTTATGCTGTTAAAACAATCCAAGTTACCGAATACGAAAACTTAACAAAATACTCGCACCTTGAGAAATACCGAGTAAAACATACGCAACAATTTATACTATGAACGTGAAGATAGGTTCTTGTATTTCAATACGTGCAACAATTGTTTGTACAACTCAAAAGAAAAATCACGATTTTATCTTTAAAATTCCCCTCTATATAACCAAGAGACGTTGCAACGAAAGAATTTTCAACTCACCCCATATGCAATAATTCATTCCCCAAAGGGCGGTAAAATAACGGGGATGCAAATAAAATTTCAAATCGAGTTTGAAGCTTCACGTTGAAAAGATAAACACATTTGACAGAATAAAAACTACAACGACAAAAATACCGCTAATTCGCTAAATGCTTTGCGGAAATTTTAACAGTAAGAGTTAATGATGGAATATGATCAGAACGAAAGTCCTGTTTTTTAAAAAATAACATAAATCGTTTATGCAATCATTCACACCAACGTTATACTTAAATCCAATGCACATAGTACACGACATATGATACTTGATAATAAAACCCCGAGATTAACACACATAATGATGCACACGCACATGTCTCTCAAAATTATTTACGCGACGCAAAAGTCGTAAGATGAGACACCATAATCCAACTGGATTTTATAAAACTCATTTACGCTAACAATCAAGTGGTGTCAAAATTTCTATTTTTCAATATAAGGTAAGGTGACCATTCAGACAATATTCTGATGAGACACGATTCCCAAAGAACTCATAAATTGCACACAATTTAAATTAACTTACGCATCTCAAAATATACGCACGTGTTAAAAGAATTCGTAAAACAATACTCCATGCAATTCAATAAGACTCACACAAACCAAAATTTCCAAGAACTCCGACTCAAAAGTATGGGGATAACTTTTCCTTTAAACCATTGACATACGTGGAAGAGCTCCAGTGTCAAGGTCAAAATTCCACAGCTATTTGCCCATTAACTCAACAAGCGTTAAAGCACAATTATTTCGACATCCAAAAATAGCATTTAAACACTAGACTTGAATAAAGAGAGTTTTGATAACAATTTGAAATCAGGTGCAACAAACCATTTTAAGCATGTTTATGCTCATAGTTTAAAATATGATGAGTGCTAAATGTCTTGCCAAAACGTTATAATGTAATTTACTTTATGGTTGACGATCATGAAAAGCAATTTATGCAACCTTATTTTAGGAATAAATTTTATGCATGAATTCGGTCGGCACTCACATCTTAATACTACGCTTCCCAACATTCCGACGTTCTATAATCAACCGGATGCCTCAGGCATCATAGGGCAACCATCCCATTAGATTAACTTACAATTCTCCTCTAAACAGAATCGATCTAGCAAGATATAATCCTAATTCCACCAACAAATCTGGTTTAGGATGATTAACTTAATGCGTCCCACGCACTTACTATAATTCCAAAGAGACATTGCTTATAAACAACAATCATTCCTTAGCTTACTCGCTTATAAACTTTCGCACTACTCCAACGGTCAACATACTAAGGTAGAGCAGATAAACACAAGCACGAGAAAGGGTAAGGAAGAGTTTAACGGAAACACGCACGAAAGAAACGTACCGCTACGTCTACCAATTGTCACAGCATTAGCGAATCAATTACACTCACGTAAAATATCCTCATAATCACATTAGCTAAGTGAGATTATGAACATATAACACATAAGGGTTCTTGTTACCATCATCACAACGCTTGATTAACATAACCTCCGTCGATTCTAAGACTAATCCATCTTAGAAGTTCTACCCAATCTCACAATCAATGCCTATCAAACTCAGTCTAAGTCTAGACATCTTACATTCATGCCTAGTTCGCTTAAACTAGAGCTCTGATACCAACTTGTAACACTCTAAAATTTCAGAGTAAATTAAAACCTGGAAATATGGCAACAAGACATCCGTAATGATATACACTTCCCATAAAGGGGATCAGTCCTTAAGACTATACAAAACTCATACGGATATAGAATTTAACAACAATATTAATCTAAACATAATCGTCTAGACTACAACACTTGACAATCCAAAATTCACTAAAAAATGGGACTTAAACAATGCCCAACTCCAAAATACTAGACATCTCAAAATATGTCTCGAGTCCACGCTCAACTCTCAAAAACCCTGTGCAACCCACCGCTAAGGGAAACCTGTTATACACATCATTTTAGAAAAAGTGTCAGACTTAAAGCCTGGTGAGAACATACAGTTTATTCCAAATCAGAGATATAAACATCAGTATCATAAGGAAATCTTTTCATAAAGGTTTAGTTTATAAAAGATAACATTTCGCCACAACCGGGCCTTTTCGGTCCAAAACTCAATATACGATGACAAAAGGACCATTTTACCAAGGATTGTGGTGTAACACAAAGTAGACCACCAAATCCAAGTTATGAGCTAAATACATGGAACCATGGCCACGAACTCTTCAGTCCGTACTACGATGTGAGAGAGGGCCCCCAAGGAACCATGTCATACTCGTTCATTAGACTACATCTGAACCATGGCTAGGATCGGGTCTCACATAACCGTACCTAAGTTGCCCCCGAGGATCAAATGTAGCTAACTACAACGGAAGGGGCATATCCTTCCCAGCCATAACAACGAAAGGGGCATATCCTTCCCAGCCATAAGTCGACTCGATACCTAGGGATCCACTAGTACAGTCAGGACTTGTCACAATATTTCATGTGACCAACAAAGCTAGATAAATAGCTATCAACACATTTATATTTCAAAATGCCATTTTCCAGACCAACTGCTGGTAAGAAAGATAATCATAAAATCAGTTTATATACATTCTTTCAATAAGCCACCAACATGGGCAAGTAAAACAACCTTTTACTTCTGATAAGGCGGAACCCGTTATTTTAGTCAAAACCGATCGGGAACCCCGAAAATCACCAAAAACTTCATTTATCTCAAAATGTAGAGAACATGAAATCATACCGTAGAAATACTTCAGATTTCGCAAATAAGAGTTTTGACATGTATAAAGTTTGTAAAATGGTAGTAGGAACTCACCCAATAGGTTTATACGAAAACCCGAAGAACCATATATCGACCCTCTTGACAAGACGAAGCTTTCTACACCGGAACCTCGGATCGAAACTAGATAATAATCACCAAACTTAGAGAGAGAGAGAGAGAGAGAGAAGAGAGAGTTTAGAGATTGAGAGAGAGAAGAGAATCTGAGAAAAGAGATATTTTTAAGAAATATCTCTCAAAAAGATATTTAAGCCAAACTTATAAAGCATTCTGACAGGGCGCACAGCTCAAAGAAGGAAATGCGCACGACCCGTGCGCTAGCACTGTGCCTCGGCCCTGGATCCTACGCACGACCCGTGCGTTTTCTCTGAAGGAGGACGCACGACCCGTGCGTCCTGTAGACAGCCCCAAAACTTCATTTTACTCTAAACAACCTCGTAAAACGGCTAAACGAAATTCGGGGTGTTACAATATTTCAGATTTAAATCTAAAAGTCACTCAACCTAATGGGGATGAAGCTAAAATGAATCAAATAGGGAATTTTAGACTCAATGACAAAGTTGTTTTGTTTGATGTTCTTGTTATTCCTGACTTTTATGTTAATCTGCTTTCTGTTCATAAAATTGCTAGAGATTGTAAATTTTTTGTTGGATTTGATGAGTAAAAGTGTTACCTTCTTCAGGGTTCTCTTCATAAGAGAATTGTGGGGACTGGTAGCGAACAGGGAGGTCTATATTTTTTTGATCACTTGTCCAAGGGTGAGTCACTTATCTCAACTGAATCTAAGAATCTTCGTCATAAGTCTAATATGTCTACAGTATGTTACGTCTCTCTCCAACTGTGGCATAGTAGACTGGGACATCCTGCTGACCAAGTGTTAGGAATTTTAAAAGAAACACTTGATTTAGGGAATGAACAAGTCTCTCCTCCTTGTGACATTTTCCATAAGGCAAAACAAACTAGAGACAAGTTTACTCTGAGTAATCATGTCTCCAAAGTTCTTGGAGAATTAGTTCACTTAGACCTATGGGGACCTTATCGTGTTCCAAGTAAAGATGGGTATAGATTCTTCTTGACTATTGTTGATGATTATACTAGATCTGTTTGGGTTTATTTGTTGAAAAGAAAAGATGAAGTCTTTGACAACATTGTTGCTTTTCACAGCTTGCTGATCAATCAATTTGGAAAACATGTTAAGATTTTCAGGAGTGATAATGGTACTGAGTTTGTTAATAACAAATTATGTGCGTTCTTTAAAACTAATGGTATTATTCATCAAACTTCATGCGTTTACACCCCCCAACAAAATGGGGTGGTTGAACGAAAGCATAGACATTTATTAAATGTGGCTAGGGCTTTGATGTTTCAAGGGAATATTCCATTGAACATGTGGAATGAGTGTATATTAACTGCTACATATCTCATAAATAGAACTCCTTCATCCGTGTTAAATGGAAAGTGTCCTTATGAGCTTGTGTTTGGGTTTGCACCTGTTTTGTCACATCTTAGAAATTTCGGATGTCTGTGTTTTGCTGCAAGACCCAATGTTTCAGATAAATTCTCTTCTCGTTCAGAAAAGTGTGTTCATCTTGGTTATTGTAATTCAAAAAAGGGGTACAGACTTTATAGTTTGGACTCAAAACAAATCATTGTTTCTAGAGATGTTAAGTTTTATGAAACTATATTTCCTTTCAAAATGAGTGCAAACCAACCAAGTTGTGATTCTAGCAATATCAATTCTTTAAATTTCTTTGATTCTGTGATATTTCAGTCTAATGATTTGACCTTTGAATTGCCCAATGATGAAAATAGGGCGAATCCTCAAAATGTAAGTAAAAGTATTGAAAATGTCCCTGTTACTTCTGATAATTCAGATAGAAGTGGTCATGTGGGTAGTCAAGATAGAGCTGCCGGGTCTTTGAATCCTGGTAGTACTAGCATCAATAATGAAAATAATAGAGCTGCCGGATCAAATGATCCTGGTAGCACTGAGGCTGCCAGTGATTCACGAGCTACTAATTTTCGTCAACTAACTGTTCAACAAAATAATGATGACATTTTGAGGACCCCTTCTGAAGGAACTATTTCTGAACAATCAAACCTTCGTAAATCTAGTCGTACTTCAAACTTACCTCATCGTTTTAATGATTATGTAGTCGAAGGGAAGGTTAAATATGGTCTAGAAAAGGTTGTGAATTACTCTTATCTGAACTCAAATAATTTTTGTTTTGTATCAACTCTAAATAAGTCTTTTGAACCTGAAAGTTTTTTTGAAGCAATTAAGGATCAAAATTGGGTTGATGCAATGAATAATGAGATTGAAGCTTTATATAGAAATGGTACTTGGATTTTGACAGATTTGCCTCCTGGCCGAAAACCAATAGGCTGCCGGTGGATTTATAAAATTAAATATAAATCTACTGGTGAAATAGAAAGGTATAAGGCCCGTTTAGTTGCCAAAGGGTATAGTCAACGTGAACATCTAGACTATGAGGAAACATTTTCGCCTGTAGTTAAAATGGTAACTGTTAGGTGTGTCATTGCTTTGGCTGTTCAAAATCAATGGCCTCTATGTCAACTTGATGTGAACAATGCTTTCCTTTATGGTGATTTAGTTGAAGAGGTTTATATGAGTTTACCCCCGGGGTATTTTTCTGCTAATGATAAACGGGTTTGTAAGCTTGTTAAGTCCCTATATGGACTAAAACAAGCACCCCATCAATGGTATGAAAATTTGTCAACTTGTTTAATTGATTATGGTTTTAATCAAAGTACTAGTGACTATTCTTTGTTTACAAAATATTCTGATAATATTTTCATTGTTCTTCTTGTTTATGTTGATGACATCGTTATTACTGGTAATTCATATTCTGAAATTCAAAAGGTTAAGAATCATTTACAATCTAGATTTAAAATAAAAGATCTTGGTTTTTTGAAATTCTTTTTAGGAATTGAGATTTTAGAAACTGACAAAGGTGTATGTATGTCCCAAAGAAAGTACTGTCTTGAACTATTAAATGATTTTGGATATCTAGGGTGTAAACCTATTAACACACCTATGGACATGAACTTGATTGTTACTGATTCTTTTGGTTCGGAAGCAAAAGATCCTCTTTTGAAGGATTTTACTGGATATCAGAAGTTAATTGGTAGACTTATATACTTGTTAGCTACTAGATCTGATATTGCTTTTTCAGTACATTGTTTGAGTCAATTTATGCATTCACCGCGTCAGTCTCAATTGAAACTGGCTCTTCGAGTATTAAGGTACTTGAAGGCTTCTCCTGGTAAAGGTATAAATTTTTCTTTATGTCCTGCTTCTGATTTTAAACTTTCAGCCTTTGTTGATGCTGACTGGGGAAAATGTCTGTCAACAAGGCGATCTGTTACAGGATACTGTCTTTTCTTGGGTAGTTGTATGATTTCGTGGAGGAGCAAGAAACAACCTACTGTTTCACGATCTTCTGCTGAATCTGAATATAGGGCCATGGCCTCAGCCCTTTGTGAAATTATCTGGGTTCTTAGTATTTTAACTGATCTGAAAATTAATAATCTTCTTCCTGTCAGTTTAAACTGTGATAATAAGTCAGCAATTCAAATTGCTAATAATCCAGTATTTCATGAAAGGACTAAACATATCGAGATAGATATTCATCAAGTGAGAAATAAAATTTCAACTGGAATGTTGAGAACAGTTAAAGTTTTGTCAACAGAAAATCCAGCTGATATATTTACAAAATCACTTGGAGTGAATCAACATAACTATCTCATTTCTAAATTAAATATGTTAGATCTATTTCAATGTCAAGATTGAGGGAGGGTGTTAAAAGGTAAGAATACTATGTACCAATCTTGTCATTTTACTAACTTATTGTGTTGGTATTGGTATTTGTAGAAGTTTAAGGGCTAAAAGGGACTGTTGGTGAATCTTGATGAATCAAGGGGGTGCTTCTCAACTTTCCAGCAACATTTGGGGTAGCGGAGCAACATTTTTATGGACTAAAGCTTCAAGGACTAATATGCAAATTTGGGAAATATAAATGATGGGTTTCTTCCCGTAAACGATAACTTTTCAGCTCATTTTTTCATTTTAGTTTCTCTCTCTAATTTTTAGTTTCTTTCTCTCTAGATAAACAGTTTATTTCAATTTCATATTTTCAGATCTTCAAATCTCTTGAAGATATATAGTTTGTATTAGGATTAATATGTTGTAATAAAATGGTTATGAGTTTTAAGACCTTGGGGTGTTTTTTCTGTTTCTCGCAGATCTCACCCGATTCCTCTGTTTTGTTGTTTCCTTCTTTCCTAATAAATTTTTTGTTTCAAAAAAAATATTTGTATTACATAACTTAATATTTATGTACTAATATTGTTTTAATAAATTTATTTATAGTAATTAAAAACAATTTATTATAATAAAGTTTGGGTCCCACAAAACGCTTTGAAAGGTGGCCTTTTATGTCAAATTTCAATAATTGAAAGGAAGTCGAAAGTCTAAATGACCCTTTGAAAGGCTTGGTGTGGATAATACTCAAGTGTTTGTTTCTTTAAAAAGAAATTCTCGTGTTAACCTTTTATGTCTGATTCTGTAAGGTAGGGTCATTCACATCGTTTGTTAATTTCAATTTTTCATAAGCCACTTATGTCTTACAGTGTTTTGAAAATATTAGACATAACCTGATCTCTTATTCACCGTGTTATTATCCAGATCATCGCCTCAACATCATGCTATTCTCAAATCAGATCCTCCTTCTCAATCGATTAACCTAAATCAAGTTTGATCTACTAAAGTCAAAAACAACTTTAAAGTATGCAATGGATGTTGCATGTACTTACAATTTCCATATTTGCTGAAAAGTGACATTGATTAAATTATCTTTCGTGTTTCTCTTCTCAATCCTATGTTGATTATACGTTTGATTTATTAGTGTGAAATGAATGTGATTTAATGCTTTATCGCTTGAAAGCACTATAGGGGTTGGGAATACACGTCATTGTCTACTCATCTAATAAAGTTGGATCCTAATGCTATATGGTTGTAAACATGGTATATCAGGGACGGATTCAGAAATTTTTTTATACGCTGATATCATATAATATAAACAAAAAATAATTACAAAAAACACGGTTTTTATCGATGTGTTTTCATCTTTTCACCGACGTTCAATATTACCCGATGTGTTTTTAGCTTAATTCCACAATTTCGAGGGATTTTTAAAGTTGTTTGTTTGATTTCGAGGGATTTTTAAGGGTTTTTTTTAATCGATTTCAAGAGATTTTTTCGGTTTTTTTGGTCGATTTCGATAGTTTCTTTTGGTTTTTTGGTTGATTATGAGGTACGGTTGCATCTTCTTGAAGTTTTCAAAATAATACGATAGCACCTTCCAAAACGATACGGTTACACCTTTCACGAACCTAAATTTTTTTACCCTTCGTCGGAGAAATAATACGGTGACACGTGCCACCGTATTCCATACATTAGATCCGTCCATGTGATATATATATGCCAAAAAGTTTAAGCCTTAGCCATATTGTACTCATACAAGATTGGCCATATGTTTATGAAACACAACATATATTTTTTTAAATCCAATACTATGAATTAATATAGGGGTCGTTTACCAAACGCTTACCCGGGTAAACGTTTACCAAGTTATATTATCTTATGAATGAAGATGACAATGAGCAAGAATTTAAACGGTAAGAGCTAAGGCAAGGACCAAGAGTCTTACCCTGGTAAGTGATGGCAAAGACTCTTACCACGGTTAGCGCTTATCGGGAAAATTGTTACATACGATACCGTTTTGGTGGACTAAAATTTTACCCGGTAAGTAAGTGATAGTATTAAATTTTACCGGTAAGCGCTTATCGGGAAAATTGTTGCATACGATACCGTTTTGGTGGACTAAAATCTTACCCGCTAAGTAAGTGATAGTGTTAAATTTTATTGGTAAGCGCTTACCCGGGTAAGTATTTGGTAAACGGCCCCTAAGTGTTCTTGAATCATAGTTGTTTCCGCTTATTAACCATTTCTTTCCATTTTCCTTTTTGTATGTGTAGTATTTCGAAGAAATGAGTTATAACCGGGCAAAAAAAACATTCATGCGTGATCTCAAAAGTGTGTGTGTATCAATTGGCGTATTTTAGTAGGATTTTTAAATGTAAGTGAAGATTGATTTTTGTTGTTATGACATTTCGTTAATATGTTCTATTGTGTTTTGTATCAAATGATGTATTTTGATAAGATTTGAATGTAAATGAAGATTGATTATATTTGTTATGAAACTTTGACGTTATTAGATCTAAATTTTGTAATAATGATGATAAACAAATGAAATTACGTAAATGCATATAAATTTAATACTATTATAATATGAAGGGTAAAATAGACAATTACACAGATTCAAACATTTGTTAGTTTACAAAAACAAACAGTCAAATTGATTCTGCCTTTAGACTTCAGCACCACCTCTTATCATTCAGAAGTGAAATAAGACTTCAAATTTCATCACCTTTTAAAAAAACAGGCAACACCCTTTCAACCTTAATTAATCTTTGTCTAAATATTTTATTTTTAGAGTGAATTATACTAGTGGTCCATGTGGTTTGCTCAAGTTTTAGATTTAGTCCCTATAACAAACTATCTACACTGATGATTCCTAATTTTTCAATTTTTCTCAAGGTCATTGGAGTTAACACTGTCAGTTAGCAAATGTTAGAAGACACAAAACATGCCTGACCAAAATTGTAATTTACTTTAAAATGAATTGTGTTTCATGTATTTGTTTTTTGGTTTTTATGCACAAGTGCGTGCATGTTCTAAATTACTTGTATGCGCAAGTGCCTACCGTCTAGATTAAAGACTACAGGGTGTTCCTCAGTTTTCCGTTTTTTTGAGGTTTTACCTTGAACCTCTCTCTCTCTCTCTCTCTCTCTATATATATATATATATATATAACTATCCACGTTAATCGTACTTGAAGTATTTTTTATAAAGAAATTTAAAAAAAACTAATGTGAATCACAAATTGTTTTTAGAGTGAATTGCACTTTTGTTCCCTATATGTAACATCCCGATTTCGAAAAGTATCGTTTCAAGTTAACACAGAAATCGGTAATTTTAAGGGAAAAAATAAGATATAGGATTTTGGACTTGTATCATATATTTTATAGTCTTGGTGGATGAAGGATTCAATTACGAGTCCAACAATTCTTTCTGTAGCGAAATCGGAGCTATAACGAAGAAGTTACGGCCAAAACAGTGAACGAGAAGAAAACCGGGTGAACAGTGCACTATGCGACTTGTGCCGCGACTTAGGGCCACCCGCGCGACTTAGGGGAAGCTGGCGACTTATGCCGCGACTTAAGGTCGCATGGTAAGTCGCGAAACGCCCCGTCGAGCATAAAACCCGATTTTCAGCCCTAGAACTTCATTTCTCCATAACTTTTACATTTCAACTCCGTTTTTGGTTATTCAAGTTTCCATTGTTTCATTTTTGAGAGCTCTTCAAGGATATAGCAAGATATTTGAAGTCTATTGGAGAATACAAGAGTATTTTGTGGTGGTAAGCTCCTCATCTATCTCAATACTAAGTTAGGGTTTGATGATTTCATCATTTTCTCTTTCATCCTTCAACTTGGGTGTGATTTTGATGACTTGTGTGGTGAAGGTGACCTTGTAGATGTGTTGGATCTAAGATCTAGGGATATTTCTAGGAGATTCAAGCCTTCATCAAAGGAGGTTCAAGTTTTGGGGGTAAAATCTAGATTTAGCCTAAATCTAGCAAGGTGAGTTCAAGTTGATTTGTGAAAACGTTGTACATGCCAAAATGTCTATTTTAAAGCATTTATGTGTTTTACATGAAATTATCAACTGTTGAGTTATTTGGTAACTTTTGATTATCGAAGTGTTTAGCTTATTAAACTTGTAAAACACACATATTTGGGATTCTTGGGCATTTTGGTAAACGTGTCACAAATGAATGTGTTTTGATGATTTATTGCATAAATAGGTATTTGGTCAAAAATGCACTTTTAAGTATTTGTCGGGTTTTATGCATTATTCATGAAATGGGGTGTTTTGAAAAATACGAAAGTGTGAATCCTTTGGTTTTGGGTCATTCCCGACTTTGGGGAACATTTTAGAAATGGAAAACCTTTTTATTTGGGTCGAAGGCCAATTGTTATTTGAGAAACAAAGTTTTGGGGAAAGATGTAATTTGGTTGTGTAACCATATTGGTTCTTGTGTTTTAACCAAACGTCTATTACGCCTTTTAGGGTTTGATTTGTATTCGGTTGAGTCTTTGGAAAACTTGTTCAGTTTTGGTATCTCGTTAAGGAGCCTTGGACGTATGGTGTACTTAGTTGCATCCTTTTGGAGAGTTACATGTTTTGAATGCGTTAGTTCATTCGTTTGAGTCATGTAACGTTTAGACTGTAATGCATTGGATCCATAGGCATATGAGCCAGTCGGTTGGTTTAGTGGGGACTTTATCCCCGTTTTGGGACAAGATATTGTTTATGGCTAGCGGGAGCTCGAGGTACAAATCGTGGGTGGTTGAACTCGATAACCGTGTAACTTTTATTGAAGGGTTCGAGGTATAGATCGTGGGTGGTTGAACTCGATGCCCGTTTGTAAATCCAGTTTGGTTACTCATCGTGGAATTTAGTGTCCGCGTTTGAAGTCTATTGAGTGGTCCCCAAGTCATGTTTTTTTATGTAATCTTGCGGTGGTGCTCTGCAGAGCCGTATATGGAGCTAAGTCTTGCGGTGGTGCCCATTGTGAGCCGGATACGGGGACTTGTGGCTTTTGTGGTGACACTCATTTAGAGGTCGAGTAGACACTATAGGCATTTGGGTAGCTTACGGTGGTTTCTCGGTTGGGAGCCGTATACGGGGATCCATGGCTCTATGTGTAACACCCCGAATTTCGAAAAACAACATTTCAAGTTAATACAGAAATCAGTAGCTTTAAAGGAAAAAATAAGATATATGATTTTGGACTTGAATCCTATATTTTATAGTATTGATGGATAAAAGATTCAATTACGAGTCCAACGGTTCTTTCCGGAGCAAAAACGGAGCTATAACGAAGAAATTACGGCCAAAACAGTGAACGAGAAGAAAATTGGACGAACAGTGCACTACGCGACTTATGCCGCGACTTTGCCGCAACTTAGGGAAGCGTGCGACTTATGTCGCGACTTATGGTCGTGGCATAACCCGCGAAATCCCCTGGTTGAGCATAAAACCCGATTTTCAGCCCTAGAACTTCATTTCCTCATAACTTTTGCCTCATAACTCCAATTTTGATGTTTCAAGTTGCCATGGTTTCGTTTTTTAGAGCTCTTCAAGGATATAGAAATAGATTTGAAGTATATTGGAAGATCCAAGGGTATTTTTTGGTGGTAAGTTACTCATCTCTCTCAATGATTAAGCTAGGGTTTGATGGTTTCATCTTTTTCCCTTTCATCGTTCATCTTGGGTTTGATTTTGATGACTTGTGTGGTGAATGTGATCTTGTAGACAGGTTGGATCTAAGATCTAAGGAGGCTTCTTGGTGGTTCAAGCCTTCATCAATGGTGATTCAAGTTTTGGGGGTAAAACCTAGATGTAGCCTAATCTAGCAAGGTGAGTTCAAGTTGATTTGTGAAAACGTTGTACATGCCAAAATGTCCATTTTAAAGTGTTTATGTGTTTTACATGAAATTATCAAATGTTGGGTTAGTTGGTAATCTTTGATTATTTGAAGTATTTAATTTTATAAACTTTGTAAAACATCCACATTTGGGATTTTTGGACATTTTGATAAAGGTATCACAAATGAATGTGTTTTGATGTTTTGTTTGCATAAATAGATCTTTGGTCAAGAAAATACATTTTTGAATGGTTGTCGGGTTTTATGCATCATTCATGAAATGGAATGTTTTATGAAGTATTACTTGCACATTTACGTGAGGTACTTGAAAGAATGTATATAGTCTCATTTTATGATTTTCACTCTTATCAGCAGTTAAACTTGGAAATGAATATTTGAAAATAAAATGAGTCTAAGGACGTTTGTCCGGTTTAATAGCCCGGGGTGGAAGCTTTTTGTACAATTGACCAATTGACTAGCTCGGGGTGGAAGCTTTTTGTACAATTGACCGGTTGACTAGCCCGAGGTGGAAGCTTTTACTACAATGGCGTTTATTACGTGTCATTTGAGAGTTACATGTTTTGAGTGGTTGGTCATTCAATAGGAGTCATGTAATGTTTTAGACTGTAATGCAGTGGATCCATAGGCATATGAGTCGATCTTTATTATGTAAAAAGAAAATGGGCTATTATTTATATATTGGCCAGAATTAGTCTTGGGATCTCGAGGATAATATGGTGAGGGCTCGTGGAGTCCAATACCCGGACCTGCATCCGCGAGTTAATTTATGTGCCTGTTTTTATGGGATAGTTATTTCCCATTTGTAGCTAGTCGAGACATTGGGTCCTCGGGGGCCTTTGGTACGGTTATGTGGGACCGGTTACTAGCCATGGACCGTAAATGTAATCCTAGCGAATGAGCATGATTAGGATCCTCGAGCCCCCCCCCCCCCATCTTAGTACAAGTCGACGTGCTCGTGGCCATGGGTCCTAGTACGGTGAGCTCAATAACTTGGAATGTGGCCTACTTTTGTGTTCCGCCACTAGCCTTGGAATTCGGGATTCCCCCGTCACCGGGAGGTGTTGTTTTGGAGTATTTAGTTTTATCCTTGTTTTCGGTGACGTGTTGAGTTGGGTCTTCCTCCATATACTCTAATTTTGGGGACTTGAGTTTACCATATTTTGGTCGTCCGTTTTATAAAGTTTCATTCAAAGTCCAATATTTGAGTATTTACCATTATTCATGTTTTGAATAAGTGTTGAGTTGCATTACCTCATGAAAGAAAGCTTTGGCGTTGAGGCGTCCATTTATAAAATGTGTATAATTGGAAAACGGGTCATTCTCATATTTAAAGTCATCCATTTTAAAGGATCATGATTTAAGTTGCATTATTTCCGTTTAATGGTTTTTATATTCTTGATGAAAACTCTTGAACTCACTAGGCGTTAGCCTAACCCTTTTTATTTGTCGGCATGTGCAACAGGTTCTGGTTGGGAATAGTTCTAGTGAGACTGTGAAGAGATGAGTGCTAGTGGTGTGCTCGAAAAGGTGATTAGCTTGTTGAAATCTTCCGCACTTATATTGGAGTTAGCGATTGGTATTGGGTTATAGTAACACCCGACTTTAGTTAGTCTTTATGTAAGACTTTATTTACTCGTTGATGGTTCAATCCAGAAATGTATTTCATTTACGGATTTGTAGTAAGAGATTTTATCCCTCTTTGAGGTGTTATTGAAAGTTTTAATTTAGTCGCTCTTTCCAATTTTGAGGGTATTACACTATGTGAAGCTCGAGAACATTGATAAGTGGCTTAACTTTGTGTGCCCGCCACTTTCGATGGAATTCGGGTATCCCCTGTCACCGAAAGGTGTTGTTTTTGGGTATTGAGTTTTATTATCCAAGTTTTCGGTGATGTTTCATATAAATGGATCTTATCCATAGTTTATGGGTTGAGTATTATGCACCACCCGCGTTTGGGTGTTTTGGGATATAAAGTTTTAACCGCATTTTCACAAAGGGAGAGTTCGATTTCTATTCACGTTTTGAGTGAGTTTGGGTTGAAATTAATTTACAAAATAACGTTATATGTTGGGACCTTGTCCCCGAAGTAGTTTGGATTTGAAAATGTTTATATTGGCGTTTCTTTGCCCAAAATGCATAGTATTGGAAAACGAGTCGTGTTCATATTCAAAGCATATCATTTTGAAAGATTATGAGTTAAACTGCATTACCTCTTTTCAAATATATCTTTATTCATGTCGAAAACTCTTGAACTCACTAGGCGTTAGCCGAACCTTTTTATTTGTCGGCATGTGCAACAGATTTCGGTTGAGAATAGCTCTAGAGACACTGTGCTGAGAGGATTGATAGTCGTGTGCTCAAGAGGTGAATATTTTAGTGAGGTCTTCCGCACTTGTTTTCGGGAATAACAACTTATAGTTGGGATTAAGTAACACTGACTTTGGTCTAGTCCTTGTATAAGACTGTAGTTTATATTTGTTGAAGTTAAATAGAAAATTTTATTTTGGAGAGTTATCTTTTACTTGGTGTAATGTCAGAATTTTAATTAGTTGTTCTTACCAAATTTGAGGGTGTTACACTATAGTTTGCCCAAAGACTTATTTGTCTCTTTTAACGGTTGTTAACTAATGATGATAGTTCTAGGGACATTGAGTGTTATGAAATTGAAAAGTTATGTACCATCAGTATAGATAGTTTGTTTTAGAGACCTAATCCAAAATTTGAGCAAACCACAGTGACCACAAGTGTAATTCACTAATGCTTTTAATCATAAAGCACATTTAATTCATTTAACCCGTCATTGATATCAAAAAAATATCGTTAATCTATCATGTCATAAAAGTCCTAAAAAATCCAATATAGTTTCATATTCTGAGTGATTAAGTAAATTTCATGTTTCGAAAAAACCCAAGTGGTTTGCCCAAAGACTTTACAGTACCTATCTTGTATTTGGGCAAAGTCGTCCCGCTCCTTTGCCAACTTAGATACACGACAGAAGCACAAATTTAGGTTTATAGGACGCCTAAAATTTTTAACCGTCCTAATAGCATACTTTATGACTTAAAGTTATAGGACCAAATTATAGAATGTTTTATCTAAAAGTGTTACAATAGGTTTGTATGACGCTTTTAGGCGTTTTAACAAGTTTTTAAAATGAAGTTCGTATCAACTATTTTATATGACACTTTTGAGAGGTGTCATACAAACCTATCTTTTTATATTACACTTTACAAATAGTTATCAATAAAATAGCTAATAGGATACCTAATCTTAAAAACGTCCTAAAACCCATTAAGGGGATGTTTGGGATTGCTTATTTAAAACAACTTGTGCTTATCAACTTATGTGCTGTTAAACCGGAGTTTTCTAAAAAGTGTTTAGATTAGCTTATTGTGGTACCAAAACGTAATAAACTAATAAGTTGTTATTTAAGGGTATTTGGGATTGCTTATACATATAAAATAACCAAAAAAGTCATAAACACTTTTCAAATAAGTTGATAAGTTAAACAAAATGACTTGTGAAAAAATGTTTTATCTCTGGTTTGGCACCGCTATAAGTACTTTGATTTTTTCTTCTTCCAAACACTAGAAAATACTTATCTTCGATGTCACACCGCAATAAACTAAAAAACACCTCAAATAAAAATCCCAAACACCCCCTAAAATGTCTAAAAACGTTATATCCTATTGTAAGATTCATACCAATGTCATTCTATTTATTTCGTATTTTCTGTTTAATCATTTGGTTTGATTCAATTAGTCGTAGATTGGAGACCACGTGGTGCCAAGGGGTTGTGTCCATCGTAGCAGTGGGGTTTTACTCCAAATCTCACTATATGAACTTTTTAACAAATTCCCGAAGCATTTATATAGAAACATGTTTATCATCAACATTAATTTAAGAGTAAATTACAGTTTTGGTCTTTATGATGGTTACTCATTACCAAGTTTGATCCTTCTTTTAAATTAATTATAATTTTGGTTATTGTAGTTGACATTTTATTTCATTTTTGGTCCATCTAACTAACTGTAGTTAAAAAAATTGATAAACTTTTATGTCTTTTTCCTTGTTTTGTTTTATTAGATCATAAAGTCAATTACAATTTTAGTCCTTGTGGTTTTTCTTTTTTCTTTTTTGTCTTTTCTATCATTTCATTTTTTATTTTATACCCCTTGTTATATTAGTTAATGATAATTTTAACCAAAAATAAATTAAAAATATGTATTTTATTTTGTAAGTTACACTTTTAAAAAAGTTTCATCGATACTTTTACAACGAGTGTAAGTTATATTTTTAAATTTATATGCAATTTAACAACCACACATTTTCATGTACTTAACCTTTAGTAATATAAAATATAGTTTTACTAATGAAAATGTGTAGTTATTAGTTGGTTATTTATTTTCAATTATAATAATTTTATGTTGGTATTTTGAATAAAATTAATAATTATATTGTAAAGTTTTATATTTGATACATATTTAGAAAAACATTTAATTAACTGAAATACCTTAAAACGGTACATTTTTTATTAATGGATATAGATAAATTTCGATTTTCATCTTACATAAATAAGAAAAATATGATACATTTTTTGAATTCAACGTAAACAGAAAATATTTTTTTTATTAGTGTAGATGGATTTGTATATATATATCAGATAAATTGCATAAAAACTTAAAAATATTTAATACTTAAACTCATTTTAAAAGTACCGACAAAACTTGTTAAAGTTATAATTTACAAAATAAAATACATACTTTTAATGTGTTTTTAATTAAAATTATCATTAGTTAATCATGATAATAAGGGGTATAAAATGAAAAATGGAAAAGAACAAACCACAGGGACTAAAACCGTAACTTACTCTATGATCTTATAAAACAAAATAGGAAAGAGAATTTTTTTTTAACTAACATGTTTAACTATAGTTAGTCAGAAGGACCAAAACTGAAATAAAATGACAACATAATTACTAAAACTGTAATTAAATTAAAAGAGGGACCAAACTTGATAGTGAGCAATAACCATAAGGACCAAAAATGTAATTTACTTTTACTTTAATAAAGAATCGAGTAATGGCATTGTAAGAAAATGAAAGAAATATATGAAGATTAAGAGCTTACTGAATCATGTAACAAACATGAAATAAAAATAGGAATAGAAATAGAAATAGAAGAAACCTAATAGTAAAACTCAATTATTATTGGAAGTTTTAAAGATATGTTGGAATTGAATACAATTTTTTTTCAAAAATGTTAACTTTTGATTATCTATTTTAAAAAAATTATAAAAATATGTCAAAAATATCAGCATTAGGTCAATTTCAATTCTATTCCCTTATAAAATGACTAGAAGCGTACTCGTGCAATGCAGCGAGATACATCATGATTTTAATGTGATCCGGTTTTTAAAACAATGTTGTCAAAGTCCTTGTGGCCATGGAAGATCACTTGCGATGACTCAAAGGCCATTTGTGGTTGCCCGAAGAATTAATCGGTGCACGTAAACTGACTCGAAAACTCACAATTACAAAAAAAATCTTGAAGATTTATTCATCTAACCCATTAAACTTTGTAATTTTCATTCCATCGAAAAGAAAAAAAAACATTAACATTTATATCTTACCGAATTTTTTAAAAATTAAAAACAATCATTTATATTTATTTCTGAACAAATAAAACAAAAATCTTGATTTTTGACAACAAAATATTGATTTTAGGCAACAAAATCAATCCAATATCAACATAATTATTACACTTTGTTACGAACATAAAAAAAAATGGCCAAAATCATGCACATATAATTGCTACCAATATATATACATATCATGTATTTAATTATGCATGGAGTGATTTTAGGGTAGTTAAAATGATGAGTGATTTTAGGGAATTAAAGTTATTAGAGATAAGAATTAAATAACATTAGATTTTAAGTTTTCATTATTTATTTAAGTTTTAAGTAATTAGAATTAAATAATGGTATATTAAGTTTTAGCAATTGTTTTTAAGAGTTTTTTATAGATGATTTATAATATTGTATATTTTCTCTTTTAAAAAAAATAAAGAAAGAAAGAAAGAGGAGGGAGAAAAAGGTGACATTATATTGGACCTCAAACATCTATTCAACTTAACTAAATCAATTAGATCGGTCTCAATTATAACCATATCTATCTTAGGCATGAAGTCACAACTTTTAAACATAAGTCACAATTTAAGAGTAAATTATATATATTTTTTTAAATTAGCTTTTTATACCACCAATCATATTACACAGCAAGGGATAATTCATCCCAATACACAACAATTATTGGTTTGCCAGAAACAAACTAAAAAGAGCAAACATAATTGAAAAGAGGGTTGTCCTCACCCACTTACACGACCCACAACTATTGACCAAAATTAGAGAAGAAAAATAAAAAACTAAAAACTGCACACCAAACACATGGATTACGACAAGTACTGTGCAACAGTAAACCAATTCTCATGAACAACCAGCTGGGTCGCTTAGCCAGTTGACCCACTCTAGTTTTGCTCCGCTACTCCGTTTGTCGATCCATTCAAAACACTTGTGTTGCATCTCCAATAGACTGCCTCCCGTCTTCCTTTTGTCATTTTGGAACACAATTTGATTTCGATGCACCCATATCAGATAAGCCATACTCTACACCGTTTCTACCCAATATTTGTAACGCGAACCGTTTCCTAACTCATTTTCTGTCGCCTTCACTACATCTTGTAACGAGGACACTTATTCTTCCTTAATATTCCACCATTTAAACACCAATTTCCAAACTTTTGAAACCTCTTGGCACTTTACCAATGCATGATTCACCGATTCCACTTCTTTTCCACAACAGGGACATAACACCGAGTCTAAATCTATTCCCATCTTTTCTAAAATCTCCCTACATGGTAACTTTCCTAGCTTTGCTTTCCAATAGAATATACACAATTTTTTTGGAATTACCTTCGACCAATTAGTAGCCTCGACTTGCTCCCCTACCACTGCCTCTTTCTCTTCGATAATCCCTTTAAAATCTTGAACCGAGAATTTTCCGTCACCCCCCCCCCCCAAACCACTTCACATGATCCTTAACGTCTACCTTCGGACTCCAATCTTGAATTAAATCTTCAAACTCCCCCATCTCCCTACCTCTCGGTTCCCTTCTCCAACTCCACCTCCACTCCCAATTGCCGTCAACCCTAACACACTTGTCGGCTATTGAATCTTCCTTCCTAGTTTCAAGATGGAACAGTCTCTTGAATCTATCCCCTAACGCCTCATTCCCAATCCATCTATCCTTCCAAAACCTTGTCTCATCCCCTCTCCCAATCTCTTTACCGAAAAGAGCTTCAAAATTAATTCCTACTTTTCCCACTTCCTTCCCCATACTAATTATACTCCCCCACACCGACCGACCCCCCCTAATTACTTCTCCGCCTCTACCGATCCCTCCCTCATTCCCATATAAGCTCTCAATAACCTTAACCCATAGAGCGTCCTTTCGGTGAAAAACCTCCACCACCATTTTCCTATCAACCCCTAATTTGATGCCTTCAAGCTTCCCACATTAAGCCCTCCTCTTTTAAAACTTCTCACCACTCTTTCCCATTTTACCCATGCCATCCCCCTTTTTAAAATTGACCCTTTCCCCCCTCCCCAAAAGAACCGACTTCTCACACTCTCCAACTCACGAATCACTCCACTCGGTGCGCGAAAAAGCGAGAAACAATACAATGGAAGACTATCTAGTACCGATTTAACCAAAGTTAACCGACCGCCAATCGACATTAATTTGGCCTTCCAATTCGCCAATTTGTTTTCCACCTTTTTTATAACATAATTCCAACTTTCTATTTTATTCATTGCTTTACTCACCGGGAGACCAAGATAGGTGAATGGAATTTCCCCGTACCCACATCCCAAGCTAGACGCCCAAGATTTTAATTTTTTGTTCATGTGTTTTGTTAAAAACTGTTATTTTCATCCTCGTGGTTTAGAAATTGTGGTTTTGGTACCTATATTTTGTAGTTCATTGTTATTTTCGTTCTTGTGATTTACAATTTATTGGTATTTTTGGTCCCTATGGTTTACAATTCTTTATTTTTTTTAATCCTTTATACTTAAAGGTAGGAATTAGTCCAGGGACGAAAATATTGATAAATTGCAAACCATGTGAATGATAATCACAATTTTTAAACCACGGGGACGAAAATCGAAATTATTAACAAATCATAAGAATGAAAATTGTTATTTACTCTAAATTTGATAATAGTTAATGGCCTAATTATAAGAGTTAGTGGGGTTGTTTGGTTGGTTCCCATTAAGTCTAGTATGGACAAATTTGTTTGTGTAAATTAATCTATCGGTATAAATTGGAAAGATTTTTGTTTGATAAAGTTTTTTCATAAATGGAATGAGTTTGTTTTTAATAGGGTGAACAAGTTTGGAAAAATTGGACTTCCTATAAAGCTCCTCCTAGAGACTTACTGAATAAGACATTTTTCATATAATTAAGCCACAATCAAACAATCATATATAACTAACTGATTAAGTTATAAGTTTCTTAGGGGTTGTTCGGTTCGTTTTTCATTAAGTCATGTATGGATAAAGATGTATGTGCTGATAAAGTTGTCTGTTTCATATAAGATAAATAGTTGTTCGATTGTTATGCTGAATAAACAGTCTGAATCTAAAAAATGATCATTTTACCCTTAACCTACATTTTTGTGTTATTAAAATCACTCTTTGATAAAATAAGCAAAAAACAGTTACATGGAGTTTTAATTTTATAATTAAGAAAAAAGTTTGAAAAATATATACATTTGAGTTTTATTTCTTTTATTATAGCAATTCTTCAAACCCTAATCCTTCCTAATCTTTCCCCTTTGTCTACCGACAGCCGTCAACAACCTTCATCATTTTGTCACCTTCAACCTTCTATCATCTTCAAGAAAAAGAAAACCCCCAAAAAAAAACCACCCTTAACTATTGAGTTACAAGAAAATCCAAATTGACCACCTCTGTTTGTGAGAACTAGTTTGACGGAACCAGAAATTGATAAGCGATGGAGATAAAGAGAAGAAGAACGAGGAACCAGGAGCAGTCGAACATATCGACGCCGACGAGATGAGGTTTTCAACAGATGGATGATATGCAGGTGGTGCTTCAAACAGTCGGCGACGGCGACCTGAGGGTTGACGATGAGATTTGACGCTTCAACTTTAAACAGAGGGATCTTTTTTTTTTTTTATGTTTCTTCTAAACATGGGTTATATACGAGGGGCATAGATGGAAAATGAGCAGCTGAATGGGGACAAGTGATATTTTCTAGCTGACCGAATAAGTCATTGGTTCAACCATTAAGCCACAACCGAACATCATTGTATGGCTTACCGAATAAGCTGTACAGCTTATTCAGCCCATTAAGCCACAACCGAACATACCCTTAAACTTATTGAACTCCTTAATAAACTGACCCTTATTGGCATAGTCGGTGACTCGGTGGGCTATCAACACTCTAAAGTATTGTTTGACAAAAATAAGCTAGTTTATTTTCTGGGTACATATTTGGATGAATATAAGCTAACTTTTTGATAAGCTACTTAGAGTAGCTTATGAGAAGATTTTTATGATTATTACAATTATGCTCTCATTAATATTCGTTATTATATATTAGCTATTAATTATAAATATATATTTACTAGTGTTGGGCCTGTGCATTGCACAGGAGGATAAATTTTTTGTTGGAATATTGAACCGAGTTAAAATGAAACATAATTTCTTTGTTAACAGTTAATGAAATGCAATGTGAAAAACGAATGTATTTTCATAAGTGGTTAACTTGCATATATTCTTAATCGTTTGTTGTTATGAGTTTGTGTTATGGTTGTCGGTTTTGAAAAATATAAAAAAGTAGTTTTTCAAAGAAACAAAAATATAGTGGAATACCTTTTGTTCAGTTGCAGATCCGTCATTAACACCCGATTGTTCGTCTTCTTCTTGTACTCGGATGATACATAGAGAATCTATATATATTTATAGTGAATGTAGAGAATATTTTAAAACATTTTATTTTCATTTTCGATTTTAAATTTAAATGTAAATATATTAAAAATATGGAAGAATATTTTTATATCTACATCGTTTCTATTTTAATTTCTTTACACTTGGTTAATTTGGAAAGTATTGCGGAATATTTTTATTTTAAAGAATAGCTAAGTTTGTAATTAAGTTCAATTATTATGTTTTACTATTTTATATATCCCTATTCGATTATTATTGATGTATTTTTAAATTTATAATTTATTGTAATAAGTTATGGTTTTTATATTTTTAGAACCAATTTGATTTTTTGGTGTTATTAGTGTATCTCGTTATTTTTTCTTTTTAATTCATATCAACCTTCTTTTTTCTTTTTTTAATGTCCGTGAAAAAAAATACGTGTAAATTTTATATTATCAAAAAAAATATGTGTAGATTTTATATTATGCTAATATAAAATACGTGTAGATTTTATAAAATAAAATAGATTTTATATTGGCAAAAAAAATACGGAAGAAAAAATAGTTTATATTACATCTCATTATGTAAAAATATTTTATAAAATAAAATATGGAAAAAGATTTTATAAAATAAAATATGGAAAAATCATTATGGGATGTAATATAAAAAAATACAGAAGAAAAAAGATTTTATATTACATCTCATTAATATAGATTTAAATGTAAAATCTACATTTAAAATAGATTATGTTAATATAAAATCTATTTTATAAAATCCCCCACCAAAAAAACAAATAGTTATATTAATAAATGAGTATCAATTCCATAAATAGATGATTATGTGAGATACTGTGCTTGGAAAGGTTGTACCAAAGCATTAAGAAGTTGTAAATTAAGTAATTGGCTTTAATTAGTTGTAACTTGTGTTTAAAATATTGTAATTAAGAGTTTTTTATATCGTTTTTATAATATAGTATAGATTATTAAAAGTTATTATTATTAATTAATAAACAGTAATTAATATTATCTGAAAATTATAACATAGTTTTAATTATACATTGATATTAATTTTTAATTAGAGTCAATTGTGGATTTGGTCCCCGTGTTTTGTTACTTTCTTTGACTACGGTCCCTATAATATGTTTATTGTGGATTTGGTCTCTGTGGTATTCAATTTATCTTGGTCATGGTCCCTCTGACTAACGCATCCGTTAACTCCATTAAATCAAGAACCATTTTAGTCATTTTGCCTAATTTGTGTCTTTTTATGATAAGAAAAATAAAAAATATATTTTTAACACACACACACACACATATATATAGATAGATAGATAGATAGATAGATAGATATATAGATATCAAAATAAATAAAATAAGATGTTATTGTATGACTTGATTTTTTAAATTTTTTAAAAAATTAATTATATTAAATATGATTTAATTTTATTATTTTATGTAATGGTGGAAAAAGTTATGGTTTTATTGTTTTAATGTAATTAAATTTTAATTTAAACAAAGTAGATCATAAAATTATATCTTATTTTATTTAGAGCGAATAAAATAAGATATGTTTTTATGATTTGATTTATTAAATTAAAACTTTAATTATGTTAAAGGCAATACAATTTTATTGTTCTTTACTATCATTGCAACAAACAAGCTTATTATCGATATTTTGACACCAAAATCATTGAAAACTATTGAGAAATGAACTCTAATTTTATCATCTTAAAATTAGAGGTTCCAATTTTCATATTGTTTTTCAATAAAAAAACTCAAAACAAACCGTTTAGATTTTAACGAAATAAAATATTTAAGTTACGAATATTTTAACTCATAGTCACAAGACAAAACATAGAGCATCATATGTCAGGTAACACCAACATGAAAACATGTTAGCATTTAGAAAACAGCGAAGATCAACTACAACATCCATCAATAGAAAGATACGACATGGTCTTATCATTATTCGGTACTCCTTCCGTCCCAAAATAAATGTTCATTAATAAAAAAGGCACACGGTTTTAGAAATGTGTAATTATTAGTTTATTACACTTGTTAATTTTATTGTGGTTTAAAATATTCGTAACTTAAATATTTTATTTCGTTAAAATCTAAACAGTTGATTTTTAATTTTTGACTGAAAAACAATATGAAAATTGGAACCTCTAATTTTAAGATGATAAAATTAGAGTTCATTTATCAGGTTTTCAATGATTTTGATGTCAAAATATCAATAATAAGCTTGTTTGTTGCAATGATAGTAAAGAACAATAAAATTATAATCTTTAACATAATTAAAGTTTTAATTTAACAAATCAAATCATAAAAACATATCTTATTTTATTCGTTTTAAATAAAATAAGATATAATTTTATGATCTAGTTTGTTTAAATTAAAATTTAATTACATTAAAACAATAAAACCATAACTTTTTCCACCATTACATAAAATAATAAAATTAAATCATATTTAATATAATTAATTTTTTTAAAAATTTAAAGAATCAAGTCATACAATAACATCCTATTTTATTTATTTTGATATATATATATATATATATATATATATGTGTGTGTGTGTGTGTGTTAAAAATATATTTTTTATTTATCTTATCATAAAAAGACACAAATTAAGCAAAATGACTAAAATGGTCCCTGATTTAATGGAGTTAACGGATGCATTAGTCAGAGGGACCATGACCAAGATTGTAACACCCTAAAAATTGGGGGTCAATTTAAAAATTGGAAATTTGGCCATATAACGTTTGAAAATGGTAATAACCAATCTACCCAAAGCGGGAGATCCAATAACCTGTAATAAAGTATACAACCAAACGGACTAATGTATGTCAACCCAACACGAGGACTATAATATGGTAATTACAACCCATGGCAAAATAGAGAATAAACTCGACAACCTACTAATCTAACTTGAGTGAGCAAGATTAAGGTCGGGTGTCGCTATTCTCCCAAAAGTAACAATCTATACTTCCAAAAATATCGGTCACTAAATCATCAAAAAGACCGCTCTCGAACCCAAAGTCGTCCACTCAATCCCGACGCATCCCATCGCTAGAGTGACCTGCCACACATGACAACCAAATAACAAGTGTTAGGCTAAAGCCTAGTGAGAATAAATAAACGAAAGCTAAAATGAACGATAAACCCGTTTGAAGTCATGTAGCCGATCTAGCCGTGAACCATCAGGCCTTTGGCCTGGTGGCCAACCTTACTCCGTAAACGCTCCAACGAGTGCTTGAAACGCAAGAGTTCGAGTCTCGGGGGGGGGGGGGGGGCAGGGGGCCTTTTTCGGTGCATCTCTAAGAGGCTAGGATATGTAGGGCCCACAAAAGTGGGTCACGTGGCCATAGGTCCGCGCCAGTAAACCTTAAATCAAGGTAAAGCCAATAAATCATTAGTATTCAACAACTGTCAATAGTTCAAAACCACATAGCGAGCTCAACTACTCCAAGTCTTTTGCTCGAAAACATCAAGTCAACCACTCCAGGTCTATTCTTGAGAGTTCCCAAAACAGGGCAACTTAAGCACAATGGGATTACACCTTACTGTCCATGGGACGCTGCCCGACCGTATAGGCCCACACCCTACTTATCATGGAGCCCGATGCCTATCCCGTGCCAAGGGTAACCAAATGTTCGGACAAGACATTGGGGTTACCGTGCCTATGGATCCATTGCACTAAACCAAAACCCAACTTACCAATTATAACCATATACAATCATGCATATACTTCAAGAGACCAATTTCCAAAACCCTAGTTTTCTCTTCATGTGACATCAATACCCCAAATAGTAAATATTAATTAACAAATGATTGAGTAAATGTGAACACCATTACTTTCTTTAACATATCATCCCATAAAACTTGTTTAGTCAAATAACCATAGTATCTTCAAAATCTCTAGTTAGGTCAAGACCCAACAAAATCCAACCATGACTAGGAGACAAGGAAAGATTATAGATACAACAACTAAAGCATATACGAGGGAGAAGTGCCCAAGAAAACTCACCTTGCAAGGGTTACACACCAAACCCTAGATGATACTTGAGAGAAGGAAGAAATGACACTTGATCTTCTTAACCACAAGCAAGAACCTAACATTAAATCCACCAACCAAACATAAGAGTCTTTACTAGGAGCATTCAATGAGGGAGGATGAAAACCCTACCTTTTTGTTCTCCAAAATCGCCCCAAGTCAGCTCCCAAATCAGATATTAAATTTTAGGTCGTGAAAATGAGTTTTAAAGGACTGCACCCCGATCGCGACCTTGCCTCGCGATTGTGACATTTGTCACAATCGCTTGTCACAATCGCACACTTCTCCCCAACTCACGGTACAACTCTCGCGATAGTGCCTCTTGTCACAATCGCGGGCACTGTCGCCACCGCACCCCGAGTCTCGGTACAATCCTCGCGATAGTGCCTCGCGAGAGTGACCCTTGTCACAATCGCGGGCACAATCGCCCCACTGGTACCGGGGTCCAACTTTTCCAAACTTTAACCCGGGAAGCCCACGATCTCGACACTAAGTCCAATAATAACGGTAAAACATGATGGCATCAAAATAAATACATACCGAAATCAAGGATGTTACAAAGATAAATTGAATACCACAGGGACCAAATTCACAATAAACATACTATAGGGATCGTAGTCAAAGAAAGTAACAAAACACGAGGACCAAATCCACAATTCACTCTTTTAATTATTTAGAATTATTGATAATTATATTAATTTTTTTTAATTTTGATCAATATATTTTAGTTATCAATTATTATTATTTTTGTAATTACTATGTGATTATTTTTTCCATATTATATGTAACGGTTATTTAAAATCATAAGTTAATATAGATTTTTTTTAATTTGGTTTAAAATTCAAAATTTATAATATATAATAATAAATTTCAATTTTTTTAATTAACATATTATATTATTTACTACCTTATTTGTATTAATTAATATATTATATTACTATAAATTTGTTTTAATTATATTATTAAATATTGTAATTGATTATTTTTTCTAGATATTCTTTTTGATAATTTTACATGTTTATAAGCTAATTTTTGCCAAATGTGACTTTTTAATCAGCTAGTTTGCCAAACATAACCTAAAACCCACCAAGAAAAAATATTGACGGATCTCCACAATTTGACCCAATTACAACCCATAAAATAACTTTTTTAATCCAAGCATTTCAAAATATGAATTCTTATGTAAGAAAATTATTCCATCATGGCATTATGATTTATTGTTTAAAAAGTTATTGATATTAACATACATGAATTTCATGATTCTCATTATATCATGATGCTCTGATGGAAGAAGATAGATCTCAGATTCGTTAAAAGACATCTTGCAAGCTGTAATTGGATTGCGACTTACTTTCTTTGAAGATTTAGAAACCATCGGGTCTTTAAAGGGGTCGATTCAAGCATTGATCTCTTGAATGACATCCAATTTCAGCCTTTCAATCGGATTTCCTAGAGTCTTGATATATTTTTTTTCAAAGACTCCTCCTCTTGTTGCCCGTGTTTTCTTGTCTCCTTCTTTCTTAATAAAAATTGCTTTTCCAAAAAAAAAAATATATATATATATATATATATATATATATATATATATATATATATATATAGGTCGTACCCCCTCACCCGTGTCATTCCCTCACCCATATCATTTTAAATATTATAAAAAAGTTATTGATATTTTAATTTTTAAAGTAGTACAATTTGAAATGTCTATATAATTGACTTGATCTTTTGAAATGTGCTATGATATTGAACAATTGGTTTGAATTTTAGAGCATTCATGTTTTAAGTCCCCATTGTGTTGTAAAAAGTGATATTGGGATGGATTTTACAATACATTCAAGTATTCGTATTTTTAGTTTTTTTACAGAAATGTCCCACGTGACTTGCACGTGGAACACTTAACAACACAGGGTAACAAATTATATAAAGGCCAAGAACAAAAACCACAAGGAAAATTAAACCTTGATTACCACATTAATAACTTGAAAAGTTTTTGGGGACTATTTTTGCAATTTACCCTTCAGATCCATTAAGGATCCGTTAAAAGGACCGGATCCGGATGGATCTTATTTTTATTGATTTACTAAACTTTTACATAGTAAGTGAGAGAAAAGAATCTTATTCGGTAACTATTTACCGAGTAAAACATACTTACACACGATCTATTTTAATAGTTGAAAATATCCAATAAAATAGTTACATACCCGCGCACGATGCAGCGCTAATCATCTTTATCCCTATTTTCTTATATACAACCATGATAGCCTCAATGCTGCAAATATGAACGGGGTCAATTATTTAGTGACTTTCTTAGATAAGATAACAGAAAAGTATATGGTTTTTTTTTTATGTATAACACATACCAAAAGAGCACATGACAATATAAATTAAAATTCCAAAAAACTTCATAACTCGATGGTCGATTCTGACAAAGATGTCCAAAATATATTTAAAAAATAACAAACACTCTAGTAAAAAACAAGATTGATGATTTACTACCTAACATACTTAATTATCGCCCTCATTTAGAATGGAATGAGTTATAATCACAATCAGACATTTTATGAAGAATATGACTTTTCCTAATAATACCTGAATCCTCATCCATTTCATACGTTCATGCATCATGAAAAACCAAGCGAATGACACCAACAACCTTCCTTTTAGATAATACTTTTCTTATCTATCCAGTAACAAGAGTAGATCACTGACAACAAACATCAAATTTTCAGAAATATGAACACGTCATTACCTTGAAAACACAATGGTAGAGAGTAGAATCAAGGATAAAAGTAAATTTGGACAAAATGTTGAATATCAATGTTAATTACCAGTGAGACAGTGATATACATTCTCTACATCGACATAAGATTTCACTAAGATTGATCTTTTTACCTATGGTATCAGGATGTTTGGCTCCTTATTCTCATCTATGACACCACGGAATATGAATACCAGATGTATGGCTCCACATTTTAGAATAACACGGGCATTGAGACGTAATAGATGTTATATACTTATATTATCATTTGTAAGTTAGTGATACAATTTTGACTTCAGTGGTTAAACAAGTTAATTTTGAATCTAAAACAATATAAATTTATTTCTAGTTTAAAGATAACAAAACCATTGGTGTCGATAGTAAATTTCATAATATCCTCAATCCCAAAATAAATACAACATTTTTTTCTCTTTGGCAAAGCTCCAATCCAAAAATTATCAATTTGCCTACTATTAATCTTAGAGACCAATAACATTGATTTTGGTCCACAAAATTTAGATGTTTTTTCATCATTGAGGGGTATATTGAAAATATGATCAATCGTCAAACAATCTTACTAAACCATTGAGCTGATAAAACATTGTATGTATTTAGGGAGAGGGTGTATCACTTCCACCCTAGTTATCATCAAAACTAGTGGCTTTGGAAACACTGGGTTCGGAATGGTAACAACAATTTAATATATATAAATATAAAAAACTAATGTAAGCTTGAATTAACATTTTGCAGTTATTGACTTACTCTGCAGCATTAGCACCATAACTTTGTACTGATCCATGTAGAGGCAAAAGAAATGCAATCATAGAAATCATCATTCTCCTGCCATATGAAGTGGGAACATGATTTTCATCTGCATTCCCTATAAAATTTGGAAATTTAGAAAGAAAAAGAGTAACAAGAAATATGGTACATCTATAGTTAGGTCTAATTGTTATGCTACATCCAGAATGTAATACTTTAATTATGGTTCTATCTTCCACCAATCACATAATAATTTCAATATACAAAACACAAATGGTTAGACGCACAATATCAAACATAAACTAAGTTAAATATTATAACACAAAACCTTGGTGCAACATATCAAATTCCCAATTTCTCAAAACTTTGGCAAGAGAAAAATAAAGAAACTTTAAATGAAATTTATTATGAACTTCACAAACTTTTTTCAAATCACAAAAGTTAAATCTTATACACAGATACGCTATACATTCAATCTTAAATAATTGTACACAAAGCCCTAATAGGATAGAGATAATGAGTTGACATAATCCAAAATCGTGAAATTGAAAGAACAATTGACAAAGACATGTATCCGCTCGCGAAACATCTCGAAATCAAAATGGCAACCATGTTTCATGTTAAGTTTGTAATATTCGTCATTATCGATACTTAGTCTATGAAGACATAATGCTTGAGTCGTTTGGTACACATATATGTGAATCATGCATCAACTCTGAATTATTTTGGTATGCATTTTCATCTATTATGTGTACAGTGTACATCATCCAGAAGATACTCTATAATACTACTAAATCAAGAAATATTAAAAAAATAAACTTATTTTAAAAATATTGACGAACAAATATTAATGGTGTAATTTATAATAAGAACGAAACGTGTTTTTAATATATTTTAGTTGGTCTACGATTATGTATTTTTAATATGCTAAAGGTGAAAAAAAATAAAGGTAAGAACATAAAAGAATTTAATTCATAGATATTCATGATATTGATTAGTACGGTGAAATTAAAAGATATTCAATATTGAACTCGTTTTGAAAATATTGACGAGACGATTATCTATACTATATTATAAAACACAGATAAAAAACTCTTAAATATAAATTATTAGGCACAAGGTATCATCATTTTATACAATATTTTAAAAATCTCTTAATTTATAATTATCAAAGCACAAGATACATATTACTACTGCAGGCTTCTAACACCTACCAATTTGGTATGTATAGGGTCTTCCTTTTATGCAGACATTTCCATGTATCACTATTAATTAATATATTATATTATTATAATTTTGTTTTAATTATATTATTAAATATGTAATTGGTTATTTTTTCTAGATGTCATTAAAATATATAAGATAATCATTGAATTCTAACAAAATACTTAATTTTTTATATAAAAAAACATTATATTATTAAGTTTAAATTAAACAAATTTATAAAAAAAAACATTATTACTTTCTCAAAACCATCCAAAATCGTATTGTAAATCGACAAAAAATAAAATGAAACATTAAAATCGTGATGTATCTCGCTGCATTGCGCGAGTACGTTTCTAGTAATGATATAATTTGTAAAAAAAAGAAACGTATTTTTTTCATTGTATTTTTGTTCATATACCATTATTTGTGTTAACATGATAAGGGTGTAAAATGAAAAAATGAAAAAACAGGGGATATAAAGTAAATTAAATAACTAATTGTAAGAGTGTTAAATGTAAATTGAATCTTAAAAATAACCGTCTTACAATTTTAATATAATAGTATAGATATAGATATAGATATAATAATACATATTTATGTTATTTTAAAATATTATAAAACCCAAAAAAATATTCAATAATTAGGTTATATTAAAATTATTGACGAAAAATTTATATTGATAAAATTTATAATAAGAATGAAAAGTATTTTTAATATATTTTAGTTGATCTACGATTATGTTTTTTTAATATGCTAATGGTGGAAAAAAACGTATGGATATAAAACAAATTAATTCGTAGATATTTATAATATTTAATACTACGGTTAAATTAAAAATTATTCAATATTGGGCTCGTTTTGAAAGTATTGACGAGACGATTATAATGATATAATTTGTAAAAAAGAAACGTATTTTTTCATTGCATTTTGTCCGTATACGATTATTTGTGTTAACATGATAAGAGTATGAAATGAAAAATGAAAAAAACAAATAATATAAAGTAAATTAAATAAGTAATTATAAGCGTGGTTAAATGTAATATTGAATCTTAAAAATAACCATTTTAAAATTTTAATATAATAGTATAGATATAGATATAGATATAGATAATATATATATATATATAGGGTCAAATTCACGTGAGACCAAGCTGTTTCCGTGAGACCGCGTGAGACCAAACCTTAAAACATGAAACTTCACACCAAAACACTGTGAAGGTAAAAAACATTCGAACCTTCATAATGTAATCACACTATGAAGGTAAAAAAATCAAGCATTCACATATAAAAGACTGTGAAGGTATATCCGAACCTTCACAGTGAAGACGCTGTGAAGGTAAAAAAAAACGAACATTCACAGTGAAAAATACCGTGAACGTAACATTTACGGTGTTTTCCCTATGAAAAGTTCGATTTTTTTGACATTCACAGTTTTTTAGTGTGAAGTTTCATACTTTAAAGTTTGGTCTCACCGGTCTCACGAAAACTGTTTGGTCTCACGCGAACTTAAGTCTCTATATATATATATATATACTAGGCATATACCCGCGCGATGCAGCGGAATGTAAGTAAAGAACGAACAATTAATGTTATTTCTTTATATACATTTCATCAATAATCAACCATGACCTAAGAATCACAACTTATGAAACCTAGACCCATAAAGATATTCAATAATTAGTTTATATTACAATTATTGACGAAAAAAATTATAATGATATTATTTATAATAAGAATGAAACGTATTTTACGATTATGTATTTTTAACATGCTAACGGTGGAAAAAAAATAAAACGTATGGACAGAAAAACAAATTATTTCGTAGATATTCATGATATTTAATAGTACGGTTAAATTAAAAAATATTCAATATTGGGCTCGTTTTGAAAATATTGAGGAGACGCTTATAATGATATAATTTGTAGAAAAATGAACGTATTTTTTCATTGCATTTTTGTTAATATATAATTATTTGTGTTAATATGATAATGGTGTAAAATGAAAAATGAAAAAAATAAGGGATATAAAGTAAATTAAATAAGTAATTATAAGGGTGATAAATGTAACATTGTAAGAGTGGTAAATGTAATTGTACAAAAGTTTGTACAATAATCGTTTTAGTTTTTTCATTATATAGTATAAATTCTTATATTTAATAGTACGGTTAAATTAAAAAATATTCAATATTGGACTCGTTTTGAAGGTATTGACGAGACGATTATAATGGTATAATTTATAAAAAAAGAAACGTATTTTTTCATTGCATTTTTGTTCATATACGATTATTTGTGTTAATATGATAACAGTGTAAAATGAAAATGAAAAAGTAAGGGATATAAAGTAAATTAAATAAGTAATTGTAAGGGTAGTAAATGTAACATTGTAAGGGTAGTAAATGTTATTGTACAAAAGATTAAGGGTGGTAAATGTTATTGTACAAAAGATTGTACAATAACCGTATAACCGTTTTAAAATTTTCATTATATAGCTAGACATATACCCGCACAATGCAGCGGAATGTAAGTAAAAAACGAACTATTAATGCTACTTTCTTATAGATATGTCATCAACAATCAATCATAACCTAAGAATCACAATTTATAAAATCCTAAACCTATAAAGATATTTAATAATTAATTTATATTACAATTATTGACGAAAAAAATTATAATGATATAATTTATAATAAGAATGAAACGTATTTTACGATTATGTATTTTTAATGTGCTAATGGTAGAAAAATAAATAAAACGTATGGATAGAAAACAAATTAATTTGTAGATATTCATGATATTTAATAGTACGATTAAATTAAAAAATATTCAATATTTGGCTCGTTTTGAAGGTCAGACGAGACAATTATAATGGTATGATTTGTAGAAAAATGAACGTATTTTTCATCGCATTTTTATTCATATACGTTTATTTGTGTTAATATGATAATGGTGTAAAATGAAAAATGAAAAAGTAAGGATATAAAGTAAATTAAATAAGTAATTGTAAGGATGGTAAATGTAACATTGTAAGGGTGGTAAATGTTATTGTACAAAAGATTAAGGGTGGTAAATGTAATTGTACAATCGTTTGTACAATAACCGTTTTAGAATTTTCATTATATAGTATAGATATATATATATATATGGTGCGTTTCTTTTGCAAACCAAACAATTTGTACAAACTATGCAAACCAATCTTAGTCGTTCATCAAGTCTAATGAATATATGATTTTATTATGTTTCCTAATTTAAAATCATGATTATAATGAATAAACTTAACATTTCCTAATTTAAAATCATGATTATAATGAATAAACTTAACATTTCCATATATATCACAATCATTATTAATGAATCATAATCATTATCCATAAATATATCTATTGTTTCCTAATATAATGGTTTGTATAGTTTGTACAAATTGCTTGGTTTGCAAAAGAAACGCACCCTATATATATACATATAATAAATAAGTAACTAGAATGACACGTGTCGCCTTCTGGTGAACCCATTTTTTTATTTTTCCGTCTAAACATGTATCTGGACACATTTTACATTATAAATTCATCCACATTCATTTCTCCTTAGGGACGTTTGGTTCGCAGAATGAAATTTGATGAAATTGGAATCCATCGAAGGAATTTGACTTTAAAGGAATTGAAATGGAATTTGACCACGCGTTTGGTTGATAGAAATTGGATGAATTCAGTTCTTTCACTTTATGCAAGGAATGATAAATTTTTTGATTTGTGGAATTCAATGGAATTCAAATGATTCCATCATTATCAATATGTGAACCAAACAAAGAAATTAGAATTTGGTCAAAGAAATTATCCATTCTAATTCCTTCAAAATCCATGAACCAAACACTCCTTAAATCTTTCCTTATTTCAATTTTTTTAATTTATACCTTACATTTACTATCCTTATAATTAGGTATGTAGTTTATTTTTAATCTCTTACTTTTTTATTTTTCCTTTTAAATTCTTATCATATAAACATAAATAATCTATATGAACTAAAATGCATTAAAAAACATTTTTATTTTTTACAAAGTATACCATTATAATTGATTCGTCAATACCTTCGAAATGAACCCAATATTGAATATTTTTGGATTTAATTATATTATTAAGGAGTTGTTTGTTTAAAAAAAACTCTTAATGACTCTTAAGTCTGAATCGTTCAGACCTTTTTACACACCACATCTTATTAATCATAACTAAAATAAGACTTCAGAATTTAGACCTCTTAAAAAACAAATGACACCTAAATATCATAAATATATACGAATTAATGTGTCGTGATTAGTATGAGATTTGATACAAATAATCACTAAATTGTCTTAATTTTCTTTTGCCTATTTCATATCTATTTTTACTTCAAAAGTTTTTTTTTATAAAAACTTCATTCTCTTTAAAATTTTATACAAGAATTTTGATTTTTATCATGAAGTTTTAAAAAATAACATTTTTAATTTTATTTTCTTGACATTATGATATTTTAATTTTAAAAATATTAATTATAAATGATGAAGGTATAATTAGCAATAGAACAAATAATGTTAAATTAAAAAATATTCAATATTGGGCTCGTTTTGAAGGTATTGACGAGACGATTATAATTGTGTAATTTGTAAAAAAAGAAACGTATTTTTTCATTGTATTTTTGTTCATATACGATTATTTGTGTTAACATGATAAATGTGTAAAATGAAAAATGAAAAAACAAGGGATACAAAGTAAATTAAATAACTAATTGTAAGGGTGATAAATGTAACACTAAATTTTAATGTAATTGAATAGAGGTGTGTGAACGTGGGGAAGGAAAAATTGGCTTTCCAAAAATGTCTAACTGTTTTATTATTTTAATAATATAGTAGAGATAAGTTAAAATAAAAGAAAAGTTCATAAAAACCCAACAAACTATTCTATTTTGAATGGTTAATTTCCTGAACTAATTTTTTTGAATGAAAAAATCATTAAACTTTTTTATTTTGAATGATTAAGTCCCTGAACTATTTTTTTGAATGAAATAACCATAAAATTTTCTCATTTTGAATCAAGTCCATGAACATTTTTTTCAATAAATTAAATTATCGAACTTTTAAAAATTGGTTACTTATATCATTTTAACCCAAAAAACTATCTGTAACCGGTTATATTTTGATTCTTCCTCTTTTGATAAATAAAAAATAGATCAAAAAGAGGGAGATCGATGGCAGGGGCCAACAGTGTGTTAAGCGATATGGAGAACGGACAATGATCGACACCGGGGAGTGGTGAGGCGGGGCAATATGATTGTTTGTGCGGGGTTTTAATGGCGTTGAGTTTGAGAACGGTAAATTGATTTAGGGGTTGTTTGACAGTTGCTGAATGGTTTAGTGCAGAATGATTAAGTGGTTTGAATGATTAAGAGGTTTTTATGATATAATGTAAAATGAGATATGGTTGTTTGCTAATTGTTCATAATGAAATCATGACTCTTAATGGTTAAGGGAGGGTCAGGATACAAAATCATTAAGAGGATTTTGGAACCATTAAGAGACAGCCTTTTTTTTTTGTCAAACAAGATTTATCTCTTAGTGATTTTGCCTCTTAATAGAACCATTAAGAGGTAAACAAACATCCCCTTATATTTGTTTAATAAATACGTAAAAAATTACAGACCCCAAATGGATAGTTAAAAGGGAATTTAATTAAAATGGGCGTATTTCAAATCCGTATTACCAAAATGCCCTAAATCTCCTTCAAATCGCCGATATACCCCTTATCTACGGGAAACGAGGCCGGGAATCCCGGGTTGGGTCGCGTGGCCGGGAAACCCGGGTTTATGGCCGGGAATCCCGGGGTTGGGGGCCGGGAAAAGTGGGTTTGAGGTGATCGATGGCAATGAACGGTGGGGATTAAAAGGAATTAGGGTTATAGGGTGTTGGGTTCGATTATAAAAGGGAGAGGGGACCATTTGACACCCCACACAACATTCTAACTCTCTCCCTCATTTCTAACTCTCTCATTGCAATCGTGTATATTACGCTCGGATATGTCTCGTCTACTTACTTCTGTAAGTTTTCTTAACCCTATTGTAGTTTTATATTTTCTAAAATATTTATTGTATGTTTGTTAGACTATATGTTCGATTATGCTTTTATATATGAGATTATGTGTTATGTTTACGTCGGATAATATGTTATTTTTTACAAATATTTTAGAGGACATGTTTTTTGGAGATTGAGTTAATTTTAGAGATTGCGTTAATAACATGTTAGAGTGTTACGTTTTTTTAGAGTGTTGTGTTTTTTTATAAATATTTTAGAGATGACATGTTTTTTGGAGATTGGGTTAATTTTAGATATTGCGTTAATAACATGTTAGAGTGTTACGCTTTTTTAGATTGTTGTGTTTTTTTTATAAATATTTTAGAGGACATGTTTTTTGGAGATTGGGTTAATTTTAGAGATTGCGTTAATAACATGTTAGAGTATTACGTTTTTTTAGATTGTTGTGTTTTTTTTATAAATATTTTAGAGGACATGTTTTTTGGAGACTGAGTTAATTTTAGAGTTTGCGTTAATAACATGTTAGAGTGTTACGTTTTTTTAGAGTGTTGTGTTTTTTTTTATAAATATTTTAGAGATGACATGTTTTTTGGAGATTGGGTTAATTTTAGAGATTGCGTTAATAACATGTTAGAGTGTTACGTTTTTTTAGATTGTTGTGTTTTTTTTATAAATATTTTAGAGGACATGTTTTTTGGAGATTGGGTTAATTTTAGAGATTGCGTTAATAACATGTTAGAGTGTTACGTTTTTTTAGATTGTTGTGTTTTTTTTATAAATATTTTAGAGGACTTTTTTTGGGAGATTGGGTTAATTTTAGAGATTGCGTTAATAACATGTTAGAGTGTTACGTTTTTTTAGATTGTTGTGTTTTTTTTATAAATATTTTAGAGGACATGTTTTTTGGAGATTGGATTAATTTTAGAGATTGCGTTAATAACATGTTAGAGTGTTACGTTTTTTTAGATTGTTGTGTTTTTTTTATAAATATTTTAGAGGACATGTTTTTTGGAGATTGAGTTAATTTTAGAGATTGCGTTAATAACATGTTAGAGTGTTACGTTTTTTTAGATTGTTGTGTTTTTTTTATAAATATTTTAGAGGACATGTTTTTTGGAGACTGGGTTAATTTTAGAGATTGCGTTAATAACATGTTAGAGTGTTACGTTTTTTTAGATTGTTGTGTTTTTTTTATAAATATTTAGGAGGACATGTTTTTTGGAGACTGAGTTAATTTTAGAGATTGCGTTAATAACATGTTAGAGTGTTACGTTTTTTTAGAGTGTTGTGTTTTTTTTTAACTTTGGTTTATTACAACTTAGGTCCCTAGACTTTGGTTTATTACAAATTAGGCCCCTTAACTTTGATAAACTTACAACTTAGGCCCCTAGACTTTGGTTTATTACAACTTAGGCCCCTTAACTTTGGTAAATTTACAACTTAGGCCCCTAGACTTTGGTTTTTTACAATTTAGTCCCCTTAACCTTGGTAAATTCACAACATATCGATTTGGATTTTGTCAAACGGGTGTGAATAGCCCTAAGGTTTGTAGGGATTTAAGCAATCCACGTGATTCACCTACTACCTGGAAGTCCAATAGATTGAGTGGCTTCTTTTCTAAACTCTCTCACTAGACGAAATCAACAAAAATTAGGTCTCCTTAACTTTGTAAAAAACCATAAATATTAACTATAACCATAAGTCGTTGTCTTTTATTCGTTACTATGTAGGAGGATTTTCATTACGTCGACCTGTCTTTCAAATCACGCCTTGGCTTCGCCAAGGAAATTAGAGATATTTTTGCAGCGTGTCCACCTGAACGGACACAAAATTTACACCAAATATTTGGACGGACGCCTTTTGGTCCATGACTGGAGCTTACAAATACTGCACATGACCCCCTCCTAGTGTACATGTTTCTACAGTTTGAGGTCGACGTCCTCAATGCGGCTTCGGAGGAAATGTATTTCAAAGTCCTTGGGAAACACATGCGCTTTGGTCGTCTTGAGTTTTGTCTTATAACAGGACTCCTTTTCGGCCCAACACCCTCCCTACCTGCCATATCGGAAGGGTCCTTCGTTAGGATGCTTTGGCCTGATCACGCCCCCGATCATTTGAAGGTGAAAACCGTCGTCCAGACGATGAGAGGCGGCATGCAGTACCTATCCGATGAGGATGTTGTGCGTGTTTGCTTGGTAGTGATGGTGGAAGTCATGTTTATGGGTCGTGAGCTAAACCAACTGGTTTCTGACACTGTCCTTAGGGCCGTCGATGACCTTATGACACCAACTTGCAAGTATCAGAATCTTCGATTCCACATTTTTCCATGGCGTAACGAAGAAACCTCTTATATGTATAGATTACTGGAATCTGTACACCACGCTTTGTGTACCCAATATAATCCCACTCATTGTTGTTTTGAACCCACTGACCATTGAAACATAAATAGAGCTTAGCTTTTACAACAGGTGAACTCATTTTTTCAATAGTATGAACAATGAAGGAAGAAAGAAAAATGGAATGGATGTGATGATGAACGTATTTACCTTGAATTATACTGACTCTTATAGGAAAAATTTATAGCCAACGATGAAATTGAATCGTACATACCATGACAAGTATATATTTATTGTACGAATAATGGAAAAAATCGTGGAAAAACAATTGAAATCAGGCAACAAACACGTGAAAAACAATGAAAACACATAAAATGATAGTTCCCACCCTGAAACCCTAATTTTTTTCTCAAACCCTAAAAATCCCGGCCATGGCAACCCCGGGAAACCCGGCCCCTAACCCCGGGAATCCCGGCCATAACCTCGAACACGACCAACCCCGGGAATCCCGACCACTATTCCCGTACATAAAGGGTATTTCGGCGATTTGAACAAGATTTGGGGTATTTGGGTAATACGGATTTGAAATACGCCCATTTTAATTAAATTCCCTAGTTAAAAATAGCAAATTGCGAACCCCATGAAACAAAAAAACATTTATTTGTAAGCTATTTGCATGGATTTAAAAATAATTTGACCGTTGACGTTGACTTCAAGAGTCCTATCGAATTCACTTCTTTTCTCCGTTACATGCAACGAAAAGTTGCGGAAAATACTAAGCAAATTCAGCACACACACACATATCGTATAAACCTTACCTTTACCTTTCTAATTTTGCAGTTCACTGATTACCCTCTCTCGAATATTTCTGGTAAGTTCTTCAGCCCCCTTCTCGAACAACAATCATGCATGATCAATCTGTTTTATTCAACTTTTACTGCGATTATTTGAAAAACAGTACGAAAATTTCTATGATTTGTTTTTGATGATGAATTGGATCATATGTTTTGATTTTCTCCTTGATTTATTGCGTTTGTTTTTGTGGTTGGGTTGAATTTGTTTTCAGCTCGTGATGAATAACCTCCAATTGTTTTGACTTGACTTTTTAATTGCGTCTCTCACACACATTCATGTGTGTGTTTTGATGAATTTAATAGTCGTTGAGGATATCTACTACTCCACAGTGTTTGATGATTAGTGGTGTTCGATTTCTGATTCAGTTACCGACTCCGGAGTTCATTTATTGCTCTGCATCTTGACTTTTGTGTTCCCTTTTTTATGGTCGTATACGTTTTTGTGTGTGTTTGGATGTGTAATTTACGGCTTGCTGTTAGATTAATTTTCGATTAGCTTCTTATACCTTTGCCCTATCGATTGTGCAGCTGAGTGGCCAATTTTAACTTGAGGCGACAGAATTAAGACGATGGAGTGCAAAGAGGAAGTTCATAGTGATGATGGATCTTTTGAACTAATCGACTTTGATGATTATGCTGGTGATCATATGGTACATCTGGACATGAAAGCTGATGTTTCTAGCAACATGGTACGATTCTGTTGACGTGGTTTCATCTTTTTATATGTTGGTGCTTGGATTTATGGTTTTTTGTTCCTGTTCTTGTTCGTTTAGGCTATTTATCACGTCGGTTGTGTTCGTATAATGTAATTAAGGTCTTATATAGTTGATGGATCAGAAACTTACAAAATAAAGAAGAAAAGAAAATGGTATAAACTAATAAAATCTATATCTTTGTTTGGTTTCAGGATCTGTCGGATGATGGTTCTTATGACTTTCTTTCTTCTGAAATGTCTGATATACTTGTTCTAACCAAAGGAGAGGCTTCTAACAGTATGATTGTTTCTGAGGACAAGCCTTATGAAGACATAAGATCTTGTTCATTTGAATCACCAAAGGGGGACTGGGGATTCGAAGATGCATCTGATCCTATGGAAGAAGAAGAAAAAGAGGAAGAAGAAGAAGACGAAAAAGATTTTTCGGGCATGGACTTTCCTGATAGTGTTGATATGGTAACACCTATCTCATGTTTTTCTTGTCTTTTCACTTGATAACTTATTTTACTGAATAAGTTTATTATCACTTTGACATAGATATCGTAACATAATCGACATCAAGTAGGACTTTGGGGATTGAAAGATATATATATATATATATTTAAGCGATTTTTCAAAATGATCATCATCTTAGATGCTATAGACATTTATAAGCATGTGTTTCCTGACTTAAAGAATGTTGTCTTATGTATGTTCTTTCTCTTAGATTGCCTTTTTACTTGATCCATGGAGTTTTTTTGCATTCAAGTCTCTCGACTTTGAAGGCAAAATGTTACTATGAAGAACATGGTTTAATAAACTTAGGAAACTGTAACAAAAGTTTGACTAAATGTCATCCAAAATTGGGAACTTTGTTTGTATGAATGGGCTTTTAATATGAAGGCCTATATGTTATCAGCTTGCTGTTATTGTTGTAGTTTCTCATATAGCTTCCTTGTTTTCAAATTACAGGGTAGAAATCGCAACTTTATGATCATGGCTTGTCAGAACTCAAATTTTGATGTGTTCGATCCCGGTTTTCCTGCTCACTTCAAGTTAAAGGATGACATAAAGATAAAAGAGGTGGCAAAGAACCACATCCTTCGTTACCTTCCTGCCAAATCTTTAGCCAGATCTCGACTTGTCTCTAAAGAATGGGATAAGTGGATATCCAGCCCATTCTTTGCACACATGCAGAGTCAATATTTTAGAAAAATGTCTGGTTTCTTTGAAGATGCAAATGGTGCTATTCGCTTCATCTCACTCGACATATCTGCTTATGGAGTTCCCTACCCTTCTCTACGTTTCCTCCCACAGAATGTTTTCATCAGAAGCTCTTGCAACGGATTGCTCCTTTGCGGAGCTTTTGATGAAGAAAATGAGTATTATGTTTGTAACCCTGCAACAAAAGAGTGGATCAAACTTCCTTCTTCCAGCTACTACCACGGAAGAGAACCAAAATATGTTCTCGTCTTTGAACCTTCTTCTCTCAACTTTGAGCCATGTTATCAAGTGGTATGCCCATTCTCTCTTCCTGATCTTATCAAGGGACCCATTGTGTATTTTGACATATATGATTCAAAGACACAATCTTGGAGGATATCTGAAATGATATGTGTGGATTTGGACGAATCCGACATAAAAAGTGATGGGGTTTTTGTTAATGGAGTTGTTTACTGGGAAACCACGGGTGGAGAGTTGTTGGCCTTTGATCTGAAGAATGAGATCTACGGGATTCAATCACTCCCTTTCGGTGAAGGTGGTGCGCTGTCAATGGTCCATGGAGAGTTAAGCTATGTCAAAGCTCAATATCATCATCCCATGAGAATCTGCATATTGGATGTTTATGGTGGTAGTATCATGTCATTGAAAAACACCATGACTTTTGATATTTCTTCTTATGGCCTTGAAGATGGTGAGCTAGTCGATTGCAGAGTTTTGGCTAATTCTTGTGACGATGTTATAGCTGTCACCATGAAGAAGTTTGAAGGACCAAATTGTCTGTATGTTTATCATGTGAAAGATCATAAGGTTGAAGGACCAAAATTCCTCCAGAACTCTAATATCTCAAAGTTGTTTCCTTATGTCAACAGTCTAGTCTCTCTAGCCACCTAGCAATCCATCGTCGCTGTTTTTTTCTCACTAATTAGAGGACAGTTTCGCCTCTAAGACGTGCGTTGTGTACATATGTTATTTCTGGTGAATCATATAAGCTTAAAAATATTTTATCTTATTTTGTGACATGGATACTTGTTCTTTGATGAAGCAGACTGTTTTATTTGCACACACACATACAAATACACCGACACCTGTCAAAGGCTCAAAACGGGATCATGATCATTTACCGAATTCATGGAAAACTTTACCTTTGTCCAAAAATCAACAAGGTTTTGATTCATCTGGGGAGATATCATTTTGGGTTTCTGTAGAAGCCTTTTTTCTTGAGTAGCTGTGAGATAATAACTTCTGATGGTCTTTTTACTTTTGTTATGAGATTGAAAAATGACAATTGTCAGGTGATTTTTCGACTAATAAGCTGCCACTTATCAACTACGGGAGAGAAGCCTCCATCTTTGTAGGAGGTTACAGGAGGGGAAAGAAACGGGTGGCTTTTCTGAAAGGAAAAATCGCAAAGCTCTCTCTCTCTCTCTCTCTCTCTCCCGCCTTTGTTGAGTCCTATCTATCTTCATTCAGGTAAAGCATATCTCTTTCTCTCTCCTTGATGATTTGTGATTCTGAAATTATGTCGAATCATTAGCAAATAGACAGATTCGATTTGGAAGAAGTCTTAGATTCTTCATAGACAGATCATCTTGTTAAAGGAACGGAGAACTTAAAACATGTGTTATGTTGAGAATTAATAGTTTTTTCCCATTTTTAATCTCAAATTTTTGCATGAACATAATGAATGGTGTATGGTTTTGAATATATCTTTTTGTTTAATTTACAATTGATTCGTTTTGTATTAACTATGTGGAATCTGGATTTTAATCATGATGTATAAACACAGTTATCCTCTGTTTTAAGATTCATTTTCCTCTGTTTCAATCTTCATTCCCAAAGAAATACAGATTCAAAATGTGGGTTGTTTTTAAATTCTTTTTATGTCAATATAAAGGGTACATGATTCATAAATTGCTAAGGTTCTATGAAATTTTGACTCTGGTATGTAGCTATATATCTGCGAAGAAAAAAAGATCAAGAAACAATATATTTGTTGCTAAATTGGTTACAGGGATGGCAAACTGTTGTGACCAGCGGTTACAGATGAAGGTTTGAGTTTTCCCGTGTAGTGCTTCTAATTCTGAGGGCCGGAAAAAAGTTTATGTTGACATATGGCTCCGGCCCCAAAGACTTCTCCGGCCCCGAAGACTGCTCCACAATCTTCACGTTCCAGCTCCTCACCGCCACCTGCTACTCCACCGCCTTCCCCACCTAAATCACGGCCACCACCTTCCCCATCTGATTCATTATCACCTAAAAACAGTAGAGGATATTCGCCGCCCCCATCGCCTCCATCAGAAACATCATCTAGCCCCAGCCCTCCTAAGGTTCGTCCGACGCGTGGCAATGCTTCTAACAAAGCACCGTCAAGTCCTTCCAGCAAGTTAAACAATCCTTCAAGCCGAAAATCACCCTCTAAATCATCCACCGACTCCTACTGGACATCAAATTCTACTACAAACAGTAGTGTAACAATCATTGGCGGAATAGCAGCTGCTGCTGCAATTTTGGCGTTTCTTGCTATCGTCATTTTTTGTGTTCTATGCAACAGGAAAAAGAAGAAACCTTACTATCTTCCTGAAGAACCCCCAGGAGTAGGTGGAGGTGGACCATACTACAATGGTAAAGCGGACCATGTGGTCAAATTCGGCACTGGGGGCGGCGGTTGGGGACAGCCACCACCAATGAACACTGGTAATGAATTCCCAGGGTCATCCCCAAACATGCCTCTAGCATTCAGCAAGAGCCAATTCTCATATGATGAATTAGCAGCTGCCACTGGAGGGTTTTCCCAATTCAATCTCTTGGGCCAAGGGGGGTTCGGGTATGTGAACAAAGGGGTGTTGCCTAATGGGAAGGAGGTCGCTGTAAAGAGCTTAAAAGCAGGCAGTGGGCAAGGTGAGCGAGAGTTTCAGGCAGAGGTCGAGATCATTAGTAGGGTCCACCATCGCCATCTGGTTTCACTTGTCGGATATTGTATCAGTGACGCACAGAGAATGCTTGTCTATGAGTATGTTCCTAATAAGACCTTGGAGTTCCATCTTCACGGTGCGTTTTCTTGATATCCTTCTTTACTTATCTTAACTCGATATTAATACACTCTTGACTAAAACATAATTGTACAAGTTACACAAGAAAAAGTTCCATGTTTTTGTAGGAATTATTCGTGCATGGTCCGAATGCATCATGAATCCAACTTTTATTTGTAGGAAAGGGTCCCGTCATGGATTGGCGAACTAGAGTGCGTATCGCACTTGGATCTGCCAAAGGACTAGCTTATCTCCATGAAGATTGTACGATACAATGACTCTATCTATATCTCTCTTGTTCTATCTTTTAATGCACTAAACATTTATCGAAAATTTGCAGGCCATCCTTCAATCATCCATAGGGACATCAAATCTGCTAACATTCTCCTTGACCATAATTATGAAGCAAAGGTAAGTTTACTGAGATATTAACATCTGATCGTTTAAGATTTGGCATTTAACGGATGTAATGGACTCAGGTGGCTGATTTTGGATTGGCTAAACTAACTTCTGCAAACGACACTCATGTCTCAACTCGCGTGATGGGGACTTTCGGGTAAGTTTATCTCAAGATGATGACTCTTACGGGCTGTTTTAGTTGTTGCAAATAATTTTCTTCAGTCTATTGAATCGATAATAGGTACTTAGCTCCAGAGTATGCTTCGAGTGGGAAGTTAACGGAGAAGTCTGATGTTTTCTCCTTTGGGGTCATGTTGTTGGAGATATTGACAGGAAGGAAGCCGGTTGATCCCACAAGTGACGACATGGATGACAGTTTGGTAGATTGGGTTCGTAGCTCACCAATTTCAACTTCTATATCTCATGATATTTTATAGACGTGTCAATGATTTGTTTGGTTATTAACTTTGTGAAATTAAAATTCAGGCGAGGCCACTCATTGCCAAGGCGAAGGAAGATGGAGACTACAGCAAACTCGTGGACCCACGCTTGGAAGGTAACTATGATCACGATGAGATAGCACGAATGGCTTCCTGTGCTGCTGCTGGTGTCCGTCATTCTGCTAAGAGGCGTCCCAAGATGAGCCGGGTGAGTTCATGTATCTTGTGTATACACACGTGTGTGTAGATGGAACCCCATCAGTTTACTCTCCCAAAGAGCCATCGAAGAGAGAAGGGGGTTCGAAAATATATTGAGAAGAAATGGTTCAAGTCTAGCTCTTAGATTTCCGCATCAGCTAGACTTGGACCATTTCTTCTCAATATATGTCGGAACCCCTTCCTTTACTAAGGTTTTTTTTTAGAGTAATCTAATGAGCTTCCACATATTTTCACATGGTATTAATGCCAACATCTACCACTATAGGACTCGACACTTTGGGCAATCTATACTTGTCTAACCCCATTTGACATTCTGAGACAATTTGTGCTCGTCTAGCCTCTACTTGAGGGGAAGTGTGAGTCCTACATCGGCTTAACTTTGATCATTTCTTCATAATGTATGTTGGAACCCCCTTTCTGTTCTCAATGGGCTCTTTTAGAGAGTAATCTAATGGGGTTCCACATATTCACACAATGCGACTCCAACAACTTCTTTTACCTAAATTTAATGGGCTTGATGTTAATACAATAAATTTCACATGAACAAGCCAGATTGTCCGTGCATTGGAAGGGGATGCATCGTTAGATATCTTGGACAAGAAGGCAACAAGCAGAGGCTCCACTTTGAACAGTGGCAATGAAACAAAAGACTACGACACAATGGCCTACAACGATGACATGATGGAATTCAGGAAGATGGTGATGTCGAGCCAAGAACGTCCAAGCAGGGAATATAATGGCCTATCAAGTTCGAACAACGGGATGGGAAATTCAGGAGCCCCCAGAAAAACACTGTAGACTTATGTTTTAGGAGTCGTTATGGGCAAAGAAAGTTGTTAGTGATAGCTAACGTACGAGTTGGTTTTCCAAATTGACATTAATGTACCATTTGTAGTTGGGAGATTATTCCTCCGAGGAATCAAGTAAATTAGACCATCGTATTCGCATGCATGTGTCTGTTCACATTGACACACTTCTTTATCTTGACAAAAGAAAACCCAAATCCATCTAACCAGTTAGTTTATCAGCTAGTTTTTGATGCAGCTATCAGGTATCCAGCTATAAATAAACCTGCTGCAGTGCTTCAATGGCTTAATCATGCCCAAACTGATGCAGATTTTATAGTAACTCTTGATGCTGACATGATCACCATGGGAATTCAAAGAAGCAAGAGAGGACCAGTTTCAACTTCCTATGAGTAAGACCAGCCTATATCCATTCTCCCATTTCTCTATTCTTCTTCAGACTCAAAGAAAAAAACGCTTAAAATTGACACGAGTATTTGTGACAAATCATAATGCACATATATGATCTCCGAAAGTTTGCTCTCTTGTTGTTGCACAAAACAGAGGAAGTCAGAACCGATACCGCTCGTTATGGGAAATATATAACCATCTACGAATCTGGGTGGATTACTGAAATGTATGGCTATTCCTTTGGTGCAGCTAGCGATATAACGGCTGTAGGATGTAGTTTGGTTTAGTTTTTTTCTTGGTGATTGATGAATTTTCCATATTTGTAACCATTTCTTGTGCCTTCCCTGATTATACCACGGTTTTGTTAATTTCTTTTTTCTTTGTGTAGCTGAAGTTGCATCATGTTATAAGCCACAAGATTATGATACACTCTGGGTATGTTCCTGAACCTGGTGTTAAGTATCCAGTTTTCCATTATGGATGAGATTTCAGAGTTGGGAAAACGTTGATCAGGTGAATAAATGCTCCCGACCCTTCAGAAGCTGACAAACGAGCAATGATGCTCAACAACGTGACTTGCTAAGCATCGAGTGTGGAAAAACACTGAATGAAGCTCTTCGTTTGCACCAAATCTGGAGACAGTCGATGAAGGAACCATGACTAGGAAATTTGGCCAGTTTGAGGAAAGTAATCTTGTCACGAATTAACAACTCTGCAACTTTTGTTCATTTTAGATTCGGGATGATCTTTTATGGGCATATCTTTGGTACCATTCGTGAAGCGCCATGAAAGCTTCAAGCGAAAATTCAATCAATCTTTAGCTTGACAGAAGTTGTAGCATAAGTTGGTGGGTGGTTCTACTTCTACAGATCCTAAGTCAAGATTTTAATGGCTGAAAATATGTAATCTGTTGTAATGTGAGATTACATGAAGGAGAATGTGGATTGAGAAACCCGAGATAACACATAATTTACGAGAGATGAATCATTTTGCTGTAATTTATGTTGGTGATTTTAATGTAATTCGACGGTTTGATGTGATTAAGATCTACAAGAGATTGAGGTTGTTGCTTGCAGCTTCAATGTTTATCAAAATAGTTGATGTTATAAAGTAATATGTTGATCAAATTAAATTTTGTACCAAAATAAGTATATTTATTTATATTTTAGTAACCTTTATAATGTAAATATTGTTAAAAATTTTGTAATAATAATTTTTTATTACTATGATAATTAAATATTTATAGTTTTCATTTTAATAGAATAGTAGTTTAATAATATAATATTGATATAATCATATTACTAACAGCAAATTAAGATGACTGAGATTTAAATTGATTATTTAATAATAATAGGTTTTTTGTCCTTGAAGTAAAATGACGAGCACATAATTAAAAAAACTAAAAATAAATAAATATGAATTTATTAAAATGTTACTTCAGTAACGTTTTAATAGATTAACTTATGACAAAGTAACGAGAACCTTTTCAATAATTTCAAAAAATAAGTTAGTTAATAGTTGCTAAAAAATAGCCTAAGAAGATAAAACCTAACACACAAAAAAAAGGTAACATGTTGATTTTAAAATACAACACTGTTTTTTATTAGTCTATATTAGAGTTTAGAGATGACTAGATTGGGTCCGACCCTACCCTGGACCGATTAGACCAGCTATGGCCCGACTGTCCGAGGCTAGTTATACTTTTTACGAAAATTTAAGGCTTGACCCGGAAGCGAGACTAATTATACATAAGCCCGATTTTTTTAAACATTTTTGTAAATTATATAACAAGTTTTTCGAAAAATTTACAAGATTTTCAAGTTGTTTTACTAAAAATTTGAAGTTTCTTTTTAAGTGTTTCAAGATTTTATATACTTAAATTATTTAAAATGCTTTTTATTTCTAAATCTCAAAACTTGTAATTATAATAACATGTATAACATTTTTTATGTAAAAAGGATTTAAGAAAAACATTTGAAGTGTATTTGAATGACTCAATTAGAGATTTTAAAGTGTTTTTGAATAATATATGATTGAAAAAGAAATCTTCAAACAAGTTTTTATTTGTTCAAAATTAAAAAAAATGGGACTAATTTCGGCCCAACCCAGGACCGGTCTATGTACACGGAGGACGAGCGTCGTTTTTGCTCATGACCGATGGGTGTAATCACCTACGCTGTGTTCTCTAATCTGGAGAGAAAAGAAAAGAAAAGAAATGGATGGAAAAGAAAGGAAAGAAAAATAATTTTTTCATTTGTGTTCTCGAAACGGAAGGAAAACGAAGAAAAGGAAAGGAAAATAAATAGTTTTTCATGTTCTTGAACATGAGATAAAGGAAAGAAAAGATGTCAATTTTACAAATATACCCTTATAAAAAATATATTCTTTATATGAAAGATTGAGTAGTTTTGTAATTTTAATAATTTCAGTAATTTTTTTAAATGGTTTTAATTTCTTTCCTTTCCTTTCCTTCCTTTTCCTCCCACATTTGGGAGGAAATGTTTGGGAGGAAAGTTAACAATTATTTCCTTCCGTTTCCTTTCCTTTTTCTCCTAAAAAAGTTTTGAGAACACAAGTTTTTTTTTACTTTCTCCCTTTTCCCTCACTTTTCTTTCTTTTCCTTCGTTAAATGAGTTTCGAGAACACAGCGCTAGGGATTGCAATGGATCGAGGATGGGGCATGGATTGCAATCCCTAGCCTTGACATCGGTTCATGTACCTCACCCCTGTCCCATCATGGGGAATCAAATCCCCTCCCTGCTATTGTTGGATCCATCCCCGACCGATCCTTGGTCAATCCCCAACCTGGTTATTTTTAAGAATCAAATCAAGTTCTTTAAAATAAATTTGTGAATCGTGATTGCATTAAAAAAAAAGGAAATCATATTTTTTTAACGACACTTGTGGTAGATAAATTAAGAAAAATATATAAAATATAATATTAAAAAGAATTAGGATAATGGAAATTATAAAAAATATTATAAAGATATATACATTAAATATACTATAAACGTACTCGTGCAATGCAGCGAGATACATCATGATTTTAATGTTTCATTTTATTTTTTTTGTCGATTTACAGTACAATTTTGGATGGTTTTGAGAAAGTGATAATGTTTTTTTTTTTTATAATTTTGTTTATATTAGACTTAATAATATAATGTTTTTTATATAAAAAATTTAAGTATTTTGTTATAATTCAATTATTATCTTATATATTTTAATGACATCTAGAAAAAATAACCAATTACATATTTAATAATATAATTAAAACAAAATTATAGTAATATAATATATTAACTAGAAGCGTACTCGCGTATTGCGCGAGATAGATCACGATTTTAATGTTTCATTTTATTTTTTTGTCGATTTACATTACGATTTTGGATGATTTTGAGAAAGTGATAATGTTTTTTTTTATAAATTTGTTTAATTTATGCTTAATAATATAATGATTTTTATATAAAAAATTAAGTATTTTGTTAGAATTCAATGATTATCTTATATATTTTAATGACATATAGAAAAAATAACCAATTACATATTTAATAATATAATTAAAACAAAATTATAGTAAGATAATATATTAATTAATAGTGATACATGGAAAGGTCTGAATAAAAGGAAGACCCTGAACATAACAAATTGGTGGGTGTTAGAAGTCTGCAGTAGTAATATGTATCTTGTGATTTGATACTTGTAAATTAAGAGATTTTTAAAATCTTGCATAAAATGATGATACCTTATGCCTAATAATTTGTATTTAAGAGTTTTTTATTCGTGCTTTATAATATAAGTATATAGATATAAATACATGGGTTAGGAATTACATTACCCGGTCCGACCCCTATTTTAAACACTTAGGGATCCCGTCCCAAACCCCGGTATCCGATTTTACGAGAAATCCCGAGCCCGATCAAGGTGGGTGAACCAAAACCCCCAACGAGCCAAGTACAATAACCATATGTATATGGTCAGTGGTCACCGGTGGAATACCATAACCGATTTTTGGCCATATCTAGTATACATGTTGTAAAAATATTTGATATACACATAAATGTATAATCGATTAGTAATCATCATCTAAATTATAAATGGGCCGGTCTTTGATAGCCCTAAGAGGCCCAAATCATCGGTCTAACAATTTTTCGTCCACCGAGTTACAGAAAGATTCAACTCGGTTATCGCTCCCACAAAGCTCTACAAACCCTTGCTCCTCCGTTAGGTAGCCGCTACTAAGAAATCGATCTCCTCACCACCATCTATCATCACATCGTTTCGATTTATCGATCCAAATAGCCTTTTATTTGATATCACAGTGAAATCCTAAAAATCTGTGATCCGATCTTGGAAAACATGGGGGATTACAATGATGCGTTCATGCGCAACAACAACGCCGCAGTTCAGGCTCGTACCAAGCAGCAGAACCGTGCGAATCTTATGCAAATGAAGCTGGTATCTATTTATCTTTAAACCCCTAATTTCGATTATGTTTTAGTTCAAGTTTGCCTTTAGGGGAAATTCGCGGCCTTAGGTTTTTAGTTGCCATTACCGAAAATTGCGTTTTTGTTTTGATATGGCTAAAGTTAAAATACAGGTGATTTCAACTGCATCTTCTGCAGTGGATATGGAAACTGCTAGTGGTTAATAGCTTACTATTATACTTAGTTCTTAATTTTTAGCTGGTGATTGTAGTTGGGGATCCGATTGAGAATTAGGTTTCAGTGATTTTGGGCTTGGCTTTTGAGCCTTCTTTTATAAAGGGACTTGGCTATTGAATTGAGATGACTTACGGTTCAAATTATAAATGAACAAGGATGTGGTATGATCAAGCTGTAGTTGAACTTGAATGATGATCCTGTTGGTTCTACTGGCATTAGCTTGCACTCCCCAACCTTAAGGTTGATCGTATTGGGTTCGTTTCATTGTGTCAAAGGGCCATTTTTGAGTGGAGATGCTTTACAGATATAGAATTTATGTTCAATCCATATTTGTGAATACTTGATTTTAATTCGGATGCTTCACATCTTGCAGATTGGACAGAGTCATCCAACAGGATTAACTAACAATCTATTAAAACTTTTTGAGCCACGTCCTCCTCTCGAATATAAACCGCCACCTGAGAAGAGAAAATGTCCGCCATACACAGGTATTTCATATATGTTATACAATTGAACTTATATGTTATTGATACATTGCAGGTTCACAGATCTAATCGTTTTTCCCCTTTTCGTTTGAAAGGCATGGCGCAGTTTGTTAGCAAATTTGCTGAGTCAACTGACCCTCAATATGCTCCACCTGTACAAAAAGGCGAAACTCCTGTAAGATGTTGCATTTGGGAAACTACATATCTATAGAACATTATGTCATATGTTAATCTTGTAGTTATATGCTTTTTGTGTTAAAATAAAGCAAAAGTAATGGCTTCATGTTTAACATCATAATATGAGATTGCCAATATAAAACTACTTTTTTTTGCTAATGAGCTGTCTGTGTATTTAAACCTTTATGGCTATGTATGAAGTATCACATAGTTGGTACTTCTGCAAGCTACAGGAACCTGTTATTCTCCTAATTCTCTCTTTTCATATTATTTTAATTAAGTATGCTTCTGTTACTTTACTTGCTGTTAACCATCCTCACATAAATTAATCAACTGCTCTTGCATCAAAGAAGTTTAGAAATATGTATTATAACCATCTTCAGAGTCATATCAAAGCGTTAGTATTCCTGAGTGCAGGTTCGGTATTAGAAACGGAAGAAAAAAATGGATCCATCGTCCATGAGATATTTTTATTGATTTTTATGTTTTTTTTTTCACATTTCTGATTGGGTAAAGCCGTAAAAAGGTAACTATTTAAATTCTGAAAAGCTTCCTTTTCAATCTTTAGCAAGATGCAACATTTGTTTCAAATGAATGTCATCATGTTGCATTTAGATGGATAATTTTTCATCATGTCTGATGTTTCTAGAATTTGATTTGCCATTTGTGGGCTTGTTGCTTGGTTTTGACAGTTTTATGTTTTTTGGTGATCCTTGGTGCGAGTCAGGGCCAAAGGAGGGCTAGGATTCATCAGTTACGGCTTGAAGAGGGTGCAAAAAAGGCTGCAGAGGAACTTGAAAAATGTAAGAACACTCTGCTTTCTTTTTCTTTTCTGAGTTGATAGATTATTGGATGTATCGATGACTGGAATGAGTAGTGGCTTATTCGCAATGCTTATGCAGATGATCCAAACAGTGACCCAAATGTATCTGGAGATCCGTACAAGACGTTGTTTGTAGCTAGGCTTGTGAGTGATGCTTCTTTTGTATTGATGGCTTTCAGACTTGCCATCTTTTAGTTGACTGATTTGATTAACTCGATCTTCTTTTACTTCCAGAATTATGAGACAACCGAGAGCAGAATTAAAAGGGAGTTTGAGGCATATGGTCCCATCAAACGGGTAGGTCTTGTAGAGTACCCTGAAAAGGGGCTCAAGGTTATAGCCTTTTGTTCGGTAAGAGGTTTGGTTCTGTGGTATGCAGACAACTTCTTCATCATGTTGTCTGCCAAAAAAAATTCAGAAATGAAAATTTTCCAAAAAAAAAGTCAATTTGGGAAATATTGTTGTTGAGCCAATATTTCCTGTAAAATAATTCTCCAGCAACTAATTTTTGACAGATGTTATCATATTTTAGTAACTGAATTATCTGGAAAAATGATATATATATATATATATAAACCATTGAACTGTTTAGTTAGAGATTTTTCATGGGTTAAGTTATATCTGAATTATGAAATTCAGTTGGAGCATTTACAACAAAACAATAATATTGATAAGTTATGACTTAAATCTGATTTCTGACTGCATCACCCTTATTATATGGATGCAAACTTCCAGTGCTATGTGCAATGCACCTTTAAGATGTGGGTTTGCCATTAATGATTTCTGAAACAATGAACTTGGAGTATTGCAGTGTGTGTTTCCATTCTCAACGTGATTATGCTTACGTGGTTAGCACAACTTGTGAATTGTGATGCTAGTATAAGATCTACTTGACAATATTACAAGGTTGAGAAAATTGTATGTCTTTCCTTGCTCTGGATCTGGATAGTATTTGATGGAGTTTCAGTGAAATCGGTAATTGTTCCTCAGGTATTATTGCCTACCCACCCTGCTAGCCTATTAGTTTGTTTCCCCTCTTTTGTATCTCTGATTAAATCACAAGTTCAAGAATCTGGGATTTTGGGTATTCTAGTAGCTTATAGCCACCATTCAGCTAGTAAGGTTCAAGGTAGAAGCATCATCTATGGTAAGGGGAGCACAGTTTTTTATTCATATAAGGTACTTTATGTTCCTCGGTTTCTACCGTAGGAACCAATCCTATTCCAACAATGTGGCCGTATCCTACTTGAGCAGATCAAAGATGCATATGCCTTTTGGCCATTATTTTCGGCAACACATGGAGACTGTCAACTTTTCACTGCACTGGGTAAAATATATTGGGAGTGCATCTCTTCCCTTCTTTTCTAAGTTCAGTATTTGCATTTCTTGCTACTGAAATTTTACTTTTGCGTTTAAAGGCTATCAAAAACGTTTCAGAAGTTGAGAAGATTTCCTGGTATTTTATATAATATCATTTATAGTAATTTCTTATTTAAATAGTCCCTGGTAAGGGGAGGGTAGTATGTTCAAGACCGGTAAATTGGCCACAGTTATGTGCAACTCTAGCAGTGATGGTGATGATGCATCTCGCCTGGGGAGCGTATGAATTAAAGGTGAGCACGGCTATTGAGGCTTAGTGCCTGTTTGCCGTGCATTAGGATTTTATGATTGCTAACCTTTCAATGACACTGCACTTGCTAGATTGGAGCAGCATATTTTAGTCATAATCTGTTCAAAGAATACTAGTTTTTGTGCCCGTGGAATTTTTCTCTAACTCTTTAAGAATTTCAGGTTCGCTTGATTGCTGATAAAGAGACAAACAAACCAAGAGGATATGCTTTCATAGAGTACATGCATACACGTGATATGAAAGGTTTCTTTTGTTAATTTTTATTTCCTGTTTCACTTCTTATGCCATTGCTATTTGCATATCTGATGGATGATTTGTATGATCTATAGCTGCGTATAAACAAGCTGATGGAAGGAAGCTTGACAACAGAAGGGTACTTGTGGATGTTGAACGTGGTAGAACAGTTCCTAACTGGCGACCCCGGAGACTTGGTGGTGGACTTGGAACAACCAGGGTTGGAGGTGAAGAGGTTAACCAGCGGTACTCCGGGAGGTAAGTAGTTGTATTCTATGTATTGCCTGCGTATTTACATATAGTAGAATAGTTGACTGAAGCCTGCCAATATATTTCATGATACGAGTAGGCCCAAAAATAAAAGGAGACGGAGCAATGGAAGACAACGTTCCGTTTTTAAATCAAATTTTTTTCTTAATCAAAATTTTAAATTTTAAACGGAAGGGTAAAAAGATAACAAATGTTCATTTTTCTCATTCAATGTTTCCACTGTTGCACAACTGGTCAAAATGTGGCAAGTGACAACATAAGATAAGATTAGTGTAAGGCATAGTTGTTAAAAGTGCGCCTAGGCTCTAGGCATATTTACGAGGCTCACTAAGGCGCTGCGCCTCATAAAGAGTTATTAAATACCTAGTCAAACACTAATATTAAATATGTTTTCTCATCTTCTCATCTCCTAGACTTCTTAAAAAGAGAGTTACCCCCTTCGTCCCAAAATAAGTGTCCACGTTTCTATTTTAGTTTGTCCCGAAATAAATGTCCACCTCAAAAAAGTAAGTGCATACTTTCCCCTTCTCAAATCTATTACCCATAAGTACTGTTGGTTGTTGCATTGGAGGCTTGTACTTGTTGCATATTCGAGCTGTGTGTAACTGTGTTTATATATATATATATATATATAGAGAGAGAGAGAGAGAGAGAAGATGGACCTCGTATTCTTGAGGCCCGTGCCTCATGCTTGCTCTCGCCTATGCCCCGTGACCCCTTTGCGCCTAAGTGTGTCTCGAGCCTTTAACAACTTTGGTGCAAGGTCTTGATTTGGTGATGTTATTACTCCTAGGCGTGTAAATAGGATTTGGTTAAGCCAAATTTATTAATATATGTATATGTGAAATAATTTAAATCCAAATCTGAAACTAGCTTTGAAAAATAGAAATTTGTACATCTATTTAAAAATTGAAACCCAAACTAGCTTTCAAAGTTGGCTGAAATTGTAAGCAATGAGTTATGAGGGGCTTTTTCATAAGTGAATTAGGTATATGACATATCAAGTGCAGATATTTTGCTTTACATCAAACGGCCTGATAATTATTTCTTCTAATATAAAAATGAAGATGTATCTGGTCCAGCTGTCCATTCACTGGATTTCACTCATTTCAGTGGTCATGTGCATATGCTCTAAAGCATTCCAACAAGGGTCTTGAAGTCGGGCGTCTGTATATACCCAAAATGGAGTTTTTTTAGTGCTTAGAAGTTTATTAGCTTTTGTCATTATTAGGGTGGGTTGGCCAATTTGGTGCTTTTATGATGTGGTAATATAATCTTGTCCACTTTCTCCATCAAGCAGTTGAAGAAGTGAATCTGCTGTGATACGGCCATACGGTCCTGAATTGTACCAAACAAGCATGATGCATTGAATTTGCATCAAGCCCTTTTTAAGTTGGAAGACTATTCTATGAACTATTCTTGGACCAATTATAATTTTTTAAAATATTTATTATAATCATATCATTATTCCGAGCTGTTTTGAGACATGTCTTGACTTATTATGTTGGATTTGCCACAAGCTGAAAGTCCCCTTTTCTCATTGAGTTGTCAATAGACCACATTAAAGTATTCTTTAGTTCGAGAATTGAGCAAAATCTTTCATAGCTCTTTCTTTTCACGCCCTTAAGATGCATCTGGTCCTCAAAAGGTTGCAAATCGTGTATCAGTGGTTTCTGGGGATATCATGGTTTGCTGTATATTTGCATTTACCGAGCTAGCTTGTTCTTATGGTATTCAATGTATTCATCAATGTGATTATCTATGATGGTCAGAGAACAACAGCAATCAGGGGGCCCACCTCGATCCGTAGAGCCAAAAGTAAATGAAGACCGAGACAGGTAATAGTCTACATAAACTGTTCCATATTTGTTCATAAGTCTCTGATTATTGTATGATTTCCATCATAGGATAGCATGCTCAAAATGTTGATTATTGCAATTCAGGGACAGGGAGAAATCTCGTGAAAGGGTAAAGGAGAGGGAACCGGAGAAGTCTCGTGAGCGGTCTCATGATAGGCCAAGGGATCGGGAACACAGGGATGATAGGCACCATCGGGACCGTGACAGAAAATCAGACAGGGGGGATAGGGAGAGAGACCGTAGTGGTCGTGACCGTGATCGACACCGGGACCGGGATAGGGGTCGTGATCGTAGTGGGCGTGACCGTGGTGATCGTCATCGTGAGAAGGATAGGGACAAAGATAGGGAGTACGAGGTGGGTGATGTTGAACCTGTTATGGATCGTGGGCGTTCTCGTGATAAGGAGTATGAATACGAGAGACACGAGCGAGACAAACATGGAGAGAGGCAAAAGAACTACGAGCATGGGGACCCGGAGGAATGGTATGAGCAACCGGAACATGGGAATAGTAAGCGTGGTGATCCAGAACGGGATTTGGGAGGCTATGACTACTATGATCGTCCGGATGATCAAGAGCGCTATGAACATCAAGAGCGTGATCATGATCGTTATGATCAGATGGAGGAAGATAACTATGAAGCAGCAAAGCCTGAGGCACGTGATAAGGATCGTGAGTATAGGCGATCTGACAGGTCCCTCTCTCGCGAGTACGAGTACTAGTACTGAAAGTCAAAATCATAATCTGCACGTGGTGGTTAGTTTTTGTTGTGTGTTTTGGGCTTTTTTGTTTTGTAGACTGAAGCATATGGATTTTGAGGATGCTTTATGGGTTTGTTTTTTAAATGGATTGTAAGTTGTAATATGCAGTGGACTTGTTTGACGTTTCTCACTAGAGATTGCTTTGCCAAATTTAAGCATTACAGTGGTTGCAAAATGGACCGTTATATCATTAGGGTTTTGCTTATGAGCAAAGATGGGTTTTTTTTTAATAGCATTATACTTTTACTATTTTTCCATTACAAAAGGTAATGTTTTTTTAAATTGTATTTTTATGAGGGTTTTATACATTAAAAAAAATCTATCTATTATAGCAAATGAATAACCTTCTGGAGCGACTCCTCGCTTAGTGATGGCCGTTGGATGACGACCATGAGCTTACCTAACACAAATGTTTCTGAAATAGGGGATTGGTTGATCGTCTACTGTTTGAAATTGAGTAAAACAACCCGAAGTCCTATGAGCTAGTTCAAAATCACCTACTCGATTCAAGCATAACTTTTATAGCTGTTGGCTATCTTCGCCTAGGAATGGAGCGAAAGACGTACACGAGCAAACATGGGATGAGCCAAGGCAAATGTGTGATCATTTGCACGAAGAACCCGTGGCTGGATTGAATCCTTCTCAGAAAGAGTTATACTTGAGTCTTTTTATTTAGTAACTATGGAACCCCCACAAAGAAAAGGCTCCTTGAACTTCCCTGCCCGTATGATCGGCTTGTTTTTTTAGGGAGTGTATTATGTAAGCGGAGAGAGCGAAGCAAGCTTGCAAGTGGTTGAGAGAGCGATAATAGGGGGAGGGGGTTTGCGGCGGTGAGAGGAAAACATGAAACAAATTCCGAGTTTAAAGAGATTTCTTAAACTTGGTGTTCCGAGTTTAAATAATTTTCTAAAACTTGATGTGAGGCGGGAAGAGGGGGAGGGGATGCACCTCTCGTGATAGATTCCCTGAACTTTTCTCACTTGAGGTTGACAAAAATGTCTTGGTTTATCATAGTTTTTTATAATGACGGGGTGGAGAGAATATCTAGTGCCTGTTGGCATCCCCCTTCTTATGGGCGTTCACTTAGGGGTCTCAATTCTCTTAATGATTAATTGTATTCTTATTCTTTTAGCATGTTGGATCGTGACAAATGGGTATAGTAGTTACACGCTTCAAGGGAGTATTCTGTCTAAGCGCTTAAAGAAGCGACTAGAAACTACTTTCATCATCCTTTTGCTGAGATTCAACCAACTATCCGTTGCGGCTGCTCCTCAAGCAAAGTTGGTATCTCCCTTTGGAGATTGAGAGAAGGGAAGCTTCCGGTGCAATCTCTTTTGGTTAATCGGGGAATAGATCTAAGTTCCGTCTTATGTCCTCGATGTGGCGAGATCTTTGAAGACTTTTGATCATTGCCTTGTTGGGTGTAGCAAGGTTCAACATGTTTGGGAAAAAGTTGTTAAAGTGGTGGGATCTTCATAGTATTCCTATAAACTCAAACTCGGATCTTATTGGCTTGATATCGCATCATTTGATTAGAGGTCCTCTTGCTGATTTTTGGATGGCGGTTCTTTGGTGCAGCCTTTACATCATTTGGAATTTCGGAACCAAAGGTGTTTTCCAAGAATCCTCCACTTTTTGACATTTAGTTGATTTCTTTTTGTTGGCTTTCTGCTCGTGCTAAGGGTTTCAAATATTCTTGGACGGATTGGTGTTGCAGTCCGAGTGGTTAGTTGGGTTCTTTTGTCTTCTTGTTGGTTCATTTTCTGTTACTCGTGGCTTTGTTTGGTCTTTTGTTAGTCGTTGTGTGTTTGTTCGTTTGATTTTTGTTTGTTTTTGCTACTACATCTTGCAATAGGAGTCGGTTTTATACCTTCTCTTAAATATATTCGATGCATTTTAAAAAACGAAAATTTTATTCACTCCCATCAATAAGATTAAGTTATTACTATTTTTTTATAAAAGATTTTTTACATATATTAAGATGATAAAAATTATATAATATTTTAATAATATAATTAATGTTAGAAACTCTAAAATAGATAATCTGAATCTAATCCTTTTTATAAACTTTTGTTCTCCGTCATAAAGAGATTATGAAAATATATTGAAGATGTTTTTTTTTTGGCAAAATAGAAATATTTGATTGGCTATTAATTATTTTTAATAAAAATAAAATATATCCAACATAAAATAACTAAAATAATGTTAACATGGAGGGAAAAACCTATTGTCTTCCACCTATTATACTATAACATTTATCAGGAAGAAGTTACTGTTCAACATTTATCAGGAAGAAGTTACTGTTCATGAACAGTAAGTTACACTTTTGGTCCTTCAGGTTTTTAGTAAGTTACAGATTTGGTCCTTGAGCTTTTATCTTGTTTTTTTCTATGTTTGTAGAGTTACAGATTTGGTCCCTATAGTTTTATTTTCCTCTTGGATTTAGTCCCCATAATTTGTTGATTCCAAAATACACTTTCGATTTTGCATTTGCGTAACGTTTTGGTCCTCGAAAGTAAAAGTTGTTAGCTCCTGACCGTTAAGTAAATGACATTTCGATCATTTATAAGTTTTTCATTTTCTAATTTAAATAAATAAAAGTTATATTATAAAAATTATTTTTATTATATAAGCATAAAATAAAGATCTCTTAACATGCATCGCATCTCAATTACTGTGTCTTCTCCAACCCAAAACCTTCCGCCTTCCCCATCAATCCAAGCACATAGTCGTAGGTGATTCACGCACCAATTTTTTATTTATTAATAAAGTAATTTATCATAATTTATTTTATGTTTAATAATGATGTAAAATTTGTTTAATTCATATATTTATTATAATTTAATTTAGGTTTAATAACAATGTAACTTTTTTTAAGTTTAATGATGTAATGTACCATTTGTCAATTTATTTTCGCTTCCTATCATACACACACATCATCCTCATAGGGCATTTTGTAAATTATAATCATGCTGCTAACAGACACAAAATGTTTTGTTCTCATAATTAGTGATGCTCAAATTTATGGTCTTAATATTTCTTTCCATCCGCAGCAACGCGCGGACATAAACCCACCTCGTTTTAATTACAATAAGTAAGAGGGAGAAACTGGTTTACAAGAATTTTATCATTGTTGTAATAAATAGTCTTTTTCACAGTATAATGTTAGATAAAAAATAATTTGAAATACAATGACGTGATAAGGAATAATGAAAATACAATGCTAATAAAAAAATTATAAATTAAGTTGTTATTTCGTGCATTTGACCTTATATTTTATTATCATTTTTAGTTGATACGTAGAAATAATGCATTTTAACGTGTGTGTGTGTATAGATACACGGTGGGTTCAAACGAGAACACCGCCGTTTTACAAAAATGCAAGAACACACATGTCAAATGTGATATTGATACTAAATTAGAGCCGTGGTATAATGATACAAGTTGTTTTGTTGTGAGTATATGTAATGTTAACGACGATTATCGATAGATTAAGATGGATAAATCGTGTAACTAGTTAGGTTTGCAACCGGTTACGATCGAGCCCATTTATGAAAACTTTGGGACATAACATGTTATGAAGACCCATTTTTTTCTTTATTATATATAAACTAGAAACGTACTCGCGCAATGCAGCGAGATACATCATGATTTTAATGTTATTTTTATTTTTTGTTTTTTATTGATTTACAGTACGTTTTTGGATGATTTTTATTGAGTGATAATGATTTTTTTATATATAAATTTGTTTAATTTAGGCTTAACAATATAATGTTTTTTATATAAAAAAAATTAAATAGTTTGTTAAAATTCATTAATTATCTTATATATTTTAAATTTTTTATATTTAAATTGAGATGTTTATCCTGTTTTGATTATGTTTATCAGAATTCAAATTTCATAATTTTAGGATTTGGGGATTAGAGATAAGGATTTTGGGGGATAAGAATGAAATTTATTAATTAGGGTTAAAAACATTTAAAAGTAGTACATATTGCTTCATTAATTATTTTTTAAGAGATTTTAAGTAAATTAGCATTAAATAATAGTACATAATGTTTAATACATCACGATTTTAATGTTTATTTTTATTTTTTGTTTTTTTATTGATTTACAGTACGATTTTGGATGATTTTTATTGAGTGATAATGATTTTTTATATATAAATTTGTTTAATTTAGGCTTAACAATATAATGTTTTTTATATAAAAAAAATTAAGTAGTTTGTTAAAATTCATTAATTATCTTATATATTTAAAAAAAATTATATTTAAATTGAGATGTTTATCCTGTTTTGATTATATTTATCAGAATTCAAATTTCATAATTTTAGGGTTTAGGGATTAGGGATAAGGATTTTAGGGGATAAGGATGAAATATATTAATTAGGGTTAAAAGCTTTACAGGTAGTACATTAGGCTTTAGTAATTATTTTTAAGAGATTTTAAGTAGATAGCTTTAAATAATAGTACATAAAGCTTAGTGAGTTGTAATTAAGAGTTTTTTATATCATCTTTATAATATAGTATAGATAATAAATATATTATAACTAAGAAGTAAATTATACTTCAATACATAAAAAAATTTATAATAAATATCATCATATCTAATTCTTCCTTATAAACCCATTGGTGGCGAATCCAGTTTTTAAAAGGATTAATTGATTGGAGTGAAGAGTGACCTGTTATATAAATGGAGTTCAACTGGTCACAAAATCCAGTATTTCGAAACCAACAAGAGAATGAATAAGATTCACTTTAATTGGTTAATTCTTATTTCATGGCCCCATGGTGTCTTACCTTCACAAGATGCAACATAAAGTACAAATATAACTTATTTTCTAAGGGGCTGTTTATTTTTTTAAAAAGACCTTTTAATGGCTCTTAAGTTTGAATCGATAAAACTTTTTTACATTCAGACTGTTTGTTTTTTTTTCCAGTTTTTAGAACATCTTAACTCTTGAATACAGATGAAATAAGAAATGGTGACCTAACTTCTTAAAACCTCTTATTGCCGCCTCATTTTCATATGCTCTCCTTTCTCTCAAGAGCCTCCAAACGTTACAAAAACAAACAGTCTTATTGATTCAGATTTCAGACTTCAGCACCACCTCTTATTAATCAGAAGTGAAATAAGAATTCAGACTTTAAACCTCTTAAAAAGCAAACGCCACCTAAGTGTGTAATTTTCAGTTGCATGATTAGAAAAAAACCAAGTGTTCTTGATCTTTTAAAATAATTAATATATAAGCGGAGGTTCTAACAAAAACATTATTATTTCATGAAAATACGAAAACAATCATATCACGTGTGATAATACATGTGAAGGGACCTTATGTTATGCGGGTGATTGGGGTTTCTCCCATAAATCTAGTAGGTTAAAGACCTCTTCGACCCCAAAGCATGTATTCCTGTTTACCTTATTGTTGCCATGTATATTTTGATGCTTTATGTCTATTAAAACCCTTTGAAATTTCTATAGTTGCATGACGATCTACGTGGTGTTTTGGATATGAGAACCAAGTGTTCCTTGCCATGTTCAAGGAAAACCATACAAAAACATGAAATCCGTCATGTATTATACAAGGAGATGAGCAATAATCTATATCTATATCAAAGCAAAAATCAAGTAGCATAACGTAGGAGCATCTGGTAACGAGAATCGGTATTTTTTTTTTCTAAAGCATTTGAAAAGAGTTACAGGTTTGGGGTTTAGATCAAAAGAGAATATTGAAGAGACACATCAAGAGAGGCACAATTAATTCGTACGTTTTAACTGTTTTGTATCTCCCTCTTTCTTTTTCCTCTACTTTGCCTTCACAACTACTTTCTCAAACATTTATTTATTTACTTTGCTTAGTTTTTAGTCGGTGTTGGACTTTATGAGTCACAAAGAGGCCATAAGCAGGGAAGAGGTTTTGGGACGGCTGAACCAGGTTGAATTACATTTCTAATTTGAATTTTCTGGTTTGATGATTTTCATTGTATGTTTTATTGTTTCTGAGATGTTGCTAAAATGAGCAAATAGTGAAAGTCTGGGTGAAAAGCCGAGCTAGGGGCTTTTGGTGAACATAAGGCCAGTGCCAAAATTTAACCTTTGTTAGGTGTAATCAATCACAATCCTCAAAACTTCGAAGATTCAGATATCATGAATGTGGAAAATAAACAGCATTTATACCAATCACTCCACAGTCAATGTATCTCGACCCAAGGCCCAATATTTGACATTGAATATGTATATATTTATATCAAAGAGAACCCACCAATAACACCACAATCCAAGCTCAAGCAATTAAATGATTCATTTAATGCTCATTGATTGGAGTTTATTAAATGGTGTAAATTTGATCTTGGCCCCTATGTGGGACAAGATTCATTTAGTCTACACTAAGTTCCAAGATCCTACCGTCTTTGGTTATGAGGATTATTCTTAATATTTTTTTTCTTTCTTTTTGGTGGAAGTAATAGTTGTTTCCGTGTGCAATTGTTTATTCTTTAGTTCTTATATTGTTTTCTTATTGTTTATTCTTTAGTTCTTATACTATTTTCTTAACAACACCTTACGTTAGTTTGTCATGTGTATGCTACGCTTATGCAGCAAATCAAATTATTAATAAGTAGTTTTAGGTTTGGCAGTTACGTTGTGGATCGGTTTATGGTATTGCGAAATATGTGATAATGTTGTTGCATTTGACTTGAACTTATATATACCGTCTTTTATTAGAGAGAATGATGCATGATAGTTATTGCATTTACTTCTTCTAAAGTTTTCTCCTACCCAAGAAGTGATGAAGTTAGATAATGCCATGCAGTCATCTCTGATTATGGTTTTCTCCCTTCACGCCTCCGTCTCTGACTCATGGTATATATGCCCCTCTTGCATTCTTTTTTGGTTCTCCGTGTTATGGTTATTTTATCATTATTCAAGGTTTAGTCTTTGAGTTCATGGATGGGAAAACGACCGAGGGCAGACTCAAAAAACGGGGTGAAGGTTTTTCCGGTTTCCGACTTCAAAATCACTTTGTTTTTCAAGGTTATCGGATTCAATCTTTGAGGTTCACGGAAGGGACGGATCCATGAATACGGTGACACCATATTTTTTCATATGGTTTTTATCGACGTAGTCTTCATATTTTTACCAACGTTTAATATCGCACAATGTATATTTAACCTAACTCCATCGTTTCAAGGGATTTTTAAAGTTTTATTTGCTTGATTTCAAGGATTTTTAAGTTTTTTTTATCGATTTTGAGAGGCTTTTTCGTTTTTTTTTGGTTGATTACAAGATACGGTTGCACCTTCTAAAACGATACGGTTGCACCTTTCACAACCCTAATTTTTTTTAACTTACAGCGGAAAAACAATACGGTGTCACGTGCCACCGTTTGCACCACTGTAGGTCCGTCCATGGTTCACATTTACGGACTGAGAGCATAGGTAAAAAGAAGGTTCACAATGGGAAATAGGGAGTCGAGGGAAGACACAAATACGATGTTAAGGTTTTTCATGTTTACAGATGATTACTTCTATTTTTCTTTAATTAAAACCTTAGGTTTGATTGAAATTGGACTCGTGATCTAATTAAGTCATGCAGGTCAAAAAAAATCCAACTATTAACACTGTTGCATGCTGAATTTTTTTGATTGTGGATTTAAACATGTAATATATCTAGCTTGAACTTCGATTTCATGGTGTTGAACATGACAGAGCATTCCTCTTTTCTGATATGGCTCTGATAAGGCATCTATCATTCCATTTGTATTTTTATATACACCCACATGATCTATAACAAGGTCAAGTAGCTCATCACTAAAAGATATTCAACATGAATTCATGCCTTTTCTAATGAGGTGTATGATAATCTAGAGTACAAGGGGTCTTGGTTGTTCATGATTGGATTCAACGCGCTACATCAAGTTTCATTACCGGCCACCAATAGTGCAGCTTCAAGTCCATGTACATCTTTGTACTCCCCGGATGAATGGAATACTTGGACTTGTGAGCATCCTCTAGCAACAGATCACGGTTACCCCCAATCTTGGGTACCCACACACGACCGCTGAACAGTTTTACTCCACGGCTATCTTCCGTTAAGAGTAAACGCTGCTTTGTCATGACTTCATCTTTTAGATTCTCTTCTAACAGTGCTTCCACTTGTGATGTCTTGATCTTCTCAACAAGACTATACACTAGCTCGATCCTTGAATGGGTAGCTCGAATACTTCCGCTATAGTCCTTTCGACTTAACGCATTGGCCACCACGTTCGCCTTACCGGGATGGTAAAACAATTCACAGTCGTAATCTTTAAGCAACTCGAGCCACCGCCTTTGCCTTATGTTCAGCTCTTTCTGATCAAAGACATACTTCATGCTCTTGTGATCCGTGTATAGAGTGCATTTCGTGTCGTAGAGGTAATGTCGCCAAAGTTTCAAAGCGAACACCACCGCCGCTAACTCCAGATCATGGGTTGGATAATTCTCCTCGTGTATCTTAAGCTGCCTCGAGGCATAAGCGATCACCTTGCCTCGTTGCATCAACACGCATCCCAGTCCCATCTTTGAAGCGTCGTTGTATACCACGAAATCTTCCGACCCTTCAGGTAACGTTAAGATCGGAGCTTCACACAATTTCTTTTGAAGGATCCGGAACGCCTTCTCTTGGGCTTCAGTCCATTCAAACTTCACATTCTTCCGAGTCAAGACTGTCAAAGAAGAAGCGATCTTTGAAAAGTCTTGGATAAATCTCCTGTAGTATCCCGCCAGTCCCAAGAAACTTCGGATCTCGGACGGACTCTTAGGAGGCTCCCAATTCATCATAGCTTCAATCTTGGAGGGGTCTACTTTCACTCCGACCCGAGTGACTACGTGAGCCAGAACTGTACTTCTTTAAGCCAAAATTCGCACTTGAAAAACTTGGCGTACAACATTTCTTTTCTCAACACCTCCAGAACTTCACGTAAATGTTGTTCGTGCTCTGACTCACTCTTGGAGGACACGAGTATGTCATCAATGAATACAATGACCGACTTGTCGAGGAATGGTCGACACACTCTATTCATTAAGTCCATAAACACAGCTGGTGCGTTCGTTAGACCAAAAGGCATTACAAGAAACTCGTAATGGCCGTAACGCGTTCTGAAAGTTGTCTTCGGAACATCATCTTCTCTTACCTTCACTTGGTGATAACCCGAACGTAAGTCGATTTTGGAAAAACAACCCGCTCCTTGAAGTTGATCGAACAAGTCGTCTATTCTCGGAAGCGGATATTTGTTCTTTACTGTAGCTTTATTCAACTCACGATAGTCGATGCACATTCTCATTGTGCCATCTTTCTTCTTTACAAACAAGACCAGAGCTCCCCAGGGTGACGAACTCGGTCTTATGAATCCCTTCTCCAGAAGCTCTTGGAGTTGTGCCATCATTTCTTGCATCTCTGACGGCACTAAACGGTAAGGTGCTTTAGCGATTGGTGCTGCTCCAGGCACAAGATCAATCCGAAAATCGACCTGACGATCGGGTGGTAACCCGGGCAAGTCGTCCGGAAAGACATCTGGAAACTCACGCACGATCTTCACATCTTCCAGCTTTGATTTCTTTAACTTGACATCGATCACATAGGCTAGGAAAGACGGACATCCTTTTACTAAGCACTTGCGTGCCTTTGTCATTGTGATTATTGCCACTTCACCTTTTCTCTTTTCGCCATAGATGACAACGACTTCGCCAGAGGGGTTGGGAAGTCGAATCAACTTCTTGGAACATACGATCTCGGCATGATTGTTTGACAACCAATCCATGCCGACCACCACATCAAAACCCCCGATTAACATCGGCAGTAGATCGATCGAGAATTCTTTCCCTTTGATACTAAGAGTACACTGCTTCAAAACATCGTGGATCAGAACTTGACTACCATCGGCTATTTCTACCACTAATGCATCCTCAAGACTAGTAGTGGGCATAGAAATTTTCTGACGGAACAATTCAGATACAAAAGAGAAACTAGCACCCGTATCGAACAAAATACGAGCAGGTACAGAGTTTATAAGGAAAGTACCCGATACCACGTCAGCGGATGCCCTGGCCTCTTCGGCCGTCATCTGAAATGCTTGACCCGGAACCTTCGGAGGGTTCTCCTTCCTTGCTGGTGTGCTACCCGACACAAGCTTCGGGCAATCTCTTCTCACATGCCCCGGTGCCTTGCACTCATAACAGACGAGTCCTTTGACCGGGCAATCTCTGAAAGTGTGACCAGGCTTCCCACACTTATAACAAGTTTGAGAAGTGGTATTACAGTCACCGTGGTGTTTAGTTCGACACTTGTGGCACCACCTAGCTTCCTGCTGATTGCTGAAGTTTCGGTTTCCGCCAAAAGGCCGTGATCTCTTGGGGTAAGCATAATTGCTCTCCCACTTTCTCTTATCAGTCACCACTACGACTTTCTCAACTTTGTTCCTTGCGAACATTTCTTCCATGTACTGAGCTTCTTCTATCATCTCTCGGAGGTTAGAAGCTTTAGAATTGTGGACCATAGGTTGCATGTCCGCAGGTAGGCCATTCAGATAGGCCTTCATCTTATCATTCTTTGTTGGGGCAGCGTGTCCCACCAGATCAAACTTCTCCATGAACTGACGGGTGTACTCCCTCACCGTCAGGCTTCCCTTTGCCAGAGACCGAAATTCTTTCTCAATTCGGTCCATTGTTCTTTCGTTGCAGAATTCTTCTAACAGCTTTTTCTTGAAATCGGCCCAAGACAACTGAGCCAACACAGCAGGAGTTAGGGTGGATTGGATGACATTCCACCAAATGAGTGCAATATCCCTCAGCAGTTGGGTACCGAACCGCACTCTCTGATCATCTCCGCATTCGGAAGAGCCAAAAGCTTGCTCGACCGCTCGTATCCAATTCACATACAAGATTGGGTCGTCGGAACCAGAGAACTCTGGTGGTCCGCAACCCAGAAAGGACTTGTAGGAACAACTTTTCCCACTTCCTGGAGCATTAACAATCCTGCGTTCCTCAACCCTGACCCCTGTACCAGCGCCTCCAGAACCTGCTACGATGTTTTCCACAACCGTCTCACTTCTACGATTGTTCACATCGCGATCCTCAATCACTTTCAGCAGAAACTCTTGCTGCTTTGCCATCTCTTCCCTCATTGCCAACATCATGCTGGCCATCAACTCAGATGGGGAACTAACATCCCTGATTACTGGATGGGACGAAGCCAGGTCCACACGCGGAATGACCTCTGGCCCCCCACCTAGTATTTGTTGAACTGGTGGACGCACGACAACCTCAACTCCTTCCGGCTAATCAGCGGTGGAGGCTGTCACTTCCAGACCATCAACACGCGTACACGGTCTACCACGCGTATTCACCATTACTGAATTGCTTCACATAACAGAGAAAGAGATAAGAGAGAGATTGAATAAACACAAAGGAAACATACTACCACATTACCAATCGTTATAGCAATAGAAATTCAAGCACGCTTACGTACGATATCCTCATAATAACATTAGCTAAGTGAGATTATGAACATATAACACATAAAGGTTCTCGTCACGATCACCACACCCGTTGACTCTAAGACTAACCCATCTTAGAAACTGTAACACTCTAAAAATTTGCGGAATAAAATTCGAAATTTCTACAATATGACGGCTATAAATAGATAGAAACCTGGATATAAAACCTACTGTAAACAATCCCAAAAGTATCATCCCGATAGGACGGGGAAACAGTACTATGATCATTACAATAAGTCAAATGAAGAATAAACTAACAACCTAATAATCTAACTTAAGTAAGAAAGATTAGGATCGGGTGTTGTTATTCTTCCAAAATGTATGATCGCTATTTCAAAATGCCGGTCTATACATCTCCTAAAAAGACCGCTCGTAGTCCAAGCTATCCGCTCAGTCCCGACGAACCCCACCGGAGACCTGATCTGTTATACATGTCATTTTAAGAAAAAGTGTTAGGCTAAAGCCTAGTAAGATCCAACAATTGTAATTAAAGAGATTTAATATAAGATAAGTAAAAGGTTTCCTTTTGTACAACGACAATAATGAAATTGTAATAACAATGCTCTTTGAAATAAACCAATACCTCTTGGGTTAACGGGGGAGACTCGCCTACTAACCCGAATGACGGAACACAAAAGTAAGCCATTCGATGGGTCAGTAAAGCCAATAAACACATAAAGTACACGCAAGGGATGTCAGGCTCAGTGACTTTAAACGTACACCCACGGAAACTCGAGTTCAACCCCGTCGGGTTCCTATGTCGAGCTCCTCATCCAATATCGTAATACTTGAGCACAAAGGACTTATACCGCACCCGGTACCTAACGTGCAGCACGAAGAACTTATACCGCACCCGGTACCTAACGTGCAGCACGAAGGACTTATACCGCACCCGGTACCTAACGTGCCTCGACGTGGAAAACTAGTCGTCCCAACGCCGGAACAATAATAACCAAATATGGGGTCATGACTCCCAATGCATCAATTAAGCCAAATAATGCACATACAACCCAACAATTAATCTAAAAAATGGTTAATATGCAATAATTAATATGGAGGGTATTTTCCACCAAAACCACTCCCATTGTTTATCAAAAGACCGTTAGTGAAAGTATAGACGATTCATCAATATTTCAAAACCCCAAAATGTGAAATGATTTTGATATGCAAACTTATCAGCAGTTAACCAAAATATCAATATTTCCAATATCATAAGTTTTGCATAGTAATACCATCCACTTAAAGTATAACCCAAGTAGAAACTAGTTAAAGAACATTAATAAAGTTCATAAATCATCATTTCCCCAAAAATCATCCAAAAACACTAATATCCCCAAAAGTTAGGTTTAACACAATGTTCTACAAACCAAATATATGAAAGGGGAGATATTAGGTATTCAAAATCCACCTTTTGACATGTATAAAGTTTGATAAAATGTGCAATAACTCACCTTGGTAGTTTCCTTAAGAGAAAACCAAGCCCTAGAATGGAGGAGATGAAAAAGCCACTTAAGAGCTCACCAACAACACTTCCTAAATGTGTTAAGGACCACCATTAATGATTATGTAACACCATAAATGAAGAGAGAAGTCTAGGAGGAGAATACGTACCAAACCCAGCTGAGAAATCGCCTTTCAAAACCCTAGAATCTGATAAAATGACTGAAAATCGCGACTGGTCTTTTTATACCGAAACACTTGTCGGCGATAGTGACACGGCGAGAGTGACATTTGTCACTCTCGCGGGCATAATCGCGCCAACACCCCCACCCGCGGTACAATCTGGGCGATAGTGCCCGGCGATTGTGACCCTGTCACTCTCGCATGGCACTATCGCGAGAGACGTACCGAGAGTCCTTGACCCCCGACGATTGTGCCTCTGCGATTGTGACATCCTGTAACTATCGCGGGCACTGTCGCGAGTCACCCCACACTTCACAATTTTGACACCTTTTTAGCCCACGATGCTTAACTCTAATAGGTTCAATATAAAACTGATAAATCCTTAAAGTTAAGAGGTTTCCAAAACGAAAACGATAATACATAGGCTCTCAGAATTCGTGGTGTTACAAAAACTCTACCCAATCTCACGGATCAATTCTTATCATACTCGGTCTAAGTTTAGACATCTTACATTCATGCCTAGTTCGCTTAAACTAGAGCTCTGATACCAACCTGTAACAACCTAAAAATCAGAGTAAATTAAAACCTGGGAAACTTGGCAACATGACATCTGCATTGCTATAAACTTCTCGAAAAGGTGTATCAGTCCTTAAGACTTTACAAAAACCTGTACGGATTTAGAATTTATCAACAGACTAATCTAAACATAACTATCTAGATTACATCAGTTGACAATTCAATATTCATCAAAAGAATGGGACTTAACAATGCCTAACTATCAACACTTTAGTCATCTCAAAAGCCCCGAGACCCAACTCGTCTCTCAAAACCCAGTGCATCCCACCGCTAAGGGAAACCTGTTATAAGGAAAAACATACCACAGATTAATCACCAAATAAGGAGCTAAAAAATAAATTAAATCTAAAATGTAGAAAACAAATCAAGCCAATTACATTTGCAAATCCATATTATTCAAATACTACAGGAAAAGCATACCTCATATCATCCACTTGAACCTCAACTGCGACAGAAGAGCTATTAGCCAAGCCAGAGCTGCTGACACCAGAAGCAATATGTAGGCAGAGAATGGCAAAAGCTTTGGACAGTGAAGTGCTACTCTTCTTCATCATTAATTGCAATGCATTAAAAATCGAAGGTGTGAAGTAGAATTCTAACCTGATACGGTGGTCGACGATCGAGAGCAACATCGATTGAGAGAATAATCGATCGAAAGCAACGTCGATTGAGAGAATGATCGATCGAGAGCAACGTCGATGGTGGTAGGGTTAGGGTTAGGAAGTGTGTTATTGAAGTTAGAGGAAGTGAACGATTGCGTTGAGATACTGTGCATTGATGAGTTGTTCAAAGCATAATGGAATTGTAAATTAAGTAAATAGCTTTAATCAGTTGTATTTTATGTTTAAATGTTTAAAATGTTCAAAAGAAAAATAAATTCCAATTTTAAGGGAAAAAACTAATAAATTCCTTTTATTAGATGATGAGAAGATATCGAATAATAATCAATTCCTTAAATAAAAAAAGTATGATTTTTAGGAAAAAATCATAATAAATTCCAAAAGAAAAATAACGCCAAAAGAAAAAATAAAGAACATATTACATACCTTGGCAGACCTTTGGTCAGGAACTTTGAAGCTGAGGATTGCCTTCAGCCCAGGGGCACAGGTTCGTCAACTACGATAGTTGTGGAGAGCTACAGTAATGTTGCAAACAATTCAGTTGCATTTTCAGAATAAAAAAATAGTGTCACCAAGTAAAAGGCTTGAAAAAAATGGTACACCCACCAAACAACAAACTATTTAACTTCTTTAATTATTTCAAGCATTTTGGAGAACGGGTATAAGGAGTAAATTGAGCTCCAAAAAGCAAACCCCATATTCTCTGATATTTTGATTCATCGAGAAAATATAATGCAAGGCTCATTAAAACTTCAAATGAATAACAAAAAAGATTATGAAAAAGTATCATGGACTAATGGTTGTCAAATGCTAAATATCAGCTACTTACAGCAGAAAAAGGTTATTTCTTTTAATATCAAATGTCTATGTTTTTATGTAAGAACCACTATGGATGTGTGAATCCAGCTCATTTGACCAAAGAAGTACAAGAAAATATGCAGGCCAATAAATGTGAAGCAATTCCATTGTAGCCTACAGGCTTTCATAAAGAAGGGAGGAGTTTAACTACAAATAGCATGTATATAATTAAACCAATGCTCTCATACCTGGTTGCGGATTTTGCTTATAAAACCTGTAGCGTCATATGTAACACTGTAGTTTTCTCAAAAATTTAGGTGCCATTACTTGTTATGAAATGTGCTTAGTTAGATACTTAGATTGACATACCATGGTGCCAAATTTTATTTCGATCGCATCAAGTATGATCCAACATAGGTTTACACATTACTCAATTTGTATAATTTCGGAATAGAATGATCCAAAGGTTAAGAATAAAATTTGCAAGTGTATAGTTACCTCCCATCAGGTTGTTGAAGATTTTTCATTGACTTCAAAATTGAACTAAAGTCGATAAGTGAAAAGTCATAGCCAACGGTCTTTAATGTGGCTAAGGCACAGTATGTGCTCGCCAAGTGACTGTTATTGGGAACTGAAACCTGTAAAGCATATATCAGACCTAAGAAAAATATACTTTCACTAAAAGAAAAGCTAAAAATATGACACTTCTTGTACAGGTGATGAGGTGAATTCTTGAATAGAATACATAGTAATTAACCTGACTTCATACCCCATTATCAAGAGATTTAAACTGAGAACTTCTGGAACCATGAAATCCGTAAAACTGACCTGCAGTAACCAACCCACAAGTAGCCTCAGTGATTTCTATACCATAGTCATGAACAATGGGGGGAACATCACACAATTCTAAAGAGGCAGAGCTCTAGGACTTATTACATTACAACATATAGAACTTCCCACTTTAATCGTTGCAGTTACCGATCTAAAAACTTAAGTGGGTTAGAGACCAATAATGCTTAAGAACTCGAAGTATAACCCAATAAACAATAACCATCTATGTCGAATTTAAAAAATTCATGTGGGTGGTTCATCATATGATGTCAACGTCATATTCTGTTAATTGATTGTATACTTGCCTTTTCATTTAGATTCCCCAGTGCAGGACCATGGATCTTTCCTCCAGTATATGGTGCACCCATTGGAAATCTTTCATCTTCAAGGTCGAAGTTCCAACTAAATGGCCCTAAGTTCGATAATGCAGATGAGGGGAGCAAATATAATGCAAGGCTCATTAAAACATCAAATGAATAACAAAAAAGATTATGAAAAAGTCCTTTCATCAACAATTAATAATAATTAACAGTAAAACCTGCTGATTAAAAGCATAATTTGTTAAAGAAGTTTCACCTTGCTTAACCTGATTCTCCGAACTTGCATTCTATGACTCCTTGACTTCTGGAAAAGACGGAAATCTAAAGAAAATAATACCGAAAATTGAGATATAACGATAAGCATAGATGATATATAAACAAAACTCTCGATTTTTATTTGTAACAACAACATTCGTGGTGTTGTGTGACACTTTCTTATTCCTCCCTCTGCTTGATTTTCCAGCCATATCTACTTCCCAATCAACTAAAAACCAAATAAAAATTAGAGGCAACAACAAATATCAATCAAAACACAAATCACCCAAATTCCAAATTAGCAGTATCAATTAACATCGACATAAACCCATAGTGGAGCACATAAACAAACAAGAAAAGACGGAAATAACGATAGGCATAGATGATATATAAACAAGTATAGACATAAAAAGGATTCAGGTATAAAACCCATTAAATTTGAAGCAAAACCCTTGATAAAACCCATTAAATTTGAAGCAAAACCCTCGATTTTTATTTGAGAAGAAGAATTTGTTACCTGAGCAGAACCTGGAATGAAGCAGCGCCGTTTGAGAGAGATCCGATCGAGAGCAGCGTAGAGAAACGCCGTTTTTAGAGAGATCCGATCGAGAGATTAGGGTTTGCCGTTTAAGAGAGATCCGATCGAGAGCAGCGTAGAGAAACGTCGTTTTGAGAGAGATCCGATCGAGAGATTAGGGTTTAGATATTGTGTTTAATTAAGTTGTACCAAAGCTCTATTAAGTTGTAAATTAAGTAATTTGCTTTAGATTGTTGTATGTTGTGCTTAGAATATTGTAATTAAGAGTATTTTATGCCGTTTTTATAATATAGTATAGATAACTATATATTTTCTATTAAATTATGTTAAATTGGTTCAATGATTCCCATATTAATCCCACATTTTACCTACTTTCTTAAGATATCTAACATTCTTATTTAAATATATCTATACTATATTATAAATCACAGATACAAAAACTCTTAAATACAAATTATTAGGCACAAGGTACCATCATTTTATGCAAAATTTAAAAAAAAAATTAATTTACAAGTATCAAAGCACAAGATACATATTACTACTGCATGCTTCTAACACCCACCAATTTGGTATGTGCATGGTCTTCCTTTTATGCAGACCTTTCCATGTATCACTATTAATTAATATATTATATTAATATAATTTTGTTTTAATTATATTATTAAGTATGTAATTGGTTATTTTTTCTAGATATCATTAAAATATATAAAATAATCATTGAATTCTAACAAAATACTTAATTTTTTTATATAAAAAACATTATATTATTAAGCCTACATTAAACAAATTTATAAAAAAAAACGTTATCATTTTCTCAAAACCATCCAAAATCGTATTGTAAATCGACAAAAAAATAAAATGAAATATTAAAATCGTGATGTATCTCGCTGCATTACGCGAGTACACTTCTAATCATTATATATATTGAAATTCTATTAATTAAATTATACTAAGTTGTTATGATTTACTAATTATAATATTTATCAACTAATCTATTGATTATTACCCAAATTACTCACGTCATCATGCAACGCCGCAACGCATGGTTCCCACGCTAGTAAGTAATTATAACTATTGTATTTCACTGTCTTACATTTTGTAATTCACCAAGTTTATACAAGACGTTTCATTCATATTAATCCATACCAAAATCATGAAAACCCTTTGGCAGATAATCTTTTAAAAAAATGAGCAATATTGTATTTTCTTAAATATTTTATTAAAAATTTGTAAAATAATAATATACAATTTTTTTTATATATTTCAAAACATCTATACTATATTATAAAGATGACATAAAAAACTCTTAAAAACAACTGTTAAAGCTTAATGTACCGCTATTTAATGCTAATTACTTAAACTTAAATAAAGAATGAAAACTAAATCTCTTGCTATTTAATCATTATCTCTAACAATTTTAAACCCCTAAAATCACTCATCATTTCAACTTCCTAAAAAATCAAAATTTAAATATAGAATATTAACTAACTGATAAACATAATCAAAACGGGATAAACATCTTAATTTAAAATATATAAGATAATCTTTTAATTATAACAAAATACTTATTTTTTTATATATAAAACATTATATTATTAAACCTAAATTAAACAAATTTATAAAAAAAATGTTATCACTTTCTTAAAACCATCCAAAAACGTACTGTAAATCGACAAAAAAACAAAAAATAAAAGAAAATATTAAAATCGTGATGTATCTCGCTGTATTGCGCGAGTAACTTTCTAGTATTATTAATAAAATGTTTACCATACAATATTTCACATCTTAATTATCATCTAAAATAAAACATTTATAATGCTATTAAAATCCCATCCACCAATTGATTTTGAATTCATTTTATGGGCATAAGTTGTTTTCCTCGATTCATGGAATGAATTTGAAAATGGCTCCACTCGTAATTGTGTCCTCTTTCTTGGGCATAAAAGCGACTTCACACTTTCCCGCCCACTCCTCGATCAGACCAGCCCCTTAAATAATAATCCCCCCTTTCTGCCACTCTCCATAGCTATCGGACCTTCCATCCTCCATCTCCACCTCGCTCCTTCAATCTTCTTGCAGATATTCAAGTATGTTTCACTCACTGACTTGAAATATTTCTATTGATTTATGTGATTCATGCTGGAATTTGTTTATATTTGTTGAGATATGACTCCCTAACATGATTTAAAAAAAATGCGAGTGTTCAACTTTTGATTTTGCAGTTTTTGTATGTTTCATACATTGTGTTTGTGTTTCAAGTTCTGATTTGTTTTTATATGATTTCTGTTTTTTTTTCTTGAGAATTTATTTTTGTTTGAGGAATTTGTTTTTTTAGGGTTTTGTCTGGAGAGATGGTGCCTAAAAATGAAATCGTGGAAGAACCACAAGCAGATTCTCCGACGTCGGTGCTTGAAGATGAGGTGTGTTATTATCTTTATACTTCTTTGCACTTTCCGTTTATGCCTTATTTACTTTACTTTGTAAATGCTTAAAATGAACTTTTTGTTTGTTATTTATGTTACCTTCACTAGTTTCTGGATACTCGTTTTAGTTATAAGATCCTTGGATGTTTTTGTAAAAAGAGGAGCAGGATACTATGACGAGAGTATTTGTGTTGTCTGGTAGTAATGCAATGGCCAATGGGTGTAACCATATTATGGACAAATTGTTGTTCTCTGTTCTGCTGTTGAAGTTTCTGCTTAAATATTATGTTTAAAAACAGTGGTTCTTTTGTTATTTGCTTACTGGTAATTCCTGACTTATTTTGAAGGATATCTGCAAGGAGAAAGTTGGTGTGAAGGTGGATGAGGAACTGTTTCTTGAGGCAAAAAATGGGGACGCTTCTCTCATATCAACTGTGATGGCAGAGGAGGAAGATAAGCTTGAACAACAACGTCGTCTAGAAGAAGAAAATGTGGAAAAGGAAGCGCCCATTTTGAGTGAAACACAATTCACTAAGCTGGATGAGCTTCTTACTCAGACTCAGCTTTATTCTGAGTTCCTGTTGGAGAAAATGGATGACATAACAAAGGTATCCTCTTATGTCTCCTTTCATCTTCCAACTTTTGTTCATAATTTTATCTGTTGGTGACATTTTCTGAGTTCTTGTAGAATGGGTTGGCTGAAGATGTTGATGAAGTTAAGGAGAAGAAGAGAGGTCGTGGTTCAAAAAGAAAAGCTGCCTCAAATTACAATAGAGTAATGACTTATCTTAGTTTTATAATTTGTAAATTATATTATATGTTAACCCATTTTTGCTTTTAATAATATGGAATATCACTTTGTTTTATCATTTTATGAACTTGATGTTAAAGAGACATGGCACTTCAAGCTACATAGATACTAATAATATGATTTTTGTCAATTACCTTTTGGACGTGAAATGATGCTTTTCAATAAGTTCCAGGCATATGCTTATTTTCTCATTATGATTTATGTGCATAGCCATAGGTGTGTCACATGTGATGTTATGTCTCAAATATATTGAATCCATTAAGTTGGTTGCAAGGGAACAGGTTTTTTGTAGCATAATAATACACATGGTTTTGATAGTATGATTATTTTTAAAACTGGCATAGGTTGTTTCTTAACCTACCATTTAGTTGTTACTCATTTAAAAGTAAGGAGACTGAAGCAAGAGGGCCTTTTTGACTTGTGCTAGTGTGGCGTTTGAACTTACATTAACTTTCTTATGTTGACAAGTAGTTTGAATTGGACTAGAGTTATAGATCAATTTCTGGCTTGAGTCTTGACATTCCGTTATGAATTTTTAGAAACAACTAAAGTGACAACATGTGATATAGTGGTTCCTTTCCAAGATGCACTTTCTTTCTTGCTTGGCAAACTGTTTCTTTGTTTTGAAACAGGGATCAGCACCAATGGTAGGCCTCTGTTTGGTTTTGGATGAGATTTCCTGTGATTAGCATGTCTGTTTAAATTAAGATATCATCTACATTTTGTTTACTCCAATCTGAGGATCTGGTTGAGCATAAACACATGTTTTGCCTATATTGTCACAGATCTTGTCATATATAGCTACTTCTTTGTGGCCTTTGCTTTACATATTGAAGATCTGTATCTTATTAGTAGTCCCCATCCTTTCCATAGTGAACTAGATAGATCTTTTACTGAAGGCATGTCAATATTGCATCATGTTCTCAGGGGAAAGCGAAGAAAGCTGTGGCAGCCATGCTTACACGATCTGAAGAAGGCACTCCCTCTAAAGATATTAATCTTAGCAAGGAAGAGAGAGCTGAAAAAGAGCAGTCTGAGCTTGTTCCTTTGTTGACTGGTGGAAAGTTGAAACCTTATCAAATTAAAGGTGTCAAATGGTTGATCTCACTATGGCAAAATGGCCTTAACGGTATTCTTGCAGACCAAATGGGGCTTGGCAAGACAATCCAAACTATTGGTTTTCTTGCACATCTAAAAGGGAAGGGCTTGGATGGGCCCTACTTGGTTATTGCCCCTTTGTCTACTCTGTCAAATTGGGCAAATGAGATATCGAGGTATTGTCTCTCTTGGTCTGGCCAGTTGCTATTTCTTTGTTGTTGCCAAATTGACTTTTTTAACTCCCGTCTTTTTCCTGTTTGTGAAGGTTTGTGCCCTCTGTGAATGCAGTTATATACCATGGGGATAGGAAGGAAAGGGAGGAAATAAGGAGAAAGAGAATGCCAAAAACAATAGGCCCAAAATTTCCCATTGTAATTACCTCATATGAAGTAGCGATGAATGACGCTAAAAAACACTTGAGGCATTACAATTGGAAATATCTTGTGGTTGATGAGGTGCTTATAACTAGCTGGTTCTTTTAGATTGTGTTATGCCTCTTATTCTTTACCACTTAAAAGCGTATGCAGAAACTTGAATTTGCTATGTATCCCATTCTGATATCTGTACCGCCAATTATTAATTTTCATTGCTTGCAGGGTCACAGATTGAAAAATTCTCAATGCAAATTATTGAGAGAGTTAAAATGGCTGCGTGTTGATAACAAGCTTTTGTTGACCGGTACACCTCTTCAAAACAATCTAGCAGAACTTTGGTCATTGCTGAACTTCATCTTGCCTGATATTTTCTCATCCCACGAGGAATTTGAGTCATGGTAAATACATTATTAGTTTATGCATAGCTTCTTTCTCCTGTTTTTTTTCCTTGTTAATATGGTACTGATTTGTATAAGCCTCAAGTTGTATCTTTGTTGGGGTACTCTAAATTGACAACTCTATCTTATATGTAAAAACCCTGCAATGTTTACATCATGCCATCTGAATTCTGATGTACATATGACTGAATATTAAAAACTTTGCAAGTATATGTAGCATAACCATGTCCAATGCCACAAAGGTCAATGTCACACTTATATATGTATATATTGTGAATGATGTAGTATGCAATACTATTTTTCACGAAACAACTAAGTTAGTATGCATGCTAAGGTAACTGGCAATTCTTGTTATTTTACATGACATACAATTTCTGCATTTTCATTTCTTCAAAAGTGAAGACTTAGTGGTACTTTATATTACTTCACATGCTTTCTTAGTAGTCTTGATATGCTTCTGAGGCTGCAATCATGGTTGATGAACTGGTTCTTTTTTAATTTATTATATTAATGTTACATATTATAATTATATCAGTACTTTGCCTGATAAAAAAAATAATGGTTTAGGTTGTATGATTTTTAACTGCACACTCATTAGGGAAACACTTGTCTGAAATACGAGAAAGTAGATTTGCAGATGAGTGTCTGTTGCTGTTTTTTCACCTGTACCTAATGATATAATCTAAATATAGGTTTGATCTCTCTGGAAAGTCTAACAACGAGGAAGGTGCAGAAGGGAAAAAAGCACACGTATGTACAAATTTATAAACTGCATTTACCACTGTTGTGTACTCTTTCTTTCTAAATTTATGAGGCGGAGATATGATGGCAGGTGGTGGCAAAATTGCATGCTATATTGCGTCCTTTCCTGCTCAGAAGAATGAAAGAGGATGTTGAGAATATGCTTCCTCGCAAGAAAGAGATTATTTTGTATGCTACCCTTACTGAACATCAAAAGAACTTCCAGGATCATCTAGTCAACAAGACGCTGGAAGCGTATCTACGTGAGAAAGTGGACACTGGTAATGCACATTTTGCTTTGATAAATTTAAAAATATAGCACCCAACCAACAAAAAGGATTTGAAATGATGGATATAAAATAAAATATGAATGTTTACACTTGGCTGTATTCTGGATTATGAATACCGAATGTGAAGATACAATCTGATTTTGTAGAACACTGAAATGGTTGAGACTTGAGAGAGGGAACATTTGGCAGTTTGAGATGAGATAATATTTTATTGAGGTGTTGTACAATACTTGATGAGTAACGTACATAAATTTCTTCCCAGACTACTCTGGGTTGTGATGTTGTAATCATGGTGACAGTATGGCTTGGTTCCACGTGATAAAAACCAGCTTTTCATTTTTAGTGCTTAATGGTTCGTTTGAAATTTTGCAGGTCGTGGTGTGAAAGGGAAGCTTAATAATTTGATGATTCAGCTTCGGAAAAATTGCAATCATCCTGACCTCTTGGAGGCAGCTTTTGAGGGTTCCTGTATGTGTCAATTCTCACCCGATTATATACTAGTGTCTATTTGGGAATCTTAAAGGAATTAATTTGCTTTTTTTTTGGGATAGGTTTTTATCCACCTGTAGAACAGATGGTTGCACAGTGTGGAAAATTTCAGTTGCTGGAAAGATTGCTGCAAAAGCTGTTTGCTCGCAAGCACAAGGTATGCTGCATATAAATTTTATATTTGTATTACCAAGTGTTACCGACCCTGACATTAGGTATTGGGGTGTCATTTCTTGAAGAGATGAAAAAGCTATACATATGTATGTGATTTGATAATCTATTATGCGTGTTGGTATCTTCAATGTCTTAGACAAGTGTCTTACCGATGTTGAATTAGTTGACTATCAGACGTGAAAAATATTGCATCTCCTAAAAGACTAGTATTTGTGATTTTAGTTTACCATTTTTGTGTTGTTCTTTTTAATCATTCTACTCGTGCTTAATTTTGGCACAGGTTCTAATTTTCTCCCAGTGGACTAAAATTTTGGATATCATGCATTACTACTTTAGTGAGAAGGGTATGGAAGTATGTAGAATTGATGGCAATGTGAAATTGGAGGAGAGAAGAAGACAAGTAAGTATAGCAATAATAAGCTCATAAAACTTTCTTTATGTGGTTCATCCAATATTCAATTACTAGTTGTTTTGCCCTGTGGTCTGTTTCTTGTTAATTGAGATTTCAATGGATTCATCGTATAACAAACTGTTTCATACTGAATTTTGGAAGTGTCCAATCATTGTATAACCGTTAGTTTTTATATTATAAGCGTAGAATTTGAAGTTTGCAAGCTAAAACAATGAAAAATACCATCACATGAAATGGAAGAATATTAAGATGACTTGGCTAAATAATCAAGTTCACTTTATTTACTTTAATGCGAGTCTCTAAAGTTTCAAAGGGGGTGCTTGGTTGGGGATATTGGGTGCATGGGGAACAGGAATGAGATGGTGTTTGGTTCAATAAATGGTAACAGATGATTACTTAAAAGTATGTAATCATCATGCCCTTTTAAATTTTTTCTTTTGGGGAGGGGGGAATGCCTTCTCATTCTCCAAGATTCTCATTCCTTATCAAAGTTACCATACCCGTCTCATTACCATGTAAGGAACCAATCACCCCAAATCTTTTAGGGTTTTATATACTTCATGAAGAGTTCATGTTCTAGATTTAAGGAAGCAAGACATAGGGAAACTATGATAAATTCTAAAAAGCTAATTGCATCATGTATCATGTTCTTGACTACACAACATAAAGTGTTGAACTTGAACCCTTTTCTTTCCCTCAAGTGTGGTTGTGGTAGCATTCTCGTGTCTGCTTAAACGATTTGAAACAAAAATAGTGTTATAGCCAAAGAATTCAGTACCTGGAGACTGGAGTTCACAAAGCCTTATTATGTGACTAGTGATTCATATAAGTTAGTTATATCACTTATGATAATTTCAATGCTTTTTAGAATTGTTTTCATTTCTTGCTTCAGCTAGTCTTCCAGATAACTGCTGTCATGTTAATATGTTTTGGCTGTTAGCACCAGTTGATTCGACTTACAAGTTTATAATCATCTTTCATATGATTCTGCAATAACAACAGATCCAGGAGTTCAACGATCTGAACAGTAATTATAGAATATTTCTTCTGAGCACAAGGGCTGGTGGGCTAGGAATCAATCTTACTGCAGCTGATACCTGCATATTATACGACAGTGACTGGGTAAAAGCATTCAGATTTAAAGTTTCCTTGTTCTCTTAATTGTTTTAACCCCGATGACATTTAACATTTTAACAATTTTAATGCATTTGCACTCCAGAATCCTCAAATGGATTTACAGGCAATGGACAGATGTCATAGAATCGGGCAGACAAAGCCTGTTCATGTGTACAGGCTTGCAACTGCCCAATCTGTTGAGGTTGGTATTTCATAGGTTTATTTATTTATTTTTTATCTGCCTAGTTAACTCTTGTTTGAAACCTTTTACTTTGAGGAAGCAATTGATGTCGACTAATTGGTTAGGGCCGAATTCTGAAAAGAGCTTTCAGCAAGTTGAAGCTTGAGCATGTGGTGATCGGTAAAGGTCAATTTCAACAGGAAAAGACAACTGGCACAGAAGTCATGGAAGTAGGTTTATGTGGCATTAATTTTTTTATATAAGCTTTTTCGGTGGTTTGGTTATGCTATAATTTGATCAATTCTTGATTTGGTATATATTTTTAGGAAGAGGACATGTTGGCGCTTCTACGAGACTCGGAGAATCCTGAAGACAAAATGATACAGAAGGATATCAGTGACGATGATCTTGAGAGAGTGTTGGATCGAAGCGATCTAATTGCTGCTGGCCCCGCAAAGGAAGCTGATGGGAAACCAGACTTTCTGATCAGTACAATTCCACTTAAAGGCCCTGGCTGGGAGGTGGTGTTACCTACAGCTACTGGAGGGATGCTTTCAACTGTCAACAATTAAACCTTCTTTCACATTCTGCCCTTTTTGTTTCTCTTTATTTTCCAGCCATATATGATGAAAGTCTGTCTTTTTGGTGAGAGATGGGATTTTGGATCTAGAAATAGAATATTGACCTTCTAAATGGTATTGTAACTAAGTAGGTTCCTTCATGTAACTGACAATTTGGCAACAAGAGAATGGGCAGAAAGGAAAGTGTTAATCTTTCTCTCTTCTTTACCCTTGACATCATTTTTTTTGAGTAAACTACACTTTTGGTCCCTATGCTTTTCAGAAAGTTACACCTTTCGTCCCTACAGTTTAAAAAATACAGTTTTGTCATCGTGGTATGAAAAAACGACCGGGTTTGGTCCCTCCCTCTAGCTCTGTTAGAGAGGTTGCCGTTAACATCCACCACGTGACCTGCATGTGAGGGTAAAATGGTATTTTCATTAAAACCCTCCCCCCCCCCCCCCCCCCCCCTTTTAATAGACACCTCGATTAACTTCCAATTTTTCAACCATCGTCCTCATCATCTTACCTCTTCAACTTCAACCTGCAACTTGATCGATGCCCTCTTCAATGTGGACTATTCGTAGTTTGTTTGATGATTTTGTGCCTAAAGATATTTATGGTAAACATATTTAGGGTTTTTGACTTGATTTTTGTTCTTTGAACTTTTTGCAAGTTTTTCAGAGCAAGTCAGTAACATGATTTTATACTTTATTTTTTTGCAGACATTTATACCAATCTGATAACGTTGAAGATACATCATGGTGGGATGTTTACCAAACGTTCAGGAAGGAGATATATTGAGGGTAAGACTACATTCATCGATTTAGTGGACATTGATGAACTAAGTGTCCATGAAATCGATGCAATGGTTACACTGGTAAATATCCGATGTACTATCATTTTCTTATACATGAATCTGACCTAGATTTTGGCCTAAGAGCCTTAGGAAATGATCAAGATATTTTGAATCTTTTGAAATTTACCACCTCTCATAAGATCATTGAGGTTTACACCGAGCAGATTAGGACCACTGTGGGTACATACATGAAGTCACCAGTTGGACCAAGTGTTGTTCTTGAAGAAATTCCTTCTGAAAACCCTCAACCAGCTCCTCAAAAACGAGGGAGGTTTAAGAGCCTAGGGAGTGCATCAATAAAAAAGAAACTTTTTTTGGAATTGATTGAAACATAGCCTAACAAAGCCATAGATATGGAACATAAGCATAGTGATAGATCATCATATAGACCAGAGTTTGATAGTTCAGGACAACAGGAAGGACATGAGTTTGGGCCACAGGTTGATGTTGGTTTAGGACATGAATTTGGGCCACAAGTTTATGCTGGTGAAGGACATGATTTTAATCCTTTTTTGGATCATCCTAGTATATATGATGATTAGATGACAGTGACCTAGAATGTGAAGATGATGATGGGGAAGATGATGATGGGGAAGATGATGATTACATGGTTGATAAAACCCATGAAATGGAGGAAGTTGATGTAGACATGAAAAATTTCAATTCAATCATAGACTGGGATGCAGAGTGGTTGGGAAATAAGGGGAAAATAGGTGATGGAAATTGTTTGGGAGAAGATGACAACCATGATCCAGTAGACATAGATGCCTTTTATAGTGGTTCAGATTATGAGTTTGAAGGAGACATGAAGAGACAGTTGAGGAAATTAAGAAAACATCAAACCACAAAGATGTAGGGCCAAACTTTGAGTTTTTTTGTTGGACAAAGTTTTGGGAATAAGAAGGAGATTAAAGAATTGATTGCCAAGCATTCAATTGAAACTAGGAGAGATCTCTCAATTGTAAAGAATGATAGTTCAAGAGTAAGGGTTATATGTAGGGGAAAAGTGCCAACAGAGTCAACAAAGTCAACAGAAGAGGTTGGTGAGGGTAGTAATACAAAGTCAACAGAGTCAAAGATTTCTGGAAGTAGGCCCCTCTGTCCTTGGGTGTTGCACATCTCAACAAGCAAATAGGAAAAAACATGGGTTGTCAAAACTTACAATGATGTGCATAAATGCCTTCAATGCAGGAAGGTAAGGCAATGCACATCATATTTTCTCTCCAAACAAGTTGAAGGAACAATTGTGCCCAACCCCACTATTCCTGTTGGAGCCCTAAAAAACCAGCTTCAAGCAAAACTGCAATTAAACCTCTCAATGCAGAAAGTATTTAGGGAAAAATCAAGGGCAATGGAGAGGGCACGGGGTACTTACAGTGCACAATACACTATGTTGAGAGATTATGTTCTTGAGCTACAGAAAACAAATCAAGACACAACCGTGAAGCTGGAGCTTGAAATGGAACCAAACATCAATCAAGACACCAGGCAATTTAAGAGGATTTATGTATGTTTCAGTGCACTGAAGAAAGGATTCAAAGCATGCGACAGGGAATTGTTGGGGCTAGATGGGGCTTTTATGAAAGGATCCTATCCTGGCCAAATCTTAACTGCAGTTGGGATTAACCCTAACCATGGAACTTACTCATTAACTTATGTGATTGTTGAGGCAGAGACAACTGATTCCTGGGCTTGGTTCCTTGAATATTTGGGAGATGATTTAGAGTTGGATAGAAACTCTAACTTCACCTTCATAAGTGACCGACAAAAGGTAATCTTTGACTCTGTTTACTTTGTTTGTTACTATAGATCTATTAAGAAACTCTGGATTTAATTATGTTGATGTTACAGGGTATCATACCAGCTCTTGCAAAGATCTTCCCAAGCGCAGAGCATAGATTCTGTTTGAGGCATATCCATGAAAACATGAAGAAAACCTGGAAAGGGAAGGAGTGCAAGGACCTATTGTGGAAGTGTGCTACACCAACAACTGTTAACCAGTTTGGAAGGTGTATGAATGAGATGAGGATGTTGAATCAAGCAGCATATGATTGGCTGAAAGAAACCCCCCCACAGAGTTGGAGCAGATCTCATTTCACAAGTTTGCCCATTATTTATGAAGTATAGTGTTGTTGCAAGGAATTGTTGTAATGTTGTTTCTAAATTATAGTGTGTTCTCATGTGACAGGGAGAGCTCATTGTGATGTTGTATTAAATAATATGTGCGAAGTGTTCAACAGGTAACTTGTTGATGGAAGAGACAAACCAATAATCATGGCCCTGGAGTACATTAGGGAATATTTAATGAAAAGGATTGTAAACGTACGCAAGGTGACCGACAAATGTGATGGTATCCTTACCCCCACAACAACCAAACTGTTGAATGAAGTGAAGGCTCAGGTTTCCCAATACACAGTGCTATGGAATGGAGGCAACAAGTATCAAGTAAGTGGTCCTTGGATGGACCCGTGTGTTGTAGACCCTACAGCAAAGGAGTGCACCTGCAGGAAATGGGAGTTAACAGGGATACCATGTAAGCATGCAGTGGCTTGTATATGGTACATGCAATCAAATGGAGAAGATGTTGACATACCAGAGATGTGGGTGCATAATAGTTATAACCTAAATACATGGAAAGTTGTCTATGCATTCATGTTTGACCCAATTAGTGGTAGGGAGCATTGGCCTCAATCTAACTGTCCTATCACAATAACTGCACCAAAACATCACACTCCAATTGGAAGGCCAAAAAAGAAAAGAAGGAAGACTGCAGAAGAGTTGAGTCAACCAATTGTTAAGGGATCAAAGCTATTAAGGCGCGGGAAAACTGTTACATGTACTGTAACACCCGTAATTTTCGGTAAATAAATGTCATCCGGACGTTTATGTGACTTGTAAACAGTGGGGTTTTGTTGGGAAAGGCATTGGTTAAGGTTCCTAAGAGTATCGAGGGCCTTGGAGTTGAAAGAGTCGAGTTTTGGGGCCCAGTACAAGCCCGACGACTATGCCAAGCGACTATGACAGTGTCACTGTCGCAGGTGGGAGAGTACCTACGGTACAGCCCAAGCGACTATGCCCTGCGACATTGACATGGTCATAGTCGCATGGGCAATGTCGCCCACGGGTACCAGAGCCTTAAATGTGCGATCATTCAGCTAATCTTCTCATTTTCCCATTTCTACCCTATTCCATTTCTCTCCCAAAACGTTTCCCTTTCTCCACACATAAACCCTAATCGATTTTGGAAGCTTTTCCATGAAGTTTAGAGTGTTCCTTCCCTACCTCATGCTAGTGATTTCACCTCTTGTTGGAAGATGAAGTTCTCATCTCCAAACCTAGAGATTTTGGGTTTTCTAGGTTTTCACCAAAACCTAAGTGGTAAGTTCATCCTCTCCATCTCTAAACCATATTAAGTGATATAAATGCTCCATTGATGATTTTCTAAGTATTATGTTTCCCCATTTTTCGGTTTGAAAGATTTTGGAGGAGTTAGGTCAAAAATTAGGGTTTTGGGTATAAGTTGAGGTTTTGATGTAAAATGTTTGGGGAATGCTTCTATATGGTTGAATATGGTTATTTACGGTTGAAAATGTTTTTTTTTTGGTAAAGGAGTATCCCAGACCACTTTAGGTCCGGACTAATCTCCCGGTTGAAAATGTTTGGATCTAGGTTTTGGAGGTTTTGGCTTGGAGGATCCAAGTTTCGTCAATGAAGCTCAAAGTGGGGTAAGATCTAGATTTAGCCTAAATCTAGCAAAGTGAGTTGAAGTTGATTTGTGAAAACGTTGTACATGCCAAAATGTTCATTTTAAAGTATTTATGTGTTTTACATGAAATTGTCAACTGTTGAGTTATTTGGTAACTTTTGATTATTTGAAGTGTTTAGCTTATTAAACTTTGTAAAACACCCAGTTTGGGACTTTTGGGTATCTTGATATTCATAAACGAATGTGTTTTGATGGTTTATTGCATAAATGGGTATTCGGTCAAAAATGCACTTTTAGTGTTTGTCGGGTTTTATGCATCATTCACGTAACGAGACGTTATGAAATTACGAAGGTGTGAGTCCTTTAGCTTTGGTCATTCCCGACCTTGGGAACATTTTGGGATTGGTAAACCTTTTAGTTTTGGGTCGAAGGCCAATTGTGATTTGAGAGAAAGATTTTGGGAAAAGACGTATTTTGGTTTTGTAACCCTATTGGCTCGCGTATTTTAGTCAATCGTTCTTTATGCCTTTTGGGATTGGTTTACACTCAAATGGGTCTTTGGAACACTTGTTCCGTTTTGGTAGCTCGTTAAGGAGCCTTGGACATATGGTGTACTTAGTTGCATCTTATTTGAGAGTTACATGTTTTGAATGCGTTAGTTCATTTGTTTGAGTCATGTAATGTTTTAGACTGTAATGCATTGGATCCATAGGCATAAGAGTCAGTTTGAGTGGGATAAATATCCCCGTATTGTAACTTGAAATAGGCATGGGGTCTTCTGACCAATAATTGCAATTTTCTAGCGAACGAGCTTAACTGGGATGTTTTGGGATTCAAAGGTATAGACCCAGAGGGGTTGAACTTGATGAGTGCACGAAGATTTTCAAGGTACAGACCTAGAGGGGTTGAACTTGATGATTATCCAATCAATAGACATGGAGTTGTTGAGCTTGTTGGTTTGTTAGCTATAGACCCGGAAAGATTGATGTTAACGATTGTTTTATCCCTAAGTGACGCTCATATAACATTGATAAGTGGCCTAACTTTGTGTGCCCGCCACATTCGATGGAATTCGAGTCTCCCCCGTCACCGAAAGGTGTTGTTTTGGGTATTGAATTTTAGTATTCAAGTTTTCGGTGACATTTTGTACATATGGATCTTATCCATGATTTCTGGGTTGAGTATTATGCTACACCGTGTTTTTGGGTGTTTTGGGATATGAAGTTTTATTCAAATTATCATACATTGGGAGTCGTTTTATATTCACGTTTTGAGTGAGTTTTGGGTTGCATCGGTTTATAAAGAATGTTGTTTTGGAGCGTTGTCCTTAAAGAGGTATATTATGGGGAAAACGAGTCGTTTCCATTTATAAAGTAAGTTATTTTGAAAGATCTTGTTTTGAACTGATTTCTTTTCCTTTAAAGATATATTTATATATGATGAAAACTCTTGAGCTCACTAGGCGTTAAGCCTAACCTTTTTATTTGTCGGTATGTGTATAAGGTTCCCGATGAGGGTTTGGTCCTAGCAACTATGAAGAGTTGAACATTAGCTTTGTGCAAGTGTAAGTATTTGGTGATGTCTTCCGCAGTTTGGAGATAGTGACTATTATTGGGTTTTAGTAACACCCGTCTTTGTTATAGACTGTATGAAGAGAATAAATTGTGTGTGTTGAGGTTAAACCTTAAATTATGATTGTGTATGAATCATTTATTGGTGTATTTAGAAAATTTTAAATTAGTTGCTATTTCCAGATTTGAGGGTGTTACATGTACCAAGTGTTCAAAGAGAGGCCATAACTCAAGGACTTGCAAGGGGCAAGAAGACATGGAAGCATGAAGGTTGTGACCACTGTTACATGTGTGTTTTCTTTTGGTTACTTTATGGTGGTTTTCTTTTGGATAGATAGAAACTAATGCTTGTCTTTTGGATATTTATGTGGTTGTCTTGGATGGAAACAAAACTATTGTCTTTTGGTACTTTCTTTGTATGTCTTTTGGTAATGGCATTAATCAATGGATGAAACTATTTTTGGTATGAAACTGTTAGATGCATGCATTGGATTGTATATGGTACTTGTTTTGGTTACTTATATATGGTACTTGTTTTTGGTTACCTGTTTTTGTTACTTGTATTAGTGTATATGGTACTTGTTTTGGATACTTGTTTTTGTTGACACATTCAATTGAAACAAAGTAGAATATACCATTACAAAAGATCCAATTACATTGGTTGTTCCATTACAAAACATCAAAAGATCCAAGTACATAGGTTGTTCCAACTACATATTTGACCACTACATTCTATTACCCTAATTAATAACCCAATAAATCACAAAACAGAACCAACTGACGACCAATAAAGTCTTGTACATATGAGCTTCAGTTGACTTCTCCTTCAACTTTTCTTCAACCATGTTCTTCGATCTTAGTAAACTAGGAATAACCTGCATCGATCGTTCACACATTTCTTCGTTAGGCCATCCAACAAATCCACATTTCGTAGCCTGTCAAATAATTAGGGATGAACTTAGGGTTTTCTTACAACAAATCAACACAGAGGACAAAACAGTTTATGAGATAAAAATTTAGGGTTTTTGATGATGATACATACCTGGTTTGAACAACAGTAAAATATTCGACCTGGGTTATTGTTAGTCCACGACGTTCGTATAATCGTAGGGGAGCCACATTTGCAAACCACCATGGAAGACATGAAGCTCGATTTATTTTGGAGGGAAAAGATGATAAAGAGAGATATCGAGGTCGTCTATTAAAAGGGGGAGGGTTTTAATGAAAATACCATTTTACCCTCGCGTACAGGTCACGTGGTGGGTGTTAACGGCAACCTCTCTAACGGAGTTAGAGGGAGGGACCAAACCCGCTCGTTTTTGCATACCACGATGGCGAAACTGTATTTTTGAAACTGTAGGGACGAAAGGTGTTACTTTCTAGAAAGCACAGGGACCAAAAGTGTAGTTTACTCTTTTTTTTAATTCTAAATTCTAAAATCTATATTGGTTGGAGAGGGGAACAAATGTTGCTTGATTGGATACTTTCTCTATCAGATGTGTTCTAAAATCGTGAGTTTGTGGATAACATGGACAATATCTGGTATAATTGATGCTACTCTCCTTGTATATAAAAGAGGTTTATTTTTACTATTCTTTTGTTTTTTTTACAAATTATTTATAAAAAACATTTTTATTTATTTAACTTATTGCTTTTTTCTTTAGTGAATTACATACAAATAATACAATGTTGTCATCAATTACAAGTTACAACCAACCATAATACATACACCAAAGCCTGAAGCTTGTGTCAAGCTAAGCTAATCTAAGTAGCTCCATGTAATCAATCCATTCTTTGTATTTCCAAGAGCATGAATAAGATTGAAAAAAGTATACATGTTATTATACTTGTGGAACAACATACTTCTTAGATCTTGGAGCTAAAATTTTGGAATCCACCGTAGTTAAGATGTTTGGTATCGACATGCCTCCTGAGATCACAATCTCTGTCAAATGCAAAATCAATGTCAATCGGAGTTCAATTGGATTTTTGCTTACATTAATCTTAGATATAAAATGCTTACACTGCTTTCATTTCTAATCGAACACCAAAGGGTTGTTTACATTTTTTTCCCTTTCCATTAAGCCTTGTATGAGTTAAGTTGTCTATCTAGATAAATTTGTTTGTCTAAGATGCTAGAGACCTATAGGTTTGAGGGAGGCAAAGAGAGAGGTTTGGATCATTTATGGGGCATTTATGGTATTAATTTGTTTGAAGTGGCTTAACGGGGACAAGTGAGAGTCCTCACTTATTCCATATAGCCGTTTTGGCTTAATGGCTAAACGATTAGCCGTAAAGAAACACTCCTGTATGGCTACGCGAATAAGCCACCCAAACCATTAAGCTAATTAAGCTATAAGTAAACAACCCCTTCGGTAAGAAGTATTCTTGTAGGTCTCCTAATTTCCTTATTAGGAATTTAAGTAAGTTCATGTTGCAAACCCGAGTGTTATGGGAAAGATGCATTTATATGGTTTGATTTAGAGTTGTTACCTATGCCTTCTCGGACTGATATGTTAGGCTTCATAACATCTTTTGAATTGACAAGGACTATATCTCCGAGATAAAGGTGGTTGGTTGGCACATAGATGCAACACAACTCCTCAGCACCTGTATTCTTACGCAGGATAACAGTTGATGTTATGAATCCAAGTGCGTATTCTCCAACACTTGGATGCCTTATGATCGCCACTTCTTTAAATGCATGTGAACCTTGACCTGAAGCAAGCAGTCAAATTTAACAAATAACTCTACTTATATGTAGATATATATGTGTGTGTGTATATATATAAATGTATATATATATAGGATTGAATTTCAATTGAGTTACTTGGTGAGATTGCTGCACTAATTTGTTTGGAGGCAGAGTAAATGTAGCTCATGAGAGGCATCTTCTTTATTATAAATTCTCCTAAGCTGAGCAGAGAGGTTCCCAACCATGATGACATGAACACACCCACCAAAAAGATGAAAGCAATGGAGGTCACAAATCCAAAACCTGAGAACAAGACATGGAGTCCAAAAACAATATCATTCAATAGCTATTACTTATTGCTTACTTAATGTGAGTTTATGCATTATTACTTCATGCTAAGCACTACGATTCTCCACTGGTCTATCTGACCATCAGACCATGCATATGCTTCTTATGATACAAGAGTTTTTTAATAATCAAAAAGTTTTTGACTTGTAAAAACATCTAAAACATTTGTTATACCAATTTTCTTGATTACTTTTTCTCTACTTGGGTTCCCATTTTTATTTTTGATCATACCTATCTACGTGTTCATTTCTTTGCACACCATATAGGCAGCTAAGCCAGGACCCACATAACGAAAATACAAGCGACTAAATGAAGAACACCAGACTTTTAAAATGATAAAATATGAGTATTACCGATTTCAAAAGGTGGAAGTGACACCATAACTTTGTGATGTTTTTTAAAGATTTCCGACAATGATCTACGAAAGCAAAGAATGATCAATTTGTTACACTCCTTATGGAAGAGCTAATTTCTGTCTTGCAGGGCTTTCAATCTATTTGAATACTGTTTAATAGGTGAATATATTGTTTAAACAACACTGGATTTGCTAATGTGTTTCTCCACAAAACCAAACAATGAATTATTATAACGTGATATAAACATGCTAATGCATTCAACTTTAATGTGAGAAAGTAAACTAAAGGCCGATGTACTAACCAAATGTATTAATTCCCATAAGAGAATATATTGGGGAGAAAATTCCATCCACGAAATGAATGAACCACCAAGTCACATAAAATGTGATGGCTATGGGAAATAAAATGACACTGCAAAATAAACAACTTTTAGAGACAGACCACATATGCTAATAGGAGCGAAGGGAAGAGTTATTGGAGCCATTTTGATGGCCATTTGTTGGAAAATATGGGAGGAAAGGAACCTCAGATTTTTCAAGTTCAAAGCCAAGGATGCTTTTTAACTTAATTTTTCAAACCTTGTTTAATTGGATAAAAGTTACGAAGGTCATAACGGTATCTCCTACAAGAACTTTGGTTCCTTTCCGAACTATATGGACAGCCACAGACCGTAGAGCAGTTAGAAGTTTTGAAACTATGTTGTCCATCTTTTTCCATTTCATGTGAGTACCTTTGAAGGGCCCGGGAAAAAAAAGGGGGGGGGGGGGGGGAATCTTACACACTGAGAGAGTTTATCACAAAAATTCTCAATTTCTATGAGAATCTTCAATGGATGGCTGAAAACTGGCATAAGAAGAATACTAAGAGACTATGAAATTGGTGAGGAAATCAGAACAAACCATCCGGTCATGAACTTTTTTGAAGCCCAACTGCGAACAACTTTGACTACTGCCTGCACAATGGAAAAAAGAAATATTTTAACCTTCCTTGTTATGAAACCTTAATCAGCTCTAGTATGTTGACATCAAGATAACTAAACTTACACCACTGTGATACAACTCAATTTATTTATAGTCCCAAAACTGGTTAGTTTGCAAACATAAATGTCGGGAGCCTCGCAATGGCAGTCATTGCCACTAATTTGTTTTTTAGCAAGAATTCATACAAGTTAGACAAACTTCCATGTTGTTGGAAGGGATAGAAAGACTATTTTTGTTTAAACTAGTAGACTAGTAGCTAGATCTTTGTTAAGCTTCCAATTCTTTTACATCCATTTCATAATTCACTATTATCATATTTCTATGCATGGCGATCCCGTAAGATAATTTGACAGGGCTGAGCTAAACAAGGTATAAATGATGCATATTTCTTATTTGGAGAACATAGATCATGAGTCACATATAATTACATTACCATTTTTCCGATTTTGGATGAAGCTAGACAAGTGTCTAGTATAGTAGATCATGAGGCATATCGATCGTCCAGTTAATTAAGAATTCCATCCTAATCTGGTAAGGAGAGGCAACCTTATACAAGTATTCCGAGTTTAAAGAATCCACACCCTCTTGTATATGTAGGAAAATCCAGTGGAGAGAAAAATAGTATTTGTGCTACAACTGAGCGTAAGATACTTTTTTCTACTATACAGTTGTTCCATATGAGAAGAAAATAAGACTTAGGGATGAACACGAACATTTTCATTCTTAAGGGTTTCAATGCAGTATATGTGTGTTCTATTGATTTTTCACCATTGAATTTAAATAAGTTACTACAGTATTTTCCAAATTAGTATATGTCTGAAGCAACTGAGCAGAGACAACCAGAAAAATAATCAAGAACCTGAGTGAGATATAATCATATGTGACATATCATCTTCCCAAGTCTTTAAGTGAAATAACTATTTATGAAATTTACCTAATATGTGATACTTATGCAGTTTCTAAAAACAGGCAGTACATTGACATACAAGTATGATCCTCTTTCTCTCGAACTAAAACTCTAATGAGTGGATATTTTTCCTTTTGAGTCCAGTTGATTAGTTTCATGCTACATCACCATACTCTACTCAACATTTTCATATGAAGATGTTATCTATGAACAGGGAACTCCTCAAGGATGCACATTTACCTTCTATAACATATGATACCCAGAATTTTTTGGGCCCTGGGCGAGACGTAAAAATGGGCCCTCGATAACTACGAAATTATTTTCAATATATTGTTTATATCATCAAAAATAACATTGAATTCAAGAAATATTAATAACTCATATAAAACTGTTTTTCCCAGTATTTCTAGCGCAAGATCAATCAATAGTCATTTCCAAATTACTATTATCTACCATATCAATTTTATATAACATCGTCAATCAGTTCCACCATCAAATACATTTTATGATATACTTTTAATATATAGATTGAAATCATTTGACGTCACTATGTTGACCATTCAGAGTAACACTTTAAGTAAATCAACATAAATCAGTTGATATTTCACATGTTACCTTATGTTAATGTTTTTTTATCATCATTTTAAACTTTTATGAATGAAACAAACTTTTTAAGAACCATCGATCTTATAATCAAAATTTCATGTTGGATATAGTGTGAAATCTTATTCTTGTTTTAGAGATAATAGAGTAATTAAGATTCATGCACCCAATATTAGATAATAAAAAGTCAATAATGTATGAAAAAAGAAGTATCATTGAAATCATAAATATAGATATATGTTGGGTCGTCTCATATAGTTTGGTAATTGTCTTCAAAATGTAGGAGTTTTCTTAGTTAATAACAAAAAATCTACTATATTTTAACACAATAATATAATTCATGTGGATTGAATAATGAAAAGAGTATGTATACTAAGGATTATAGGCAAAGAGTATGTAGAAGATGAATAATGAAAAGAGTATGTAAAATTCATGCAGATGGAATAATAAAATTCAAGGATTATAGGCAAAATTAGTTTTTAGATATTTGTACTAGATAAAAAAATAAAAATTAAAAACTTAGAGAAACAATAAACAATATTATAAAATGAAAGACTAAATAAGTTTTTACATATTTTTTTGTCCAATGTTATTAATTAATACATGTTTAGGCCCTTAATATAATGTTAAATTCTTTTTGGGTCCTATTATATACTATTTTTTTTTGTTTTTTTATGTACATATTTTTTCATTACTAATATATAGTATAAATTAAAATTTTTGGGCCCCTATTTTTTTTGGGCCCTGGACGTGCGCCCGACCCGCCCTCCCCCAGGGACGGCCCTGATGATACCCATCCTAACTCCTGTCTTGCACCTCAACTTTGATAAGATCTCCTGTATTTTATGACACCTCATTAAAAGAGCTAACTACACATTGATATCTGGTGTCAAACCTAGTAATTTCGAATCAAATTTCCACCAATTTTGCTGATATACCACTTAACATTTTCCTGTTTGTAGTACTTGTTAAGCATTCTATGAATAGTACCTTTCGAAAAATCAAGTAGAATCCACATCAATCTGAAAACTGAACCTCCATATAGCAAGTGTACCTCTAGTTTTGGAATGAAGATGATTTGACATTTTAAGGAGGATATATAATTAAATCGGAACAAAACTACAATCTGAGCATAAATTTAGCTAGAATTTTGTCGTTGCAAAGAAAAACATTGCAATTGAGTCAAAAAGAGACGCTCGACTAACAATCAGTAACAATTGTATCAACCACGTTAATTAGAAATAATGTACAAAACCTAGCAGGTATACATATTCATCGGATGATGCATGAAAACAACAAAGTTTTGCATATTCTGAATGTAATTTGGAAGGAGGATAATATACAAGATTAATGATAGAGAAACATTGGAAAACAAACCACAGAAAGAGAGACGCACAAAATTCGAGACCTCCTTGCCAGAATGATGAGAGGACGAGGAAGAAGCCCCCGGAGGGGATTCCGCTGGCGACGACGAGTTGGAAGCACCATGATCATCTATGTCTGAGATCCCTAATCTGGTTACTGGTATAAGACGTTCAAAATCTCTATCTTTCTCTATCGTACCCATTTTTCTCTCCTGCTGCCATCGACTCTGCAAGTCACGTTAATGCATTGTTTCCTATGTCTTTGAATAACTTGCACAAATAGTCCCTAAACTATTGCTTATGTTGTAAAAACAGTACTTCGAAATTTATATTTTTATAATAATTTATGATTTTTACCTTTATAATATATCTGGAATAAAATGATTTTATAAAAAAAATAGTTTATATATATTAAAAAGTAAAAACGATCCAAGAGAATCTATTTATAAACATTTTAAGTATTTATAAAAAGTGATGACGAATTGTAAAAACAAAGATTTATAAAATACTGATGTAACACAACATTATGTTAATAAGATTGTTAAAAGACCAATGGGTTGTGGTTGCCGATGTTCTAAAGCAAGATAAATATGTTGTTTATGACTTGCTAGGGAATTACATTATCTATACTATATTATAAAGATGACATAAAAAACTCTTAATTACAACTCACTAAGCTTTATGCACTATCATTTAAAGCTATCAATTTAAAATCTCTTAAAAATAACTAATAAAGCATAATGTACTACCTGTAAAGTTTTTAACCCTAATTAATATATTTCATTCTTATGCCCCAAAATCTTTATCTCTAATCCCCAAACCCTAAAATTATGAAATTTGAATTCTGATAAACATAATCAAAACAGGATAAACATCTCAATTTAAATATAAAAAAATTAAAATATATAAGATAATTAATGAATTTTAACAAACTACTTACTTTTTTTTATATAAAAAACATTATATTGTTAAGCCTAAATTAAACAAATTTATATATAAAAAACCATTATCACTCAATTAAAAAACAATTAATGAAGCAATATGTACTACTTTTAAATGATTTTAACCCTAATTAATAAATTTCATTCTTATCCCCCAAAATCCTTAACTCTAATCCCTAAATCATAAAATTATGAAATTTGAATTCTGATAAACATAATCAAAACAGGATAAACATCTCAATTTAAATATAAAAAATTTAAAATATATAAGATAATTAATGAATTTTAACAAATTACTTAATTTTTTTTATATAAAAAACATTATATTTTTAAGTCTAAATTAAACAAATCTATACTATATTATAAAAGAAACATAAAAAACTCTTAATTACAACATTTTAAGCATAAAATACAACTAATTAAAGTCAATGAATTTTAACAAACTACTTACTTTTTTTATATAAAAAACATTATATTGTTAAGTTTAAATTAAACAAATTTATATATAAAAAACCATTATCACTCAATTAAAAAACAATTAATGAAGCAATATGTACTACTTTTAAATGATTTTAACCCTAATTAATAAATTTCATCTTTATCCCCCAAAATCCTTAACTCTAATCCCTAAATCCTAAAATTATGAAATTTGAATTCTGATAAACACAATCAAAACAGGATAAACATCTCAATTTAAATATAAAAAATTTAAAATATATAAGATAATTAATGAATTTTAACAAATTACTTAATTTTTTTTATATAAAAAACATTATATTTTTAAGTCTAAATTAAACAAATCTATACTATATTATAAAAGAAATATAAAAAACTCTTAATTACAATATTTTAGGCATAAAATACAACTAATTAAAGCCAATTACTTAATTTACAATTTCATAATGCTTTGGTACAACTTATAAAAGGTCAATATTTGAATTCGTATAACTAATTGCAGATAATTGATATAACTAACCGATAAATATAAATGTTATTATATTTAAAATTATTGATAATATATTTTAATAATAAATAAAACAGGTAGTTTATCTCATAGTGTTTATCCTGTATTTAATATGTTTATTTGCATTTATCTATAAATTCAATGTTTGAATTCGTGTAAGTAACTACAGATAAACACTTATTTTTATTTTCTAAAATATCTAAAATTTTTAACTATTGATATAACTAACCGATAAATATAAGAAAATTCGAGATAAAACACCTTATTTTTATTTTTTACTAGAAGCGTACTCGCGCAATGCAGCGAGATACATCACGATTTTAATGTTTATTTTTATTTTTTGTTTTTTTATTGATTTACAGTACGATTTTGGATGATTTTTATTGAGTGATAATGGTTTTTTTATATATAATTTTGTTTAATTTAGGCTTAACAATATAATGTTTTTTATATAAAAAAATTAATTAGTTTGTTAAAATTCATTAATTATCTTATATATTTTAAATTTTTTATATTTAAATTGAGATGTTTATCCTGTTTTGATTATGTTTATTAGAATTTAAATTTCATAATTTTAGGATTTGGGAATTAGAGATAAGAATTTTGGGGGATAAGGATGAAATTTATTAATTAGGGTTAAAAGCATTTAAAAGTAGTACATATTGCTTCATTAATTGTTTTTTAAGAGATTTTAAGTAGATTACATTAAATAATAGTACATAATGTTTAATACATCACGATTTTAATGTTTATTTTTATTTTTTGTTTTTTATTGATTTACAATACGATTTTGGATGGTTTTTATTGAGTGATAATGAGTTTTTATATATAAATTTGTTTAATTTAGATTTAACAATATAATGTTTTTTATATAAAAAAAATTAAGTAGTTTGTTAAAATTCATTAATTATCTTATATATTTTAAATTTTTTATATTTAAATTGAGATGTTTATTCTGTTTTGATTGTGTTTATCAGAATTCAAATTTCATAATTTTAGGGTTTGGGGATTAGAGATAAGGATTTTGGGGGATAAGGATGAAATATATTAATTAGGGTTAAAAGTTTTACAGGTAGTACATTAGGCTTTAGTAGTTATTTTTAAGATATTTTAAGTAGATAGCTTTAAATGATAGTACATAAAGCTTAGTGAGTTGTAATTAAGAGTTTTTTATGCCATCTTTATAATATAGTATAGATTGAAGTATGTTATCTTTTTAAATTTAAATATAAAATATCTTAAATATAGTTATCATTTAAATTAAACATTTTTTGACCCGTAACAAAATACTTTATTATTATTTTTTTATAAAAAACCATAATTAAACTAAACTAAAATATATTTTTGTTTTAAATCTAGGTTTCTCAAAATCATAAAATAAAATAAAAAAAAACTAACAAAAAATATGAATAATAATTGAGGGTTCGAGTTCTAGATTTTAGAAACCCGCTGCATTGCGATGGTACATTTCTAGTGACTAATAAATACTAAAAACAATTTTCTAAGATAAAAAAATAAATTAGTCCACACTTTAAACTCATTTTTTTAATTAAAGAATTAGTTCACGATTGCGTGACCTGATCCCAACAAATGGTATCAAAGCTACGGTTTTGAGTAGTCTGAAAACACATTTGTATCAGAGCTTTGATTTATTTTAGTTTTTGTGTGTATTTAAAACATCGTTCAAATATTGCAGTTACTACTACTATTTGGCTACACATACAAAGTTTGATTAACGATAGGAATTGACATCCAATTTGGTTGTTCTCGTGACATGTGCTTAAATAGTTGGGAAACGACATCTCGTTGGAGAATAATTTTGATGTGTGGCACTTGTTTTTCAAGGAGAATTTAATTTATGATGATTGGTATGCAATGGACAAATGTATTTGGTTGAAGACGTTTTGGATATTTGTTTCTTTATTTTTATCAAACTATTACAAACAAACTTGTTCGGGTAACCGTTTGTGGATCCATCAACCTATGTTGATTAGGTATGATATCTCTTGTGACGTTTTTGTTTTCGGTAGATTTGATATGAGATTTTGCTAAACACATTCTACTCGATTTGGTTTTTTAGAACAATTGGAGGCATGACATTGTCTCTTCATAGTTTGGAGTGTTTTTCACAACATCGACACTTGTTAGGAAACATCTTCTCATTTGGAGTGTTTTTGATGATATCAACACTCGTTTGGAAACATTAATTACTTCTCGTTAATTTGGAGTTCTTTTCAAAAGAAATCAACACTTGTTTGGAGTGTTTTGTAGGCACCAACACTCATTTGGGGACATCGTTTGAAGTGTTTTGAGGATGTTGGCACTCGTTTGGAGACATTGTTCTCATTTTCGAGAATGTAGAGATGTTGATGCTCATTTGGGGTCTCATTTATTTTTGGAGGATTTTGCATTTGGACCCGTTTGATTTTGTATATCCATCAAGGTATTTGTTCAAGGTGGAGTCCGATTCTAAAAAAAGACACACAGGAAGAGTATTCGTTGCTCCAACCTGGCAACGAGATTACATAATGGATAAAGCCTAAAGACTTGGTTGTGGATAAGGATGGTTAGGGTTTAAAATAGTATTTAGTTTGTTTGGTTTCATTGGTTGATTTGCCTTACTATCGTATTATTAGGCTTTGTTTTAGGATTTGATAAACTTATTTTACAAGTATTTATAGGATGAATGAAATCACCAATGGGCAGATTGGATTTATTCAGTTTTTCCTTCTTCTCTATTGCTGGAGTTCGTGTTCACTCGAAGAACACAGGAAGGTTCCTAGTTGATTGTATCATTTGTTTTGACATCAACAAATATTCACTCAAGTCGAAGGTTCATGTTATCTTTGTTTGGAAGTTGTTTTACATCAAAGTGGAGTGTTGAAAAACCGTGATACAAAGAAAGTAAAAGGAGGAAAGGCTTGCGAAGGTACACAAGGGGACTTTTGCGAAAATATGCGAAGTACAATTTTTGGTCCCGACAGTTGAAACTTTTCACGCATGTAATAGAAATTTCAGAAAATTGGCATGAGTTTAAGAGACAAAATTTACCTTGATTATGCCATTCATGAGACAAAAAAGTTGGCTCTAGGAACTCAAACATTTAAGGTTAATTCACGAGTACATAAAGAAGTTCAATATTCTAAAACTTGAGATTTCGAACCTTATGAATGAAGATTCCCTTATTCTACGTCTTGGATGGACTTCAACATTGGCAAAGATGGATATTCGAGGACATAAGGTGAGAAACCTTGCAACAGTTATTCCGAAACAATGTTGATTACAAAACTTAACAAGTAGAAAGTCCAAGTCTAACAAAAGGGAGGGGAAAGAGAAAAAAACATGCATAAACGCCCATATTGACAAGTGGAAAGCAATAGGTTTTGACAAAATGTCAAAGGTTGTCAAATACTTCATATACAGTGGGCCTTATTGAATAAGAAAGTTTGGTTCAATGTCCATGCCATGAAAAAAAGTGTTGCTAAATTCTATATGAATCTTAAACAGGGGGAGATCTAGTATGTTAATGGTGGGGGATGGGCCCCATTAATTTTTCCCCTCTATTACCTATGTTATTTATTTATTTCTTTCTATTCTATCCTCCAGTAATTTTCTGCCTACGCCCCCACCAAGCAAAAAAAAAAAAAATCTCAAATCAACAAAAAAAAAGTATCTCAAAATCAATCAAAATTTTTTAAAGTATCTTAAAACAATGGAATTAGACTAAAATACACTCAGACGATTTTGCAGAACTTTAATCTACCTTAAATGTGTCCCTACTAAACAAAATCCTGATTCTGTCACTGATCTTAAATGCTATAACTTGAAAGCCGAAGCACCGAAGATACAACGAGATGGCTTTAGCACGTAAAGATGATTTGTCCAACGGATACCATTAGTTACATAAAGTAAATAGACTAGGGGTTTGGGTAATTGTTTTGTGAAAATGACTAAAGATGGAGTTACAAGAACCACATGTACTATTTATGTATTTATTCTTTTTGATATAAGAAATGAGTAAAGTACAACTTTGGTCCTTGCAGTTTTCAATGTATATCATTCTTAAAATTTAAAAACTCGAATTTGGTATTTCACGTTTGTCAATTTCCAACGAATTTTATCACTCTATCTAAGAGTCATTAATTTTCTTCGTTAAGTCCCACTTAATAAGAGGTGTTTTAGTCATTTTTTAAATAAATACAAAAATATTATATAATAATTAATATATACCTACCCCCCTCTATCTTTCCCAAAAGAACTAAGTAATGAACAACCATCGAACTGCTCTCTCCGACGAGACTCTAGTGAGATTACAAGGAGACTCCCACATTCAACCATCTTCATCATTTTTTGTGAGGTTACATTCTCACCTTCTTCCGATTCCATCTTCATTTCGCAACGTGGGATCCCCAATATAACCAATTCATCACGATCATCATCATGGTTTAGTTTTAGGTTTGATTTTATAAATCTGAAGTCTAAACTCCATCTTCATCTTCATCTACATCTACATCTAGTTTTTGATTTGATTTATGTTCTTGATTTGATTTTTAGCGCTTTGAGTTTTAGGTTTTTGATTTACAATTTTAATTTAGGGTTTTGTTATTGATTTTCTTAGGATATTGGATTTATGTTTGGCTTGGACGAGGGCCAAGAGTGGAGGGTGCATGGTGGTGGTAGGCTCTATTTCTTAGACAGTGGCCGAAGAAGATTTCTTACAACTCCACTTGTTTTATCCCATTGTGATTGTCACATCTGTACTAGGTATGCAATTCTTTGATCTGGTTATTGATCAATTCACAAGCCTTGCGATTCATCAAGTTTGTCAATATCACCGACTCCATTATCATTATCACTATCACGTCTTGGAAGCCTTGTGGAGGGGTTTTTCCTTCCCCTTTTTTTTATTGTTCTAATAACATACAATATTAATATATTTTAAATTGAAAATTCAAGAAAAAAGGTAAAATGACCAAAATTCATTTTATTAAACTGGATTTAATGGAAAACACTAACGTCCATGAGTAGGAGGGACGGACTCGTTGGAAACCAAATTCAAGTTTTTAAAGTTTAGGGACGATATTCGTTGAAATTTATATACGAGGTCTAAAATTAAACTTCACTCTGAAAAAACCGAAAATGCGAATTTTTTGTCAAAATACGTGGGTGATTACTATTCGCTGATGTCTATAGATGCCAGCTCATTGGAAATTGTCAAGGCCCACAGCCTAACCGCCTCTATTTCAACTACGTTGCGATCAATGCATCTTGCAATCTCAGCCGTCCATTTTGTCTCTACCTCCCTCTTAAATAGCGATATCGCCAAAAAAGTTTCATTCATATCCGCCATTCCAAGAAACCCTAATGAAAATTCTTACGATCTATCCTTCTCTGTGCCAATCTTCTTCGATTCTTGCAACAACTTGTTATTCGGTCAGATCGGTTGGCGATCTAGATTTTCGATCTACTTTTTGTTGTGATTCTCGAAGGATAGGGATTACATGAAGAAGGCGAGATAATCGATTCAAGCATTCGATCTTTCTCTTTGATCTACCAATCATGGATGGATCGAATTTTCAGTGGCGGATTTACGGATTCACACATCAGATCTGCGATTCTTGGCTTCTTGAGCGAGACAAATGGTAAAGTTGTCTTTCTGATTCGTTATGTGGATGCAATTTTTGGTCTTATAGTTCGTCGATCCATTAGGATTGTTATGGTATCTAAGTTTTTTCTTATCAGATCCATCGTTGTTCAGTCGGTTAATTATTATTCTGTTTAAGCATCTGCTATATTCGAGTACTAGCCATGTTGGCAGGATGCGTAGCACCGTTAATAGCAGGATTTCATTTGGCATAACGTTCGACCGCTGAAGGTTGTTGTCATGTTCTGCTGCTCAACAGGATCTATCTACGCATGGCGTCTGTTTCGTTTGATGAGGATCGGACGTTGTTGATGGATATTGATGTCACAGATGAAATCGATTCGTTGTGGTAGCTTGGTGATGATATAGGATGAAAAATTGAAGTTTGAAGTTTGCTACCAGGTTTGTACATGGATGTAAGGCAGATCACCAGATCTGTGTATATATGTGTTAATTGGCCTTTGCCATGATGGGTGCGCTCGCATGGCAGGTCACCAGATCCTAATAAGAAAGAAATATTTTTTGTTTTTGGGGGGAGTTCGCACGGTGGTTTGCCGGGTTCTCCCCCTGGTGTTGCGTACTCGTGTGTGTGTGTGTGTGTCACATCGTGTCTCCGTCGGTTTATCTTTATCGTTATCGTTGTTCAAAGTTGCTTACAAAGCAAATCGTGGAACTGCATCAACAAATATCCAGATCTCATATGCAAGGAATAAGTAAACCTGACGACAAAAGGTACATTTAGTCAAATTTCTACATATCGCCATCCGTACTAAGAAAATGGTAATATATGCACATATTAGAATCAAACTATACTATAGATCACGCTAATTCTCCCATCTGTAGGTTCGTATGGGTTCGGTCATTGATCTTTTGTTGCCGTTTCGTGACATTATCATTGAAGAATTCAGTTTCGTGACATTATCATTGAAGAATTCAGTTTCGTGACATTATCATTAAAGAATTCAGTTTCACCATGTTATCATTGAAGAATTCAGTAGATCAACCAAAGTGCATATCTATACAATTTGGCTCCATTAAGATTTTTATGTACACCCATTATTTTCCAAGCAGATTTTAAGTATGCAAGGTAAAGGCTACAATCATGGAATCTTTTGCTAATTCGCCTGAAGATCAGGCATGCCCATCTATATTCTACTTGATGCTCAATTTGAGAAGAGTGTCCAAATCTTTGATTGAAAAAACGTAATACAAACTATTTTGAGGTTGAAACCACAAGTTCTTCGTACTAGGAAACCTAATTTCATGGTATTTATGAAGCGTGTGGAATTTCTGTTTGCTTGAATTATATCTCGGAAATCTTAATATTTAGACATGCTTGGTATGTTGCTCTGATATCAGATATTTACGAGACTTTGGTCAGCTTCTCTCATATCTCCACTATTTTTCAATGATGAATTGCGTAGTGAATCGAAGCATATTGATTATTGTTTATGTTGTAGCAAGTAGAGCATAAACTCCATTGTTCATTATTCTTCTGTTAGTCTTTAGGTTCTTGTAACGATGTTACTGTGTAGTATGTTTAACCTGAGTTTTCTTGAGGTTTCTACTTGGTTTCTGCTACCCTCCATTTTGAGTAGAAGCTCAAGGTACACAAGACTATTGTGGAGTGTGGATTACTTATAATCAAGAACAACGGCAAGAGATAATATCTATTGGCTGGTGGTGGTGGAGGTTGCATCATTTATTCGTCTAGGCTCTGTGCGTGGACTTGATTTCACTTCAGTTGTGGCTGCAGTTCATCTCTTTCAAGGTTTTCTGGCATGGTGTTCCCTTTCTGACCTGTGATGATCTGCACTTGGGTACTAGCGTGAATATTAGTTATTTTGCTGATTTGGTTTTTCTAATTTGCATTTGTTAAATACTTCTTTGACTGCCATCAGAGGTGAGCTTGTCTGGCTGCCAGGCTCGCTGGCAGGCATGTCCCTTCTAGTTTAATAAGATTCAATATTTTTATTGGGAGTATCCATGGATCCTTCCTGTGTGTGTTCTGTGGTATGCGTATGTTGATGTGTTGGTGGGATTTGCCTCTTTTTGTTAATCTTTTGCCAGCATGGTACGAAATTGTATTCTAAATGTCTTATTCTATGCATTCTGTAATTTCCGTGGTATGAAATTGTAGCCTAAATGTCTTCTGTAATTTGCATACTGTTTAACAATTTATTGCTCCATCTTTTCTTGTTTCACATTAGTTGAGACTTGGAAATGTGTAGCAGTTTGGTTAATGCTAAATATTTTGCATTTTTTTACCAGTTATATTATTGGATAAATAGACTGCACGAATCATAACATTTTGCAGTTGGATTATGCAAACATGCGGTTGAAGACTTGTTAGAAATATTCATTCCATTGGTTGACATCTTATTTTGCACACTGCAAATGGACATCCTTTTTGTGTACAAGTGAGTTATTCTTTCACCTGTAACTGCAAGTTCTTGCTACCTACAAATATGTTCAATTTAAAACAATATTGGTATCAAACAGTTTGGCTTGCAATACTAATCTTAATGATTGTTTATTTGTTTCTGAGCAGGCAAGGGGCGTCTGTTCGCTTTTCCTTTGCATTGGGCTGACCTCTTGCTCCCCTGGCTGCTAAGGATGTTCTGTTTTCCTCTGTAACTAAAACAAAATTTCAATTGTTTGGATGATATTTATTTGGTTTTTAGAAAGAAGTTCTATTGGTACTTCTCAAATAATATATGCTTTATTTTGTGCTAGAGTGAGGTTTACGCTGTGTTCTAGAAACTCCTTTTTCAAATGAAAGGAAATGGGGGAAGGGGAAGGAAAGTAAAAAAAAACCTCTCTTCTTGAATTTTTTTTAGGAGGGAGAGTAAAGAAAATGGAAGGAAAATAATGATAAGTTTCCTTCTAAAACTTTTCTTTCCTTTCCTTTCAACAACACAAAAAAAAATTGTTTTTCCTTCCTTTCTTTTCTATCCATTTCCTTTCTTTTCTCTCCGGATGAGAGATTAGAGAACACATTGTTAGGATTTGCTTTTCCTAATAGCGTTTTACACGATTATTAGTTTTTTAATCTCTAAACAAGTGCTGCTAGCGTTGTTTTGCAGAATCAAATTAACCTTTTTTTTATTTCTAGTTTTGAATTTAATGTTCATGCTTTATCTTAAAGAGGGCATTAAATCAATTGAACTTAAGCTAGAATGATTTTTTCACGGTATTGCTTGTGCTTCAATATTTTCTCAATGTTTGAGCTTCGGGCTTGAACTTAAGATCGATTAGCTTGACATTAATATTTTTTACTTATGATTATAAGATTTATGAAATTTGAACATGTTATGCTCAAATTGTGCTTTAAGGGTGCGTTTGGTATACAGAACAGAGATCATTGCCTCACATTTGGCAGGACTGTTAAGTGGAACAGACTGGTATACAGAACAGAGATCATTGCCTCACATTTGGTAGGACTGTTAAGTGGAACAGACAGGAACAAAAGTACAACTAAAATCTTATTTCCTTCTAAAACATTAAATTAGTCTTCTTTTTTATATTTGATTCATTCTTAAAATTTTATTTATTTTATTTTATGTTCTTTAAAATTATACTTTATTGTCCTTGTATTATTTTTATATGGTTATTATGTTTTGATCAATTTATTTAAATTATTAAATATTAATAGTAAAAAAAATATAGAAAAGATTAAAAAATAAAAATTGAAAACTATATAAACTTTTATTTTGGTCACTTTAATCTAGCTTGAAGAGAAATTTTATAATACTATTTATTTCGTTATAATTTAATAAATTACATAATTAATCAATATATAATATAAATAATTTATTAGGGGTAAATTGGTCATGTTATCTGTTCAGTTCTGTTTTATCGAATGTTGAACAACTGTTTTGTCTTGTTCTGTTATGTCCTATTTTATCCTGTCTGCGTATCAAACGCACCCTAATGGTGGTTGTTTCTATAAAAATTTAATTGAGCTTTTGAACGAGTTGAACATTATGGAGCTTGACTCGTTGAGTTACATGAGTTCTAGTGTGTTTGGGGTCAACTTGAGCTTAAGTGCCTTTTTAAAGCTCCACTCATTACCCTTACTTTTGACATTCGATGATTCAAATGTTGGGTAATGGCCAAACTGAGGCACTTTGTTTTGTTGTATTAGATATAAATAATTTATTTTATGATTTTTTGTAAAATAGCGTGTTGGATTTTCTTTATGGATTTTATTACTTTGGTTAGACTTTTTTCCTTCACATATACTATGATTTACATGAAGGTGTGTTTTGGGTACTCATTAAGACGGTCTTTTATTTGCCTTTTAAGTATGTTTAGATTTAGATTGCCAACATTGTCTTGCAGGCAAAGATTGTAACCGACTGAAAAATATGTTTTGTTGCTGGTGAGAATTTCAATTGGTCAGTAATTTATTTTGTTTTATAAAATAACTAACCAATATACATCTAGAATCTCAAGTGTAAACTTGGATTGCTGTGCGTCTTGACTATAAAAGAATTGGATTGTTGTGGTCTTGACTATAGAAGAATTGGTAATTTTTTTTTGTTAGACATGGATGTTTGTGTCAGCTTGTGCATTCCTTGATTAATCCTAGGCCTAGGAGAACAGTCAGGAAAATCTCTGGTGGCCTTGAAGGAGTCGGTAAGCGCTTACCAATAAAACTCGACACACTAATTTAATTTATCGGGTAAGATTATAATCATCACGATGGTATCATACACAACATTTTACCCTGTAAGCACTTACCCGGGTAAGAGTTGTCACTTACCGGGTAAGACTCTCCATCTTTATCCTCGCTCTTACCGGGTAAGATTTTATGCTCTTGTCATGGTCATCCGCTAAGGTAAATGCCCCGGTAAGCGCTTTATAAACGGCCCCTAGGTTTTGATCCTTAATTAATAAAAAGGTCTGTAAGCTCAATAAATGGTAAGAGCGCTTAGGAAGGCGGTGTTTTCTCATTATCCTTCCTGAGAGGTTGGTGGTTCGAACCCACCCAGATCTACATGTCCTCAACTTCCTTCCTGCTGACTTTTTCTTTACGAGGCTTCTTTTGATTTGTTTCCAAACTTAATAAAATTGAATGGTTGTTGGAGACTCATGACTGGTCTTCCATTTTCTCCTAAGGGATGCAACTTTACAAATCCAAAAAATAACCTTGTTTTGATAATCATGCTGTTTTTTTTTTGTACGGCATTAAACTCACACACGCACCCGCGGTATCCGGGCATCCAATTGGGCAGCACCAACTAATCCGCGGCGACTCGGCCCAGCCTCAATGACTGGACCCGCCCAGGCACGACTAAGCCCGACCTATGGCCGAACCCGCATGCCCATAGACTGGCATGCCCGTTACCTATACCCGAAGGCCGACCCAAGGTCTGGGTATCGCCAAAGTGCCTCTCCCATGGTTCAAACTTGAGACCAATGGATACCATCCACTAGCCCCAAGCCTTTGCCACTTGAGCTACACTCCTTTGATGATAATCATGCTGTTTTGTTTTCAGCAAAAGAAAGGAAAAAAAATAAAAAAATAAATCTTCAATCCTAAATCTGAACATTCCGTGGAGCACATTGCAGTTTCCCTTTAGAAAGTTAACGAAGCACTCTCAATACTTGAGAGTAGTTAAATTATGCTCAGCTTCTAATAAATATATACAAAAAGGAATTAAGAATCTTTTATTAATTAAGAATAAGATAAGATGATCCACATGAGAAAACAGCATGAAATTAGCTACAACTTACACAGATTCAGTCGGTCTTCATCCGATTTATCTAGGAAATAATTAATAGTTATCTATCATCACCATCCTTGAACAGGCCATCGATGGTTTGGATCTGGTCGCCATGATGAAGATCTCTCTGCCGATCTGTTGGAGGAATCAGTGCGAGGTTTCTTGAAGGAGAAGATTCGAGTTACAAAGGCCCAGGCTCCATTTGTTGTAGTGAGGCGGTCATAATTATTGCTAGATTCAGAATCATGAGAAAGCTTGTGGTAAGCCATGAATGATCTAGAATAAGTGGAAAGCAGGCCTGAGGTGTTGTTGGATGTATTATTATTATTATTGCTGCTGCTGCTGCTGCTGAAAGAGATTGATCTCCTGAAGCTCCTGCTCATCAATTCATCCATTTGTTTCTAAACTGATGAAAGGTTATCGTCAATGGCCAATTTTATTCCTTAAACAGTTGACTTTTCTAACTTAAATTGATTAGTTGACACAATGACTTGAGAGTAAAGAGAGCTATGTAAATTGTGACCCTTTACATGGAAAGCCATTGTATGCTTCCCTCGATATTAATTGAAGAGTGAATTACGGATTTGGTTCCTTAGGTTTGGCGTTTGTTACGGAATTGGTCCCTCAACTTCAAAAATAACATGATAACCTTCCAGGTATGCATTTTGTTATGGATTTGGTCCCTCGAGCCAACGGCCGTCTAACTCCTCTGTTAAGCATGAGGGTAGGGGTGCTCACGGGTTGGGTTGATCGGGTTGAAGACGTTTCAACAACCCAACCCAATGTTGACGGTTTGAAAATTTCAGCCCAACCCAACCAAACAAAAGTGCAACCCAACCCAACCCGTTCGGGTTGGTCGGTTTAGTCGAGTTGTGTGTAAACAAAATAAAAGCAATATTAAAAACATAAAAATAAGGAAATTTTTCTTCGAAATACGATTCATCATTCAAAAGAATATACGAGTTCATCAAATATTTATGTATTACATATAATTTTCTAATAATGTCCTCTTATAAGTTTCATTGCTCGTTTTTGTAGAGTTGTTTTTAGTAACTTATATATATATATATTAAAAGGAAAGATAAATAATTTTAGAGAAGTCGCTAAAACGTTTATCGGGTTGGTCGGGTTACTTTGAGCTTAACTCAATATCAACCCAATAGCTTCGGGTTGTCCTAATTTTGTATCAATTATATGTCGGGTTACCTCAGGTTGATTTTTTTTCGGGTTGGTCGGGTTGGTCGGTTTTTTGAGTACCCCTACATGTAACACCCTAAAATAGGGATAATAAAAATCCGAAAAACGGACATGCGGTATATAAAATTACCAAAGCAAAAGCCTCCCAACAATGGGGAAAATACACAAACCTATTTAAATACAGTCGTAATTAAACGGACAATAAATAACAACCAACTAATCTAATTTCCATAACTAGAAAAGAGATTACAAATAAGGGTGTCATTTATAGACCCAAAGGTTCTCCTACCAAAAGTAAGTCCAAATGCAATATTACCAAATCTCTCACCCAAGCACTATGTCAGCTTAGAACCGATGCCGCTAAAACCTGAGATACACATCGACACCAAACAAGTGTTAGGCCAAAAAGCCTAGTGAGTTGAACAAGAAATAGCATGGTAGAGCATATATGACTCTTATCAGCAGTTAACCAATTTTCAACATGTATGGAATCAACGGGGGAGACCCATAGCACCAATCAATTCCACCCCAAGAGTTGATATACCTTGATGCCCTTAACAAGAAACACCCAAAAGACCCGACACACCCGAAGACTACTCCAAAAGGAAAATTCCCCGAGTGGTGGAGGTCTAGGCACATATCATCACGGTGGCGCCCAAGAGTACATCCTCCTAGTGTCCTTGATTTGGTTCGTCCAACATAACGCATATAGGAGGTCCTTAGGTATATTTCAACCAAGTATAATTCAATACCAACCATGGGTACAATACCACCCTCCTAATAGCATGAGTCCAACATAAGATTTAAATATCCACATAACCACGTTGTAGATACAATATCACCAAGAGAGTATTCCAAATGGAAATCATCATATTATACCAAACATGTATTCCTTAATCATGTCAAATACCCATTGTGGGCACACATAATGGAAATCCCAAATAGTTACACAAAATAGAGTAAATTATGGGATGATACTTCTAATACATATTTCTCACATAATCTCATAAAAATACCATCAAATACTTAAACTCGTAAAGATGAACATTTTGAGCAAATATGTGATAATGACAACAAATAAGCAAATATGATGTGTATCCAGTTTTAACAAAAGCTTAGTAAACTCACTTTGCTAGATTTAGACTAAATCTAGATTTTACCCACTTAGAACTTTCCTTGAGGAACTTGATTCTTCAAACCAAATCTTCCAAAACCTAGATCCACAATGTTCCAACCATAAATATACATATTCCACCATATATAATCATAATCAACCACAAAGAATCATTTCCCAACCTTCTACATGAATACCTCAACTGATACCGAAATTCTAACTTCTATAAATGAAGAGAATAGAAGATTACCTTAGCCCAAACTTGAATCCACCAATCAAAACACCTCTAGTTCACCAAAATGATTACAAACCTTCAATCTATGAAAGGGAGAACAAAGGGTGGATGAAACCCTAGAAAACTTTGGTGAAGAAGATGAATAGGGAGATATGAGAAGATTACCACCACAAAATACTCTAGTATACTTCAATAGACTTCCAATATCTTGCTAGATCCTTGAAGAGCTCTCAAAAATGAAACCGTAGCAACTTGAATCACCCAAATCGGAGTTAGGATGAAGAAGATATGAAGAAATAAAGTTTTAGGTGAAATGAAGCGGAAATCAGGTTTTTAACCCGAGCTGAAGGTTCTGATGTAGCGCACGACCCATGCGAAAATTTTGAAGGATGGCGCACGACCCGTGCGCCCTCCAATGCGCGACGAATTTGGCCAAACACCATTTTGGTCATAACTTTTTCGTTATAGCTCCGTTTTCGCTCCGGAAAGAACCGTTGGACTCGTAATTGAATCATTTATCCATCAAGACTATAAATCTAGGATTCAAGTCCAAAATAAAATATCTTATTTTTTCTTAATATAACGGTTTTGGTATAAACTTGAAATGATACATTTCGAAAAATCGGGGTGTTACACTACATGAGGGTATTATGGTCATTTTACCTTATTTTATTTATTTTTCAATTTTTCAATTAATTTTAATATTTTTCTTTGAATGTTCATCTTCTACATAAGAACACCAAGAACAAACCCAAATCAAACTCAATAAAAACCCAAAAACCTAAATCAAATCCATATTCAAAAACCTAAATCAATCCCAAATTTAAAAAACCTAAATAAAACTTGGATTTAAAAATCAAAACCTAAATAAGTATTAGATTTGAACCTAATCAAACCCAAATAAAAAAGAAGAGAGAGATAGAGATATGAGATATAGAGAGAGATCGAGATAGAGAGAGAGACCTGAGATAGATAGATAGATAGAGAGAGAGATATGAGATAGATAGAGAGATCAAGAGAACAGATCTGAGAGAAGAGAGATCGAGAGATCAAGAGATACCCTTGTCTTCTCCGGCGACCTCCAACGATCTCGTCTTCTCTGGCGACCTCCAGTGACCTCGTCTTCTCCCTGTGGTTTGCGTCGATCTCTCTATCTATCTCAGATCTCTCTCTCTCTATTTATCTCAGATATCTCTCTCTCTCTTCTCTCTCTCTTCTTTTTTATTTGGGCTTGATTAGGTTCAAATCTAATATTTATTTAGGTTTTGATTTTTAAATCTAGGTTTTATTTAGGTTTTTTAAATTTGGGTTTGATATATTTAGGTTTTTGAACATGGATTTGATTAGGTTTTTGGGTTTTTATTGAGTTTGATTTGGGTTTGTTCTTGGTGTTCTTGTGTAGAAGATGAATATTCAAAGAAAAAAAAATTAAAATTAATTAAAAAATAAATAAAATAAGGTAAAATGACCATAATACCCTCATGCTTAACGGATGAGTTAGACGTCCGTTGGCTCGAGGGACCAAATCCATAACAAAATGCATACCTGGAGGGTTATCATGAAGTTGAGGGACCAATTTCATAACAAACACCAAACCTGAGGGACCAAATCTGTAATTTACTCTTAATTTAACAATATGTGACCTCATACTTTTGTATTTTATTCATAAAGGCTTTTTCTAGACTGAATTACATGGTCCATGTGGCTTATTTATTTATTGATAAGGATAATTATATATAGAGAGAGAGAGAAAGAGAGGAGGTGTGTTCATATGAGAACAACATCTATTTAAGAAAACACGAAAACAGTCGAGTACATACAAAATCATATATGATTCACGCGACTATGCGTTTGGACATCTCCAACGTCCGATTTTTTCGGGTTTGCACAAAATCACATATGATATTGTACATGATCTGGTGTGTTTTATTGTTTTCTTAAATAGTTAGCGTACTCGTTTGAACCCCCCCCCTCTCTCTCTCTCTCTCTCTCTATATATATATATATATATATATATATATATATATATATATATGGCTGGTTTATTTTGCAACCTAGTAAAATATTACAACCCCGTGCAACCTTCATCTAAATCATTTATTTAGCCTATTCATTATGTAGACATTGAATTGATTACTGGATTGCATCAATAATTATTGGTTTCATGCATAGTATATCATTAAATGCATACACTAAGGGGCTGTTTGGCAGTTGCTGAAGGTTTGGTGCAAAATGATTAAGGTACTGTTGGGCAGTTGCTGAACGGTTTTGTGCAGAATGATTAAGTGGTCAAAATGATTAAGAGACACTTATGATATAGTTCAAAGTGAAATAGGTTGTTTTGTAATTGTTCAAAGTTAAATTAGGGCGCTTAATGGTTAAGGGAGGTCCAGGATACAAAATCATTCGGAAGGTTTTAGAACCATTAAGAGACAAACTTTTTTTTTTGCCAAACAAGATTTATTTCTTAGCGATTCAGAGATTGTCTCTTAATGGAATCATTAAGAGGTAAACAAAAGTGGTCAGAATGATTAAAAGACACTTATGATATAGTTCAAAGTGAAATATGGTTGTTTTATAATTATTTAGAATGAAATTAGGGCGCTTAATGGTTAAGGGAGGTTCAAGATACAAAATCAATCAGAGGGTTTTAGAACCATTAAGAGACAAACTTTTTTTTTGCCAAACAAGATTTACCTCCTAACGATTCAGATGTTGCCTCTTAATGGAACCATTAAGAGGTAAATAAACAACCCCTAACATGGAATGCATATTGTTTCATGAAAGTACCACCTTCATCCGATACATCGCATGAACCGTTTTGTGCATCGACATCTGCTACAGAATTTCGACGAAATTAGGTAAATTCAATAGAGAATCAATGAGAACCCAAATGTGTGAGCTAAGTGAATGGTATAGATGAAGGTTGCACGAGGTTGTAACTTTTTACTGGGTTGCAAAATAACCGTGACCTATGTATATGTGTAGGTATATGGGGGGCCATTCAAGGGAGAACTTGGTTATCTGTGGTAACCGTGAGATCCAATCTTAACCACAAATAAAGGGATAAATTAGTAAATCAATAATTTTGGTAATTTTAATTAAAATTTTAATTGAAGGGTATTTTCGGTATTTTAGAAATCTTCTCTCTCTTCTCTCCTCTCCTCAGTAAATATTATTCCGGTGAATACATGATGCACACTGTGATACACTTTATAAACAACGAAAATACGTGATGCACATTGTGATACATTTTGTAAAGATCGAAAATACATGATAACACACTATGATACCTTTTTGTAAATATCGAAAATACGTGATAGCAAACCGTGATACACTTTGTAAAGATCGAAAAAACATCGAAAATACGTGATGCACACCGTGATGCACTTTGTAAAGATAAAAAATACATGATAGTATACTATGATACCCTTTTGTAAACTTCGAAATAACATCAAAAATATGTGATAGCACACTGTGTTTCCTTTTTGTAATGAGAAATTTTAGGAATTAAGTTATATGGTAGAGAGAGAAAGAGATGATACATATAAGAGAAAATGAGATATTTTAGAAATTAAATAAATTTACTAAAATACCCTTTTTATTTATTTAAAATTAATATTAATTATTCTAAATGTGTGGCTCACATTGGATCTCACAGTTACCACAAACTACATGGTTCTCATTTGATTATGCCCCTATGTGTATGTGTATGTGTATATATCTATATCTATACTATATATTAAAATTCTATTACGGTTATTGAAAATGTAGTTTTTGGAAAAAACGGGTTTTGGAAAAAACGGGTTTTGGAAAAATATTACATTTACCACCCTTATAATTAATTATTTAATTTACTTTATATCCCTTATTTTTTCATTTTTCATTTTTCATTTTACACCCTTATCATATTAACACACATAATTGTATATGAACAAAAATACAATGAAAAAATACGTTTCTTTTTTTACAAATTATACCATTATAATCGTTTCGTCAATACCTTCAAAACGAGCCCAATATTGAATATTTTTTTAATTTAACCTTACTATTACATATCATGAATATCTACGAACTAATTTGTTTTCTATCCATACGTTTTACTTTTTTACACCGTTAGCACATTAAAAATACATAGTCGTAAAATATGTTTCATTCTTATTATAAAATATATCATTATAATTTTTTTCGTCAATAATTGTAATATAAATTAATTATTGAATATTTTTATGGGTTTATGATTTCATAAGTTGTGATTTTTAGGTCATGGTTGATTGTTGATGACATGTCTATAAGAAAATAAAATTAATTGTTCGTTCTTTACTTACATTCCGTTGCATCGCGCGGGTATGTGCCTAGTATATATATATATAGAGAAAGGATCATGCGAGAAGTTAAACATTTTGCGAGAAGGCGAGAAGTGTTTAATCATATATGATATCACGGCCTGTGGATGTGCTTAATCACATATGATTAAACGTCTATGTATTGCCAATATAACATGTGTTTAATCATATGTGATTAAGCTTGTGTATCATATATGATTAAATACTTCTCGCTTTCTCACAAAATGTTTAGCTTTTCGTTTGAATCTGCCCCTATATATATATACTACCTTAGTACCTTATAATATATACATTTACATCAAAACTCTTAAATACAATTCTTAAAGCATGAGGTACAAATATTTTAAGCATAAATTTTGAAAATCTATGAATTACAAGTGTGAAAGCAAGATGTACAAACTTTCAATGCAAATTCTTATGACATTCCTCTTTTATGTTTGATGTTGTTTATCTTTCTCTCCTTCAAAAGCATGCTTTCATCTTAAGAAACCATTGCGATTTTTGAAGCTCAATGTACAAGAGACAAATGCTTATTGCTTTTTCAGGCTATTTCAACTCCCACCCACTTTCTTACTTCATTTACTTCTTTCACAATATTTGTATTTGATTCAAAATTCAAAAGTCAGATTACTTCATCTTATACAATCCTAGGTAATAATTCATCTCACCATTTTCTCCTCTCTTGTTTTGGCTATCAGGTAAGACAAAATTTGTTGTGATTTTTTGTTGAGATTTTTTGTTGTTCTATTTCCTTCTTTTGTGGTTTAGGGTTTGAAGGATATTTTGTTCTTCATATGTTTCATATGCATGGTTGCTAGGGTTGTTGCTTATTCTGATCATGAGATGAAGCTCAACGTAATTGTTTATAGTTTGTGGATGTGATTCGATCGACTTGGGGCTCTGTTTGATAATAAATCTCTGTTTTTGTGAATTTTTACTCTAGCTTCTTATAGAATCTGTCAGGTTTATATGTTTTCTCCAAGCTCAGATACCACGGCCTTCGTATGTGGTTTTTGTAAATTTTCTATCTCTCTCCCTCTCCCTCTTCAAGACTATGAAGCAGTTCTTGAAATGTGTGCTCTCTCTTCTTCAAAGGTACTAACCTTAATCTTAATTTTTACCATTTACACAGAGAGAGAGAGAGAGAGGGGCACAGATCTAGAAGTGTGTGTGTTGGTAATGAAAAAAGAAAAAAAGGTAAGGAGTATTAAATATAACGACGTAAGAAGTAAGTATTGAAAGAAATTAAAGATCTTAAATGGAGGAAGCGAAGCTTGTTTACTCGATTGATCATGAGGTTTGATTTACTTCAAAAGTGTTGTTGTGGTGGGTCTTCTTTTAAGTGCTTTTAGCTCATTTGAATTAATGTGTGTTATATAATTCATTTGAATATATATATATATATATAATATTTTTTTGGTGAAGCCTTGCAAAGTTTAGTTTCTTTAATCAACTGTTTTTTTTTTTTTCCCTTTTCGATTCAATGCCTGGATATGGAAGAAGAAGAAAAAATTATAAGATAAGAAGAATGCAATCGAAGTTATTCAAGAGACCTATTTCAGTAAGGGAAGAACCGGATGAACTTTACTTTGACATCTTCACTTTTGAAAGCCGAATTGCCAAGGAGTGAAGGACATGATGAAATGTGTTTATTTTTCTTCAAAATAGTTATATAGAAAAGATAAGGGAGACAGAGGGTAGGCCAGGTGTATAGGCTCAAAAGTTGATTTTATTAAATAATTTATAGAGAAGGATTAAATATTTCAAATGACTGTTTAATTTAAAAGATACTAATTTAATTTAATTTAATTTATTAATAATCTTTTACATTATATTATAAAACTAATTATACACAAAAATTCGAGTATCTCACGAGCTTATCGAGTCGAGTATTGGGTAGCTCGACTCGACTCGTTAGGATGTCAAGTCAAGCTCGAGTTCGAGTCGAACTTACTCGAGTCGAATTTTGACCGGGTCGATCTCGAGTAGCTCGCGAGTTGTCTCGTCTCATTTACACCCCTAACCACTTATTTCACTCCAACATCCTTTATCCCCAACCTCCGTGCAAAACCTAGCAGCATAGCATCTCTCTCTCTCTCTCTCTCCCTCCTAAGGGGGTTTTATTTTTTGATAGTAAACATAAGAAGGTAAGAGAAATCTTGATAAAAAGGGCTTTCATTTTGAAAATCGCATCTTTTATGTTTTTTCATTTGGAGAGTTGTTGATTGACATTTTAGTTTTGGATCGACGAAGTTTTTTTGGGGTTGAATTTTAGTGGTGGTATTAGGGTTGGTCCGGAGATTTTGGATACTCATGGCGTTACTCAAATGAAAAACAATTTAAAGGGATTTGGAACCTAGTCAAGGTAGACAACTCATCCCCATGCCGAATCTTTTTTTTTTTTTTTCGTTTTCTATTTTGAGCACCCGAGGGTTGTGATAGGATACATATCTTAAACAACTAAATAAGTGATACGATATAGAGTAATAGAGATTAGAAGGATAACACCTTGTTTACTCGTGGTTCGTGAAATTGCCAAACTTGTTGAAGCTTATAAGTTGAATTAACCTAGCTTCGGCAACCATTAACAAATAATAACCATAAGAAAATATCAACAAAACAACAATTTAAACATACTAATTTAAACTAATTAACAAATAACCCATTAACCCTAAATCACTAATCAACTAATCCAAACTAAAGTGTATTCACATAGAACAAATCATGAAATAAACCTAATATAAAACATCAAACATTATTTAGAAATTAGAAATTAGATTTAGATGTTTAGGTTTAGTGGTTTACCAGTTACCACAGTCCACTCCTCAAGACCACAACAATCGAGAGGGTAGAGACAGAGAGCAGGAACTTCGGAGACTCTAAGTCTCCAACAAAAAATAAACGAATACAAACGAATTTCCCGCCGAACGGTTCACGAACGGTTCGCTGAACGTTCGGTTCATTTACAACCCTATATATAATTGATATTAAGAGCATCTCCAACATCTTCAATTTTGGCATCTTTTTGCTCCAACAAATTCTCTAAAACTATCCATAAAACGGAGAAAACAAGAGAGTGTGTAAATTTCTCTAAATTTGGAGAACTCTCCAAAATTGAGTACCTTGAGAGAGAAATATTTTTTTTATTATATTCCACCAACGAGAAATCTTGAAATGAAATGTTTATACGAGAGAAATAATATTTCATTAGATATAGATAATATTTTAATAATATAAGTAATGATGTAATCTCCAAAATGAAGAATCTGTACAAATTTTCTTTCATAGAGATTTTAGACTTTGAAAACTTTTGAAGATGCCCTAACAATTTAATATTAATTAGGGAAGAAAAAAAAATGAAAAATGCAATGTAACAAATTTTGTAATAACCAGTTTCGAAATTTTGTTAATTTTGGAAGTTGGGGGAAAAAGTGTAAAGAGAATCAAAGTTCAGGGGGTTTATTGAAACATTGGTTTTATAAACCTTAAATATCAGCTTTGAGATATTTGATCTCATACTGATAGTTTTTGAAAGAGTGAAAAGGAGAAAGAGTGAAAGAGAAAAGGCAGAGAGAAAGAAGAGAGAAAGAAGAAGAGATTTGTGAAGGAATCGTCCGGTTTGTCAAATAGAGGTATGTTTTTAGTTTCATACTTCTATCTGCATGTTATAGTCGGTAAATAGACGTGTTAATCGAGCTTTTAACCGTGTATTTGATCGATTTAATCGATCAAAATAGTTCTGAGTTTAGAACTGGGTAAACCGACTTCTGTTCTTGAGTAAGACCGGAAGATGATGCATCGGTCGTATGCTTAAGACCGAAGTGCTTAAGACCGAATTGTAGGTAAGACCGGATGTAGTTAGACCGGACATGTGTTCGACCGGTAGGAGTGTTCGACCGGACATATGTTCGATCAGAGGTCTGCTTGACCGGAAGGTCTGTTCGACCGGAGGTCTGCTCGACCGAAGGTTTGTTCGACCTGTGGTGTGATTCGACCGATAGTTTTATAATTGGTCTAAGAGGTTTTTAATCAGTTTGGTTCTGACCGGGTTAAAAACAGTAGATTTCAATTGATGAGTCTTTTGAAAGAAAGAGAGTTAGTTGCAAGTTAGCTTACCTTTGTTTTAATACCATCGTAGGTGGTGTTAATTGATAGAAGTCAGAGTTTAACTCAGAAGAATTAAAGGTGAGTCTTTCAACTAAATCTTTTATGATTTGAGCAGTTATTTTATAAATGTGAGTTTTTATATACTACGCATTTATAATATGAAAAGTTAGTAGAATTATTTCAAATGATTGATTTTATTAGTTGAGCATGTTTATGTTCAGGGTATATAAACTTGTTTTATATACTGGCAGGACCAAATGTATGCGTACATTTGAGTCAGAAGTTTGACCTAAGTCGGGAAGTGTGACCCGTCTGCTCGTACCGGGGAGTGTGGCCCGTTTATGCCATTAGGGTGTGTCCCTAAAATAAGGCAGTGCGAGACAGACATACCGTCTTTGACGGGAATGTTGGTCAGTAGTTGAAAGTACGCTTGCGAGTGTAGAAAGTGGTCAGTGATAGCCAGTAGATTGATTTATGGATGTAAAACATAAATGTTTTAAAGTGATTTAAAGAGTAGGCATGTATTGAGATATATGCAGTTATGTTTAAATGTTTTAATTAATATTTGAATTGTGTAGTAGTGTTAGGAGGGGACTCACTAGACCTTTTGGTCTAACCCTCGCTGTTTCGAAACTTTAATTCTGTTTCAGGTTATCGCAAGATAGCAGATAAAGGAAAAGATAAGGTGTGAGCTTTAAGCAGGAGATAGAAGACTTCATGCCATAGATATTCTTTTGAGAAACTCAGTTGTGTAATATTTGATAGTAAAGACATTGTAAGCTTGGGACAATATTTAGTAATAAATGTTATTTTATTATGTAAATAAATGTTCACGTTGTTACAATTGGTATCAGAGCATTAGTTTAAGGGATCTAGGTGACCGGATGGGCCTAGACTTAAACTGAGATAGTAGAAGCACAACTGAGTAGTAGGAAGACCATAAGAATATGACATTAAGGTAGTAAGGACTAGCATGTAAGGTAAATTTGGGATTCCATTTGGCCAGTGTAATTGTGAATTTACAAGTACATGCTTTTGCTTAAACTACCGTAATGTGTAGCGTGTGAGATTGAATATCTTATGTTTATTCTTAGCAGAGTTATGTCTGAGCGAGTGACCAGGAGTAGATCTGTAGTAAATCCAGAAATGGATCCAGAGCATGAAGTCATTGTCGGAGAGCAAATAACTAATGTCAACCCGACTGCTATCCAAGGAAAGAGTCGAGGTCGACCTAAAGGTAAAGCAGTTTAGAAAACAGCTACTCAGATAGGAGTTTCTAATGTGGGAACTAGAGGTGGGAAGACGAGTCGTGGTATTCGTCAGAATGAAAGCGTAGAGATAAGAGATGAGCAAGAGATTTCTCATCAAGAAAGTTCGGCTTCTGTGAGGGGTCGAAAGTAGACGGGAAACCGTGGTAGAGGTAGAACTCAAGGTTTTGTTACGCAAGAAACCTTTACAACAGAAATGGGAAAGTTACAAGAAACTTTGAATGCTTTGTTAGCTCATCGTGTTAATGAAGTTTCTGCAAGTAGAGAAAAGAGTGAAGATAAGGTAGCAACTGAAGTAGCAGAATCTCCAGTAACTGCAATGGGTAGTCATCCGCAGTCAGGTCCCATTGTATCAGTTAAAGCTGTAACAGGAAGAAGATGTAGTTTCAAGGAGTTTGCTGCTTGCAAGCCTCCTTCGTATAAAGGGGAATGTGATCCCGTAGTAGCATTAAGATGGATAAAGAGTATGGAGTTAGCTTTTGACACGAGTAAATGTGCGGAAGATGATAAAGTAGTATACGCTCTGTCAATGTTGAAGGATGAAGCAGTAATGTGGTAGGATGTAGAATCTGGAGGTCAAGGTTCAGCGTTAGCTAAAGAAATGGTTTGGAATGACTTTGTAAAAGTATTCAAAGCACAGTTCTGCCCTTTGGCAGCAGTCAAAAAGATGGTAGAAGAATTTCTGGGTTTAGAACAGAAAGGAATGTCGGTCAGAGAATATACGACCAAGTTTATTGAAAAGTCTAGATTTACAGGGATTTATGTTCCGAATGAAGAAAGACGAGTAGAACGTTTCGTCTTTGGATTAAGAAGTGATATTCAGGAATTTGTCTCGAATAAAGAACCATTGACTTTTCAGATGGCTGTTAATGCAGCGGAGATGAGAGAGAAGGAAAAGAACAGGCAAGCCACTGAGAAAGTAGGAAGGAACAGTTCGTGATTTCAAGCCAGTTAAGTCTGTTAAGTTTGATCAACGTCCTGTTAGTAAGTTTGAAAATAAGCCCTGTAGTAAGTGTAATAGAATGCATAAGGGAGAATGCAAGATAAATCAAGAGGGTTGCTATAAGTGTGGGAAGGTTGGGCATTTGGCTCGGGACTGTCAGAATTTGAGGTCTTGTTAACAGTGTGGATCTCCTGATCATATCAGGCCCAATTGTCCACAGTTGAAAAAGGGAACAGTTGGAGGAAGTATAGAAAAAGGAAGTGAGAAAAAGGGAGAGCCAACTAAAGCCAGAGCTAGAGTGTTCAACATGTCAGCAGAAGAAGCGGCGGAGATACCTGATGTAGTTACAAGTACTTTCTTTATAGATTCAAATTATGCAAAAGTGTTGTTTGATTCAGGAGCAAATCGTTCTTTTGTGTCTCCTTATTTTGTGCATAAATTGAATGTGAAACCTAAGAAACTTAAGCGTGAATTGAAAGTAGAAGTGGCTGATAATAGTCAAATTTTGGTAGAAGAAGTATATGATGGGAGTAGTATTGTCATTGATGGACAAGCATTTCCACTTCGACTATACCCAATGGGTATGGGATAATTTGATGTTATTGTGGGAATGGACTGGTTGGCGTCTAATGATGCTTACATAGTATGTAATAAGAAATTGATTCGTATAGCGCAACCAGGAAAGGAAGAGATAGTAGTATTTGGAGATCGAAGGGATAGACATTCATGTTTGATTTATATGATAAAGGCTAAGAAATGTTTAGTGAAAGGGTGTGTGGGATTCTTAGCTTATGTGATTGATGCTAAGAAGGAAAAGAAAGAATTGGAGTAAGTTCCGGTAGTCAGTGACTTTCCAGAAGTATTTCCGGAAGATTTAACCATTTTGCCTCCTGATCGGAAAGTGGAGTTTCGGATTGATTTAGTTCCCGGAGCAGCGCCGATTGCAAGAGCACCGTACAGACTGGCACCGGCAGAGATGAAAGAAATGATGACTCAGTTGCAGGAGTTGTTAGACAAGGGGTTTATTCGCCCTAGTACTTCACATTGGGGAGCGCCAGTATTGTTTGTTAAAAAGAAAGACGGGTCTATGAGAATGTGCATAGATTACCGTGAGCTCAATAAGTTGACTGTTAAGAATAAGTATCCGCTTCCCAGGATTGACGATCTTTTTGATCAATTCCAAGGAGCGAGTTACTTTTCGAAGATAGATCTGCGCTCTGGGTATCATCAGTTAAAGGTGAGGGATGAGGATGTGTCTAAGACTGCTTTTCGTACGAGGTACGGACATTATGAGTTTTTAGTTATGCCTTTTGGTTTGACTAATGCGCCAGCAGCTTTCATGGATCTTATGAATAGAGTGTATAGTCCGTTTTTAGATAAATATGTCATTGTTTTTATAGATGATATATTGATCTATTCACGTTCTAAAGAAGATCATGAAACTCATTTAAGAGCAATTTTGGAATTGTTGAAGCGTGAAAAGTTGTATGCCAAGTTTTCAAAGTGTGAATTTTGGTTGAAAGAAGTGCAGTTTTTAGGGCACGTGGTGTCGAAAGATGGGATTCAGGTTGATCCAGCTAAGATTGAAGCCATAAAAGGGTGGGAAGCACCGAAATCGCCATCTGAAGTAAGAAGTTTTCTGGGATTGGCTGGTTATTATAGAAAGTTCATTCAGGACTTTTCCAGAATAGCTACGCCATTAACAGCGTTAACCAGAAAGAATGTTAAGTTTGTTTGGGCAGAGGCTCAGAAAGAAGCGTTCAGTAAGTTGAAAGAAAGTTTAAGTAGTGCTCCTGTTTTGTATCTACCCAACGGGTCGGAAGGATTTGTTATTTATAGCGATGCTTCAAAGTTGGGTTTGGGATGTGTGTTAATTTAAGAAGGCAAGGTGATTGCCTATGCATCTCGTCAGTTAAAAGAGCATGAAAAGAATTATCCGACGCATGATTTAGAGTTAGCAGCTGTAGTATTTGCTTTGAAAATTTGGAGACATTACTTGTATGGGATCAAGTGTCAGATTTACACAGATCACAAGAGTCTTCAGTATCTGTTTAATCAGAAAGAGCTTAATATGAGGCAGCGTAGATGTATGAAGTTATTAAGTGATTATGACTGTGAAATTTTGTACCATCCAGGAAAGGCCAATGTGGTAGCAGATGCTCTAAGTCGTAAAGAGCATGGAGAAATAGCAGAGGTTGTAGCGTTTAGAGTCGATGTTGTTTCGAATTTCTTGGAAGAAGTTATAAAGTTTCAAGAAGAAGCAGTGTCAATAGAAAATTTGAAAAGTGAAAGGATAGTTGGGATTGTTAACTCGTTAGTAGTTGACAATCGAGGAGTAAAGTGTTTTAATAAGCGGGTTTGGATTCCAAGAGCAGGAGATCTGAGGCAGAAAGTGTTGGAAGAAGCTCATAGATCTCGATATTCAGTTCATCCTGGAACTAATAAGATGTATAGAGATGTGAAGCAGAGTTATTGGTGGCCAGGGTTAAAGAAAGATATTGCTCATTTTGTTGAACGATGTCTTACATGTTTAAAGGTTAAAGCTGAGCATCAGAGACCCTATGGGGAGCTTCAGCCGTTAGAAATTCCAGTGTGGAAGTGGGACGAGATTACGATGGATCTTGTTACTGGGTTACCACGATCACCAAAGGGGCATGATGCTATTTGGGTGATAGTGGATAAACTCACAAAGTCAGCTCATTTCTTACCGATCAAGGAGACGTACTCATTAGAAAAGTTGGCTCGATTGTATATCGACGAAATAGTGTCAAGACATGGAGTACCGTCGTCCATTGTATCAGACAGGGATGCTCGATTTACATCAACGTTCTGGAGAAGTTTGCAAAGGGAATTAGGCTCTCAACTGAAGCTGAGCACGACCTATCATCCGCAAATAGATGGTCAGAGTGAGAGAACTATACAGACGTTGGAAGATATGCTACGTGCATGTGTTATAGATTTTAAAGGTTCGTGGGAGATTCATTTGTCGTTGATTGAATTTTCCTACAACAATAGTTATCATGCTAGCATACAAGCATCTCCATTTCAAGCTTTGTATGGTCGTAAGTGTAGAACACCTCTATGTTGGAATGAGGTGGGTGAACGACAGTTAGAAGGACTAGAGATTGTGCAGGTGACAGCTGATAAGGTTGATCAGATTCGAGCAAGATTGAAGATTGCTCGAGATCGTCAGAAAGTGTATGCTGACAGACGAAGGAAACCGATAGAGTTTCAGATAGGAGATAAAGTAATGTTGAAAGTTTCACCTTGGAAAGGGGTGATCAGATTTGGAAAGAAAGGAAAGTTAAGACCAAGGTTTGTTGGACCATTTATCATCACTGATCGTGTTAGTGAAGTGGCCTACAAACTTGATCTACCAGCAAGTTTGAGTGGGATTCATCCTACGTTTCATGTGTCAAACCTGAAGAAGTGTTTGGCAGAAGCAGATATAGTTGTTCCTTTAGAAGATATTCAGATAGATGAGAAACTAAGTTATATTGAGGAGCCTGTAGCAATTACAGACCTCAAGATAAAGAAATTGAGGAACAAAGAAATTCGCTTAGTGAAAGTTCAGTGGAAATTTCACCAAGGGCAAGAGTCTACGTGGGAAGTAGAAGCGGATATGAAAGCTCAGTATCCCCAGTTGTTTAGTGATAGAATTCCGGGGACGGAATTCTCTTAAGGGGGAAGATTGTAATAACCAGTTTCGAAATTTTGTTAATTTTGGAAGTTGGGGGAAAAAGTGTAAAGAGAATCAAAGTTCAGGGGGTTTATTGAAACATTGGTTTTATAAATCTTAAATATCAACTTTGAGATATTTGATCTCATACTGATAGTTTTTGAAAGAGTGAAAAGGAGAAAGAGTGAAAGAGAAAAGGCAGAGAGAAAGAAGAGAGAAAGAAGAAGAGATTTGTGAAGGAATCGTCCGGTTTGTCAAATAGAGGTATGTTTTTAGCTTCATACTTCTATCTGCATGTTATAGTCGGTAAATAGACGTGTTAATCGAGCTTTTAACCGTGTATTTGATCGATTTAATCGATCAAAATAGTTCTGGGTTTAGAACTGGGTAAACCGACTTCTGTTCTTGAGTAAGACCGGAAGATGATGCATTGGTCGTATGCTTAAGACCGAAGTGCTTAAGACCGAATTGTAGGTAAGACCGGATGTGGTTAGACCGGACATGTGTTCGACCGGTAGGAGTGTTCGACCGGACATATGTTCGATCGGAGGTCTGCTCGACCGAAGGTTTGTTCGACCTGTGGTGTGATTCGACCGATAGTTTTATAATTGGTCTAAGAGGTTTTTAATCAGTTTGGTTCTGACCGGGTTAAAAACAGTAGATTTCAATTGATGAGTCTTTTGAAAGAAAGAGAGTTAGTTGCAAGTTAGCTTACCTTTGTTTTAATACCATCGTTGGTGGTGTTAATTGATAGAAGTCAGAGTTTAACTCAGAAGAATTAAAGGTGAGTCTTTCAACTAAATCTTTTATGATTTGAGCAGTTATTTTATAAATGTGAGTTTTTATATACTACGCATTTATAATATGAAAAGTTAGTAGAATTATTTCAATTGATTGATTTAATTAGTTGAGCATGTTTATGTTCAGGGTATATAAACTTGTTTTATATACTGGCAGGACCAAATGTATGCGTACATTTAAGTCAGAAGTTTGACCTAAGTCGGGAAGTGTGACCCGCCTGCTCGTACCGGGGAGTGTGGCCCGTTTATGCCATTAGGGTGTGTCCCTAAAATAAGGCAGTGCGAGACAGACATACCGTCTTTGACGGGAATGTTGGTCAGTAGTTGAAAGTACGCTTGCGAGTGTAGAAAGTGGTCAGTGATAGCTAGTAGATTGATTTATGGATGTAAAGCATAAATGTTTTAAAGTGATTTAAAGAGTAGGCATGTATTGAGATATATGCAGTTATGTTTAAATGTTTTAATTAATATTTGAACTGTGTAGTAGTGTTAGAAGGGGACTCACTAGACCTTTTGGTCTAACCCTCGCTGTTTCGAAACTTTAATTCTGTTTCAGGTTATCGCAAGATAGCAGATAAAGGAAAAGATAAGGTGTGAGCTTTAAGCAGGAGATAGAAGACTTCCTGCCATAGATATTCTTTTGAGAAACTCAGTTGTGTAATATTTGATAGTAAATACATTGTAAGCTTGGGACAGTATTTAGTAATAAATGTTATTTTATTATGTAAATAAATGTTCAGGTTGTTACAAATTTGATAACGACCCACTCTTATGTATTCTTTAATCTTTATACGACATGTAGAGTATTTGAGTAAAAAAACGGGGGAGCATGACCCACAAATATCTCTATGGGTTCCGCCGGCTATCAGGCCACCACTACCACCACCATGAAATTGTAAAACCCCAAGCTTTGTAGGTTCCAGGGACGGAACTAACATGGTGGTAGTGGTGGCACGTGCCACCATATCATTTCTCTGGCGAAGGGTAAAAAAATTTAGGTTCGTGAAAGGTGCAACCATATCGTTTTGGAATGTGCTACCATATTATTTCGAAAACTTTAAGAAGGTGCAACTATACCTCGTAATCAACCAAAAAACAAAAAAAAATCTCGAAATCAACCAAAAAACAAAAAAAAAACCTCTCTAACCAAAAAACAGAAAAAACTTTTGAAATCAACCCAAAAAAATCCCTTGAAATCGATAAAAAAAACTAAAAAAAACTCGAAATCAAGCAAAAAAAAACTTCAAAAAAAATCCCTCAAAATTGTGGAATTAGGCTAAAACACATCAGAAAATATTGAATATTAAAAAGATGAAGACAAGCCGATAAAAACAGTGTTTTTTGTAATTATTTTTTGTTTATATTATATTGTGTTACCGTATGAAAAAATTTCGTAGTGGTAGGTTCCCATCATGTTGATCTGTAGCATTATATCTGCTACAGAAAAGGGTTTTCATCAAGCTCCGTAGTCTCTCTATCTGTATGCCAAATATACATGATCTCGTTCATTCCAGGTTTCATCAGGCTCTAAAATTGGATTTTGTTCATTCATTCCATGACTCCAACTTTCAAGATCCCAACTCAACTACTGCATGTGTATAATGCTATTGATTTAATAAACCATTATTATATTTTTTTTTTGCATTTTATTATTTTGTGGATTTATATTTATTGATTATTAGTTTTATTTTTCTTAATTAGTTATTATTTGATTTAATTAGGGTTCTTGAGTTTATTATTTAATTTGAGTTTGCTACTCTTTGGCTTTTATTTTTGATTTAATTTATTGGCTTATTGCCTTCTAATTTTTGCTGCTGACATGATTTATATGTCTATTAATTATTATGCATTCCGATTTATTGTTCACTGGTTTCTTATAAATTAATTTAATTTAATGTGACAACATGTTTTTCTATTACAAATTGGTTTAAATGGTTTTTCCTCTAGCTATGGCTTGTTAGGTATCATCAATCCCACACCAAAAGGTGTACAAATATTTATGAATTAAATACAAATAAAATAGGATTCTTTTACAAATTTATGTAGGAAACATAAAACAACAACACAATCGTAAAACTTACTTGTAATCGTAGATTCTTCGCTCCAAGAAATCGATTGAGGCCTGCGTTTTCGTGCAGTGTCTTAAGACAAAATTTCGCCCAGTGTAACGACGTTGTCTTGAGGATACAACAATCGTATTCAAGTTTGATACTTGAATCTATCGAATTAAAGAATGTTTGGAGATGAACAAGATAGAGAGAAACCCATATTTTTGATGAATTTTCGTACCAAAAAATGAATGTGAAAAGTGCAACATTTATATGTGCAGTCTGTTAACCGAAATAACTGTCAGGAAGTCCGCCAAGCACTGTTCGTTCCTGCACCATCGATTTTAAAATCAATTATCCCGACCCCATCGAGACCCCAAGGCCCAATCATTGACATTTAATATGTATTTATTAATGTCAAATAGAGCCCATCAATCACACCACAATCCAAACCCAAGCAATAAATGATTCAATTAATGTTCAATGGTTTGGATTTATGAAGTGGTGTAAACTTTATCTTGGTTCCTATGTGCGAGAAGGTTTCTCAATTTTACACTAAGTTCCAACATGGCTTGGATTTCGTATTAATATGAATGACTTGGATTTTGTATTAATAATTCGTCCCAAATCAACACCAAATCATTCCTCCAAGTAAGAACCGTATCGATTTAAGCTTGGAAACGAGAATTACTTATCAAACTTCAATAAACAAATAAACCCAAGTACCCAACAATTGAAATACCAACTCACTTATGTAAGCAAATGCATAAAAATAAAAGGAGATAAGAGAAGACACAAAGTTTACATGGAAAACCCAAAATGGAAAAAAACAACGGGCGGAGGAGCCACCGAGAAGTTAACTATCTTTAATATTGAGTATAATGCTTTGAAAAAGGAGATACAATGGAGATATGGTCTAATCTAATCTAGAAATTAACATGTAAAGTGAACCGACAAAATAAATGCTGGAACAATACGTAAAAAGCCGCCAATTGCCTTTGGGGTGGCTTCCTGTGCGACTAAAGTCGTCGGTGAAGTCGCACGACCCTCTGATGCTTTATGCTGCATGATGCACCAATACAGTGTCTTAGGCGATATTCATGGCGGGTTAGGTAGCCATAGAAGTCGTTTGGAACACTGTTGGCCCTCTATTTAGTGCAGACATGAAGACAAAAACCACAATGATCTTATAGTCGTTGTGTGTATATATATATATATCATTTAATTTATAAAGAATAATGAAATGGAAATGGAAAAACCAAAAATGCCGTTTACTTGTGCATTTCCAACACAAATTACAAACCACAGTGGGCAGTGGCCATGAATGTAATAATTGAAGTTCAAGGACAAAAGCTGATATTGAGAATGTATCACAGGGACCAAAATTATAATTTACTAAGATTTACTTATCCAAGAAATGTATTTGACACATAGTTTTAGACATGTATAAATATTACATATTTAATTGTTCATTTTTTTTACAACTTTTATATATTTGTGTATTAATTAAGGATAAATATGATAATTTAATTAGTTATCTACTTTTTAAGAGTGGACACTTATTTGAGACAAATATAAATAAAAATGTGGACATGTTTTTGGAAGAAAAAATTGCATCAAAATGGGACCAACTTTGAGCTAATTTCTATTTTAGGGAACAAATTTTCAAAACTATCATTTTAGGGACTCAACCAAACTTCTCATTTATCTAAGGGTGTTGATTACCTGATGAACGGGTAACAGGTTACCTCTAGATAATGTGGCATAAAAAAACAAATGCTCTATGGAAAATAGAAAATCCACGTCAATTATTTTTTTAAAACAAAAAAAAAACCCAAATACCCAAACCCTTCCCTCCACCCCAAACGAAAAAGAAGCCTTGTTTACCCCCCAAGAATCTTCATCCCCTCCATTATACCTCTCATCTTTAGAGTATGTGCCGCCATTTTAGCCTCTCATCTCTAACATGTAACAAGAATTTTCCCTCGTATCATCCCTTGGTATCCATTTATGAAGAGGTAAAAAAAAGTCCAAATCTAAAGTTTTGAGGTAATATTTTTCATCCCAAAAGAGTAAATCAAACTAATATATGAAAGTCCAGATCTGAAATTGAGCTCTTGATGTGGGAGTTTATAGTAGGGTTTTGTATTTAACCCACCAATCGAATATACAGTGACGAAAAAACCTGATGAAGAAGATGAAATATCGATGCACTCTGGATCTGGTTTGTTGATGAACACAAAGGGTGTAAACCCATTTTCTGATTTTGTAATATGGGTTTCTAATTTGTGAATCGATCTGGGTTTTGGTTTTGTAATCTAAGGTGCCGTTTGTTTTTTAAGAGGTCTAAAGTCTGAAGTCTTAATTTTGTTATGATTAATAAGAGGTGATGTGTAAAAATGTCTGAACGATTCAGACTTAAGAGCCATTAAGAGATTTAAAAAAAAAACATCCCCTAAATGTCGATTTTGTTGTATAAACTAATATGAGTCTGGCATATGTTGTGTGTGAGAGAGAAAGAGAGAGTTGTGTTCTCGTCTGAGAAGATGATCAGAAAGTGACCGGAGATGGGGAGGGTGGTCGGAAGATTAATAAACCCATTGGGTTTATGTTTTTTTCCCTTAAATGCTACGTAATACGTATACTTGTATAAATTAGCATCAGAACTTGTACTCTAAAAAATCATATATATGTCATAATTTCAAAGTTATTTTTTTTAATTTTAAATATGACGTGGAATTTTGTTGGTTTTACTTAAGCCATGTCATTACTACAAGTAATCAGGTAATGGACACCTTTAAATAAATAAATTTTTTAATTTAGACTCTAAAATGATAATTTTAAAAGTATGTTCCCTAAAATATGAATCAACTGAAAGTTGGTTCCATTTTAATGCAATTTTTTCTTTTTGGAACAGAGGAAACGGGTTGCGCTGCATCATGAAAACCACAACTTTTTTTTTGAAGGCATAGCGACATCAAACCAACGAATGACTACCACGAACACACGCACGCACACCTCCCCGGTGGTATCAGGCATCCACGGGCAGCCCACTAATCCTCCGATGTCCCGGCCCAACTTACGCTGAACCTAGAGCCCAACCACAGTCTAAGACTGGGCTGGGGGGGGGGGGGGTAGCCCAGTCAACGACTGGACCGCATGCTCTCAAATTGACTCCCCTTGGATTCGAACCCGGGTAGATTGGGATACCATCCACAACCCCCCAAGGATGTTACCGCCCTTGGGAAAACCAACTGAGCTAGACATGATTTGTCCATCTACTTGATGTAAAATCAAATTATGGTTTGTTTGTTAGCATATTGATAAATTTAATGGGACACACAACTTATTTGATCAGCTATATATAATTATTTGATAGTAGCTTAATGATATAGAAAGTGACTAGTTCAGTAAGCTTCTATGGAGAATTTTAAGCGGAAAACCAAGTATTTTCCAAACATTGCCCCTCCCAATTTAAAAAAAATCTCCTCCATTCATTAAAAAAACCCTCCGAACAGAAACTCCTTCGATCTATATAGACAAATACAAACAAAGTAATCAAATGGTCTTCTATTCATGATATAATGGTTCAAACTCATAATGTAAAACACAGCAGCATGAACACCATTTCTTTTCAATACCCGACAGAACATATATATTAAAAGGATTTTGAACGATCATGAAATTCATTTCGTTTTACAAATTACAAAAAAGCAGACAAACTATTACTGCAAACGACATGGGCTAGAGTAAGCTTACTATACAACAGATTGGGCAGTGATTAGAGCTCACTCGAGTGAAGGCACTCGTCCACAAGTTGTCGAAGGTTAGGATTCTCCATGGCAGCCACAACTCTTTCCTTGTCATTCAACTGCTTGTTCACTGCAAACAAATTGCTTACCTCATCAAACAGACTTCCAACTCAACTTAAAATCATGGTGAAAATTATGGGTAGCACACAACTATAGGCTTATAAAGAGCTCACAAATATAATTTTCTATCAAGATGAGACAGGTTATTAAATACCATCAATTGCTACAAGTTTATCAACCTATTCTTTAGGCACCAAGTGGCTGCAGCTTGAAAGTGGAGTAGAATAGTTGGTTCCGGGGTGTTAATTGCACCAACAGGCGAGGATTTGAGTCTGACAACCACAGTGTTGGAGTTACAATTCCTCAAGGGATTAGATTGCTTGTGAGCACTGAGCTCTTGAGCCAGCTACCTAGCAGACATCTATGTATCTGATTAATTTGTCTCTCACAAGATGCTATCAGAGCAGGATGGTATGGGTTGGTTCAGGGGTTGCAGGTTACAAACCCTATTAACACAAACTCAAATAACTATGGCTTGAAGATAGAAAGTCTCAAATAGTTTTTAACACTCTCTATTCGAGGTTCCATCCCACTAGTCCGGTAGTCCCATTTATTTTGAAGCGACATAAACATAATTGTGAGTTCTGCGAACGACCTCTTACTTCTGGGATAGAGAGAGTTGGAGGTTGGCAAAATAACAGTCATACTATACGAGTCGTTCTTTAGAATGTTAAATGTGTGATTCTGAAAAGACAATCTTACGTTGTTCAAACTTCAACGAATGTAAAACTATAGCCAACCTTAGTATTTCACTATGGTCAATCAAAAGACAAAAATAATATGCCACATCATCGCATCTGTAATTTGTATATATGTATATTCTTTTTTATCTCATTTTGCATTGTAATAAAAAGCTTTAGGTATAACAATGCAGATTGGAACGTCCCTGCATACTAAGCACATGATTGATAACTATAACTAATAAGCATATATATATATATATATGTAGGGTTTTACCTGCTTCTTCATCTGCATGGGATCCAGGAGCTACTTTGATGTCTACCTGTGGTATTTGAGCATCAAATGAAATAAGACTAACAATGAAACACCATTTTATTTTATTGTTAATAATGGGAGAGTGAAGATTTTAAGAAATGAATTGAGGTAGCTGACCTTGAAATGTGGAGGGAAGCAATCCTTGAGTTTAACTCTGAGGCATAGACCAATAACAGTTGCCATACTGCAGTGCTGAATGGTTGGGGTGAAAGTTATCCTAACATCAAGACATAAATGAAAATGCCCGAAATTAAATGTTGGGACAGGCGGAGTACAATAATGGAAGTTAGGGGTGCAAACACAAATAATCGAAGTTCAAAGTGGCTCATGTTTGACTGGCTCGATTGAAGCAGTCGGATTGGACTAAATAAGTTCAATTTCAAGCGCTTGAAATATACCCCGTTCAAATCAAATTTTAGCCCGCTAGAGTTGGTTCGCAATCTAACTTTTTATTACAAACTGAAAATGTGCACTTTGAGAAGAAGCCAAAATATTCCGAAAAATCATCGAACCATCAACCATGGGTTATTTTCCCGTTTGATGATACAACATTTTTTTTTATCGGTTTAAATAAGAAACTCTATATATTTTGTCCATTTGGTTATTTCATAAATCTATACTACCTTATAAACCAAATTCTCTAAAAGTCTTAAAAACAATATCTAAAGCATAAGGTACAACTATTTTATGCATCAAGTCTTAAAAACAATATATAAAGCACAAGGTACAACGGATTTATGCAATAAGTCTTAAAAACACCGTCTAAAACACAAAGCTGGATGTCAAGATGAGTTTGAAATTTGAATTCTTTTTCCCAATACACCTTTTGAGTTCACCCTGACAATGATCTATCTGGAGCAGCTCTCCCCTTTCTCGAGGAGGCTTTCCATTTCCCAAAAGCTCACATCATGCTTAATTGTTTATACTCTGCAAATCGATTGAAATCAGGTTTATCTCAGGGTTTCACCATCACCACGGTTTCAAATCGATTTCATGGCTTGACGGTTTCTTCTCAGGTTTCACCATCTCAGGTAAGTTTTCACCATCGATTTAGGTTTCTTTTTGCACAAAGTTGGTCACAGGTTTGGGTTTCACCATCGATCTGTTTCTGTTTTGGGTTTCTCCATCGATTTGGGTTTCACCATCGATCTGGGTTTAGAGTTTAATCGATTTGTTTCTGTTTGCAGGCCAAATAGTTCACTCTATACCTTTACTGGGAATTTGGTGCTTCAAAAGCAAACTTTACCCCTTAGTCCAAATCAAATTCTATTCCGAGTAAGATATGATACTTCCATTTTCTTACTGTTCAAGTTTTTTTTTCTTGCCAAATTCAAGCTTCAGGGACTGTATTTAAGAACAGTACCACTTACTAATGAGACCTCTGGTTTATATTCCTAATGAAGTTACAATTCAAAGTTGCAGTTGTTGTCTTGTTTATGCTCTTGATGTACGTTTTTACCCTCAAGAGGCATTTTAATCTTCAGTTCAATCCTCCAGGTATGTGAAATCCTTACATTTATTTTTCTGCTGCTCCTGCTCACATCCATTTTTGTACATCCGTTTCTCACATAAAATTCCGTACATCTCTTTTGTAAAAATAGATAGTATACAGATTTCTATATCTATATATTAAGATTCTGCATTAGTATTCAAAAACTGAAGTGGGTTTTGTTTATTTGTTTCAAAAGTTTTAAATACCGAACTTTTTTTTTCCTGAGTTGAGTTGGGTGTTGTTGTAGAGGATGTGGTTAAATCGTATTCTTTCAATTTTATACATGCGACCTTCATTTTGTAGACATTATTTTTTACTTTCTCACCCATTTAGAGGCTAAAGGCGTCCAGAGACTTTTAGTTTGTTCACTATGTGCTTGATATTCTTACTTCTTTTGAGTTATACAAGCTCAGATTGAAAATTACTTTTAGACAGAAATTGTGTTGCAAATTAAGAGGGTTGGATTTTCCAAGTGCTGCTTCTTTTAGTCCAACTTTGACGGTGTAATAATTAGTTCCCTCACTTCCATGACATGGACTATACATGTCATGGAGCAAAGGCACACCTTGACATGGGCTTTGAGTTTATTGTATCAAGACACACATTGGTATGTATTAAGAACCTGTAAAATTCATCCCACAAACCTTCGTGCTTAATTTTTTTTGTATTCTCCATTCTAGGTTTTGTAAGCTCTTACAGGGTTTGTCACAGGTAATTTTTTGATTTCAAATCATCTATATGCTCTAAAACCCTATTGTTACATAGTTTTTTTCTTTTAGGAAATTGATTTTTTCTTGGGCAACAATCTTTTCCAGTTCTTCTTCTTGTACTTTAGTACCCGTGTTTACTAAACACTGGCAATTGTTTGCAACTAAGTTGTGCAGTGTTCATAGAGTTGATATAATGTAGTCATTCACTTGAAAGTTTTTAAGAGCCAATTGCACAACATACTTACTTTTAGTGCATCAATGGATGTTTACTTTTTGTTCATTCAATCGCATATAGAGTTATTGGTTTTATGTTACCCGGTGAAGTAAATGATAATGTAGACTCTCACCGGTAAGCACTTACCGGATAAGCATTTGGGTAAACGGCCCCTTAGTGAAAGTTTGCTTAAATTATTTTCCTCAACAATAAAATTATATGTAATAAATAGGTCTCAAACAGTTCGCAAACATTTATGGAACTTCAAATAAAGGCTATTTTGGAATATCAAGTTGGTGTTATTTTACAATTTGCCTTGTCCTTTTTGTATTTTCCATTGACTGCCATGTAGGCAACTGCTTGTATGTTGCTGCTGCTGCTGCATATTTGTTGTAAGTTACTATTTCCTATTCATTGCTCCATAAACATTCTTATAACAACTCTCTTTTTATTACTTTATAAGCATATATTTCCATTGTGATAATATTTCATGACCTGGTCATTGCCTTTTCTTCTACTTCAAGTGCAAAAATATGCTGCTACAAGTGATGTTTGCCTTTTCTCTCATTTTTCAACTATGATTTTTTTTTCATGTCTATTTTCATCACTCATAGAATTTTAGTTTTTTGGAAATTGACATAGGTTATAGATGTGTTTTAAGGACTAAACATCATCATACCATTTGGGTTAGTTTCAACCGACTCTAGGTGATTTGTGGTTGTCCGAGGGATTAGTCGGTGCACGTAAGCTAGCCTGGAAACCCATGGTCACAGAAAAAAACTTAGATTCTAATTGTTTCATGTAATAACATTATTTGAACCACTATTTGATGGTTTTTTGGTAACCGTTTCTTATAAATTGTTACTTCTCTGATTTTTTGATTTCAAATAATGGATTATACCAATTTAATGTGCTCCAATGTCTCCCTCTGCTTCTTTAAATGTAACAAATTTCAATTTCTTTGCAGACGTTTCTTGAGCCTGAAGTTTTGATTGAAATCAACAAACTAGAATGTGTTCTTTTTCAAGATTAATCTCTGATTCGCCATTGAGCAAAAAGCTCAAGACTATATATGCTTATTGTGCATTACATTTACTCCAAACACTTGCGATGTACTAATGTTCTACATTTAAAGCTCCTATTTGTCTATGAGATACATTTCAAATTGGAATGATGGTATTTGTTGTATTGTTTTGTTTTTCAAATCATCTAAATTTAGGCTAACGTTATAGTGACATTAGAGACACCAATTATAGTGGTGTCACACCTGCATTTGGTCTTCCGTCTAATCATGGGGTTGCTAAAGATCATCGATTTCTGACATTTATTCATGGAGATTAATTTGTTTTTTGAAATTTTCAAATGGGGTATTTGAAAAATTCAGTTACTGTTACTAAATTACAGTGATCTCTTTCATAAACTTGAATATTATTAGTGACACATTAATTATAATATCATAACCTTCTGCATTAGTTAGCCTTTTGCTTTACCAACACACTCAAATTAGGACTAGATGCTTTGACAAGGTTTGTTTTTGAGAGGACTGGCCCAAACAAGTTGGGGCCACAGTTATGAATGGACCCATATTTGCTCATATACTAAATCCTTTGTGGATGCTCTTAATAATGGTGCAGTGCCTACAATAACCTCCTCATTGCAGGTTAGTTTTTTTAATAATGGTGCAGTGCCTAAATAACCTTTCTTATGGTGTTCTCTGATTATTGGTTTGAATTTTTCCCGCTCTCTTGGCAGTTCATCTTGTTTCACAGCTTCGAAATATGGTAGTTGGAGGGCTCTTTATGACGAGTCTCTTTAAATTTCTTAAGTTTTATAGATTTATGACCTACCCTATAATTTAGTGACTGTAACTAAAATTTTCCTTCTGTCACATAATTAGCTGTTTTCGTACTAATAATTATAGAAGTACAAGCTTGAATAATTTGATGTTCTATACATATTGCAGGAATGTATCTTATATTCTCTGAGGCTTAGTGACACAAGGGAACTGATGAACTTGACAGTCTTAATTTATCATAAACATGTAATCATCCCATAGAGAACGTATTTTCTGTAGGTGTATTTATTTATGCTAAACTATATTGACGTGTTTTGTACTTTGTAAATGGGGTAGGGTCTCATCTAATTTTATTTACAGTCTTGAAGAAGCAGACTGTGAAAGGGCATATCATTTGGCTACTGAACTCTATGTGTCCATCTTCGACCGTACAAAGCCGCCTTTGAAAGTTGATTGAAATCATCTTCTGTATTTTGAACTATGTACAAACAAAAGGTGATTGGCCTCATCTCTTGTGGGCACTTGAATGAAATGTCTATTTTTTGCATTGCAAGGTGTTTTGCTTTTGGTTATATTTATGAGAGAATTTTCTTTCATTTCAGATAAACCGGTGAAGATGAAACACAAAAAGGTATTAGATTGACTACCCCTGGTTATTTATTTATTTATAGGCAAGATTTATGATGAAAATCTGATATGCGAACCCAAATCTTAAAAAGAAACAATGCAGGGACTAACTGATCACAACATATCTTGCAATTGCAACAAAGATGAAGCACAACGACCTGCCACACGAGGAAAACGGCAATTTATTTGTTCACAAAAGTAGTTTTCAAAGTCATATATATGAACAAACTAAAAGTGAATTTAAGATATACCCTTATCTCTATGTATACTATGAGTTTTGTGCGATATGATGGAGGATTGGGTGTACAATAAGAAAGTAGTTATTTTATGTATGTAAATGGATCTTTACAATTCTTTTTCATATATATGATACCTCTGTATCAATAGCTTTTTGAACTCTCATCAAATGTGTTTTAAGCGTTTAACGATGAGAAGTATAGTATGAATGGATGGAATTTTTTCTTCATTGTTGGATTAAATTTTTGTTTATATGATTTCAATTCTTTGTTTTCTAAAGGTAAATAGGTCATTTTAATTGTGAAGACGGTTTAGGTAACACAATAAACAAAAACAATTTAATTTTGTTCATATAAAGAGCTAAGTTTATACAAGCCTTATTGATAAATCAACCAAACAACCCTTTAACTCTTCTATACACCAACATTTGATATCTTTTGCGTTGCTCATGGTTGGTTCAAGATAAAAAGGGATAAAATCGATTTTAAGGTTCAAGTATAACAACCAAAGAGTCGTTTACTGAATCCTTACTCGGATTGTAAGTGCTTACCATGTCATTTACCTTACCAGATGAACATGGTAAGGACCGGTGATCTTATCCGATAAGAGCGATGATAAGGATGAAGAGTTTTACCCGGTAAGTGAGTTGACGACTCTTAGATAAATTGTTCCATATGATGTCGTTTTGATGGACTACAATATTATCCGATAAAGTAAGTTAGAGTGTCGAATCTTACCGGTAAGCGTTTACCGGGTAGAATAGATGTAAAGACTAATGGGTCGTTTACCCAAATACTTACCCGATAGGTACTTACCGATATAAGTCAACACTCTTAACTTACTTTATCGGGTAAGATTGTAGTCCATAAAAACAGTATCGTATACAACAATTTACCCGATAAGTGTTTACCGGGTAAGAGTCGTCCCCTTGACTTACCGAGTAAGACTCTTCATCTTTATCATCGCTCTTACTGGGTAAGATTCACGACCCTTGCCAAGTTCATCAAGTAGTGTAAATCTTATCATCGTAAAAATCTCCTCTAATAAAACGAACAAAGCTTCAAAATCGTTTATATTTACGGCTCCCGCCGCATTGCGCGGGTACCATACTAGTAACATGTTAATTATATTCGCTTCCATGTTTTTTTTTTAATTTAACTTTATTCTTGTATGGCAGCCATACAAATGTCTATGTGGCATTTCTTATATTACTTCTAAAGTTTATCATAAAAAATTAATAAAACAATAAATTTGTATTTTAATACTCGTTTGCTTCTCAAAAAGAAAAACTAAATTGTAGTATAATCTTTTCTCCTATTTCTTGACTTCTCACCTAGTTTCGTTATTGTAACAATTTTTTAATTATTTTTATTTCGCTGAGATTTATGAAAAAAAAAATTATTTAACAAACTAAGATTCACGTGAACTATTTTATTAATATACTTTTGTAATTAAAAATAATTACTTGTATGTAAAATTGTTATTGAAAAATCTCTAAATATAATGAATCATGTGATGTAATAATAATAAAATGAAGTACCAGGCAAATGTGACTACTTAAAATGAATTTATTACATAACTTCATTTTACCTTAGTAAAATCAAATTTAGAAAAGAAAAATAGCATAGAATTAAAGTAATTGGTGGAGAATTTAATGATTAAAAATCACAAATTTGATGATAAATTAGAGCATCCACAATCATTCCATCGACTTCTTAAGAGTTTCATGCATTTGCTACATCAACTTTCTTTCTCTGATATCATATATTAGTTTTCCTACATATTTCATAAACCTTTCACACTTAATCATAGATCGGTCCATGATTAATTTAATAAAAAACTATAATAATATTAAATTATAATGATAAAATACAATAATAAAAAACTAATTATAATTAAAAAATAATTAAAAGTTACAAAAATTAATTGCTACATTAATAGAAAATATAATAAATAAAAGTTACAAAATATAAAAATCAAAATAATTAAAATTGATAACCAATTAATTGATTTTATTTAAATATTTTCAACTAATTATATATTTAAATGGGAATTTAATTAAAATGCCCTAACATGAAAAATCAGTACCCAATATGCCCCAAATCTTGTCATTTTTGCCAAAATACCCCATATGTCCGCGTTTTTGGGCCTCGTTTTTGAAAAAAAACGTGGGGTTCACTATTTGGGTCCCCGTGTTGATAGAAACGCGGGGTTGGTCCGCGTTTGGTTGATTTCACGCGGGTAAAACAATTCAATTAATTGGATTGTTGATTTTTATTATATATTTACAATTTATATCCCTATAATTATTTAGTTAGTTTACTTTATACTTTTTACTTTTTTATTATTCATTTTATACTTTTATCATATTAACACATATAATCGTATATTAACTAAAATACGTTAAAAAATATGTTTTAATTTTAACAAGTTATACCATTATAATCGTCTCTTCGATATCTTCGAAATGAGCCCCAATATTGAATAATTTTATATCCCTATAATTATTTAGTTACTTTACTTTATACTTTATACAATATTGAGCTCATTTAGAAGGTATTGAAGAGACGGTTATAATGGTATAACTTGTTAAAATTAAAACGTATTTTTTAACGTATTTTAGTTAATATACGATTATACGTGTTAATATGATAAAAGTATAAAATGAATAATAAAAAAGTAAAAGTTATAAAGTAAACTAACTAAATAATTATAAGGATATAAACTGTAAATATATAATAAAAATCAACAATCCAATTAATTGAATTGTTTTACCCGCGTGAAATCAACCAAACGCGAACCAACCCCGCGTCATTGAATTGTTTTACCCGCGTTTCTACCAACACGGGGACCCAAATAGTGAACCCCGCGTTTTTTTCAAAAACGAGGCCTAAAAACGCAGACATATGGGGTATTTTGGCAAAAATGACAAGATTTAGGGCATATTGGGTACTGATTTTTCATGTTAGGGCATTTTAATTAAATTCCCAATTTAAAAAGTGGATGAACACACCAACTTAATAGGTTTGATTATTTAAATGAATAACGGTTTTGATTATTTGAATATAAAATACATCATTTTAAACCTATGGAGTGGTTACTCTGTGAGGATCGCTCCAATGAGGTGGCAAAAAATGGTAAAAAAATGGAAGGACCAGTTTCTAAGATGATGAGTTTACAAAGAACCCAACCATTGTAGATGCTCTTAAGGGGTGTTTGTTCATGGATTTTGAAGGAGTTAAAATGAATAATTCATTTGACCAAATTTCAAATCCTATGTTTGGTTTACATAATGAAAATGATGAAATCGTTTAGATTCCATTGAATTCCACGTATTAAGGAATTCATCATTCCTTGCCTTAAGTGATAAAATTGAATCCCATTAAATTCCTATTAACCAAACGGATGGTCAAAATTTTCAAATTTCATTCTAATTCCTTTAAAATCAAATTACTTCAATGGATTTCAATTCCATCAAATTCTATTTTACGAACCAAACGCATTCTTAATATTAAGGTTTGTTGGAAGTTGGTGATTAAATTAATGTGAAAAGAGTAAAAGCAAAAGAAAAAAACATTAAAACAAAATGTGTAAGAAGTCTATTGGTTAAATTGATTTAGTAATCTTAAATATTTTAGAAAATTAGAAACCAGCTATTTGATGAGTATTCCATGATGAAATAAATACTTATAAAAAGGTTGGTCCCCAAGTTTCTAAAATATTTTAGAATTAGCCTCCCTATACATAAGTAAAATATGTCTTTAGTCCTTGTGGGCTGTTGAAACTTGTTATTTTCGTCCCTGTGATATTCAAATTACGGTTTTCATTTGTATGATTTATAATTTATCGTAGTTTCGTTCCTGTAATTTAAAACTTATTATAGTTTTAGTTTTTGTGATTTACAATTCATTACTATTTTAGTCCCTCTTACTTAAAAATAGAAGTTAAATTCAGGGATAAAATAACGATGAATTTCAAAGCATATAGATGAGAGGGGCGAAGCCACTTTAGCACCAGAATGTGCAGTGGCACCCCCTACTCTTTTTTTTATTATTAATTTTAAGGTCTAAAAATATAATGGACTGGACCCCTTCTCTCCCAATAATATTCCCAGTTTTTGTATCTGCTTTTTTCCGACTCTCCGAGTATCGACACTTACACAAAAACAAAACAAAAGCATGCTCTATTTGTTTGTATAAATATAGACGTAGTTATGTTGTTTAGGTCACTCATGTTTTTCAACTATTTCTTACAACTATTTTTGGGACAATTATGTATTAGAAAATATATATAGTAAAAAGAGTTTTTCAATCTTAAAATCATGAATTTCTTTACATTTTTCTAGGCAAACACTAGAATTTTTTTTTGGCTCCGCCCCTGAGGATGAGAACCACAATTTTGAAACCATAGAGACGAAAACCAAATTTCATAACAAACCATAGGATTTACTCAAATTTCAATCATCAATTTAAGATTTATTAATTTGCAATTCATGAAAATATAGTATGTATATGAGTGATGTTTAGTTAGAACGTCACGAAATCAACCTTAACCAACTATGATTCTTTCAAACATAAATTAAATTTAGGTGATTAAAAGTGTACTCCACTTATGAGAGCGGAATAAGTGGTGACGAGAGTAATGTAGCCCCAAACTACCATAATTAATGGGTGGTGTTATCCATACCTTTTCTTCATTCACAAAACCTCCAATTACGCCCCCCCCCCCCCCCCCCCCCCTCCTCTATCTCTTTCACTCACATATCCTTATAGGAGAGGATATGGATAGAATTCATTTAATTAATTAAATTAGTTTTTATTTAACTCAATAGTCAAAACACTTATTTCATCTTAACATAAATATGCATAATAAAAAAGATATACACTTTTAGACGTTTATAACTATTAATAAATTCTGTTAAAAAAACTATTAATAAACTTTTTAATTGACTAAATAATAACTTTACTCTTTCCAAAAGTAACTTTTTAGTTAATTAATGTTTAGCAAACTAGCCGATAAAAAAACACGTTTAACAAAAACTAGTTTATAAACATGTAAAATTACTAAAAATGACATCTAAAAAAATATTCAATTACAATATTTAATAATATAATTAAAACAAATGTTTTAATATAATATATAGAAAAATATTCAATTACAATATTTTAATACTATATAATATATTAATTAATTAAAATAATTTGAAATTTATTATTATAATTTTAAACAAAACTTAAAAAAATCTATATTAATTTATGATTTTAAATAACCATTACATATAATATGAAAAAGTTAATCAAATAGTAATTACAAAAATAATAATAATTGATAACTAAAATATATTGATTAATATTTTAAAAAATTGATATAAATTATAATAATTAAAAATTGATATCAATGTATAATTAAAATTTATGTTATAATTTTTTGATAATATTAATTAATATTTATTAATTAGTAATAATAAATTTTAATAATTAATATATAATAATGAATATTAAATGAGAATATAATTGGAATAATCGTAAAAAAAAAAACTCCTCATAAACTATTCTAAATAGTTTATCAAAAATCTAGTTTATAATCTAACTTATGTTCATCCAAACTATTCGGAATATAAGCTAGGTAGTTTGTTTTTACGAAACAATGCTTTATTTATTTTTTTAATATACCAAATAGTAACTTTTCTTTATTAAAAATAGATAACGATACTCTAGAGTCTAGTCCACCGCTCCATGATTAGAGTCCAATAATGGAGTCTGGTCACTTTCCACGGTATACTTTTCAATTGTAAACTTAACAAAATTATTTTCAATATTAATAAACTTATATTAAATTCTATAAAAAGAAAATTCTTGCACCGAAAAAAGCATGCAACAAAATCAATATTCATTTAAAACAAACATACCAGTGGCAGTGATGATGAAGTTTGAAAATGAAAAGTCAAAGCAGCAGAAACAAATAGACTCACAGTATTCGGCCGACCTTCTCATCGACGGTGATCGACTCCTCAGAGAGAACACTTAGCTGTTCCAACGAATAAGGATGCTCCGGATCTCTTATATCCCTCACAAAATTTATCGATCTAAAGTCAAAGATCTCAATAACATCATCATCTGATTTCTCAATTACTACCTTACCTTTACAAGCAAATTTATTAGTAAAAACTAAAAAACAGAAATCGAATCCAACACCTGAATGAATCATTGATCACAACAGCAAATTGGAAAAAAAAAATTAAAAATTAGAAAGGATATCATAAATCTCGAGAGGATCAACGGCGTCGTGATGGTGCACATCTGATCGAGTGATTCTCTCTTTCTTTTCACGTACAATCGGATTTGCGTTTATCAATCCAAGAGTCATGGTTGGATGATTTAGCTAATGAGAACTTGGTTGTTTATTATGTATGTATGTATGTATGTATGTCTGTCTGTCTGGGGCAGAAGAAGAAGTAAGGAGATTCGCCGGTGGTTTGATTTTGGGTTCCAATTGAATTTGTGCCCTTCCAGAAACTGGGTACTCGTGCCCACAGATTGCAATTCATTTTCTAAAAGGGGAAAGACTGGTTGAAACAAAATGACATTATTACCCTTCATACTCATACATGTTCATGCCACAAAACTTTTATTAACAAGTCTTGTTATCTTCATATATTTTAGTAATTAATCCGTCAAAAAGTTACATATAATATTTCTTTTATCTTAAAATAAATGTTCACGATAAAAAAAAATACGTTGTTTTAAGAGTATTGTTTTAGCCAAAAATGTACCCATGGTTTTCAGGTTCGGGGCTGAACCAATAATCTTAATTAGCGGAACCTAAAAATAATATAAGAAAATTTACTGTTTCACGATTTTGTTAATATTTCTAAATGGACAATAGTTATTAAAAAATAGTTGGGAAGCAACATTATTTAAACAATATATAGAATTATGTTTATAGTTATACAGATAAACATATAAACAAGAAAATCTCTCAAAGAATGCTAATAATATAGTTTGCTAAGAATTTCCAAACGCACTATGGTTGTAGGAGAGCACTTCAAGTAACATGAGAAGTCAGTCAAATGACGTTTGAGTTAAAGTAAGGTTAGTAATGTCAAAGACTCCAGAGAATCGTATGATATATGGTTAGCTTAAAATAACAAACTACATAATTAGGTGTTTTAATGTATTAAAGTTTACCATAAATTACATGGTTGGATAACCTCATCAGTACGAGTTGTTGTTATGTGAAATTTTCAGTAGTTATGAAGCGTTGATGTGACTTTCGATCATGTGACCTAATTCTTCGTTCTTATTCTAGATTCTAACAAAGTCACGAGCTTATATAGTAATGACTTTATGCTATATACAACTAAAGAAATTTCGTGCCTAATTGTCTATATTTGTTGAACAAAGAAACACCCAAATCCAGTCCCAATGCGTGTGTTTGTTCATAATTAATTTGGTTCGCAACTCAAACTAGGATACACAAATATTAAACAAAGAAGTAAAAACTAACAAGCATAAACAAGCATCTATGTAAACAAAGAGTTTAAATACCAGACACAGAAGCAACACACATAAACAAAATGTGTAGAGTACTTCCCCACCTAATTACTCCTAAAGCAAAGATCAGTTTGGCCAAATGGTCAAATCTCAATTGATAATAATGACGTTTAAGGTGTTTTTTTAATAATGATTTTCAAATCTTAATTAGTGATTTCAAGTGTCAACCAACTTACCTAACATTAAGTTAGCATAACTATAAATATGGTACCAACTCTTCAGCAACTAGAAAAAAACAATTGAATTACCGATTGATTGGCCAAATCTCAATGGCGAACATGCAAAGGCACTATTCAAGGGTTCGATGATGAATAGGGTGGCCATTAAAGTATAATCAACGATAGACAGGGGCACATGATTAGTGATGGGCCATCAAGAGAGATATAATATAGGAAACTCAAATGGATAAAATGGCCCTATTAGAAAAATTAACAACTCAGGGGGATTGGAGACCCGCCCTTAGAAACGGCTCGTATCATTCTCGAACCCATTTCGGGTATACAAACCAGCTTTCATCTCTGCCTCATTACCCAAGGCAAGTACCTAGTCCTCACACGTGTCAGTTTTTCATCTCTATAATGAATGAACTTGATATTTAATTTTTTTGTGTAACTCTAAATCTTTGTTTGACAATTTATTAAGTATCCAAATAATTTTAAAAGAAAAACAAGTTGTTTGACCTATCTTATTATTATAACAAGAGTAAATTACATTCTTGGTCCCTGTGGTTTATGTGTTTTAACAGTCTGGGTAAGACTGTGCAACGGTCGGGTCGGGTCGGGGACCCAGAACCGAAACCCGATCGGATATTCGGGGGATGAGATAGGCCCCGAAACCCGACCGATAACAAGATCGGATATTCCGGTTTGGGGTAAGTCGGGTTCGGGTTTGCAGATCGGGTTGGTCGGGTATGGGCCAGATTAGGCTTTTTTTTTACCTGTTAAAACTTAACCATATCTACATATCATATGTTATAACTTATAAGTTATATCACAATTTACAAAGACAAAAAAAAAAAAAAAAAAAAACTAAACATGGAACTTACAAACAACAACCAAAGTTTAAATTACAAATTTACATCTAACAATAACATAAACATACATACTGCATACATACCATTGTATTTGTACCGATTACCAAAGTCCAAAATTACATCTAAATTCTAAGATACCAAGTCCAAATTTACCAAAGTCCAAAATTACATCTAAAATATCAAGATACCAAGCACCAAGTTACCAAATACCAACTACAAAGTACCAAAGTCCAAAGTTCGAAACAACCAAAGTACCAAAGTTCCAATTCAATTGAAACCAACAAGTGAAAGTGTGAAACAACCTAACCTTCCAAGTTCCAACTTCCAACCAACCAAGTGACCAACTTACACCGACTTCATTTGAATCCTATCAAATAAAAAATAACAAATCATGAAAATCATTTATCATGTTTTTAAAAGTAACAACTAACAAATAAAAATTTAAAGTACCTTTCTCAATCATGATTCATGAATCAACTTTTTCAAATCCCCCAAACTCAGATGCGTCTGTACTAGGATTATCTTCAACACGGGTAGAAGAAGTTCCAACTCTTAAATTATCAATTTCTGCACGTAATGATAACTTATAATTATAAACTAATGTCGTAATTATAATTTATAAATAATAACTAACTGATAAAATAATGTCATACCTTTCTCAAACTTCTCAAGGTCCTCCAAATTTTCTTCCACTGCAAGTGGTTCACTAGGACCCCTTAACCAATCTTAGGCACATATAAGTGCTTCAACTATTTTAGGAGTTAAAGAACTCCTAAAATTATCCAAAACCCTACCACTTGTACTAAATGTTGATTCAGACGCAACTGTGGAAATGGGTACGACGAGGACATCTCTAGCAAATTTTGAAAGAATGGGAAACCGTGCACTATTTATTTTCCACCACATCAACAAATCAAAGTCCTTCCCATTATCATCTACAATTGTCTCACCTAGGTAAACATCAAGCTCACTTCTTTTGCTATCTAAGGCCCCGCTTTCAAGTTTTTGCTTCCTCAACAAACTTTTAAACTTGGATTGTGACCTTGCAGGGGGTGGGGGGAGACCTTTTTCCGATTGAGATTGGGATTCGGTTTAAGATTGAGAAGGTTCTGAATATTGTTGCACATAATCTTCAAAAAAGGCAGTGAGTTGAGATTTTACCTTTCTAAAACATGTCTCACCTCTTTCTTCACCAAATAACTGCTCGAACTGGGATGGCATGGACTCCACTTTATCTCTTGGATCCATAATGTTGGCAAAGAAAGTTACAAAATTCATCTTCTTCGGATCACCCCAATATTTATCAAATTTATCCTTCATTTTTTGGCCCATATTCTGTTTATAGAAAAATCAAAAGAAGTACATAACTATATCAAGTTATCAATTAATCAACGTATTAATGTAAATTAGGAATATAAATAAACTAATAAAGTAAGCCAAATTAAGTGTCTAACCTACTTTGAGACTTTGAGTTGTACATTCTCAGTTAAATTCAGAGAAACAATCATCTCCGCAAGCGAGAGCCCCAAATCACATATCTCAGTCAAGTAAGAATTAGAAGTGACATAAAGAGAGCCTGAGATTCTTACAATCATCTCATAAAAGGTCTTCAAAAGGGTAACAAATCTCTCTAAATAAACCCAATCATAATCCGCGAGCACAGAATCACCTAGATCTTTCTTGAATGATGCATCATGGCCGTGATAGGCTTCAAACACGTATCGATAAGGAATGACATTCCTGAGCATCATGTAAGTTGAGTTCCATCGAGTAGGAACATCAAGACAGAGCGAGTTTTTTTCTTCAACACCAAGTAAAGTAGCAAGTTCTCTAAACTTGGACAATCTAGCCGGAGAACCCCTTACCCACCTCACAGTATCCCTAAGCTTCTTAAGTGCCGAGTCAGCCATCTTCAACCCATCTTGGACTACCAAATTGAGAATATGTGCAATGCATCTCATATGCAAGTAGTGAGATCTTACAGATGAGCACACCCAAGATATTAGTTTGTTTTTCAAAAACACAAGGGCAACATCGTTACTAGATGCATTATCTACGATGATGGTAGAAATGTTTTTTATGCCCCACTCAACCAAACAAAGCTCTAAAGCTTTGGCAATTGCATCCCCTCTGTGTGAGTGGATCGACACAAAAGATATTATTTTTTTGTTCAACTTCCATTCGACATCAATATAATGTGCAGTTATGCACATATAATTGATCTGTTGCACGTATGTCCAAGTATCAGTGGTCAAGCTAACACGTTGTGAGTGTTCCTTAAAAAACTTTTTAAGGCTATTCCGCTCTTCAACATAGATGGCAAATATGTCTCTATTAACCGTCCATCTAGACGGTATTTTAAACATTGGACAAGCTTCTTGCACAAATTGTCTAAACCCCCTACCCTCTACAAATTTGAAAGGTAGTTCATCCATGATGATCATCTTAGCCATTGCTTTCCTAACATTCTCTTGATTAAACACCCAATTGCTTAAAACACTTTCATTGCTTTCACCCCTCAAACCGAATGCCAACATGGATTGTCTAGTTTCTTTGGCATGTGGGTTCTTAAGGCATGAAATCGAATGATTCTTTAACGAGGACGTGACATGTTTTTTCGGGTCGGACGTATATGTTTTCTCACAATTTTTGCATTTCCCTTTAATCAAATTACCTTCTGGGCTTAAGATTTTTTCAAAATGATCCCATATATGAGATCTTGTTTCTGTATCTTTACGCTTCTTTGGTTCAGGGGGTGCACTACTTTCAGCTTGAGATCGAGACATATGTGAACCGTAAAGTGTAAATGAACAAATACAATCAACAAATTGGTGCCAAGATCGAGACATATGGTGTCCACATAAATCATAAATGGACTTACTTCAAACTCAAAGCAATAGCATAAATGGACTTACTTCAAACTTCAAACTAAATGGACTTACAAAGTTACACAGTCAACCGCCAACTAAAGTAATGTTAGGTTTTTCAGTAAAATCAAGATTCAAAGAATAACACCCCAAGATTCAATTAACAATGAAAGTAATAACAGTCTAAGTGTCTATTGTCTAACTCTAACCTAGTATATTAACAAAAAAAATCAAATAAACGAAACCACAGTGAAGACACAGTCCACAGTCCACACACATACACAGTGACATACTTACAGATTTGGTCATCTTTTTAGTTTTTACTAAATGTCTTGTGGGATTCCTTTTTGGTTTTTACTAACAGTCCACCCACAGTCCACAGTGAAGACACAATCATAAATGGTGAGCATAAAAACATGAAACTTTCTTTGAAGCAATAAGGGAGTATCACAAATCATCAAAATCATTTAGAACAGAAGCTACCATTAGAATCAAAAGCTACCATTAGAATCAAAAGCAAAAAGGGAGTATCACATATCCAGTTTCAAACAAAAGCTACCATTAGAATCAAAAGTGCTTACGAAACAAAACAAATCAACAAACTCACTCACTCACTCCCTCAATGTTACACCCTGTGGTATGTGTTAGGCTGCTAGCAGGGAATGGATTAACATATGATAGAAATCAACATTCAAACCAAATCAAGTATCAACTATAAAATAGAAATCAACATTCAAATCAAAAACCCAAAATAAGAATCAAAACAGCAAAACCCCTAAATAAGAATCAAAACAGGAAACCCCTAAATAAATAAAATACGTACAGAGAGTAGAGAGTGTACAGAGGTAGTCGTCGCTGGTGGACAGTGGTTGGACCGCTGGAGCCTCTCCTCAGTGGACTGGACAGTGGCTCGCCGGAGGAGATGAAGCGATGAGACGATGACGATCAGAGAGACAGAGACAGACGATGGATGAATCGTGCGAGACAGCGAGAGCCTGAAAATCGTGCGAGACTGCGAGCGAAGTGAGATAGGCCAGAGGGCTGAGTGGCAGAGCGAAGCGAAGTGAGACGAAGACGATGAAGAGTTGAATTGAAGACTGAAAATAGAAAATTTGGTATTTAGGTTTACAATTAGTCAATTCAATTACATATATAATTAAAAAAATGCAGAATTTAAAAGTAATATCGGATATTCGGGTCGGATGGGTACGGGATTTGGGTACCCAACCCGATCCTACTATACCCGATATTAGTTTCGGATCGGTTAACTTCGGGTTCGGGTATATCGGATATCGGGTGTGAGACTTAAATTCGGGTCGGGTCGAGTTTCTCGGGTTGGGCGGAAGTCTGGGTCCCTATTTTGAAATATATATGGATTGCATCCTCGTGGTTTGCATTTTATAACGTATTGGGTCTCTAAAACTAACTCTGTTAAAAATCTCTCTGTTAAAGTGGTCATGTGCAAGACACATGATGAGTAGTTTGGTCATTTTATACATTTCCTCATTTTACATTAAAAATAAATAAAAAACTAAAAAAAACAAACACCAATAAGATCTTGCTATGTGTCCTTCAATCCTCTTGCTCCTCCCTTTCGTTTTTCGGCAATTATTCCGATCGGCAACTTCCATTTTCCGGCAACCGTTATTGAAGAACACCTAGAAAAGTATACATCATTGAAGGGTATAAGAAATTAATGAGGAATCAAAGTCTACTTTGAGAAACAGAAAGAAAAAAAGAACACAAAGTCCTAAATCAATTGTTCTCATCAAGTTCTTAAATCTGGAATTTAACATAAAGATGAACAAACACACTTTATTAAAAAAAAGTGAGATTCAAGCTCCCAAATCAAAAATCATAAATCTAAATATACAACAAGAAAAAAAAACCCTAATCCAAATCATAACCCTAAGGGCCTGTTCGTTTGTGGCTTAACGGTCTGTATGGAAGATATGGTTGATTCGCACAACTATATCTATCTGTTCGGTACTGGCTTAATCGCTCAGATGGTGGCTGATTCGGTCAGCTAAATTATTTAAGTCCTTTACAATCAGCTATCCATTTTTCCCATGTACCCCTCCCATTAAAAGAAAAAAAAGCTCTAACAGTAGCAGATCTGGAATAACCCTCTCGACCTGGTGATCTAACCTGGTGAAATAACCCTCTCATCTCCATGAAAAAACCTCTCTCGACTCCATGAAGTACCTTCTCGATCTCCATGAAAACCCTCTCGACCTCCCCTCTGTTTGATGACAACACTCTCCCCACCATCTGGAATCTCAAGAGGAACAACAGCAGACCTGGAATCTCAAGAGGAACAAGACTCTCCCCTCTGTTCGTTGTGTGTTCTTGCTGCTAATCTGCGCCTCTTCTTCTCTTCTGTTGTTTTTTTCTCCATTACAATCGAAGGCATGAAAACGGAGCTTCTGGTGTAGATTTCCCCAGCTACTCCATTTGGAAGATAGGGTTTCTTCATCATTATAACGTTTTCTCCAAATCAAACCAATATTCATTGTTAGGTGGGCATGGATTAAACGATGTGGTTTAATTTGGGTTTTTTTTTATTGGCATTTGTCTCGATTATTGGGAAATTATAGTGGGGGAGATGAGATGAAAATCTTCATCCACTGTGGTTTAATTTGGTTTTTTTTTTACTTGGGTTTCTATTTGATTTTATTTATTAGATTATTTGATCTATATAAATTTGTTGTAAAAGAATTGTTTTACTATGTGTTTGTTATTGTTTAATCTATATTTTGCTGTGTAACACCTCAAAAATCAAAGTAAAATAAAACTTGGAATCCTGGCAACAAGACGGAAGTATTGCAATTAATTTCCCATAAATGGGATCAGTCCTTAAGACTTTACAAAACCTGAACAGATAAAGGGTTCATCAACAAACTAATCTAGATTCCTATATCAAGATTTCATCAGTTGACAGACCACAATTCATCAAAAGAATGGGGCTTAACAAATGCCCAGATACAATACTAAATATCTCCAAAAACCTCGAGACTCAAAACTCGTCTCTCCAAAAACCCCGGCAACCCACCGCTAATGGAAACCTGTTACACATACCTGTTGGTCCCGAAGGTGCTAAACAAGTTTGTAGAAGGGGGGGGGGGTTGAATACAAACATAGAATTTAAAGTTTAATAAATTGTTTATTGATAAATCAAAATACAATTTACAAGTTTGTTGCGGAATAAGATTAAGACAGACTCAATCTAAACAAACTTAAGAAACACTAAGATAATTGCACAAGAAATTCAGAGAGAGGGGATTAAGAGATATAGAAAACAAGGGTTTCTATATTGAGTTCAAGGATGAAGCACCCTTCAGATGAAGGGGTGAACTTCCTATTTATACCCTATGCATTAAATGCATGGCAGGATACTTTACACGTGGCGTTCATTGATTGGCTTTGGGAGTCTGACATTTGGGAGACATGCTTTCGGCCGGGTTATGAACAGTGTAGTTGACAGAGTTGTTGTACGAATGGTTGCAGAGACTTGTCCGTTCTGACACATCGTACTAGGTTGTGCAAGGATAGACAAAAAGAAACTTGAGGCATAAGCTTTGTGATCGATTGATCGCTGAGTGTCTCTAAGTTCAGAGATAAAGAGGTTCAGCTATCGCTGAAGCTTTTTCTCATGTTCCTTCGCGTATAAGTAGAGTTGTCTTTGCTTCACTGATATCCGCATCAGGTCACTAGTAGACTTCTCTTTGTTCAGCAGCTTCGTCTTTGATTCAGCTATGAACATCTGTTGACGCGAGACTTGTCTTCAGGGATTACGTTGGCTGTTTACTTTAGGAACTATCAGTGATAACTGAACAGACTCAGTCTGATCATTGATAGTGAAACACTAATACATATAAATGTTTATAAGAAAGACTATCAGCGATTACTGAACAGACTCAGTCTGATCGCTGATGGTGAAACACTAATACATATTAAAACGTAATTTTCACTAAGTATAGAAGAGGGTCGTTATCAAATCACTGAGAGAGTTTGGATCAACATACCATTTGAGAAAAAGTGTCAGACTTAAAGTCTGGTGAGAACATACGGTTTATAAAGCTCAAAAGATATAAACATTTGTATCATATGATAATATTTCCAAAGAGGTTAAATTTACAATTTAAGCCTTTTGCCACAACCAGGCTTTTCCGTTACAAACATGTCATAAAAGGACCGACAATAAAACATTTTACCAAGGATTGTGGCGTAACACAAAGTAGGCCAAAAATCCGAGTTACGAGCTAAACAATTGGAGTCCGCGGATACGAACACAAAAGTCCGCGCTTCAACGTGAGATCAAGCCCCAAGCGCAAAACCAATGTATACTCCTTCGCTAGGATCACTATGAACCATGGCTAGTATCCGGCCTCACATAACCGTACCAAGTTGCCCCCGAGGAACATGTGATCCATAGCTACAAATTTGGGGAATATAACATCCCAATAATACAGTCGACTCAAAACCTAGGGATCCACTAGTAATGGTACAGACTCGTCACAACAACATATGTGACCAACCATAAATAAACATATGGCATAAATACATTTTATAAACAAATGTTATTTCCAGTTCAACTCCTGGTAAGAAGGAAAATCATTAAAATAAGCTCTTAAATATTCTTTTCGCATAATCGCATAACATGCAAGTAAAACATCATTTTACTTTAACAAGATAAGATCCAAAGAGGTAACTTTTGATATGTGTAAAGTTTAAAATGATAGTAGAAACTCACCTTTGTTTCCTTCTTCTTAACGAGGGCTACCTATGACAACACCGAAAGAATCGGTAAGTCGAAAACACAGATAACTCTCCCTCCTCCTGACATAGAACTCAAAATAACAGAAGCTAACAACTAACAGAACCTAATCGGGTCAAAAGGCAAATACCGGTCGAAAGACAACACTCCGGTCGAAAGACAAATACCGGTCGAAAGACTACCGGTCGAAGACAACACTCCGGTCAAACCCATACCGGTCAAACGAGTTCCGGTCGAACACAACACACCGGTCGAAGGATACCGGTCGAACGCTCATCCGGTCAAAGGACTTCCGGTCGAACGCTCATCCGGTCCTTTGCTCATCCGGTCGTCTTGTTCATCAAGAACAGTTCGACGCAGACCCAGATCCAAAAATGAGAAATACTCAGATCTCAAAATGGAACGGTTTAAAACCTTCACAACGAGATTCTACACGGCTAAAAGCATTCAGATCAAAGCATTAAGCTAGATTCGTACCTCGATTTGCCCGAAACGATCAACCACCTAACACTACTTTCTCCTGCTCTTTTCTTCTCTCTGGCTTCTCAAACATGAAACAGATCAAATGAGATATTTAGAAAATATCTCAGATTTGATTTGTATTTATATAACACAAGTTACATTTTACCCCCTTGAACTTTGGGTAAAGGTCGACTTCTCACCCAATCCCAAAATTCAGGGTGTTACATGCTGTAAATGTTGTTGTTTTGTAAAACTTCATCAACTATATGTTAACACAGACAACTATATCCATACAGATCTTAACAGAAAACGAACCGAACATCACCTAAACTAAATAAAATAACTCATCTCATGTAATTCTCCTCGTTTTAGATCTTGATATGGTGAAGAGAACTCATATCATGTAAAATGACGATAGAGATCGATTTTCAGATTGTGGAATCGTTGTTACAGTGCCACCGGAAACGATAACCGATTTTTAGATCGAAAACATCGAACCCTAGATCTGAGTTGTTGCAGTGCCGCCAAACCTGTTTAGATATGGAGTTGAGTAACAAATTATAAGGGAAGGATAGGGGTAACGATGGAGGTGGATGGGGAAGGGGGTTAACTGAGGGGAGGGAGAAGAAGAAGTGGGCCAGGCGGTGGTGCAGTGAAGGGGTACATCGGGAGAGGGGGGGGGGGGACGACGTTGATGTAGGCTAGGTTTGGTCCATGTGGTTTTTATTATTTAGAGTAAATTACATGTTTGTTCCCTATGTTTTTAATAAGAAATCAAATGACTAAAATACCCTTGTATCTAACCTATTTAACAAAAAAAATTTAACGAAGTTAGTTTTAAGGATCCAATGTGTTATAAAATGCAAACCACGAGGATGCAATCCATATATATTTCAAAATAGGGACCCAGACTTTTTAAAACACATAAACCACAGGACCAAGAATGTAATTTACTCTTATAATAATGATGAATTGTGAAGAAATATAAACGTTTTCACTAAGTTATAGTTTTTGAATGAATGATGGTATTAATTACCAACAAAACAAATATACATTAGATTATATTCGAATGTTAATATCTATGTATGTTAAATTATTTTAGTTTTATTAAACATGGGTCTTTTAGAGAGAAAATTTATTAAAATCATACAAAACTAGTGTTGGGTCCGTGCATTGCACGGGAGGATAAATTTTTTATTGGAATATTGAACCGAGTTAAAATGAAACGTAATTTCTCTGTTAACAGTTAATGAAATACAATGTGAAAAACGAATGTATTTTCATAAGTGGTTAACTTGTATATATTTTTAATCGTTTGTTGTTATGAGTTTGTGCTATGATTGTGAGTTTTGAAAAATATAAACAAATCCTCAGTAAATAAAATAAAATATAAAAAAGTAGTTTTTCAAAGAAACAAAAATATAGTGGAATACCTTTTGTTCAGTTGCAGGTTCCGTCATTGACACCCGACCGTTCGTCTTTTTCTTGTACTCGGATAATACCTAGAGAATCTATATATATTTATAGTGAATGTAGAGAATATTTTAAAATATTTTATTTTCATTTTCGATTTTACATTTAAATGTAAATATATTAAAAATATGGAAGAATATTTTTATATGTACATCGTTTCTATTTTATTTTCTTTACACTTGGTTAATTTGGAAAGTATTGCGGAATATTTTTATTTTAAAGAATACGATAATTTATTAGTGTATCTCGTTATTTTTTATTTTTAATTAATATCAACCTTCTTTTTTCTTCTTTTAATGTTCGTGAAAAAAACATACGTGTAGATTTTATATTATCAAAAAAAATACGTGTAGATTTTATATTATGCTAATATAAAATACATGTAGATTTTATAAAATAAAATAGATTTTATATTAGCAAAAAAAATACGGAAGAAAAAAGAGTTTATATTACATCTCATTATGTAAAAAATTTTATAAAATAAAATATGGAAAAATCATTATGAGATGCAATATAAAAAAATACGGAAGAAAAAAGATTTTATATTACATCTCATTAATATAGATTTAAATATAAAATTTACATTTAAAATAGATTATGCTAATATAAAATCTATTTTATAAAATCCTCCACAAAAAAACAAATATTTATATTAATAAATGAGTATCCATTCCACAAATAGATGATTATGTGAGATACTGTACTTGTAAAGGTTGTACCAAAGCATTAAGAAGTTGTAAATTAAGTAATTGACTTTAATTAGTTGTAACTTGTGCTTAAAATGTTGTAATTAAGAGTTTTTAATACCGTTTTTATAATATAGTATAGATAATCTCTCAATCCATTCATTAACACTCACATTTTTCAAAATTTACCTCACAATTCGACGGTTTATAACAAGATAGCAAAAAAAAACCAAATTTTAGAATGAATGTTGGGATGGGTCACCTCAAATTGAATTTGCCTCCCCTCCCTAAATATTTTTTGATGAAGTTCTTTGGAACCAAAATATTGGACTCATTTATAAACATAGAGTTTACTCCACCTTTTGTTGTTTCACTAATCTTTTAGTAGAAGTCCGTCAATCCTCCACCCTAATCCGTCAGTCCTCCACCCTAAGTCCGCCAATCCTTGTCCTCCACCCTAAACCCACCATGCTTTCATGTTGAAAAAACCATAACTTTTAATAGATTGGTGATTTATACTCAATGATTCATAAATGTATTATTGAAATTTAAGAGTTTTAACTAAATACTTTTTATATTTGTAAACTTAATCTATATCTATACTATCTATACTATATTATAAAGCAAGGATAAAAAACTCTTAAATACAAATTATTAGGCACAAAGTATCATCATTTTATGCAATATTTTAAAAATCTCTTAATTTACAAGTATCAAAGCACAAGATACATATTACTATTGCAGACTTCTAACACACACCAATTCGGTATGTATATGTCTTCCTTTTATGCAGACCCTTCCATGTATCACTATTAATTAATATATTATATTACTATAAATTTGTTTTAATTATATTATTAAATATGCAATTGGTTATTTTTTCTAGATGTCATTAAAATATGTAAGATAATCATTGAATTCTAACAAAATACTTAATTTTTTATATAAACAACATTATATTATTAAGCATAAATTAAACAAATTTATATAAAAAAAAACAATATCACTTTCTCAAAATCATCCAAAATCCTACCGTAAATCGACAAAAAAACAAAAAATAAAATGAAACATTAAAATCGTGATGTATCTCGCTGCATTGCGCAAGTACGCTTCTAGTATTATAAAGCAGGGATAAAAAAACTCTTAAATACAAATTATTAGGCACAAGGTACCATCATTTTATGTAAGATTTTAAAAATCTCTTAATTTACAAATATCAAAGCACAAGATACATATTAGTATATTACTATTGCATTCTTCTAACAACCATCAATTTGGTATGTACAGGGTCTTCCTTTTATGCAAACTTTTCCATGTATCACTATTACTTAATATATTATATTACTATAATTATATTATTAAATATGTAATTGGTTATCTTTTCTAGATATCATTAAAATATATAAGATAATCATTGAATTTTAACAAAATACTTAATTTTTTTATATAAAAAAAATTATATTATTAAGCTTAAATTAAAAAAAATTATAAAAAAACATTATCACTTTCTCAAAACTATCTAAAATCGCAAATCGACAAAAAGACAAAAAATAAAATAAAACATTAAAATCATGATATATCTCGCTGCATTGCACGGATACGATTCTAGTATAATAAAAATAATGACATATTCATAATAATGGCATTTATTGAAAGATTTTTCAAAACCTGAAAAACCTTGTTTTTAGTGTTTTTTTTAGTAAACTACTATTTTCGTCCTTGTGGTTTGATGTTTATAACGATTTTTGTCCCTGATCTTTAAAAATTGTTTTTTTCATCCTTGTGGTTTCTATTTTGTTTCCTTTTTCGTCCTCCAGGATAATACAGTTAAAATAATCCATTAAATTAAGGGTATTTTAGTCTATTAACATTATTTTTTTTACATTAAAAGTTCAAAAATATATACTAGATATTATATATATTATTGTATACACAGTTATCTTCTTCCCCGGCACCTTTACCTCCCTTGTTGTATATATATATATATATAGAGAGAGAGAGAGAGAGGGAACTTCTTTTATAAACCCGTTTAATCCAATGTTTTAAAACCCGGTTTTTTGGTTGACCCGGTGTAGTGACCGAGTCACGGTTCAACCGGGTGGTTGACCCGGTTTCAAGAAATTCTATGTAATTTTCATTTTCCTACACACACACACACACACACACACACACACACACACACACACACATATATATATATATATATATAAAACCAAGAATTTGATGTCCACAAGTTAAAACATTAAAAATACACATAATAAGAAGTTTTACATCAATCCAAAAATATTAAAAAAAAAACATAACAAGTTTTACATCAATCCAAATATATCAAAACGAAACATAACGTTCATAGCAAATCATGGATCTTGACACATTGGAGTGTTAAATGCATCAAGCTCACGATCGCTTAGTAATTGAAATTTACTCTCAACTTCATGGTCATCAACAACATCGTCACTTTCTACAATATCAAATAAAAAAATATTAATGTCACGTAAAAAGCTAATAGTAAACTAACAACACCAAATTAAAATATATATATATATATATATATATATATACTATATAATGAAAAGTCTAATACGGTTATTGTACAAACTATTGTACAATTACATTTACCACCCTTAATCTTTTATACAATAACATTTACTACCCTTATAATGTTACATTTATCACCCTTACAATTACTTATTTAATTTATTTTGTATCCCTTACTTTTTCATTTTACATTTTACACCGTTATCATATTAACACAAATAATCGTATAAGAACAAAAATGCAATGAAAAAATACGTTCATTTTTTTACAAATTATACCATTATAATCGTCTTGTCAATACCTTCAAAACGAGCCCAATATTGAATATTTTTTAATTTAACCATACTATTAAATATCAGAATATATACGAATTATCTATACTACTAAAACGGTTATTGTACAAACGGTTATTGTACAAACTTTGGTACAATTACATTTACCACCCTTACATTGTTACATTTATCACCCTTATAATTACTTATTTAATTTACTTTATATCCCTTATTTTTTTCATTTTACACATATTAACACAAATAATTATATATTAACAAAATTGCAATGAAAAAATACGTTCATTTTTCTACAAATTATATCATTATAAGCGTCTCCTCAATATCTTCAAAACGAGCCAAATATTGAATATATTTTTTAATTTAACCGTACTATTAAATATCATGAATATCTACGAAATAATTTGTTTTTCTGTCCATACGTTTTTTTTTTTTCCACCGTTAGCACGTTAAAAATACATAATCGTAAAATACGTTTCATTCTTATTATAAATAATATCATTATAATTTTTTTCGTCAATAATTGTAATATAAACTAATTATTGAATATCTTTATGGCTTTAGGTTTCATAAGTTGTGATTTTTAGGTCATGGTTGATTATTGATGAAATGTATATAAGGAAATAGCATTAATTGTTCGTTCTTTACTTACATTCCGCTGCATCGCACGGGTATATGCCTAGTATATATATATAGAAATAAAAAAGTGTCACATTGCGTTTGAGAAACTGGTTCGTGCTCTTGCTCATCAAGCATATTTTTCAAGTCATTATAATCAAGTTCTCCTTTCGGCTCTTCTTCGACCTTCGACCACCCAAAAGTCCGTCTTATCAATATGAAAATTGAAATTGTTTTTTAACCGGGTTAAACCGGGTCAACCACGGTTCAACTATACCGGTTCAACCGGTTCCCTCAAAAACCCGGCGGTTCGATCCGGTCCATAAATCCCCAAAAACCCGGTGATAGTTGACCTGGTCTCGACCGGTTCAACCGGTTGAACCGGACGGGTCGACCCGAGTTTTAAAACATTGGTTTAATCTTGTGAACTATGTAGCCAATCTAGACCATCCATTATTTTAATCAACGGATGAGAAATTTCCGCATTTAAATTTATTAAAAAAAATAGGGAAAGAGTAGTTTGGGAATAAGTTTTAAATAATTTAAATTTAAATTTTGAATTAATAACTAATTTGAATTTATCTAATTTTGGTTATATCATTTTCTTAATTTTCTCGATTATCTCCATATCTCCTTCCCTTTCTCTCCCTCTTTCATAAAATTCCGGCGACCTCCTACCCCCGAATTCTGACGATTTCCTCTCATGATCTATCCTCTCCATCTAATTCCGGCGTCCTCCTCCCACTCCGGCTACCTTCTCCCACTGGCGGCTACCTCCTCCCACTCCGGCGACCTCCCCCAATTCCGGCGAGTTTTATAAACCATTTTTTCGAAATTTTCAAGTTTCATAAACCGTTTTTTCGAAATTTGTAAGTTTTTTAAGTTTCATAAACTATCAGGGTCGGTCCAATGGTTTTGGATGCCCTGGGCGGAGAGTCAAAAAAAAATGCCCCTAATTCAAAAAATATAGAAAATACAAATTGATATAGAAGAATTCTAACTTATTAGAATACCTTTAATGAATATACAACTATATATTTTTTGAATGTAACTCTAGTCTTCCTTAAAGATAGATAAGTCCTATGAATTATTCATTTTATCTCTCGTATAGATAGGGAATGTTGTTAGGTGTTTGTACTATATAATCAACTGTGTATAATGAAAGCAGAAAGCTTTCCTAATTACTTTCTTCATTTTTGTTAATGAGTGTATTGTCCTTTCACTTGTTACTTTAGTTAAAAAGGAAAAAAGTGAAGATTCAAGATCAATTGATATAAGAGAATATAGACAACATTGACATTTTGTTCTATTAAAATCACATGAGGTATTCTAAATATATCATGGAAGAAATTCATTACAAGAAGTCAAGAATAAACATAATAGAACTCAAAGAATGAGAGAGAAATTTGCAGTCAGAGTATATAATATCCACATTCTAGATGGTCTCCATTTACTTATAAACATGGTACATTGGTTTTCTCAACTATATTTTTCAAACAAAATTCAATTTAGTAACCCAAAACTTGCAATAAACTGATAACAAATCCTATATCAAATTTCTATCACCAAAATACTAGAGATATGGTTCATAAATTTTGGGTATCCTTACAGGAGGAATTCTAATTAACCAAAGACTGATTAAAATAAAGGATATCGGTGTAAACTATAGGAGAAAACAGTTTCCAAACAAGAAAAGGGAAATCAAAGCAAACACGATTAATTATAATAAACAAGAAATCAACAAATAACAAAATAAGCAAACACCCTAATAAGTAAATCAAACTAAGAAACAAATACACATCAAGAAATTAAGAAAAATAACATCAAAGATTCAAGAGTCAAGAAAAATAAGCAAGTAAAAACAAAAAGAAAGCACCTAGTGAGTCCATGGATGAGAAAGTAGAAGCGAGAAGGCAGAAACATGTGTTCCAACCTTGTAGTTGCAGGTCATGACTTCCCTGACGGGTTGAGGTTGGGTAGACACGGACAGAGGTGAAGCCGTGGGTGATGAGAGGTGAGAGGCGAGAGGGATGAGTGCAGAGAGGAATGATCGTGAGGCATGAGTGGAATTTTTTTTTCAAAAAATAAGCCTAGTAAACCCTATATCAGTGTTGGGCTTTGTTGCCCTTTGGGCTCTTGCTGCCCTGGGCCACCGCCCTTCTCGCCCAACATTTGGGTCGACACTGTAAACTGTTTTTTCGAAATTTTCAAGTTTTTTAAAGTTTCATAAACTATTTTTTCGAAATTTTCAAATTTCATAAACGGTTTCATAATATGTTTGTTGGATTTTGAAATTTCATATATTTTCTCTCATATGAATAATCAGAAAATTTCGAAATAATTTTTAAGTTTCATATAGTTTTCTTATATGAATAATTAGATTATGAAACGTGAAAACTTCGAAAAAACAATTTATGAAAGTTAAAAAACTTAAAATTTTCGAAAAAAAGAACTTATGAAAAAACAGTATATGAAACTTGAACAGTTTATGAAATGTCGGAATTGGAATGAGGTTACCGGAGTCGGAGGGCGTCGCCGGGAACTGGATGGTGATGGTGGATCATGAGAGAGAGAGAGAGAGAGATGGAGATAAGTGAAAAAATTAAGGAAGGTGGTTGTTCCTAAAAATATGAATAATTCCTAAAATTATGAATTTGGGAAAAAAGACCTAAATATCCTTGGTTTACAAGTTCACAGGATAAAGTGGGTTTATAAAATAAGTGGACTATATATATATATATAGGGAGAAGTTCATTTGAGAAATGGTAAATATATGAGAAATAGAGAAGTAATCTTAGTCATTAATCTGGTCAACATTTGCGGCTTTGACCGCGAAGCACCAGATAATTCCTTGTGTGATCTATAGAAGGTAGAGGGGTAATTTCGTAAAATACACGGGATGAGTTCATATATGAATCTGTATGAATCACAAAGATTCATATATGAATCTGTTAATTAGTTCAACTGATTCATATATGAATCTTTGTGATTCATACAGATTCATATATTAATCACAAAGGTTCATATATGAATCTGTTAGTTAGTTCAACTGATTCATATATGAATCACAAAGGTTCATATATGAATCAGTTAAAAGAGTTCAGTTGTGAATTGCACTGGTTCATATATGAACATATAGTTCATATGTGAATTATACATGTTCATATATGAACACAGCCCGTGTGTTTTGTAAAATTTACGAAATTGTCCTTCTATTTTTGGGATAGCCGCAACTTTTGACCGGTCAAAGCCGCAATATTTGACTAGTCAAATCCGATCTTGACCATATAAATGGCTATGATTACTTCTCTATTTCTCATATATTTACCATTTCTCAAATGAACCAAACACTATATATATATATACACACACTCCGACCCTTTTTTCTTCTCCGATAACCACGACTGTCCCCCTTTTATAATAGGGTTTTAATCCTCCAATTTTTCTTCCCCAAAAATCTGTCAACACCACTAAACATAAGGATAAGGAGAACAAGGTTTTGATATTAAACCCATTAAATATTCTAGGTTCATGATTCAAATATTGGGTTCATGATTCTATGTAACACCCTCAAATTTGGAAAGAGCGACTAAATTAAAAACTTTCAATAACATCTCAAAGAGGGATAAAATCTCTTACTACAAATCCGTAAATGCAATACATTTCTAGATTGAACCATCAACGAGTAAATAAATTCTTACATAAAGACTAACTAAAGTCGGGTGTTACTATAACCCAATACCAATCGCTATCTCCAATATAAGTGTGGAAGACTTCAACAAGCTAATCACCTTTTTCGAGCACACAACTAGCATTCATCTCTTCACAGTGTCACTAGAATTATTCCCAACCCGGACCTGTTGCACATGCCGACAAATAAAAAAGTTAGGCTAACGCCTAGTGAGTTCAAGAGTTTTATATCGCGATTATATAGGAAAACGTAAAACGGTAACATTGAACTTATAATCACGATCCTTTAAAATGATTTACTTTGAAATAAGAGAACAACTCATTCTCCAATAATATGCATTTTATAGATGGACGTCTCAACGCCAAAACATTCTTTCATGAAATAATGCAATCCAACACTTACTCAAACGAGGATATTGGTAATGCTCGAATAATGAAATTTGAGTAACTTTATAAAACAAACGACCAAAATATGAGTAAACTCAAGACTCCAAAATTTAAAGCATAAAGGAGATAACCCAAACTCGAAGCGTCACCGAAAATAAGGATAAAGTTAAATACCCCAAAACAACACCTTTCGATGACGAGGGAAACCCGAATTCCAAGGCTAGTGGCGGAACACCAAGTAGGCCACATTCCAAGTTATTGAGCTCACCATACTAGGATCAAGGTCGTGAGCACGCCGGCTCAAATAAAGATGTGGGGGGTGGCACCCAATGATTCCTAGTCATGCTCATTCACTATAATTACATTTAACCCATGACTAGTAACCGATCCCACATAACCGTACCAAATGCCAAAAAGGGGTAAAAATGCATCTGTAGCTACAAAAGGGAAAAACATCCCATTATATAAATAATAGTCCATTTTCTTCAAATAACAATGGCCGACTCATATGCCCATGGATCCACTGCATTACAGTCTAAAATAGTATATGACTCCCTTTGAATGACCAACGCACTCAAAACATGTATTTCTCAAATGATGCGCATTAACCGCCATCATACTCAAAACTTCACAATGGGCTATTAAACCGGACAAATGTCCACAAGAATCATTTATTTTCAAATATGCATTTCCAAGTTTAACTGCTGATAAGAATGAAAATCATAAAATGAGACTATATACATTCTTTCAAGTACCTCACATAAATGTGCAAGTAGTACGTTATAAACATCCAATTTCATGAATGATGCATAAAACCTGACAAACATTTAAAAGTGTATTTCTTTGACCAATGATCTATTTATACAATAAATCATCGAAACATATTCATTTATGACACCTTTATCAAAATGCCCAAAAATCCCAAATGTGGGTGTTTTACAAAGTTTATAAGGTTAAATACTTCAAGTAATCAAAGATTACCAAATAGCCCAACATTTGATAATTTCATGTAACACATAAACACCTTAAAATGAACATTTTGGCATGTACAACGTTTTCACAAATCAACTTGAACTCACCTTGCTAGATTTAGGCCAAATCTAGATTTTACCCACTTAGAGCATCCTTGAAGAAACTTGAATCTTCAAGTCAAACCTTCCAAAACCTAGATCCACAAGGGTCCAACCATAAATAATTGTTCCCCAAACAATTAACATCAAAATCTCTAATTTGGGCAAAACCCTAATTTTGAACCAAAACTCCCAAAATTATCCAAACCGAAATTTAGAGAAATCCAACACTAGGAAACCATCAATAGAGCATTTATAACTTATTTTATGGTTTAGAAATGGAAGAGATACACTTACCACTTAGATTTTGATGAAAACCTAGAAAACACTAAAATGGAGCTTGAGGTTGAAGATGGAGGTAAAGATGAAGATCCTTGTTATCTAGCTTCCTGTTGGTCCCAAATAGCAGTAAGTAAACAAACAAATTATTGTAGAAGGGGGGTTGAATACAATACATACAGTTTTTCACTTAATTTAATTCTTATTGATTTGAAATCAAGAATTACATATAGAAAACTTTGATTGTTGGGGAAGAGAACATATGAGATATGTTCAAACAATCTTACACATAGAGAATAAAGAACAATTATAAAACACTTAGAAAACAATTGAACTTCGTAGAGAGAAAGTTGTCAGGCACTTAGAGAACTTGAAGGTTTGAGAGCTGGTTCTACTGGGTGTCTTGCATGTTGAACCATCCTCCATATTTATAGTACCTCATGCATTAAATGCATGGGACACCTGTTGAGCAAAGGATGGACACAGGTCTTCAGCAAGGTACATGATGTACCTTTTGTCTTAAGGTGTTTTGGCTTGAAGTGTTGACCTGTAGGATGGTGTAGACCTTTCCTTAAAATGGTGTAGGAGACAAATCTTACTTTATCTGATTTTCATATGAGGTCCACGACAATGCAAGATATCACAAATATACTTTGTCAGAAAAGTACAATGTGAAGAGAGAAATCTTCAGGCCTTGAAGATTTAGAAGTCTTCGGTTGCCGAAGAGATCTTCGGGCTCCTGAAGACTGAGAGGTCTTCGGCTCTTAAGACTGAGAGGTCTTCGGCTCCTAAGAATGAGAATTCTTCGGCTCCTAAGACTAAGAAGTCTTCGGCTTCTGAAGGTTGAGAAATCTTCGGCTTCCGAAGACGTCTTCGGCTCCTGAAGACTGAAATCGGCACCATCCTGGCCAATGGTGTTGGTCAAGTGGGCATACTTGGCTTTAGGATGAGGAGTCTATCTTCAATCCGCTTTGAAAGATATTCTCCTTCTTTGTCTTCTTCGGCTGATCTTCGACTTCACCGAACATTTGTATAGAAACCAAGATGCTAAAAGAACCTCAAACATTTTCTAAGTAGGATGATATAAGATGGAAGATCAGGAGGTCATCTTCAAATCTTCAGATGACCCAACAATATCCCCCTATTTAAGGATGACATCCATACTAAATAATAAAACAAAGAGTATACTGAATAATTTCATTTTGACCCATCTTTACTCTTTTTGGGTTCTTTTCACATAGACCTTTTTTTTTTGGGGTATATCTGACTTTTACATAGTGAAAGGAAAAGTATAGCTATACAAACGAATAAATGAATACAATGAATAAAGAACGAGAAAGAAAAAAATATACAAAGATATAGAAGACAGTAGTCGGGATTGTTTGAACTTGAGTGGTTGGTTGCTCCCCCTCAATTCATACTCCCCCTCAACTATTGCCAGGTGGCTTTGATCACATAGTCCATTAGTTTTAGCAGAGTTTAAGCTTGAGTGGTAAGATGCTCATGCTCCCCTCAACTCATACTCCCCCTCAACTAATTAATGGTGTCGGAAAGAAAGAAATCAGAAGATTTTCGGGAAGCATCAGGACTGAGAATCCTGGGTGATAGGTTGTGAGGTGGAGAAGAGGCACCTTGGATAGGGAAGGAGTCCAAGTCATCCTTAACAACCAAGGACAAGGTTGATGAGGGAATAATAAGGGTCCCCGATTTTACAATTATATCCTTTTGTGAGAATACAAAGGAGGTGGCTTTGGATTTAGCAGAGTCCTCGGGCCCGGATGGGAAAATTTCAACACCTGCCGATTGTGGAGAATCGGTGGGTGGAGTTTGTGGCTTGGCCCTTGAAACCTTCCTCAGCCTCTTGAGAGGAGAAGGAGGGGAAGAGGTAGAGTGCCACCGCTTTGAGATATGGGGTGTGACCTGGGTAACCGCGTAAGGTTCTTTCGGTGGTATGGTCATTTGGGCAAGTGCGGCGGTGCCAGTAGCAGTTGAGGATTTATTGATAGCCGGCATCACTAAGGAGGGGGAAGAAGGGTCCACTACAGTTGAGGGACCTTTGGACACCGGAGTGTCCTTAGTATTACCCCATTGTAGATCGAGAGAGTTTTTGAAGGAAAACATACCTGGGCTGAGAGCTTGATTGGTGGATAGAGAGCCCTTGTTGAGAGAGATCTTCTTGAGTTTCTAAGTTTTGGTAGGAGAGTCATCACCAAATCAATTTGTGACACAACAATTTTTCTCCCCCTATTTGATGATGACACCAACACACAGAAAAAAAATGGTACTGGCACGAAAAAATTACAACACACGAAGAACTCATATATTCAGTGGCCCCTTTTTTTTTTTGGTTGGGGGGGGGGCTCTTTTTTTTCATTTTTTTAACAGAAAAGAAAAAAAAAAGAGGGAAGAAAGTGGTAGGTAAAAAAATAGGATGAGAAAGGTGGAAGGAAAGGGTTTGAAAAAGATAATGTAAGGAAAAGGGAAGATGTTGGTAGGATGTGGAAAAAGGAAATGAGGGGATAGGTAGTAGGGGAAGTCTTGGGAAGGAGAAAAGTGAGAGAAGAAAAAAAAATAAAAAGAATGTGGTAGGGGGAGGGGGGTTGTTCGGCTAAGGGAGAGTAGGAAAGAGAGAGTGATGTGAGGAGAGAGAGAGAAGCCGAAAGTGAAGAGAGAGAGAGATACCGAAATGAAAGGGGGGGGAAGTGGGTGGAGGGGGGTCTTCGGCTAAGGGGATGTTGGGGTGGGAGGGTGTGTGGCCGAAAAAAAATAAATGGTGAGGGTGTTGGGTTCGGTGGCTTCGGTGGCTAGGGAAACCGAAGACAAAGAGAAGAGGGGATTTCGGTGTTATGTGGGCCGAAGAGGGAGGAGCCGAATGAGAGGGTGAGAGATAGAGAGAGATAGCCGAGGGATTGAGAGAAAGAGAGAGAGAGATTTTCGGTGGGTTGTGGGCCGAAGGAGAGGGAGCTGAAGGGAGAGGGATAAGGGAGAGGGAAACCGAAAGGGGGTGGGAAGGAGGTGTTCGGTGGGGGGGGGGGGGTATAAGAGGGTGTATTGTTGATTCCAAGGGGGAGAAAGTGAGGAAGGGTAAAAAAAAAATTATTTTAAAATCCATCGGTGGCCATCAACAAATTTTAAGAAAAGAAATTAGTTTTTTTTTTTTTTTAACTTTCGACGGCTCCAAAAAAGATTTTTTTTTTAAGAAAATCATTCGGCTGCAGTAATAAAATAAAAAAAATCATTTTTTTTAATGTCCAACAGCTAGCCAACATTTTTGACTTTATTATTTTTTTTTAAATATTTTTTTTTGTTTTGAACTTTAAAACCCACCGATTCTTTTAAAAGGATAATAATAATAATAATAATAATAATAAATTTTTTTTTTGAAGGAGAAAAAAAAAAGGGAGGGGGGAGGGAAGGAAGGGGAGAGGATGGGGAAGAGTAAGGGAGGGGAGGGGGGAATGGGGAGGGAAGGGGTTGTGAAGAGAGGGAGGGAAGGAAGGAAAGGAAGGGAAGGGAAGAGAGGAAGGGAGGGAAGGAAAGAAGGGAGAGGGGAAGAGTGAGAGAAAAACCGAAAGAGGAGAGAAGAGAGAGAGAGCTACCGAAAGTGAGAAAAAAAATACTTTTTTTTTTTAATTCGATCAGCAGAAAAAAAAAAGAATTTTTTTTTTTTAAAGTTCGGTAGCCAAAAAAAAGTAACCTTTTTTTTTTTTTGAAATGTTCAGTAGATGAGGAAGAAAAGAATGTTGTAGGTAAGAGTTGGATGGAACATATTTGAGAGAGAAAGATGGAAGATCGACAGGAATAGGTAAAGAAGGAATGTATGGTTGAGAAAGTGGGATGATTTGTGGTGAAGTTTGAGGTTGAGACGATAATGAAATATCAAATATGGATGATGGAGGAATGAGATCGGTAGGTGTGAAATGTAATGATGGGAGAAAGGAGAGATCTTGATCTTCAGAGACGACTATCTAAAGATTAGAGATTGGAGATGAGATGATGGGTAGGTCACCATTTTGATGGGTTATGTTTGAGGTGAAAGGAACATATGGTTTTGAACTAGATGAAGAATTTTGAGAATCTTCACTAACACATGATGAAATCCACCAATCATCATCCCATGAAGAGATGATGACTTACGATCATCAAACTTCACATGAGTAGATTCATTCATGCATTTTCTCCGAAGATAGTAGACCCGGTAGACTTTTGAAGAGTGAGAGATAGTGAGAGAGGGTGAGGACCGAAGAAAGGGAAGGGAGGTATAAGGGAGGTTTGTTCTTTGGTAGGTTTAAGAGGCTGAAAGAGAGAGATGAGAGAGAGATAAAGAGAAAAGGTATGTACCTGGGGTAGATGAGGTAGAGCACTCAGCAGATACAATGGCCATAGAGAAGGATTGAGCTTCACTGTTCATCAACATCATCTATTTTAGCCATGAAACAAAGGTTGACCATTTCTTTGTCACTTTCAGAAGTGGGTTCATCTGCCCGATCATGGGTTTCAGTCATTTGACCTTTTTCCCTTTTTGAGCAAGGTTTCATTTCTCTCATTCTCTCTCTTATATTTTGCCTTGTATTTCTCAGTCCGGTCAGACTTTGAGGATACAGACATATTTGTCTTTTGGAAAGAAGGTTGATTAGAATTAGACTTGGTTCTGACAAACCTAGAGGAGGTACGGTTAGAGGAGGGTAGTCTGGATTTATCAGAAGACCTGCTTCTGTACTCAGAAGCAAAGTGTCCCTTCCTCCCACACCTGTAACATTCCTCATTTGATTTGTCAGAGGGAGTGGTTTTAGAAAAAGTAGAAGTGGATTTTCTTGAAAACTTGGATTTTCTCGAAGAGAAGCGAGAGTTACTGGAAATTTCCTCACCTTCATCATCAGCCTCACTAAGATAGGCTTTTGAAGGATCATTGGGATCCTCTTGACTATCACGGTCAGAATCGGAGGGATAGGTGATCCTAGGGACACACACAGTACTTTTGGAAGATTCACTGACAAGAGCTAGAGAAGAGCTTCTAATGTCTTTTGTGATGGACTTCCTTAGCAGTTTAGTCTGCTCATAGTTGAAGAGAGTGCCATAAAGAGCAGTGAGTGGCATAGAGTCAAGATCCTTGGTAGACTTGATGCAAGTACAAATGTTTTCCCAAAACTCAGGAAGACATTCCATGAACTTGCACAAGACTTCCTCATTATCATAAATGCGACCCACAAGTTTTAGATCATTGAGAAGATTGTTAAAACGATTGTAGTAGTCTGAGAGAGATTCACCCTTTTCATGAGAAAAGAGTTCATACTTTCTTACAAGAGCAATCTTTTTGCTCTTTTTCACCTCAGACGTACCTTCATAAAGAACACACAGAGTAGACCACATTTCTTTAGAAGTTGTGAGGTTAACAAGAGAGTGATAGACCTCATCAGGCAAAGAAAGGGCAATGATGGCTCTGACTTTAGTATCAAGAGCTATAAGACGTCTGTCTTCATCATTATATATACTGGGATCCTTTACAATGTATCTCCCATTTGCTGGAGTTCTTTCTTCCTCGGAAGAGTCCTCATCAGCATTTCCCTTATCTACCCTTTTGGCATTGTACCGGTCCCAAACCCTAGGAAGAAAAGGACCTTCATGTAAGATAGTAGAATATCTGCTGTCAACTCCTTCTAGAAAGAGTATCATACGACTTTTCCACAAGAAGAAGTTATTGGGGTTAAACTTTGGTGGTTTGGCTATAGAGCCATTGTCGTATGAAACAGCAGTGGTGTTTTGAGAAGAAGCATTGTTTAAAAAAGAAGAAGAAGAAGAAGAAGAAGAGGCTGCCATCACGGATCTAGTTTATTGAGTTAAACTAAACCGCTCTGATACCACTTGTTGGTCCCAATAGCAGTAAGTAAACAAACAAAGTATTGTAGAAGGGGGGGTTGAATACAATACACACAGTTTTTCACTTAATTTAATTCTTATTGATTTGAAATCAAGAATTACACATAGAAAACTTTGATTGTTGCGGAAGAGAACATATGAGATATGTTAAAACAATCTTACACATAGAGAATAAAGAACAATTGTAAAACATTTAGAAAACAATTGAACTTCGTAGAGAGAAAGTTGCTAGGCACTTAGAGAACTTGAAGGTTTGAGAGCTGGTTCTACTGGGTGTCTTGCATGTTGAACCATCCTCCATATTTATAGTACCTCATGCATTAAATGCATGGGACACCTGTTGAGCAAAGGATGGACACAGGTCTTCAGCAAGGTACATGATGTACCTTTTGTCTTGAGGTGTTTTGGCTTGAAGTGTTGACTTGCAGGATGGTGTAGACCTTTCCTTAAAATGGTGTAGGAGACAAATGAGGTCCACGTCAATGCAAGATATCACAAATATACTTTGTCAGAAAAGTACAATGTGAAGAGAGAAATCTTTAGGCCTTGAAGATTTAGAAGTCTTCGGTTGCCGAAGAGATCTTCGGGCTCCTGAAGACTGAGAGGTCTTCAGCTCTTAAGACTGAGAGGTCTTCGGCTCCTAAGACTGAGAAGTCTTCGGCTCCTAAGACTAAGAAGTCTTTGGCTTCTGAAGATTGAGAAATATTCGGCTTCCGAAGAGGTCTTCGGCCGAAGAGGTCTTCGGCTCCTGAAGACTGAAATCGGCACCATCCTGGCCAATGGTGTTGGTCAAGTGGGCATACTTGGCTTTAGGCTGAGGAGTCTATCTTCAATCCGCTTTGAAAGATATTCTCCTTCTTTGTCTTCTTCGGCTAATCTTCGACTTCACCGAACATTTGTATAGAAACCAAGATGCTAAAAGAACCTCAAACATTTTCTAAGTAGGATGATATAAGATGGAAGATCAGGAGGTCATCTTCAAATCTTCAGATGACCCAACACTTCCATTCCTTGCACTTGGTAGGTTAATGTTACAACAAAACTTGAGGATTTGAGGATCTAGAACTCCAAAACTGTAACACCCTAAAAAAACAGAATAAAATAAAACCTGGAGACATGGCAACATGACATTCGTATTGATATTAACCTCCCAAAAAGGGAATCAGTCCTTAAGATTTTACAAAACCTGCACAGATATAGGATTCATCAACAAACTAATCTAGATACCTCTATCAAGATTACATCAGTTGACAATCCATAATTCACCAAAACAATGGGACTTAACAAATGCCCAGTTACAATACTAGTCATCTCAAAATGCCTCGAGACCAAACCCGTCTCTCAAAACCCTGGCAACCCATCGCTAAGAGAAACATGTTATACACATCATTTGAGAAAAAGTGTTAGGCTTAAATCCTAGTGAGAACATACAGTTCATAAATCTCAAGATATATAATCAAATGCATCAAAGTAAATCCTTCCAAAGGTTTAGTTATGCAAAATACAGTTCTTTGATAATATACGGACAACCGGTCCAAAACACATCTTCCGATGACGGGGATTACCCGATTTACCAAGGATTATAGTGGAACACAAAGTAAGCCACAAATCCGAGTTATGAGCTAAATACATGGAACCATGGCCACGAACGCTTCGGTCCGTACTACGATGTGAGGGAGGCCCCCAAGGAACCAGTCATACTCTTCGTTAGACTGCATTTGACCCATGGCTAGTAACCAGTCTCACATAACCGTACCAAGTGCCCCCGAAGATCAAATGTATCTAACTACAACAGAAGGGGCACAACCTTCCCCGCCATAAGCCGACTCGATACCTAGGGATCCACTAGTATAGTCACGACTTGTCACAATATTTCATGTGACCATTTTAAAGCTAGATAAACAGCTTTCAACACATTTATATTTCAAAATGCCATTTTCCAGACCAACTGCTGGTAAGAAAGATAATCATAAAACCAGTTTATATACATTCTTTCAATAAGTCACAAACATAGGCAAGTAAAACATCATTTTACTTTTAATAAGGCGGAACCAGTCATTTTAGTCAAAACTGATCGGGAACCCCGAAAATCACCAAAAACTTCATTTATATCAAAATGTAGAGAACATGAAATCATACCGTAGAAATACTTCGGATTTCGCAAATAAGAGTTTTGACATGTATAAAGTTTGTAAAATGGTAGTAGGAACTCACCAGTAGGTTTTAGAATAAAACCCGTAAAACCAGATAACGATCACGACGTAGAGGTGAAGCTTAAAACACCGAACCCTCGGATCGAACACCAAATATTAACTACCAAACTTAGAGAGAGAGAGAATCGATTTTAAGAATATCTCACTAATGAGATATTTGTGGCTGAATCCACTTAAGTCGGTCAGGGTCTTTCGCGGGTTATGCCGCGACCTCAACTCGCGACATAACTCGCCCGTGTTCTCAAACCCTAAAACCAACAGCGGACATCGCGACTAATGCCGCGAATATAAGTCGCGAGTAACTCGCGAAACTCACTGGAAGAATCCAGATTCACCGAAAACCAAAAACTCGAACGATATACTAAACGCGGTGTTAACGACAACGGTTAAACACAAGATTTACAACGATACATATATAATGAAAATCCAGGGTGTTACAAAAACACCATGGATGAAGAAGATGGGTCTTGGGGGGGTTTGGGAGAGAATAAATGGGAGATAGAAATGAGAAGTTATGAATTTTGGGGAAAAAACTCATTTAACCCGTGATGATGCTTCTGTTGTCAAAGGGCACGACCCATGCCACTATTGTGAAGGAAATGGCACGACCCGTGCCAACTCTTCTGTGGCCCAGCACGACCCGTGCCATTTCTGTGAAGAAATGAGCATGACCTGTGCGCCCTGTAGACCAGAAAACATGCCCTTTTTTTCTTCCTTTCTTCTTCTTCCTCGATTTCTCTCAAAGAACCCTTTCAAAATTCAGGATGTTACATTCTAAACCAAAGGGATATCGATAAAATGGATAAATTTTCAGATGAGTCTTGATGGCCTAAGCTCAAATGTACTGGTAGGGGGTGAGCCATTCTTCACAGATTTGCAGATCAAATCTTAGAAAAACGGACATTTTGAGATTGAAGTGTAAAAAAATTGATGGTCGTTTTAAGATTAAAGCTTATGATCTGATGAGGTTTGTTTGTTTTTTACCACAGGTCGTTGTGTTTCTAGTTCACAGGGAACGGGAAAGGATGATGGCCCATGAAGAAAAATCGAAAACCCAGTTCCAGAAAGAGGTTTATTTTGATCATAATCATATCCTTAGCATCGTTATTGGTATTATTAGCGATGGCAATATCTATATGTTGTATATTTAAGAAGAGAAAGAGGTAAAAAGAAACAAATGGGCAATTTCCAAGCCGGTTCACCAACACGTGGTAGTCAAAGTGTTGGAGAATGCTCGAGGGATAAGTCAGGATGATGTTGTGTGCATGTTTGAAGACCTCTCAAAGGTCAAAATGCCATGGAATTTAGAAGATAACTCCAAAGATGAAAAATTGATTAGCCCGTAAATAGATGTGAGGGAGAAGTGAGAAGGAGGAATATTAAGGAGAGGGGTGGGGTGGGGTGGGGATGGATGTAGGTGTAGGGTTAGGTTTTGTTTTATTTTATTTTAAGGGCAAATTGCATGAAAAGGTAACGTACTTTAGTCTGATTCATGTTTTAGATAACATACTTTCAAAACTTTTATTTTGGTACCTGAGATGTGAAATCTCAAACTTTTAAGTACCTAGTTACATATAAATGCTTACTAGGATTAGGTTTTTTTTTTGACATGGCATTATTTATTTATTTTTCTAACGCCAACTAAGAATATAAATTCTATGTCATCATTTTTTAAAATGTAAAATTTATATTTTTTTTAATTAAGAAGAAAATTTCATATAAAAATTTTTAATTCTAAAAACTTATTACAATTTTTTTATAAACTAAAAAAATCAAATTAACGTAATTTTTTTAAATCAATAAAATTTGTAGTTTTTTTCTTTATTAAAAAAATGACCATAAAATTTATAAAACTGTTTAGATGATTGTAATTCTTGTAATGTTTTTGTTTTATGGTATTTTTTAATAAAGAATTATAAGAATTACAATCACCTAAATAGTTTTACAAATTTTATGGTCATTTTTTTAATAAAGAAAAAGAATTACAAATTTTATTGCTTTAAAAAAATTATGTTAATTTGATTTTTTTGGTTTTTAAGAAAATTGTGATAAGTTTAAGATTTAAAAAAATATATATTAAATTTGCTTCTTAATTAAAAAAAATATTTTATATTTTAAAAAATGATGATATGGAATTTATATTCTTAGTTGGCGTTAGAAAAATAAATAAATAATGTCATGTCAAAAAAAAAAAACTAATCCTAGTAAGCATTTATATGTAACTAGGTACTTAAAAGTTTGAGATTTCACATCTCAGGTACCAAAATAGAAGTTTTGAAAGTACGTTATCTAAAACAGGAATCATACTAAAGTACGTTACTTTTTCATGCAATTTACCCTTATTTTAATTATTCAATATATACTTTACTTTAATAAAAGAAAAAGAAAAGTACAAACAAAATGTAAAATGACCAAATTGTCCTCAATTTAACAAACTCATTTAACATAGTTAGTCTGAGGGATGAAAAGCAAAACAAAATGGAAACCACAAAGAAGATAAAAATAATTTTTAAAAATCAGGGACGAAAATAGTTATAAACATCTAACCATAGGGACGAAAATCGTAGTTTACTCTTTTTTTAGTAACTTACACGATTGGTCCCTGATGTTTACACTCTTTTGCACTATTGGTCCCTAATTTGACATAATTCTAGAAATGGCCACTGTGGTTTACATTTTCACATGTCTTTGGTCCCTTTGTCCTAACACCGTCAAAAAAATATGTTATGTAGATTAATTGAGAAGGGTATTTTAGTCATTTTATTACTTTTAAAATTTCTATTAAATACTTATTTTTTTGTTTAAACACAAGGACCAAGAATGTAACACACATCGACGCCTACCACCTATCATCCATCATCACCCACCATTATACCACCTCCACCTACCACGGTGGTCTCCCCTCCCCTCCCCGACATGATCTATTGTTGGCCTCCCTCTCTACCTCTTGTTCTTCTTCTTCAATGCCCAATCTTTAGAAAATACATTTATATCATAAAACCATAACACCCTATCTTCATAACATGAACCCAGATTTCTCAAAAAACAATTAACAAGAAAAAGAACATCATTGATCAAGAATTAAGCAATTAACTAGAAAGCTTTGATTGTGAGTTGCAACACTCGTCTGTTAAAGTAGGTGTTACCATAAAACTCCTATCTCATCCACCTTAATAAATAAAAAACAGATAAGAACACAAAACATCATAGTTTTAAATCAAGAACATTCAAAATTTATGAATACATCTTATGAACAAAAACTTAAACAAATCCTTAAGCAAACCCTGATTTATACAATAATTTATGAACAAAAACATTAAACAAATCATGATCAAAACAAAATTTATGAAGAAAAAAAACATAAATACAGACTCTGTTGAAAAAATTATGAATAAAAACATAATACAGACCCTGTTATGTTCTCTCTAGAATTTTAGGAGAAATATCTTAGGAACCACATATCCTAAACAAAAATTGTGGATCTGGATTCTAGAGTTTGAAGAAGAAGATTGTGATGAGGTCAATCTGGAAATCGTAGATCTGGATCTAGAGTTCGAAGACGAAGATCGTGAGGTCTTGGATCTGATGTGGAATTCGAAGACGAAGATAGTGGGGAAAGGGGTGTTTCCGTTTGTCGTTTGTCTGGTGGTTTCTACGGAGCTTGTGGGCGACTAGATGGAAAGAGGGTCACGATGGTTGTTTCGTTGGTGCCTTGGTGGATGTATGTTTCGCCGGAGACGAGGTAGGGAAGAAGGCGGTGGTGAAGTTTATCTCCCGTAGTTGTAATGGGTTGGGGAGCAGTGGCTAGAAATGTGAAGGGGGTCACCGTTAGTGGTGGAGATAAATAACCTGTTGGCCGGAGAAATGGTGGTGATAAAACGATGATGATGATGGTGGTGATGGTTTTGGGATTTTTTTGGTGGTTTCCAATGGTTTTAATGGTTTTGAGATTTTTTGGTGTTTTCCAATGGTTTTAATGGTTTTGGTTTTCTTTTTGGTGGTTTCCAATGGTTTTGGTTTCCTTTTTGGTGGTTTGGTGATTTCAATATATATATATATATATATATATATATATATATAATTTAAAAATAGAGAACTAGGTAAAAAGACTAGATTGCCCCTCTGAGTAAAATGATTTAATAGATGATTTTTACGGTGTTAGGACAAAGGGACCAAAAACTTGTGAAAATGTAAACCACAGTGGCCATTTTCATAATTATTTCAAATTAAGGACCAATAGTGCAAAAGAGTGTAAACGTCATGGACCAATCGTGTAATTTACTTTTTTTTTTTTTAAACCATAGTAGGGTTTTTTGGATGAGGCTTTTGATCAGAGATCTTAATAGCAACTTATTTTTTTAATTAAAGATTTTTCATACCGATTCATATTTAATTTATACGAATTTTATAAAAGATTTGTACAATATATGGAGTTTTCTAGTGTTGACTGTTGAGATACAAACTTCTGGAATTTGTATTAATATATTTAAATGAATAAATATAAATAATTAATGTATTGATATATTTAAATTCATAAAAATAAATAATTATATATTTAAATAAAAAACATTGTTGAAATGTCGGATTTTTTTTACAATTTTTCGGATTTTTTGAAACCCCTTATAAATCCACTTTTTAATTTTGGTTTTTGTACATATTTTTATACATTTTGTTCGGTAAACCCGATTTTTATAAATTCTAGGTTTTATTTTATGGATTTTTGAAAACCATATTTTTGTAATTCACTTTTAACTTCATTTCTTGACATATATTTATACAATTTATAAAGATTTCTTAAAACCCCATTTTTTTATAAATTCACTTTCTATTTTTCTTTTTTACAACTTTTATATATTTTTCTATGGATTTTTTAAAACACTTATTTTATAAATTCACTTTTTAATTTTACGGATTTTTTGAAAACACAATATTTTTTTTATTAAGTAGATGTGTGTTTGTACAATTTCATTACATTGAGTACTTTATACATTTGTAAATTTAATAGTAAAAAAATAATGACATCTTCGTCATGATATTTTAAATATTCCAAATTGGAATATATTGTTTGTTAAAAAGTAACAAGTTATAAAACCGAACCAAACTAAGCTATCCTAGCATATCTCACTAGGGTTTGGTGATAAAATGTATGCATATCTAACCTCTAATTTAATAAGCAGAGCCACTATCATAAGACCCTTGACATGAGTGTGTGAATAAGGGGGGGAGGGGGGGGGGGAAACTTTGGCACATACAAGTACAACAAATGACTTAGGAGTTGTTCGGTTCGTTTTCTATTAAAATCTGTATGAATAAAGTTGTATATATTGTAACTTGTAAGATCCCACATTGGTTGGAGAGGAGAACAAAAGTTACCTTATAAGAGACTGGATACCTCCTCAGGGACGGATGCCTCAAAGGGCAATTAGGGGCCAAGGCCCTTGTGATTTGCTGCAATCGATATAGAGGTTTACATACCAACAAGTTATAAAAAAAAATTGGTTCCCCCCCCCCCCCCACTCACCGCTTCAGTCTAATACTAAGGTATCGTTTGTTTTTTAAGAGGTTTAAAGTCTGAAGTCTTATTTTAGTTATGATTAATAAGAGGTGGTGTGTAAAAATGTCTGAATGATTCAGACTTAAAAGCCATTAAGAGGTTTTTAAAAAAAAACAAACAACCCCTAATACTGTAGTCCACAGTCCACTGAGAAATTAATTGAAAGAGTAAAAGGCCCAGTCCAAAGTAATACCCAGTCACCGCTTCAATTTGGTTTGGCCTCATCTCGATTCTCCTCCAGTCCTCCTCAATCTACGACCTCACTAAGTCGCTATCGTCCTAACCCTCATCTCCTCCAAACTCTCTGACCTAGTGACCTTGTAAAGATTTAATCTTTGTTCTTTGATACAACAGCAGCACACTGCGGCACTGCCGGCGACCATAGCAGCGACAGCAGCACCGCCGCCGGCGACCTCCATTGCAAGTTGCAACAACAGTTGAGGCTTTGTCCATGTGAAGTTTGAGCAGTAGGTGCAGACTGCAGAACAGGACCAAGTACCGTTTAAATTTTAAATTTTAATGCTTGATTTTCCATGATCCCATCCAGATTAGATTACAGATTATGACCTTGATTTTGATTAGTTGATTAGTTGATTTCGTATCCTTGATTTCCTTGTAGGTCAGATCACCTCCAAGACTTAAACTCCAATCTTTAAGTTTTAAATGGAGGAGCAACAACCAAATCCTCATAATGCAAGTGGAATTCTAGTGATTTTTACTTCTTCTTCATCAAATAATATTTTCAACATCCCCAAAATCACAGGGTTTTTTCCCCATTTTATTCAAGTTCTAAACTGTTTTGATTATCTAGGTTTTGATTTATTTGACATTGTTTGATACTTTGATAGTTTGATTGCTTTGAGATTGAGATTTATTTTACATCAATACATTGTTAAATGCTTTGAGATTGAGATTTATTTTACATCCACCGTGGTAATTCATTTGTTTGTTTGATTGAGATTTATTTTACATCAATACATTGTTAATTGTTTACTTGTTCAAATGCCTACCAACTAGTAATGACTTTAGGATGATGGGATTAGGATGTTTACTTGTTTCAAAATAGATGTTTGATTAAATTTGCTCAAATTTGTTTCACATGTAGATGAAGATGAAAACTCAATCTACCATTCATGGGTTTTTTAAAAGAAAGCATGTTAGTTCTTCTTCTCAATCTCAAGATCCCAAACAAACAACAAATGTAGATAATACCCCTACATCTAGTGTTCCGACTACCGAAAAAGCTTGCAAAAAAACTCAAATGGAAAGTAATGATATCGATCATAGTACACTAGAACGAGACTCTGGTTTACGCTCTCAAGTTTATGATTGTCCTATCAATCAACAAGATACAATTCGACGAGTTTATATGAATCTTGGTCCTCTTCAACCTAAACTTTCTATGTTTCCAAAATTTGGATCGGAAACTCATAAACGTATCTTTCAAGCTTCTTGGTTTAGATTATATCCTTGGCTTGAATATTCAAAGACTTTGGATGCACATTTTGTTTCCCATGTTTTCTATTTAACAAACCAACTAGATTTTTTTATAATTTTGGATAATGTATTTTTTGTATTTTTGAAATTATATAATATATTAGGTCCGGCCCCTGCGATTTTAAAGGTTGTGTTCCGTCCCTGTACCTCTTATACCATATGCGTTTTAAAACCGTGAGTCCAGATGTGTAGACAAAGCGGACAATATCTGGTACGGTTGGCCTGGGATGTTACAGATGGTATCAGAGTCGGAAGCCAGACTAGTGTGCCAACGAGGAAGTTGGGCTCCCAAGGGGGTGGATTGTAAGATCCCACGTTGGTTGGGGAGGGGAACAAAAGTTGTCTTATAAGAGAGTGAATACCTCCTCTACCAGACATGTTTTAAAACCGTGAGTCCAGATGTGTGGACAAAGCGGACAATATCTGGTACGGTTGGTCTGGAATGTTACATGTATCGATAAGGTTGTCTGTATGATAACAGATAAGAGCATCCACAATGTGCTTTTTCAAAGCTTTTTGGGAGGTTTTTCAAAAAACAAAAACCTCCTTTTGAGGTTTTTCACATAGTGGAGAGTTTTTTCACTTGAGGTTTTTCGCGAGGTTTTTCGTCATAGCTCGTAACTGCACGACCTGCTTTTTCATAGCTTTTTCGTATTTAATCAGCTTTAACTTTATAGAATTTTATAAAAGTTTCGTATTTAATCAGTTTTATTTATTAACCAGTTTTATTTATTAATATATTTAAAGTAATCCTATTTAAATATAATTATTAAATAAATAATATAAATAAATACATAATGAAAGTAATTATATTTTATATTTTTAAAATAATATCTCAAATTTGACATATTTATACAATTTTAACAGATTGCTTAATAACCACTTTTTATTTTCGGTTATACATACTTTTAAATTTAACATTTTTTAATTTTTATTTTACAAACTTTTTATACAACTTTTATATATTTCTTAATAACCTAATTTTTATTAATTTGTATGAATTTTAATGTATTTATTTTTATAAATAAGAATAAAAATAATATAAAGTTAAAAGAGTGAGACCCTGAATAGTTTAAAAAAGTAATGAAAAAGTTTGGGTGAGGTTTTTCACACAGTGGAGGTATATAAAGGTTTTTAAGTTGTTGATGTGGCAATAATGTGTAAGAAAAAAGCTATGAAAAAGCTCGGTGAAAAACTCGTACACTGTGGATGCTCTAAGTAGTTGTTCGGTTGTTATGCTGAATAATCGGTCTAAACAACAAAAATGACTATTTTACCCTCATAAAAAATAAAAAAGAATTAACAGCTACATTCTTGATTAGAATGAACCTTTAACAAACATTCTAATGTTAAAAGTTGCTGTCAAATTGAATGGTTATCAATTATAACAAATTGAATCCTAACAAAAAAAAATACCGTCAAATTGAATCTTTCCAAAAAAATTAAATCTTTACAAGATCTGTAACCAAACCAAAACCTAAAACAAGATTTGTAACCCAAAACTGAAAAGATGAAGAACTGAAGAGTCTGTAACCCAAAACTGAAAGGATGAAGAACTGAAAAGATTTGTAACCCAAAACTGAAAAGATGAAATTTGTAACCAAAACTTGTAGCCAAAACTGAATGATGAAGAACTGTATAGATCCAGATGGAGACGACGAAAAATGAACAGGGAGGCTTGGTGACCGGTCGGAGATCGGCAAGGAACCAGGAGATCGGCGGAGAAGGGGGCTTGGAGAGCAGCCAAAGGATGATACCAAGAGACCGTCGGATCTATGGAGGCCGCTTGAGAGGCCGCTTGAGAACAGGTTTGAGGGATCTAGGGAGAGAAGGAGATGAAAATATGTTGGATCTATGGGAGAAAAAGTGATATGGTTGTTTTTTCGTTTAATTGGGAATATGATCTACAAAGGGTAAGGATGTAAAAAAGTTGGTTGAGTGGATATGACTTCCTTTTTTGGGCTGAGCGAAACAGCCTCTTTTTGGCCCATTAAGTCACTTCCGAACACTTATATATGGCTTAGCAAATAAGCCATACATGCTATACTGTCCATTAAGCCATTACCGAACAGCCCCTTAAACTACAAAAGTAAAGTAGAGTTGAAAGATTTGGCACAATGTGAAAAAATTTGACCCGGGTAGGAAATCTATGTACTTTGAATGAATGTCCTTTTGTTATTCAGATTTTTTATATACTTCAGAAAATCTGAATAGCCGCATTCACTCAAAGTACAAATCCACCTCATTACCTGTATTGTCTTCCAAAATCAGGCATTAATTCTCTTTCTTGCAAGATAATAAGATCAACAAGACGTTTGACAAAGAGAGGATTAGTCGATTTCAACATTGTTTAAGATTGCATTTTATGCATCAATGAAAGGGCTTATGATGGATCTTTGTACACAATTGATTACAAGATAATACCCTTTTCATGATGCATGATTCAAATACTTCTTGATCTAGACAACATTAGATTGATGTCACAAATGCAACCGTTTTATCAACCGTATTTGTTTTCATGGCAATACCCATGAGCTAAAATACATACGGCTATTCAAATTTGTAGTATTTGAAAGACTTCAACCTGTGCTGCTACCAAGACTCGAGGGATTCCTCAAGTAGCTTCTCGGCCAGAGATTTAGAGAGTCCCATAACACCATCAGGAGTTCCGATCTACAGTCGAGGGAATTGGATGATAATAAGTTGTAAGCGTAAATGCATAAATGTATGTAATATGTACGTATGTATGTATATATGCATGTTGATGGAGATGAATAGAGACTAACCACGGTATCAACAAAGGGAGCCGTTAGTGGATGCTCGAGCATTAGCCCTCCGGCGACATTTAGTGTTACCCCATCATCTACCTATCATCAAAACCATTAAAAATATGCTCCTATTGGGGAATAAAAGAATTCTCTACAGGCTTCTTTCACACCATGAAAATTGCAATATTTTCTTTTTGAACGAGTTTTTAATTTGAAATGTACTTGTAATATATCGATTGCGATTATTACGAGAATTGTTGATAACGATATATGTCTACTAGATTCTCCTATTTTGTGTTATTGACTTATTGATGGTATTATAAGACATTCAGTTACTAATCAAAAACATTTTTCTTTTAGATCATGTGTCTAATTAAACATTGCAATTCGTGAAATATAGCGAGAGCGAGCATGTAATGTTCACATTACCAGTTTATCAATGACCTCATCAGGTATATCATGGAAATAGACCTGCATCACAACAAGAAGAATCAATCAAAAGTCGGTAACAATTCTAAGAGGTTTATTGATTTAAGAGTCTACATTCTTGAAAAGGTTTTTCATTAAATAGTGCCCAATGGTCATTCGACCATAAACATTAAGCGAGTTCAACTTTTTTATCGACTGACATGTGGAAGTGAGAAAAGGTTGTTCTTGATCTTTTATCGTTTGTGCACATGATACAACATGTTTTTTAAACTGGTTTTGAGGCCTTACAGTTTTGGACTCTTGGATGCAAATGCAGAATAGAAATGATGATGATGTCAAAGAAGAATACCTCCGACCTATCCCATCCTCGTTTCTTGATACCTGTGGTAAGGTTAGTAACTACTATAGATCCCACAACGATTGCACAACCACCTGAATATCCTGAGAAAAATGAAATGATAAAAAGGTAAACTTCGAGTTTTAAAACACGTAAGATTTTCAGAGTGAAAATAGTTGGTAACAAGCAAACCTTTGATGAAATGGCGTGCTTCTTCCTTGCTTGATGGTTTCTCTCGAATCATCCCTTCATACACCACCACCTCAAATTAAATCAGATGAAGGTGAGGGACACTTGCTAAATACCACTATGATTTATGTGTGTAATCTCGAAGAACAATTAAGTGCTTCTAGTTAGGACCGAAAAAACACACGTGAAATGCTAATCACAGGAAGTAAAAGAAACAAACACCGAGCTTTATGTGATTCAACAATTTGCCTACATCACCAAAGGGCCTTTGGCCTATCGGGGCTTTTGGCCTAGCAGGAGGTCAGGGGTTCAAACCTCATCAAAAGTGAGTATAGTGTATGAGCTTGTCTATTGCATTTGCCGTATATAAATATTACAATTAGTTCAAAACAATTTACCTACATCCATTGGTGTGCTAGGACTTTATTGTATCTCATGAACTCTCTAGTACATCCATAGAAGAAAGATCGACTCTTTTATAACAAGAAAAACCAGACAACACAATAGTAAGACAGGAAACCTTGAGGGCCAACTCAACTAGCAAATAAAAACTAGGCCTTGGGGATCCTTCCCTAAGTTGCCGGTTCGAGTCTAGGTTCGAGCCTCCTTACTTAGGACCACTGCGGATTTTTATGGCTGTTAATTGTTATCTCTAAATCCCCTTTGGGTTTAGTCGAGGTGCACGTAAGTTGGCAAATACACCCACGGTTTTCCAAGAAAAAGAAGAAAGAAAATCTTCATCCAACACTTCTCTGCGACTTTCTAGTAGAATTGATAAAGCTAATTAGGTTTGTTCTTGAGATTCTGTCAAAATCTTAATGGAGCAATCATATTTCTTGTGATGCTTCGTATGCATTTTATCAACATAAATTAACTCTGTTTGCAATAATGAAATATGAGATGGGAATAAGGCATACTGTGTCCGCTGTAATTAGCAGCGTGGGGTGTGTATTTTCCTCCTTATGACCTGTAATTCCAAGCCTTGAAATGATGGCATCAGCCTGATCATTTCAAAACAGATTTAAGTTCAGAAAAATAAATGATCTAAGAAGGGTCACACTTCATTAAGGAAGTGATACATACACAAGAATGTTGTTACCTTTGCCTCAGCTAGAGCCAGTACCAGATCCTCTGGCTTCTCAGTCCTAATACTCTTCTCATCAATGTCTGCAGTCTAAAACTCATGAATCAAAATTAAGCAAAATTCTTAACGAGAATGTGGAATTCGATTATGTTACTCTCTAAAAGAGACCTTTAGGAGAGAAGGGAGATTCCAACATATATAGACAAGAATGGTCCAAGTCTAGAAAACGTGGGACTCCAACACGCCCGCTTCAACAAAGGCTAGATGGGCACGGATTGTCCCCGAATGTTGAGTCGAGTCCCTACAGTGGTAGACCTTGGCTCCCATACCATGTAAGAAGATGGGAACCATTCGATTATCCTCCAAAAGAGCCCTTGAGGATAGAAAGAATGTTCCAACATATACAGAGAAGAAATGGTCGATGTCTGTCTAGCCAATGAGGATTTCAACCATGGGCGGAAGCAAGTTCAAGGGGTAGGGGGCACATGCCCCCCAACAAAAGCCAATAAAAAAGTTATAAATTGTTTTTTTAAATCTTTAACTCTTGCATTTACCCCAACTTTTTCCGTTACCTTTCCGTTATTTCCCCCAACCTTCTTTTGGGGATTCTCCACTCATTGCTTTTCGCTATCCATTCACTGCTTCTGGTATTGTAATTCTAAGCAATTTTAGTGGTTTTCTTATTTCGATGTCTAATGATCCGAAAATCGAATAGCCCTAAACCATTTAACCCAAAGTCCCAAATCTCATCCGGTTTGTATGGGCTATTCTACTTAGTTCCAGGTTTGAATCCAAAGCAACCCATTGTCATAGTGAAAATGTGAACTTATATTACATGTATAGTGTAGATTTTTTATACCCCTATATTTGTGCCCCAATGACGTGACTTACTGGATCCACCACTCCTAACATTCTTAATTTCCCAATGTATATATAGATGAAATCAGATTACAAAATAATGATGATAAAAAATAGGATCTTAACCTTTTTAATTTTCTAGTAAAAATTCGATTGAATTGAAAATCTATAACCAAGGCTACAAATCAAATAATCTCAATTTTTAGATACCTAACAAAATCCATATCAATTTTGCTACCCAAAATAAGCCATTAAACTGATAAAAGATGTAGCATAAGAATACAGGAAATTTTCATCACTCACCATAACTGTAAAATCATACCCCATCTCCGCTAAGATTTTCCGACGAGCCATTGAAGAAGAACCCAATATTATCTTCGCATGTTTCGTCTAACAGCACAATCATCGCAACAAATCAAAAATCCAGGTGTATAGGCAAACGTAAACCAAAACTAGGGATTGGTGGTTAGTTAATTTCAAGGTAAGACTTCAGGAGAAGAGAGAGTACAGCATACCTTAAATTTAGGGTTCGCCATTGATAAATGATATATCTCTTCGTTCCCGTAATCCTTTCCCTCCCTCACAATCGAAGTGAAGGATAAAATGTGAAGAGTGGACCCAAACGGCGGCAAAAACTCCTCATCTTTTAGACTTTTCACAAAATGGTTCCTTGACTATAACAATCCTTCAAATTTTCTCCTTCACTAACTTTTTTTTGCATATTTTTGGCTTAGAAGAAGAATTTCGTGGCATTTTAGTCCCTACGGTTATGATCATTTAACCATAAGTTCATAACATGTATAATGTTGTGTTCTCGAATCTGCAAGGAAAGGAAAAGAAAGGAAAGGGAAGGGAAAAAAATGAAAGGAAAAAAAATATTTGTGTTCTTGAAAAAGAGGGAAAGAAAAGGAAAAAAAATCATTTTTTGTGTTCTCGAATAGGAGGGAAAAGAAAGGAAAGTTGTCATTTTGACAAATATAACCTTATTGTATTTGTCAATAAAAATAAATATTTATAACCAAATAAACGATAGATTCATCGTCTATTGGTTCAAGATTAATTATAAGTTCATCAATCCATCGTGTAAATTTTATTTCGTCAAAATAAATTATACAAAAATTTATGATAAAAAAAAGTTGCAAACATTACATATTTAATTAATAACAAAATTAAATAGCATCTTTATCATCCATAAAAACCATGAAACACACAAATTGAATAATTAACTTATATAAAGTTCACTTTACGTAACATATTATTCCATGCAAAAAGAGGATGACAAACTAAACTCAAAATCTGAATAAAAAACGCATATTTGACTAAATTGATACCCTAATAATCTGCACCCATCATTTCCTTCAAAAGAGACATCCTCAGTGGAAGAGGAAAACCAAATAATACGTGTGTTTTTTCTGGATTTGCCACTAGAAAAACATATGCACGTGATATCTTTTCAGGTCCCACACCCATCATATCGAGCTCATTATTTATCTGCTCCCCTAAGTACACAGGTAGATGAGATCTTTCGAATACCTGTTATATAAAGTTAATAACGATAATTAGAAATATGATAAATTCAAATATAAATGCTCAATGATATACAATGTAAACAAACCCAATACCTTAGTACTTTCTCTAATAGCATTAGCTACATCACATATGGCCGTTGTTATCTTAAAAGTCATTACATCCTCTTCTTCCACCTTTCTTTTCTTACTTTTTGATGTGGTTACCTTTGGCTGGTTCATTTGTGATGCTGGTATGGTAGATGTAACTTGAATATCGTTACTACTATTGAAGTTCTCCAAACTGATCTCATCGATAGATATCATTCGATCAATGTCATCAATCGTTTATGGTCTTTGATGATTGGTGGTCATCCGATTTCTTCTTTCTTTAGTTGTTTCAGCAACACCACCTGTTGCCTTGTCTCTAGCAAACAATTCTAACATTTCATGGTAGTTAGATGCTTGTTTTTTCCCATTTTACAGCATCGGGCTTTTCCTTTAAAAAAACAAATAATAATCGTATTAGAAATAATAATCAGTAAATATTATATATGAAATTACTAAAAACACATACCGCTATTAATGTTTCTCAAACCTCATATTCTGCCTCAAATAACTTTGTCTCAGAATTCCAAGCAAAACCACTTAACGAAATACCGCGAAAAATGTCATAGCACTGAGTAAAATGATCTTTCAGAGTATTCAAACGATTCTTCAGATAATTTTTGTTGAAATCTTTGTTAAGACTTTTACTTAACTCATCCACCATATTAGCATATGCTTGGGAAATGAATGTTCCGTCAACCATGTTACCTTTATCTTGTTCCTTGAGCATTACCTGAACAAATGCATCATCCATCTGCGGAGTCCAAACAAATCGCTCCCTATTCCCCGTATTTCCACCGATTACCTTTTTACTCATGACCAATTACTGCGTAGTAAGCATGCATATTAAACTTAACAATATTAATCTAAAAAATATGAATAACAATTAAATTTAATACATAATTTAAATAAATCCAAACATTAATCATCCATCATCCATCAAATTCAAATTCAAATATGACCATACAATATTAAACAATCATCCAGACATTACTTTTGTTGTTTAGGTACAACGAGTAATCACTCCACATTTCATTTGCAATTGAACTTCGAATTTGTTCTTCTCTATCATCTATGTTTCTTGGAGTATGAGTTTCTTCTTCTTCTGTTGTATCTAATACCTCTTGTAACACTTCTTCTTCAATTTCTTTGTCACGATCTTCGTCAAGTAAAAAGTTATGTAAGATTCAACATGCTAAAAACATATCTGATTGTGTTTCACACGAGTAAAATGGTTCTGGCGTACTTCTAATTATAGGGAATCTTTTCTTTAAAACACCAAAGGCTCGTTCAATAAAATTTCATAATTATGCATGCCGAAGGTTAAATAATTCTCGTGAATTTTGAGGTCAATGAGACGAATATTCCTTCAAATGATATCTAACACCTCTATAAGGTGCAATGAGCGAACTTCTATGGGGTAAGCCGGCATCGACCAAATAGTATTTACCTATAAACAAGATAAACTTAGTATAATAATATAAGATCAGTTATATAACCAACTTCGGTTTAAAATATTACCTTCGGGAATGAGTAGTTTGTCATTTCTAGGGAGTGCATTTTTTATGATTCTCGAGTCCGATGTTGTGCCTTCCCAACCACTCAAAACGTATGTAAACTTTAAATCAAATGTACATGATGCTAGTACATTTATTGTTGGATATCCCTTACGACCATGATATCTCGAGGCGTCTTTACTAGGTACTCTCACACGAACAAGTGTTCCATCAATTGCCCCTATACAATCCTTAAAAATGGATAAAATCTTCTTTGTTCTTGAATTTCTTTTGGAACTCTATCTCCGTTTGGTTGTATAAGATATTGATCTTCTAATGATATAATTGTGTTCAAAACTCGATGAAAATACCTACTTGTGGTTGATCCGGACCGACGATAAAACCAAGAGACAAAACGATTTCTTAAATCATTTCCAACGATATGAAAAAATCTAGCAACCTGCTCTTCAACTGACATACGTCGGGTTGGTCGAAGGTCACCCTCATTCTTTAACTTTTGACACAATATCTTAAAAGCGGTCTCACTCATGCAAATTATGTAACACCCTAAATTTCGGGAAATTTTGAAAATTGAAAATTCGGCAATAAGACGTTTATAAATAGGGCAAACCACCCAAAATGGGTAACAGCGTAAGCATTTACAAAAAAACCTGCAAGGATGTATGGGAAACGACAACAAACTAATCTAAACCACAACTAGCTAGATTACATAGGTTGTCAACCCAATACCAAAAATGAAATAACAGTTTTAAATGCTAAGCTTCCAATTTTTGACTATCATCCAAAAATGCCCTCAAGAGAGCAATCTCTTCTCTCAACCCCTTGACGCTCTGCCGCTAAGGGAACCTGTTATACACATCATTTGAGAAAAAATATTAGGCTTAAAGTCTAGTGAGAACATACAGTTAATAACTTAAATAAATACAAACTAATGTAATAAAAGGAAATCTTTGCAAGAGAATTGAGTTTATAATTTAAATCTTTTCCCTATAAGGACTATTCGGTCCAAAATTCATCTTGCGATGACGGGGGGATACCCGATTTACCACGGAGTGTAGCGGAACACCGAGTAGCCTACAATTCCGAGTTATGAGCTAAATACTTGGAATCCATGGCCACGAACAACGCCGGCCCGTATTAAGATGTGGGGGAGGGCACCCGAGGAAACCAAGTCATACTCGTTCACTAGGACTACATTATGATCCATGGCTAGTAACCGGTCTCACATAACCGTACCAAAGGCCTCCGAGGATCAAATACATCCATAGCTACAATGGGGAAAAACATCCCAATATATATATATATATATATATATATATATATATATATATATATATAGGGTGCGTTTCTTTTGCAAACCAATCAATTTGTACAAACTATGCAAACCACTATTTTAGGAAACAATAGATATATTTATGGATAATGATTATGATTCATTAATAATGATTGTGATATATATGGAAAATGTTAAGTTTATTCATTATAATCATGATTTTAAATTAGGAAATGTTAAGTTTATTCATTATAATCATGATTTTAAATTAGGAAACATAATAAAATTATATATTCATTAGACTTGATGAACGGCTAAAATTGGTTCACAAAGTTTGCACAATCTGACTGGTTTGCAAAAGATACGTCCCCTATATATATATATATATATATATATATATATATATAAGTCGATTCAATACCTAGGGATCCACTAGTAATAGTCTAGACTTGTCACATTTACATTTGTGACTAACCAAAGCTAAACATATAGATTCCAACAACATTTACTTCCCAAAATGCATTTTCCAAATTTAACTGCTGATAAGAATGTGATTCATAAAATGAGATTATACATATTATTTCAAGTATTTCACCATAAATGTATAAGAAATACTTTATTTTAACATATATCAAATGGAGCCCTTCATTTTTACAAAACTTAGCAAGAACCCTAAAATCTCCCAAAAACTCAAGTTAGGTCAAAATGTGAAAATCATAAATCCAAAACCAAGGAGATGTATAGGAGCTCAAAATATGAGTTTTGACATGTATAAGGTTAGAAAATGGTAGTAGGAACTCACCAAATGGGTGTTTGAAAAAAAAAACAAACCCTAGAAAATGGATAACGAGACTTGCACTAAAGAAGGTGAAGATTATTTACCAAGAACAATAATGACCACCTAGATCAAAACAATAAATACATGAGGTTGAATCTAGAGGAAGGAGTTAATGAAGAGGGAGAAATGGAGGGGAAACCTTACCAAAACCTCTGGGAGAAAACGTATGGAAGAACCCCAAAAATCAGATAAAATGAAATAAATTCGGAGTTGTCTAATTAAAGGCCTAGACCCCGCTCGCGATTATGCGCAAGTCACTCTCGCGCGGATTGTACCGAGAGTTCGGTACCTCCCCGGCGATTGTGCCAAGCGATAGTGACACTTGTCACTATCGCGAGTCACTCTCGCGTAAACTGTACCAAAGCCCAAAAATCACCAAAACTCGAGATTTTCGCATGGGTCGATTTAAGGTTCGAAAGTACAGCACATTTCGCCCAAAAAGAAAAACGGAAGACGGGTAAAAGACCAACGAAGGACGGATGCTTACATTGCGAAAATACCGGGTGTTACAAATTAGTTCTCGACATTTACCACTTGATGAGAGACTAGAAACCATCTCATCTCGTACTCGTTGTCTATGCAACCTCATATCACGAGTAGGTAAACTAATTTCGTTTATGTTTTGACGTCTACGATGTATAATAAAATGCACCACCAGACAAACCAGGTGAACCACTGCTAATTTTGAGTTCTTAATAAAAGAAGTGTGTCATCATCTATTGATATTTGTGTATTCATGATTAAATGTAATAAGTCAATATAAAATAACGAAATTCCAACCAAAAGTTCATAATTTAATATGATCTAATGAACAAAAAAAATATTAGATGTGCATGTATTGATATGTCTCGAATTCTTTGATAAAAATGTTGTGAACATTGTTTGCAGTATCATGAAGATCAACTTCAGATAGTAGGCAGAAGTAAAATAACACCCTCTCCATTTGAGAAAATAGCTGCTTTAAGGCTTGGAAATATCAAAATAGCTACCTATTTTGATATATTAATACTATAATTGATATAAGTAAAACCATATTATAATTTGCAACAAGCAGCCAAGTTTTAAAATGCTAGTGCTAGTGGTATATTGATAACAAAAACACACATTAATTATAAGAAAAAATGTAAGTAATCCAACGCAAAATAACTTATACTAATTAAATCATCTGAAAGTATTGCATTATCAATAGATAAAAACGCACACACAAATAGAGATAGAAAGGGCATATATTAATTATATATGAGTAGAGTCAAGGAGGAACATCCGTGATTCAAAGGTATCTAGGATGACTAAGGGGTCGTTTATCCAAATCCTTCTTGTAACCCTTGCCTTATTGGGTAGGAGGATGTTTTGCGAAGTAAAAGGGGTGCGGAACTCCTAAGGCCGATAATCGCTTGTTTGATGAAGAATCTCGATGTCGAAAGATTTTACGATTATCTGGCTAAGGAGCCAAAATTTCGGATATGGCATGTTTTTGGTGAAATTGGATTTCTTTAAGTAATGCTCCATGCCTCGTGGAGTTTTGTAGATCACTCCCGAGGGGTACTTCCAGTTCGAGATTTCGAGGACGAAATCATTTTCAATGTGGGGAGGATTGTAACACCAATTCAAATAAGTATCACTGTTCAAAATCCCCGTTATAGGAGATGTCTCGTTTTGGAATCTGTTTAAGAACCTTGTAGACCTAGTTTGGGCACTTAGATCGACAAAGCGTAGAAATCGACGCCAACCAGGCATGGCGTGACCTTGCCCGCGACTATGACAGGGGTGTTATAGTCGCCTGTCACAACCGCGCGGGAGGGAAAGGGCTCGGTACACCCGGCGCGACCTTGCCAGCGATTGTAACACAAGGCAAGGTCGTCGGTACCGTAAGCGAAGGGCATCTCGCGACTATGACCCGCGACAATGCCCTTGGCACTGTCGCCGGGCATTGTCACCCGCGAGGGTCTGACCATATATAATTCTCCTTTTCACCTAATTAACCTCATTTCTCTCCCAACTCATTTCATATTCGATTTGGAGAGCTTCTTAGCCGATTTTCACTCCATAAATCCCTCTCCTCATTCTTTGTCAACCTAGGGTTTGTTGAGACCAAGCGTGGATCACCAAGAACTTAAGCTTGTGGGTTCAAGTGTTGTGGCCAAGGTAATCCCTTCCATTCTTCACTTAAAAGCTAGGGTTTTGGTATTTCCTTTCTTCTCCCATTTTGTTGGGACTTAATGTAACTATGATATTATTTGTGTCTAAGGATCTTGGTTGAGAGTTTGGAACTAAGGATCTAGAAGGTTCCAAGTCTTCCTTCAAGGAGCTTAAGTTATGTTGGTAAAAATCTAGATTTAGCCTAAATCTAGCAAGGTGAGTTATAGTTGTTTTGCAAAACTATATACATGTTAAAATATAAATGTTTTGGGTTTTAAACATACAATATGTGTTCACTTCATGTCTCGTGAGTTTTGATGATTTTGGGTATTTTGAGCATATTAAGTTGCTAAATGTTTACGAAAGATTTATAATATGGTGTTGGGCATTTTGGTCAACAAAAAGAATGTTGGGTCACTAGTAAACATTTATTGGATTTGAAGGATTGGGCATTCATTTCATTGTTATCTAACATGTGTAAATTGGGTCGCAAATAGTGTTGATGGGAAAGATTTTAAGAGTCAAAAATCTTATGGACAAATATTTTGGTCATGGTTTATCTTTGGGGTTTTGCCCAACTTACGGGTTTTGGATATCGGGATTTTAAACTCATTTGATGTTAAAAGTGTGAATTATTGGGAACGGTCATCCTTTGGCCTTATATATATATATATATAGGGGAGAGATCAATTGGAAACCAATATTACATTGGAAACTTTGGAAACCGAAATTAACCAATCATTGAATTTCCTTTTTTTTATTTTTATTTTTAATTGAAAAAGTTATTTTAGTATTTTACATAATTTCATAATATATATGGTAAGTGTTATTATTACTGTAATATTAATTATTTAATTTTAATGTATTTTATATATGGTAATATTGATCATTTATTAATTTAAACATGAAATATTTAATTTAGGTAAACACAAATTGATTCATACGCAAGTTACAAATCAAATTATTTTTTCTGATTCTTATGAATCAGTGATTGATTCATCCAATGAACGAAAGTTTATATTCATATGAAATCTTCAATATTACCTCCAGACATAAAATATTAATATAGTGAAACATAATGGATTTGATATAGTGAAACAAAATATTAATATAGTGAAATCTGATGAAACATAAAATGTTAATATAGTGAAACCTGATGAAACATGTTTGATATAGTGAAACATAATGGAAATATAATGTAACAAAATATTAATATAGTGAAACAAAATATTAATATAGTGAAACCTGATGAAACAGATTTGCTATAGTGAAACATAATGGAAAGGTAATGAAACAATAATGGTAATGAAACTTAATTGGGGTTTTACATATTGCATATTGATGAACATGTAATAAAAAGGTAGTCTTGATATATTATTGTTATCTTTTATTAATAAATTAATTAATTTATTACCATATTTCATCTTTGTTGCCAAATTTGAAACACAAAAGAAAAAGACACATTTACCCTTTTGACATATTATTATTATTATCTTTTATTAATAAATTAATTAATTTATTACCATATATAATTCAAATGAATCTTGACCATTGATTAAAAAGATCAATGGTTGAAATTTGGTTTTCAAAGTTTCCAATGAAATTTGGTTTCCAATTGAAACCACCCCTATATATATATATATATATATATATAGTGTTAGGTTCAATTGAGAAGTGCTAAAAATATGAGAAATAGAGAAGTGATCTTAGCCATCCATTTAGTCAAGATCGCCTTTAATTGGTCAAAAGTTGCGGCTTTGACTGGTCAAAAGTTACGGCTCTTCCAAAAATATAAGGGTATTTACGTAACTTTGACAAAAACACGCGCGTGTTCATATATGAAGGCATGTAGTCAGTGTTTTTATAAAAATTACGAACATTCATATATGAAGGCATGCAGTCATATATGAATGCATGCGTTCATATATGAATGTTCGTAATTTTTACATAAACACTGACTGCATGCCTTCATATATGAATGCATGCGTTCATATATGAATACGTGCAAAAAAAATAGTGACATTCATATATGAACGTCTACTAACATTCATATATGAACTTCTGTTTTTTGCATGCATTCATATATGAATACACACGGCTAAAAAAAAGAAAAAAAAAGTGATATTCATATCTGAACGCATGCGTTCATATATGAATGCGTTTGGATAATTTACAAAAATACCCTTCGAATAATAAACAATGTGAGGAACACGGGAGTGGACCATGGGAGCAATTATCCCCTAATTCTTGGTCAAAACCGCCGATCTTGACCGAATTAATGGTTTAAGATCACTTCTCTATTTCTCATATTTTTAGCACTTCTCAATTGAACCTCTCACAATATATATATATATATATATATATATATATATTTTGGGAAATTGGTGAATTTTACGAATTAGGCCTTTGGCTGTTTATAACTGAAGTAATTATTCGTTTTTGGAAAAGATGTTCATCGGCGTAACAACCCAAAACTTCCATCAAGATAAAATATACGGTTAATGTAAAAAATAAAATCATGCCAAAACGACCCCAAGTCTACAATAGATTTCAAGGTTTGAAGAAAGCAACCTAATATACAACTGAGAGTATGATAAATTTAAACTAAAACGGAAGGTCTTCTAATTCAGCTCCCGCTCACACTTTCTCCTTTCCTTTATCTGCCCTTCCTACTTTGCGCCTGCCTTGAAGAAATTAGTGTAAACCTGGATTTCTCAAGGAGTTTGCTCTCTCTCTTGCCTCTCCACAATCACCCTATATGTTCCTCTCTAGCCGCCACACCCACAAATGATTAGGGTAAAAGGCTTAGCCCCTTTTTTCCAACTTTTTCACCAACCCCATTCCATTTCAGACTTTAGACAAGATCTTCCCCTCAACTTCCTATAATAACCAAACACGGTTATTACAATACCTCCCCCTCAAAAGAATTCCATCCCCGGAATTCCATTGTTGAAAAGACTGGGGTACTGGGACCTCATGTCCGCTTCTACTTCCCACGTTGCCTCTTGTCCTTTGTGAAATTTCCACTGCACTTTTACTAAAAGGATCTCTTTACTCCTCAACTTCTTCACTTTGTGGTCCAAAATAGCCACCGGTTCTTCCACGTAGGTTAACTTCTCATCGACGTGAATATCGTCCAATGATACCATCACATCTCCGTCAAACACTTTTTCAGATTTGACACGTGGAACGTAGGATGAATCCCCTGCACGTTTTCGGGTAGTTCTAACTTGTAAGCCACTTCTCCAACACGATCGATAATAATGAACGGTCTAATGAATCTCGGTCTCAATTTACCCTTCTTCCCGAAACGAACTACACCCTTCCAAGGTGAGACCTTAAGCATCACCTTGTCCCCCACCTGAAATTCGATGGGTTTCCTTCTCTTATTCACATACATCTTTTGTCGATCTTGAGCTGATCTTAACCTTTCCCTTATTTGGTTCACTTTATCAGTCGTCACTTGCACTATCTCCGGACCTGCCAATTGTTGTTCTCCCACCTCATTCCAACACAAGGGTGTACTACATTTGCGTCTGTATAAGGCTATGAACGGTGCTGCTTGGATGCTTGCATGGTAGCTATTGTTGTAGAAGAACTCTATTAACGGTAGGTGAACTTCCCACGAACCTTTAAAATCGATTGCACATGCCTGAAACATGTCTTCCAACGTTTGTATGGTCCTCTCGCTTTGACCATCCGTTTGGGGGTGATAGGCGGTACTCAACTTGAGTTGAGGTCTCAATTCTCTTTGCAAACTCCTCCAAAACGATGACGTGAATCGGCCATCCCGATCTGATACTATAGATGACAGCACTCCATGCCTAGATACTATCTCATATATATATATAGCCTTGCCAGCCTCTCTAAGGGGTACGTCTCTTTAATCGGTAAGAAGTGAGCGGATTTTGTGAGACGGTCCACTATTATCCAAATCGCGTCGTGCCCTTTAGGTGATCGCGGAAGTCCGGTGACAAAGTCCATTGCGATTTCATTCCACTCCAATACCGGTATTTCCAATGGTTGCAGCTCCACGTACGATCTTTGATGCTCCGCTTTGACCTTTAAACATGCCAGGCATCGTTCGACGAAGTAAGCGATGTCTTTCTTCATACCCGACCACCAATAATTTTGCTTCAGATCTCGATACATCTTATTGGTTCCTGGATGTACAGAATAACGAGACTTATGAGCTTCTTCCAACACTTTCTTTCGAAGGTCGCCCATCTTCGGGACACACACTCGATCATTAAAACATCTCACTCCACGAATTTCAACGGTTAGCGAAGTCACGATTCCGGCTAATCTATCGCTCTTCAGATTCTCTCCCATGAGTGTTTTCTCTTGTAGACCCTTGACTCCCTCCAAAAAGGTGGAAGTTGCCTCCACTCGAAATGCCACTACCTTCGTGACGTCGTTGTGCTCCTTCCGACTTAAGGCATCGGCTATTACATTGGCTTTACCCGGATGGTAAAGGATCTCACAATCATAGTCGCTTAACAGCTCCATCCATCTCCGTTGCCGCATATTCAGCTCTTTCTGGTTGAATAGGTGCTGAAGACTCTTGTGATCGGTAAAAAATCTGACAACTAACACCATACAGGCAATGCCTTCAAATCTTCAAGGCGAAAACTACCGCTGCCAATTATAGTTCATGCATCGGATAGTTCTTCTCATGATCTTTCAACCGACGAGACGCATAAGCAATCAATTTACCTTCTTGCTTAACACGCACCCTAACCCCAACTTTGAAGCATCCCTAAAGATCACAAATCCTTCAGATCCGTTAGGTAGGGATAAAATGGGTGCACTGCTCAGACGTTCTTCCAGTTTACCAAACGCATCCTCCTGAGCTTCAACCCATAAAAACTTAACGCCTTTCCTTGTTAACGCAGTTAACAGTGTGGCTATTATTGAGAAGTTCTGGATGAACTTCTGGTAATAACCCGCCAACCCAAGGAAACTCCTTACTTCCGACGGCGATTTGGGCGCTTCCCAATCCTTGATAGCTTCCATCTTCGCTAGATCGACCTTGATTCCGTCTTCTGACACCACGTGTCCTAGGAATTGCACCTCACTCAGCCAAAATTCACATTTCGAGAATTTGGCGTACAACTTCTCGCGCTTCAGCAACTCCAACACCGATCACAAATGTGCCTCGTGCTCCCTCATGGATTGTGAGTAAATTAGTATGTCATCAATAAAGACGATCACACACTTATCCAAGAGTGGACTACACACTTTATTCATTAGGTCCATGAATACTGCTGGAGCATTAGTCAAACCAAAAGGCATGACTAAAAACTCATAATGTCCGTACCTCGTACGAAAAGCAGTCTTGGGCACATCCTCCTCCCTCACCTTCAACTGATGATAGCCCGATCGTAGGTCTATCTTCGAAAAGTAACTCGCTCCTTGCAGTTGATCGAAAAGATCATCAATTTTGGGAAGCGGGTACTTATTCTTGATTGTTACCTTATTAAGTTCGCGATAGTCTATGCACATCGTCATGGACCCGTCCTTATTCTTAACGAACAACACCGGTGCTCCCCACAGTGATGTAATGGGACAAATAAACCCCTTGTCGAGCAGTTCTTGCAGTTGAGTCATCATCTCTTTCATTTCGGTCGGCGCCAAGCGGTAGGATGCTCTTGCGATTGGTGTCGCTCTAGGCACCGGGTCTATTCGGAACTCCACTTGCCGATTAGGAGGCAAAGTGGTCAAGTCCTCCGGAAACACTTCCGGGTATTCACTTACTACCGGAACCGATTCAAGTCCCTTCTTCTTTTTCTTAGCGTCTACTACATATGCTAAAAACCCCACACACCCTTTCACTAAGCACCGTCTAGCCTTGATCATAGAGATCAAACACGACTTCCTATACCGAAAATCCCCATACACTACCACCTATACCTTACCATACAACGTTATTCGGATCAACTTTTTATTGCACACTATATGGGCATCATTAGACGCCAACCAATCCATCCCCACAATGATGTGAAATTCCCCCATACCCATCGGGTACAGTCGTAATGGGAATGTATGACCGTCGATATCAATAGTACACCCTTCATATACTTCCTTCACCAAGACTCGACTGTCATCCGCTACCTCTACCTCGAACCCAAGACTAAGCTTCTTGGGTTTCACACGTAATTTGTAAGCAAATTTCGGCGACACAAACGATCGATTTGCGCCTGAATCAAACAACACCTTAGCAAAAGTCAAGTCATTAGGGAAAGTACCTGTCACCACATCCGGTGTTTCCACTGCCTCCTTTGCTGTCATGTTTAACGCCCGAGCAACTATCCTTTCTCCTCCTTTTCACCCAAAATTCCCGACAACTCCCTTCTTCAGTTGTGGACAGTCCGTTTTGATGTGGTCCGAAGAACCACATTGATAACACGTTCTTGATCCTTGTTAGTCCCGAACCATGTGACCTGACTTCCCGCACTTAAAACAACCATCTTTGTCCATCAAACACTCCCCCTTATGCATCCGGTTACACTTGCTGCATGACTTGTTCTCAAACCTTGGTGTTGCCCGCTGTTCGGGTCTTGCATACTTTGCCCTCTTAACATCACGTGCGGATCCTTTCCATTTTCTTTTCTCAATACTTCTTTCAGACAGTTGACGATTCTTGTCCTTTTCCGTCATCTCCGCTGCATTGACGGCCGCTTGAAAGGTAGCAGGTTCTCGTGCAACTGCCAGCTCTCGGATGTTGCTCATTAATCCAAACAGATATATGTCTATCCACTGTTCCTCATTTGGCACGTATATCTCAGCAAAGCGTGCCTTTTCCAGGAACTTAGTTACATACTCTCTGGTCGTCATCTCACCTTGCTCCAAGTTCAGAAATTCCTCTTCCAAGTTTTTCACGGCTGCCAATGGACAAAATTGTTGTTTGAATCTGGCGATAAAAGTTTCCTAAGCCATTCCCTTAGCTGCTTTTGAACCCTTCCCTCCAGTCTCAGCCTCCCACCAAAACACAACATTGTCCCTCAACATGGACAACGTAAACACTACTTTGTCCTCTTCAGCACATTTACTAATGTCGAAGGCCAGTTCCATCTCTCTAATCCACTTGATTACCACAATTGGGTCGCATTCCCCCTTAAAAACAGGGGGTTTGCATGCCGCAAAGGATTTGTAGCTACATCCCTTCTCTGACGACACAGTGACAGCTACAACCAGGGTTGATAGCGAGTGACTGCCCATCCCAGTAACTGACGGTTCCGACATCTCAGACGTGTCCTTCTCTTCACTCTTCTCCGTACTGGCTGATACTTCCCTAGTCTGATGAGCCAATAGAGCTTGTAGAGTTTCCCGTAACTTCCCCATTTCAGTAGCGAAGGTCTCTTGAGTCACAAAGGCTTGAGCCCGACTCCACCACGGCTCCTCGTCGGTCTTCTTCCTCTTACCGTAGCTGAACTCTCTTGAAGAGAGAGCTCTTGCTCAGCCACCACTTCCACACTTCTTGCTCGTCGAGCAACACGTGTCGTTTTGCTCCCCTAAGCTCCCGATTCCAGTGCGCCCACTTGAGTAGCCGCTTTTCGGGTTGTTTTTTCTTTTCCCTTAGGTCGGCCACGACCCTTTCCCCGGGTGGCAGCCGACCGAGGAGGAACTACTGACCCATCCGCAACAGATTCATTCACAGGTTTTGCCTCAGCTACCGACACCGATCTACTCCTTGTTACTCGATCCGACATGGTTATTGATAAAACATAAACACACCACATTCAATACGACTGGTCTAACGCAATAAGGCAAGTTAAGCACACACATGTACCTGTAAATTCACAATTACACTGGCCAGATGTAATTCCAAGTTTACATTACATGCTAGTCCTCACTACCCTGTCACTCGCATTCCTAAGGTCATCCTAATTCTCAGTTGTGTTATAATCTCCTAGTTTAGGCCCGTCCGGTCACCTAGATCCTTTAAACTATGGCTCTGATACCAATTATAACAACCCAAAACTTCCATCAAGATAAAATATACGGTTAATGTAAAATCATGCCAAAACGACCCCAAGTATACAATAGATTTCAAGGTTTGCAGAAAGCAACCTAATACACAACTAAGAGTACGAGGAATTTAAACTAAAACGGAAGGTCTTCTAATTCAGCTCCCGCTCACACCTTCTCGTTGCCCTTATCTGCCCTTCCTACTTCGCGCCTGCCTTGAAGAAATTAGTGCAGACCTGGATTTCTCAAGGAGTTTGCTCTCTCCCTTGCCTCTCCACAATCGCCCTATCTATTTCTCACTTGCCGCCACACCCACAAATGATTAGGGTAAAAGGTTTTGCCCCTTTTTTCCAACTTTTTCACCAACCCCCTCCCATTTCAGACTTTAGACAAGATCCTCCCCTCAACTTCCTATAATGACCAAACACGATTATTACAATGGCTCTAGTGACGTCATTCGGTATTGAGAAGATAGCGGACTTGGTGGTTGTAGTAACACCCGTCAGACTTTGTTCCCGTTTGTGGGACTAGATAGTTCTGTTAGAACTCTGATACACGTTGTTGTGTTTCTTCCCTTCTAACTTTAGATTTTTATGTTTCATGTTTTGTATTTAAGGGATTTTTGAAAGTTTTAAATTGTCTGCTATTTTCAAATTTTAGGGGTGTTACAGTCCTCGAGAGAGGGAATATGGCATGGGTCAAATGGTCTACGACTCTCTTGTCTCTAGAAAAAAGGGGGATTAGATATAGAAAGTGGTGGTGATGTTTCAAAACGGTCAAAATCATATTTGGACCAAGCTAATTCTAAACCTAACGGGGGTTCAGAATACGAGGGGGTGTTAATTTCTAGAGGTCGAGGAGGTACTTGGAGCAATATCATTTCATGGGGAGGGATGCAGAGTTTTACGATTTAGACTTCACCTCTTCTTTCACCGAAAATCTTGGTGACATGTCATAGATTATGTTTCGGTTAGAAAATTGGGTAGGTTTATCGTCTATGTGACCTCTTCCCAAGATTATTTTGTTTGGAAAACTAAGGTGAAAGATAGAGGTTGTTGGGTGCAAGACCGTTAGGTTTGGGTTTGGGATTGAACTAGTGCTCCAAGGGGTCGGGCTTTAACTGAGTTATCAAATATGATCACCTTATTACAATAGTTGCTTCCTTTTTGTTACTCGTAGGGACACATGGTCATGGCTTTTGTATGAAAATGGAAGATTCTCGGTCAAAAAGTTGAAGACAAATGTCATGAAGTTGATGAATATAACCCAAAAATCCAGTCGAACAATCTCGTACCAATTAAGATCATTATATTCGTGTGACACACCCTATACAATACATTCCCGATGCATCTTGCTTTGGACATCAAGGGCGTAGAGTTTGACATAATCCTATGTCCAAGCTGTGGAGAAGCACCAGAGATGATCGACCATTGCTTTGTGACTTGTACGACAACAAAACATATTTAGGATAGGTTCTGTCAATGGTGATGCATCAACACTTATTTGGGAGACTTGACATCTGAGGGCTATCAATGGGGGTGATATCTTTTCACCTTAGCTGAGACAAATTTTGCGGACCTGTATTTGAGCCACTTGCTTCCTGATTTGGAGTCATCGTAATAGCATAATCTTAAAAAAAACCTAGTTTAAGGAAGTATATTGTTGACCTGGTTTTGAGTTTGAGTCTTGTATGTTGGCTTTTGTAAAATGCTTTGGTGATATGATTGCTATATTGTTGCTTGGTCTTTAGGTGATATTACAATGTCCATTTTAGATGGGTGCGTCTCATAATGTATCAATGCTACGGTGTCATGTGATGTTTCTTTGTAACACCCTGAATTTCGAAAAAGCGTCATTTCAAGTTAATACTGAAATCAGTAGCTTTAAAGGAAAAAAATAAGATTTTTGATTTTGGACTTGAATCCTAGATTTTATAGTCTTAATGGATAAAGGATTCAATTACGAGTCCAACGGTTCTTTCCGGAGCAAAAAACGGAGCTATAACGAAGAAGTTACGGCCAAAACAGTGAACGAGAAGAAAACCAGGGGAAGCGAGTGACTTATGTCGCGACTTAGGGTCGCAAGATAAGTCACGAAACCCCCTGGTCGAGCTAAAAACCGAATTTCAGCCACCAAACTTCATTTATTCATATCTTCTTCATCCCAACTCCGTTTTCAGTGATTCAAGTTGCTATGGTTTTGTTTTTGAGAGCTTGTCAAGGTTAGATGGTTAGTTTTGGGAAATTATAATGGTGTATTGGAAGCTAATACCAAGAGCTCATCATCATCACCTCCATCTTCAAGAATTTTAGGGTTTTCTAGGTTTTTATCAAAAACTAAATGGTAAGTTCATCCCTTCCACTTCCAAACTTCTTTATGGGTTATAAATGATCGATGGATGTCAACCTAGTGTTTGATTCCTCTAATTTCGTTTTGAAAGATTTTGGGAGTCTTGGGTCAAAATTAGGGTTTTGCCCAAAATAGAGATTTGAATGATTAAGTGTTTGGGGAATGTTTCTATGTGGTTGGTTATATGTTTTGATGGTTGGAAACTTATGAATCTAGGTTTTGGAAGTTTTTGCTTGGAGATTCAAGTTTCTTCAAATGAGCTCAAAGCGGGGTGAAATCTAGATTTAGCCTAAATCTAGCAAGGTGAGTTCAAGTTGATTTGTGAAAACGGTGTACATGCCAAAATGTTTATTTTAAAGTATTTATGTGTTTAACATGAAATTATCATTTGAGAAGTTACTTGATGAGTTTTGGTTAAATGAGAAGTTTAGTTTTATAAACCTTGTAAAACACCCATATTGGGGATTTTTAGGCATTTTGATAAATGAGTCATAAATGGGTGTGTTTGGTAATTTATTTCATACGTAATATTATTTGGTTAAAAGGCGTTTTGGTGGGTGTTTGAGTAAAAGGTTTGATTTTGTGTTTTGAGGTGTTTTGAAAGGATAAAGAGTATAAACCTATTTGGAAAACCTTTTGTTCTGACTTAAACTGTGTTGGAGTCCATTCAAGTGTTTTGGAGTATGTAATTTCATAGTATGAGTCGAGTATGTTTATGATTCGAAAAGCGTCAATCATTGGTCAAAAAGAGGTTTTGAGTTTTTTGACTTGATGTCGTTTTAAAGGAGTCTTGAGGACACTTGTCCGGGTTTTATATGGCTCAATGTGCAGTATAGTTATAACGTACGTACAAATTCGTCGTGTTGCGTATTGAGGTTGATTTCGGGCTCAAGTGCTTTGGTCATTCATGTTTAGTCCGGTAAGGTTAGACTGTGTTGCATTGGATCCATAGGCACGTAGTCAGTCTGTTTTGGATGGTCGATTGGGTATTGTTGGGTGATGACCTTCAGTATTCCATGTTCTATGACCGGAAACTTTACAAGCGATCGCTAGGAGGGTTGAGTCTGTTAGTGCTGCCGGGACGGTAGGCACTAGGACCTACGCCACTTGAAATGCCTGTGACAGGTAACCTTTAAGTGTGTCGAGCCTTTGGGGTGGGATTCTTCGGAAGACCCATCAAGCGTCAACTAACTTGGGGTGACGCTTGTAAAGAAGCCGTAGGGATACTTTTGTGTTTCCTCCACTCTCAACGGATACGGGTATCCCCCGTTGTCGGCTATCAGTAATTTAAATAAAGATGTTTTACTGTAGTGTCATTTGTTCTATGGTCGACAATGAATGAAGACCATAATATTGGACCTTCCTCCTCGTATATTAAGGTTTGAATGAATTATGTCCTCCCCGTATTTTGATATTTAGATTCTCTTCTTTTATGGTCGCGTGAGTTTTTGGCCTAGTGTCGTACGTACGGTATATATATGGTTTTGAAGTTGATTTTTGGGTGTTTTGGAATATAACGTTTTATCCACGTTTCTTAAATGGGAGTCGGTTCACATTCATGTTTCGAGTTAATTTAAGTTGCAATCAATTTCTAAAGCATGTTTGAAATAAGGTGTCTATCTTTGAAAACACATGACATTGAAAAGAGTTGTTTCTATGTTTTAAAGTGCATCAATTGAAATGTCATGTTTTAAGAGAAGTTTATCTTTTAAAAGTATTTACTCATGTTAAAACTCTTGAGCTCACTAGGCGTTAAGTCTAACCTTTTTATTTGTCGGCATGTGCATCAGGTTCCAGTTGGGGGTATGGTTCTAGCAGTATTGAAGAGATGTGCCTTAGTGTTCGCAAGTGTAAGGGTTTGGAGAAGTCTTATGCAGTTTGGAGACAGTGACTGTTATTGGGTTTTAGTAGCACCCGCCCTTATTATATATTGTATGTATAGAATGAATGTGTGTATGGAGGTTAAATCATAAATTGTGATTGTAGATGAATCATTTATTGATGTATTTAGAAAATTTTAAATTAGTTGATATTTCTAGTTTTGAGAGTGTTACATTCTTGATCGGTCAGCTTTCCCTTGATTAACATAAAGTAAAGGTAGCTATCCGGAGAATTTTGGGCTTTATTTGAGCATGTTTCTTATAGATAAAAAAAAGTAAAAGATTTCATTTTGAATCCCAATAATTGTGGTTTATAGACGAATCACCTGGAATTGGAACATTTTACTTGATATTAAAAACCATTTTTTTTTCTTTTCAAATTCTAATTAAAAATGCCTATTAATAACAACATGAAAAACATTTTGTCTAATAATCTATCATATCTTTTTTGGTTAACATTTCTATATTATACTAAATTTCAATTAGAACTGTCAATTTTACTTTTTATCAAAATTTTCATGTAAGATCATATATTTTATCCTTGATTTTTTAGGTTATCATTACTTTGACCATTTAACTTAACTAGTGTGTTGCACCGCGCGTTGCGCGGTGACAAATAATTTTTTTAGTAAATGTGTATTGTGTTAAGGCGATACGATATGCGTTAATTGATAACCAATCAAATGCAATGTAATACAATGAAGATGTTTTCGATGTAAATTGTTTTGATAGAATGCAACCTAGATAGTTCTCTAATCTCATATATTTTAGTTAAATTGTCATAATTGATCTAATTCATACAAATTACAATGGAAATTTTCTGGAAATTCAACCTGAAGTTTTAGAAAACAAAGTTTACTTAAAACAAAAAATTTAATTGCATGGGAAGGATATACATACCCAACAATACTCTAAGTGTTTCGGCAAGAACATTAACAAAGAACCATAGCCATCTACTTTTTTGTATCTAATTACCCCAAAATCATATCCTTATATGTAACTAATGACTGGGAAAAAAAAATAGAACATATACATTGCTATTGTGGATCCTTTCATAACCAAACCTTAATAACCCAATATATGCATACCATCGATCTAATACTTTGTCACCCCATCATGAAGGTCTAATCCACAGTTTTAACATTTCTCAAAGCAGGGCCATAGAGATCATATACAATATCACCGATCATATTTATATCGCGATGCATGTTTTCTTTTGTTTTTCCACGTTTTATTTTTTTCTATTCTTTTCGTATTTTTATTTGTATATGCTTAGGAATGTGAAAAAAGATCCCATGTTTTATTTGTTCTTATTCAAAACGTGAAAAAATATCTCAGGGCACTTTTATGTATTAATCGTTGTGTTGCAAAAAGACTTGTACATGTATATAGCTTTAGCAATCTAATCATCGACGGCCAACAATATCTCATCATGAATTTCATTCATGGGGAAGACAAAAATATGGGCAAAAATAACAACCACAACGTCAACTATAACATCGATCTTCATAGATATCAACACCATCATGTCTCTAAATAACTATTGATAGCATCTAGATCTCAATAGCAAACTCTTTAACATCAATTTGCAGATATTGAAACAAATATATACAAAAAAAATATCGTCAAGTAATTATCATATCTCACTCGATGAATTCTCAAGAATGAAAAAGAAAACTTGGTTCTTTAATAGAGCGATGAAATATAAAAGCATAGACGATTTGATGACAACTCCATAAATTGGAATTTATAGTTGCCACACCTATATACGTTGGGAGAAGGCGGTGAAATGGTAAATGGCATAGAGAGAGTGACTTTAGCGAGAAATCTTCTTCACAATGTTCCTAACTTACGCCATTTCTTAAGGAAGAAGGTGTAATTGTGTTATTATTAAAGGAAAATATGAATATGAGATATGGAAGATTTAATTTGTGATTGAAGAACTTGTAGCCAAACTGGTTTATGAGTAAGGTTGTGGGCAAACTAATTTATTATGATGGAGGTTAAGGAAGCCGAAAGACATATATGGCAAATGAAAAGTTTGGTGTTAAACCTAAAAACATAAATGACAATATACAAAATTACCAAAAGAATTCACTTATAAGCACATGCATAGTTTTCATATGGGGTCTTTTATGTCTTTAACATGTTAAATCTTTTAAAAAAATCAAAAAAATGAGAAAATTCTTACAAAGAATCCTCATCCAACAACTTGTCACATCATTCCTATGGTTTCTACTTTTATATATATATAATATATATATATATATGATTTTTTTTAAATTATATATAAATAAATAAAAAAGAGAGAAAAAAGAAAAGGAAAAATGAGATCCCCATGGAGGAGACAATAAGAAGTAGGAGTTGTCTTGGTTCAAAATCTTTAACTTTTCCCAAAGTACACAAGACTCTTGTTAGGGGCTTCTCCCATAAAACCCCATTTCCCACTTTTCCATCTCTCTCTTGTCTTCTTCATCAAACCTACATCCCTTCCCTTTTTCTTTAAACTTCATCTCATTTGCTACCTACCTTCAATTCTTTATCATTAATCAATTGGGTTATATAAGTTTTTTTTTCTTTTTTCTTTTTAAGTAACCACTATTAATAAAACATATATATAATTGTAATTTATTTTTTGTTTTTACCCTACAAGACACATTTTGAGACACTATAAAACAAAGAGGCTTAATTGACGAAAAAATTCGTTAGAAAAAGTCATCACCAACAGATTAATGGCAAATCTTATCGTTGGAGAAGATGTGGCCAATGATCGTAATTATCAATGGATTACCGGAGAGTATACACTCCCTTTCAACTCAATCAATCCATTCACTCTCTCATTAGGATTTTTTTTTAACGACGAATTTTTATAAAACTAACAAGAAGCTAGGAAAAAAAACAATTACATAGAAGTAATGGCAATGAAGAATTAGAAAGCCAACCAACCCAATTAATAGACAAATTGCTACTTCTATGATTTACCCAGAAGAAAGCCAACCATTCTCTCATTAGGATTGGTTTATAGAGAGAGAGAAAATTAGGAATAAACATGGATTCATTCATTCAAGTTGTAGTTTGTGCTTTTGAGGATTATGTTTTTTAGTATTTCAAAACTCTTATCCATACGAGGATGCTTCTCTCCATATTCATATTCTAAGATCTTCTAAACAAAGTATCTACTTTCTTCATTATTGAATTTGAAAACCACAATGTATAAATTTTGGTTGAACCAAATAACACATAAAATAAATAGACTGAAACAAGTTATAGAATTTTTTTTCAAGTGGTAGCGTCATTTTACTATAAGAAACAAAAATATTGATACTTTTTACAAAATCATCATTGGATTGTTGGTTAGTTCCTTACTTTTCGAATGTGATGCCATGTGTTTAATTTGAGTCTTTATTGCAATTTTTTTCAAAAACATAATAACTCTGAAATTAAAAGTTAAAATCTAATAAAATGAACCAAACAAGATCCAAACCCACGCCTGGGGTAGAAGAAAAGTCATGCAAATCAATTCTATCAAATTAAATTTACGTTACTATTGTAGTTTCAAAACAAATATGATTGCACATATTATAATGACGTGATAACACCCTTCACGAACCTATAATTTTGTACATTACGACAAAACAACAAACCAATTGCGCTAAACATTATTTTTATGACTTCATTTTTAACCCAACTATAATGAAATAATATATATATATATATGTTGGATTTGACACATAGTCGTCCCATGTATCAAAGAATGAAGAATAAAATGATGAAGGTGAGTTGGATATTGTAGGTCCCATGTTGCGGCTGGGAACAAATTACGAAAGATTGCATGCGCTAATCATCATATACAATGCATTTATTAACCCCAAATATCTTTTATCCACGTGCCCTCTTCATATCGTAGATTGAAGAAGTTTTGCATGCATGCAAATTAATTACTTTCCAACTTGGACCATTTCAAAGTTACTATTATAATTCAATTTCTGTAATCATTTTCTTTTCTTTTTTAGTAGTAAAACCATAAAAAGAAATACTGTAGTAACTATATCTCTTTGTTACAAATCTTATTAAATTTATCTATCAAATGCTTATTGTCCATTTCTTTTTATCTCTCTCACACACACATATTTATATATAAAACTTTTTATATTTTGAAATTACAAATTAATGATGTGATTCAAGATTATATTCATATTTATCATCACATACACGCACTGTACCTATCTTAAATATAATATACAAACTGAAACATTTATTATTGCGTTTTAAAAAATTATATATAGAATGTGAATACATATATATAGAGGTTAACGGAAAAACTCTAAAAAATAAAAAAAACGGAAAAACACCTTGATAACCGTACGTCATGATGGTTTGTACATGTGCATATAAGTACTTGGAGTTGTTTTTTGGTTTTTTATGCACAAATGTATGATGCACATGTGCATGTTACAGATCACTTGTATTCACATATGCATACCGTCTAGATGAACGATTACCAGAGTGTTCCACAAATTTTCATTTTTTTTTGTTGTTTTCTCTTCAACCTGACCCTATATATATATATATAGATATATAAAAGACACCCTGGTAGCCCTTGATCTAAACGGTACGTACTTGTGTTGTTGTGCATACAAGTAAATTAAGTTCTTTTTTTGGTTTTTATGCACTTGTGCTGTTGTGCATACAAGTAAATTAAGTTCTTTTTTTGGTTTTTATGCGCATGTACATTATGCACGTTTGCATGTTACAAATTACTTGTATGCACTAGTGCATACCGTCCAAATAGAAGACTACCAGAGTGTTCTTCAGTTTTTCGTTTTTTTTAGGTTTTCCCCTAAACTTGACCCTATATATATACCCCAAAAAATGATTACAAAGTGAGAGGACCAATAGAAAACTTTGAAAATAAATATGTAGAGAGAGAAATAATATTTTAATAAATGAATGAAATATTTTACTAATATTCTAATTAATGTTGGATTCTCCAAAATAAAAAATCAGTCGGAGATAAATGTAATTTAAGGTAGTAGTCACTATACATTCACGAATATCAAGACGATCTGATTCTGTAGGTGGTTTTGATGTTTTGTTTGAATCTTTTTGTCGATTCGATTAATATTCCAAAGTAGGTGTGTTGTGTTTGTTCTTTGGGGAATGGGGATGGGGACTATGACTGTGGCTGTCATTGTGGCCCCACTTTTGTTTGTTTTCTAAGATGTTCCTGCCCCTATTTTTGTCCCTGGATTACACCCCAAGCAATACAACATCCTCTTTTTGACCATTTTTTATATGTTTGACTCCATACAACAACAACAATCATATATTCAAATTGTCCATCTCCATATATCTATATTAGGGCCTAGGGGTGAACAAAGGCGGATACCAGCCTAAAATTTTTGGAATTGGAATCGGTGGTTTTTGGAATGAAGGAACCGGAACTGGAACCGGTTACATCGATTCTTTATATTTGGAAACTGGAATCGTCAGTTCCGGTTCCAGTACCGGGTACCTACTGTCTAATTTTTAATTTTTTTTATCATTCATATTATAAAATGGTAAATATTAATTATATTACAAAATCCAAACGTAAAGAAATAAATACCACAAACGTGAAAACTAATAAGATAAAAACTAAAAACTAATAAATACTACAAACGATGCTTACAAAACAAATAAATATTACAAACGGTGCTTACAAAACAAATAAATACTACAAACGGTGCTTCCAAAACATTTCACATCATTAAAATTTAGTTGATGCTAATAAATACTACAAATGATGCTTCACTAAAAGATAATTAATTAATTTTTTATAAATAAATAAAATATATTTTATTAAAAAATAACGGGTACCCGCCGGTTCCGGTTCTGGGTACCCAGCAGGAGCGGGTACCCAACGGGTACAGAGGCAGATCCAGAAAAATATTCTTATGGTTGCACCGTCGCACACAACCAAACAAAATTATAGTATCCTTAAGGGTCATATGCAAAATTACACTACACCTTGAAAATATACCTAAATATAAACAAATTAACCTGCATAGTTCATTATTAGCAAAAAAAATATAAAAATTAACTCAAATTAACTCTAAACAAATAACTCCAAAGTCAACAAAGAGGGTCAAATATATGCAAAATAACTCTAAAGAGTTGCTTAACATGTTATTATGTAACAATATTACATCAGTATAAACAAATTAACTTTAACAAAAAAAGACGCTTATACAAATTTGTATTCAAGTTAAATTGTACGAAAACAATAGTTTCACCTTATTATTTACGTTAATTTTTATTCAAAAAATTCAAAAAAAAAAAAACAATCAACAACAAACATCGAGTCAAATGTGTATTTAATAACGATTAAATATTGTATTTATCATGTACGCATTATATTCAATATTGGACTCATTTCGAAGCTATCGACGAAACATTTCCAACGGTGCAATTTGTAAAGAAAAAATACGTATTTTTAAGTGTATTTTAGCTAAAAAATTAATTAATTAACTAATATGATATGGGTATAAAAGAAAAAATGAAAAATGAAAGGATGTAAACTGAAAATATTAAAGTCTTTAAAGGGTAACAATAGTAACTTATCATCAACCATTATATTCAATTTGTTTTTATCTATTAAACTTTCATATATAACCCTTAAAAGTTTTAAAGTTCATGGTTTCATCCTAAAAAATTTTATGGTTTCACCCCAAGAAATTTATGGCTTCACATGTAATGACCTTAAATAAATTACACTTTAACACCCGCAATTTTATGGTTGCACATGCAACCACACCCTAAAGCATAGATCCGCCCATGAGCGGGTAACGGTTCCAAAAAAATGAGAATCGGAACCGGAACCGGTCCCGATCGGTTCCATATTTTAGGAACCGGAACCAATCACATCGGTTCCAGTTCCGGAACCGGCAGTTTCGAAGCAATTCCGGTTCCAAAAGCGGGTACCCGCTTCCGATGCTCACCCCTAATACACATATATATATATATATATATATATATATAGAATTACATATAGTCATAATTGTCATTAATTGGTTCCTTCTATATATATATACACACTTAATTTGATTCTACTTTTTTATATTTATATTTTGGTTTATACAGGGTTTTAAAAAATTGTTATGATAAGTGGCAGTATTTTCATATATGCTTGCAAAGGGGGTTCATTTCTGAACCATAAATTTTTTTAAACGTGGAGGACCTATATATATATATATATATATATATATATTCATTGATGCACATATACTTACATATATGTATTGATTAGTATATTCATTAACGAAATACATATTTTAATAGTGTATATATCACTGAATTTACGAGTTTTCCAATTCTCAAACTTTTTGTGTTTCTTAAATTTGATCTATTTTTTTAGAACAAGGGTGAGTAATTATTATGCTTTTTATTCCATTTTTTTTTGTTTTAATATTAATAGTTTGGGTCAAAGATTTTGTCCAAAACCCAGAGGAGAATAGGTTGCTTTGATGATTGCAGTAGTATCTACCGTTTCTATCATGCCTTTCTCTCATTCTCTCTCTTACTTATAATCATAACAAAATCTCTGGATTCCCTCTTTTTCTTTTTTGCTATGACTCTGATCGTGACCCACTGACCACCCTGGCCTGGACCCCCCAAACCCAAACCTAACCATTTTGTTTCCCCCTCACGTGACTGCACGGCTCTAGTACGTACTTAACCCTTAACCACCAACTCTCCTATTCGCTTCAATCACCTATATATATATATGTAGTACATATTTCAACCAAATCAAAACCAACAATCCATTTTTAATTGATTTGGTTTATATGACTTGACTTTTATTATTTTCTTTTTTCTATAAATAAAAATTGATTATATATGTTGTAATAAAAATAGAAATAAAAAATCATAAGAAAAATATATCATATGTATATATTGGGTTGAGTTTCGGTGAGAAGTTGAGTTAGCGGTGAGAAACGTGAGAAGTGGTTATCAACCGTTGGATGAGAAATGGACGCACATTAGAATGAGATGCACCAGATCAATTCTCTTCCAAGGCGAAATTCATGGGAGGACTTGAGATCAAAAGAAAATCAACGGTTCAAATCCACTTCTCACGTTTCTCATCATTAACTCAACTTCTCACACGATCCTTAGTCTGTATATATTTTTATATATTTAAAATAAAAAATGAACATTTTGAAAATGATAATTATCAAGGGTGGGTTTATGGTGATAAGTTATATTCGTTTAGATTTGTATCCGAATTAATTAAAGTAGTGTTGAGGACAAGGGTAGGATGGTAATTGTGAAAAGAGGCCCTGCCTCGTGATCGGAGAAGGGTAGATCCATGGAAGACTGTTCCCCCCGGTCACGTGGCTTCTTTTGACCACCCCAAAAAACACACAACCAACCCCTTAAAACCCTCTTCTCAATCATACCATTTTAAATCTCTTTTTATTTTTCCTTTTATATTATTAAAACTACTTCTTTTAAAATATTTTATATTTTGTCTTAAATCTTAATAATTATAATAAATATTTATGAACTTGATTAAACATTTATCTTTGAAATAAATGTCGGTTCATATAAAAACAAAAATATTGATTTTATTATTTTACTAAATGTTGCATTAATTCGTTTCATATATAAATTGACGATTTATATAAGTGAGATTCAAATGAGAAAATTAACTATTTAAGAAAACAAGATAATAACAAATCATGTATAAAATCATATGTGATTTTACATTAACGGTAAAAAATGGATATCGGCTATTTTGGCCGCGACTTAAGTTGCAGGGTTAAAGTCGTCTGAATCATATATGCTTTTGTACGTTAACGATCGTGTTTGTGTTTTTTTTAAATAGTCGGTATTCTCGTTTGAATCCACCTTTATCTGATTAAAATAATATAAAAATACAGGGATATAGCTAATTAATACTTTTCTATATCAATTTAAAAATATGAAAAATACATGATGTTATTTGCGTGTTCATTGTTACGAGGAAGTAGACAAGACGACAAAATGCAAATGTGGAATATTCAGTCCCAACTGGACCCACTCGTGTATACCTATATAAACCCCCAAAACCCCCCATCTCTTCTCATTGCATTCCCTTCTGTCTCTCAAACAGTAATTCCATTTCTTGATCATCGACCCCACACAAATCTTGATATATAGATGGTAACACACACTGCCACCAACCACACCCTTTGACCCTTATTTCATCATCTTATTATCAATTTACTCATACATACATTATCCATCCACAAAAACATCATGAATAGATGCAATGGTTCCAACATGATGGGTCCATGTTCTTGTGGTCTCTACCATTATCAACCCAACTCATTCTCCACCATTTACTCAATGCCTTATGAACAACAACAACAAGAACAACAATACGTATCTCCTTCTTCTGTCGATTGCACTTTGTCTTTGGGTACGCCTTCCACTCGACTCACTAATGACTATGAAAAATCCCACCATGATCAAAGGTCTAGTTGGTGGAACATTTTGCAATCGTCTAGCAAATCGCCCGCCACGTCTGCCCATAAACCCAACCGTGGTGGTGCCGGTGGTGGGAATGGTTCTGCCACCGCTGACAGCCTCTTTTCACGACGGTGCGCTAACTGTGACACCACTTCTACTCCACTTTGGAGGAACGGACCTCGTGGCCCTAAGGTGTGTTCATTTGTTGTTTTCTTAGTTTCTTAAATAATTAGAATTCTCGTTTAATTAAACGCTTATATATATATATATATATATAAAGTGAGAGATGAGGGAAGCTCAAGGGAAAACTGAGCAACACCTGTAAGCATATGGACTGTATGCACTTGTGAATGCAAGTAAATTAAGTTGTTTTTATGCACATGTGCATTATGCACTTATGCATATTATAATTTACGTGTATGCACTAGTTCATACAGTCCAGATAAAGGTCAATAAGGGTATTCATCAGTTTTTCGTTTTTTGGAGTTTTCTATCGAACCTGACCTTATACTCGCATGGAATTGAAATTAATTAAAATAATTTGATGATTATATATATTTAATGTTTGAATTGGAAATTGCAGTCATTGTGCAATGCATGTGGGATCAGATTCAAGAAGGAGGAGAGACGGGCAAACGCGGCGGCGGCGGCGGTGGTTACAAGCGATGCGACGGAGGGATACCACCACCACCAATACATGATGAACGGGAACCAGTGGGCGGTGAATCAGTCACAACCCAACCACAAAATGCCGTCGTGTTACTCGCCGGCGAATGAGTACAGGTTCATGGATGACGTGGACGACAGAGATTCGCCGTTTCTCTCGTGGCGGCTTAATGTCACTGACAGACCAGGACTCGTCCATGACTTTACTAGATGAAAATTTTTAAAAATATATATATATATAAATTGAAAATTTAATTGTGACGTGGCGTATCCATGATGACGTGGATATTTGGGGACGGGCTTTTTTCTTGTTCAAAATTCTTTACGTTAGGGAGAAGGGTGTATCAGATCTCCGTTTTTTTTTTTTTTTTTCCTTTTTCTTTTTTGTTCTAAGCTTTAGTTTTACTAGTAGCAGCCTTTTTTCACTTTTGCCAGTCAAATTATTTTTGTTCTTTTTTTTTTTTTATGTTGTTTAACTTTAATCTGATATGAATCTCTTTACTCTTCTTTATTCCTTCTGTTCCTCTCCATACTTGGCATTTGATTTGCTCTTTATTCATGTTTATTATGCTTATAATTCCAAAAAGGGTAACATGTTCAAGGGAATAACCAGACTTGCAGAAACTTTTATTCCATAATCATTCCTATTTTAAAGTAGGCTTGTCACATCGATAAAATAATTTAAGGATCGTTTATCGACATAAATTGGATAAATATTAACTAGGTGAGGACGATGTAAATAAGAGATCATTTACCAAAGGTTTACTGAATAAGCACTTACCTAATCGGGTGAGCATGGCGATGACTAAAACTTTACCCTCTAAACGAGAGAGAAGACTCTTACAAGGTTAGTGATGACCGAATAAAGGACACTTGTCAACAATCCATTTTTTGATGATCGAGAATGTTACCCGATAAGGTATATTATGAAAGTGGTGTTGGTAAGCGATTACTTGATAAGTGTTTGATAAATAACCCATAAGTGAGGTTGCATCTCGGCTAGAGACGTTATGGGTCAAAGAGTGTGGGTAAACAACGTTATTGTTAATGGGTCGACATCATTTACCGAGTAAGAAACGGTAAGTGTCTAATAAATAGACCCTTAGATGATGTTTGGTCCATATAATGTTTTCAAAAAGAAATTGATTTGTAATGAAATTGATTCCACTTTGATTATGTTGTTGGGTTAGTAGGAAATAAAATTGAATTTATTCATTTGAATCTTTTGTTTTATTCGTATAATAAAAGATTTTAAATTGAAACGTAAAAAATAATAAATTTAGACATTAAATTACTCTTTAACGATATTTTTTGCTTGACATTTTTAATACATTTTTAAATAAATTATAAATAATTAATAGTAAAAGAATTTAAATTACTGTTTATTATATATTATAATATAATAATAATAATAATAATAATAATAATAATAAATAAGACCTTTTTCCTTATTTAAAAACTCATAAGTTTTTGCATATTGGTCTTGTTCAAATTGCTTTCAGACCCCTCACTCTTGAAGGATTACTTGAAAGTTTTCTTGCAGCTCTTAGAGATGGAAGAAATCTTGATTGACAACAATCTTTAATTGGCATGATCCAATCCAGTCTGTCCCATGGACCAGTCTATTTTGATGTTTATCCGAATTTATGTTTATCTTTGTCTGATATAAATATTCTTGACTCTTTAACATTAAATGTTAAAACTCATGGTTATAATTATGCGGTAGACACTGAAGTTATTTGTATTTGTTATCGCATATATTTTAAACCTCTTTTTACGCTTAATCCTAGGTGTAAAAGAATTGATAAAGATATAAATGAAACGATTCTTATAGAAACCAATTTTAATAGATCTAATATCACTACTCGTAGGTCTATAAAATGGAATGAGATAAATTTTCCTGAAAATTGGACTTTGACTAGGAATATTCCTAAAAATCCAATTATTCAGAGTGATTTTAGTAATATCACTCAAACCAATGAAGGAATTGTAAATATACAATTCAATGATATTCAGAGAAAAATTTGCTCTGGAAAAGGATCTCTCTTAAGATCCAATTCTTTGACTCATAATCATATTTCTCCTTTCGGATATATCGTTGATCAGCCCCAACCTTCTAGAGCTTCTACCTCTTATATAAGAGAAAATGAGACTTTTTCTTCTCCTCAAGAGGAGGAAGGACAAGGTTCTTCCTTGGAAGATCATGTGAATGATCTTAAAATTCACAGGAATGGTATTGTTCATAATAATACCAGTGAACCTAGAGTTCCTAGAAATAAACAAATTGAGACTATGTCTGATTTTAGTATCTGATTTTATGATTAATACAACCCAAAGAAATTGGTTTTTGGAAAATGGCAAGATTGACTTTTCCACAGGGTCACCTGCTAGACAGGTTGTTTGTAATGATTATTATGGTGATATCAAATGGGTTCCTTTTAGGGCTTGGTATATTGATAATTTTGTTTATGATGAAATTAAAAGTTTTTCAAAAGAATTTTATAAATTCTGTGAAAAGGAGAATGAAGTTTTTTCCTTTATCCCTTGGTTTATAAATACCCATATAAAACATTATATTAATGTTATTGAAAGAGATTATCAATTAATGACAGGGGAAATCAAAACTGCTATCTTTCCTCCCCAAATGCCCTTCCAAATAACAAAAAATGATTCGGCCATTAAGTTTTCGGCTTTTTCAAAACTTATTAAAGATGATACTCTTTCTATTACTTCATCTCATATTAATGAATTACTGGAAAAACAGAATTATTCTAATTTATTACTTCGTATTCTTGGAGAACAAATTTCTTCTCTAGGGGATCATATTTCTACTATATATCTAAAATTTTGTCAAATTGAACAAAATCAGAAAAAAAAAAACTAACAATATTAATGTCTCTTCTTCTGAAAAAATTATTCTTACTTCAAGTTTTATTCAGCCTCCCCCTGAAATCAAAGATTTTAAGTTGAAAAACAAATCTGAAGATTTTATGGAACAACTTGATGTTAAGTTATCCAGCCTTTACATTTCTAAACCTTCTGTGTCTATTCTTGATAAGAATAGTGATTCGGATAACTCTGATATTAGTCAAGGTATTAATCATACTATTGACAATAATCAAGATTTTGATCAAATTCATAAAATGAAATGGGCTAGCAAACCTACTTTAAATAAATATTATTATAACCGTCCTACTCCCATGGATGTACTTCATGAAGAACAGGAGTATATTATTAATAATAGTTATAATGGTAAATGTATTTACGAATGGAGTCTTGATGGTTTTACTGATAAGCATATTTATAATATGGCTCATCACATGCTTATGTATAGCACTGTTTGTAAAAATACTGGTAATAATGATAAGAATATTGCCAAAATGATTATTGTTGGTTTTACTGGTCAATTAAAAGGTTGGTAGGATAATTACATCCCTCGTGACCAAAAAGAACAGATTTATAGTTCTGTTAAAACCGAAGAAGGAGGAGAGGTAACAACAAATGTTGTTTATCCTCTTATTCTTACTATTATTGAGCATTTTACTGGTAGATTCTCTGATGATAGTGAGAATATTCGAACTCTTATTAGTAATCTAAGATGTAAAACTTTAACTGAGTTCAGATGGTATAAAGATACCTTTCTTTCTAGGATCTTTGAACTCAAAGATTGTAATAACAGTCATTGGAAAGCCAAATTTATTGATGGTATTCCTCATCTTTTTGCTGAAAAAATTAGAAAAACTCTCAAAAAGGATAACATATCTGTTAATTATGATCATTATACTTATGGTCAATTAATCAGTACCTGCGTTGCTGAAGGTCTTTCTTTGTGTAATGATTTAAAATTAAATCACCAAATTAAGAAACAAAATCTTTTGGAGAGAAAACAGTTAGGTGATTTTTGTGACCAATTTGGCATGGAGGTTCCTTATAAGAAACCTAAAAAGAATTTTCATAGAAACTTAGATAGGGAAAAAGATTTCCGTCCTTATAAAAAACGTTTTAAAAAGAAACAATATATTGATAATAAAAATTTTGAGTCAAAGTATTTCAAATCAAATGATTTTAAAAATAAGAAGTATTTCAAAAAGAATAATATCTTAAAAAAAGACAAAATCATTTGTCAAAATTGTGAAAAAATTGGCCATACTTCAGCAAATTGTTGGACCAAAAAGAAAATCAATAGTTTGAATATTGATCAAACTATAAAAGACACTATTTTAAACATTTTTCTTAATTATAAAGATGACAATCAGAGTGACACTAATAGTGATCCTGATTTAAATAATAGTGAGTCTATTATTTCCTCTAGCTCTGAAGAGTCTTATTCAAATTGTGATGTTTGTGCTATAGGAAAACCTTGTTCTAATTGTTCTAAAGATATTAATAATATTAATAAAGAAAATGAAGAAGAGGGGTTTTATAAACTCTATTCTCAATTTCAAGATTTAAATATAAATGTTTTATCTAATGATTATGTTTTAAAGCTTTTAAAGAAAATTAAAGATCCAGTTATTTGTGCTGAGATTTTAGAAAATCTTGATGTTGGTACTACATCTAAAAATCTTAATAGTACTTCGAATAATATTGATTATTCTAAGAAAGAAGTTAATAGACTTCTTCAAAATAAACATTTCAAAGGAAAAGAGATTTCTCTTCAAGACCTTAATAAAGAGGTGGATATTTTAAAAGATGAAATAAATTTTTTAAAAACTGATAATCTTCTTCTTCATAAACATATTTCTTTAATTATTGATAAGAAATATTCAGAAAACTTTGAAAATACTAATGATTTTCATGATTCTTCCTCCAAAAAACCACCTGACGAGGCGGTTTTTTCCACTCTTAGCAGGATAATATCCCATAAATGGTTTACTAAAATAACTCTTCTTATAGGAGGGCATTTTAAAAAAGATTTTACGGCCATGATTGATAGTGGTGCTGACTTAAATGTCATACAAGAGGGTCTTATCCCTAGTAGGTATTTCGAAAAAACCTCTTATTCTCTTTCCCATGCTGGAGGAGGTCCTTTAAATATCAGATATAAGCTTTCAAATGCAAAAATTTGCAATCAAGCTAGTTGTATTTCTACTAGTTTCCTCTTAGCCAAGGATATTTGTCATGAAATAATTCTTGGCTTACCTTTTTTATATAATATATATCCTGTAACTAGGATTGATGAAGTTGGTCTTACAGGTACTTATAATAACAAATTTATCAAATTTGACTTCATAAACAAACCTATTAAAAGATTTTTAGATAATCTTTAAGAAAAGATTGATAGAAAGACTTTTCATTTATATTATCTTAAAGATGAAATAAATTCTTTAACCATTGAGGAAAAGATTTCCAATCCTTGGCTAAAAACTAAGATTGATTTCATTCATAATGATTTTTCTCTAAAAATTTGTAATGAACTTCTTAATGCTTTTTGGGATAGAAAGAATCATATTGTTTCTCTTCCTTATGAAGAAGGATTCAATGAATCCAGCATCCCGACTAAGGCTAGACCTTGTCAAATGAATTCTGAGTATATTGTTTTATGTAAAAATGAGATTTCTAGTCTCATTGCTAAGGGCCTTATTCGTCCTTCTCAGTCACCTTGGTCTTGTACTGCTTTTTATGTTAATAAACATTCAGAACAAGAAAGAGGCGTTCCTAGGCTTGTAATTAATTATAAGTCTCTTAATAAAGTTTTAAAATGGATTAGGCATCCTATTCCAGACAAGAAAGATCTTCTTGATAGGCTTTTCCAAGCCTTAATCTTTTCCAAATTTGATTTAAAATCAGGTTATTGGCAAATACAGATTTCTGAATCTGATATTTATAAAACTGCCTTTAATGTTCCTATGGGACATTATGAATGGAAAGTCATGTCATTTGGTTTAAAGAATGCTCCTTCAGAATTCCAACAAATTATGAATGACATTTTTTATCCTTATAGCAATTTTATTATTGTTTATATTGATGATATTCTTGTTTTTTCTAAAGATATTGAAAGTCATTTTAAACACTTAAATATCTTTAAAACTTTAGTGATTCAAAATGGTCTAGTTATTTCTAAACCAAAAATGTCTTTATTTAAGACTAAAATCAGGTTTTTAGGCCATGACATTGAGAAAGAAACTATTATTCCTATTCAAAGAAGTCTAGAATTTGGAGATAAATTTCCTGATAAAATTTTAGATCGAACCCAACTTCAACGGTTTTTGGGTAGCTTAAATTATATTTCAGCTTATATAAAAGATCTCAGTAATTATACTTCAATTCTTTATAATCGTCTTAAAAAAGATTCTTGCAGTTGGACAGATGATCACACTCTTGTTGTCCAAAAAATTAAGAAAAAGGTTAAAAACCTTCCTTGTCTCATGCTTCCTAATCCTCTTTGGGAAAAGATTGTTGAGACTAATGCTTCTAACATAGGTTATGGAGGCATTTTAAAACAAATTGATCCTAATTCTAAGCAAGAGTACCTCATTAGGTTTTATTCTGGGAAATGGAAAGGTGCTCAGCTAAATTATTCTGCTGTTGTTAAAGAACATTTTGCTATTGTCAAATGTGTCTTAAAATTTCAAGATGATTTATATAATCAAAAGTTTATAATAAAAACTGATTGTAGCTCTGCTCAATTTATGTTTAACAGAGATTTTAAACATGATGTTTCAAAACAAATGTTTGCTCGATGGCAAGCTCATCTTGCTCCTTTTGATTTTATAATTCAACATATTAAAGGTGTTGATAACCACCTTCCTGATTTCTTAACTCGTGAATATTCATCATGATTTCAGTTATGAGCTCAAATTACAGCTCCTACTCCTCTTATAGGGGAAGTGGAAGTTCCTCAGGACGAGGAAGAGATGGCAATTTCCCTAATAGGGGAAGGGGTAACAATGTTATTTCCCAGATGGGTAAACAAAAGCTTATAGCTTCAGACTTGCCTCATGACAAAGATCATTTAAAAGGTTTCATGGATAATATCCCTAAAGATCATCCTCTAGCCAAAGAATACCTTAATTATATTAAGGAGAAGGAAGCGGAGTCTTCTTCAGCAGCTGCATCAGCTAATTCTTATGCTAATATTAGCAAGGAAGATACTTCTAATTCACAGTTTCATGAGACTGTATTTAAAGAAGTTATACTTCTTATTGAAGAAAAAGATCTTCAATGGAAGAACAATCCGTATTATATCCTAGAAAGGTATCTTAATAAGACAGCATTTGTTCATGGTTCTTTAAAACAAAGACAATATTTTGAAGGTCTTTTGCTTTCCACAAAATCTGTGGAAATTACCCATCATACTTCTAATAGCAAGGATGAAGCTCAGGGCAATTTTAGTTTTTCTAAACTTGTTATTAAAAAGATTATATCTTTTGAGGAATGGAGTTTTTCTCCACTTGCTGAAAAAGAATGGTATTCCCCAATTCATAAATACAATTTTAAATTTAACTATTGGGATTATATCCAAAGTTTTTCAAATGTTCTTCTTTATGAAAATGAGAACAAAAGACATTCTTGGTTCTTAAAAATTTGTGAAAATTGTTTTCATACACCAATTCCTAATTGATTTTTTACATGGTGGAAATTTTTTGGAACTTCTTCAGATATTTTTCCAGATCTTATAAAACAACATCTAAAAAATTGGATGTTATTTTCTCCAACAGTCAATGACTGCAAAAATCTGTATAACATTGAAGGAAGCAATATTTGCTTATTTTTTTTTTTTTTTATAGAATTTGGGTTTCCTTGGATTTGGAAATGGAAACCAATTTTTGGTTATAATAATTTAATGATTCCTTGTATTAAGAGGCAAAGTCTGACCAAATATTGGGACAAATTAGATCGTATTTGCCCTGGATCTACTCTTATAGAAGGATCTGATCTCTACAATTCTATTGAGAAGAAAATTCAGCTTTATAAGCAGAATTTTGATCAGAAAAAAGTAAAAAAGGACTTGGAGATTCCAAGCCCTTTCCAGCAAATCTCTCAGAAGTATGCCGGAACTCTTTCTAAGGAAGAGATCATTGATCTTTATATTGAAGAAATGAAAAAAGATCTCCAAGAAAACATAGGGCCATGCTCTTCCAAGTCAGATGCGTCCATGAACTCAGACTTGCACCAAGATGCTCAAAGTGAAGAAGGATCTGAAGAAATTATTATTTCACTAGATGATGCTCTAGAAACCCTGAAAGATTCGTTGAAACAGGGAAAGTAGAATTATTGCCGACAATGGTGCCATTTTGTCAAAAATGGCCGACAAATGTACTAATTTGTCTAAAGAAGCTTTTATAAAGCTTTGTTTTATTGTTGCTTTTACTGTTGACTTTTTTAAAGTCTTTTGTCTTTGACACAATTGTGATATAGTTGTTCTCCTTGTTAGGTTCTTGGGCTCTATTTAAATAGAGGTCTGTCTCTCTTCTTAGGCAGAGTTTCCATTACCTCCTTTGATTTGTTCTTAGTTACCTCTCTTTAAAAAAGTTTGTATTTTGTGCTTCAATAAAGTATTAGTGGTCACAATTCGGTGGTCACAACTTGTGGATCCTAAGTAAGTTCTTTCATATTTTCTTTTATCTAATTTATTATTTGCTTTTATAAAATGATAGGCTAAGTTAGGAATTATGAGTTAAAACATGTTTTTGGCTTCGATATATTTACAGATTTACATGGAATATTTTATATGTTCAAATTTAGTAAACATACTAATCTCTGTTACTTGTTTCCTTTGAGACTGATCGTCACCCGTTAAGGCCAAGAGAGTCGTTTGAGGGTATTTTTGATCTTGGTTTGAGGTTAAAAGTACATAAAGGGATTTTATGTTTTCCAGATTCTGGGTATATAATGGTATCAGAGCCATGTTTTTGTGTTGATATATCATTTCAAACTCTGTTTTAACTCATTTCCTTCTTTCTATCTTTGGTTGATTTTATGAATCTCTTTAGATCTGAAAATGATGAAACTGTTCATAACTGTACAACTGAGGAATATGATATTCCCCAGAATTTAGAACTTTTATTATTATTATTATTAGTAACAATAATATAGTTAAAGGTATTTTTGTGAAAGAACAAAAAACAATATGGTAAATTGGAAGGAATGATGTGTTCCTTTTGGGTAAAGAAAATTGTCAATTCCAATCAAATTTCTTGTGCTTTACAAAACAAACATGCCTATAAAATTTGGTTAATAGAATTTGCAATAAAGTTGTATTTACATGAAGATTTTAACTCAAAATTTCACGTGCTATTATAAGAGAATTAAAAAAAACTATTAAATACTTAAAAATCATTTAATTCAGTGATTTGAAGTTTACCTTTTTCAGCCAAATTTTCCAAATAATAACTTTTAATGCATTAATTATTAGTGCACCAAAACCCGAACATGCCAAAATAAACGAACCCAAAGCCTTCCAATGCATAATCGACCAGTAAAATACAAGTCATGTGTATTGAGTTAATATTGGGTTCATATCATTTGAACCCAACCCGATGAACCAATAACTATCTATCCCTTGAGTTTAATATGATTTTTCCTAATTAATTGTTTTGTATATTTAATTTCCTTTCGGTTGTTCGTTGCGCTTGATTTCTTATGGTTATGGTTGGTTGCTATTGCCAGTGGCGGATCCAGAAACTTTTATTATTGGGGGCACATTTAAGGGTGTCCAAATTATTTTTTGTAACCGAATAACTCTTTCGAACTAACACTATTTTGGTTTATTCGGTTTAAACGGTTCAATTTAATCGAATAAGTATAACTTATTCAGTTCGGGTTGTTATTATTTTTTTATACAATTTATGATAAAGATAAAATATAGTGATTCATCAAATCATTAGCATTATATCAAACAAAATAAGAGATATAAAATGATTTTCAAGGGATTAAGACTTATAAGTCAAGAGAATTAGAATTTTAATTACTTAAAGTAATAACTCTTTGAAGTAAAAGTTGTAAATGAGATAAGAGGAATTAGATTTGATGTCTTACCTTTTTAATTTGTTGGGGGCCTATTAATAAATCTTGGTTAAGGAAAAATAAATAAACCTAAAACTTATCTTTAATTAGTGGGTGATCTTGGGGTTTGTTGGGGACCTGTGCCCCCTACCCCTTTGTTGTGCGTCCGCCATTGGCTATTGCTTGTGTCGTTTGTTTTAATTTGACGTTGTTGTTGTGTTGCTTAATTTAGGCTGCAAGATGACTTCAATTCATAGGGGTTTTCAAACTCTTGTATGAAGTTGGATTTGGTTGGTTTATGTTTTTAAAAGATTCAACAGGTTGAATTTTTTTAAACCAAAATAATTGGATTGGGTTGTCCAAAATGGTCAGCACAAATCATGCAGATCCCTATCATTAATGATTTGTATTTAATTATTCATAGATGTTAAATTATTAAAATTTAATGATTTTTATTAAAAGATTATACGAAAAATCAAGATCTGATGATGTAAAGCAAGGTCTTCCAAATGTGGAACAGGTGTTAAAAGTGTGTTCTATTGATTCAATATCGATAAATCTCAAAAAGAGGATATGGGGTTGAAACAATGTATAACAAAAGTTCTTGGAATTCCTTCGATGGTATAAATGACAAGCTACTATCATTATGTGTTACTATTCATAATAAAAATTAGAGTAAATTACATTTTTGGTCTTTGTGCTTGTCACTCATTATCAATTATGGTCTCTCTTTTAAACTAATTACACTTTTGGTCATTGTGGTTACCATTTTGTTTCACTTTTGGTCCCTCTGACTAACTTTAATTAAAATATTTAGTTAACTTAAGGGTATTTTAGTCTATTTATCTTTTCTTTGTCTTCGTCTTTTTCATTTATTTTATTTTAATAGATTATATAGTAAATTACAATTTTAGTCCTTGTGGTTTGTCTTTTTTTCTTACCTTTTTCATTTTATATACTTATTATATTAATTAGCTAATGATATTTTTTACTAACAATACCTTAAAAATATATATTTCATTTTGTAAATTACACAATTAAAAAAGTCTTGTCGACATTTTAAAAAAGATTAATTATTGAATATTTTTAAAATTTTACGCAAAAAGAAACAAGCAGAAAAATAGCTACCTTGGGAGATGATAGTAAGTTGTCTGTGATTAATGTGCAAATCGGTCTACACTAATCCAAAAAAAATCTTTTCTATTTTAAGTTGCGTTTAAATTTTTTATCGTTTTTTCTTATTTATGTAAGAAACAAAATCAAAATTTATCTATATTTATTAATAAAAAATGTATCATTTTCATATAATTTATTTAATTAAATGTGTATTAAATAAAAAAAATTATAACGTAGTTATTATTATTTTTTAAATATATACTTAAATTTATCGAAATGAAAAATAAATAACCGATTAACAAGATGGGCACTTATCATGTTTAGTCATGTCCCTCATCCAGTTCTGTCTTGTTTAATACAATTCAATCGTGTTTGTCTACCAAACGCCACCTTATATGCTTTGTTTGATATGAAATATAGGCTCATGAATCCTGTATATTTTACCATGTAAATCATTATTTTTGATATACTGATCCATGAAAATAAATAAAACAATAAAAATGTGTAATTGTTAGTTGATTATTTATTTTTCATTACAAAATACTTTAGTTTATATTTTTTGAAAAAATAAATAATAATTATATTAAAAAGTTTTTATTTGATATACATTTAAAAAACACGTAACTAAATGAAATATACGAAAACAATACATTTTTTGCATAAATTAGTGTAGACAAATTTGTAGATATATACCAGACAAATTGTGTAAAAATTTAAAATATTCAATAATTGACTTACTTTAAAGATATCAACAATACTTTTCTAATAGTGTAAATTAAAAAATAAGATATGTAATTTTAAGGTATTGTTAGTAAAAAATATCATTAGTTAATTAATATAATAAGGGTACAAAATGAAAAAAATAGGAAATACAAAAAAGAAAAGAAAAAAAGACAAACCACAAGAACTAAAATTGTAATTTACTATATAATCTATTAAAATGAAAAAATGAAAAAGATAAAAAAAATAAAAAAAAAGGTAAATAGACTAAAATACCCCTAAGATAACTAACTTCTTTAATTAAAGTTAGTTAGAGAGACCAAATATGAAAATAAAATGACAACCACAGTGATCAAAAGTGTAATTAGTTTGAAAAATGGATCAAAATTGATAATAAATGACAAGCATGGACCAAAAATGTAATTTACTCTAAAAATTATCTTTTACCATATAAACTTAGAGTAAATTATGGATTTGGTCCTATGGTATGGTGATTTCTAGGAAATTCATCCCTAGACTTCATTTATTATGGATTTGGTCCCTATGGTATGCACTTTCTGTTGGATCTGGTCCCTTGACCAAAAGACCGTCTACCAGGTCCGTTAAAATCAAGGGCATAAGAGGTTTTTTTTTTCTATTCTCAAGGATTTTAACATTTTTTAATTAACATTTTTAAATCAGAGGACAAAATGAATATATTAAAACTTGGAGGGCCAAAATATTAAAGTTGCAAATTATATATATATATATAATATTTTAATGAGTTGCAAAATAACCGTGATATATACACGTACATACACATATATATTTATATATATAACTTTTTCATGAGTTGCAAAATAACTGTGATATACATATATACACAATCAAAGGGACAATAACGGGCATATTTTCACCAGTCGACTACCTTCTCTCTCACCTTCACACCACCGTGAATCCACATCCTTCTTCGATGAAACCAACATTTCGGCGATTAGGGATGAGCATCGAGGATACTCATTTCACCGTTTTCCCGAACCGAACCGGGACCGAACGTATTCGGTCTGGTTTCCGGTCCCAAATATTTCTCAAAATTGGTACTCGATACTGGGATTTTCCCCAAAAAAAACGAAACCAAAGCGGAATTTTAAAAGGCAATATTTTTTAAAATTATTTAATTATACATCTCCTAAATAAAGTTTATCTTTTCCTAATAAAACTTACAAACTATATCATCTTCTAAACTACCCAAACATTCTCTATAAATATCCATATATTCTCCAAAAAAAATTTATCACCGTCAAAATATAGGCCCCCTACATACACATTAAAAAATCAATAAATTCGGGATTCGATATTCGGCACCTCCATGGATCAAACTCAAGTAACTTTTTTTTTTTTGCACTTTTTTCAATTATGTTATTAGTTAAAAACATGTATTTCTTACCTTCTATGAATATAATTCACTTTTTAAAAACAAATATTTTAATATTCTCGTTACGGGTAAGAACATATTCTTGGTTAAAAAGTTGAGATTTGAATTTTTCTATCAAATTTAATGCTTCCTACAATTTTTGTATCATTCTTAATAGCATTTTGTTCATTCTTTTATGCTTTTAAATTTTTCTATCAAATTTAATGCTTCTTGTAATTTATTTGATTGTTGAACTTTTGATTGTTTGGATTAGTTTTGAAACATTATGAAAGTATTTTGGCTTGCGATTGGTTTTAATACACATTTGATATAGTTTAAAGTTTTTGGTCCTAAGTGGTCCTAGTATCGATTTTCCCATCCCGAACCCAAAACCGAACCGGTACATACGGGTTGGTTTTCGGTACCGCTTTTTAGTTCCAAAAGTTTTTGATACCAACCGGTCCAGTCCCAATCTCATCCCTATCGGCCATAAAGGACCCTGTACAAACCGACTATTTTTCTCTTACAAACTGATAAAACCAACTTCCTACACCCCTACACTTTTCCCCGGTGACCCAAACGTTGCTATGACGGAGATGACATTTACTTTATGTGTGTATGTGTGTGTGTTGTGATAAACGGAGGTCGTAGTTACCTGGCGGAAAGTTAAGGTGACGAACTTGGAAGTCGGAGAGGCTGACTGTAGGGGGAGGATCACTGGTGGATGGACAGTGAGGAAGAGGAAGGGTATGGGGTTTCATCGGAGACGGGACTGGTTCGATGGATGATGGAAGCCTGGAGATTGGAAACGGAAGATGATAATCTTCAAATATACACGATAACAGGTCTCTCCATGAACTCACCACCTCTGTGAAACCACCACCACCGTGAACTCACCATAGCCCACCACCACCACTGTGAACCCACCACCCAGTTTGGTTCCTCCATGAAACCACCCACCACGGTGAACCCACCACCAGGTTTGGTCCTTGTGGAGAAGACGAAGATGGTAGGAGAAGGGGAAGGAGAAGAAGGTAAGATGGGATTTTCGCCGGAATTTACATGTTCGGCGTAACAGGGTCGTCTCTGGGAGGGCGGGCCGGACGTACACTCAAGGCCCAAACAAAACAGGGGCCCAATTTTTTTAGAATATACTATATATTGGTAGTTAAAAAAATTATAAATAAAAAAGACAAAAAAATTAGTATATAATATGACTCAAAAATAATTTAACATTATATTAAGGGCCCAAACATGTATTAATTAATAACATTGGAAAAGAAAATTTGTAAAAAGATATTTAGTCTTTCATTTTATAGTATTGCTTATTGTTTCTCTAAATTTTTTTATCTTGTATTAATATCTAAAAACTATTTTTGCATATAATATTTGATATATACTTCATTGCTCATCTTCTACATACTCTTTTCATTATTCCATCCGCATTAATTTTATTATTGTGTTAGAATATAGTAGATTTCTTGTTATTACCTAAGAAAACTCCTAAAAACAATTATCAAACTATATGAGACGACCCAACATATATTTATATTTAGGATTTCAAAGATACTTCTTTTTTCATACATTAGTGTCTCTTCATTATTTAATACTAGAAGCGTACTCGCGCAATGTAGTGAGATACATCACGATTTTAATGTTTAATTTTATTTTTTATCTTTTTGTTGATGTACAGTACGATTTTGGATGGTTTTGAGAAAGCGATAATGTTTTTTTATAAATTTGTTTAATTTAGTCTTAATAATATAATGTTTTTTATATAAAAAAATTAAGTATTTTATTAGAATTCAATGATTATTTTATATATTTTAATGACATATAGAAAAAATAACCAATTACATATTTAATGATATAATTAAAACAAATTTATAGTACTATAATATATTAATTAATAGTGATACATGGAAATGTCTGCATAAAAAGAAGGTCCTGCACATACCAAATTGGAGGGTGTTAGAAACCTGTAGTAGTAATATGTATCTTGTGTTTTGAAACTTATAAATTAAGAGATTTTTAAAATTTTGCATAAAATGATGGTACATTGTACCTAATAATTTGTATTTAAGAGTTTTTTATCCGTGCTTTATAATATAGTATAAATATGTTAATACACAGATATGTATTTCAATAATACATATAAAATACAAATATCGTAATAACTGAATTTAATCAACAAATGATTAGAGAAAATTAAATATAGGGAATCGACTGAAAATTAAACCGAATAAACCGTAACGAGGCTGAGGCTCGTGTTGAACACGATTCCCTTAAACAGATTTGTCGTCTGTTCCCAGGGTACAACAGCGTAAGCAGTGTGTAATGCCGGATATTACACTTGCCTGAAAATGTCGTCGGAGAAAAACCGTATGCTTCAGATTTTGAGAGAATATGTATGGCTAGAATTCGATGTGTCCAAGAATGTACCCGAACTCTCATATTTATACTCAATATTAGAAACCGACTGATTAATGTGAGATTTATATGACCATTAATCCTATTAATCATTTCTAATAATGAGTATCAAGGAGTTACAAAACGGATTTTGAACCAGTAAAAAGCGCGACTTACCACGTGGGTAAACTCGCGGCACAACCCGCGTGGTGCACTGTTTCTCGTCCTAAGATAGTGGACATCGCGACTTACAGTGCGAGTAAGCCCGCGGCTTAACCCGCGGAACTTACTGTTTTATCGTTCACAAACCAAACATGGCGTGACTTATGTCGCGGGTAAACCCGCGACCTAACTCGCGAACTGCACTGGATCAAAACAAAATTTTCGCAAAAACCAAGTTGCGCAAGATTTCGTGTCCACAGGTCGCGCCCATGCACAAGTTCGCCGAATTTAGCCTACGAAAACCGCAATCGGCACCCCCTGCGTGCGGGTAGGTGATGGAGTAAAACCAAACAAAGAGCTTGTAAGTTCCTTCCACATCTAAGGTTATAAACCCCATAAAATTTGGTCCTCCTTCCTATGTGGGACAAGTTCCCACACCCACTTGGTTTTGCCAATTTTCATCCCAAACACTCAACTTTGAGCATCGATATCTCATTCACACATATTCCGTTTTGGACACACAATATATCGTTTCGAAGCTCTCATATAGGAGAACACAAACCCACGAAGAATTAGATATATACAATACATATACATGTATTTAATTGTGTCCAAAGTTAGTAAAAAATCACATTTTTACTAAAAAATTTCCAACAAGATATAGATTGGGTTCATGAATTTTAAGTACCCTCTTATCTCTAAAACAAGATTAAGATTTCAAACTATAACCAAAATGGACTTTTGATTCTAAGATTGAAAGTTTTTATAAAGTTTGTTTCATCCTCTAAAAGTTTAAAATGATGATGAAAAATATTAACATAAGGTAATATGTGGAATATCTACCGATTTATGTTGATTTACTTAAACTATTACTCTGAATGGTAAACATAGTGACGTCAAATGATTTCAGTCTATATATTAAAGGTACATCATAAGATGTCTTTGATGGTGGAACTGATTGACGATATTATGTAAAAATGATATGGTAGATAATATTAATTTAGTAATGATTATTGATTGATCTTGTGTTGGGAATACCGGGAAAATCGGTTTTATATGAATTATTAGTATTTTTTGAATTCAATGTTATTTTTGATGATATAAACAATATATTGAAAATAATTTCGTAGTTATTGAGGGTCCATTTTTACATCTCGCACATGGCCTAAAAAATGTAAGGATCGGGTCTGCGTCGAAAGTACGCCAGAAGGTCGTCGGAGCTCGCTGGGAGGGAGGAACTGACGAAGGGTAGGAGACAAAGTGATTTTTGTTTGTGTTTGGGCCTTCAAGTTTTATAATACACATATTCATCCCTAAATTTAAAAAAAAAGTTAATTAGAAAATGTTTTAACAAATGGAAAATGGAAAAAGACCCTTATGTCCTCGACTTTAACAGACCTTGTAGACGGACGTTGGACCGAAGGACCAAATCCAACAAAAATTGCATACCACAAGAACCAAATCCATAATAAATGAAGTATGAGGACGATAAATATTTAAATAAGAGTTGCCTAAGTTTTACTTGCCCTTGTCCCTGAGAGGGCAAAAAGTTTTATGACGTTGTATAGAAAAAGATAAAGAAATGTTATATCTAAAGACTAACGCTTTAATGTCAAAGGAACCTACTGGTCTAATAATTTCTAATTCAACTTAAAAACATGGTGTAAGATGTTGGTAATCCACAATCTTGAGATTACAAGGAGCTAACAAACCTACTTTTTTATCCATGTAGGACAAGTTGTTACAAACTCCTGCACTTAAATTTTTGGCATCTTCGTCATACCTCCCAACATCCTCTTTATAATCGATGATGTGTAATTTGCCTAAGGTGTTACAAACACCCCTCAAGGACTCATCAACATCCTAATGTTACAAGAATCGCCTCTAAAACAATTTGTAACATCCCAAGCCCAACACAACATGTTGACCCAATAATTTCTAATCCAACTTATAACCATAGTGGAAGCCACAACTTTAAGTCTATACGGAGCTCATAAATCTAAATTTTGTATCCATGCGAGATTGGTTGTTACATGAACTTTACCCTACAAGTTGAAGTCTGAGCCCTGAAGAAAAGATATCTCAATTGGTGAAATTTTGAGTTTATTTTTAAATGTCATCATGCACTTTTTATAGATGTGTTAAAAATCAAAGTCTTAATTTACTTCTAATATATAGGAAGTTGTATTTAAGTCTGAAAACATAATCCATAAAAATGTTTGTTTTTAAAACTAATAAACGACTGAAGAAATATTTGTAACAATTAAACTTATTTTCAAACAACATTTGTTTTAAATATTGTCCATCTATTTTAACATATTTCCAACAATTTTAAATGTTTATCAATAATTAGTATGAGATTTTACAAAACATAACATAACATATAATAATAAATAACGTATTTAATTGTCAAAATATTGTTGTAGATTTATTAATATATAATTCAAACATTATTTACAATTTAATCATGTATTAAATATTTTCAATAAATAAATAATTTGTTTATAAATTAACTAGCATATTAAAACAAATTAATAAAATCAAAAGTTTATTGAAAAAAATGAACCTCATAATAATGTTTATGGACATTGCAAATTATATAACAAAACTACAAAGAGGTTTTAGGGAAATAAGATTGTATCAAGGGGCTAAGAAGACATGAACATACGTGTTGTCCAATAAAAGGATGGTAAGAGGTTTTAAGATCTTATTGCAAATATACAAATAATCCTATTAGCATGTCCTCTTATCTATTAAGATATAAGTGGTATATAATATGGATTTAAAAAATAAATAAACAACAATAAGCCAATCTTTAAAAGTATTAGAAGGTTTGCTTAGCTGTTAACTTTAACATCTCATCAAACCAGTTGATCCTATAGTTACTAAGGTGTCGTTTGTTTTTTAAGAGGTCTGAAGTCTTATTTTAATTATGATTAATAACAGGTGGTGTATAAAAAGGTCTGAACGATTCAGACTTAAGAGTTATTAAGAGTTTTTAAAAAAAAAACAAACAACCCCTAACTGAAGCTTAAAAGAGGTTTATTTATTTTTAATGTTTTATGATAGAATAAGAGTCTCTTGCTTAGGTAAAAACTGTCTATTTTTCAAATACTAACATCGTATTTAAATTATATAAGTTTTGATAGGGTTGTGTAGAACATCATTCGATCAAATTTAAAATGACCAATCTATTAGGTAGTGTGTAATTTTCGAGATGGTATCGTGATTGGATAATCTTAAGAATCGTGTCGGAGAGTACTTTTCGAATACAACAATTCGTCCCTGTAAGCCTTGGGTTCACGAACCTTGTATTGGGACAATTCTCCATGTTTTTATCTAATTTCCAAAGGCTGTGGAAACCTATATATATATATATATATATATATACCAGACTCTCAATTTACATAGTTAAATGAGAGATCGATGGTTATAGGCGATTAAACGGTTATAACCATTAATAGAAGGTTAAAAGGTAGTTACAATCGAATTCAAGTTATAGACAAACAACATTTTCAACAATAAGTTGATCATTAGTTGAAAGTCTTTTCAGCGACAACTGAAGCCTTTCAACGACAGCAAAACACAAGCTGAAGGCGATTTTCAGTGACAATTGAAGCTCTTCAATGATGCCTTGATAATTGTTGAAAAACATGACTTATTTAAATTTATAAGTATTTTAGAACTTAGATCCTAAAATTTTATAGCTATCCCTAGGACCCGCTGTATGGCGATTTAAGGTGATAAAGACAACATTTATAAGTGTGCACTCAACAACTCCAAACTCACGTATGTTTGTCTCATCATCTGAATCGATCTCAAGTAAATCACAATTACACCAAAATGCTTGATGACACTAAAATCACCAACACATAACCAACCGATAGTAATCAAATATCTAGTTGTAATTGTATCAGACAAATCCAAAATTTCAACATCCAGATTGGACCGGTTGATTATTGGATAACAGTCCAAAATTCAATAAAATAGGACAAATCCAATCCAATGACCATCTAATTACACATCAAATGACCATGCAATTATCACCCAACTACAATCTGATTCATAACTATATATAATTATTAACATTTTACGATATTGATTTTTAGTTGATATTATATGTATTTTTTTTAATAAAATAAGAAAATTTATGAGTAATTGGTTGAATGATGGACTACTTTGTTGAAAATTGTTTCAAAAGATTGAACACATCTGATCAAATGGATAACCAATAGTAATATCTAATGGATGAAACTGATTCTATCCAATTACCCATGGGATTGGATTATATCCGATGTCCAACGCTAATTAGATTGGACCGGATGATAAAATCCAACATCCATCGAATGATTGGATTAGATCGGATTCACCTAATTCCATTGAATTTCAACCCATTAACACCATAAAATTTGATTAGGTAATAAATTATCGTCAATCTATTACAAAATTTATATACCAAATGGAATTATATATATATATATATATATATATATATATTGTTAATATCAAAAAGAAATATATAAATAAATAATGTAATGTCAATTTTGATATCTTAAGGTTGTGTAATATTTAGAAAATATTTAATATACAATTTATAATATAATATTTCAAATATAAATTACTAATACAGAGAAAAAACCAATAGTCAAATGGACAAACTTTTTTAAGCATCATTATCTTTTCTAAATTCAAAATCAATCAAATCAAAGAAACAAAAATATTGAAGATTTTAAAAATCTATTAAAAAATATATAAAAAAAGAAGGGAAATTAATTAGAATACCCCACTTTTGAATTTCACTTACGGATTTACCTCTTTTCTCTCCTTTTTTTTCGAAAATACCCAATTTTCTCGTGAAACCACCCCTCGATCGCGGACTAGAAATAAAAAATTATTTTTAACCTGAAAATAGCCTTTTATTTATGATTATATATACCTAATATAACCCAAAGTGACTCTCCTCCTCCCAAAAATCCCCGGCGACGACTGCCCCTAGGCCCCCTACCCCCTCCTAATTGTGAACTCTCCCCTTTCCTCTTTCACCGTCCGCCTCCATCCCGATCAAACACATGTATGTTTATCCTTCCCTTCCCATCTCTAAGCAGCAACAATCGGCCATTGCCCCTTGTCTTCATCAAGAGCTTCACAACCGGTGAGTAAATTTGAAGGTTGAGAGTTCCTAACCCATAGAACAGTAAAGGTTGGCTATCCCTCAAAGCTCCAGATTTGTAGCTGGAGAAGGGGGGGGGGGGGGGGTATAACCGTAAGTGAAATTCGAAAGTGGGGTATTTTAATTAATTTCTCAAAAAATAAATTAAAGTAAATTACATATTTCGTCCTTGTGGTTATATGAAATATTGGATTGGATCCCTCAAACGAAATAATTACATGTATGGTCACCATAATTTCACTTTTGTTATGGATTGGACCCCTTACCCTAACTCTGTTAACCTTAATTCAGTTAAGTTGAGAGTCTTTTAGACATTTTACACTTTTTTATGTTTAAGAACACAAAAAATAAATAAATAATATAATTTATTATTTATGATTATATATACCTAATATAACCCAAAGTGACTCTCCTCCTCCCAAAAATCCCCGACGACGACTGCCCCTACCCCCTCCTAATTGTGAACTCTCTCCTTTCCTCTTTCACTCCATCCCAATCAAACACATATATGTTTATCCTTCCCTTCCCATCTCTAAGCAGTAACAATCGGCCATTGCCCCTTGTCTTCATCAAGAGCTTCACAACCGGTGAGTAAATTTGAAGGTTGAGAGTTCCTAACCCATAGAACAGTGAAGGTTGGCTATCCCTCAAAGCTCCAGATTTGTAGCCGGAGAAGGAGGAGGTCGGAGAAGAAAGATCGACGGACATGCTTGTGATTTGATGGAGACATGAGAGAGGTTAACTATGGACGGAAACGTGGCACTCTTTTATTAGGCCTTCAAATGTTTATAATTAATTGGTAAAAAGACAAAAATATCCCTTCTGTAATAAAATTTATTTTACCAGTGTTAGGTTGAGGGATCTAACCCGTAACAAAACTGAAACCGCAATAATGATATATGTAGGCTATGTTTGGCAAACTAGCTGGTAACTGATAAGTTAACTTTTCAAAACACTACTATGAGTAACTTTTCAATAAGCTAGCTTATAAGCTAGTTTATGGTAATCCAAACATATAAAAAAAAGTTAGATTTTGTTTGCTAAACAATGCCGTAATTGATTCGTTTGGGGACCCTATCTATAATTTTGATATAACCATAGGTACTATATCTGTAATTTACTCAATAAATTAAAACAATTCGGTTCCTATATTCGTTTCCACGATTAATTCATTCGTTCTACAACCGCCTTCGGCCCCACTCAAACTCCGGCACACCGTCGCCGACACGCCGGTACGTATAGTCCCAACAAAGCCACCATATTATTGGCCATCGTTTCCTCTAGCAGGCAATGATTTCACTCGATGTCAAGATCACTGGAACAAACGTTGGAGAAATCGGAAGTATAATCGGAGAGATGGTCAAAGTTTGGGGGAAAGCAGAGAAGAAGTAGCCGTAGGAACGGAAGATGCAGAGGTGAAACGATTTCTCTGAGTGAGACACTAATCGTGGCAACTCGGCGGCGTGCGCTAGTTTTGTTTAATCAGATTTTGTGCTCCTTTCCCGCCATGTCCGTGAACAAGCGCGATCCGTCATGCGCAATCGATTTTCCTGTATAACCTTTTCAATCTGTAAGTTCCGTCCTGAATTTCAGGTTAGCCAACAAAACGCTTATTTTGAATATGTCGTATGTATATCAATTAAGCTTGTTAGATTTCGATCAAACATACCAATTTGACCTTCTTATATGAAATTGCCGATTGCGCTTGCAATTTTAAGCTATTAATGGTTCATTTGTAAGAAATCATCACGTTTGAATTATAGCTTGTATTGATAAAACTTATCCTTACAATGCATACAATATGTGAAATCAACTGACATTACTAGTTCCCCCTTCCCATTGGAGTTCAGTACACTGGACTCGGACATACACATTAGAGAGAGAGAGAGAGAGAGAGAGGGAGGGAGGGAGGGAGAAAGAGATGGGATAAAAGATATCAGACAATCATCATGCCATGAGCTGCAATGCAACTTTATGCGTACATCATAAGCCAGCCTGTGAAAAAAAAATACAAAAGATCAGACAGTTATAGATTTTTGACATTCAAGGATGCTATTGATAGAGTATAGTTTGAAATAAACAGAGACAATAGTATTATATATCAAAGCAGTGTAATAATGTTGGTACTGGGGGTGACTCAGGTGACTGTCTGGTCAGCATGGAAGAGAATCAAATTCAAGTCAAGTGGCTTTTACTTTGTATCTGACGAGGAAACGTGTTTGAACTAGAACCAAAGATGCATAGGACCAATGGCATTTATGTGCCATGAAGGAAGAGTTAAGATACCAGGTGGCATTATAGGTTTATCATATTTAAAAAGGATAAGAAGCAAGATATGGGTGGGGCCTGGCATAGCTTTTTCTGGAGAAAGATAAACAGTTTTTGAAGAGAATTTAGGACAACAATCCATGATATATGGACCATCATGTGATTACAATGCCCCCTTTGGCGGTTCCCCATGGCAACTTCGATGGGTGAATCATAAGGAGGTAATCTGTAGAAACCACTTTGAGTGAAAAATATGTATCAAGCATCAATAAATATTTTACTTCAATATGGTTAAACAAGATAGAAGGTAGATAGATTGTGAAAGTGAATTTTTCTGGTTAGTAACCGACTATATCAAGTTATTGCTTTACCTCATGGTTGGCATTTAATCTAGACTAACGTCTGTAGTTGGGGAAAGGAACATTGCCAGACTCTATGTGCCTAAGGTCTTCAATGAGCACTTCATAGTGCCTCTTCACTTCTTCTGCAGATTTGCCACCCACTGCCCTTGCAATTTTCTGCCAACGATCAGGGGTGTCTCTATCATACACTGCAAGGGCTCTTTCAAATAATTTGTTCTGCTGGGGCGTCCAGGAGGAGCTGGAGCTACTTGAATAAAGGGAGTTTGATGCCATTTTGGATATTAAGGTCTCTGAATGCACTTCGTTGACTTATGTGAGAATGGTTATATTTGGAGGAGAAGTAAAGTTTTGTAACGAGTGTCTGGAGATAAATTTAGGCGATTGTACTTGATTCCTACGAAAAAGCTGAAGGATTTGAAAGGAAGAACTGATCCAGTCAAGGAAGATGATCTGAAGTCAAGGGATGGTTTGGAGGATGTTATCAGGGGAAGCTCCTTATAAATACGAGGAAAAAGTGGTGGGGTTGGTCCAGTTGGGTGAATATAACATGCAAGAGGGCAAGGCTATAAACACGTCATCTTCTTTTTGTGAACCATAGATGGAGTATAATAGCCAATAAAATAGGAGAATCGGTATCAAAGGAAAAGCTTCACGTTGTAACTATATAGATATTATTTTTAAGTGTAGTATTTGCTAAATTGAATCTCTTTGAGGCGGCATTGTTAGTGGAACCTAGCATATATAATATTCTGTTTTTCCCTTTGTATCGATGGACATTAGTTCTTGCTGTGCTAGTCAGTGAATGATGACTATTTTCTGAAGTGTTACAAGCATGAAATTGTTATTTTTGTCCATGGATATGATACTTCTCATATTAGAACTCAAGGAGATGCCTTTTGCACTTTGCAGTGGGATTGATAATCTGTAGAATCATACTGTCCCTCTTCGGTGCACATGTCTACGAGGCACTAATGATCTATTACTTCTCATTTCCTTGTATTGGATTTAGTCTTATTTCTGTAAGAGGACAACATGTTACTTTCAAAGCTTATGCAGTCTTGGTAACTGATAATTTATTGTTAAACATCTGGATTAGCGAATCATGCTAAATGTGACCATTCTTCCTTATCCTTTTTGGGTTTGGGCCCTTAGTGAATCTTCTTTCTAATTTGTTTATAGAGAAGGCAAGGTTAAACAAAGGAATACACACATACACACCCTGTTAAGCATGAGTCTTGAACCCCTAAACACTGGGTTCAAAAGACTCGGTCAACTATGTAGAATATGAGGTTTTATTTGTGCTGTGAAATAAAGTGATCATTTTGGACATCTATCAAGCTGTCATTCCTGCTCAAATTTTTATCACTGCAACTTGCAACTGGATCAATTTTTTTGCTTTTAGCTACTAGATCAATTTAATTGTTTTAGAGCATCTCCAACAGCTATGCTAAGATAGAAAAAACTGAGATTTTAGCAATTTTTTTGCTCCAACAGCTATGCTATATCACATGCTAAAATAGAGAAAAGATGAGAGAGAAGGTAAAAATCTCCAAATTTGGAGAAATCTCTAAAACCCCGTATCAAAGAGAGAGAAATAATATTAATTTGGAGAAATCTCTAAAACCCCATATCAAAGAGAGAGAAATAATATTTAATTCTTTTCCACCAATAGGAGACATTGAAATTGTATGTTTAGGATAGATAAATAATATTTTATTAATATAATTGATGATAAAATTGCTAAAATAAAGTAGCTGTTGGAGTTGGTTGTAATTTTTTTTAAAGATTTCAACTTTTTATACTCTATTTTAGAAAAATTATAGCATAGCTGTTGGAGACATGGTTTTAAAAAACGTTGGAGGCGTACGCCTTGAGGCGCGTCCAAAAAACATTTGTGAGGCGGCGCCTCTTAGGGGCTGTTGGAAGCGTACGCCTTGGTTAATTGATACATGACAAAAATGGTGAGGCGGTGGGCGTTGGTGAGGCGTCCGAGTGGATGTACACTTTTTCAATTAATAAATTGATAAAATTCTAAAATTGAGTAAAAAAACGGCGCTTCTTTATCACCCCACTTTTGTATATGTTGATTACTTTTTAAGATGTATAATATATTATTATATTCTGTTAACAAATAATAATTGTTCAATTCTATTTTCTATTTTCTGATATCTTTTATATATTTATACTATAATTTTATATATAGTTGATAACTTTTGTATTTGTTTTATTGTGTTTTTTAATTTTTATATATTTTTAAATTTGTATAATATATATTTGTGTGTATTGTTCGGCGGTGATAGCAGCTCAAGACAATATATATGTGTATATAGGCTGGTGGTAGTGGCAGTATATAGGCTCTGGATAATATATGTGTGTATATAGGCTGGTGGCCTGGTGTATATAGGCTCAAGATAATATATGTGTTGGTGGTAGTGGCAGCCTAACATTATGCATGGTGGTAATGTGTATATTATATTCGTTGTTCAAGCTCTCTCTCACAGTTCCACCGGTGGTAGTGGCAACCTAACCTGCTATATAAATATGTTGTTTGGTGGTAGTGTCAACTTCTAGCAGAGTGTGTATATACAAAGCACAGTGATAGTGTCAAAATCTATATATGTGTATATATATATATATATATATTTGTATATAGTGTTTATGTATTACCGTCTAGTGACTATAATTTGTGCATATATAGTATTTTGAAATTTATTTATTTTCCGCCTCGAGCTTACGCCTCGGACCGCCTTGAGGCTTACGCCTCACATAAAGAAATGAAAACTTTTTTGACAAACTTTTTTTTCCCTCTCTTGTCTCCCCAGACCTTTTTTGCAAGCCGGAGTCTTCATGGAAACAACCTCGCTATTACCACTTACCAGGTCCTACACACTGTTTTTGAGTGGGATATATTGGGTACCTTTAGTTTAGTTTGGTTATCAGTTCAATCGTTTATTTTGCCATCATAAATGCAGTTTTATGTCAGAATCATAATAGGAAAGGTTCCCATTTGTCTACTGGTTCAATATGCAGATCCTTACTGCTTCACTCTACTCTTGGACCCTGTCACAGTGCAACCCCATCTTTGATGATTTTCCTGATGTACGCCTTCTGTTTCAAAGAAAGGCATAAGCTTTGACTTTCAAATTCAAAACAGCCTGGATTTCTGTTACAGACGTAACATCAACCCCTTTTTATCTATGGTAACTGATGTCGTATAATGTAGTTATTGAAATTTGTTGGAAACTATTTTTTTGAAGTGGAAAGCTAAAGAAATGTACTCTTTTTCTTGAAGCGAATAAAGTATATCCTACTACAATCGTAAGATTGGTAATGCATAACACATACATGCTATTGAAAATGGAGGCTAAAATAGGGATGTACTGCCATGAAGGGAAAAGGCTTGGTGTCATGTATTGATGCTTACATGAGTTTAATGTGTAGTGTGTATTTTGTACTAATAGCACCCCATACTCATAGGGAAGTAAATAAAGACTTGCATGAGCTAAGATTGAACTCACTCCGTATGTATTATTCTCGTATATTGGTTTGATACAGTATATTCTAAGATCCTACTCGTTATGGCGATTATAATTTCATTTGTGGGTGCATTTATATGTTATGAAGACGCGGTTTTTGGTCCCATTTGCTTGGGATGACAAGTAATGAATATGGCACCTACTAAATGGAGTATAGAAAACAAAGGAGACTGGTTTAAATGTATGGGCACTGAACTCTCTTTCATCTGTGATCAGGCTTTGGCTTAAAAATCGTGGGCATGACCAGTTGTTTTGGGTTTTCCTTTTGTTTTTATATCTGTATGTGTATTGCTGCAAACATGCGCAAGTTTCTACTTGTGTTATATGGTCAGATGCTTCCATCTTTTTTATTATTCCATTTTCATGTGGACCACATTTCTTGATTAAAAGAAAGATATTATCTGGAATCTAAGTTATCTAACCCGAGTTGACATAACATGTTGGCACCACAGGTCCAAATTGGAAGCAAGTTTGAAGCACCATCTTTTTGCTAGTGGAAGCCATAGTCATCTCTTGCCCACCACATCATCTCAAACAGCTATTGGATGAAGTGAAAAGGAAGGTTAACAAAGAATTATTTCCTTATGCCCTTGATTTTTTAAATACTGCCTTCAGTTGATTATGGTAAATTCCTTTGTCGGTCTTAAAGCTGAGGGGTAATCCTTCAATCCTAAAAACATATGTATCTTTCTAAAAACTACACATTTTTTTTGGAACTACATATTTACCCTGACAAGTGGTTATATGTATGTTTTGTCTCTCTAGAAGGCTAGAACATTTAATCAAATATATTGTCACATATTCAACATAAACTGTGAAAACCAACACACAAACACACATCCGAACATTATTCATCTAAACTAATCTCTCTCTCTCTACCTCTACATATATATATATATATATATATAGGGACGTTCAAATGCAACCCATTTACACATGTTGTGTGTGTGTGTGCGTGTGTGTAAACATTTTTATTCATTTTTGCCTTTCGGAAAATTCACTCTCTCTCTTTAGAACCATTTATAAGTTTTTCTCTTGAAAAGTATCTGTAGCTATGTATGTATTTTTTGTCTCCAATATGACCTTCTACGTCTCTTCCTAGATTTATACATGGAGTATCTATATTATTCTCTCTTGATACACTATTCTCTCTAAAATCTCATATTTCTAAACCAACCAAATGAAACAAACCTAGTAGATCTCACACAAAAGTAGAGTTTGGGGGTAGGATGTAGGCAGATCTTTCCTATACCCAAAGGGCAGAGAGTCTTTTTTCATGAAGACCCTGGCTTGCCAAACAAAAATTAAAAGAAACGACAAAACAACCACAAGTGAGAGTGTGTCCAAACATGCACCAGATGACCAGGTACAGTGCACAGAAAAGACATTAGGGACAAATGTAAAGAAAATAAGTTGAAAGAAACAAGAAAAAACAAAACACAGTACTGACAGCTCGTATTTCTCTCTTTGCAAATTCAAGTGTAACATACAAAACCTAACTCATTAAATTCAACCGTACCTCAACTGATGTTTTATAAGATCCAGATTATAATGGCAAACTTAACCTTATCCAAATATGTAATACGGAAAATCCAACTCAACCCAACTTGTATTCAAGTTGGACAATGAACTCAATGTAGAAACTTTGCATCCCTAGTACGGATTCATGCTGCACATTCAATTCAAGTATTAAAAAGGAGTTTTGTTTTGTTATAATGTCATGGAAAATGAGAAAGATGATTCCTTTACATGTTGGTGGTCCTTTGGCTTTAGGTATATCAATCTTAACGATATTTGGAATCCTTATCATATGTCTTGAAAAGCAAAAAATGACAAGATTCTTTGATCCTTTCTTGATCTTATTTTTGTTGTGTATGGATCTTTGAAAATCTTGGTAACTTGGTGAGGTAATCATTATTAGTCCTCTCTTTTAAGAAACCCTTCATGTTGAATGGTCTAGTCTTGCTTAAGCACAGGAACATCTTTTTAAAAGAATCTGAAGAAAGGTCGACTAAAAAAGTTCGTCCTAGTTGGTAGGGAAGGAACCAATTTGGGTAGGCAAAAGAGCATGCATAATGCAGCTGTAATGATAAGAGGTATGTGGCTTGAAAAGAGAATTTTTATTTCTTATGCCTTCATAGAATATATGAAATTGATTTTGGTAGTGAAACATGGCTTTCATATTGAGGATATATAAATTAACTTGTAACTTGCTCAAATTTCTAAAGCTGGTTTCATCGTAATCTTAGGTGACGTTTGTTTTTTAAGAGGTCTGAAGTCTTATTTCACTTTTGATTAATAAGAGGTGGTGCTAAAGTCTGAAATCAAAATCAACAAGACTGTTTGTTTTTGTAACGTCTGGAGGCGTCTTGAGAGAAAAGAGGGTATATGACCTGAGGCGGCGATAAGAGGTTTTAAGAAGTTAGGTCACCACTTCTTATTTCAGATGTATTTAATAGTTAAGAGGTTCTGAAAACTGGAAAAAATAAAAACAGTCTGAATGTAAAAAGGAGTTATCGATTCAGATTTAAGAGCCATTAAGGGGTTTTAAAAAACAAACAAACAAACCTTTAATATTTTACCCGGAACTAACTTAAAACTTAAATTATGACCTTGTCTTGATTGATACTAATGAACTGTTAGGGGGTGTTTACTTGGGGCTTGATGAGCTTAATGACAAAATCGGCTTATTCGCGCAGACGTTTGGAGTGTTTACTTGGGGCTTAATGACAAATCCGGGTTATTCGCGTAGACATTTCTGGCTTATTCACTAAGTAGGGGAAAGATGTGTTGTCCCCATTAAGACACATCTTTGACATTTCTACCCTTTAAAAATAAATACATGCCTACCCTCCTACTCAATAATCACGCAATAAAAACCTAGCTGCTCGATTTCACTTTCACTGCTTGTTCAATTTCAATTTCACCTTCACCGCTCGTTCGATTACACTGCTTTGAGTTCATTGTTGGTTCAATTACACTATTTCAATTCACTGCTGGTTCGATTTCATCCCTAGACAATAATTTTCTTTGGTCGATTTCTCCAAAGGTAATGATTTTACTGATTGTTCGATACTTGTTTCTTCAGTCGATTGTTGTTCCATACTTATTTCTTAAGTCGATGTTGTTCTATACTTGTTTTCTTCAGTCGATTGTTGTTCCTTACTTGTTTTTTCAGTCGATTTTTGTTTCATACTTGTTTCTTCCCATTGCTGCTCGACATTTCTGCAATATAGATTTTTGTAACCATGATTTCTACAATGTCGATTTCATACTTGTTTCATACTTGCTACTTTTTGTTTGAACTTGGCTACATTGTGTTTGAACTTGGAAGTTTAAATACTTAATGAATTTTTGTTTGATTTTTGGATTATATCAATGAATTTATGAATATATGGCTTAAAAAATAAACAACAATTTATAAAACAACTTAAAATTCATATTCAGGGGTAAATTGGTCATTTATGTTATTCAGACTGTTAATTCAGATAAAAAAGTAAACAACAACATCAATTTATCAATTTATCCAGACAAACACATTTATCCATACAGGACTTAATGAAAAATTTGGTAAACAACCCCTTAGTGTTGTAGCTCTTTCAAAGAAAACTACCTACCATCTGTTTCTCTCAAAGTTCCTTATTATAATTGATTTAAATGTATATAAATATATGATGATAAAAGCATGTGGGCATTTCTATAATGTTTAGGTAATTATGCATGTTTAAAACTGTCATGTTTTCATTGTGGACACATATGAAAGGATTAGCTAATGATGGATTGTATTTTATTACCCTTTTATTGGGTAACGTGATACTGTCATCATTCATCCATCCACCTCAAGTAATTGGACCGGTTTACAATATTTGAGTTTGAGTTTGGGTTTCGGTTGTCCTCATCAAGCCACTTACTTGATATCCAGGGGTTATGAACTATCTTTCTCAATGGAAGTGATGTTTCGGAATTAATAAATTAATTTGTTGAAACTTTTTATGGTATAATGCATATATAGGTAAATCATGTATGAAAATTGTTCAGAATTTTTAAGCTTTATGGTTACATTATTTATATCAAAAAAGAATAAACCACTCAACGTTCAACTTGATTTGGTATAATTTATATTTTTAGCCTTTTTAACAATATATCTTAGAACGTAGCAACACTTAAAAGACACATAGTTTATAATTGTAATAGGAGCGCAAATGATATTTGCACAATATTAAAATATATGATGTGTCGTAACTCGTTTATGCTTAACTGCTCAAACTTGGGCTATTTGTATTTATTGTTATGCGTGTGCTTCAATTAGTGGTACAAGGGCCAAACCATTGCCGAAGAGATTAGATTCAGGACTGTGATGAACCATAGTTGTTAAAAGCGTGTCTGAGGTGTGCCTAGACTCGTAAGGCTCAAGGTCTTGAGTTTTTTTAAAGTTGAGGTTAGGCGTATTCATGAGGCTCACTAAGGCGTGCCTCATAAAGAATTATTAAATACCTAGTCAAACCCTAATATTAAATAAGTTTTCGTATCTTTTCATCTCCTAACTTCTTAAAAAAAGAATTATTGAATAGATGACATAAGTCAAATCATAATATTTAATACTCGGTCATTAAAACTTCAAGCTTTCTTCTCTATAAATACTCAGACCTTAAAACTTCTCCCTCACAGCTCATGCACTTTGAACCCTTCTGCCTCTATCGATGTACCGTTGGTTGCTGTATCGGAGGCTTGTACTTGCTGCATATTTGAGTGGTGTGTAACTTTGTGTGTGTATTTTAAGATGAGCTTTGCATTTCTGAGGCCCGCGCCTCACGCTTGCGCCTCGTGCCTAAGCCCCGAGACCCCTTTGTGCCTAAGTGCACCTTGAGCCTTTAACAACTTTGTGACGAACAACTGTCAGTGAGAATAAAGAAGAGATCTGTGAGGTTTGTGAACGGAATGATTGGGTCATGATGGATCGACGCAAGAAATATGGGCCCAAAATTAGATTGGGAATTGAGCTGTATGTCGATGTCATAGTTGTTGGGTCGGGCTTATAGGTATCGGCCCATGCATGTGAAGGAGAGGTGGGTTTGAAGCCTCGCGTAACACCCCAATTTTAAGACTCCATAAATTACAAAAATTATGAAATAAGTGCCTTACAGATAGTAGACAAGTAATGAGTTTACAGTTAGCAAACATGTAACCTAAAAAACACCTTACAACTAGCAAATGTATATCTTAAAAAAACAACCTTTACCGGTAAGCACTTACCCGATAAACATTTTGGTAAACGGCCCCTCAATCCTTTTACGTATTACAGGAAGTAGAAAACACTCTCAATACAATATACAAGGAGCTAAGTGATAGCTATTTGAAAGTACGAATTCAAGATACAAACTCTTAACTCTAAGCATGACAAGAAAGGAAAGTAACGGGCTATTTGTTGGGTTTTCCATTAAATCCTATATGGATAAAACCATTTTTGTCAATTACTTTGTCTATATAGATTTGGAAGGTTTTTGTTTGAGAAAGTTTTTTTATATATAGAAGCATGTTTTTTTATATATAGAAGCACGTTTTTTTAATTGGTAGGGATAGGTGTGAAAAAAGAACTTGACTTTTTGTATAAAGCTTTCCCTATAAGCTTACTGAATTAGCCACTTTTTAACTCATTAACCAACTAACAAACAATCATATATAGGTAACCGAATAAATTAATGTCCATTAAGCTTATTAAACTGCTAGCAAAGAGGCTATATGTAAGTTGAGGTTAAACAAACTAAAATGGTATTCACCACCCTTTGGTGTGGCCCCACCGTCCTCATCTCACATTTATCATGAGTGAAGCAAATCATGCATACATCCCATTGGTATATGGATTGCACCCACATTGCTAGGACATTTATATGTACTTGTGGATCATATATCGGTATGCCAATACTGATGGTGGAAAACTGCACTGATGTATAGATCATATTATGTTGTGAAGTGTCTATGTACCTAATCAACCGATGTAAACTAATACATGTATCACAAAGGTACCCCTTATATTTGGTGATCCAATGTTCACATTGATGTTTGATTCAAAAAGTACTTGACGTTGAGATCTTAATGAAGTTTACCCTTATATGCACAAATTTGATGTTATACTATTTTCACTTGAAGCCTATTTTCAATGTTTTGCTTATAGTATGTTCTAAAAAAATGCACTTGGTGAACATATATTGACTACTAACATGTATCTCAAGAAAAGTTAAAACCAAGAGCTTGAAGAGTAAAATATATAAAAAGCTTTAGAGCATTTTCAATATCTATGTTATTTTAGAAATTTGGGAAAAGTTCTCTTCGACTTTGCTAAACTCTCCTATAAAATAGAGAAAAATAGGATAGAGAAATACGAAATCTCTAAATTTGAAAGAAGAGGTAAAATATAACAAAGTTGTTGAAGATGCTCTTAGAACCTTTTTTATGGTTTCAATATTCTATTTGCAGCCCTTTCAAGCCACTCGTTAGGTTTTACTTTATATATTTCTTTACGGTTTTTCTTCAGATGTATAATTTATTTTATCATTTCGAATGGACTGCAAAAAGTTTGTATTTGTCTTATTTAATCTAGTTTTTGTTGTCTGCTTAAAAAAATATACAAACCTAAAGGAAAAAAAAATATTGGACTTTCATATTTTGATTAATCAAGTTCTCGGATATTTTTAACAAATAAGTCTCTGGACCTTTTTTTAATGAATACGTCCTTGTATATTTTTTGAACAAATAAATCCTTACGCTTATAAAACGGAAAAGTTACATTATTTCTCTCTTCATGTATAAACATATCTGTAGCAAAGTACAATGAACTATACTATTTATGTGAACTCTTCCAAAGCATACAAAAGTTGTATCCAAATTATAAATAGATGCAAACAAAAGTTGTGTCTTTCACATTTACAAATTATACCGAGAGTTGTTATTATCATGTTTACAAAATATTCCAAAAGATGTGTTCATTGTACTAACAAAGAAAAATACTAAAAGTTGTATCGTTTGCAATTAACAAATAATGTCTAGTCTATATTAAGAGCATTATTTATTGAAGATCCACCTCCACATTATTGTTCATAAATCGAAGTTGGCCTAATTTGAAACATAAGTAAAATCAAAATCGTGTTACTATTGTTCAGAGTTTATAGAGAACAACATAAATCGAAGAACAGGTTAAACGTTAATGGGGGTTGATCCAAGCCCCATCTTCTTTTATAATTTGAAATTGATTTTTTTTTACCATCTTAACAAGTTACTTTTCATTTATATAGGTTTAAACCATCTTTTTAATGGGTCTTATAAAATTTGAGTGTTTGATGATCTATTTATTCAAAAATATTGTGCAATGACTTAATCGTTGAAAATCAGAAAATTTGTTTAGTTGTTATGGACTTTTCTCAACTTTAAAACCGATTTTACCTCCTTAAGAGCATCTCCAACGGCTTCTCCAAAATAGAGAAAATAGATATTTTGAGCAACTTTTTGCTCCAACAGCTTCTCCAAAACTGAGAAAATAGGAGAAAACGTAATTTTCTCCAAATTTAGAGATATCCCCAAAAATGATTACCAAGAGAGATAAACTATATTTTATTATATCTCACCAATGACAAACTTTGAAATAAAATATTTATGTGAGAAAAATATTTTATTAAATATATATATATATATATATATAATATTTTAATAATATAATCAATGATTTATCTTCAAAATGGGAAAGTTATGGGAGAGAGATGCAAATTTTTTTGGAGATTTTGATTTTTGCTTTTCCATTTTTAAGAAATTTTAGGAAAGTTATTGGAGATGTTCTAACATATTACTGATCGTTTTATAAGACAAAAAAAAATCAATTTGATCAATTTAAAATTTCTAAAAATTATTTGTTTAAAAAAGTTACTAGAAACGTACTCGCGCAATGCAGCGAGATACATCACGATTTTAATGTTTCGTTTTATTTTTTGTTTTTTTGTTGATTTACAGTACGATTTTGAAAAAATGATAATGTTTTTTTATAAATTTGTTTAATTTAGGCTTAATAATATAATGTTTTTTATATAAAAAAAATTAAGAATTTTGTTAAAATTCAATGATTATCTTATATATTTTAATGACATCTAAAAAAATAACCAATTACATATTTAATAATATAATTAAAACAAATTTATAGTAATATAATATATTAATTAATAGTGATACATAGAAAGGTCTGCATAAAAGAAAGATCTAGCACATACCAAATTGGTGTGTTAAAAGCAGGGACGGAACACAAGTTTTCCAACCGCAGGGGCCGGACCTAATATACTATATAATTTCTAGTCCTTACCAACAGGGAGACAGGGACGGACCCAATAATTTTTTCATAGGGTGACACCATATTTTCAAGTACGACTTTTATTAACGTATCTTCATTTTTTTACCAACGTTCAATATCGACCGTTGTGTTTTCAACCTAATTCCACTGATTTTTAAAGTTTTTGCTTGATTTTTAGAGATTTTTAAGTTTTTTTATCGATTTCGAGAGACCTTTCCGGCAATTTCTGTGGATTTCAAGAGATTTTTTCAGTTTTTTTGGTTGATTTCAAAAGTTTTTTTGGTTGATTATGTACAGTTGCAATTCAAAAATAATACGATTGCACCTTCAAAAACCTTATTGTATTCATCCTAAAAACTTTGGTGGACTATGTTCTATCAACAATTCAAACAAGTGAACAACCTAAAGAATTTCAAACAATTTCAAATAAAGTTAAACCTAGCTAATCAAATAATCAAACAATTTCCAATAAAGTTAAACCTAACTAATCAAATAATTTCAAATAAAATTAAACCTACCTAACCAAAAAAATTCAAACCCAAACAAGTAATGAGATTATGAGCAAATAGTAATGACACTTAAAAATCAAAACTTGAATAAAATGAAAAAACCTGTAATTTAGGGGTTGTTGGAAAGTTATTTGATGAGTTGTGGTTGTCGGTCCCCGGACGTCGGACGCCGGCGGTGATGCTACCAACCTACCGCTGCTACCACTGCTGAAGTGCTGAGTCCAGTGACTCCAGTCCAATCATCGATTGAATTTGAGGAAGGAACAGCCGAGCGAGAATGGAGATGAGGGTTTCACGGTTTGGTTTGGACTTTGGTTTGTTGACTGATTCTTTCTTTTAGTTATTTCCAATTTTCCATGGCCCATCAATTAAAGATAAAGATCAAATTAAAGTTTTAATTGGACTGGAGTATAACTAGTGGACTGAAGGTGAGGTGGGGGGGCCCAAACCCAATTTTTTATTTATTTATAACTAGATGGATCTACCTCTCTATATGAATTGCAAAAAACCACAGGGGCCTTGGCCCCTATATGCCCTAAGAGGCATCTGTCCCTAGTTAAAAGTCTGCAGTAGTAATATGTATCTTGTGTTTTGAAACATGTAAATTAACAGATTTTTAAACTCTTGTATAAAATGATGGTACCTTGTGTCTAATAATTTATATTTAAGAGTTTTTTATTCGTGTTTTATAATATAGTATAGATTCAACAAAACTGATCGCATAAAATAAGAAAAAGGAAAAAGAAAATAGATTTATGGAAACATGGAGCGGAAAATAAGAGAATTACGGGAGAATGTGTGTTGTTTGGTATGGATTTGAAGGTAAATGCGAATAAAAAAAAGTCAAATATCTAGATCTTTGACTATTTTCCAATATGGTAACTCGACCTTTGTATAATTGTATTTGAAGGAGTCAAACCCCCTTAGGAGTTGACCAATTGCTGATGTCATTTATCTTGGGGCCGGGTCGCAATATTAAATTTTTGTGATCTTACTTGGTCAAGTTACCTATATATAAATGCAATGCATTTGGAGCTTTCACCACCAATATATGAAGTAAATCATATTTTTACATTTTCTATCAAACACAAAATATATATATATATATATATATATATATATATATATATATATATATATATAAGTCTATATAGGGTCAGGTTCACGTGAGACCAAACTGTTTCCGTGAGACCACGTGAGACCAAGTCTTAAAACATGAAACTTCACACCGAAACACTGTGAAGGTAAAAAACATTCGAACCTTCATAATGTAATCACACTATGAAGGTAAAAAAACCTAAACCAAGTTAAAAAAAATCAAACCTTCACAGATAAAAGACTGTGAAGGTATATCCGAACCTTCACAGTGAAGACCCTGTGAAGGTAAAAAAAACGAACATTCACAGCGAAAAACACCGTGAACGTAACATTTACGGTGTTTTCCCTATGAAAAGTTCGATTTTTTTTACATTCACAGTTTTTTGGTGTGAAGTTTCATACTTTAAAGTTTGGTCTCACCGGTCTCACGGAAACTGTTTGGTCTCACGCGAACTTAAGTCTATATATATATATTATTAAGTAGTTTGAAGTTAGTGGTATTTTTAGAATTCATAAGAAAAACGCAAGTGTAATTGTTACTCTCTTCATAATAAGTGTATGTATTTTTATTTATATTTGTTATAAAATAAGTGTCTAGTTTCAGAAAAAGATAACCATGTTCTTAAATTTAACCTTCATTAATGCATAAATATTTGGGAGTTGTTGTCATTTGGTTGACTAAAAATTGTAATAATTATGTATGTTTAAAAATGTGTGTTATTTATATTGTTGACACTTATTTTGAGACGAAGGGAATATTAAAAAAGAATTAAATTGTGACTTTTCTTGGGCTATGTTTGGCAAAAAAAAGCTAAGCTAGCTTATAGCTTATAAGCTAGTTTTTCAAAACGCTACTTTGAGTAGCGTTTCAATAAGCTAGCTTATAAACTAGCTTATGGTCATCCAAACATGTACACTAGCTTATAAGCTAGCTTATTTTTGCCAAACATAGCCTTGATGATATGTCCACTGTAAGTAAAATTTAAAAAATATGATAAAGTTCAAACTTTTGTATATATAGTAATGTTTTAGATAAATTCTAACGTAAATATTCTCGATTACTGATTTGGTAGTAGATTTATCTGTATACAGTAAACACTTATGTAAGTATGTAACACACCCAACTTTATATCATATAGTTTTCCGAAGCTTTGAATTTCGGTATCATGCAATACTTTTGATATCCACATCCTTGTGCTTAAGAACCATTGTATCATATGGATTTACTTGCAATGATATTTAAAGAGAATTCAATCAATGACGGGTGTATTAAAAGAATGTGGATAATTTCTTATTCTTATTTAATAAAATGTTATTGTTAATTCATGTTAATATTTGAATTATATAAAAAAAATTTCTTGAAAGCAATTATAACAATATCCATAGCTTAATATGCATGCTTATAGCAATAATATTGATATAGATAAACATTGGATTTTTCCAATCCATTTATTGCCCACATTAATGATTATATATTTTTACCAAAAATAAAAACTATCTTTTCACACGGAAATTACGCAAAAATGTTCGAAAGTCATTTTAAACACATGCCAAAATGTATGTCTTAAAACATTAAATGAATAACTACTGATTTTTAATTATAACTATGATTGTTTTCAAATTTATTTTACTACAAATAAAAGAAGATGAAAATTCATTTGAAGTATCAATTGGGGGGCGTTTGGTTCACAGGATTTCGATGAAATCTGAAGAAATTGGAATGATCAATTTCATTGACCAAATTTCATTCAGACGTTTGGTTACATATGGAATGGAATTGAATTCCACACACATATTCCACCATTCAAGGATTTGGTCATTCCATCACAATTGAGAAGAAATTTAATTTAATTTCATCTCATTTTTTCAAAAAGACAAAACTACCCCCATCTTCCCTTCTTGATTTACCCAAACCTATGTGAACCTATGCCGACTACCGTCGATCTGAACCACCGCAAACCACCACCGTTCTGAACGACCAGCGACCACCGTCAACCACCACCGGTCTAAACCGCCATCGACCACCACCGTTGTGAACCACCGTCAACCACCACCGTTGTGAACCGCTGCCGACCACCACCGTTTTAAGCCGCCGCCGACCACCACCAATATGAACCGTTGTCGATCACCACCGTTCTGAATCACAACCGACCCTCACCGATCTGAACCACCGCCGACCACCACCGTTCTGAATCGTCGCCGACCCTCACCGATCTGAAACACAATCACCACCACCGTTTTGAACCGCCGCCACCACTACCGCTCTGAACGACCACCGATCTGAACCGCCAACCACCACCGATCTGAACCGCCATTTTGAACCACCGCCAACCATCACTGATTTGAACCACCGCCGACCAACACCGATCTGAACAGCTGCCGACCACCACTGTTCTGAACCGCCGCTGATCCTCACTGTTCTTAACCGCCATCGACCCTCACTGTTCTGAACCGTCATTGACCACCACTAATCCGAACGCCGCCGAACACCACCGTTCTGAACAACCATCGATCTGAACCATCGTTTTGAACCGCTGTCGACCACCACCGATCTGAACCACCGCAAACCACCACCGATTTGAACCACAACAGTTGGATTTCGATTTCAAAAGTTTCAAAAAGGGTATTTTGGTCATTTACTAATATTTCATTCTAATTTCAAAGCTATATTATGTGAACCAAACAGTCATATTCCAATTCCTTTAACAAATTTCATTCCAATGTCTGTCAACCAAACAAGTGATCAAACCTAATAACGTTGCATTCCAATTCCTTCAAAGTCAAACTTTTTTAACAGATTTTATTTCATCCAAAAATATTTTACGAACCAAACGCCGCTTTTAGTGATGATGTGGGAATGGAATGAAAGGACAACTTAAAAGTTACATTCAAATGATTTATTAGCTCATTTTTTATGTCCAATCCTATTTGTTTTACTTTAACGGTTTTCATTCGTTTTTATGAAGTATTCACAAATCTTGTTTCGTATTAATATAACAACAAGAAAACATATAATTGAAATCACAATTCATTAATGATACTTAAACTCTAAGTTAAACAAATGATAGTTTGATCATTATTCTTAATTGATTTTATAATACATGTGAACATTCTTTAACAACCTGTTAGATTTTTTAAAACCAACAACTGATCATAATTGCATTTACGTAGCATGAAAAAAAAATCATGCTTCTTGTTTGGTGCCTTATTTATGGCTTCTCTATTCTGCTCACAAAGATATTTTATTGATCAATTTAATTACCATGTGATCTTCGTACGTAGATCTATACCACTTTTGTTGTTGTTTTATATCAAAATCATACCTTTTACCATGAAAGGTTCAAGACAATTAGGTATAGTAACCAAAAAAAAAAGTTCATAGAAACTATTAAGGACAAACATATACACATAATAGCTACCTTTTCATATTTAATTTCACATAATAATTTATTAAAACTATTTGATTAATAGTTAAATATTTAAAGTATTGATAAGATAAAATTTTAAGAAAAACATGTATATTACAATTATTTTAAATTATATATTTTTTATTAATTGTTACTTAACTTTTTATATTTCTTAGAAATAAAACTTTGTTTTTTAAAATAAATTAAGATAAGATAGAAAGTTGTGATTTTTTTTTCAGGAAAATAAAGAGGAGCTTGTTTTGGTGGTATATTTATTGTGTCACGTGGACTTTCCCCTCCTATTGGCTACTTTATATTTACAAGTCAATGGTCTCCCACAAGTCTATATCAAGCTACCCCCTTTCACTTTCTCTTATTAGTTGTGGGGAAATTGGATGTATTATAAAGTTTATTGTAGTATGTATTTTTATTTATCCCATAATTAATTAAAGAGTAAACTTCACTGTTGGTTCCTCATGTTTCGTACTTTATTTGAAAGTGGTACTTATACTTCAATATCTCAAATAGTGGTCCCTGAGGTTTGATTTTTGCTCTGAAAGGAAGACCTCCTCACTAACCCCGTTAAAAAACTCAGTTAGTGGGAGGGGTATTTTGGCCATTTAGCTTGTTTCCCTTAAATCAAATAAACGACTTCTTCTTTCTTTTCTTCTTGTTTCTTCTTCTTCTTCCCAAAATCGAGTTCCCTGTTCATCTACCCAAGATCGATTCCCTGGTTCATCTACCCAAGATCGATTTTTTACAAACATTGGTTTGGTTCGATAATGGTGATTTGTCATTGTGGTGTTCAAGCAACTTTAAGAACATCATAGACAAATGCAAACCCTGGCCGTAGGTTCTACACATGTTCAAGATTGGTCAACTTTTTTTCCTTTCTCAATTTCTTACATTTCTTTCTCTAAGAATGTTATGCTCTTAACAGAGTGAAGAATGAGTGAAGAATGGTTTCTCCCTTTTTTTTCTTTTTACAGAGTCACCAATGTTCCTTTTTTGGGTGGTTTGATCCACCAATTTGTTCTCGGACTGTAGATGTTATCCCTGGGTTGTTGAGGTCAAAGAACAGACTTGAAGAATGTATCAAAGCTAGAGAAAGAAAAATTTGGAATTTGCAGCTGATGTTGGTTCTTAGTTGGCTATATTTTGGGTTTTTTCTTGTATATTTCTTTGAACTAATTGGGATTTTTAGTTAATCTCAATGTAGAATGGATGTGTTAGTGATGAACTAATGTATTTGGTTTTGTTAGTTTATGATGTAATGGATGTATTGCAAGGATGAACTCATGTATTTGGTTTTGTTAGTTTATCAATCAATTTCCTTTTTGACACATACTCTGTATTTGGTTTTGTTAGTTTTAATGTAATGTGTTGAAATATGGGTACATACAAACCACAGGACATAGAAACCAAAACATTATCAATCAATTGCAATTTCCATACTATACTTTGTAGAATTCCTTACTGTATAGATGAACATATACAAACCACAGGACATAGAAGCCAAAACATTGTCATACCATTAACTGCCATTAACATAAGTTACTTGTCCAAACAAAACATTGCCAAAACAAAGTACTACCAACCCAAACAACAACCTGTTACATAAGTTACTTGTCCAAACAACATCAACCATATGACCTAAACAAACAATAACCTAAGTTACTTAGGAGGACAAACAAACATCAACCATCAACCATAAGTTACTTGTCCAAACAAACATCAACCATATCATGCCCTACCCTGTGAAGGTTCTGCTTGGTCCTTACATGTTCTTGAATTATGTCTCTGATTCTTACACCTATCACAAGTCACAGTAGCCCCCTTCCTGGATAGTTTTCCATTGCTCCCAGATTTCGCAGACACATCCTCAACTGTCTTCTTTCTCTTCTTCCTTGGTCTGCCAATTTGTTTATGATGCTTTGGTAGAACCAATTTGGTTGGACAACTAGATGTATCCCACAACATACTTCCATTTATTGGCTCAACCTTGAAGCTATACATCTCCTTCCATGTGCTAAGCCTGTATGAAGGATCCACCCAATCTTCAGGTAATGCATCATGGCCATTAACTGCCATATTCCAGTTGGTAGCCACAGCATGCTTGCAAGGAATTCCTGTTAATTCCCACCTCCTACAAGAGCATGTCTTTGCTCTAACATCAACTATGCACTGGTCTAGCCAAGGTCCAGACACCTATGAAAACAAACATCTATTAGCTTATGCACAAGTATACCACATGGATTGAAGAATGAAAATGCAATATACCTGGTATCTATCTCCACCATTATATACCACATGGTATTTGACTGCCTCTTTCTTGACACTGTCCATGATTTTGTTTGCAGTTGGGGTCAGTGGTCCATCACAAACATCAATTACCTTTAACACATTCACAATCCTCTTCATGAGATACACTCTTATGAACTCCAAGCAAGAATGTATTGATTTATCCCTAGCATCAATGATTTGCCTATTGTATACCTCACACATGTTATTTAGGAGGACATCAGAGTGACATCTACCTATATTCATCAACAAACATAAGACATATTAATTGTAAGAATCTCAAACAAGTGCAAAACAATAAACATGGAAGAAGGTTCATGGCCATTAACCTCTAAAGTGTGACCTGCTCCAATGTTGAGGGGGGATCTTGTTCAACCATTCATAACAACTCAAATTGAATCTTTTCAAGTGCTCCATTGCTGTTCTAAACTGAGGGACAGTGGGAGCTGTTGCACACTGCCACAACAAATCCTTGAATGCTTTACCTCTCCATTGAAGTTTCATATTCTCATGAATGTGCCTAAGGCAATATCTATGTTCAGCTGAGGGAAACAACCTCTGAATAGCTGGAATGATACCTTATATGTAAATCAAAAGTTATGCACAAGTTAACAGGGAGTTGGTAAAAGTGTAGTTGGAATCACAGATAAATGATATGCTTGTGAAGTTGGAATCATACCTTTTGCCTATCACTGATAAAAGTGAAGTTGGAATTGGATTGAAGATCAAGATCATCTCCAAGGCACTCTAAGAACCAACTCCATGAAAGTGTTGACTCAGACTCTACCACTGCATAAGCAACTGGATAGATACCATGATTTGGGTCAATACCCACTGCTGTTAGAACTTGTCCTGGAAAAGGACCCTTCATAAATGTCCCATCTAAACCCAACAAATCTCTTTTTCCAGCCTTGAATCCCCTTTTCAAAGCACCCAAACAAATGTATACCCTTTTGAATTGCCTTGTACTACTCTCGGGATTAGGCTCTGTCTCAACTTCCAATTTTATAGTGGTTTCTGGATTGCATCGCTGCAGCTCTCCAAGGTAATCCCTAAGTTGATCATACTGTAATTCATAGTCTCCCTAGATGGTCTTGATGGCTATCTGTTTTACCCTCATGGCTTTGGAAGGTGATACAAGAATCTCAGACTTCTCAGACAAGTGGCCTTGAATTGCCTTCAATGGCATATTAGGATCTACCTTCAGCTGCTGTATGATATGCTTCGAGAGAAAAGTTGCAGTAGCCATTGGGCTTTTTCCATCTACTCTTTCTCCCTTTCCCAGGCCCATTAGACTCACCCTCATCCTTTAACTGAGGCAATGTCCCCCTACAAACAGTCCTTATCCTTGATCTGTCATTCTTCACCACAACAATGTCCCTCCTAGTCTCAATTGAATGTTGCTTGATTAAGTTCCTTACTGTATCTTTGTTCCCAAATGCCTGGCCTAAGTAAAAGTCAACCCCATGTCCCTTAGTTGCTCTATGTCTATTTTGATGGCAATAACTACCCTCTTCATCCTCATCTACAGAATCAAAATTGTCTACCTCAAAAGGGTCAATGTCACCTTGCACATTCAGTGTATCACTGTCTTCTCCACAGTTAACACCTAACCACTCTCCAGATGTATCTACATAATCTTCTATATCTGCTTCAAATCCATCAAATGAATCATGATCATTGCTATCATGCCTCTCAAGTTCCCCATGGTTGCCACTTCCCTGGTTCAATGGATCTTCATCCCACATATACTGCCCATGGTTACCATCTCCCTGATTCATATCAACTCCCACATCATTTACATTGTTCACATCATTTACATTGTTCACTCCTAATCCTTGGTTCACATCAACTACATTGTTCACTCCTAATCCTTGGTTCAAGTCTAACACATTGTTGGAATCAACTCTCTGGTTCAAATCAATCCCCTGTCCCACTTCTGGTAAACCAGAATCCAACCCTATGAAATGATCAAAGCTAAAGTGAAAATGATCAGAACTTTGATTCAAGTCTAAGTTTTCAGCATTATTTGTTTTCCCATGTTCTATGAAAACATCTATTAACTTGTTGGAAGGGACATAGTTTAACAGGTTTGCAATATCCAGGTCAGTCATCAAATCTCTCAACCCTGTATCTAGGACACTGGATGGAATCAAGAAATGGTACTGCACTATATCTCTCATTTCGTACCCTAGTGCTATCATGGTTTTGTCAAATAGTCGAACAGAAAGGTGATCAGTGTTAATCAAATCAACTAAATCAGTTTTACCATTTATGTATCTTCTTCCAGGAAATGGTGTAAACACACCTCCATGGTTGATTCTTGCTGTTATCAGTGTTGGGTAAAGATCTATGATCAAAATAGAAGGTAAATAAGGTTAGTCTCACTGTAAAAATGATCGACAATGTCAGTATCAAAAAACAGAGGGAAATGCTTACTATACACATCTGTTGGACTAAACCCTTCATGGAGTTCCCTTCTTAAAACCCACGAAGAAGATGACATTGCTTTCGAGATTTCCCAGTTCACAGGTCGATTTGTTGTGTGAGCGATGAGTGTATCAGTGAGTGTAGTGATGGGAATGGCCGAATGGGATACCAAGAGTTGGCTAGCTAAATCAATGAGCTAGTTTCGTTGATTTGAGAGGGAAACAAGCTAAATGACCAAAATACCCCTCCCACTAACTGAGTTTTTTAACGGGGTTAGTGAGGAGGTCCTCCTTTCAGAGCAAATACCAAACCTCAGGGACCACTATTTGAGATACTGAAGTATAGGTATCACTTTCAAATAAAGTACGAAACTTGAGGGACCAACAGTGAAGTTTACTCTTAATTAAATTAAATCATGTATTAAAAGTGTAAGAAAATAAATTTTAATGTTGATGTATATAAGTAAGAAATTAGTAGGTACTAGATAGGAGTAGGATGCATTTAGCAATATATAGGAATGCATTTAACCTACCTCATTATGAAATTGATTGTGTTTAACTCTAATTATTTTTAAAATGGATATTATATTATATATGATCGAGTTCAAAAAACAAAAAAATATAGAGTTTTTGTTTGATGGACAATTTTACACTTGTATATAATGAAATTTGTGATTTTTATTTGCTTGTGAGTAAATAAGAAAAAAAAAATAATGAAATTGAAACTGAGGGTGGATAAGATTTTATTCTTTCTAGAACAAAATATAGCTTTCTTTAACTTGGTATCTGTTTTGGTAAAGATACTCTTTTAACACAAACGATAATTGTTATTCAACCATTAGCGTCAACATTCAAAAGGGAACAAACTGTAAGGGTAGGATTACCTCTCTTGCACTACAATTTTAACAAAACCATTATTTATTAGTTATATTTATGAGTTATTGTGTTTGTAGATTTATAAAAAAAAGTGTTTTTATGGCGATTCAACAACTCCTTGGAATCTTGGATAATCAACCCCAAGAGACGAAGTCATAACCGTACTACTACAAATGGCTTGAGCAATCATCAGAAGTCCGACTCCATGATAACCTGTTGTCGTATATTAATATTTATCCAACTCAAAAAGCCTCTTTGAGACCCATTGCTTCCACGATCATTGGTCCCACTGTTCCTTTCATGCATTCCTGCTTAAGACAAATGACTTCTTTGTTAGTAAAATTCTTCACTATATGTATTTCAATAATACATATAAATATTACAACGAAAGTAATGGACCAGAACTTCCATTATATACTGATAAATATTACAGAGAATATGTATTTCAATTAATCTTATTTTCATTAAAAAAAAGAGTTTTTGTCTTTTTTTTAGATTGTTTTGGTATAACCGTTTAACCATTTTTTAACTTTAATTTTTTTTGAAGATGACTTAAATATATAATTTATTATTTTTTTTTAACTGTGATAATTAAATCAATTATATGATTATTTTTAAAATATTTTCTATACAATTTATCCTTCAAAATTCAAATCTAAAGGTTTTAATTTATATCTTAATTAACTTTTAATTTTGTATAATATTTTTCTAAAATGTTTTGAGATAATAAACCTATAAAATATTTTAATGTTAAAAATAATATTGAAATTGTAAAAATAAAATAGTTATTGGAGTTGAATGTAATTTTCTTATAGACATTATTAAATTTAGATTGTCTATTTTAGAACAAAAATATAAAATAGTTGACAGAAATGCTCTGAATAACGTTAGTTGTTTAGTTTTTTTAATGATATATCTTATATTTTTCTTTGAATATTTAATAGATTTAGATTTTTTAGCATTTGTTGATTTTTTCCATAAGTTTTTTGGCACACTTTTAACTTTTAATATTTTTAATGATGATACGTTATTGTTGATAGGAGTTTTGTAATTACCGATAATGGTTACCAATTCTATAGAAAAACAATTGTTATTCATATGTCCTCCAAACTTACATATCATATTATTTCATATCTCCTACCTAGACCCTTATTGTAGCAGTACATTAATTAAAAGTTAAAGAATCAATTACAAATTTTGAATCCACGCTAATATAATAACATTAAAAATTAAAATCTAGTGTCAAAAGAGAATAAAAGATCAATGGATAATTTGATCAAATTCAAAAATAAGTTATCGGTAGATTAATTATAAGACAAATACAAATAAAAGTAATTTAATAAAACATATGAAAAAAATTAAAAACATATTTAGTTTTTCGTACAAGGCCTCCAAAATATCAGGAACGACCATGTGTATCGTTCGGTATATCGGGTCTCGAGAAATGAACCAGAACTTCCATTATATACTCGATATCAAAACCGACAACTTAATATGGCATTCGTATCCGCAGGTCGCGCCCATGCACAAGTTCGCCGATTTTAGCCTACGAAAGTCTCAATCGGCACCCCCCTGCGCGTGGGTAGGTGATGGAGTAAAACCAAACAAAGAGCTTGTAAGCTCCTTCCACATCTAAGGTTATAAACTTCATAAAATTTGGTCCTCCTTCCTATGTGGGACAAGTTCCCACACACTTGGTTTTGCCAATTTTCATCCCAAATGTAATAACCCGATCTAAAAGCGATAAACTCAGTTTGGGGTGGAGTATGGTCAAAACCTTTATCTGTAAGGGGCTAGGTGAAAATATTTGTTAATATAGAATGTCCTAGGGTTTTGCGTAATCATTTTGGGTGTGGCGGCCGATTTGGAGAAAGGGTTTTGGAGCGACCGGGAGAAAGAGAACGAGGAAGGGAAGAAATTGCAAGGAATTCAGATTTGAATCATCTTCGTCGAAGGTAAAGCTCTATGTATATTCATCTGCTCGTTTCATGATCGATTAATTCGTTTTAGTCATAGATGGGTGTGGGATATTGAATATGAACTTTGATTTCTGGGTTTTGAAATGATAGAGAAATCAATCTAAGTTATCTCTGTGGTTAATGAAATTTCAGTAAATTTAAGTTTATCTCTCGTTATGGAATCTCGATTATGTTGCAATCAATCGTAAGAAATTGATGAGATCTGCAGTCCTGCGTTATCGAAATTCTTGGTTTTTGTTCGAACGGTTTCGACTCCGGTCGCGAGGTCGGTCGAGGTTGATATCGGTCGAATGTTGACATCGGTCGAGGTTGATATCAGTCGAATGTTGATATCGGTCAAGGTTGATCCCGGTCAACCTCACAATCCCGATCGAGTAGTGTAAGTGGATGTCGGTCGGGAGGGACATCGGTCTAAGTTAGAGTCCGGTCGACCCCTCCCATCGCCTCGGTCGATTGATGTTTAGTTCCGGTCGAAACAACAGTTTCGGTCGAAGGTAGCAATTCCGGGCGAGAGTAGCGGTACCGGTCGGGGGTTTTACTCGGTCACCAATTGGAGGCTAGTGGGCCGAAGACCACGTGGAGTTGAGTAAGGACTGTGGTCCATTGAGTTTAAACAAAAGTGTGGTGTTGGGCTGTCTTAGCCGACCCACATCCTTTAAATTTATGTAAGTTAATTAAGTATTCAGAGTTTAGTATTTCGTTCCAATTTAGATTTAACAGGTTAAGTTCGGCCAAGAATAGACGGACTTGGGATGAGAGTATTAAGGTTAAATTTATTTAATTAGAAGATGCCGTTAATTTACCGAGCGATGTCTCGATTTATAGGTTCAACTCGGACTATTCAATTAGGCGGGAGATTTTAACGGTGGACTTCAGGTGAGTTTTTCTAAACTAAACCTTTGATGATGAAAGCATGTGAAGTTTATATTAAACTTTGATTTATTTATGATGGCATGATTTTACTAAATTGTTCAAGTGTGTTATAAATTGTTGTTGTTTAAATGTATGCATACATTACTTGTGGGCTACGTAACCTAAGTCGGGGAGTGTGGCCCGCCTACTCGTGCCGGGGAGTGTGGCCCATTTATATCGTTGGGGGCGTGTCCCAACATTAAGGCAGCGTGAGTTAGACACATCGTCTTTGACGGTCGTGTGGTCGGTAGCGTGTTTTATTCATGTGCCATTATTAAATGTTATTTCTAATTCTGGAAAGTATGTTTTGTTGCTTAACTGTTAGAGGGAACTCACTAGACCTATGGTCTAACCCTCGCTCTTCCAAAATTAAAAATCTTTTCAGGACGTCGTGCGTTATACAGGGCAGCTAAGGGCAAAGAGAAGGCTTAGCGGGGCGGATAGAAGACCAATACTTAGTTTATTCTTCTTATTCTCAATTGTGTATAGGTTGTTTACTACAAACCTTGATTTAACTATTGTAAGTTTGGGACCATTATGGCATGGATTATTATTCGATCATTGAGAATTGAGAATTTTATTTTAAGAATCGATCCGCTTGTTTATAGTTTTATATGGGGTGTTACACCAAACACTCAACTTTGAGCATCGATATCTCATTCATACATATTCCGTTTTGGACACATAATATATCGTTTCGAAGCTCTCATATAGGAGAACATAAACCCACAAAGAGTCAGATATATACAATACATATACATGTATTTATTTGTGTCCAAAGTTAGTAAAAAATCACATTTTTACTAAAATTTTCCTACATTCTTCTCCTTTGTGGTTATGGGTCACAAAACAAAAGGTGAATATGCCTTGATCCCGGAAGAGTGATGCATCAATGCTTATCTTGTTTGTGTCCCACTCTAGTATGTTCCTTTTTTACGGTAAAGATTTTGTGACAATTAGAACTAACAAAAGAAATTATCATTAATTTGCAATATTTAGTCTAGGTAAATAGCAACTTGGAACTTCATTAGAAGAAAATGCAAAATGGATATCAAAAATTGAAGTCATTTAAAATTAAAGATGTATTTACCTTTTGTTGATCATCTGATGACAAGTGCTTTTTGTTGAAGCAATTTATTTCAGTTTATATGCTAATTAAGATTGTAAAGATATATAGAATATTTGATCAGTTAATTTACACACACATATATATATATATATATATATATATATATATATATAATATATGATTATGTTCATTTGAGAAATGCTAAAAATATGAGAAATAAAGAAAATGATCTTAGCCCTTTATCTGGTCAACATTTGCGATTTTGACCGTGAAGCACCGGATAATTCCTTGTGTGGTCTGTAGAAGATAGAGGGATAGTTTCGTAAAATACGCGGGACAAGTTCATATATGAATTATATGTTCATATATGAACCAGTGTAATTCACATATTAACTCTTTTAACAGATTCACATATGAACTCTTTTAACATATTCATATATGAATCAGTTAATTAGTTCATATGTGAATCACAATGGTTCATATATGAATCTGTTAATTAGTTCAACTGATTCACATATGAACCTACAGTTAATTAGTTCATATGTGAATCAGTTAAAAAAGTTCATATGTGAATTACATTTGTTTACATATAAACATATAGTTCATATGTGAATCATACATGTTCATATATGAACTCGTCCCGTGTATTTATAAAAATTACGAAACTGTCATTCTATTTTTGAAATAGTCGCAACTTTTGACCAGTCAAAGCCGCAATTGTTGACCAGTCAAAAACGCAATATTTGGAATAATTGTAATTATAAATGTGTGTATATAAATAGATGAATATGTTAAATTGTTTTAATTTTATTGTTTTATTACTTTTTATTGAGAAAGCCTCCCGGTAAGAAAAAGAAAATATACTATATCAAAATTATTACGATCGAGCGGACTAATAACTTAGGGTACTACCAATTACATCCAATCACCATACTGTCAAAAAAAAATTAATTCACATTTCTAAACTGTATAGCACAAATACGATAAAAAAAAAAAAGTCTAATATTTAAAATGTTGTAGTCTGGAACCAAAACCACAAACTCGTTTTATAGGCACAAACAGGGTCGTTCCTAAGGATTTTGATGCCCTGTGCGAGATACTAAAAAAATGCTCCTAAGCAGTTTTAAGTAAATGAAACGACAAAATCATCAACTAATTCTTGAACTGAATTTTCAATATTGTCAACAAACTCGTTGAGATTTTTAGGCACATTTCTGGGCACATTTTCAGACCTAAAAAATATTTATTTAATGATCCCTGTAAAGATTGAGCGATTTCTTGTTGGTTTTTTTTTCTATTTTGTGCACCTGAAGGTTGTGATCTAGAAAACATGTTTACTACTAGTCGAGTATAGAAGGATAAAACCTGGATTAAGATCGTGTTTCGTTCCTTTCTATTTTTCCCTTCTCCAAATTAGTATCAGTACACTAGAACCTTTACTTCAATCTGCAACTTAAAAGACAAGTAAAAACTATAATTAGTTTAACCAAAGTTGTAAACAAAATTCAAAAGACCAAAGTAACTCAGTAAGCCATTGACAAAAATCACAAAATCAGTAAGCTAAAGTTGTAAGCCGTTGACAAAAATCACATATTCAGTAAACCATTGTCAAAATAAGCCAAAATCAGTAAGTCATTGACAAATGAGCTTTAATTTCATCTTCTTAAAACTAAGGTTTTTTTCCCAAATTTCCACCATTATCAATTTTAAACACAATGAAATAGATTATCAGTAACCACACAAGAGTTTCTAAAACTAGGTTTTAATTATCAATTATCAGTAAACCACACAAAAATTGGAAGTTGGAAATACAATGAATTTAGAGTTTAGAAACAAAAATTATACCTGGTACAGTGGGACTTGGGAAGAAAATCAAGAAACAAATCAACAAGAAATAACAATCTTCTAATGTTCCACAGAAGCACAGCCGCACAGATTGGGAAGAATCGGAGAAGTGAAGAACCGACAATGAAATATTGAGAACTAAAGCACATAAGTCAGAACTAACAGAAGAAATCCACTTGAGATTTGAGAAACAACGAAAGATTGAGAGTGACCTTTGCTAAATGCCTAAATTGGTCGCATAGGTGAGACTGTCATGTGAATCGGCCGTATATCTCGTATATATAGTTACCGACGGCCGACAGCAAGCATCGGCCCATACATCGTCGGCCTAACGGCCCTGATCCTGTGCCTCTGGAAGTGGAACGCCGTATTGAAAATCGGAAGAGTCGATGTCGATCAACGCTAGAAGGCAGAAGCTTAAGAACATTATTTACTTTTTTTTTTCATTCTCCAATAAACAAATATGGGCTTTGAATTTTGATATTAAAAATACAAACCTACCAATAACCAAATATGAACTTTGATTTTTTTTTTGAGCCCAAACCTAAATTATTAAACTTATTAATGATATATAAAAATTTGATGCCCCTATCGGCTTTGATGCCCTGTGCGACCGCACGGGCTGCATGGCCCCAGGGCCGGGCCTGGGCACAAAACCCGTTCCATAGTTTATTGAGTGGAGACATATTTATGTATATTTTTCTTATATTTTAGCAAAAAAATTATCAACGAACTATAACTGTATTACTAATTTGTATCAACATTAAATGATCTAAATATATAATTTGTAAGATAGGATGTACATGTATGCAACTTAACATTTTGAATCAATTACTACGAATTTGATTGAGAAAGTAAAATGGGAAAAGAAGGGTTGCCATTGGTTGAGGATGAGTGGACCAAATCCAAAATGAATTTAGACCTATTATTTAAAATATATATATAGAAAGAGAGAGGCCTTCAAATGCAACTCATTTACATGGTGCAACTTCTCGCAACCCCTCTATCCACCACATATTTTATGTAATTAAAAAAAGAAAAAAGATAAAAGTAAAATGTGTGGTGGATAAAGAGGTTGCAAGGGTTACATCATGTAAAAGGTTGCATAATAACTCACCCTTATATATATATATATATATATATATATATACTATATTATAAAAACGACATAAAAAACTCTTAATTACAACATTTTAAGCACAAGGTACAACTAATTAAAGCCAATTACTTAATTTACAATTTCTTAATGCTTTGGTACAACCTTTCCAAGCACAGTATCTCACATAATCATCTATTTTTGGAATGGATACTCATTTATTAATATAACTATTTGTTTTTTTGGTGGAAGATTTTATAAAATAAATTTTATATTAGCATAATCTATTTTAAATATAGATTTTACATTTAAATCTATATTAATGAGATGTAATATAAATCTTTTTTCTTCAGTATTTTTTTATATTACATCTCATAATGATTTTTCCATATTTTATCTTATAAAATCTTTTTCCATATTTTATTTTATAAAATCTTTTTATATAATGAGATGTAATATAAACTCTTTTTTATTCCGTATTTTTTTTACTAATATAAAATCTATTTTATTTTATAAAATCTACACGTATTTTATATTAGCATAATATAAAATCTACACGTATTTTTTTTAATAATATAAAATCTACACGTATTTTTTTTCACGAGCATTAAAAGAAAAAAAAAGATTGATATGAATTAAAAATAAAAAATAACGAGATACACTAATAAATTATCGTATTCTTTAAAATAAAAATATTCCGCAATATTTTCCAAATTAACCAAGTGTAAAGAAAATAAAATATAAACGATGTAGATATAAAAATATTCTTCCATATTTTTAATATATTTACATTTAAATGTAAAATTGAAAATGAAAATAAAAGATTTTAAAATATTCTCTACATTCACTATAAATATATATACCTTCTCTATGTATCATCCGAGTACAAGAAGAAGACGAATGGTCGGGTGTCAATGGCGGAACCTGCAACTGAACAAAAGGTATTCTACTATATTTTTGTTTCTTTGAAAAACTACTTTTTTATATTTTATTTTATTTACTGAGGATTTGTTTATATTTTTCAAAACCCGCAATCATATTTTTCGAAGTAGGGGAATAAGATATATATACATATCTTTATTTTTATCGACTAATACTATATATGAGGTATTGAAGTAAATAGTCATATAAATTTTCAAGTGGTACTGAGTGAATTTGAACTATACCAGTTGAGTTGCCGGTTACAAAAGATATAAATCATTTATTTTCTTTGTCATATTTGATGTGGGTTGAATGTTATTAGTTAATCTACAGATTTATACGTTCAAAGTGATTGTCAAGTGTTGTCGAGGAGGTTTCAGAAAAATTGCAAAATCTGTAAAAACGTATGTTCATATTTATAATTATTTCAATAATAGTAATATGTTATGAGACATGTCGTTTGAGTTTTAAATAATATAATACAAAATATTACCAATATTATTGCACAAACTCATAACAACAAACGATTAAGAATATATGCAAATTAACCACCTATGAAAATACATTCGTTTTTCACATTGTATTTCATTAACTGTTAACAGAGAAATTACGTTTCATTTTAACTCGGTTCAATATTCCAACAAAAAATTTATCCTCCCGTACAATGCACGGGCCCAACACTAGTATATATATATATATATATATATACACACGTATCAATCCATCCATCTATATTAGCCATTAATATGTCTTTATCCTAAACCAAATTCTTTTTATTATTTTTTTCCCCAAAAAATTAATGATTATACAAGCCATTTTCGGTGATTTTGACCCACCTAATCTATGAGTTCATTCTACATAAATGTTTTGTAATTAATGAGTATGATTTTAAAAAAATATCATATTTTTTTTAGTTTTAGATTATTTTCAACAAATTTTATAAAATATAGAAAATAATAATTTTGTTCTTTATTTTACTCCAACAAATTATCTATATTATTGTTTAAAATAGAGAAAAAAAGATAAAATTCAAAGTTCGGAGAATTTTTTAAAAGTTGACGAGATGAGAGACAAATGATTCTTTTATTCATTCCATTTAATTGTTATTATTTTATATATATATATTTAAAATAATATGATAAAGTTATAAAATACTTTTAGGGTGTGTTTGTTTTTTTAAAAAACTCTCTTAATGGCTCTTAAGTCTGAATCGTTCAGACATTTTTACACATCACCTCTTATTAATCATAACTAAATTAAGACTTCAGACTTTAGACCTCTTAAAAAGCAAACGGCACCTTAATCTCTGTAATAAAGAACTATTGGAGTTGAATATGTTTTTTTTCAAAAATTTGAACTTTTGGTTCATATTTTAAAGAAATTATAGTGAATCTGCTTTATAGTATCTCCAACAGCTTTTCTAAAATAGAAAAAATGGGTTTTTGTTCTTTAAACCTCTCCAACAGTTTTGCTATCTTGTTTTCTATAATTGAGAAAACTTGAAAATTTTCTAAGTTTAGAAATTTTCTAAAACTTGATTAGGGGTGCTCAAAAAACCGACTAACCCGATTAACCCAACCCGACAAACCCGGGAAAAATCAACCCGAGGTAACCCGACATATAATCGATATAAAATTAGGATAACTCAAATCTATTGGGTTGATATTGGGTTAGGCTCATAGTAACCCGACTAACCCGATAACTTGATAAACGTTTTAGCGACTTCGCTAATATTATTTATATATCCCTTTAATATGTATAAGTTACGAAAAACAACTCGGCAATAACGAGCAATGGAACGCATAAGAGGACATTATTGGAAAGTTATATGTAATACCTAAATATTTGATGATGAACTCGTATATTCTTTTGAATGATGAATCGTATTTCAAAGAAAAATTTTCTTATTTTTACGTTTTCAATATTGTTTTTACTTTGTTTAAACACAACCCGACCAACACGAACGGGTTGGGTTGGATTGGGTTGCACTTTTGTTTGGGTTGAGGTGGGTTGAAATTTTTCTAAACCGCCAATATTAGGTTGGGTTGTTGAAATGTCTTCAACCCGATCAACCCAACCCGTGAGCACCTCTAAACTTGATGGTAGGAGAGAGAAATTATTATTTTATTCAATTCTATCATTGAGATTCAATTTTTATCATTTTACAAGTATTGAGTTTTTTTTAAAGTGTATTGGAATGATAAATTAGAGAATATTATAATAATATAAGTTGATTTAAAATTTCTAAAATAGCAAATCTGTTGGAATTGAATGTATTACTTTTTAGAGATTTTCAATTTTGGTTCTGTATTTTAGAGAAATTATATAAAAGTTGTTGGAAATGCTCTTAAGCTAACATTGTTGGTATTTAAATATCATAATAGTCCCAAAAAACAAATAAAGCAATGACTTTATCAATCAAAGTGACATGTCATAGTCACCAACAATCAGATGTAGAAGAATTAATCGAGTAATAGATATGACAAATAGAATACGTAAAATCACAGTTTGAGAAAACAAAGTAATAAACAACTCAAAATTAACGTCGTTCCACTACCGGTATGATGATGTACATCCACATACAAATGAGAAAGATTTATTGATTAAAGAGAGCGAATAACCAAACGAGGATTTCAAACCGAAATCACTAATTGTTATTCGAACTCTCAATGCTATTGAAGGTAATCCTCAACGTATTTCTTTCTTAATTCCGTGGTTATAGATGCAACCAATAGGTTGTATTTAGGAGTGCTCACGGGTTGTGTTGGCCGGGTTAAAGGCACTTGAACAACCCAACCCAATGTTTGCGGTTTGGAAAATCTCAACCCAACCCAAACCGTGCGGGTTGGGTTGGTCGGGTTGAAACTTTAATACATCATTTTACAATCTAACCAAGTGATTCCGTTTGAAAAAATTAAAATCGAAAAGAAAATATACAAATAAAGCTAATTAGAAAAAAGAAGATTAGACGAAGAGTATCTCTTGCATCTTGATTCTATCGATGTTGAAGATTTTTAAAAACTTGAAGGTTAGATTCGTACGATTTTAATCGACGTGGTCTCGTTCACAAATCTAAACTATGGCTAAGATAGGAAATAGGAATACTTGAAAATTGATAGAAAAAAGAGTCGCTAAAAGTCTAAAACCATAAATAAAAATAAATAAATAAAAAGCGTCGGGTTGGCGGGTTGGTCGGTTTACTTTTGACTCAACCCGTTTCCAACCCAATAGATGCGGTTTGGGCATAATTTGTATCGATTATGTATCGGGTTACCTCGGTTTGAGTTTTTTTGCGTTTTTTCGGGTCGGGTTGGCCGGGTTGGTCGGAAATTTGAGCACCCTTAGTTATATTTATACTAATCCATAGGAAGAATCCCAACTCGATTCGAATGATAAAAAGTTGGGATTTTTTATTCATCCTTCTTCCTGAGCATAAGCAAATCCTTCAAAAGCGTGAAAGACAACATAATGGTTTCTACCCAACTTCATGAGCATGAATAAATTCTTTACGGACGTGAAGCAACATTAAGAGATTGTTTGGTTGGTTTTCCATTAAGTTATGTATGGATAAAGTTGTCTGTATAGATAAAGTTATTGTTTGTTTGTTGTACTGAATAACTTGTCTGAATGATGAAAATGACGATTTTACCCTTTTATTTATTTTTGGTTCTTAAAAATTTCTAAACAATAAAGAATTAATTACTTAATAATTATCACATACATTATAACAAAAAATACTATACTTCCAAATTCGTCTTTCATCAAACCTAAACAACTGATTGAAGAACACCCAACAATAATTCATTATAGAAAATCAAATACAATACAAACTTCTATGCATTCATTTTATCAAACACCTCATCTGCATAAACTTTTCATTATACAAAAAGAGGATAGTTGGACAACCATCCATCTTGCAACAAACAAAAGAAGCAATAAGAGGTTGTAAAATATGAACCAAAAGCAAACACAAATGCTTTAAAGAAAACATAAAATCATGAGTAATCAAATTCCATGATGAACCATGAAAATCTGGAAACCTTACAAAACCATTTTGAAGGGACAAAATCATAACCTGGAAACCTTACAAAATCTGGAAACTTAACTTCTAAATGTAACACCCGGTATTTTCGCAATGTGAGTATCCGTCCTTCATTGGTCTTTTATCCGTCTTCCATGTATCTTTTTAGGTGAAATGAGTTGTATTTTCGAACCTAAAATCGACCCATGCGAGAATCTCGAGTTTTTGGCATTTTTGAGTTTCGGTACAGTGGGCGCGAGAGTGACTCGCGATAGTGACAAGTGTCACTATCGCGTGGCACAATCGCCAGAGAGGCACCGAACTCTCGGTACATTCCACGCGAGAGTGCCTCGCGATAGTGACACTGTCACTATCGCATGGCAAGATCGCGAGCGGGGTGCAGTGGGTTAAATGACCTTTTCCTCATTCATTTCTCATTACTCTCTTCACCAACCTCAAATACTCTCTCATTGGCGATTTTTCTTGGGCATTTATTGATCTTCTAGGTCTTGCAATAAATCCATCTTGGTTTCCAAGGGTTCTATCATCTAAGGGTCCTAGTAGTGAGCTTCAATCATCTCCTCCATTGTCATCCTCTTCAAAGAGGCAAAAGTTAGGGTTTTGGGTTTTCTTCAAAAACCCACTTGGTGAGTTCCTACTACCATTTCATAAACTTTATACATGTCAAAACTCATGATTTTGAACTCCTATACATCTCCTTGATTTTTAATTTATGATTATCACATTTGACCTAACTTGAGTTTTTGGGAGATTTTAGGGTTCTTGATAGATTTTGTTGAAATGAAAGGTTCCATTTCGTATATGTTAAAATAAGGTTTATCTTGCACATTTATGGTGTAGCACTTGAAAGAATATGTAAAATCTCATTTTATGATTTTCATTCTTATCAGCAGTTAAATTTGAAAAAATACATTTTGGGAAGTAAATGTTGTTGGAAGCTATATGTTTAGCTTTGGTTAGTCACAATTGTAATTGTGACAAGTCTAGACTATTATTAGTGGATCCCTAGGTATTGAGTCGGCTTATGTATATATATTTTGGGAATGTTTTTCTCCATTGTAGCTATGGATGCATTTGACCCTCAGAGGCCTTTGGTACGGTTATGTGGGACCAGTTACTAGCCATGGGTCATAATGTAGTCCTAGTGAACGAGTATGACTTAGTTTCCTCGGGTGCCCTCCCTCACATCTTAGTACGGACCGGCGTTGTTCGTGGCCATGGATTCCAAGTATTTAGCTCATAACTCGGTATTGTAGCCTACTTGGTGTTCCGCTACACTCCTTGGTAAATTGGGTATCCCCCGCCATCGCAAGATGAATTTTAGACCGAACGGTCCTTACATGGCAAGGTTTTAATTTTATAAACTCATTTCTCTTACCAAGATTTCCTTTTATTACAAATGCTTATATTCCTTTAAATTATAATTTGTATGTTCTCACTAGGCCTTAAGCCTAACACTTTTTCTCAAATGATGTGTATAATAGGTTCCTTTAGCGGTGGGTTGCCAAGGGCTTGAGTGACGAGCATAGCCTTGAAGTATTTTTGTGATTGCTAGTATTTGGTGTTAGAGGCATTTGAATTAGTTCCATATTTTGGTGATCCTTGGGTTGACAACCGATGTAATCTAGATAGGTCATGTTTAGATTAGTTTTTTGTCAATTTTCATTCGTTCACAGGTTTTATACGTGCCTTATACATTTACCCACTTTGGGTGGTTTATTCCAAATGCAAATGTTATATTGCCGAATTTTCGAAATTTTAAATTACTCTAAATTTTAGGGTGTTACACTAAACCCATTAAACAAATCATAACCTCTTTAGCAGGGACGATTTGTTCATATTTTGAAGGGAAACTCTCTCTAAACCCATTACACAAACCTTACAAAACCATTTTGAAGGGAATCTCTGAAACATAAACGATATCTAAATGTATAAATGAAACCTTATCGAACTGAATTGACACCTTCTGAATCATAACCTCTTCAGCAGGGACGATTTTGGTGACCTCTTTAGGAGGACGATTTCACTGGTGCAAAGGAAAGGAGGTGATTTCAACGAGGAAGGTGAGAGATTTGTTCATTTTAGATGAGGAAGATGAGTCGATGAAGAGGGGTCGATGAAGATGAGTCAATGAAGAGGAGTTAATGGTGCAAAGGGAAAAAGGTAAATGTCGCCGAGAATGAGGAGACAATGAGGAAGAGGAATCGATGAAGGTTGGGAGATTTTAGAGAAAGGCGTTTCAGGTTTTAGGTAAAGCTCTGCTCATTTTAGAGAGGGGTAGTATAAGTCATTTTGAGAGTTGAGTGGATACAAGCAATCCAAGATTGCTTAGCAAATAAGCCATGGGCTTACTCGGTAAGTGTAACACCCGGAATTTCAGGTAAGTATCGAGACTTCCCAAATTTGGATCTATGCCCAAGCTTTGATTTACAGTTCTTCTCACCACAATCTTTGCCATCTCTGAATCCTTTGTACATACCAGTGTAGCTTTAAGCATCCCTTCTAACTTCTCCTTGCTATGCTCATATATTTTGTCCACCAGGTAGTATTCATGATAACAGTTGTCAATAGTAATCATGTATACTCCACAGTTTTCAAACAGTATCCATTTGTCAATCTTCTTGAATATGAACTCATGCATATGATCTTTAATCCTATAGTGCACTCTTTCAGGCTCAAACATCATGCACAAGTATTCCAATGTCACTTTGAGTAGATTCTCTTCAGTACCTTTCAACACAGGTTCATAAAGTTTCATCCCCACTTTGTATAGTTCTTCCATATCAGCTCTTGAACAACTTCTGATGACTTTCCCCCATGTTGAATAGGCTTCAAAAGAACCATCAGCTCTCTTGATTCTGAAGAAATTCTTTCCATTGTCTCTTAGAATATCCCAAAATATGATCTCTGGAGCTTGCATAGATATTGGAATAGCCTTTAAAGGTTCCACTATTGTCATGTACGGATCCATATTCTCATCTGTTTGCTTAGTGACCTGCTCTGGACTTTGTACTGGCTCTGTTGGAGATGTGACTGAAGGTTCTGCTTCCTTTTCAGTTTCTTCCACCCTTGGCTTTTTCAACTGCCTTTTTGAAGCAATTGATTTCACTCTCTTTCCAGACTTGGCTTCTATACCAACACTTCCAGGTTCTTCCTTCTTCTCTTCTGCTTCTTCTTTGGAGGGTGTGGTTTCCTCAGGGAATGGTTGTTGGATGTTGAGATCATGTCTCTCTTTCATCCTTCTTTCTGCTTCTTCCCTTTGAGAGGTATCCCCTTGGAGTTTGGCCATTTCCTTTCTGTATAGCTCCTCAACTTGACTGTATGCCATGTTGGTGAACATCTCCCCCTTAACACCAATTGCACCTTTCAGGAAGTTTATCATCTTTCTTCTTTCCTGATTGGCCAAGAAGGTCTTGGAGGGTTGTCTTTTCTGCTTTTGTTTCTGAATTGGCATCTTCTTAACTTGGAGTTTCTTGACCTGAGCTGTTGTCTGAGCTGCTTCTTTCAAGCTCTTTTGGTATTCTGCATTTAACTTCTTGGCCATAATCTTTGCAAGTTCTCTATCCTTTTCTGTTTGTAACTGCTCCTCTTTCTCCATTTGGTCTTGCAACTGCTTTGTTATTGCCTCATCCATTTCAATCTGAGACTTCTGTCTTGGAGGCATTTCAGCTTCAACCATCTTCTCTTTTCCTTTTCCCTTTGATTCTTTCAAAACTTCCTTCTCTTTTTCCTTCTCTGAGATCCCTCCTTCTTTGATAACTACTCCCTTGGCCTTTTGAGTAGCCTTAGGAGTATCATTCTTTGCTTTGACTAAAGTTTCTGCTATCTCCATTTCTTCCACAGAGAGCCCTATTTATGCTGCTTCAGTTTCTGCTGCTACTTTTACTTCAACAGCAGTAACCGTTTCTTTTTCCATTTCTTCCTCTGTCTCCCCCTCAACTTCAGCTTTCTTTTCAACAGTTTCCCCTTCATGGTTCTCCCCCTTGTTGAAAGAATCTTGAACTTTGTCCCTCTTTTTGAGTACAAACTGTTTCCTTCTTTTCTTTTGAACCAGCCTGGTCACCATCTTCTTTAATTTTTCAATCTGAACTTGTTGGGACAGGATAACCAGCTTCATCTCCTCTATGTCTTTTGCTTGTTTCATAACATCTAGGTTGATGTTTCCCATGGTTTCCATCAATTCCTGGTAGTCATAACTGTCCTCACCTTCTCTAGAAGTGTTACCCTCCTTTGAAGGATCATTGGATCTTTTAGTAGTGGAAGTCTTCTGCCTAGCAGAAGCACTATCCACCCCCGTGGTTTCTTGGCACCAGGGACCTTCGAATGATTGCTCATTCAAAGTTGCCATGGGGGAGGTCTTATTTATGTTACCACTTTCCTCCTCTGTGCTAGCAGAAGTAGTGGCAACCTCATCACCCATATGCTCAACCTCCTCCTCAGAGAGCACCTCCTTGGGGTTGGGAGACACCCCTGTGGTTTCCCTATGGATATTCCCTAAACGAGAATTCTCCTTTAGAGGGCTTAATGACTTGGTGGTTGATGGTACAAGAAGGTAAGGAGCCTTCTTTACCTGTTTCCTCTTGTAAGTTTGGGTGATAGGAGAGGTTGGTTTTTCAAGAAGGGACTGGGGGATAAATTTTGAGAGGGAAGGTTGGGATTGGCTAGCAGTAGGATGGTCTAATGGGGGCCTTGACCCTGCTGCCATACCTTCATTGGTTTGGGACACCACCATCATTGTAGAGAACAATGGGGTGTCAACTCCTTCCGAGTCCCCAGCAGATCTTCTCATATTTGAGAAAACCTTGCCTTTGGGGGGTTTAGGTACATATACCCCAACAGGTTGAGGTATATCCGTCAATTCATGAGTAATAACTTCTTGAACAAACCTGGGGTACATAAAGAAGCTCTTTTTGTTTCCCATGTTTGAGACAAGATCACTGAAAATCATTTTAGAAAAGTTATACTTTCTGGCAGTGGCCAAGCACACCAAAGCATAAGCAATAGTGCTGCTGAACTCACTCCATCCAGTTGTCTTTTTGGAGATACAGTGCATAAGAGTATGGACAAAGAAACGCCATTGAGAGAATTTAAAAACACCCAATGGGCCTCCATACCCCATTCTTGTAAGAGAAGAGAATAGTTCATCATTTGAGATAGAAGTTATACCATAGGCATCGTCTAGACGTAGACTGATGCGAATAACCTCTTCAGTAACTGTTAGTGGTTTTTCACAGATCCTTGTTTTGATCATTTGTACACCATTCTCAGCAACAATGGTGGTATTAGCCCATAACTGCCTTTGATGCTCGATATAGATTGTAAGAGATACAGTAAGAGCATGAGCAATATGGCTTGTCTTGAGGAAATCCACTATTTGATGAAATCCTGCAGCTTGCTTTGGCTTCTGGAGCATCGCGATCTCATTGTGCTCGTCGATGAATGCCATGGATGCCATTGAACTTAGTGCAAAGCTTGCCTGAAAACTTCGAGTCTTGAGAGAGAAAGGGTTTAGAGCGCAAGTGAACAGTATGCAAAGAGTCGTTATGAACGTTTGGGCGGGCAAAGGGTATTTATAGTATTCGGGACATAAGCAGTATTAACCTAGAGCAGTATTAACTAACAAGCAGTATTAACCACGAGCAGTATTAACTACTAGCAGTATTAACTGCGAGCAGTATTAACTAACAAGCAGTATTAACCATGAGCAGTATTAACTAACAAGCAGTATTAACCACAAGCAGTATTAACCACGAGCAGTATTAACTACTAGCAGTATTAACTGCGAGCAGTATTAACTAACAAGCAGTATTAACCACGAGCAGTATTAACTAACTAGCAGTATTAACTGCGAGCAGTATTAACTACTAGCAGTATTAACTAACTAGCAGTATTAACTGCGAGCAGTATTATTAACTGCGAGCAGTATTAACTGACAAGCAGTATTAACTACTAGCAGTATTAACCATACTTACTCTTTGAAGCTTAGCCGAATTGAGTACTGCTTTGTATGCCCTGCAAAGGAAGATTAGTAATACCAAGAGTCTATAATATTCAGATATTTAACCATTGTTTTAGAGGATGCTTATTCAGAGTTGATTATTCCCACACTTGTTACCAAGAAAGTGAATCTACCCACATCAAAATCTTTGGTGAATAGATCAGCAAACTGATTGTCAGTATGAACTTTTACAACTTGAACAAGTTTCTTTTCATTACAGTCTCTTATGAAGTGATACCTGATCTCAATGTGCTTTGTCTTAGAGTGCTTGACAGGATTATTTACAATGCTGATAGCACTGCTATTATCAATAAAAATGGGAGTGTGTAGAAAGGTTACCCCATAGTCCAGCATTTGATTCTGAATCCATAAGACTTGAGAACAGCAACTTGCAGCTGCTATGTACTCTGCCTCTGTTGTAGATGTGGACACTGTGGTTTGTTTCTTGCACTGCCATGAAACTAGTCTAGCACCCAAAAACTGACATCCTCCAGAAGTAGATTTTCTGTCCAAGTTTGCCCCACCTAGATCACTGTCTGAGTATGCTATTAGGTCAAAGGGTGAGTCATGAGGATACCAAAGTCCCAATCTGGGTTTCCCTTTGAGATATCTGAATATCCTCTTAACAGCTTGAAAGTGAGATTGCTTTGGCCTAACTTGGAATCTTGCACATACACAGACTGGAAACATTATATCTGGCCTTGATGCTGTGAGATACATGAGAGAGCCAATCATGGATCTATAATGATGCACATCCATATCCTCCCCCTCAAGATCTGCTGTTATTTGCTTGTGTGTCTCCATAGGTGTGCTGGCAGGTTTTGAATATGAGAAACCAAACTTGGTTAGAATGTCCTGCACATACTTGGATTGACAGATGAAGATGTCATCTGACTTCTGTTGAACTTGGAGTCCAAGGAAGAAAGTAAGTTCCCCCATGGAACTCATTTTGAACCTTTGATGCATTAGTTCCTCAAACTCCTTGCACATGTTGTCTCTTGTAGATCCAAAGATAATGTCATCAACATAGATTTGGACCAGCAAGATATCCTTCTTCTTTCTCTTGATAAATAGAGTCTTATCAATGACTCCTCTTTCAAAGCCATTTTCCAAGAGATAGGATGACAGAGTGTCATACCATGCTCTTGGAGCTTGATGCAGTCCATAAAGAGATTTCTTCAATTTGTATACCCTGTCTGGATAGCTTGGGTTTTCAAACCCTGGTGGTTGACAGACATATACCTCTTCTTCAATTGAGCCATAGAGAAAAGCACTTTTTACATCCATTTGATAGACTTTGAAGTTCATGTAAGAAGCATAGGCTAGGAATAATCTGATTGCTTCTATCCTAGCCACAGGTGCAAAAACTTCTTCATAATCTATACCCTCTTCTTGAGTATACCCTTGTGTCACCAGCCTTGCTTTGTTCCTTATGACAATTCCTCTTTCATCTCTCTTGTTTCTGAAAATCCACTTTGTGCCAATTGCTCTGTGACCTTTAGGAAGGTCTACTAGATCCCATACATCTTGTAGCTTGAACTGTAACAGTTCTTCTTGCATTGCTTCTATCCAGCTAGATTCTTTCATAGCATCATGTGCCTTTTTAGGCTCAATCTGGGATAGAAAACAATAAAGCATTGTATGTTGTTGATCTTGCATTTCTTGAAGCCTGCTTTGATGTCTAGTCATCATAGGAGAAGAGATATCTCCTATTACCATCTGTGGAGGATGATTCTTTTGAACTCTGGTGTTATGACTAGGTTCTTCATTCAGTCCAGCCTCTAGATTAGAGTCATACAACTCAACTGAAGTGTTTTCAGCTGCTACTTCTGATTCTTTATTTTCTTCTGATTCTGATTCTTCAACTCTAGTTTCTTCTACACTCTGACTTGGTCCAGTAGATGATTCCTTTTCACAGTCTTCAACAGAATTCACTGTGGGTATGGGAAATACAACAGATTTAGATATACTTTCTTGAACTTGTGTGATCCCTGATCCTCCACTTCCTGATCCTGCATACTCATTACTGAAACCAAAAGAGTTAGTTAGTGAATCAATGTCAAATAGCCACTGAGGACCAGACCCAATAGGATTTGGTGTATTCTCATTGCATTTGACATTGTCACTTTCTTCAATTATTCTAGAAGATGAGTTAAAAACTCTGTAGGCCTTACTCTGAGATGAATACCCAACAAGAAATCCATCATCTTCTTTGCTATCAAACTTACCTAAGTGAGATTTGGTATTGAGAATTGTACAAGGACACCCAAAAGGTTTGAAGAAACCAATGAAAGGTTTTCTTTTCTTTAAAAGCTCATATGGTGTCTTGTTCTTTGGCTTAACTACTAGAACTCTGTTTTGGACATAGCAGGCAGTATTAACTGCTTCAGCCCAGAAGGTAATTGGCAGTTTTGAATCAGCCAACAGAGATCTAGCAGCCTCTATTAGTGTCCTATTTCTCCTTTCAGCAACACCATTCTGTTGAGGAGTCCTAGGAGCACTATATTGTCTCTCAATGCCTTTTTCTTCACAAAAGGTGTTTAGATCAAGATTTTTGAATTCAGTCTCATTATCTGATCTGATGACTTTTACTTTTTGATTAGTTTGGTTTTCAATTCTTAGGATGAAGGATTTGATCAGTCCACTTGTCTCATCCTTAGTCCTTAGAAAATATACCCAGGTAAATCTAGAGTAATCATCAACAATAACCAAGCAGTAAGATTTCTTGCCTATACTCATAACATTTGTAGGACCAAACAGATCCATATGCAATAACTGGAGACAAGAAGAAATTGAATTTATCTCTTTGGTCTTATGAGAAGTTTTATGTTGTTTGCCTTTAAGGCAAGCAACACAATGATCATCACATGAAAAGACTTTAGATGGTAAACCTCTTACAAGGTTGTTTTTAACAAGTTTGTTCATAGTCTTAAAATTCATGTGACACATCCTTCTGTGCCAAAGAGATGATTCATCTACAGAAGCTTTTGAAACAAGACAATTTAGAGATGAATCACTATCAACATTGTCCATATCTAGACAGTAAACATTGTCCTTTCTTGGAGTTCTAAGTAGTATCATGCTTTCATCAACTACCTTGAACCCTGGAGCAAGGATCATACACTCAGTATTTGTAAATAATATACTATGTTGTTTGTCACAAACCTGTGATACACTTAACAGGTTGTACTTCAATCGATCAACATAGTAGACATCCTCAAATGTCATCTTACCTTTGGTGACATTACCTTTTCCACTTATCTTACCACCAGTAAGATTATCTCCAAATGCAACATGTCCTCCATTGATATGCTTAAAATCCTGAAGGCATGACATGTTGCCTGTCATGTGCCTAGAGCAACCACTGTCAACATGCCATATGCTCTTTCCCTTGAGCTGTTGGTTGCCCTGCACATAAGTTAGATCAGTTAGTATGAATTAGGAACCCAAGCCAAAGTGGTCTTGGGTACCCCTTTCTCATCAAAATACTTGCATTCTTTCTTTACAAGATTTTTGAACTTTAACTCCTCATTCTTGGAGTACTTTGTCACAATAATAGGCTTGGAAACATTTGTGCTAGAAGCAGTACTGGTTTTAGAAGTACTAACTGCCTTAGCAGCACTTGCATGATTAGCAGTACTAACCTTGTTAGCAGTAGTAACTGTGTTAGCAGCAGTAATTGTGTTGGCAGTATTAACCTTTGAAGAGGTACTAACTGTATTAGCAGCATTAATGTTTTCAGCAGTACTAACACAGGTAGCAGCAGTAATACTTCCAGCAGCACTAACCCTGTCAGCAGTACTAACAGTTTTAGTGCTTTTAGGCACCCACATTTTAATACTTTCATTTAAAATCTTTTTCTTCATGGGGCCTTTCCTTTCACCATGTTTCTTTATCACATGTTTCTTTCCAGCCTTCCTATAACCAACAGGTTTTTGCACAAATCTTTGAAAGGTCATTTGTTGATTGATAGGGTTAAAGAAGCAATATTTAGCCAAATGATTTAACTTGCCACATATGAAGCAAGGTTTTGGTCTATTGATTTTACTCAGATCAACTCCTTGCTTCTGAGCCCATTGATTATTCCAGTTTCTTTGATTTCCTCTTTTTAAACCAGAATTTAGGCTCTTGGCCTTACTGCAATCACACTGTTTACAAGATCCAGGATTCACAACCGTGGTTTGTTTGTAATGAACCTTGTTCTCTTTTCCTTTGGTCTTCTCTATCTCCTTGGACTTGACCCAGATTTTCCCACATCCCTCATTGGTGATAATGTTGTTTTCTAATGGGATCTCTTTACTCACATCATTATCCTTATACTCACTGGCTTCTTTCTCAGTTAAATCCTTAATTACTACTTCATCCAAAGGATCTATCTTAAAGGCTTTCTCAGATAAGTCCTTTTTCTCCTTGGTTTCTAACAAGTCTGAAGTAGGAGAGATATAATTGTTGTTGTAAGGAGGAGGTGTATTGTTGTATCCAATACCAGGCTTCATCTTATCATGAATCTGAGCCTTTAGAAGAGAATCCATTGCTTTTGAAGCATATGAAAACTTTTCTATGTCAAGTTTAACTTTAGACAGTTCCTCTTTCAGCCTATCACTCTCTTCTAAGGATTTAGACAGTTTGGTCTCAAACTCATTCTTTTCCCACTTCCAATAGTTAGTGTCATAAGAGTGTTGAAGTTCATTAGCTTGAAAGCCTTTGATTTGCTCTTCAAATCTCTCTACTATTAACACATAATCTCTTCTATCCTTTTCTAATCTTTTGAGGTCATCACACATACTTTGATTGTGATCCATGTATCTTTTGACAGTGTCAATGCAAGATTTAGTACAAAGATTAGAAATTACCTCAGAGGGGAGATCAGACACTTCTGCCATAAGAGCTTGATTCTGGATGGCTTCCTCAGCTTGATCGCTCCAGTCAAATCCCATTCCTTGTTGAGAAACAAGGGCTTGAGCAGGATTCTTGTTCTGATTGTAGCCTCCATTCTGAGCTTGTTGGTGGTTGTTGTTTGGAACATCACTCCTGCATTCTCTAGCAAAGTGTCCTTTCATGTGACACTTATAACATTCCACCTTGGTCTTGTCAAAACCAGCTCCATCTTCTCTTCTTTGAGAGAAGTTATTCCTACCTGTTCTTTTAATGAACTTCTTCACCCTCATGGATAACATGGCCATCTGCCATTTAATATCCATCTCCTCCAGGTCATCAGGGTGAAGTTGATCCAAATCATCATTAATCAATGAAGTGTTACTATGACTGGACAAAAAGGCTTCAAAGATAGTTTCAGTGCCTTTTTCTGAACTTACTCCACTGGCAGTACTAACTGCTTCAGGGTTGGCAGTAGTATTAGTGGATGCTGAAAGAAGTGCATCATTGTGGATATAACCAGTGGGTTTCTTCTTGATCTCTACCTCAGTTTCAAAATCTCTTAGATCATTGTATAGATCATCAAGTTCTTTCTCTTCCAGATTGTCACTCTGTCTATATGAGACAGTGTACATCGTCCATTCATCCCCAAGAGATCTGAGGAACTTTCTGTTGATGTCATCTTGATCCATCTTCACTCCTACAGTAGCCAGTTCACCAATGAGCTTGTTGAACCTATCAAAAGTTTGAGTCATAGACTCATTCTTTGAGGAAGTAAAGTTCTCATACTGCTGCTTTAGAACATCTCTTTGATTTCTTTTGATGCTCTTAGTTCCAGCAAATCTTTTCTCTAGAGCATTCCAGAGAATCTGAGCATCAGTGCAGTTGCAAAATTGATGCTGATATTCATTGGGGATGGCCAAGAGCAGAGTGCTCAAGGCCTTCATCTCTGTCTGTCTGATCTTCCTCTCACCATCTGTCTTTGGTGGAGGTCTTTTCCCATCTGGTCCTATCCTTCCAGCTTCAGAAGGACCATTCTCAATAATATCCCACATTGAGTAGTCAGTGAGAAGAATATATTGTCTGATTCTGATCTTCCACATGTCAAACTCACTGGGTTTGAGCATTGGAACCTTAGAGACCAAAGTACTGCTTGATTCTGTAAGATTTTCCATGATGAATAGATGTTTCTGAGAGAGTTTGGCTCTGATACCACTTGTCAGGATCGAATTCTTAACAAGAATTAATTCTCAGAAACAATATCAAAGAAGTTTGCGGAATAACACTTTGATATTCAATGAAACAGTAAATCAACACAGTAAATATGAAGAACAAACTGTAAACTTGTATTAAATGCTTTGAAGTTACAAGATTACACACTCAACCTCAATATTGATGAACATGCTCACCAATACGAATTCTACTTCTCTAGAATTAGGATCTATGCCTTGAGGTTGATTTCTCTCTTAAACTTAGAATTTTTCTCTACCAAAACTATTCTGTATCTTCTATACATATACTAATCAAAAGATAATTACAAGAAATAAAAATATCTTCAGTATATCTTCCATGTATATCTCTAAGCTTCCATGTATATCTTCAGATTATCCAGCTGTTATCCTTTCATGCGAATCTTCATCATATAAGCAGTATTAATCTTCAGCAGCATTAATTTCTTCTAGCAGCATTAACTGTAAGCAGCACTAACTACTAGCAGTACTAACTAGCTAAGCAGTACTAACTTTGTTCAAGCAACACTAACTTTGACTAGCAATATTAATTACTAGCAGTAGTAATACTCAGCAGTATTAACCTTGAAGTCTTCTAGCAGTATTAACTCTGAACCAACAACATTAACCATACTTAAGTTTTTCTTCAGTTCCCAACACAAGCACTCATCTCATCAACACTATAGGGTTTGGTTGTTGAGATCATTTATTGCTCATTAAACCACCATCCAAGGTCATTTCTTTGAAGTATTCTATCCAAGATCTCCTCTTCTCAACCAAGACTTCATCTCTCATCATCTAGGGTTTTCTATTTTCTAGATTTTAACCAAAACCTAGATAGTGAGTTTCTAAACATTTGTCAAAACTAGATACACATCATGTTTATGCTAATCATTATTGTCATTCATTCTTATTTGATATATTCATTCATAATACTTGATTTCTTGTGAATCTCTTATTGTGTAAGATCAAGTTCCCCTTACTAAATTAAGCAAGCTTCTCCAAAAGTGGTATGGGGACTCCTTAACCTTAAATAAAGGGGAAAACATGTTTGTATGGGTTAATCTTGATCATTGGCTTACGTGGGTTATTTGACCTAATTTTGGGATTGATTGGATTATTTGAAGGTTTCACCCTAACGAGTTGCTTACTATTGCTTAATGAAGTATACACTAAGTATTTTGGGTTATCTTATCATTGGAGTCATAATGAAGTGGAAATATGATTATATTGATGCTAATTCTGTCATACTAGCCTTGTGTTAGAATATGTTCAATGTGAGAATACTATGGTCTAATAATTTACCCATGGTTGGTATTGTGATTATTAATGTGCATTGTGTGCCTTGTGACCTACTAATAATAATGTTGGACGAACCAAGTCAGTAGACATTAGGAGGATGTAGTTTTGGGTGCCACCGTACTGGTATGTGCCTAGACCTCCGTCATTCGGGGTAATGTCATGGTTGTAGTCCTCGTATGTGTTGAGCCTTTCGGATGTCACTCATTGTAGTTGGCATCAAGGTATATCAACTATTCGGGTGGAACTTGATTGTCATAACTTCACCTCGTTATTTGTTATTTCGTATCACATATTTCAACAAATACAAGTGGGTTTTGAATTTTTGAAATGATACAAGAGAGAAAATGAAATAAAAAACGTGTGTATTGTGTTTCATACTTTTGAACAAGTGTATTAATCACAAAACTTTTAATATATAACTACGATTAAAACAATTAACAATGTTTTTCTTGTTAGCATTCTATCTAAAATTGATATATATATATATATATATATATATATATATGTGTTTGGTTCATTTGAGAAATGGTAAATATATGAGAAATAGAGAAGTAATCCTAGTCATTCATATGGTCAAGATCGGATTTGACTAGTCAAATATTGCGGCTTTGACCGGTCAAAAGTTGCGACTATCCCAAAAATAGAAGGACAATTTCGTAAATTTTACAAAACACACGGGCTGTGTTCATATATGAACATGTATAATTCACATATGAACTATATGTTCATATATGAACCAGTGCAATTCACAACTGAACTCTTTTAACTGATTCATATATGAACCTTTGTGATTCATATATGAATCAGTTGAACTAATTAACAGATTCATTTATGAATCTTTGTGATTCATACAGATTCATATATGAACTCATCCCGTGTATTTTACGAAATTACCCCTCTACCTTCTATAGACCACACAAGGAATTATCAGGTGCTTCGCGGTCAAAGCCGCAAATGTTGACCAGATGAATGACTAAGATTAATTCTCTATTTCCCATATATTTATCATTTCTCAAATGAACCTCTCCATATATATATATATATATATATATATATATATATATATATATATAGTATGTTCAAATGAAAACTCATTTTTCATTGTGCACATGAGGACAAATCTTAACTATTTATCAAAACTTAGAAAAGTAATCAATGGTTAATACATAATAAGGTTAATTGGGAAGTGATTAATAACAAATTTGTAATTTTGAATCAACGCCTACCTTCTTTGACTTTTTATTTTTATTTTTAATTAAAAAAATTACCCCCTTAAACTTTAAAATAATTTATCTTAAAAATTAATAATATTTGAATCAAACAAATTACATAAAAAAAACGAGAATTTCGTGCTCTTCGATATGACAACCATCTCGATATAGTTTTTTTTTTCGTTTTAACCGTTTTTTACGTGAAACTATATATATGTGTTATATTCATTATGAATATGCATGCACGTCTTCGGGTGTCCACATTCAGTATGAATAACAAAGATGAACGTTCATTCACTATTCATGATGAATAATACCGTATGCAGGATGGATAATACAATATTCATGATTTTTTCGTTTTAACCGTTTTTTACGTGAAATTCTATATATGTGTTATATTCATTATGAATATGTATGCACGTCCTCGGGTGTCCACATTCAGTATGAATAACAAAGGTGAACGTTCATTCACTATTCATGATGAATGATACAATATTCGGGATGAATAATACACGAATCCATGATTCATGTATTATTTATCATGAATCATGTATTATTCACCCTGAATGTTCTATTATTCATCCTGAATGATACATTATTCATGATGAATAATATATGAATGACTCGTAAAGGTGTAGACACATGGCGTACTCTCTTTTGTTTCCCAATTCACAACCGAAATTTGGTTTAATTCATTATGAATATGTGTGCGCATCCCCGGATGACCCACATTCAGTATGAATAACAAATGTGAACGTTCATTCATTATTCATGATGAATAATATAGCATTCAGGATTAATTACACAACATTCACGACGAATAATACACGAATTCATGAATCGTGAATTATTCACCCTGAATGTTGTATTATTCATCATGAATGATACATTATTCATGATGAATAACACATGAATGACCTGTGAAGATGTGGAAACGTGACACACTCTCTTTTGTTCCCCGATTCACAACAGAATTACTCGATATGTTCTCGATTCGTCTTGATGGGTGTTGGGTTATGGTGCTGAAAAAACGTGATGCCTTACGACATTGAAGAAGGTGATGTCGAGTTACATACTTACGGTGTCGAGGCGTTGTACAAATTTGAACGTTCATAAATATTCATATTGAATATAACATATATATAGCATTTCACGTAAAAAACGGTTAAAACGACAAAAAAAACTATATCGAGATGGATGTCATAACGAATAGCACGAAATTCTCGTTTTTTTTTTTTATGTAATTTGTTTGATTAAAATATTATTAATTTTTAAGATAATTTATTTTAAACTTTAATTGGGTAAAAAGTTTTTAATTAAAAAAAAATAAAAAGTCAAATATGGTAGGCGTGTGTTTAAATTTTCTTCCATTTTTACCCCTACGCATTTTAAAATAAAAAACTCTATTTAATATGAGTTGTTGGATTAAAAAAGATCGAATGACTGAGATTTGTCCTCACGTTCACAATGAAAAATGAGTTTTTATTTGAACTTTCCTCTCTCTCTCTCTCTATATATATATATAAATATATATATATATATATATATCCTCTATATAGGGGTGAGTTCAAAGGGAAATTCATCTTTCATTATGCACATGATAACAAATTTTAACCATTGTTCAAAACTTAGAAAATTCAGCTTTCATTGTTTGACTTTTTATTTTATTTTTAATTAAAAAAAAATACCCCCTTAAACTTTAAAATAAATTATCTTAAAAATTACTAATATTTTAATCAAACAAATTACATCAAAAAAACGAGAATTTCGTGCTCTTCGATATGACATCCATCTTGATATGTTTTTTTTCTTCATTTTAACTGTGTTTTACGTGAAATTCTATATCTGTGTTATATTCATTATGAATATACATGCATGTCCTCGGGTGTTCACATTCAGTTTGAATAACAAAGGTAAACGTTCATTCACTATTCATGATGAATAATACAGTATTCAGGATGAATAATACAACATTCAGGATGAATAATACACAAATCCATGATTCATGTATTATTTATCATTAATCGCGTATTATTCATCCTGAATGATACATTATTCATGATGAATAATGTAACATCCTTAAATTTATAAGGTAAGTATTTGTTCCCTAATACTTTAATTGTGTTTATCTAAAAATATGAGTTTTTCATATATGCATATGATATTTATTTATGGGACTAAGATGCTATCTGATTATATATTAATTCCATGTGTTTAGACCTCGTGCTCACTTTCGAAATTGCTAAGTTTTCAGGCTGGGATGAGCTTGGCGCGATAGTGCCATCGCGATAGTGACATTGTCACTATCGCCGGGCACAATCGCCAGGATTGTACCGAGAGGGGGGGGGAGTCTCGCGATAGTGACAATTGTCACTATCGCCGGGCATACTCGCGGAAGATGTACCATAAGATGTACCGTAATTGTCACTATCGACGTCGGGGTGCAGTGCCTTAAATGAACCCTTATCAGATTTTAACCTCATTTCTCTCAAAACCTATCTTTTGGTTGCGCTTTTTGGAGCTCCCATTTCAGTCTCCATTCTTCTCTTACCAAACCCTAGCCCTCATAAATACTATCCTTTGGTGGTTGAGTTTTGGATTAAAGCATTAACTTCATTTCCAAGGAAGATTCAAGGGTTTCTCCAAGTCTCATTCTCATCTTCAAGTTCATCCTCCAACTTCTAGGGTTTCCATATTTTCTAGGTTTTGGGTTCAAAACCTAGATAGTGAGTTTACTAACCCTTTGTTAAAACTAGATACACATCATAATCTCCTATTTGTTACTTTATCTCTATGTGTTCAAATGTTTGGGGATTCTTCATGATAATAGTTGGAAGATGCACATATATATGGGTGATTTGCCATAATTATTGTTATATGTATCATTATTTGGGATTTGTCTCATAGGTACATAATGTGGGTACCTTGATATGTTAAATGTATGCATATATGGGCATGATGATGATTCTAGTTGGAACACCATTTTGGTGATATGTTTATATGTATGATGAGCATGATTTACATTGGGTCTTTTGTTAGACATCATGAGGATAAGGTGGTAATATTATACCCGTAGTTGGTATTGAATTATGTGGGTTGAAATATACCTAAAGGACCCCTTATAAATGTTATGTGGATGAACCAAGCCAGTACACTAGGAGGATATAGTCTTGGGCGCCACTGTGATGGTATGTGCCTAGACCTCCGCCATTCGGGGAATTTTCTTAGCGATAGTCTTCGGGTGGGCCGGGCCTTTGGGGTGTTCCTTGTTAAGGGCATCAAGGTATATCGACTCTTGGGTGGGACTTGATTGGTGCTATGGGTCTCCCCTATTGACTCCACATTTGTTGAACTATGGTTAACTGCTGATAAGAAATATGACTGTTCATGTATGCTTATTATTGTTCAACTCACTAGGCTTTTTGGCCTAACACTTCTTTGGTGTCGATGTGTATCTCAGGTTCTAGCGGCGGCGGTCTTAAGCAGGTTTAGTTGCATTGGGGTGAGAGCTTGGGGAATTGCACATGGACGCGTTATACTTTTGGATATAGACCGTTTGGGTCTATAGATAACAACCCTTTTTGTAATCTCTTTTCTAGATGTAGAAATTAGATTAGTTGGTTGTTGTTCATTGTCCGTTAAATTACAATTGTGATTAAACAGGTTATTTAATTTTATATTCCCCATTTTTGGGATGCTCTTGCTATGGCAATTTTAGTATACCTCATGTTCGTTTTCCGGATTTTTGTATCCCTATTTTTAGGGTGTTACAAGTTGGTATCAGAGCTTTAGTTTAAGTGAACTATGTATTGTTTAGCATATCTAGACTTAAGCTTTAGACTTTATGACTTCACTGTCCACTTGGGGTAGGAATCCTAGGTGGGGAGAGCGTTAGGATTACGGAATTACTGTAATTGAAAGTTGTGATGATGGTGACCAAAATACTTGTGTATGGTTCGTTCATAATTTCACTTAGCTACTGCTATGATGTTGGCCATGAATGCGGCTTTGGCTCAACAACAGTTGGCCATGACTTCGTCCATGACCCAACAGCAAGAGTTTTTCATGAAACTTCTAGAGGATCGAGACGTCAGTAACCGTCAACCCGAGACTATGGCTGAAAACGTTATTGTAGGGTCGGGTGGACCGAATGTGGTAACGATTGAAGAACCATCCGCTGAGGGAATCAGATCGAAGACTAAAGGGTGTACCTACAAGACGTTTCTGGGATGTCACCCTAAGAAGTTTGCGGGTTCGGACAACCCGGTTGATTGTATGTACTGGCTCAAGGAATTAAAGATGGCCTTCGAGTCCAGTGAATGCGATCCTTCTCAACGGGTTAAGTTTGCTTCTCAGCTACTTCGGGGAGAGGATCTGATTTGGTGGAACCTCACCCGATCCACCCTTACCTCGGAAGTTCTGGCTAAGCTAACTTGGACGGTGTTCAAAGAGAAGATCATGGACAAATACTGCAGCGAGTGGTCGTTGGACAGGTTGGAGCGAGAGTTCCGAGATCTAAAGAAGAGGAATATGTCGATTGTTGGCTACTCCAAGCTCTTCTTGGAGAAGCTAAACTTGGTGGGACATCTAGTCCCCGACGAAAAGTCGAAGATGAAAGCATATCAACAGGGTTTACCGGCCGGAATGCGAACGGATGTAAGGAATGCTAAGTGTTCGACTCTACAAGAGGTTATCGAGGAGTTCTTACTCATTGAGGACGACATCAATTCGGAAAGGGACGAGAAGAGGTACGTTGGTGAGAAACGGAAGTGGGAGGGGCCATCTGGGCCCGTTCGTCAATCTAGACCCTTTGTAAGCGGGAGATCGAGTGATCAACGCCGTGAAGATCGGTGGTGCCACAAGTGCAGGTCAAAGCACTCGGGGCTGTGCGTTGTAAGGACTCCCTCCGATCCAGCTGGGTGTAGCAAGTGTGGTAAGAAAAACCACATGACTCGAGAGTGTTCCCTCCGTGGGGCGGTTTGTTATGAATGTAGAGAGTCGGGGCATATGAAGCGAGAGTGTCCAAGGCTGGTTAGAGGAGGTGGTGGAAATTCTGTGGGTTCGACGGTTAGGGTCGAGCAACCATCACGGGCACCGAGTCGAGCTTTCCGGATGACTACCGAGGAGGCAAAGGAGACCGCGGATGTTGTTTCGGGTACGTTTCTAGTAAACTTCATGCCTGCTCGTGTCTTGTTTGATTCGGGTGCTACATGTTCTTTTGTGTCGGATGCTTTCTGTAAACGATTCACCACTCCTATTAGTGTTCTTCCCGATGCGTTAGTAGTAGAAATAGCTAATGGAGATCAAGTGATCATTCGTGACCGTTTTTGTGATTGCACTCTAGAGATCGACGGAATTTCTTTCGGAGTAGATTTACTACCTATGGCTATATGAGGGTTTGATGCAGTCATAGGCATGGATTGGTTAGTGAGGCATAAGGCGGACATCTTTTGCTCCAAAAAGATGATCCAAGTACCATTGCCGGAAAATGGGGTGACAACCATTTATGGAGAGAAAGGAAAGAGGAATAATCCTATTATCTCATCTCTTAAGGCTCGCAAGTTTTTAGCGAAAGGCTACCCTTCGTACTTGGCCTACGTTGTGGACGCAAAGAAAGAAAAGAAGTCGGTGGGAGATGTGGAGGTAGTGCAAGATTATCCGGACGTCTTTCCGGAAGACTTACCCGGTTTACCGTCGGAACAGCAAGTGGAGTTTCAGATTGACCTCACACCGGGAGCGGCTCCGATAGCTCGTGCTCCATATCGTTTGGCACCGACAGAAATGAAGGAGATGATGACGCAACTTCAAGAGTTGTTGGAGAAGGGCTTCATTCGACCAAGTTCGTCACCTTGGGGAGCACCGGTTTTGTTCGTGAAGAAGAAAGATGGATTCATGCGGATGTACATAGATTATCAGGAGTTAAACAAAGTCACGGTGAAGAACAAGTACCCTCTACCTCGCATCGACGATCTCTTTGATCAACTCCAAGGGGCGGGATGTTTCTCGAAGATTGACCTTCGGTCCGGTTATCATCAAGTGAGAGTGAAGAACGAAGATAATCCGAAGACGGCTTTCCGAACGAGATACGGTCATTATGAGTTCTTGGTGATGCCATTTGGCTTAACCAACGCTCCGGCCGTATTCATGGATTTGATGAACCGTGTGTGTCGCCCATTTTTGGATAAATCCGTGATCGTCTTCATAGATAATATTTTAATATATTCAAAGGATGAGTCCGAACATGGAAGACACTTACGGGAAGTATTAGAAGTTCTACGAAGGGAGAAACTGTTTGCGAAGTTCTCGAAGTGCGAATTTTGGCTTGAAGAAGTGCAATTCTTGGGGCATGTGGTATCAAAGGACGGGGTAAAAGTGGATCCGGCAAAGATCGAAGCAATGATGAGTTGGGAACCCCCAACAAGTCCGACGGAGATCCGAAGCTTCTTGGGTTTAGCGGGTTACTACCGACGTTTCATTCAGGATTTCTCAAAGACAGCTACACCGCTCACTTCCCTTACAAGAAAGAACGTCAAGTTTCTTTGGACCGATGCACAAGAGCAAGCGTTTCAGACGCTCAAGAGGAAGTTGTGCGAAGCCCCGATCTTGTCCTTACCCGAAGGATCGGAAGACTTTGTGGTGTATAGTGACGCTTCCAAGATGGGACTTGGGTGCGTACTAATGCAAAGGGGGAAGGTAATAGCCTACGCGTCGCGATAATTAAAGGATAATGAGAAGAACTATTCGACTTATGATTTGGAGTTGGCGGCGGTAGTTTTCGCGTTGAAGTTGTGGCGACACTACTTGTATGGAACCAAGTGTACTCTTTTCACGGATCACAAGAGTCTCAAGTACATCTTCGACCAAAGGGATGCGACAAAGGAGATGGCTAGAGCTTTTGAAGGATTACGATTGTGACCTACTCTATCATCCCGGTAAGGCTAATGTGGTGGCGGATGCATTGATCCGAAGGAATCATGGCAAAGGTGTCAAAATGTCCCTTACCAGAATCGATGTGGTGTCGAGTTTGTTGGAAAGTATAAGAACGAGCCAAGCGGAAGCACTTAAAGAAGAGAACCTCAAGGCCAAGGTTATGACCAAGCAAAAGGAACTCTTAACAGAAGATAGTCGTGGGCTCAAACTCTTCCAAGGGCGAATTTGGGTGCCCAAGATTGGGGGAAATCGTGGCTTGCTTCTCGAGGAAGCACATAAGTCGAAATATTCTATACATCTCGGTAGCACCAAGATGTATAGAGACTTAAAGTTAAATTATTGGTGGCCGGTGATGAAGTTAGACGTGGCAAGTTACGTGGAGAAGTGTGTCACGTGCCTCCAAGTCAAGGCGGAGCATCAAAGACCGTATGGGAGTTTGCAACCGTTGTCCATTCCCGAGTGGAAATGGGACAACATTACTATGGATTTCGTGACAAAGTTACCGAAGACCTTGCGTGGTCACGACACCATTTGGGTGATCGTAGATCGGTTGACCAAGAGCGCGCACTTTCTTGCGATGCGGGAGACTTTGCCAATAGATAAATTGGCTAAACTGTACATCAACGAGGTGGTGTCAAGGCACGGAGTTCCGAAATCTATGGTATCGGATCGGGATAGCCGATTCACTTCGAACTTTTGGGCTAGTTTGCAAAAGGAGTTAGGTACTCGACTGAATTTGAGCACGGCGTATCATCCTCAAACGGATGGTCAAAGTGAGAGGATGATCCAGACCTTAGAAGATATGTTGAGGTCGTGTGTAATAGATTTCGGGGGAAGTTGGGATTCACACCTACCTTTGGTAGAGTTCGCATACAACAACAGTTACCATTCTAGTATCGGAATGGCACCGTTCGAGGCCTTGTATGGGCGGAAGTGTAGAACCCCATTTTGTTGGCTAGAAGCCGGTGAAAAGCAATTCGTCGGGCCGGAAATAGTGCAAGAGACGGCGGACAAGGTGAAAGAGATTCGGGAGAGGCTAAAGGCGGCACAAGACCGACAAAAGAGTTATGCGGACAAGAAGAGAAGGCCGGTTGAGTTTCAAGAGGGTGACCGGGTCATGTTGAAGGTGTCTCCGTAGAAGGGGATCATACGTTTCGGGAAGCGTGGGAAGCTTAGTCCTCGTTTCCTTGGACCATTCGTTATTTTGGAAAAGATTGGGTTGCAAGCCTATCGATTGGATTTACCACCGGAAATGGATGGAATACATCCTACATTTCATGTATGCTACCTTCGGAAGTGCCTAGCCGAGGAGGAAAGCGTTATTCCCTTGACAGAAATTCGGGTGGACAATGGGAATCGTTGCGTTGAGGAACCGGAGGGGATCTTGGAGTCAAAGGTGAAGAAGTTACGACATAAGGACGTAGTCATGGTTAAAGTCCAATGGAAGCACCATTGGGGTGCTAACATTACTTGGGAGTCCGAAGATGATATGAAGAAGCGTTATCCTCACTTGTTTGCTTAGAGTAAGATTTCGGGGACGAAATCCCATTTAGGTGGGGAGGATTGTAACATCCTTAAATTTATAAGGTAAGTATTTGTTCCCTAATACTTTAATTGTGTTTATCTAAAAATATGAGTTTTTCATATATGCATATGATATTTATTTATGGGACTAAGATGCTATCTGATTATATATTAATTGCATGTGTTTAGACCTCGTGCTCATTTTCGAAATTGCTAAGTTTTCGGGCTGGGATGAGCTTGGCGCGATAGTTCCATCGCGATAGTGACATTGTCACAATCGCCGGGCACAATCGCCAGGATTGTACCGAGAGGGGGGGGGAGTCTCGCGATAGTGACAATTGTCACTATCGCCGGGCATACTCGCGAAAGATGTACCGTAAGTGTGTGTGTGCTCGCGATTGTGACTCGCGATAGTGCCCTTGGCACTATCGCCGTCGGGGTGCAGTGCCTTAAATGAACCCTTATCAGATTTTAACCTCATTTCTCTCAAAACCTATCTTTTGGTTGCGATTTTTGGAGCTCCCATTTCAGTCTCCATTCTTCTCTTACCAAACCCTAGCCCTCATAAATACTATCCTTTGGTGGTTGAGTTTTGGATTAAAGCATTAACTTCATTTCCAAGGAAGATTCAAGGGTTTCTCCAAGTCTCATTCTCATCTTCAAGTTCATCCTCCAACCTCTAGGGTTTCCATATTTTCTAGGTTTTGGGTTCAAAACCTAGATAGTGAGTTTACTAACCCTTTGTTAAAACTAGATACACATCATAATCTCCTATTTGTTACTTTATCTCTATGTGTTCAAATGTTTGGGGATTCTTCATGATAATAGTTGGAAGATGCACATATATGGGTGATTTGCCATGATTATTGTTATATGTATCATTATTTGGGATTTGTCTCATAGATACATAATGTGGGTACCTTGATATGTTAAATGTATGCATATATGGGCATGATGATGATTCTAGTTGGAACACCATTTTGGTGATATGTTTATATGTATGATGAGCATGATTTACATTGGGTCTTTTGTTAGACATCATGAGGATAAGGTGGTAATATTATACCCGTAGTTGGTATTGAATTATGTGGGTTGAAATATACCTAAAGGACCCCTTATAAATGTTATGTGGACGAACCAAGCCAGTACACTAGGAGGATATAGTCTTGGGCGCCACTGTGATGGTATGTGCCTAGACCTCCGTCGTTTGGGGAATTTTCTTAGCGATAGTCTTCGGGTGGGCCGGGCCTTTGGGGTGTTCCTTGTTAAGGGCATCAAGGTATATCGACTCTTGGGTGGGACTTGATTGGTACTATGGGTCTCCCCTATTGACTCCACATTTGTTGAACTATGGTTAACTGCTGATAAGAAATATGCTTGTTCATGCATGCTTATTATTGTTCAACTCACTAGGCTTTTTGGCCTAACACTTGTTTGGTGTCGATGTGTATCTCAGGTTTTAGCGGCGGCGGTCTTAACCAGGTTTAGTTGCATTGGGGTGAGAGCTTGGGGAATTGCACATGGACGCGTTATACTTTTGGATATAGACCGTTTGGGTCTATAGATAACAACCCTTTTTGTAATCTCTTTTCTAGATGTAGAAATTAGATTAGTTGGTTGTCATTTGTTGTCCGTTAAATTACAATTGTGATTAAACATGTTATTTAATTATATATTCCCCATTTTTGGGAGGCTCTTGCTATGACAATTTTAGTATACCTCATGTCCGTTTTTCGGATTTTTGTTATCCTTATTTTTAGGGTGTTACAAATAATACATGAATAACCCGTAAAAGTGTAGACACATAGTGCGCTCTTTTGTTTCCCAATTCACAACCGAAATTTGGTTTAATTCATTATGAATATATATGCGCATCCCCGAACGTCCCACATTTAGTATGAATAAAAATGTGAACGTTCATTCATTATTAATGATGAATAATATAGTATTCAGGATGAATTACACAACATTCATGATGAATAATACTCGAATTTATGAATCGTGAATTATTCACACTGTAACACCCTAAAAATAGGGATAACAAAAAAATCCAAAAAACGGACATGAGGTATACTAAAATTGTCATAGCAAGAGCCTCCCAAAAATGGGGAAATAATACAAACCTGTTTAATCACAATTGTAATTTAACGGACAACAAATGACAACCAACTAATCTACTTTCTACATCTAGAAAAGAGATTACAAAAGGGTTGTCATCTATAAACCCAACGGTTCATTCCAAAAGCATAATACGTCCAAGTGCAAAATCCCCAAACTCTCACCCAAAGCAACTAAGCCTGCTTAGGACCGGCGCCACTAGAACCTGAGATACACATCGACACCAAACAAGTGTTAGGCCAAAAAGCCTAGTGAGTTGAACAATAATAAGCATGCATGAACAGTTACAATTCTTATCAGTAGTTTACCTGATTTCAATATATGTGGAGTCAATAGGGGAGACCCATAGCACCAATCAAGTTCCACCCAAGAGTCGATATACCTTGATGCCCTTCAACAAGGAACACCCGAAAGGCCCGGCACACCCGAGGACTACAACTGAGGAAATTCCCCGAATGGCGGAGGTCTAGGCACATACCATCACAGTGGCGCCCAAGACTACATCCTCCTAGTGTCTACTGACTTGGTTCGTCCAACATATGCATATAAGAGGTCATTTAGGTATATTTCAACCCAACATATTTCAATACGAACTACGGGTACAATATTACCATCCTCATCACAAGAAGTCTAACAAGAGACCCAAATGTCAATCATGCTCATCATACATGTGAATATAACACCAACATGGTATTCCAACTAGAAGTCATCTTAACACCAAGACATGTATACATTTATCATATAAAAGTACACCCTTATATATCTAAAGGAAAAGCCCCAAATACCTATACATATAAAGTAAATCATGGCATTTCACCAATAACCACATTTCCAACTATCTTCATAAAGAAATCCCAAATACTTGAACATATAGAGATAGAAAATGATGAATAAAAGATTATGATGTGTATCTAGTTTTAACAAAGGTTAGTAAACTCACAATCTAGGTTTTGAACCAAAACCTAGAAAAGATGAAAACCCTAGAATTTGGAGGATGAACTTTAAGATGAGAAGATGCACTTTGAGAAACCCTAGAATCTTCCTTGAGATGAGTTTAATGCTTGTATCCAAAACCCAACCACCAAAGGATAGTATTTATGAGAGTTAGGGTTTGGTAAGTGGAGGGTAGGGACATAAATGGGAGCTCCAAAAATCGCAACCAAAAGAGAGGGTTTGAGATAAATGAGGTTAAAATCTGATAAGGGCTCATTTATGGCACTGCACCCCGATGGTGATAGTGCCCGGCGATAGTGCCAATGGCACTATCGCGAGTCACAATCGCGAGCGCCATGATACCTTCGGTACAAACCGCGCGATAGTGCTCTCCGCGATAGTGCCATGGCACAATCGCGTGGCACAATCGCGACCAACCCCGAACTCTCGGTACATTTCCCGCAAGAGTGACACCGCGAGAGTGACCATGTCACAATCGCGAGTCACTGTCGCACCAAGCCCCCGACATCCCGAAACTTGACCAATTTTGATAACGATCGTGAGGTTTGAACAATTAAAGAATGTAATCAATTTATACGACATTTCAATATATTACCCATCATCAAATGCATACGAGGCTCATATACTCACATATGCACAATTTCTCCATTTAAGGGGAAACAAATACTTACCTTGAGAATTTTCGGGTGTTACAATCCTCCCCACCTAATTGGGATTTCGTCCCCAAAATCTTACACTAGATTAAACAAGTGAGGGTAATGCTTCTTCATATCGTCTTCGGACTCCCAAGTAATGTTAGCACCCCGATGGTGCTTCCATTGGACTTTAACTATAACTACTTCTTTGTGCCGCAACTTCTTCACCTTTGACTCCAAGATCGCCTCCGGTTCCTCAACGCAACGATTTCCATTATCCACCCGAATTTATGTCAAAGGAATAACGCTTTCCTCCTCGTCTAGGCACTTCCGAAGGTAGCATACATGAAATGTAGGATGTATTACATCCATTTCCGGTGGTAAATCCAACCGGTAGGCTTGTAAACCAACCTTCTCCAAAATGACGAAAGGTCCAAGGAAACGAGGACTAAGCTTCCCACGTTTCCCGAAACGTATGATCCCCTTCCATGGAGACACCTTCAACATGACCCGGTCACCCACTTGAAACTCAACCGGTCTTCTCTTCTTGTCTGCATAGCTCTTTTGTCGGTCTTGCGCCGCCTTTAGTCTCTCGCAAATCTCTTTCACCTTGTCGGCCGTCTCTTGAACAATTTCCGGCCCGGCAAATTGCTTCTCGCCTGCTTCTAACCAACAAACCGGGGTTCTGCACTTCCGTCCATACAATGCCTCGAACGGTGCCATTCCGATACTAGAATGGTAACTGTTGTTGTACGCGAACTCCACCAAAGGTAGGTGTGAATCCTAACTTCCCCCGAAGTCTATAACACACGACCTTAACATATCTTCTAACGTCTGAATTGTTCTCTCGCTTTGGCCATCCGTTTGAGGATGATATGTCGTGCTCAGATTCAGTCTAGTGCCCAACTCTTTCTGTAGACTCGCCCAAAAATTCGAATTGAAATGACTATCCCGATCCGATACTATAGATTGCAGAACTCCATGCCTCGACACCACCTCGTCTATGTACAGTTTAGCCAATTTCTCCATTGGCAAAGTCTCCCGCATCGCAAGAAAATGCGCACTCTTGGTTAGCCGATCCACGATCACCCAGATGGTATCGTGACCGCTCAAGGTCTTCGTTAGCTTAGTTACAAAATCCATAGTGATGTTGTTCCACTTCCACTCGGGAATGGACAACGGTTGCAAGCTTCCATACGGTCTTTGATGCTCAGCTTTGACTTGAAGGCACGTGACACACCTCTCCACGTAGCTAGCCACATCTAGCTTCATCACCGGCCACCAATAATTCAACTTTAAGTCTCTATACATCTTGGTGCTACCGGGATATATAGAATATTTCGACTTATGCGCTTCCTCGAGAAGTAATTCACGATTTCCTCCCAATCTCGGCACCCAAATCCGTCCTTGAAAAAGTTTGAGTCCACGACCGTCTTCCGTTAGGAGTTCTTTTTGTTTCACCATGACTTCGACTTTGAGGTTCTCTTCTTTAAGTGTTTCCACTTGACTCGTTCTTATACTCTCCAACAAACTTGATACCACCTCGATCCTTGTAAGGGACATCTTGACACCTCCATCGTGGCTCCTTCGACTCAACGCATCCGCCACCACGTTGGCCTTACCGGGATGATAGAGTAAATCACAATCGTAATCTTTCAAGAGTTCAAGCCATCTCCTTTGTCGCATGTTGAGTTCCTTTTGATCGAAGATGTACTTGAGGCTCTTGTGATCGGTGAAAAGGGTATACTTCGTCCCGTACAAGTAATGTCGCCACAACTTTAACGCGAAAACTACCACCGCCAACTCCAAATCATGAGTCGGATAGTTCTTCTTATGATCCTTTAATTGTCGCGACGCATAGGCTATTACTTTCCCGCTTTGCATTAGGACACACCCAAGTCCCATCTTGGAAGTGTCGCTAAACACATCAAAGTCTTCTGATCCCTCGGGCAAGGACAAGATCGGAGCTTCGCACAACTTTCTCTTAAGCGTCTGAAAGGCTTGCTCTTGTGCATCGGTCCAAAGAAACTTAACGTTCTTCCTTGTAAGAGAAGTGAGCGGAGTCGCTACCTTGGAAAAGTCTTGAATGAAACGCCGGTAGTAACCCGCCAAACCCAAGAAAATTCGAATCTTTGTCGGACTTATTGGAGGCTCCCAACTCATCATAGCCTCGATCTTTGCCGGATCTACCTTTACTCCGTCCTTTGATACCACATGCCCCAAGAATTGCACCTCTTGGAGCCAGAATTCGCACTTGGAGAATTTCGCAAACAGCTTCTCCCTTCTTAGAACCTCTAATACTTCCCGTTAGTGTTTCCCATGCTCGGACTCATCCTTGGAATAAATTAAAATATCGTCAATGAAGACGATCACAGATTTGTCTAAGAATGGGTGGCACACACGGTTCATCAAATCCATGAATATGGTCGGAGCGTTGGTAAAGCCAAAAGCATCACCAAAAACTCATAATGACCGTATCACGTTCGGAAAGTCGTCTTCGGTATGTCCTCCTTCTCCACTCTTACTTGATGATAACCGGACCGAAGACCAATCTTTGAGAAACACCCCGCACCTTGAAGTTGATTTAAGAGATCGTCGATACGAGGTAGAGGATACTTATTCTTCACCGTGACTTTGTTTAGATCTCGGTAGTCGATACGCATCCGCATGGATCCATCCTTTTTCTTCACGAAAAAAACCGGTGCTCCCCAAGGTGACGAACTTGGTCGAATAAAGCCCTTCTCCAACAACTCTTGAAGTTGTGTCATCGTCTCCTTCATTTCTGTCGGTGCCAAACGATATGGAGCACACGAGCTATCGGAGTCGCTCCCGGGGTGAGGTCAATCTGAAACTCCACTTGTCGTTCCGGCGGTAATCCGGGTAAGTCTTCCGGAAATACGTCCGGATAATCTTGTACCACCTCCACATCTTCTACCGACTTCTTTTCTTTCTTCGCGTCCACCACGTAGGCCAAGTACGAAGGGTAACCCTTCGCTAGAAGCTTGCGAGATTTAAGAGATGAAATAATGGGATTATTCCTCTTTCCTTTCTCCCCATAAATGGTAGCTACACTATTTTCCGGCAATGGCACTTGGATCATCTTTTTGGAGCAAAAGATGTCCGCCTTATGCCTCACTAACCAATCCATACCTATGACCACATCAAACCCTCCTATAGCCATAGGCAATAAATCTACTTCGAAAGAGTTCCCATCGATCTCTAGAGTGCAATCACAAAAACGGTCTCGAATGATCACTTGATCTTCATTAGCTATTTCTACTACTAACGCATCGGGGATGACACTAATAGGAGTGGCGAATTGGTTACAAAAAGCATCCGACATAAAAGAACACGTAGCACCCGAGTCAAACAAAACACGAGTTGGCAAGGAGTTTACTAGAAACGTACCCGAAACAACATCTGCGGTCTCCTTTGCCTCCTCTGTAGTCATCCGGAAAGCTCGACTCGGTGCCCTTGGTGATTGCTCGACTCTAGCCGTCGAACCCACAGAATTTCCACCAATTCCTCCTACAAGCTTCGGGCAATTCCGTTTCATATGCCCCGGTTCTCCGCACTCATAACATACCGACCCCCGGATGGAGCACTCTCGAGTTGTGTGGCTCTTCTTGCCGCACTTGACACACCCGGCTGGACCGGAGTAAGTCCTTGTAGCGCATGGCCCCGAGTACTTTGACTTGCACTTGTGGCACCACCGATCCTCATGACGTTGATCACCCGCCCTTCCATTTGCAAAGGGTCTTGATTGACGAACGGGCCCAGATGGCCCTTCCCACTTCCGCTTCTCGCCAGCATGTCTTCTTTCTTCCTTCTCAGCATTGATGTCATCCTCAATGAGCAAAGACTCTTCAATGACCTCTTACAAGGTCGAGCCCTTAGCATTTCTTACCGCCGTTCGCATCTCGGCTGGTAAACCTTGTTGATATGCCTTAATCTTTGACCTTTCATCGGGAACCAGATGTCCCACCAAGTTTAGTTTCTCCAAAAAGAGTTTGGAGTATCCGGCAATCGACAGAGTCCCCTTCTTCAGATTTCGGAACTCCCGCTTTAGCTTGTCCAACGAGCGCTCACTGCAATATTTATCCATGACCTTCTCTTTGAACACCGACCAAGTTAACTAAGCCAGAACTTCCGGAGTGAGGGCGGATCGGGTGAGATTCCACCAAATCAGAGCCTCTCCCCGAAGTAGCTGAGAAGCAAACTTGACCCGTTGAGAGGGATCACACTCACTGGACTCGAAGGCCATCTCCATCTCCTTGAGCCAATACATACAATCCACCGGGTTATCGGAACCCGCAAACTCCTTAGGGTGGCACCCCATAAACGCTTTGTAGGTGCACCCCTTAGTCTTCGTCTTGTTCCCATCATCATATGGGTCTTCAACAGATACCACATTTGGTCCACCCGACCCCACAACAATGTTTTCCACCATTGTTTCAGGTTGTCGGTTGATGGCGTCTCGATCCTCTAAGAGTTTCATGAAGAACTCTTGTTGTTGGGCCATGGCGGAGTTCATGGCCAACATCATGTTGTCCCGTAACCGGGTCTCCATAGTAACCTCCTCCATGATGGCATTATCCGCATTGAGGTTCCGGCGCGGAATATGCTCAAGTCCGCCTCCCAAGATTCTTGGTACGGGAATTCCATCGGAGGTTGCCCCCACAAGAGGTCGTACAGCTGCATATTCCACTTTTGGTTGACCCTCTGGCATGTCCGGTAATCTACTTCGAGTGTTTACCATCACAATCTGCCATACACGCACGAGAAATAGGTTGAGAAAAGACTAAACGAGTTGAACTCATTGCACGTACTAATACCTTCATCAATTATCATAATAATAGTAAACCAATTATGCTCACGTAACAATGCATTCATAATAGCAATAGCTAAGTGAACTTATGAACGAACCATACACAAGAATTCTTGTCACCATCATCACAACTTTCAATTAAAGTAATTTCGTAATCCTAACGCTCTCCCCACCTAGGATTCCTACCCCAAGTGGACAGTGAAACTATAAAGTCTAAAGCTTAAGTCTAGATATACTAAAACACTACCTAGTTCACTTAAACTAAAGCTTTGATACCAACTTGTAACACCCTAAAAATAGGGATAACAAAAAAATTCGAAAAACGGACATGAGGTATACTAAAATTGTCATAGCAAGAGCCTCCCAAAAATGGGAAAATAATACAAACCTGTTTAATCACAATTGTAGTTTAACGGACAACAAATGACAACCAACTAATCTACTTTCTACATCTATAAAAAAGATTACAAAAGGGTTGTAATCTATAAACCCAACGGTTCATTCCAAAAGCATAATACGTCCAAGTGCAAAATCCCCAAGCTCTCACCCAAATCAACTAAGCCTGCTTAGGACCGGCGCCGCTAGAACCTGAGATACACATCGACACCAAACAAGTGTTAGGCCAAAAAGCCTAGTGAGTTAAACAATAATAAGCATGCATGAACAGTTACAATTCTTATCAGCAGTTAACCAGAGTTCAATATATGTGGAGTCAATAGGGGAGACCGATATCACCAATCAAGTTCCACCCAAGAGTCGATATACCTTGATGCCCTTCAACAAGGAACACCCGAAAGGCCCGGCACACCCGAGGACTACAACTAAGGAAATTCCCCGAATGGCGGAGGTCTAGGCACATACCATCACAGTGGCGCCCAATACTACATCCTCCTAGTGTCTACTGACTTGGTTCGTCCAACATATGCATATAGGAGGTCCTTTAGGTATATTTCAACCCAACATATTTCAATACCAACTACGGGTACAATATTACCATCCTCATCACAAGAAGTCTAACAAGAGACCCAAATGTCAATCATGCTCATCATACATGTAAATATAACACCAACATGGTATTCCAACTAGAAGTCATCTTAACACCAAGACATGTATACATTTATCATATAAAAGTACACCCTTATATATCTAAAGGAAAAGCCCCAAATACCTATACATATAAAGTAAATCATGGCATTTCACCAATAACCACATTTCCAACTATCTTCATAAAGAAATCCCAAATACTTGAACATATAGAGATAGAAAATGATGAATAAAAGATTATGATGTGTATCTAGTTTTAACAAAGGTTAGTAAACTCACAATCTAGGTTTTGAACCAAAACCTAGAAAAGATGAAAACCCTAGAATTTGGAGGATGAACTTTAAGATGAGAAGATGCACTTTGAGAAACCCTAGAATCTTCCTTGAGATGAGTTTAATGCTTGTATGCAAAACCCAACCACCAAAGGATAGTATTTATGAGAGTTAGGGTTTGGTAAGTGGAGGGTAGGGACAAAAATGGAAGCTCCAAAAATCGCAACCAAAAGAGAGGGTTTGAGATAAATGAGGTTAAAATCTGATAAGGGCTCATTTATGACACTACACCCCGATGGCGATACATTATTCATGATGAATAATACATGAATGACCTGTGAACGTTCATCCTGAATGATATATTATTCATGATGAATAATACATGAATGGCATGTGAACGTTCATTCATTATTTATGATGAATAAAATAGTATTCAAGATGAATTACACAACATTCATGATGAATAATACACAAATTCATGAATCGTGAATTATTCACCCTGAATGTTGTATCATTCATCCTGTATGATACATTATTCATGATGAATAATACATGAATGACCTGTGAAGATGTGGAGACTTGACGCACTCTCTTTTGTTCCCCGGTTCACAACAGAATTACTCGATAGGTTCTCGATTCGTCTTGATGGGTGTTGGGTTATGGTGCTGAAGAAACGTGATGCCTTACGACGTTGAAGAAAGTGTTGAAGAAGATGATGTCGAGTTACATACTTACGGTGTCGAGGTGTTGTACAAACTTGAACGTACATAAATATTCACAATGAATATAACACATATATAGCATTTTACGTAAAAAAAAACGGTTAAAACGGCAAAAAAAACTATATCGAGATATATGTCATATCGAAGAGCACGAAATTCTTGTTTTTTTGATGTAATTTCTTTGATTAAAATATTAGTAATTTTTAGGATTAATTTATTTTAAACTTTAATTGGGTAAAAGTTTTTAATTAAAAAAGAAAATAAAAAGTCAAATATGGTAGGCGTGACTTTAAATTATCTTCCATTTTTACCCTAAACATCTTAAAATTAAAAACTTATTTAATATGAGTTGTTGGATCAAAAGAGATTGAATGACTGAGATTTGTCCTCACGTGCACAATGAAAGATGAGTTTTCATTTGAATATTTCTCTCTCTATATATATATTTAAATTAATATATTATAACTAAAAGAAACGATATAATATATTATTACAAAATTATAATTATATAAAATCAAGATTATAAAAAAAAGCTATGCTAAGAGAGATGAGAGGAGAGAGAGGTGAGACAGCGTCGGTAAGGGGAGATGGGAGGAGAGTTGCGGGGTATTGGAATAGGATTAGGTATAATGAAATACTACAGAACCGATCGATCAAGGGAACTAGGAATCCAAAAGAGATATCGTTCTTGTTTTTCAATTTTCCGAGAAACTGGGAGGTCAATGACTTGTGGAAAACCTTCAAGAGGTATGGTGTGATTACAGACATTTATATGGCAAGAAAAATAATGAAAAATAGAGAAAGATTTGGTTTTGCTAGATTCAAACTCGTCGAAGATGTAAAGGCCTTTGAAAAAAATTGAATCAGATCTGGATTGGGTCCTACAGACTAAGAGTGTTTTTAGCTAATAATGGTGGGAGGGAGAAAAATGTGTTAGGTCCATCGCGACACAGCAGTATCCCAGTTAGATTAGGAGAGCAACCTTTTCCAAAAAAGCAAAGATCTGAGAAGAATCTGTCTTACGCAGATGTAGTTAAGAAAGAAAGAAAGGAGGAAAAAGAAAACGGTGAACAGGAAAAACAGATTCTGGGATGTTGGGAACCAGACGAAAAGTGCATGGAGATTCTACGATCATGTGTTGTGGGAACCATTGCGTCGATTGACAACTTGCAGGTGGTCAAAGCTATTAGAGCACATAATTGTTGGATTCAAGATCATAAAGATTGAAGACAAAAGATCAAGAAGTCAAAGCTGGAAAAGTCAACTCTCAAGCAAAGTCAAAGTCATTTGTGAATAAAGTCAAAGTCAATGTAATTGTATTTTGTTTCTTTGTAATTGTCAAGGGTATAAATACCTTTGTTGTCTTTGTAATCAGTGTGCATCAATCAGTTGTAAACAGACACACACGATTCAGAAGTGAGAGAGCATATTAGAGAAGAGCTAATTAGAATATGTTTCTAGTGAGAGAGTCTAGAGAGAGAAAGTTGTGAATTGTAATCTTTGAGTTTGGATTCAATGACATGTGATTTAGAATCTCATCTTGATTGTTTGTGATCATTTAGAACTTGAATTTGGGAATAACAATTGGTATCAGAGCAGATCCAAATTGAAAATCAAGAAAATTCAAAAGTTCGTATCTGTGTTCTTGAGCGAAAATCGAATTTCGAGTTTTAGTGCAAATTAGGTGCTGAAATCGATTAGGCTTTGTTTACTAAGTGCTATCGATCGAGTCTGTATAGTTTATTTTGTAAATTGCACTGTAATCGATTTGTAATTTTGATTTTTGAAGAAGTCTGTGTTCATGAGTTGTCACGCACTGTATTCACATCGATTTGTATAGTTTTGTGTTTTTAGATCGAAATTAGTCGTTTGTATTGTGTTCGTAATGATTAGGTGATCAAATTGTCGAAGTTTAGTGTTGAAATTCTAGGTCTAGAAGAGTCTTTGGTGTGATTTTGATCGATTTTAAAAGTTTGCGTTTCATTCATCAAGTTTGCGGGTCATTCATCAAGTTTGCGGGTCATTCATCAAGTTTGCGTTTCATTCATCAAGTTTACGGGTCATTCAACAAGGTTTGAGTTTCTTCGAGAATAGAGAAGTTAAAGTTTGCTTTTTCTTTGAGAAACGAGAAGTGGGTTTTGCGGGTTGAAAGAAAAAACGCAAAGTTCAAATTTGAGTTCCCTGTGTAAAACGCAAAGTTCAGGATTGCATTTCCCTGTGAGAAGCGCAAAGTAGAAGTTTGTGTTCCCCGTATGACACGCAAAGTAGAAGTTTGCGTTTCCCGTATGACACGCAAAGTATAGGTTTGCGTTCCCCGTGTGACACGCAAAGTAAAAGTTTGTGCATCACTCCTGAAGCGCAAAGTGTGGAGGACTTAGACAATTTTTTTCAAAATAGTAATATGGCCTTTAATAGTGAAAAAAATTTCTCTAGGGGCGCTGCCCCTTGACCCCACCCGCTAACCGGGTAGCAGGACCCCCGTGCTAAGTCTGCGGAGGGGACATAGTTCTGATTGTGATCAAAATTTCTGAATTTTTTTTATTTCAAGTATTTCTATTTTCTTGAGATTTCATTTGGATTAACGATCAAGTTCAAGTTCTTTTTCAAACAGATATTCAAGATGGGATATTTTTCTGATGATGATGAAACGAAGATTGAAAAGCTCAAATTAGAGAATAAAAATCTTGCTTCCTCAGTTGACCACTACTCAAAGAGATTAAAGAGATACAATGATGAAAGGAAGATACTGAGAGAAGAAGTTAGTGCATTAAAAAAGATAAATGAAGATCTTCTGAAACAGACTTCAGGGCTTGATAATGAAAAGATGTTGTTTTTAGAAGCTGAAAACACTGAGTTAAAGAACAAGATCTCAGAATTAGAAGATCATATTGTCAAGTTTCAGCAAACAGGGCGTGCTAATGAAAAGAAGATCTTTGAATTAGAATTTCAAATTATTGAAGAAAGATCAGTTTTTGATAATGAAAAGAAAGAGTTTGCTAAGAAATTCTCCGAGTTTTCCAGAAAATGTGTTGACGAGAAGAAGACGGTTGAGCTGAAATGTTTAAAACTTTCTCAACAAATCTTTGATTTTGAGAAAGTAATCATTCTGGAAAGGGAAAATTTTGCCAAAGAAAAGAAGTTAATAGAGCAAAAGAATGTTGGGATATTCAAAGAAATATCTGGTCAGAGGACAAATGCTGAAATGGGATTTGAGGAAGAAAGAAGCTTATTTGAAGCAGAGATAAAGAAGTTAACTGTAAAGCTATCTGAACTATCTACTTGTGTGCTTAAAGAGAAACAAACGAAGTCTGAATTCAAGAAGAAGATTGACCTACTCATTGAAGAAAGAGACAGTTTATCTTCAAAGGTAAAAGAGCTTGAAAAGATTGTTTCAAAGGTGGTGGTGACTGAGCAAACGACTCCAGAGTCAAAAATCCACACACATAGAAATAGTTCAGTTGGTTCTAACAAGACCGCCTCAAGTTCACATCAGAAAACTGTTTCTACAAGAAGGTCAGTTAAATCTTTTGATCAAATTCGTACAACTAACATTTTCTATGATCAAAATGTAGATGGTTCAGGTGCACATAGAAGAAGAAGAAGATATCAAGAAGAGAAGCTGGTTTGGAAGATAAAACCAGTTAAAGATGAGAAGAATGATGAGAAGAAGGTAGAAAAGAAAGGAAAGAAGGAAGAGAAGAAAAGTAACAAATCATTTGTATATGCATCAACAGCCAAGAAGAACAAAGTGCTGACAGGTAAACCTGATCTTGCTTATTCGAGAGATCAATTGATCAGGTTATCTAAAAAGAGGTATTGTTCTTATTGTCATACTTATGATTTTGTTCATAAAGCTAGTGATCATTTCTGGTATGGTTCTTATTCAGTTATTCCCATAAGAACTGCAACTAACACATATGGACCCAAATACCAGTGGGTACCAAAGCCAAATACTGATTCTGTGTTGCAGGTATCTACAGTTAAAGGGGAGTAAGAGAACCGATGAGCGAAGGCTTCTAAGTAAATCAGCTTAGAACCCGTATTTCAACGAAGTTTGACTTCTAAACATAACAATTTAGGACTCGTACTTCAATGATGAAAAAGAGATGTTACTCCCGGGCTGATAAGAGAATGTACTCAGATACTCAGAAGAGGAAATCAACCTTCAAGGGGGAGTACATAAATTTTTCTGGAAATATGTATTCGGAAGATATGATGAACTACACTTCAAATGGAGTACATGTAGATCTCTATCATGTGCCTTTTACTGATAAATTTCAGATGTATATTTTCAGGGGGAGTAAAGAATTATGATTTCTGATTAGTTCAAATCAGAACTCGTACTTTAATCGTTTTATTGCTTTACGTCTTTTATTTTCGAATAAATTTTGTGAATAAATTTGCTTTGACTAGACTTTGAGACTTGTGCAGAATGAGAGAAGCTATCAAGATCATATCTTAATGATTACAACTGACTTTATGAGATCTAAGATTGCATGGAAAGGTTAATTTCTTATCTTAATCTCATATATGGTTGAAAGAAGGACAACTTTCAATCATAGAAAACATGTTCTTAAAATGTTCAAACCACTTCCCGATTCTTAAACAAATTTCATGAATTGGAAGTGTGATTTTTAAATGTTTTCATTTTTCATTTTGAGCTTCAATGATTAATAAACCGTGTGTTATCCAAAGATAAATACTTGCGTATTGTCTTTTCTATGTACTTTCAAGTATTCACACACACACCGGTTTGATCTTTTTGTTCAAAATGTTCTTACCATGTCTCTAAATTGAACCAGTTTTTCGATGGTAAGACACTCCGCTTGTACTTTAAAGAATTTTGAGCGATATTTCATTTCGAAACGTCATTTCAAGAATGTTTGTATTTTGATTCATATAGACAATATCCGTTATTTTTTACCATAAGCCTTAATTGATGTATAATTCGTTTCTGATCATTTTCATACAATGTCAGATTTTCAAACAAGTCTTTTGCATGCATATTCATTCATTCAATATACTTGTTTTACAATACTTCAATGTTTCAAAATGCTCATATTTTCATGATTATTTTCTGAGCATACAAACATATAACAGTTGCATTTTGCATTTTAACTGCTATAGTTAAACCAGTTGAGCAACAAATGCTTTCTAGGATTATATGGGTTCTTTGTGCTAGGAATTAACTGAACTTCTATGAAATCACGTTAACCAGTGATTTCTACCCAAGAAGTTAATCCTTTAGTGATTGAGTGTGAGGAGTCTAAAAGAAATGAGTGTGGGTGTGATGAGGTAAAATGGAAAAGAGAGTTTGGTTAGTAGTGAGCTTAATGATTAAAAAGAAACAGGGTGTGAGATCAGAGTAAAGGAATATTAAACTCTGCACCAACTACTTTCTGAGCCGGGCAGCCACATTACTAATGTTTCACAATTCTTTGGTGAACGTTATTGAAACAGACAAATAGCCCATGCCAACTCTTGACAATACCCCACCAGCCACTCATTTTCTTCTCAAAAAGAAAATGATTCATATTTTTCTGGGGACGCAACATATAATCTATCTGATTTTCATTTGGAAAATCTGGATATTGAAAAAGAAGGAAGTCTGCCCCACCTTCGCACTTCAATCATGCACATTGAGTCTGTGTTTATCTACTGTTGTCTCAGTGGTTTACACTATGTTGAGCCTTAAAAAGCAATTATTCGTGCTTAATTCTTTCCACACTTGCACGAAGACACAAAGAATTTGTTTCTTTGTCATAACATTCATAGAAATTGCCTTTGTGGTGTTTCGATGATTGGATGGAAGCCCTGGGAGAGTGAACATCAAAAAGCTCCTTTATATTGTGTATTAGTTACACACAGTGACTTTGTGTTACTGACAGGCATATTAACTGATTCATTTGTTGATTCAGGTGTTACATTCCTATTTTGTCTAGATTTGAAAAGATCTGGATGAATACAGTGTTCGAATTGGCAAAGAATCAGAGGCTCAGTTGGAAAGATCAGTGGTCAGAAAGAATTTCAAAGACATTTCTTGGTGAAAGTTTTGATGATACAGATGCTCAAATCATCAAAAAGGGGGAGAAGAGTTAAAGAAATGTTTTGAGTCAGATTTTAAAGGTTGAGAGAAAATGTTCAAGAATTTATTGTTAAAGGAAGATTGTTGTTCAAAGACGAAAAGAGTTCAAAGATTTATGTTTGTTGAAGATAATTTGCTGACCTTGGGGGAGAATGTTGATATTCTTAGAGATCAGACGTTTAGAAGTTTGATGAATGTTTTTGAAGACAAAGCTTATCAAAGAAGAAATTTCATTGTGTTAAGGGGGAGTTTGGAAATTATGTTTGTATCAAAGGGGAGATTTCATGAGAAGTTAAAGATTGTTAAAAGGGGGAGTTACTTCAATCGAGCTTAATTAGAGAAGATCGCATTGCTAAATCTTTTAGTAATGATCTTGATCCAAAGGGGGGGGAATGTTAGAGCACATAATTGTTGGATTCAAGATCATAAAGATTGAAGACAAAAGATCAAGAAGTCAAAGCTGGAAAAGTCAACTCTCAAGCAAAGTCAAAGTCATTTGTTAATAAAGTCAAAGTCAATGTAATTGTATTTTGTTTCTTTGTAATTGTCAAGGGTATAAATACCTTTGTTGTCTTTGTAATCAGTGTGCATCAATCAGTTGTAAACAGACACACACGATTCAGAAGTGAGAGAGCATATTAGAGAAGAGCTAATTAGAATATGTTTCTAGTGAGAGATTCTAGAGAGAGAAAGTTGTGAATTGTAATCTTTGAGTTTGGATTCAATGACATATGATTTAGAATCTCATCTTGATTGTTTGTGATCATTTAGAACTTGAATTTGGGAATAAGAAAAGCAGTACCCGGCTCAGAAAATAGGGAAGGTGGAGGAGTGAAATTATTAGGAGGAAGGAGCATTCTGATAAACTTTGACTCGACGGTAACAATGGATCAAATCTTAAGAAATAAAGTCATGGTATCCACCATTGGGTTAAGGACTTACGAAGGTGGTCGGTTGGTTTTCGACCTTCGGATAGGTTAATATGGCTAAAAATTGAAGGTGTCCCATTGCATGCGTGGAAAGAGTCGACATTCAAGGAAATAGCTAGTAAATGGGAAAGTGTGCTGAAAACAGTTAATTGCAACATAATGGACCAGACGAATCTACTGTGGGGGAAGGTTCTTATCAGTTCGGGACTAGTCTAAAGGATTTGTGAAATTAAAAGTATAAAAGTGGGTAATTTATTTTACGCGATCAAAGTAGAAGAAGAAGACAGTAGCTTGCTGGAGATACAAACAGGGGATGAAAATTTTATATCAAATTGGGACAGCGAGGAATATGGGAACGAGTCGTCCATACCGTCGGAATGGACAGAAGGAGAAGAGAAAAATGAAGAAGAATGGATGGTAGAGGAGAGTATATTTGACAATGGTATCAACAACCAAAGGGATCTCGGAGAGGAGCGGAAAGGGTGTGGGGGCAAAAGAATGGAGGAGTCAGAAACAATGGTAGAATCGACGAAATCGGAGAGTTTAAACTGCCGACCGGAGAAGTTGTCGGAGGACGGTGATACACTTACAAAGTTGTCGGGAACACAACAGGTAGACGGAAAGTCATAAATCCAAGAATGCAATGATTCTGTTCATGTCCCGAGGAAGGGCGTGGTGCTCACAGAAGCTCAGCCGCCAAACATTACGTTGAAAGATGTGGACCTCAATTTACAAAAAAACCAGGGTAATGCTAGCGGTGGTAATCAGCTTGGTGGGGATGGGCCTAACAGATCAGTTGGACCTGGTTTAGTAGATGGGCATAAAAATAAAGAATACTCTAAAAATAAGAGTTTAAGTGAGCATTCAAAGGCTTTTGGAAATAAAGAATATGGGCCAATTATGAATGGAGATAGTGGAACTCTTGGACAATCAATAAGTGGGCCAAACCAAATGGATGAAATAAGAGACATAAAAAATGGCTTGTCAAAAATGATGTGTGTGGAAGAAAGTGATGCAAAACAGAAGGAAATAAGGACTGACGAAGATGAACATTCTCGGTCGATTCCAGTTTATGAAAAGAGAAATAAATCCTATACAAACTTCAGAGATAAATCGATTTCAAGGAGGTCCCAAAATTCTGGCTTCGGAAGAGGGAAAGTTAGCTTTCACTACATGAAACATTTGGCAAGAATCAATCATCTGGAAAAATTCATTCACAAGAAAAAGGTAAGTGATGGGGAGTCCAACAAACCAGGACGAGCAAAATCCAAAAGTGGGGGGATCCATCTTAGTTTCAACTAAAGTGGCGTTATCCAATGAACTCAAAAGTGTGGAAAATCAAGAAGATTTGGAAGCGTTCGGAAAGATGCTGGGAATCAATTGGGAATCGGAATCCGGGCACAAGAAGGAAGAAACCAAAAGGCAGTAACGACGGGCAGCAGGTAAGTTTCGATTTTGTTAGAGTTTGTTATGAAGATTGTATCTTTGAACATCCGGGGGTTGAGGTCGAAAAATAAGAGAGAATGGGTGAAAGATATTTGCAAAACTGTTAATCCGTGTATGTTCGCGATACAAGAGACAAAACTAAAATCAATAACTGATAGGGTAGTATATGAATTATTGGGAAACAAAGATGGTGATTTCGTTTTTACTCCGGCCACAGGAAAATCGGGAGGACTACTAACTATATGGAATAAAAATTCGTTTCGGGGTGAATATGTTATTCAGGAAGATAATTTTATCGCAGTGATAGGACAATGGAGTAATATAAATGGACTGGTGGGGTGCGTTAATGTGTACGGCCCAAGGGAACAAAAAGACAGAGTGGAACTGTGGGGTAAGCTGGAGCAATTATGTGGAAGGGAGGAAGTGCGATGGGTTTTATTCGGAGACTTCAATGAGGTTCGCAACGAGAATGAAAGATTAAATTCGGTAACAAATAGGTATGGAACGGTCGAATTTAACGACTTCATTCAAAGGAGCAATCTTTTTGAAATTCCAATGGGAGGGAAGAAATTCACTCGGGTAAGCGATGATGGCCAAAAGCATAGTAAAATGGACCGTTTTTTGGCAACTCTCGAGTTTGGTTCACTATGGAAAAATTTAGGGGCGAAAGTGCTAGAGAGAAAATGGTCGGATCACGAGCCAATCTTGTTAAGTGACATAGGGGTTGATTTTGGCCCCAAGCCGTTTAAATTTTTCGACCTGTGGTGGAAAGATGAAAACATAGGGGAAGTGGTTAGGAAAGCGTGGAGTAAGGAGGTGGACTCAAAAAGGTTGGACTGCATTTTCCGAGATAAGCTCAAGATTGTTAAATGTGCATTAAAGGGGTGGTTTAAAGTAAAGTGGGGTGTCATCGAGAAGGAATTGGCAAGAAAAAAGGAAGAGGTTAGGAAATGGTAAGAAGAAGCCGAAGGGAACCGATTGATGGACTTTGATAGACAAAGATGGATTGAAGCCCGGTTAAAATGGCTCGATTTGGAAACAAAGAGGATGGAAATGGCGAAACAAAAGGCGAAGGTAAGATGGGCTAAAGAGGGGGACGAGAACTCTAAACTTTTTCATGCGGCTGTAAAGAGTACAGAAAGGAGGAATTATATCCGAGGCCTCAACATTGACTCAGAATGGACAGAAGACCCGAAAAAATAAAGGATTATGTATTCGATTTTTTTAAAGGAAAGTTCGCGAATCAAAATAAAGGTGGTCCAAATCTAAGCTCGGATCGGTTGAAGAAATTATCGGAGGATGAGGCCACGGTCCTTGAGAGAAGAGTAACGGAAGAGGAGGTTTGGAATGCGATAAAGGATTGTGGAAAAAACAAATCCCCGGGCCCGGACGGATTCACAATTGGTTTTGTAAAAGATTTTTGGGGATTGATCAAAGGGGATTTGATGGCCGCCATAGATTGGGTCTTGGAAAAAGGGGAAATAAGTGGGGGTTGCAATGCCTCCTTCATGACTTTGATTCCAAAGATTGCAAATCCGATTGAACTAAATGAATTTAGGCCTATTAGCCTCATTGGGATATTCTATAAAAGCGTATCCAAAGTGTTGGCGGATAAAGTGAGAGTGGTGATGGGAAAATTAATTAGTAAGGAACAAAGCACTTTTATAAAAGGAAGATATATACTTGACGGAGTGCTCATAGCCAATGAGGTGGTGGCTAGTATAAAAAAGATGAAAAGGAAAGGGTTGATATTCAAGGTTGATTTCGAGAAGGCCTATGATACAGTGGATTGGCATTTTCTCTTGGAAATGATGGAAGAGATGGGGTTCGGGAATAAATGGAGAGGATGGATTAAGGCGTGTCTAAATTCAACAATGATCTCTGTGTTGGTAAATGGTACACCGACTAGTGAATTTCAAATGCAAGGAGGGTTGAGGCAAGGGGACCCACTTGCACCGTTTCTCTTTTTGGTGGTAGCCGAAAGCTTACACATAATGATGGAAGAAGCCGTGGAGAAGGGGCTATTTAAAGGAATCAAAGTGGGAAGGGATGAAATAGAGATTTCTCACATTCAATACGCGGATGACGTTGTGTTCTTCAAAGAGTGGAATTTATCAAACATAAAGAATCTGTTGAAGGTGTTGAACTGTTTTCACCTAGTATCAGGTTTAAAGATTAATATGGCCAAAAGCAAGATTTTCGGAATAGGAGTGTCGGAAGAAGAAATTCAAGCTTGGGGAAGAGGGTTGGGGTGTGGAAGTGGTTCTATTCCTTTTGTATATCTAAGATTGTCGGTCGGTGCGTCAATGAAAAAAATTGATCATTGGAAGATGGTAGTTGATAAGGTGAAAAAAAACTTGCTTCGTGGAAAACAAGATTGATATCATTTGGAGGAAGATGGACTTTGGTTAGATCGGTTCTCGGTAGTATCTCTTTATATTTTTTTCCATTGTTCCGTGCCCCGCAAGGTGTGTTAAACATTCTTGAGAGAGTGAGAAGCCATTTTTTTGGGGGGGGGGGGGGGAGGTGAGCTCGGGGTCAATAAAAAATGTGTAGCTTGGGTCAATTTGGATAGGGTTTTGGGGGGCTTTAAAAGGGGTGGTTTAAATGTTGGGAGTTTGAAGGACGCAAATTGGGGACTCCTTGGCAAGTGGTGGTGGAGGTTCCATGTCGAGAGCGAATCACTTTGGGTAAAAGTCATTAAGAGTATCTATGGGAGAGATGGGGGACTAGTGGAGGAGTCACAATGGAATTTGGGAGGGAATTCGGTATGGAGGAGTATCATGAAAGCGGGGAGAGATTTAGATAAAAAAGGGTTATTATTCTCGGAATCTTTTGGTAAGGAAATTGGGGATGGGCTGGAAACACGGTTTTGGGAAGACAGATGGGTCTCAAACCTTAGGCTCGAGGATGAGTTTCCTCGACTTTTTCAACTTGAAACAAAAAAAAATGTGTCGGTTTGTGAGAGAGGGGAGTGGAGAGGTGAGGAGTGGGTGTATAAGTGGGGATGGAGACGGGAACTAAGGGGTAGAGAATTAGGTGAATCAGAGAGATTGGGTACCTTAATTAGACAAATCATTCCAAAAAGAGGGAGTAAGGATTGGGTGAAATGGAATTTAGATGCGAATGGAGAGTTCTCGGTAAAGAAAGTAAGGCATTTACTAGACGAGAGGAGAATTGGGGAGGGGGTTTTAGTTGAAGAAACTCCGTGGCTAAAGGCTGTCCCAAAGAAAATCGGTATTTTTGTATGGAGAGCGAGACTCGGGAGAATTCCATCGCGGGCGATTCTGGATAAAATGGGTATAGATCTAGATTCCTCATTGTGTCCGAGGTGCGGGAAGGTTGTAGAATTGGTAGAACATGCATTACTAAGCTGTGAAGATGTGAAGAAATTGTGGCAAGCAATCGGTAGGTGGCAGAACCTCAATCTAGATTCGGTTGGTTCCCTTATTGATTTGTTTTGTGTAGTTAGACAATTGAGAGAGAATTTGAAAGAAGCTCGAAGGTGGGAAGCGATAGTTTGGTGCCTTCTATACCTCATTTGGGCGAATCGTAACAAAATGATTTTCGAAAAAGAGTGTGGTAAGATCTCGGATCGACTCCTTGAGTTACAACTAAAGATGTTCGAGTGGATTTCAAGGAAGGACGGTGAGCTGGCTAGCGACTGGGTAAGTTGGTTATCGAATCCCGGCTTAAGGTAGGTAAACATCAATTAGAGGAGGGGTTGTCGTGTTTCTGCCGAAGGAGTGGATCAGAGCCTCTGGTACTGTTTGATTTGTTACTGGAGTTCGGTACTGCAGAAGGAGTACAACAGCCAGTTTCTTGTGCTGCAGGAGTTCAGATTGGTCTGAGATGCGGCTCCTTGTTTGATTCTCGCAAAAGGGGACATGATGGCTCCAGGTTTAGGTCTAAGCTGCAGAGTTGTCTGTGTTTGGCTTCAGTCGAGGAGTCTTAAATAAATTTTGGAGTTCGTCTGCCAAAAACAGGGGCTGGTCGAGGTTCAGATCGGGACAACAGTCGAGGATCGAGTCGGTATTGTAAGAGTTGCATAAGTCCTGGTGATAAATTGTTTGCTTGTATCCTTAGTTTTTTCTTGGTACGTGAGTTGGGGATGTAATTGGTAAGTTGCAGTTTGGCTTTGGGTGGTGTAGTTTTGACAAACTATTTGTTTGCCTAGTTTCTCTTGGTTGGGCTTGGAGTTTGCCCTCCTTTATTACATTGTAAATTGGCTTTGATGTAATTGGTTAGTGGTAATATATTGCCTTTAAAAAAAATTATAATTATATGATTTATGATGTTTTTATTTAAATATACATATTCTTGAAAATCGCTAACTATTTTATTTATTTTAGGGTGTTGTTTGTTATGCATACCCTCAGTAAATCCATACCCCCCCTGCTATACCTATCTCTCTCTCACACCCGAAAACATATTCCAAAACTTTGATTTTAATAATATATTTATATTTTATACCCCTATAATTATTTAGTTAGTTTATTTTATATCTATTCTTTTTCTAATTTTTATTTTACACCATCTTTATATTAACACATATAATCATATATTAACTAAAATATGTTAAAAAAATACGTTTTAATTTTAACAAGTTACATCATTATAATCGTCTCTTCGATACCTTCGAAATGAGCCCAATATTGAATATTATTGGAGTTAATTATTTTATTATATATCATATATACTACATAAAAATACCGTGTTCATTTATGTTCGTTCATTAAGAGTTAAACAAACGTAAACGAACGAACACAATGAATAAAAAAACAATCACCGTTAATCATCATTTAGTTCGTAAAAAATAACATAACAAAATGAAAAACCGGGTAAATTTAGGAGGTATAAAAAATGATTTTTAAAAAATTAATTTTATTAATGCTTTTACACATTAATGTCATAATATATAAGTATATTTATATAGAATCCACTTATTTTGTAAACCAATTTTATTCTGTAAACTTGTGAACCAAGGGTATTTAGGTCATTTTTTCAAATTCATAATTTTATGAATAAATTATATTTTTAGTAACAATCACCTTCCTTACTTTTCTCATTATCTCCAAATTGTTTTTTCATAAGCTCTTTTTCGGTAACCTCCCTCAAATTCCGGCACATTTCATAAAACTGTTAGAGTTTCATAAATTGTTTTTTCATAAGCTCTTTTTTCTAAATTTTCAAGTTTTTTAACTTTCATAAACTTAAATCAGTTTCGAAAAAACGGTTTATGAAACTTAAAAAACTTACAAATTTCGAAAAAACGGTTTATGAAACTTGTTAAACTTGAAAACTGGTTTAAAAAACGGTTTATAAAACTCGCCGGAATTGGATGAAGAGTTATTAATTCAAAATTTTAAAATTTAAATTATTTAAAACATATTCCCAAACTACCCTTTCCCTATTTTTTTAATAAATTTAAATCCGAAAATTTCTCAACCGTCGATCAAAATAATGGATGACCTAGATTAGTTTACATATTTCACAAGATGAAATGGGTTTTTAAAAGAAACTCCCTTTATTTATATATATAAATGAACATAAACGCACATAAGCGAACGTAAATGAACATAAACGAACGAACATAAATGAACGAATGCTCACGAACGTAAATGAACGAATGAAACCATTGTTCATGTGCGTTCATTTAACTAAACGAACAAAAAATTGTGTTCATGTTCGTTCATTTATTAAATAAACGAACTTACGTTCGATGTGATACATTTTCACTTTTTTTCAAAAAAAAAATCGATTAACCACGGTACAATATATGACATATAATAATATAATTATATCAAAAAATATTCAATATTGGGTTTATTTCGAAGGTATCGACGAGACGATTATAATGGTGTAACTTGTTAAAATTAAAAATTATTTTTTAACGTATTTTAGTTAATATACGTTTATATGTGTTAATATAAAAAAAAATGTAAAATTAAAAAATATAAAATAAATCAATCAAAAGAGTTTAAGAACAAAAAATGTAATTATGAATTAAAAAGAAAAAAAATGAATTGATATAAGGGGAGGGGGTGAGTTTTTTTCAAGGGTAAGGATATAATTTCCCTTACTTTACCAGTAGAATGAAAGAATGTTTCCTTAAAAAAGTGTCGTGTCATATCTTTAAGTGTCTTAATTCCACTAGATTTGTATTATATGTGATTAGGTAAAGGGAAATTGGCTCAAATAGCCACATTACTCTATCAATTACATATCCTAGTCATTTATTTTCATGATTTACCAAAATAGACCTAGGTCTGCAATGGCGGACCTGCAGGTCCTCTACCTCCGTCATGGCGGACCTGAGTCCTCTGCTGTCGTTGAGTGAGATCGTGACACGTGACGAAATGACGGACCTGGGTCGGGTGGCGGACCTGGCTTGGACCGACAATTTTTTTTGTCTTTTTCTGGAGGTAGAGGACCTGCAGGTCCGCCATTACGGACCTTGGTCTATTTTGGTAAATCTTGAAGAGAAATGGCTAGGTAATATACCTATTTCAGCCAATTTCCCTTTGGTAAAATATTGATCTTTAATATTTATATGTATTGATAAAAAAGGATTTATATTAATTAAATGCTCATAATAAATAAGTTAAAGTTTTCTTTTGATGCTTATCAATTAAAAAACCACAACATTCCTTTATTTTGTAAAAATTAAATCTAATTTATTTATATTTAAAACCTAAAATGTATTTTTTTTATCCTTTTGAAGAAATACCTATTTGGTATATTTATTACTTTATTCGTTATGAAATAATTGTTTAAAGTATTATTTTAGTTTATTCAAAAATACTAAATATTTACATTACTATTTTAGTTTGTCCCAAAATAAGCTTGGGTCTTTGGGGATTTTCTTGTCATCGATTTCAGTCCTGCAAGATCAATAAAGATTTTCCTTACTCTTCTCCGGGGTTTCTGGGATCAGTCGAGGTACGCACAAGCTAGCTCGGACACTTAATGTTAATAAAAAAAATAAGTGTCTACTTTTCTATTTTACTCTTAATTATTAGATAAAAAAAATTTCTTTCTTTGAAGCAGAAAAATTCAATGACCATGAGCCCACGTAACTCATTATTATAATTTAGAGTAAATTACATTTTTGGTCCTTGTGATTGTTATTTAGCATCAAGTTTTGTCCTTATTTTGAACTAATTATAGTTTTGATCATTACACTTGTTTCAGGTTTGTTCCCTGTCGTTTTCTTTTTATTTCAAATTTGGTCTATCCCATCAACTCCGTTAAAAAACATCAGTAAAATTAAGGGCATTTTGGTCTTTTTAACCTTTTACTCTTTTTTTTTCTTTTTTCTTTTCTTATATTATTTTTCTAATTTTCTAATTTTTAAAATAACTTTTCAATGTACACATGCTTTATGCATGTGTACAACCTATTGATGCACCCCACCTAATCTCACCTATCTTCTTCATTCCCGACAAACCTCACCATCCGAAAACCCCCTTCGGTCATCTTCCTTGGCGAATCCCACGGTACGATGAACTCAACATTTCGGAAGCAACTAAATCAAAACCATTCACATATTCAAAATCAAACCCTAAATCAATAACTAAATCAAAAAACCAAATCAAACACTAAATTACACCTTAAATCAAAACCCAAATCACAGACCACACACCAAGCCAAAAAACCTAGCTCCAAAACAAAACAAACCTAGTTCACTATCAGATGAATCCATGACAAAAGAAAAAACCCATCCATAATGCGCAACTCACCCCATACAACAAAAAAAACCATCCACCAGTGAAAATAAACTAGATGAATCCACTGCTTTCAATTTATCAAGAAGGTGAACCGGGTTAGAAGGAGATGAATCATTGGTGTGGAGAAAAAATTGAGTTGGGTCATCTGCTCGATGGTTAGGAGAGAAGAAGGGGGGGGGGGGAGAAAGAGGAGGGAATGGGAACCGTTTCATCTAGGTTCATTGATGAAGAAGAAAAAAGAGAAAGAGGATTTCGTCTAGGTTCATCAATGAAGAATTAAAAGGAGAATGAGGTGGTTGGGGGAATAATCGTGAAGTGGGTGGGGGCATCATCAAAGTTTTTTTTGTCGAAGAGGGAGAATGACACCTGAAAAACAGGAGGGTTGGAGGAGTAGCTGAGACCGGGAGAGGGCATAGGGGAGTGGCCATGAAAGGGGGAGAAGTCGTCGTGGGATCAAATGAGAACTGTCTAATTTGTGATAACCGTGAGATCCAATGTGAGCCAATCATTTAGGATAATTAATGTTATTTACTAAAATAAAATAAAGGGTAAATTGGTAATTTAATTTATTTTAACATCTCATAAAACCTTAAAAGCTTGTTGGTCGTCGCTCACTATCAACATGGTATGTATAAACACATCTGAACATCAAGATTCATAAAACCCATTAAACTTTTCTTCAAAACATTCATACCCAGTTCCTCATAATTGTTTTCTCTCTATAAAAATGATATTTTTATTGGAAGAAACTAAGAGTTAGTTGTTTGGCACTTTGGCTAGCAAGAAACTTCTTTCCAAACAAATGAAGGTTTTAGATCTTGAAGACTGATGACTGATCAGAAATTGATAGTACCGTTTTCTGGGAATAGTGACGACCAGAGAGATTATCGACGCTTGAGATGGATGTGAAAGCAAAAGGTATTGAAGGAATGTTAACCTCCCCTTTCGCCAGTCATCCATTGGGTACGGTGGTTGTTGTTTTGGCGGTGGGTTTGTCGCAGTAGAAACCACATTTTAGATAGTGAGTATTGCTTCCACCGCTATAACCTCGTATTCACTGGGAATCCAATATCTATGTCCACCAAAGTCCCTTTTACCTTTCATGGTGCCTTCACAGAGAGAGTGTGTGTTTGTGTGAGGAGAAACCCTTAATAATTTATTTCCTCTCTAGGTTCGAATCTTGAAGACAATGATGGAAATATAGATATGATTTTCTAACCCCCTATCCTCTTTTTGGTTTTATATATGAGGTGTTTTTGTTTCTAGATCTATGTGTTTTAAGGAATTTTTTGGTTTAAAATTCAAAGGTTCATAGTGGTATCACAGTGTATCATAGTTGATATCACAGTGTATCACATTGTATCACATTGAGTATCACAATGCAATTTGTATGTATTATGGGCATCACAGTGCATTCTGCATGCATTGTGGGTATCATACTAATGATCGCTTGTATGCATTTTTTTTATAACAATATGATGTTTTTAGGTATCACATAGTGTATCTTGTGATATTGTCTATGTTGTGTTTACTTGGTGTTCGTCGGAATAAGGTTTACCGGAGGTTGGAGAGAGAAGAGATAAAAATTTAAAAATATCTAAAATGCCCTTTAATTAAAATTTTAAGTCAAATTACCAAAATTATTAATTTCTTTATTTATTCTTTGATTTGCGGTTAAGATAGATCTCACGGTTATCACAAACAACTAAATTCTCCTTTGAATGACCCCATATAATGTATTATATTAATATGTAATATAATACAATAGTAAACTTACTAAAATTGAAAATTAAAAAAATAACAAAAAGACCAAATTATCCCCAAGTTAACAGACCTCGTTAACATCTGTTAGCCAGGGGACTAAAAGCGAAACAAAATAGTAACCACAAAAATTAAAAGTGTAATTAATTTAAAATATAAACGAAAGTGTGAACCACAAGGACGAAAAGTGTAATTTACTCTACAATTTTATTTACATTTTGTCGTTTGGTGCTCCTCCAGGCTCCATTTGACCAAATAGACTATTCTCCAATGCGACTTTTATATTTGTTTTCAAAAATTGGCGACTGCTTTTGCATCATCAACATCTCTTTATTTTTCTTCTTCTTCTTTAATAGCTCAAGGTTATAGTGGTAGACCCACACCATACACCATCTCTTCGACCCAAAAGATTCCTTCTTTGCTTCCTTTCTCTATCATAATTGCTATGCCCCATCCAATTCCTTCTTTGCTTCCTTTCTAAACCTTTTCATCTTCCTGTGGTCTGCCTTTGCTTCCACTATTCTTCTTTACCCTGCTTTTTTAGCTTTCTTTGTGTTTCTTGGCTTCTTCATCCTCAATTCCTGGCTTTTGCTTTACTTTCTTGGAGATTGTGTGAATTTTTGAGGTATAATCATTAAGGGTTTTTGGTTTGCAGAAAAAAATTTAGGGTTTGACAAAGGAACTTTACTCTGATTTTGCAATTATCAAGATATCTTCTTGTGTACCATTTCTTGATTATCATGGAAAGGAGAAGATACCCACAAGAAATTGAATTTTTGTGAGTTTGATTGGTAAAAAAGGGTTTTTCATCTTTCCCCAAAAGGGGTTTCTGAAAGATTAAGCATTTTTACGTTTTGGGTACAGTTCTCTGAATTGGGTTTCTCTCAACTTCCATAAAGGGTCCCTGTTTTGATCATAGTTAATAGGTAAAGATTCTTTAATATTTAATTTGATGAAGTTTATGAGGGTTAATGTTTCAATATTTATGCTTATTTCTCTACTCAAGAATTATGATAGAGAAAGGTATCAGTCTCACACCTTACAAGTTCTAACTATGCAATTGGATCATCATCAAGATTTTGTTAATTATTTATGTTTCAAGTTTTGTTATATGTTCAAAATTCACAATCATGCTCACTTTGACACTCCATTGTTGCCCTTCTTTAACATATCTTATTTCTTGAACCAAAAAGATGAACTATAGTTGACTCCAGATGCATTCAAGCTAATTTAGGGGCTGTTTGGTTGGTTTTTTATTAAGTGATGTATGGATAAATCTGCTGTGTAGATTAATTTGTCTGTATGGATTGGGAAGGTTTTTGTTTGGGAGTTTTTTTTTAATAGATGTAAGGAGCGTTCTTTTTATCTGGGAAGGGAACGTTCGGAAAAATATTGGCTTTCTGGATAAAGCTCCCCCTAGAAGCTTACTGAATAAGCCACTTTCTACATTATTAAACTGCTATCAAACAGTCATGTATAGCTGACAGAATAAGCTCTGAGTCTCGTTAAGCTTGTTAAGCTGCTAACAAATAGGTCCTTAGAGAGATCTGAGTGAAAGTTTGTGATTTCATGGCTTAAAATCGATTAACAAGAACCTTTTGGTCGCTTCTAAATGCCTTTTTTTGATTCATCATATTAAGAAATGTGCCAATTTTGATGATCCTTTATGCATTTAAGTTCCCATAATTTGTTGAATTGCAAAGAAAGAGGCAATTGTTGATGGTTTGAAAATTCAATAACTAGGATAGCTCTATTAAACGGATGGGAACTGATGTTGCTGAAGCTGTGGAGAAACTGCCATTGCCTTGCGACATCAAGGTACAGATTCGTTGTGAATCGTTATAAGTTCTTGTAATTCGTCATTGTTATTGAGCTCAGAGTGTTGATGTTTGTGGGTGAGATTAGGTGCATAGTGTTATGTGCACAGAATTGATGAAGCTGGTGGATAGAATTGATAAGATATTCCCGGAAATAGAAGCGTCCAGGCCTCGATGCTCATCCGGGATTCAGTCACTTTGTCTGTTAAATAGTGCTATTGATAAAGCCAAATCATCGGTTCGAGATTGCAGTGAGTCAAGTAAACTCTACTTGGTATGTTTGTGCTAACCATTCACAAACTTCATTCCCCTTATTGGCTTTAGCTTTTTTATAAATATAGAAAATCAAGTAATTTCATGTATTATTCACGATGAAATACTATTTGTTCACAATGAATAACTAATTATACACAATGAATAACCCTAAATATTTATGAATATCGTTCATCAGGAAATAATACATGAATAGTTGGTTTTCAGGTTCTCAAAACACTTGCGTTTTTCATTTGACCCTGTCCCTGAAATGATATGTCAAATGGGATTTTTCGATTTTGAAATTTGAGATGTTTTTCTTTTTTTTCATTTGATTTAAGGATTAAAATTTCTGATCTTGGTTTATCTTGAATATGTTCAGGCATTGACTGGCCATGCAGTTCTATCAAGATGTAAAAAGTCCAAGAAATTATTGGAACAAAGTTTGAGTCAAATCCAAAATATGGTTCCTGTAATGCTTGCATCAAAGGTTAGTTGATTTATCTGATGCTACAAGCCTACAACAATAATATGAATTATGTTTGACAACTTGGGAACCAACTATTTCATGCATTATTCATGATGAATAACCCCGTATTATTCATGATGAATAATCCTGAATATCATGCATTTTCATTATGAATATCTATCACGACCTTCCTCGTTAATAAACATGAATAATTGGTTCCTAGGTTCCCAACATATCTTATGAATTATATGGTGAAATTGATACGAAACTGTTGCCTGCAGATCTCACAGATAATTGCGGAGCTTAGGGAGATGAAACTTAGTTTAGATCCGTCTGAAGAAGAGGCCGGGAAGGCCGTTAGAGCTTTACTTGAAGGATACGACAATGAAAACCGTTCAGGAAAGGAGTCTCGCAACGAGTGTATTCGGATTGCAGCTCTAAAGCTTCATATTACGTCCCAGAAAGCTCTTTTGATGGAACGACGATCCATAAAGAAACTTCTGAACGAACTTGGTGAAGGGGACAGCAAAAAACCAAAGAAGCAGATTCTGATGTTTCTTTTGGCTTTGCTGACAAAATATGGCAAGTCGATCGCATCTGGACACTTAGAGAACGATAACGTTGTGCAAAATCAAGATTATACGTCCCGGAAGGTTGACTTTTGTGTTGACTATGAAGAAGGTCGAATGGGAGGTAATGGTGTACCGCCTGAAGAGTTCAAGTGTCCGATTTCTCTCAAGTTGATGTACGATCCGGTTGTTATAGATTCAGGCCAAACGTTTGAGAGAATGTGGATACAGAAATGGTTCGATGAAGGTCACGATGTGTGTCCAAAGACTAATCGGAAACTTTCGAACGCTTCTTTGACACCTAATACTGCAATGAAAGATCTAATCTCGAGATGGTGTGAAACCCACAGAGTCAGCTTATCGGATCCGTGTATTCAGTTGTCGACCGATGCTAACGCGTGGGAAAATTCGTCTTCTTCGATTAATAGTTTGAGCTCGATGTATAATTTTCAACTTCCGGTTGATTACAGTAACTTATCGCTCAGTTCGTTGGACATTAGTCACACTGCTGACGATACTTGTGAAGTGGATGTGGAATCATTATCTCAAGAACTTAATGATGCACTTCCATGGGAGTTTCAATGCAAGATCGTTGAAGATCTCATGACCCGTTTGAAGCATGATGATCGAGCTTGTAAATTGATACCATTTGGGAATTTGGTTGAATCGCTTGTGAAATTCTTGAAGGTTGCTCGTGATGTAAATGATGTGAAAGCTCAGAGGATCGGATGTTTGCTGTTGCTAATATTGGTCGGCGAATTCAGGTACTTTTGCTCGTATTTGTAGCATCCCGGTAGTCATTACAACAAAATAGAGTTTATAGGACGTAAAAAAAAATGCCTAAGACTTTTATAGGACCAAACACTTATGTGTAGTATGTAAAAGTGTTACATAGGATGCACAATTGTTTGGTCCAAAAACATCTTAACCCGCTTTTGTTGTTGCGAGAATTTGGTTACTCTCGCTTTTCGGGTGTTAGATAAATTCGAATTTGGTTGTTTTGTTCGTATTGAAATTAGAGAAGTTTCGGTATTTTTTCTTTGCAGAAATATAAAATACTTGAGTGAAGATGCATATGGGTTGATAGCAGAGTTTCTTGAATCAGAAGTGATAGAAGAAGCTCTTGCTATAATAGAAGTGTTGTCTTCCCACAAAAACTGTCGATCGGAAATTGCATCCTCCGGTGCTCTTCCGTATATCTTCAAGATTCTCGATACCCAAATCAGAGAAATTCAAACACCGGCCCTCAAGATTCTCTATAACTTGACATTGACCAGAAGCGTTCGATCTCTCGTTGTTTCTTCAGATCTAATCCCGAAACTGGTCACTCTTTCTGAAGACGATTCACTCTCGAGATACTGCATCGCGATCTTGACGAATTTGTGTGGCAGTCAAGATGACAAAAGCATAATCGCCGAGACCAACGGGTGTGTCTCGTTCATTGCTAGGGTTCTCGAGAGTGATAGTTGCGAGGAGCAAGAACAGGCGCTCGAGATTCTTCTTTCGTTATGCTCTCAAAGTATTACATATTGTCGCTTGGTGATGGACGAAGGGGTGATTCCTGCTGTGGTTTCGATTTCGATTAACGGGAACGATAAAGGGAAAGCAAAAGCACACGAAATGCTTCGGATTTTGAGAGATGTAGATCATGAAGATTATGTGGAAGAGCCCGTTGCTTCTGATTACAATATTTCAAACGATTCGAACAACTTTCATGTAGAGAAGAAGACGTCTTCTAGAGCTTCACGGTTTCTATCGAAGTTCTCGATGATCTCCAGAAGTTCTTTGGCAGAAAAAAGGAAAGTATAGGTAAGAGTTTTTGACTTCTAGCCTAGACAAAAATAACCCCCAGTACAACAAAATCGGCTTTTATAAAACGTCAAATATGTCTAATTGTTCTAATAGACTGCCTTACAGTCCTAAGTAAAGGCATCCGGTAAGCTGTTTGGGTGTTGGCACAAGTTATTTAGGAGTATTTGAAATAAAATGTCATATTAGTCTTTTTATATGATATTATTTGAAAACGTGTTTTATAAAAATAAGGGTCTTGTAAAAAGATCATTCAAAAGACACTTCTCAAAAGTGTAATGTAAAAAAACTAATAGGGCACTTTATTTCATAAGTGTTCTAACAAAAAACTTGTTAGGATGTTCAAATACGTCATAACGTACTATTGTAACACATTTATATAGGGCAAACAACAGTTCTGTAAATTTAAGTCCTATAAAGCCGGTTTTGTTATATGAACTCTCACACAGATATTATTGCTACGTAAAGCAGGTTCGTCCGATCAACAATCAGTGTTTTTTGTGCAGGTTTTGCAGTTCTTATTTTTCTCGACTAAATGTGCAGTTTTACATGGATTGATCTCCGTTTTCGTTGAGGTTTGTAATTTTGTGCATATCATTCGAAGTAGAACAGTCGTATGCAAATGTTATTTGCACTGTAAACACGCATTTCAACTCCACGATTCATCAGATTCTTACCCTGTTTCAAGAATCCAACTCGAGTTCAGAAATAACGTTCACGGTCGATTTGTTAGAAAAATCTGTAAATGTTAAAACAGTCGTCTAGTTAACTAACAGTCGTCTAGTTAACTTGAAGAAGTAGGTTATAGATATATATAAAGAAGAGGATTTGTTAGTTCGTTTGTTTAGAATGCTGGGGTCTATGCATACAGCTTTGTTGGTTGTTCATTTGTATGATTTCTGAAGATAACTATTTTTGATGATGGCTATACCTGTTTTCCCTTTTTATGTTTCCCTTTTTAGTGTTATCTTTTCTGAAAAGGTTTTGACCTGCTATTCTGATAATATGGCTAAGGTGCCGTTTGTTTTTTAAGAGGTATGAAATCTTATTTTAGTTATGATTAATAAGAGGTGGTTTGTAAAATTGTCTGAACGATTCAGACTTAAGAGCCATTAAGAGGTTTAAAAAAAAAAAAAACAACCCCCAAGACTCGCTAACATTATTTTTGCCAAACTCCCACTTGCTGTACTAGATTGGAGCTATGAAGCTTACCTTTTAATTAAAAAGGGAAACCATTTGTTTTTGTCATTTTCTAGTGGTGGAGGGCTTCACTCCGGTGTCCACCCGTTGTGGCTCTTCTAGGCGGACGACTGTGTGACAATACTACAGAGAAAGCGACACTTTCGTGTAACATGCTATGGTCTCCACGAGTCGCCACAACTTTGCCCATGCCACTTGTATATCAATTCCATTACCTTATCCTTAGCTATGAGGTTCCAACATTTTTTTCCTGATGTTTCATAGAAGTTGTTCCGGTCATCATAAGCTATTTCTTTTCCTCCTCGTCCAGTTATATTAATAAAAAGCTAGTCCCCGGAAGGTGAGCAACTTGCCGAGCGAGAAGAAAGCCCAGTTTGAACCCGTCCAACAACGAACACCTTTCTACTGCAAGGCTTTGCTATATGGTATCAAAGTCAAGGTCTACCATTATGGGACAATCTCTCTCTCTCTCTCTCTCTCTCTCTCTCTATATATATATATATATATATATAGTGGAAGGATATTTTGCAACCCTTAAAAAGGTTGCTACCCTTGCAACCCACATATCCGTGCGCGATGCGGCGCGTAGCATCCTGAAATCAAAACCGATAACTTAAAACGACAATCATGTTTCATTTTTTGGTCTATTTCCTTCCTTCTTGATTATAATTTTATGGATGTGTGTGGTTTTATATCGCAAATTGAATAGTATATAAATTGAAGGTTAATACGGTTGATTGGTCCAAGATTTTGAAATGGAATTGATGGATAATGGGGTTTTCAAACTCAAAATATTTGTTCTTAGCTTTTAACGACCGACTTATGCATTAATAGTTTATGTTCCCACTGAAAATGAAATGCAGCAAGGTGTAAAGTTATTAAAATTCTTTAAAAAATATACTCAATTGAAATAAAAATACTTAACAAATCAAAATAATTTCAAGATAGTCATAAAAATAACATTTCTCATCTTATTCTTTCTTTAAATTTGACACCAATATAAACCATGCAAAAATCTACTACTATGGTTATCTAATATTTCTCATATCGTCAACCAAACATTTTTTTTTGGAAAAAGGGGACGCATCGTCAGGAAATTTTTTATTAAACAAAATAAATATTACAAAATTACAAAGGACATACCCCTTGAATTACAAATTGATCACCTAAGAAATGCTTCGAAAAAAACAATGAACAAAGACTTAACTTTAAACCCAACAAGAGAGTTCGAAACCCACTTAAACACCAAAATTAATCAGTAGGTTGGAAGATTTTATTACACTCAATAGAAAAACAACATATTGTAACATTTTGATGCGTTTTGGCTTTATGCAAAAGGGTAGAACTTACCTAATCCCAAATATGATTTATGATTAAAAACGCTAGATTCCTTGATAGCAAAAGAATAATATCTTTTATTCATTGGGAAGAAATGAGCATTTGAGCAACCTAAAAGAATAATCACCATAACAACAATGACTTCATCGGAGTACTTAAAGATAATGAATTCAACCATAACAATATGATAAGTTTAATCAACAAGGGAAGGTTGAAAAAGAAAATAAGGCAAGTGAAAGAATTGGAATGACTTCTTAAAATGAGATTAAATAAAAGAATTGTGGAACATACATTAATCATCTTTGTACTCTGTCAATGTTATTAACCCAACTTTGACAAAACAACATAATATATAATAGACATAGAAAAATGAAGTTAACATAAAATGTTGCAAGCTGTGTATATTCAAAACGACATCCAAATGCATGTATCAAAAACATTTTCTATGCACGATTGATGGTCCAAACATGTCATACTCGGCCTTGGCAATCCACATCTGCATTAAAGAAACACTACTATAGAAATAGGTATTTTAAACGGTTGTTTTGGACATTTTTAAATGGTTTTACAACCGTTTGAAAGGGCACCGTTTGAAAAAGTCAGGGGCTTTTTAAACGGTTTTTGAACCGTTTAAAAAAGTCACATTTTAAACGGTTTTTAAACGGTTTAAAATAGCCAAAAAAATCGTTTAAAATTGTATACCTTTTTAAACGGTTTTAAAAAAAATCGTGTAAAATGTGTATTGTTTTACATGATCTGCTGCACATAGGACTCAATCTCGGAACCACATCCATGCAAACCCACGACACTTACCATTCCACCACATATTCTTCTGTGTTTATAGAAGCACATTTAATTATTTTATTCATTTTCTGTCCAACTTTGTACTTCCAACTTCAACTTCAGATTCGACCCAGATTTACTCCAAATTACCAAAAACTCAAAACACAAACATTGTAGATCTGTGTGTTGGGTTTCCAGATTATCTTGAATCACTCAAATCGGAGATCGTACTAGTGAGATATGATCAAAACGCTACAGTTGCGCAAATCTGTCAAAAATTATCGTTTTGTTCTTTTTCGCTCCAAATTGTTCCGAACCTATCAAAATATAAAAACGCATTAATGTAGTTCGGTTTTACCATTATGGTGCATTAAAAAGAGATGATTGACAAGAAAATAAAGTGGAATTTAACGACCGATCATAATGATATTAAGTTAATACATACTTTGCAATATTTAATATCTTTCAATTGATCGATATTGGCTCCACAATTTGTGTGTAGAGAATGAATAAAGAAGATGGGGGAGACCTTTTATGTAACACCCGGAAATTTCGGTAAGAGTCTCGAATACTCCCTTAACGTTCATATTTAGATTTTTATCTTTTACGAAAGTCTAAACTTGAAACCCAAGGTGAAACGGGTGCCTTCCGTACGTGAAACGGCAAGTTTCGGGGCCCGAGGGAGTGCTGGGCGACATTGACCAGCGACTGTGACACGGTCACTGTCGCCGTGTCATAGTCGCACCAAACCACCAGAAGGTGGGCTGGCTAGTGTGACATTGACCAACGACAATGACCATGTCATTGTCGCATGGTCATAGTCGTCGATACCCAACGGGTATTTACTGCCCAACTCCGATTTTTAGGTCATTTGGCTCTTATTTTGGTTATTTGGGGGGCTCGTTTTCTCTGCATATTTTGGGTAAGGAAGCACCATCCTTCATCTCTCATCTTTAACTTCCTCAACAACCTCATTCATACTTCATTTATGGTGATTACTCTAGGTGATCTGGTGTTTTTGGTGAAGATTCTCCTTTCTCAAGAGCTTGTGTCATCTCCTCTACATCTAGAGTTTTGCTAGGGTTTAGATTTAAACCCCATTGTGAGTTCATACTCCCTTTTATTAAACTTTATACATATCAAAATGCATTTTTGACTTCTAAATATTTCATTGTTTAAATATTCCTTGTTGATGAGATTTTTTACCTAACTTGGTATTTTGGAGATTTTTAGGGTTTCTTACAATTTTGCAAATGTTTTGAAACTACAATATGGGTGTTTTCACATTTTGGATGAATAAATGTTCAACCTATGGCATTTTAGCCAAGTTTATGTTTTAAGCATATTATGGGTATTTTGGTTGAAAGTGTCATTTTGTGAAAAGGAAATAAATGATTTAATCTTGAGGAAATTCATGTTACATCAAAATGGTTTTTACACTTGAAAGGTTTAGTTGGTAAGGAAACATATTTGGAAATGAGAAGATGGCCTTATGAATCATGTTTGGGCTTTGTATTTCTTATCAACAGCTAACCATAGAAATATGATTTGGGGAATGAATGATATTATGAACTATATGTTTGATTATAGTTGGTCACAAATGAACTTGTGACAGGTCTAGACTATTACTAATGGATCCATAGGTATAGAGTCGACTTATTATTGGGGATCTCCCGTTTGTAGCTAGTTGAGACATTGAGCCCTAGGGTGGCAACTTGTTACGGTTATGTGGGACCGGATACTAGCCTTAGGTCGTAAATGTAAATCCTAGCGAATGAGCATGATTAGGGATCATTGGGTGCCCTCCCCCACATCTTAGTATGAGCCGACGTGATCGTGGCCTTGATACTAGTATGGTGAGCTCAATAACTTGGAAAATGACTTACTTTGTGTTCCGCCACAATCCTTGGAAATTCGGGTTTTCCCGTCATCGCAAGATGTAATTTGGACCGCAAGGTCATTATGTGTTTATCAAATCATTTCCAAAGGCGATTGGTGAAAACGATTTACTTAAATTGTATTTAAATTTCTTACTAAATTATCATATAAACTGTATGTTCTCACTAGGCTTTAAGTATAACACTTTTTCTCAAATGATGTGTATAACAGGTTCCCTTAGCGGCGGGTCGTCAAAGGGTTGAGTGAAGAGCGTGGTCTCTTGAGGACATTTTTGGATGATAGATATTTTGGAGTCTTGGCGTTTAAAACAATTTATTCATTTTTGGAATTGGGTTGACAACCTATGTAATCTAGATAGAAATGGTTTAGATTAGTTTGTTGTCGATTTCCCATACATCTTATACAGGTTTTGTAAACGCATACACTTATACCCTTTTTGGGTGGTTTGCTCCAAATACAGACGTCGTATTGCCGAATTTTCAATTTTTAAAATTACCCGGATTTAGGGGTGTTCAAAAAAACCGTTGGACCGCTCAAACCGGTCAAACCAAGTTAAACTGGACCGTTTTTGGCGGTTTAGGCGGTCTGACGATCTGGTCTGGTCTGAAAAATCGCCAAACCGGGCGGTCCGGTCCGGTTTGCGGTTTGGAGGGTTTTTTGGGCGGTTTAGACCAAACCGACCGCCAAATATATCTATATATATATATATATTATTTTTTTATGTACATCTTTATATCATCTATTATTTAGCCCAAATATCCAATTTATCTTTAGACTTACATATATACAAAAAGGCCCAAAAATAATTTTAAATCGCCGTGAATTTTATTTGCACTTTGCATACTACTTTTTTTTTTAGTGTTTTGTCTTGGGATATTTTGTTAACTTTTGTGGATTTTGTTAACATTGTTGTAGACTTTTATTTATTTCAAATGAAATCAAGCTAATGAACCTTAAAAGTTCAAATTTTTATATGTTTTTTATGTTTAAACTTTAAAGCCTACTAAAAGGCCCAAACCACCTAAACCGGTCGACAAAACCGCCTAAACCGCGGTCCAACTTGACCGGTCTGGGCACTTGATGTCAAACCGCTCGGTTTGAAAAATCAACAAACCGCCACTAATGGTTTGGTTTGTGGTTTGAGGGGTTAAACCGCCCAAACCGGACCACGAACACCCCTACCCGGATTTTTAGGGTGTTACATTTTAGGCAAAAAAACGGCGGCCATGAATATATAAAAAAAACCCTAAATTTTTAAAGGTCTTTTTAAACGGTTTTGTGATAATGAAAGCGTTTGAAAAAGTGTTTGACCTTTTTAAATGGTTGTTTCTAGAGAACCGTTTAAAAAGATGTATGTATTTTAAACGGTTGTATGTAAAAATCGTGTAAAAAAGTTAGACAACTTTTTAAACGGTTTTGTTCAATTATCAGTGTGAAATACGTATCCTTTTTTAAACGTTTTTTTATAACAATTGTTTAAAAAGGTCATATGACTTTTTTAAAGGGTACCACAACCATAGAACCGTTTAAAAAAAGTCTTAAAAAAACACGACCACCTTTCTAAACGGCTTTTTCGAATTTTTTTAAAAACCGTTTAAAAATATGCGTTTAAAAAAGTCATTTATGTAGTAGTGAAAAACAAGCAAAATCCTAAAATTAGAGATCTTTCAAGATCAACAGCCGGATAAACATCAAACTTGTCTAAGGTTCTTTTGATTTCAGGTCATGAGTTTGACCATAATTGTTTCCTTTACATGTTCACTATGAACTAAGTTACAAATTGCATTTTTATCTTAACTCTAGCAAGTACATGCCTAGGTTTCAATCAATTATATCGGTTCCCTATGGATACGTTTGGCAAGCAAACAAAACGGGTGAGAATGAGGTAGGCGGGTGAGAGAATTGTTGAAGGTTTTAGGGTTTAATTTGACATGGTTAGTTTAGTAATTTACCAATCTTTTTTCCATCTCCCTGGTTCCGCCTTTTTTTTGTAGAACAAAAAAATGCATTTTTGTCCCACATAGGTCCCTATCCTCTCAGTTTAATATTGTGTCAAACGTGGGACAACAAGCAGGCCCGACCCTGGGGCCGTGCAGCCCGCACGGGGCATCAAAGTCCATAGGGGCATCAAATTTTATATATTGTTAGTATATGTAATATAGGTTTAATAATTTGGGTTTGGGCTGAAAAAAAATCAATGCCCACAGTGGATATCTGGTAGGTTTGGGCTGAAAAAAAAAACACCAAAACATATCGACGCGACGACGCCTCAGTCCTCACGCCTGCTACTTGCACGCCACCACGTCCACGGTATTATTCGATCGACTCTTAGTCTCTTCCGATTCTCAAAGGCAGCGTTCGTTCCAATTCCAGAGGCATCGATTAACCATCAACGGTAATGAAGCCACCCTGCCCTACGCCCCTACGACGGTCGACGGTCGATGCCGCAATGCGTTCCAATTCCAGAGAGGGCTACTATATATATATATATATATATATATATATATATATATATATATATATATATATATATATATATCGATTCACAGACACAGTCTCACCAATATGCGACCGGTTCAACTCTCAAATCTCAATCTTTGCTTCTATTTTATGCGATTCTATATCAACTCTCAAATCTCAATCTTTGCTTCTGTTTTATGCGATTCTATATACGAGTATACCGTATACGACCGATTGGCGATTCACAGTGACAAGTCACAAGTGGAAATTTGGGCGATTCACAGTTCGTTAGTTCCAGTTCAGATTTTGGAATTTGCAAAGAAGATGGATATGTTTCCAAATGTGTTGCTTGCGTATAGGATTTTGTTGACTGTACCCGTCACGATAGCATCCGCAGAAAGAAGTTTTTCAAAGCTAAAGTTATTGAAATCGTATCTACGATCTACCATGAGTCAAGAAAGGCTAAACGAGTTAGCAATTTTGAGTATTGAAAGTAAAATTTTAGCGAATGTCGAATACGAAAAACTGATTGATATTTTCGCTTCAAAAAATGCACGAAGACATCGTTTTAGGTTATGTAGATTTATATTTTGTAACTTGGGGTTTTGGTTTTATGTCCCCCCCTTGTACTTTTTATTTTAATTAATAAAAATCGGCATAGAGATGAGCTGGTATATTTAATTTGTCGTTTCATTTACTTAAAACTGTCTAGGGGCATCTTTTTAGCATGTTCGAACATGGCATCAAAATCCTTAGTAACGACCCTGACAACAAGTTTTCGTACCGTCCTTTCTCGTGTGTCAAATGTATCTTCAGTATCCATTTTGTGACTCCCATCCCAATCGCTCCAAAAGGAACCCCAAAATCACATCTTTAGTCATTTAGATATTTATCATTTGAACAAAAAAGCCATTATAATATTTTGAGACAATTGTTGATTGTTTTTTTTTTCATAAATAATAAGAATAGCATGGATGTTTAAAAAACAAACCTCCTGGAAGGTGCTCAAAGATGCCATGATGGATCCTCCAGTCTGTACTTCTTAACTATTAGCTTTCCGATTGCCATAAGATATTAGAGTTGCTTGTTTACTTTTCACCATCAAACTCATCCAATCCAAGATCCTCATCCCAGAAGAATTTGTATTCATAGGGTGCCACAATGTTTGGATGTAGAAACCGTTACCGTTTGGCATACCACCTGCAACCAATTTCATGGGTGTATCCATTATGAAGATAATTCATTTATCTACCAGTTTACCTTGACAAGATTCAAATAATTTAGCAGAAAAACACCAAATTACTCTACCCCTTTTATACAAAAATCTAGAATGGCAAATAATATAGACAAAAAATATAAACGAAAGAAATGAAAACATGTTTTTCTCCTTCCAGCAGAACCAAAATACATCAGATCAATATTTGTTCTCGAAAATACAGAGGGGTCAAGTTTACATGTATGTGGTTACATACACCTTCAATCCTTTATCAGATTAACACCAAAACAAATTTTGAAGGGGGAAATAAAAAATAAAAAAGAAAATAAATGAAAACGAAACTTACAGATCCAATGCTCTCCTTTTCCTTCTTTTGACAATACAATAGCAGTTATCGATATTCGATACCTTCCAAGTTCTGGGATTTCATCACCCAATTGAAAATCGAAACTACGACTTTTCTTGAATCGAATGCCTCCATAATCAGAAAAACAAATATTTCTTAATGAAGTTTTGAAGATCAATGGAATCGACATAGCATAATCATAGAGGAGAGTATTTTAGGGAGAATGTGGAGAGGGGGAGGGGTTTTGTGGATCATGGAGGAGACATATAGGTTGTGTGCTTCAGAGGTTTGTACGTATCGCTACTGTCTTAAAAATTCAAGAAAACTGAAACAAATTTTTTTATTAAGTAGTATAGATAAAGAAAACAAAAATAAGCAGGAAAGGAGGAGCAATTACATAAATTATAAGTGTAGATATAATCATACCTCCATCAAAATGATCCACTCAAGATAGTTAGATCCATATTAGGACGACTTCGGAGATTGGTGGAAGAGAGAGCCTATACAACAACTCAAATATACAACAAGTACAAGCCTCCAATACAGCGACCAATTAATAGTACTTCTATAGAGGCATAAGGGAGAAGGGTTTAAAAGCAAATATGCCTAGCCTCGACTTAAAAAGAAACCCATACCTTGAGCCTTATAAGCCTCAGAGCCTAGGCAACACACTTTTAACAACTATGGTTGGAAAGTCATTTAGCCAAAGCACCCATGTTTAGAGTGATGGGCTTTATTGCCCGAAGAATAACGGGTTGTTTAGTTAATTGACCTTCTATGGAAGTCATTTTTCCAAACTAAATTTTTTAGTGTTTTTTTTCCATTATTTTACAGTGCTGCTTGTTTACAAATGGTCATTTGAGGGCTATTGAATATGTTGTGCCTCTAGTTGAATAACTTTCTAACTTGGGATGTCAACTGTATCACTTATGAAGACTCAAAAGTGATATTTGACAAAGGACTGGTTAGCTACCAAGACTGATGTTATCTTCCCCAACTTGGAATAAATTCTGAAAGGACATAATTGAAAACATGGAAGACAAAAGAACACATTTGGGGTTCAAACTTGCACGAAAACTACATCAATTTCAACAATTATTTCGAATTTAAAGTTGAGATTATACAAAGGAGAAGGAAGACCAATTTTTTTTAAAGACTATACAAATAACAAAAACACAAAAGAAGAAGAAATGAAGAACATGTGAAATTACCTCGTGTTAGTATTGGTGAGTCACAAATAGATGGAGATGAGAGCGGTTGAATAACAAATCAAATCAGGAAGTGAGATTCAAAGAGAACTCGGATCAAGGAACACAAATCTGTAACATGAATCAAAATCACAACCTTAGTATCATTTAAAATTGAACACACATTCGAAAACCCAAGACCACATTCCTAATAAACTCGCATTCAAAAACTCTTTAAATCATAAAATTAGATTTGTAATACCTGATGATGCAATCAATTTGAATTTTGAAACAAAAGGGTGAATGGACAAGTGATGATGTCAATTCATTGGATTTTAGTGAAGAAAAGCAACAACCATGTACCAATTTACGTCTCTGCTCCCTTAATCCATCGTTTGTTTTTGTGCTTCGCCTCCTAACTTGTCTATTCTCTTTGAGAGAGAAGTTCAAGAATGAAGCAATCTAGATAATTCAAAGGGTTTGTCACTGAAGCAGCAAACCAGAATTAAGCAATCCAGATAATTCAGTAGAGATTAGATGCTTACCTGAGACGCAAAAGAAAAGAGGCAATTGATTTGTGGTGGGTTGAGATGTGTACCCTAACTCGACGGTCGACACAGGAGCACTGCAGCAGTTGCGGTCGACGAATGGAGTAGAGGGACTGAGGGCGTCGATGGGTACAAAAGTACAAACACCTGATGATGATGCTGATTGATTTTTAAACCATGGATTGATGAAGATATTGGGGCAGCATAAAAACCCCCATGAATGAATTGAATTGCAAGAATCTCATAAATCAATAGAAGTTGTTGCATGAGGGAGAGCAATATAAAAGTGAGGGAGGAGAGAAATTGGCGCTTATGAAGGAACGTGGAGGGAGAGGAAGAGGATGATGGGCTGATAGGAGTGGGCTGGGGGGAAATGGTCGTGGAGAAGAAGAGAACCGTTTAGTATAGATAGATATAAATAGTATAATAGATTTTTCATAATATAGTATAGATAGTATATATAATTCTACACAGTTATGCTATTTTAAAATATTATAAAACCCATAAAAATATTCAATAATTAGTTTATATTAAAATTATTGACAAAAAAATTATAATGCTATAATTTATAATAAGAATGAAACATATTTTTAATATATTTTAGTTGATCTACGATTATGTATTTTTAATGTGCTAACGGTGAAAAAAAAAACGTATGGATAGAAAATAAATTAATTCGTAGATATTCATAATATTTAATAGTACGGTTAAATTAAAAAGTATTCAATATTGTGCTCATTTTGAAGGTATTGACGAGACGATTATATATAATGGTATTAACTTGTAAAAAAAGAAACGTATATTTTCATTGAATTTTTTGTTCATATACGATTATTTGTGTTAACATGATAACGGTGTAAAATAAAAAATGAAAAAGCAAGGGATATAAAGTAAATTAAATAACTAATTATAAGAGTGTTAAATGTAACTTTAAATCAGAAAAGTGGAGGAAACGTGGAGCTATTTTTTTTGGCTTTCAAAACTTTCCAAAAAACTAATTAACCCTATTAGAATTTTAATAATATAGTAGAGATAAGAATGAAACGTGTTTTTAATATATTTTAGTTGGTTTACGTATTTTTAATATGTTAAAGGTGGAAAAAAAAATAAAGTGTAAGAATATAAAACAATCTAATTTGTAGATATTCATGATATTTAATAGTACGGTTAAATAAAAAAAAATATTCAATATTAGACTCGTTTTGAAGGTATTGACGAGACGATTATAATGGTATAATTTGTAAAAAAAACGTATTTTTATTGCATTTTTGTTTCTATACGATTATTTATGTTAACATCATAAGGGTATAAAATGAAAAATGAAAAAAACAAGGGATATAAACTAAATTAATTAACTAATTGTAAGGGTGATTAACGTAACCTTGAATTATAATGTAATTGAATTAGGAAGTAGAACATGGAGAAGAAAACTTTGGCTTTCAAAGGTTTGTAAAAAAACGAAATAACTGTATTAGGAAAACCTTGACATGGGTTTTATGAGGTTTACCCTTTACCTCCTTTCCTGTTTTTGGATCAATACTCGTTCCTAAATTTACGAGCATCGCCATTGTACCTGTGTCTACTTGAACTTGGTCTGATAGCTTTGATTTGCAGAAGGGCATCAATGTGATGTTTGAAGGACTTCTCCATTTCCGGCGTAACGTGTTTCAATGGTTTGTCCTGGATGGTGATATCAGGATTGATGATATCTAGTTTGCAAACTTCACCATTCCTTGCCCAATGTTTCATTGGTTCTTCCCCGATGAATCCTCTGTCTTTTAAGCTTTCAATTAAAGGTTTAAACCTTTCTTTGAACCGTTTTCCTTCTTGTTCTTCAGAGTAGAATACTAATTCTTGAATAGAATAGTATTCTTCAGTATCCAAGTCAAGTTCTTGGGTTGACACTCCTGCCCATTCAAGCGTTGGTGTAGACTGAATCTTTGTCACCTTCAGGGCCGGTCCTGAGATTTTGGATGCCCATGGCGAAAGGCAAAAAAAATGCCCCTTTATTACGCAAACGAAAAAACAATTTAAAGGGGGGGGGGGTTGGAACCTATTCAAGCTAGGCGGCTCATTCCCATGTCAGGTCTTTATTAACTAAAACAAAAATGATACAACGGGGGGGACATAAACCAAAACCCCGCATAATAAAACTTAAAACATATTACCTAAAACGATGCCTTCGTGCGTTCTTTGAAGCAAAAATATCAATGACTTTATCATAGTTAATATCTCCTAAAAACTTACTCTCAATACTTAAAAACTTACTCTCAATACTTAAAATTCCTAATCACATCACAAACATTTTTATCACAAGCATTCGCATCAAAAGCATTTGCATCACAAACATTTTCATCACAAACATTTGGTTGTCTAACAATAAACTTATTTAAAGAACCCCGCATAGATTGATCAATTTCTTCTTGTCTTTTTTTTCATTTTCTATTTTGAGCACCCGAGGGTTGTGATCGAGGATACATATTTTAAACAACTAAACAAGTAATATTAGTAGAGATCAGAAGATAACACCTGATTTAGTTGTAACTCGTGAAATTGCCAAACTTGTTGAACCGTAGAAGTTAAATAATTATAGTAGCAAATCTAATTTCTGCAACCAATAAACATAATAACATTCAGATTCAGTCATTCTCATAATCTCATTCAAACCAAAATAACAACTCAACAAGTCATGAACTCATGAAGTCAACAACAAAACAAATAATCTATTCAATCATTAATGATTTAACCCAAATACCCAATACAATAACCTTAATCTCTAAACTCTAATCTGTAAAGTAAAGTATAAAAGAAAACAAACACTCAAAACTCAAAAGTCAAAAACTCAAAACAGTAAATACTAACTACTGAAATAGAAAATCAAATACCTCAATGGACAATGGCTCGATGCTGCTGCGGTGCTGCCCCTCAGAATTTGAGATGAAACGAAAGAGAGCGAGGTTGTGTGTGTGTGTGTGAGAGAGAGAGAGAGAGAGAGCGAGGCTATGAGAGAGAGACAGATAGTTTCGATTGAGAGAGCGAGAGCGAGAGCGAGAATGTGAGAGAGAGACAGAGAGTTTCGAATTTCGATTGAGATTTGAGAGAGCGAGAGCGAATTTCGATTTTTGAAGCGTCAGTCGGTCAATGTGTAGGAGACTAGGACTCTAGGAGTGGTCCGTTGGCTTTTTAAGAGGCTTATAACAATTAAAAAAATTAAGGCCCAAACCCAAATAAACATATGTATAATAGACTTGGGCTTAAAAATGATGCCCTATAGATTTATGATGCCCTGGGCCATCGCCCCACTGGCCTAGGCCCTTAAAAACATACAAAATCATATATGATTCACCCGACATTGTGCGCGACCTAAGGTCGCGTTGGACATCACATGCGTCCGATTTTTTCGGGTTAATGTAAAATCACATATGATTTTGTACATGATCTGCTGTTTTTTGCTATTTTCTTGTTTTCTTAAATAGTTAGCGTTTTCGTTTGAACCTTCCTCTCTCTATATAGCCCCTCACCCCTGTAACCTCATCTCAACAATCTTTCCGTCTAACCTCTATTGAAAGGGACGTGTTTTTAAAAAATTTGCTGGTGGGACAATTCTTATCTTGATGAAAAATGAGAATGATGAGTAAATCAGAAGTTAAAACATTTTGGTAGGGGCCAAAAGAATTGTAGGTTCATGTCATGTTCTCTTGCTCCCACATTGCTTTATCTTTTGGATTTTTGTTAATAAAAACCAAATCAAAACCAAATCTTTTACGAATTTTAATTTACTACTACTTGTTATTATGTAACACGTGAAATAGGTTTATGAAATTGATGAACGGTGCTTAAAATTTGTGATGGTTATCCTATCTATCCTCTTGTCTAGTCTATAAAATATTATTGAAATGTATATCGACTTATATTATATGATTGTTATGTTTTTATGGAAGCTTCGGAAACATAATTAATGTCGAACTATATATCTTGTTGAATTATGTATTTAATCCAACGTTACATGCATTTGAAAGGAATCAATAGATTATTGAAATTATGTTATCGAGAAGCATGTTAAATTTCAATGTCACCGGCTCCGGCTTCACGCGTGACATGGAGGACCAAGTGATCGGTACTTGTCTCTCGATATCATTAGGGATGGACCTATATAATTTGTTGGCTATATACATGCATGTTTGAAATAAATAAAATGATCAATTTGTTTCATTTGTTGTATAGTCTATAGTCTTTTCTTGTCAGGGCCGGTCGTTCCTGTAGAAGGGACGTGCAGGCGGTTGCCCAGAGCCCTAAAAAATAAGATATGGGCTCATTAATTTTATAATATATAGTATTATAATAGTAGTTCACAAATAATTAATTAGGAGCCCAAAAAGAATTTTATAGATAATAAGGATCCAAAAATGTGTTAATTAATAATCAATTTAATTTTTATATTGTTTCATATCTTATTTCAAACAGTCAACATTACGACAAAAAAGATATCAAACTATATATGAGATATGTATCATAGGTTATTTTTGACGGTAAAACAACTTGACGATGCTATGTATTAAAAAATATGGTTGACAATATTGATCTTGTATCTATAAACAGTCAATGAAATTGTTTTATATGAATTATTAGTGTTTCAATAAACCCATTTACCCAAAAAAAAATCATATTTATCAAGAGCCCTTTTTTACATACATTCCAAATCTATAAAATATCAGAAATGGATCTGCATAATTCTCAATATGCTCTCATCAGGTTCATTTCCGAGATCAATGGTTGGACAAGGATTCATGGGTGTTGCATTATGGGTTCAAGTAGTGTGCATTGCTGCATCATCATCAATGTGTTCGTCCAAACACTCCTCAAATACTTGCATTTTCGATCAAAATTTGCTTTTACGCGTAAACTTTATGGACCATAAGATTTTTTTTGGCATTTTCTAGTCTACATCACAAGAAATTGTGTACGAAACTTCTCATTTCCTCCTTTTTCTGTTCCAAAAAAGATTCTGTTTTTATACATTTGGCATTTTGCTACCAATTTATGGTTAATATTAATATTTATAATTTGTAACTATCTAAGTTTGTTCAAATTAGGGGTGACAATTTTGTACCGAACCAAACCAACCAACATATGTATTAACCGTACCAATTATAATCGACTGGTAGTACCGTACCAAGTGTCTGAACTTGGTTGGTACATGGTTTTGAATGTTGTGTACCACGGTAGTACCGTGGTACCATATTTAATAATTTATTTAATTATTAATTAAATTAATCAATAATATTCTTATTTTTAAGTTATTGAAAATTGAAAAAAAAAGTGTACAATTTTTTTTCTTTTCATTTTTCAATAAACAAACTTACCGTCTTAGCCCTCATTAGAGATTTTAGAAATTTAGAATAAACCATGTAATCTAACCCTAAATTTTTGGCTTGATCGTCTCATTCCTCTAAGCCTCCTCGTCGGCGCTACTGTAACAGTCCTCCATTGTTACATCCATGTTTTTGAATTAGTTTCTTTTTCTGTTTTAGATATTGAATATTAAACCTTGTTACATTAGCTTTTTTGTTTGAGCATTTTAGTAGTTTGAATTAGTTTCTTTTTCCTATATGTAACTTGAAATTGGTATAAAGTGGTACCAACATGTACCAACCGAAAAAAATCGGTACCAAGTTTAGTTGGTTGATATATGGTATTGTATTTTGTATACCAATTATAATTGGTTGATACACGATATTAACAGAAAAAAGTTGGTACCGTACCAAGTCCACTCCTAATACAAACACTTAACATGCAACAAGTTTTCTACAAAGAGATAAATTATCTATGCAATTTAAGTTTTGAGTAATTAACTTTCTAAATCAACAGTTTGGGGTCAAATAACATTCAATAACACATATTTTAGAACCTATGTGGATCGTCATTTGTTTTTAAAATATGTGTTTTTCAAAAAATAGATCACAAAATATTGATTATGAAAGTATATTCTGTGTAATAAATATTTTTAAATAAAAATAATCGTTATTATTATAAAATATAATTCTTTTTGTTGATAATTGATTTTTTTGATAAAACCAACAATTTATCTATACTATATTATAAAGCATTTATAAAAAAACTCTTAAAAACGATTGTTAAAGCTATTGTACCGCTATTTAATGTTAACTAGAAGTGTACTCGTGCAATGCAGCGAGATATATCACAATTTTAATGTTTATTTTTATTTTTTGTTTTTTATTGATTTACAGTACGATTTTGGATGATTTTTATTGAGTGATAATGGCTTTTTTGTATATAAATTTGTTTAATTTAGGCTTAACAATATTATGTTTTTTATATAAATAAAATTAAGTAGTTTGTTAAAATTCATTAATTATCTTATATATTTTAAATTTTTTATATTTAAATTGAGATGTTTATCATGTTTTGATTATGTTTATCAGAATTCAAATTTCATAATTTTAGGATTTGGGGATTAGAGATAAGGATTTTGGGGGATAAGGATGAAATTTATTAATTAGAGTTAAAATCATTTAAAAGTAGTACATATTACTTCATTAATTGTTTTTTAAGAAATTTTAAGTAGATTAGTATTAAATAATAGTACATAATGCTTAATACATCACAATTTTAATGTTTATTTTTATTTTTTGTTTTTTATTGATTTACAGTACGATTTTGGATGATTTTTATTGAGTGATAATGGTTTTTTATATATAAATTTGTTTAATTTAGGCTTAAAAATATAATGTTTTTTATATAAAAAAATTAAGTAGTTTGTTAAAATTCATTAATTATCTTATATATTTTAATTTTTTATATTTAAATTGAGATGTTTATCCTGTTTTGATTATGTTTATCAGAATTCAAATTTCATAATTTTAGGGTTTGTGGATTAGAGATAAGGATTTTGGGAGATAAGGATGAAATATATTAATTAGGTTAAAAGCTTTACAGGTAGTACGTTAGACTTTAGTAGTTATTTTTAAGAGATTTTAAGTAGATAACTTTAAATGATGGTACATAAAGCTTAGTGAGTTGTAATTAAGAGTTTTTTATGTCATCTTTATAATATAGTATAGATTACTTAAACTCTATTAAAAACAACCATTAAAGTTTTATGTATTACATTTAATGTTATTTATTAAATACAAGATAAAAATTAAAATTTAAAATATAATTAACAAATCTAATAGAATATTAATGTTTATTTTATAAAAAAAACATTATATTGTTAAACCTAAAATAAATTACATTATTATTAAACTATCGAAGAAAAACTCTTAAAAACAAGCTTTTATGCATTAAGTACTGTTTACTGATACACATTACTTAAAATTCAAGATTACAAGTTATGATGCATGAGTACAAATTTTTAAAGTTATATATTTGAATTCATATCTAATTGATAAACATAATCAAAACAAAATAAAAATCTAAATTTAAATGTAAATAATTTAAAATATATAAAATAATATTTGAATTCTAACAAAATACTTAATTTATATATATATATATATATATATATATATATATATAAATGATTATATTATTAAGCCTAAATTAAACAAATTTATGAAAAACTCGCTCTCTCAAAACCATCCAAAATCGTACTGTAAATCGATAGAAAACAAAAAATAAAAGAAAACATTAAAATTATGATATATCTCGATGTATTGCACGAGTACGCTTCTAATTAAAAATAAATGAGCAAGTAGACAAACAAATAAAGTTTATGTGAGATGCATAATCAACCTGAAATAAGCACAATCCCGGAAACCAAAACCAATACCCACAACAACTAGAACCATAATTTACACAAGACTACAACAAACCTATATACAAGAAACAACAAACAAAAGTTAAACTAAGAACTCAAGTTAATGAAAAGCCAATGAGAGTCATAACTTAAATTTTTTATTAGTATAATAATTTCACATGATTAAATATGTGATATCCATTTTTTCAATATACACTTGTTGATTACTTAAAAAAAAAATAGGGAAATTGGCTCAAAGAGTCACATTACATTGGCATATTGGTCTCCTAGCCATTTCTCTACCTTATTGACGAAAATAGACCTAGGTCCGCAATGGCGGACCTGCAGGTCCGCTACCTCCAGAAAAAGACAAAGAAAATTATCGGTCCAAGTCAGGTCCGCAACGGGTAGATCCGCCACCCGACCCAGGTCCGCAACGGGTAGATCCGCCACCCGACCCAGGTCCGCCATTTCGTCACGTGTCACGATCTCACTCAACGACAACAGAGGATGACGGAGGTAGAGGACCTGCAGGTCCGCCATTGCGGACCTAGGTCTATTTTGGTAAATCATGGAGAGAAGTGACTAAGAGACCAACATGCCAATGTAATGTGACTATTTGAGCCAATTTCCCAAAAAAATATTATATATATATATATATATATGTTAAAATATATGTTTTTATTGTATTTGTCAAAATATAAATACTTACGATAAAAGATTTGGTATAGATTCTATTCATGTATGAATTGATGAGATTAGATTTGAATCAGGAAAAAATTAAAATTGCGGCGTAGCACATTTGGATTGAAATTAAAAGATTTGGCATGATATTGATATGGTTGGACAAGAAGGGTAATGAAAAATATCTTTTTTGATTTGAGGTTGACATAATAAAAAATTCTGAGAGGTAATTTTTTATCAACCATATGAGAAAAGAAATGTTGTTAACCTCGTTAGAGCATCTTCAACGGCTTCTCCAAAATAGAGAAATAAAAAGTCAAAATATTAAAAAAAAATAACCTTCATCTCCAATAGATTCTCTATTTTAGAGATTCCATAATTAATTATATTATTAAAATATTCAATACAACTCATAAAAGCAATTTTATTGGTAGAAGAAATAAAAAAACTATTTCTCTCTCATAAGTAATCATTTTGGAGATATCTTCAAATTTGGAGATTTTTATCACCTCTCTCCTACTTTCTCCATTTTGGAGAAGGTTTTATAGAATCTGATGGAGCATAAAAACCCCAAAACCCCTATTTTGGAGAAGTTGTTGGAGATGCTCTTAGGTTTTTTAAGAACATCTCCAACAGTTATACTATAATAGGAATTTTGGTGATTTAGGAGAGTTTTGTGCGCCAACAACTATGCTATATTATATAGTAAAGAGTAAATTACATTCTCGGTCCCTGTGGTTTGCTGATATTTTGGATATCGTCCCTAAAACGAGTTTATTACACTGGGTGTCCCTGTGGTATCCAAAAACGCATGATGTGGGTCCCTTCGTCTAACTTAGTTAAGTGAAGGGTTATTTTCGTCTTTTCAACATTTTTTTTGTCATTTATCTCAAGGACCAAAAATACAATTCTCTCTAACATATTAAATATTGAACCCACACCCCAACCCACACCCACTCACCCTTTTAACATCACCCCAAATTTTCCGGCGTCCGTCACTGTTGCTTTCCCTCACCGTCGGCCACCCTCCGGTAACTACCTGCAACTACTACTTTATATATATATATATATATATATATATATATATATATATAGAGAGAGAGAGAGAGAGAGAGAGGGAGGATCATGCGAGAAGTTAAACATTTTGTGAGAAGGAGAGAAGTGTTTAATCATATATGATTACACGACCGGTAGGTGTGTTTAATCATGTATGATTAAACGTCTATGTATTGCTAATATAACATGTGTTTAATCATATATGATTAAGTTTGTGTATCATATATGATTAAACACTTCTCGCCTTCTTGCAAAATGTTTAGCTTCTCGTTTGAACCTGCCCCTATATATATATATATATATATATATATATATCATATACACACGTACCACATATACATACATATACGATCATAGGGATGATAACCCATAAGTTAACGCACTCCTCCATTTTCGTAACGACCTCTACCTCCATTTTCGTCCGTTAACTCAACCCCATCCGTTTTCGTTGTTTATAATGTGAGTCTACCGTAAATGGAGGTGCATGAAGGAGAGGAGGTCATAGATGAGTTTAATGGTGGGGATGGATTCTTTCATCTTCCTATCGAGATCCATCTTACCATCGGTAGCCCTCCAAATACATCTCCCCCTCTTCCTCTCACACAACATACATATATACACTAAAATGATGGTGGATATGGGAGGTCACCCACCATGAAAACACCATCGCACAACTTCTCCGATGAACACCCATCTACAAATATCCTTCAACCTTCACGCAGACAGTTTGGGTGGTGTTTTGTTGTGGTATTTATGAGGGAGGAAGATCGAAGGAAGCGATATTGTGATGTTTGGGTTAGCATCAGTGTAACACCCCTAAAATTCGAAAATAGCAGACAATATAAAACTTCCAAAAATCCCTTAAATACATAGCTCGAAATAACAAATATCTAAAACTTACAAAGGAAGAAACACTACAACATGTATCAGAGTTCTAACGGAACTATCTAGTCCCACAAATGGGGACAAAGTCAGTCGGGTGCTACTAAAACCATCAAGTTTGCTATCTTCTCAAGACCGGATGACGTCTCTAAGGCCATTCTACCGTAACTTCTACCAAACTTCACTCGCCACTTAGATCCATCTAAGACCTGATATACATGTCGAAAAGAAAAAATGTTAGGCTTAACGCCTAGTGAGTTAAAGCAGTTTTCATCATATAAACCATAAACGTTTAAAACGAATATTTTATTCTAAAAACGACCGTCCCTGAAATATAAGTTATGAAAGGACTTTATTTACAAACCATGTTACTACCAATACCAATCACCCCTTTTCAAATAAATATTCACCATCCAATTTCTCCAAAGACATACACACGAGGTATTTCATCAAAATACTATTTGTATAAATAAAGTGGTACGTTTCAACACCAAAAGTATGGGTAAGGGAATACCCGAAGATAACACCTTTCGGTGATGGGGGAGGCCCGATTACATCGAATGTGGCGGGAACACAAAGTTAAGTCACATATCAACGTTCACGAGATTTACTTTGGGTCATGGATCCCCGTATACGACTCCATTGAGCAACCACCGCAAGATACCCAAATGACCCTAGAGTCTACTCGACCTCTAGATGAGTATCGTCACAAAAGTCACAAGTCCCCGTATCCGGCTTACCATGGGCACCACCACAAGACTTAGCTCCGTATACGACTCTCCAAGAGCACCGCCACATGCTTACATAAAAAACATGACTTGGGGACCACTCACTAGACTCAAACATGGACATCAAAACTCCATGATGAACAAACCGACTCCTATGCCTATGGATCTATTGCATTACAGTCTAAACATTACAAGACTCCAAATGAATGAACCAATGCATTCAAAATATGTAATAACCAACATTGTTGTTGGGTCTGAAAGATGCAAAGGATGGTTACTACTTCTGAGGTTAATACTTCTGAGGTTAATACTTCTGAGGTTAATGCTGCCAGTTGAAGTTAATGCTGCTGGAACAAAGTTAATGCTGCTCTTCAAGATTAGTACTGCTGGAGTTACTACTGCTACGAGATTAATACTGCTCAGAGTATTAATGCTGCTTATGATTAATACTGCTTATGATTAATACTGCTTATGAGATGGAGATCCGAATTAAAAGAGTGACAGTTGGATATACTGAAGATATTCATGGAAGATATTCTGAAAATATTTTATTTATTGTAATTATCTTTTGTTTAGTATATGTATAGATTTGATAGAATAGTTTAGATAATTAATTCTAAGTTTTTGTTTTAGAGAGAATCAACCTCAAGGCATAGTTCCTAATTCTAGAGAAGTAGAATTCGTCTTGAAAGAGTTTGTTCTTCAAGATTGAGGTTGAGTGTGTAATCTTGTGATTTTAATCATTCAATACAAGTTTACAAGTTGTTAATCATATACACTGTTTGTTTACTGTTACATTGAATATCAAAGTGTTATTCCGCAACTTCTTTGATATTGTTTCTGAGTATTCATAATTCTTGTTGAGAATTCGATCCTGACAAGTGGTATCAGAGCAAGTATTCTCATAAACCTACATTCAAAATCACATCATCATGGCTAAAGGTTCAAAGTCTTCAAGCTCAGAAATTCCTACAGAGGTAACATCTAATCTTTGTTCTAAATCCTGTATTGAAACTGTTAAAAGGTACATGGATCACAACCAGACAATGAGTGATGACCTTAAAAGATTAGAGAGAGAGATATAAAAGACTATGTAAGAATTGTTGAGAGTTTTGAGGAACAGATTAAGAGTTTCCAAGCCAATGAGCTTCAACACTCTTATGACACAAACTACTGGAAGTGGGAGAAAGATCAGTATGAATTTAAGCTTAAACAGAAAGAAGAGGAGAATGAGAAGATAAAGAGTGAGTTTGAGAAAGCCAAGCTAGATATTGAGAAATTTTCCAATGCTTCTAAAGCAATGGACTCTTTGCTCCAAACTCAAATCCATGACAAACTTAGAAGAGGAATAGGCTATAACACCACACCACCACCATACAACAACAATTACATCCCTCCTATATCAGACTTGCTAGAGACCAAGGATAGGAAAGAATTATCTGATGGATCCACTAAGGTAGATCCATTAGAAAAAGTGGTGGTTGAAACAGACTCTGAAGAAGAGAACTCTAGTGAAAAAAATAAGGAGAACACTGTGAGTGGTGAGATTCCTCTAGAAAATCACATTATCACCAATGAGGGATGTGGAAAGACTTGGGTCAAATCTAAGAACATTGAGAAGACTGAGGGAAAGTCTAACAAAGTCCACTACAAACAGACCACAGTTGTGAAACCTGCTCCTTGTCAACAGTGTGCTTGCAATAAGTCTGAGCCCCAAAAACATGATAAACCAAGGGGAAATCAGAGAAATTGGAATAATCAGTGGGCACAAAAACAAGGGGTTGATCTGAGTAAAATCAATAGACCAAAACCTTGTTTTATCTGTGGAAAGCTTAATCATGTTGCCAATTACTGTTATTTCAATCCTATCAACCAAAGAGTTAATTTTCAAAGACAAACTCAAAACTCCTTTGGTTATAGGAAGCAAGGAATGAATCAAATGGCTGAGAACAGAGCACCTAAAAAGTCTCATGTTCAAAACAAGTTTGCTAAAACTAAGAAAAATTCTTCAAATAAACAAAGTAGTAACTTAAAGACAAAGAAAGCAAACAACTTTGCTCAAGTTTGGGTTCCAATAGCAAAGAAACCTGTTAGTACTGCTATCCCAGATAGTACTGCTAACAAGAATAGTGCTGCTAACTTGATTAGTACTGCTAACCAAGTTAGTATTGCTAACAAGGCTAGTGCTGCTTCTAGTAGTAATGCTGCCAAGCCTATAATCTTGACAAAGTACTCCAGTCATGAGATTCCTAAACAACTCATTCAGACCAAACTATCAGATTATATTAATGAGAAAGGTCAACCCAAGACCACTTTGGCTTGGGTTCCATCAAAGACTAACTGATTTATCAAGTGTGCAGGGCAACCAAAAGCTCAAGAGGAAGAGCATTTGGAATGAAGATAATGGTTGCTCTTGGCACATAACAAGGAACATGGACTGCCTTCAAATTCTTCAAAAGATTTGATGGAGGACATGTTACTTTTGATCCAGCAGAAGGTAAGAAAAGTGAAAAAGGTATAGTTTCAAAAGATAAAGTAACTTTTGAAAATTTTATGGTATATGGTTGATGGCACTAATTATTTAGTGCCATTAGGCTCTTTTATTTTGCTTTTTAGAATAGTTTTTACTTTCTAATCCCAACATTTGAGTCCTTTTATTACTTATTTTTCATTTATTTGTTTCTTGGAGCTAGAGTTAATGGATAACCTGTTTTATTGTTTTGAATGGCTAATTTTGTGTGTTTTGAAAGATTTTGAATAGAACAGATCCAGTGCTGCAGCATTTCTGTAGCATCTGCAGCTGTCAGTACTTTTTTGGGAGAACGTGTGGAAGCTGGAAAGTAGAAAACCATGGGCTGGTTTTGGGCTGACAAAAGAAGCCTCCACTGCAGTATTTGGAGAATTGACATCACCTTTTTTGTTATTTTGTAACCCTTGGGTATTAACCATTGGATATTAGGCCTCTTTTGTACTAATTGTACTTTAAGTACTTTGTTAGTGGTTTATTACTCTTTTTGCCACTCCCTTTTTGTATATAAAGGGAGCTTGGGGTTTAGTTTCATCATCCATTATCTCATCTTAGCTAAGAAATCTAAGGTTGAAACCATTAACCTTTTGATTTTGTACTTTCATTCTATAATTCCAAGTAACCTTTAAGTTACCATCTCTTGTTCTTTAAGTTTTATGCTTTAGTATTTATAGTCTTTATTATTTAAGTTCTTTACATTACTTGCAATTTACATTCAAGTCATTTATATTTATTGCAATTTACATTTACGTCGTTTAATTTCTTGTAATTTATATTTCCGTCATTTAAATTCATGTAATTTATCGCTTTATGTCTTTACATTTTAGTATGAGTAACTAAGCCCATTAGCTTGGGTGTGAGATGGATGGGTGAGATTTTAAACCAAAGAAAGGTGGACATTGTTTCGCAATAACAATGTTCCACCATTTCATTCAAGTTTTATAAATCCAATGACACTTCTTGACGAGTTGATCGCTTTAAAAGTGTGAAAGTGCTATGGCCTAGAGATAAGCCATAATATGCACGTCAACTTGAATGATATGAGAAGCCGACTTGAGGGAGTGACTGATAAAGAGATTTATCACCTCTATTTTTCATCTTGATTTATTCTTGACGGGTTGGTCGCTTGTTAAAAGTGTTAAAGTGTAGAGGATTCAGAGATGAACCCCTTCGAACACTCCAACTTGAATGATATGGGAATTAACTCGAGGGAGTAGTTTTTATACAAAGAGATTTGTAAATCCATATATTTTGAGGACTCTACTCTACATTATCAATAGTTGGAGACTGCATAGAGATATGTTCAGTCGAATCTAAACAATAGTGGGAGTATTGAAGTCCGAGAGGAATACCCTCAAAATAGATGGTGGATCTGGTTATGTTGAACTCATGCTGCAGCATACCTGCAACATAGTCTGCTGGAATTTGTGTTTGAGTCTCACCCAAAAGTCTTACACCCTTGCTACCTTTATTATTCTATATCTTAATAAACTGTTAACCAACCAAACCAAATCCAAGTCTTCAAATTCGCCATCTGAAATCATCTATTTTCTTACACTTTTATTATACTTTTACGACAATCTCTGTGGGACGATATCCGGTACTTTACCGTTTTATTACTTGAAAGACGATATTAGATCTCATTGTATACTTGCTTTGAGGTTTGATTAGCACACGTCTATAGGTGTATTCCACGCACTATCAATGGTACTACTAACCTTGTGTCTGTAAGTGTTTCAGGTTGCTAATACTGAAAGGTAGTTAGTACTTCTAGTTCAGTGAATACTGTCAGACTGTGTTAATGTTGCTGGTATGTGTTACTACTGCCAGTCTGTGTTAATGCTGCTGATAAGTGTTACTACTGCTAATGTAAGTTTTCTATACCTAAAAATGATCTTCAATGATTTAATGTCAAACCTGGATATCAATCAAAAAGCTTTTATCTGTATCTAAGGTTTGTACAATAAGTACTTAATAAGGAATTGACGGATTAACCTCATTTTAATGAGATATATGTACCTAAAACCCCTAAGGGCAAGGTCTTTTCAATCATGAAGAGATCTTCTAAGGACTCAGAAGGAGTTGACACACCATTGTTCTCTACAATGATGGTGATGTCCCACAATCAAGAAGGTAAGGCATCAGGGTCAAAGCCCTCATTAGACCAACCCACTGATGAACTATCCACACCTTCCACTACCAAGCATAAATCTTCAGATTCCTTTTGTCAAACCAACATTCCACATTACCATATTATATAAGGAAAAGATACTGAAGGTTCCTTCCCTTCTTGTATCTTCAACCTCAAAACCTACAAGCCCTCTGATGGAGCATTTTTCATCAGAGAATATCCATAGGGGTGTAAGGAGATGCAAGAGCATATGGGTTGTAAGGCTCACACTACTGACTTTGCACAAAGTGCAGGACAGGACAGTGTGAACATATCTAAGACCTTCCCCATGGCAACTTTAGATGAGTAATTATCTAAAGGTCTCAGGTGCCAAGAAACCAATGGAGTAGAAGGTGCTTCTGCTAGGCAGAAGATCTCTACTAAAAGATCCAAGGATCCTTCAAAGGTGGTAAACACACCTAAAGGAGGTGAGGACAGTTTAACTACAAAGAATTGATGGATACACTTGGTACAATTAGTCTGAAAGTTCACAATCAAATTATGGAGATAATAGGCTATTGATAAGTTGATAGATCAATAGCAGATAGATCATTTCTTATCACTAGCAGATAGATCATATCAAGAAGCTGGTACTGAAAAAGAAGAAAATTAAAGTTTGTATTGATATGAAATCTTATTTTGAGGGGGAGATAACTGAAGAAACTGAATCAAGAAGAACTAGTAATTGCAAAAAGTTTTGAAGTTATCATAAAGAGCCTATGCTGAAGAACTTAACTTCTCAGCTTTGAAAAGTTAAGTTAGGGGGAGATTGTTGGGTCTGAAAGATGCAAAGGATGGTTACTACTTCTGAGGTTAATACTTCTGAGGTTAATGCTGCCAGTTGAAGTTAATGCTGCTGGAACAAAGTTAATGTTGCTCTTCAAGATTAGTACTGTTGGAGTTACTACTGCTACGAGATTAATACTGCTCAGAGTATTAATGCTTCTTATGATTAATACTGCTTATGAGATGGAGATCCGAATTACAAGAGTGACAGCTGGATATACTGAAGATATTCATGGAAGATATTCTGAAAATATTTTATTTATTGTAATTATCTTTTGTTTAGTATATGTATAGATTTGATAGAATAGTTTAGATAATTAATTCTAAGTTTTTGTTTTAGAGAGAATCAACCTCAAGGCATAGTTCCTAATTCTAGAGAAGTAGAATTCGTCTTGAAAGAGTCTGTTCTTCAAGATTGAGGTTGAGTGTGTAATCTTGTGATTTTAATCATTCAATACAAGTTTACAAGTTGTTAATCATATACACTGTTTGTTTACTGTTACATTGAATATCAAAGAGTTATTCCGCAACTTCTTTGATATTGTTTCTGAGTATTCATAATTCTTGTTGAGGATTCGATCCTGACAATTGTACAATAATTTCATTTACATAAGACGCTCTACCTTGAGCCATTTAAACCGGACAACGTCCCAAGCTCATTAGAGTGTAAGTGAAGCCATAAGGCATCATAAAATGTTTGGCAATAAAGCCAATATGGCTACATAAGCCGATGTGCAACTTTTCCAAAATTAGTATTTTTCCGACATATTATTGGCCGAAGGCTCACATTTTCTCAAAATATTCATAAGGCCAAAGGATGACCGTTTCCAATAACTCACACTTTTCAAACCAAAAGAGCTTCAAGTTCCAATATCCAAAACTCATTAGTTGGGTAAAATCCCAAAATAACCATTTGTAATTCAATTTCCACATACAAGGATCCCATACATCACTTTGCCCAAGTTCCCCAATATATCCCACAAAATGCCCATTAGTGGAGTTAAATCTCATTTTTGATAATTAAAACATCAAACACACTTAGTTATACTATCATAAAACTTTGATGCCTAAGTATGTACAAATACCCATTTCTCATGGAACTCATCAAATATGAAGAAAACATATAAAAAAAGTTCAAAATCCAAAACATTTATATTTTGACATTTATATAGTTATGTAAAGCAACTAGAACTCACCTTGCTAGATTTACACTAAATCTAAGTTTTACCCCAAAACTTGAGCTCGCTTTGGTGAAGAGATGCAATTCTTTGAACCAACCCTCAAGCTAAGATATGAAGCTCCCAAAATACTTCCTTTACTTCCAAAACACTAACATATACCATAAGGAATGATTAGAGGTTGTGGGTGCAAAGAGATCAAAACCCTAGGATGAAAGATGGTAGATTAGAGGCTTACCTTTCAACTTCTATGAACCCCAAAGTCATCAAGGAATCATTAATCATCTTTGTTTCCATCTTGACAAGCTTCGAAATATGAATCCATAGCCTCTAAAATTGCCTCAATTGGGAGAAATGAGAAAGTTATGGCCAAATGAAGAACATCCCAAAAATCAGATTTTATGCCTGGAACACACTCGCGACTATGCCATGCGACAATTCCAATGGCATTGTCACCGGGAATTGTCGCTCAGGATGTACCGAATCTGGTACATTTCCCGTGACATTGACCTGCGACTATGACATTGGCCATTGTTGTCGGGGATTGTAGCCTCAAACGTACCGACCGTTCCTCGACCTTTCTCCCGATCATTCACCAACCGTTTTCCCATCCATTCCTCGACCGTTTGCCCAATCGTTCACCGACTGATTTCTCGCTCGTAACCCGACCATTTTTCCCGGTCGCTGCCCGACCGTTTCTCGACCGTTTTCTCGGCCGTTCACCGATCGTTTTCTCTACCGTTCCACTAAATTTGTTTTATAAATAACACTGAAATTACGGGTGTTACATTCGGACACGGTCACAATAAAGACAGAGGAAGGTGATGTTGAAGAGGATATAACAATGGTGGATATGTGAGGTCGATGTGGGTTTTAGATGGATGACGACGAAGACGAAGGGGAAGGGAGGTGGTTCATTGGAGAAGTAAAGAGAGGTGGTAAGAGGTGGTGTTAACGGAGTTGTGGGGGTCAGGGACGACTCTCTGTTTATATATATATATATATATATATATTGTCACACCCTCAAATCTGGAAATAGTAACTTATTTAAAATTTTCTAAATACATCACTAAAGGTATTATCTACAACCACAAATTAAGATTTAACCTCAATACAAACATTCATTCTAAACAAAAGCCTGTGATAATAACGGATGCTACTAAAACCCCATAATAGTCACTATCTCTGAAATTGCGGAAGACTTCACCAACTACTTACATTTGCACAAGTTAAGGCTCAACTCTTCATGGCTGCTAGAACCAATACCTAACTGGAACCTGATGCACATGCCGACAAATAAAAAGGTTAGGCTTAACGCCTATTGAGCTCAAGAGTTTTCAACATAAATAAAGATGTCTGTGAAAATAGATAATGCAGTTTAATTCATAATCTTTCAAAAGGTATGCTTTGAATATGCAAACGACTCGTTTTCCAATAATATGCATTTTAGATGGAGAACACCAATTTGGACATTTTCCAAATCAAACTACTACGAAATAATGATACCAATGTAAACCGCCCCTTCATAAACTAGCTTAACCCAAAACTCACTTAAAGCGTAAATATAAATTGGACTCTCCATTTAAGAAGGTACGGTTAAACCTTATATTTCAAAACACCCAAAACACGGGTGGGGCATAATACTCAACTCATAAATCAAGGGTAAAACCCAAATATACAAAACGTCACCGAAAACTTGGATAATAAAACTCAATACCCAAAAACAACACCTTTCGGTGACGGGGGATTCTCGATTCCATAAAATGTGACGGTCCACAAAGTAAGCCCATTTTATGTTGTTATGACTAGTCATATAAACAAAAGTATACGCAAGAGATGTCAGACTCAGTAGCTTTAAACGTACACCCACGGAAACTCGAGTTCAACCCCGTCGGGTTCCTATGTCGAGCCCCTCATCTAATATCGTTATACTTGAGCACGAAGGACTTATACCGCACCCGGTACCTTAACGTGCAGCACGAAGGACTTACATCGCACCCGATACCTAACGTGCTTCATCCAAAAACGCAAAACTTGAGCACGAAGGACTTATACCGCACCCGGTACCTTAACGTGCAGCACGAAGGACTTACATCGCACCCGATACCTAACGTGCTTCATCCAAAAACGCCAACAAGGCTCGAAGTCGAGCTACCAAAACTGGACAATTGTCCTAAAACCCCATCAAAATAACAATGCCAAGCCGTAGGCTTAGCAACCCATTGACTTATTGATAAATGAAAATAAGAATACGATAGAACGCACTCGACCAACGGATGTGCAAACAACACGACTAAAAGTAAGATTAGTTTGAAACTCAACATTAGTTGAGGCAACCTATTTTCCAAATGAACTTATACTCTTATATCTTCCAAATGCCTCATAACACAAAATATGCATTTTCCAAATTTAACTGCTGATAAGAATGAAAATCATAAAACGAGACTATAAACATTCTTTCAAGTACCTCACATAAAAGTACAAGTAATACTTTATAAAACATTCTATTTCATTAATGATGCATAAAATCCGACAAACATTTAAAAGCGTATTTCTTTGATCAAAGATCTAATTATGCAATAAGACCTCAAAACACATTCATTTGTAACACATTTATCAAAATGCCCAAACCAAATGTGGGTATTATACAAAGTTTGTAAAGTTAAATACTTCCAAAAATCAAAGATTAGCAAATAACCCCACATTTGATAATTTCATGTAGAACACATAAACACTTTAAAATAGACATTTTGGCATGTACAACGTTTTCACAAATCAACTTGAACTCACCTTGCTAGATTTAGTGCTAAATCTAGATTTCACCCAACGAGCTCTTTTGAAAACCACTTGAATCCTCAAGCCAAAATCCTCCAAAAACCTAGATCCACACAACTTCAACCGTAAATAACCACATCCAACCATATAGAAACATTCCCCAAACATAATACACCAAAATCCCCAACGAGATCCAAACCCTAGTTTCTCCCAAAACTATCAAGTCCGAGATTTGATAAGCCAAATACTAGGGAAACATCAATGGAGCATTCATAACTTATTACAAGGTTTGGAAATGGAAAGAATGTACTTACCACTTAGGTTTTGACGAAAAACCTAGAAAACCCCAAATAAACTTGAGGTTGAAGATGAAGATGAAGCTCCTTGACCAATAACTTCCAATCTTTGATGGGTGGAAGGAGGAACACTTGGAACATAAAAGATTTGGTGCCCTTGATGCATAAAACTGATTTTAGGGTTTTGAGGTTCGGTTTCTAGAGAGAAAAAGGGTGAAGGGGTTGAGAATAATGAGGTGGGGCTGCTCAAAATCGATTTTAAAACAACCAGAGGCCGCAGAAGATTGTGCCCGGCGATTGTGCCCAAGGCACTTTCGCCAGGGCACTATCGCCCAAACTGTACCGCGGGCACCACTCTGTTGGCGATTGTGCCCAGAGCACTATTGCCAGGGCACTATCGCCCAGAGTGTCCCGAGCCCCGATTTCTTCCATTTTCATCCGGAGCACCCACGATGCGATAAGGCTTAAAAGGTAAGGCGTAAGGGATGAAATTCTATGATCAAAATCAAAGATTTCTCAAGGGATTGGCTTTCACAGACAGGAATTTACGGGTGTTACAAATATATATATATATATATATATATATATATATAATGTTATAATAATATAATAAAACATAATAGGAAAAACAAAAAAAAAGGTAAAAGATGAAAATGCCCATTAAGTTGACCGGGCTAACGAATCTCGTTAGAGGGAGGGACCTTCTACGTGCGCTTTTGCATACCACATTGATGTCCAGTGTAATAAAAGCGTTTTAGGAACGATATCCAAAATATCAGCAAACCACTAGGGACTGGGAATGTAATTTACTCTATAATAAAATAAAAAGAAGAAGAGAGAGAATATGAAAATCTCTAAAAACTCTATATAAGAGATAGAGTGATATTTTATTTCTTTTCCACCAATAACAAGTACCGATTATAATATTTAGGAGAAAGAAATAATATTATATTAAATATATAAAATATTTAATAGTATAGTGTAATAACTTTAAATCTTTAATTTTGAAGTTTTGAGGAGTTGTAAGTGGAATTTCATCAAATTTCAGGGATTTAAGTGTAAATATGGAATGAAAGGGGTAAAAACCCTCCTAAACCCTCTCATTTCCTCATTCATGGGTTTGGAGGGTTTAGAGAGCAAATTGGAGAAGAATCAATGTTTGAAGTGTGTGTGCTTAGAGTCAATGAGGAAGAAGGATTTTGGAAGTGGATTCATCTTCTTCATCCCTGAGGTAATCATCTTCTCTAATGTTTACCATTTTCTAGTGTGTTTAATGGGTTTCATGGTTGGGGGTGTATCTTCCTTATTATGTTCTTGGATTGAAAACCCTAAGGGGAGATTGTTTTGTCTAGATATTGGTTGTTGGAATTGAGTTTTGAGCAAAAAATCACCATTAATGGTGTTTATCTTCAAGTGTGCTTCATTTCCTTTATTTTGGGAAAAAAAAAACTATGGTTTTCAATGGATGGATTTAATGGGTCATTTGAGGTTATGATGTTTGGTTAATAATGAAAATAGTTTAGTATATCGATTCCCTTGATTTAGAGGCTTAAAAATCGATTTGGGAAGTTTGGAATTGAGAGGCCTTGAGGTTTTGGCTGAAATCTGCGTACAGGATGAAAATGTGCCTAGCACGACTTCTGGCGAGAGTTAGGTCACGTGGAAGGTCGCGCCAGCCACTGTTTGGTCGATTTTCGTTTTTGTCTCGTTTATCGTTTGGGGCTAGGATCAAAGCACCGGTTAAGGGTTTGTCTTAGGGATTGTAAGAAATGGTTTTGAGGGATAATTAAGTGGTTTAGTACCCTCGTGTGTCGTGTGATTTAGGTGTTCGGTTTGGACTCTCGTGACTCAAGGTGTGGGTTTTAGCGTGAACAACAGGTGAGTTTTCTAAATTTACTCTATTTGACATACGAGCTTGAATACGTATGATGCTTATAAAAAATACATGTTTTACAATGCTTTTAAAATATGTTTGTTAGTGTGGTTATTAAAGTGTGCATGCATTGGGGTGGGGCATGTGATGGCATTTATATGGGAGGTGTGACCTGTTGGAATGCATGAATCTGTTTCATGTGATTCGTTTTGAGGGCAGGTGTGAGCCCGAGCACATTGTCACATGTGTGCGTGACTTAAACGTGTGCCATCTACATGTGTGTGTGTGTGTGTGTGTGCGCATGGTGGTTTTAAAGGTGTGACTCATTTACTAATGCTTATATCTCATATTTAAATGATACTTGTGGTGTGGTGTGTTACTCGAGGGAACTCACTGGACCTCCGGTCTAACCCTCATTTTTATAAAACTGAAAACCCCTTTTCAGGTAAGCAAATAGGTGATGGCTCGAGCAAGAGTATAGGGAAGATGCGAGCTCGATGCCAGAGCGTAATGTGAAGTTTAGTAATCCGTGCTTAGACTTTCTAGCAGGGGTTTCGCGGTGTTGTTTGGGGCAAAACCGCAAACCGCACCACCACAAACCACACCGCATATACCTCAAACCGCACCAAACCGCACCGCGAAATACGGTGCGGTGCGGTTTATGCGATTTGTCCCTATCGCACTTTATGCGTACAATCCAAAAAGTTATAAGTTTAAAATACATTAGAAAATCAACGATTTAGTGACCGTAGTCCAAAAAAATAAAGAGTTTGAATATATCCAACTCCAAAATGCATAATTAAAAATAGTCTAAAAAAATAAATTGTTTTAATACGATAAACGGATAAAGTGCCGTCTCCAACTTTTTTTTTCGTCTTCATCTTGACTCCCAATTGCCAATGCCCATTTTTTTTCATTTGTTGGGCCTTAAACTTTTAAGAAGGCTTATAAATACTTATAGTCCATAATTAAAATTTAAAAACACAAGCCCAATTATATAAATATTAAATTAAATTTTATATATTTATATATGTTTAAAATAAAAAAATTAAAAGTAATATAAAAGGTGCGGTGTGGTTTGAACCGCGGTTTGAAAACTCAAAACCGCAAACCGTACCGCATAGTGCGGTTTGGTAAAAATGCAAACCGCAAACCGCACCGCTAAAGTTCTAAACCGCGTTTTGCGGTGCGGTGTGGACGGTTTGTGCGGTTTGGATGAACACCCCTACTTTCTAGATTTGTTATCTTAGATTTTTCGACTATGTGGTAATTAATCACAGTACACTTGGGATGTAATTACTTTATTGACTTAATGTTTTGGGGCCGTTTTGGCATTTATATTTTTGCTATGCTTGGTTAGTGTTGTGGGTTGTTACATATAGTCAATGCTAGAATTGTTAAAATAGATAATATTTATTGGAATTGAATGTATTTTTTTAAGTTTAACTTTTAATACTCTATTTTAGAAATATTATCACATCATTGCTAAAGATGCTATAATATTTCTTCTTTAGAACGTAATGAACTTATTTTTCACATGATGTAATGCAGGTTAGTGTGCATGAAAAATAAAAAGTAAAACAAAGGTAATTTGGATCGAACAAAATCTATAACATACGATTTGCAATTGTTTTAGGGTGATGTTATATGCACCCCTTTTATATTAAAATAAGGTTAAAATTAGGGAATTTAATTAAAATGGGCGTATTTCAAATCCGTATTACCCAAATACCCCAAATCTCGTTCAAATCGCCGAAATACCCTTTATGTACGGGAATAGTGGCCGGGATTCCCGGGGTTGGTCGTGTTCGAGGTTATGGCCGGGATTCCCGGGGTTATGGCCGGGATTCCCGGGGTTAGGGGTCGGGATTCCCGGGGTTAGGGGCCGGGTTTCCCGGGATTGTCATGGCCGGGTTTCCCGGGGTTGTCATGGCCGGGATTTTTAGGGTTTGAGAAAAAAATTAGGGTTTCAGGGTGGGAACTATCATTTTATGTGTTTTCATTGTTTTTCACGTGTTTGTTGCCTGATTTCAATTGTTTTTCCACGTTTTTTTTCCATTATTCGTACAATAAATATATACTTGTCATGGTATGTACGATTCAATTTCATCGTTGGCTATAAATTTTTCCTATAAGAGTCAGTATAATTCAAGGTAAATACGTTCATCATCACATCCATTCCATTTTTCTTTCTTCCTTCATTGTTCATACTATTGAAAAAATGAGTTCACCTATTGTAAAAGCTAAGCTCTATTTATGTTTCAATGGTCAGTGGGTTCAAAACAACAATGAGTGGGATTATATTGGGTACACAAAGCGTGGTGTACAGATTCCAGTAATCTATACATATAAGAGGTTTCTTCGTTACGCCATGGAAAAATGTGGAATCGAAGATTCTGATACTTGCAAGTTGGTGTTCAAACGTGTAGATCGCTCACTAGTGGAGCTAAACAACGACGAAGTGATACTTGGTTTTATGCAAATTGCATTCGATTCTGAAAGACCTCTAAAAGTCTTTGTGTATGACGCAACATTGATGTGCGACGAAGGTGATGACGAAGATGATGCCGGAGGTGATGACGAAATCCACGTCGGTGGTAGTCAAAATGAGCCTGATTATCAATTCCAGGCATCATACGACACCACACTTTATGCTGATCATTCATATCATCCTAACGACTCTTATCCCGATGTTGTTCCGGAGACGCAACTAGAAGAAGAACAACAAGTAGAAGAAGATGAAGAAGAAGAAGACGAAGAAAGACGGTTTTCTGGAGTTGCTCATGACGAAACCCATGTTTTCACAACGGGTATATCTGATCTAGACAGATCAGATACCGATACTGATGAGGACGAAGAAGAAGAGACATATACCCCTAGCAATAAATCACTTGGTGAGTTAAACGATTATTTTGATATGCCTCCTTCCCTTCCAAACCGGGAGACCAATATACCACCCTACCAACCCGTACCTTACAATCGCGGTACAACAATCTAAAAAAACGTAACACTCTAACATGTTATTAACGCAATCTATAAAATTAACCCAATCTCCAAAAAACATGTCATCTCTAAAATATTTATAAAAAAAACACAACACTCTAAAAAAACGTAACACTCTAACATGTTATTAACGCAATCTCTAAAATTAACCCAATCTCCAATAAACATGTCATCTCTAAAATATTTATAAAAAAAACACAACACTCTAAAAAAATGTAACACTCTAACATGTTATTGACGCAGTCTCTAAAATTAACCCAATCTCCAAAAAACATGTCATCTCTAAAATATTTATAAAAAAAAACACAACACTCTAAAAAAACGTAACACTCTAACATGTTATTAACGCAATCTCTAAAATTAACCCAATCTCCAAAAAACATGTCCTCTAAAATATTTGTAAAAAATAACATATTATCCGACGTAAACATAACACATAATCTCATATATAAAAGCATAATCGAACATATAGTCTAACAAACATACAATAAATATTTTAGAAAATATAAAACTACAATAGGGTTAAGAAAACTTACAGAAGTAAGTAGACGAGACATATTGTAACACCCCCAAAAATAGGGATAACAAAAATCCGAAAATCGGACAGGAGGTATACTAAAAATTGCCATAGCAAGAGCCTCCCAAAAGTGGGGAACATAAATGAATAACCTGTTTAATCACAATTTGTAATTTAACGGGCGATAAACAACAACCAACTAATCTAATTTCTACAACTAGAAAAGAGATTACAAAAAGGGTTGTCATCTATGAACCCGAAAGATCTATATCCAAAAGCATAATGCGTCCATGCACAAAAATCCCCAAGCTCTCACCCCAAGGCAACTACACTTGCTTAGAACCAGCGCCGCTAGAACCTGAGATGCACATCGACACCAAAACAAGTGTTAGGCCAAAAAGCCTAGTGAGTTGAACAATAATAAGCATGCATGAACAGATACAATTCTTATCAGCAGTTAACCAGTGTTCAACATATGTGGAGTCATTGGGGGAGACCCAAAGCACCAATCAAGTCCCACCCAAGAGTCGATATACCTTGATGTCCTTAACAAGGAACACCCCAAAGGCCCGGCCCATCCGAAGACTATCGCTAAGAAAATTCCCCGGATGGCGGAGGTCTAGGCACATACCATCACAGTGGCGCCCAAGACTACATCCTCCTAGTGTACTGACTTGGTTCGTCCACATAACATTTATAAGGGGTCCTTTAGATATATTCCAATCCGCATATTTCAATACCAACTACAGGTATAATATTCCACCTTATCCTCATAGCGTCCAACAAAAGACTCAATGTAAATCATGCTCCTTATGCATATAAACATATCACCAAAATAGTGTCCCAACTAGGATTATCACCGTGCCCGTATAAGCGTACATTTTAACATATCAAGGTACCCACATTATGCATCTATGAGGCAAATCCCAAATAATGATACATATAACAATAATCATGGCACCTCACCAATATACACATTTCCAACTATTTTCACCAAGAAAACCCAAATACTTGAACACATAGAGATAAGATAACAAATAGAATATTAAGATGTGTATCTAGTTTTAACAAAGGTTTAGTAAACTCACAATCTAGGTTTTGACCCCCAAAACCTAGAAAATATGGAAACCCTAGAAGTTTGGAGAAGATGAGTCTTGGAAGTGAGGAGTGAGAATCTTGAATAACACTTCAATGAGGACACTTGAATGAAGCTTGACGACCACTTAATGCTTCCAACAACCCAACACCTTGGAGATTAATGAGGTAGGTGAAGAAACCCTAAAAATCGCCTCTAGGAAGAACTCTCCCGTTTTTGTAAAGTGATAATGTGAGAAATGAGACTGCCAAGGAAATTTAAACCCCTCAGATGCCGCGGGCGATAGTGCCCGGCGATAGTGCCAAAGGGCACTATCGCGAGTCACAATCGCACACACACACGCACCCGCGGTACGCCTTCCGCGAGTATGCCCGGCGATAGTGACTAAGGTCACTATCGCGTGTCACTATCGCGTGACATACCCCCCTCTCGGTACAACCTGGGCGATAGTGCCCTCCGCGATAGTGCCAGGGCACAATCGCGGGGCACAATCGCGAGTCACCCAAAAATGGCCCAAAACTCAACCAAAAACTATAACGAGCACAAAGTTTGAACGATTAACGAAGGTAACTTAATTATGTGACGTTTAGATCTGAACATGATAATAAGACGTACACAAGAGCACATATTCTCACAAAACGGATTAAATGCATTTAGGACCACAAAATACTTACCTTAAGAATTTACGGGTGTTACACATATCCGAGCGTGATATACACGATTGCAATGAGAGAGTTAGAAATGAGGGAGAGAGTTAGAATGTTGTGTGGGGTGTCAAATGGTCCCCTCTCTCTTTTATAATCGAACCCAACACCCTATAACCCTAATTCCTTTCAATCCCCACCGTTCATTGCCATCGATCACCTCAAACCCACTTTTCCCGGCCCCCAACCCCGGGATTCCCGGCCATAAACCCGGGTTTCCCGGCCACACGACCCAACCCGGGATTCCCGGCCTCGTTTCCCGTAGATAAGGGGTATATCGGCGATAAATCCGAGATTTGGGGTATTTGGGTAATACGGATTTGAAATACGCCCATTTTAATTAAATTCATTGAAAATATACAAGGTAAAATTTGATATTGATGTTGGTGAGGAAGATATTACTCTCTCCGTCCCAAAAAATATCTACATTACTATTTTAGTTTGTCCTAAAATAAAAGTATATTTTCAAAAAAAAATGTCCATTTTCCCATTCTGCCCTCAGTTATGTACTATAATTAAGAGTAAAATTGTATTTTTGTTAATTAAAAAATTATAATAATCATTTACACACTCCTATAACTATGTGTCTTTTTCATTGTCTGCGTTTTCTTTTAAACGAGAAAATAGTAGGTAGAATGCATTTAGCTCACCCATTATCTTTATCAAACTAAGGTGTCGTTTGTTTTTTAAGAGGTCTAAAGTCCGAAGTCTTAATTTAGTTATGATTAATAAGTGAAGGTGTGTAAAAAAGTCTGAACAATTCAGACTTAAGAGATATTAAGAGATTTTTTTTAAAAAAACAAACAACCCCTAAATATATAATGCATTCCTAGAGGAAAGTGATAATGACACAAATAAAAAGACAAAATTGATAATCATCCATAGAGATTTGAAAAATCTTAATCAATTACTATAATTTTCATCAAATTGTAGTAACATATTTTTTTTTGTTTGAACGCTTTAATGTCAAAATTAAATAGTTGTTTTGCGATTAGACATTAATGGGGGCTCATTATTATTTTTATATTTTATTTCAAATAAACTATATTTTAAAATATCGTATCAATAGTTGCTATAAAAATTTTAATGCAGTCTTGCACAAATTTTGAAATGGACCTATATATATATATATATATATATATATATATATATATACAACACTTTTGATCTATTTAATTTATGACATCATAAAAACCATTTCTTCTACAGTATTATGTAACTCAAATAAATTTTATATTTTTGGTGACATTGACATTAATAGCATCTAAGCACACATGATGCTTGCAAGACATAAAAGGTCTTCAAGACTTCACTACTTGACCAACCTCTTATTATACCAAGAAGAATATTTTATTAAATTGATAATCAATCGAAAACTCTCTTGTTCTTCTAAAACCACTAAAAAACTATAAATAAAATCGAAAGAGACATAAAATCGGACGAAAGATGAAATCAAGTTCGAGTTTTGGGCTTCATAATCGAGATGTACTTCGTGGTGTCCATGCATACACTTCTAGTTTCTTTAATTGTGTTTTATTATTTAGGGATTGTTTGTTTTAAAAAAAAACTTTTAATATAAAAATAAATATATTAAAATTTATACAAATACATATTTATTTATATCGAGAAAATATTATTAATTTAATTACTTTATATAATTTTTTAAGTATTTTAATACAACATATATTATATATAAATTTCTTATTATACAAAAATTAACCATTTAAATAAAACTAAACAATACTTTATGTTACAATACATGAAATAAATTATACAATAATGAAATAATAATTTATAAATTTGTATAAAAATTGGGTTATCAATAAATCCATAGAAATTGTATAAAAATATATGCAATAAAATTTAAAAAAAGTTAATTTAAAAGTATGTACAATAAAAAGTAAAATTTGGGCCATCAAGAAATATGTAAAAATTGTATAAAAGTATGCACAATAAAAATTAAAAGAGATTAAATTTAAAAAAAAAAAAGTTAACTTAAAAATATGTATACTAAAAAGTAATTGGGTTTTTAAGAAATCGTAAAAATTGTATAAAAATATATGAAGTTTGAGACATTAATTTAAATATATAAAATAATATAATTACTTTAATTATGTATTTATTTTATATTATTTATTTAAATATGATTACTTTATATATATTGGATAAATAAAACTGCTTAAATACGAAAGTTTTATAAAATTCTATAAAGTTAAAAACTGATTAAATATGAAAATCCTCTAAAAAAAGGTCATGCAGTTATGACCTATGATGAAAAACCTCACCAAAAACCTGAATGGAGCGTTTGGTTTGATGGAATTGTTTTGAAAGATTTGGATTTTGTAGAAGTATTTTGGAATTAGAGGGATTTGGATTTGGAATGATTTAGAATATTTGTTGTGTTTGGTTTGTATGATTTAGAATGAAATTGAACTCTATTTTTTTATAAATAATTTACAAAATCAAATTATAAATAATTATAAAACTAATTACATTACCTTTTTATTAGTTGATTTTTACAAAACAAATGTTTTTAACACATTTTAAAACATTATTACATAAAAATCGTACGGAATCCCGTAAAATACCAACTACAACTATGGGATTTCAAATTCCTATGTCTTTGAGATTTTAATAAAATCTCGTGATTTCAAATCAAAAAAAATTTTCAAACCAAACATAAGATTGAAATGGAATTCAAATCCAATCCAATCTCGCAAAGAAAACATGCGAAAAAAACCTCTATGCTATATGAAAATCCTCAAAATAAAGATTTTGCTTTTTAAAAAACCTCTCAAAAACCATATAGTCATGTTGTAAATAAAAACACATTTAACTAGTAATAAAGGAATGAATGAGAAAAATTATTCGAATCCCTATCAAGAATTTGGTGATGGCTGAAGCCTGAAGCGGTGTACGAAGCAACTTAACTTGTAACAAAATGTCAAATCAACTCAGAAAACATTTGAAGTACGGAGATGGCAAGAGGAAGAAGAAAAATCTAACACGCAACAATCACTTGGTCAAGTTGTTGGATTTCGCCTGATCACTGTGACTCTATTTTGACAATGAAAGTTGATTTGAACACCGTCGGCTCGGTTTGGTGGTCCCGTCCACCGCCGTTAATGGTCATTCAACCCATTCGTCCTTGTTCCACACAGTCTCCCTCTATAAATCTAGATCACATCAAGCTACATACAACTTCATCCGCCTTTAGTAAATTCACGGTTCAAAGAAATTACGGTGGCGTCAATCGTCGGAGATCCTCATAATGCCGGAAATCTTACAGATCTTACACCAGTCTCCACCGTCACATCATCAAATGCCTCATCACCTTCAACGAGGTCTAGTAAACGTTGAATCTCAGTTTAACTGGTCGATTGATTCCGATTTTCCGTCACCTGGTATCTTTGATGTAATCGATCATTTTCAGTGGTGTGAGTTCGACGGAAGTCCTTTTGCGGACTTGTCGAGTTCGTCCGTTGATGAATTATCGAAGGTAACCGCCATCAGTGATCGGAATCAGAGCTTGAAGAAGAGAAAACTCGAGGTTTGTCGATGCATTATTATTTCAATGATTCTTTGATAATAGATTCAAATTAGGTTTCGCCGATCGGACTAGATTATCAATGCTGAACCACATGTGTTTGAGCAATTGCTTGCAGGATTGTAGGTGAAAACCAGATTTTCTCAAATTTTATATATGAACACATCTGGTGCAAAAACATTGCATTCATGTCTTTTTGTACTTTTTTTTGGGTGTGGCTCCAAAAATTCAATTGAAGTTATGTTGCAAAATTAATAGAATGATTATTAAATTACCATGGTTTTTATTTAGATGTTTGAATAAAAGGCGAACGTATCGTGTGAGAAGTTTAGATTAACATGAGAAACGTGAGAAGTGGATCTGAATCTGAATCGTTGTTCACTTTTAATCTCATACTCTCCCATCAATTGGGTCTTAAAAGGAAATTGATGAGGTGCATCTATTCTATTGTGCGTTCATTTCTCATCCAACGGTTGATAACCACCTATCACGCTTTTCACATTAACCTCAACTTCTCACCGGAACCCAAGCCTTAATAAAAATATATATCCATTTGTTTGATGGGTTGGGTTCCGACGAGAAGTTGGGGTTAACGTGAGAAGTGGTTATCAATTGTTGGATGAGAAATTGATGTACATTAGGATGAGATGCACTGAGATAAGATGTACCATGGTACACCAGATCAATTCTCTTCTAAGCCGCAATTAATGAGAGGACATTCGATTAAAAGTGATTAACAGTTGAGATCCACTTCTCACGTTAACCTAACTTCCCTTCAGCTTGATTGATTTTCATTTAAATAATCAATTTGGAGTAATATTATAAAAGAAAAAGAAAACAATTTGATAGACAACAAGGGGTGCTTGTGAAGATTAGGAATGTAGATCCTTAATGGTGTGTCGTTTGATATAATAGAATGAGCTTGATATTTCGATAACATAACATTATTCAACAAGCTTCCCATTTAAAGAGAATAAAGTTCATTCTCATTTCTGTTCCTTCTAAATGACAACATTTTATATAGCTGTTTTTAATTTGATAAATTTACAATGATGTTACAAGTAAAAGTATAAAAAAACCGTTGTTACAAGTCACTCCAATGGTCATGCTCTCACTAACCAAAGTAAGAGATAGCATCTCCAATTCTCCATCATTCTTGACGTTTTATGTTGATTGAAGAATTTAATGTGTTTGACATTATTATAAAGTTTTATGGAAAAATTCAGAGATATTTAAAAAGAAAAGTTAAAAACGTCAATATTGTTCAATTTTTGGTATTCAGTTTGACAAGACTCTTTCCACACAACAACAAATAGGCTATAAACTCTTTAATGGCAGTTAAAATCACAAATCAATTATAATATTTAAACAACTTTCATTTGTATATAAATTGATGTTTGTATTTGTTTATTTTGTAACGTTTGGTATTTAGTTTGATGCTGTAGAAGTGAAACCCGAAAAGCAAAGGGAGGAACTTGAAGGTGATTCGAAACCAAAGATAGATCCAAAAGCCGATTACATTCATGTCAGGGCTCGTCGTGGACAAGCCACCGATAGCCACAGCTTAGCCGAAAGAGTCGGTTATTTACCAATTCTTCCTTCCTTCCTTCCTTCATTCTTATTATTTTATCCAGACGTGATCATCATTTTCTTTACTTTTTTAATTACTTTAGGCACGAAGGGAGAAAATAAAAAAGAAAATGCAAGTTTTGCAAGATCTGGTGCCAGGGTGTAACAAAATCACCAACAAGGCTGCCATTCTTGATGAAATCATTACTTATGTTCAATGCCTTCAAAGTGAAGTTGAGGTACTGCTTATTTATTTTTCTATAACAAAATATTACTGATTCAATCTACAAAATGAACCAACATTTATTTAATTAAACTATTTGTCTACATCTTTTTTTAGTTTCTAACCATGAAACTTGCTGCTTCAACTACAAGTGTGGACTTCAACTCATTGCCTGAACAGGTAAGTAAACATACATCTTTAATCCCCAATTTATAGTGAGGGTTGGATTCCTGTGAGAAGTTGAGTTAATTGTGAGAAATGTGAGAAATGGTTATCGACCGTTGGATGAGAAATGGACGCACATTAGGATGAGATGCACCGGATCAATTCCCTTCTAAGCCGCAATTCATGGGAGGGCGGGCTTGAGATTAAAATAGATCAACGGTTCAGATCCACTTCTCACGTTTCTCACCGTCAACTTAACTTCTCACACGATCCTCTGTCTTTATAGTGATGCCAACTATAATACTTAACAAACTCGTGTTTGAACTATTATATTATGCAATTGAGTTTCCTGCTTATATCGCAAACTTTCAGCAGCAGCCAGACGCCAGTGCCGGTGAACTCAGCTTACCAGCATCAGGGTCAAGGCAAGATTTGGAGGAGCTAGTAGTATCGTAGGTCGTTATGTTTGCGAAGCATAGAAATTTTGGTAAATGGACCAAATACCCTGTTTTTTATTACCAGGCTATGTTTTGTCTGTTGGAGAGTTCTGTACCTCATCCATCCTTCTTTCTCATGGTTACTCAAACATTGTTTCAATGATTTATTGCAACAACTTTTGTTTTCTTGTGTGCGAACGTTATTGGAGGCAAGAGGATGCCCAAGGACCCATAAACATGAAATCCTGATTCCAGGCAGAGGACATGTTTTTGGTGTTAATTTGCTGGCTGTTAGTTTGTTTCTTTCAGCATAAGGTGTTACTTGGCTCAATTAAGTATGATACTCAACAAAGTTATAGTCCTCCTCCAAAATCCTAGACATATTTTCACTTCGTGAAATCGATCTTAAAAATTAGAAATTAATGTAAAATGTGTCTCTTGAACCAACCGGTTAAAATTGGTAAGGTAAGACATCCAAAGGCTAAAACCAAGTCACCAAGCTGTGGTTGTGTGGTGAAATACAGATTGACCTCTACTTTCCCCAACTATATAACACATGTAACACCAAGAAACATAAATTGAAAGAGTTTTAAATAACAAAACACATGTTTGTCATAACTACAAGTGCTACAAGGAGAAACTACTCATCTCGCAGCTAACATATTATCAGCATTGGACAATTTTGTGTGGAGTGAGTGACTACGCAAAGATAAAACTGACCTGATAACTCACAACGAGATTCATGTCATTCGCATGCTGGTTTTGTGTCGAAGCTGCTGAGGCAGATCGCAAAGGCTTGGTACGCAGACAGTGGGTATCGATAATCCATTGTGAAAATGTCTTGTCCAATCTTCCCAAACTGTAGAATCACTTTATTTTGCTCAGCAGCCGGCACATTGTGAGAAGGATCAACAGAAGCTACAAGCTGAAAATTCTTCACAGAAGCCACTGTAACACGGCCTTTAAAATTCAGACACCAACATTGTAATTGCTCATGCCATCTCGGGGATTTGTTTATAAGGACCAAAGAGTCCTTGCAGATGGTGTCGGATAAAGATTTCCCTTTCAGAGAAGGGGATGAAAGGGGAAGTATCTCTTCGGAGGACTGTGGGAAAGATTTTGGAGTTGGAGCAGTTCCCCCTTCTTGAATTGAGGAGATGGGTATATAATGCATGGAACAGTTCATTCTTCTAGGGCCTCGTGTACGTAGTACATTGAGCTCGTACGACATAGTGGCTATGGTGTAGTTACATGCGGGTAGTCGAGGAGATACTTGCTTTGTATGGAATCTTCGACTTGAACGACTATGATTAGCTTGAAAGGCTTCATCACTTGGAGGTTGGCTATCATACATGGTGAATTTGGTTCCAAGAAAATTAGACCTGTTAAAAAAAGAAAAGATTTTGCTTATTGAAAGATTTTTAATACTCCTTTTAACCCTCAAAGAATTGTTTGACTTGTAAAATATTTGGGTATTTGTGGAATATGAAAAATACCTGTGAATAGGTAAATAAAATGTCTTCCAGATCCAAACCAATGTTTCGTTTACAACGATGATAACAAGATAATTGGTAATTTTGACTTTAAATATTTCGTAAGAAGGAATATTATGCAAAATTTACGAGATACGCGTATATTGATTCTTTTAGTAGTGAAAACTTGCCTCAGTTTGCCAACATAAGTAGAGCTTGCTCTTGAAAAATCATCTGCAACCAAAGAAATCAAGAATTCTGTACTTGTTGCCTTTCGAGTCTTTTTGGCTGCCAACAATAACTTATCACTCTCGTCTTCAGCTGCCAATCAAGCAAACTTATTAGAGGAAAGAGTTTAAAAAAAAAGAAACAGGACCCAAAAAATCTGATATGTAGTCTGTGAACAAACAAATTTGTTACGGGAGTAACTTACATGCACCGAACCACCCAGATCTATGTGACCGAATTCTTCATGGAGGTTTTACAGTGGATAAAGAGAATAATAGAAATGACTAATGACTAGATAAACTGTGTCAAGTAGCATACATAAACAAAATGGCATGCTACAAATAGATTACATTCTTGTATAAGGGCTTTACACAAGTAAAACAACCACACCATTATGTCGGACACGAGGCCTAATTTGACCCACACCAACGCACAATTTCGTGAAATTCTTGACTGTTACGAAGACAATTGCATGTCCAATCTATTTCCGTCTTAATTCCTATTAGAAAAGGAATTGGAATATCTTTAAACTTACTACTAAAATTAACAAACATAATAAGAATGACAATTGATATGGTCAAATTGTTGAACCAAATAAATATGGTGTGATTATTGATCATAAAGAATTATTCATGAAACACAACATGTTAAGGTGGATTTATGTATTAATAACCAAACCAAACGAACGAACCCAATATAACCCCCAAATTATTTGTTTGGAAAACAAGGCATAATTACTTACATGGAGTCAGCCCAAAGTACAAACGGAAAGTGGAAGTCGCTCGATCTCTTTTTATGTAGCACTGAATTGGAGAATCACGAGGACCAGGCTATTTTACAAGTTAAAAGGAGCAAATGTTAAGCAGCATAAACATTGAACAGAGCAATTTTTAGTGTCTAAATAGGAACCAAATTCCAAAATCTAACCTGCTTCAATGAGATTGGAAATGTTAACCTTCCACATTCTTCAGGAGTCTTCACAATCTCCTTCGTAACATCCCTCCATGGCTTACAAACTGATGCACAATAAACGACAACAGTTCTGGCCGGCCAAGACGTCTCACTCTCTTCAACCCTACGAATTATATCCAAAAGCAGTTCAGGAGGCAAGTTTGCCCACTGGCCTTCGGTTATCGATTCCGATGGAACTACATCAGGAGCGATATGCGATCGCGTACAATTTCGCCAGTGTTTTCCTTCAATCCCTCTTCTTGACATGCTACCAATCCCATCTCTCAGCTCGCGCACGATGTTTTTGAATGACATCTTGATGATAATATCATGCCAATCTCCGGTTCTCCCTTCAAAATTTGGGAATAAGAACGGAAGTATTGGCGAATCGATACCGAAATCCTTTGCAAAAATTAGTAAAATTAGGGGTTTTCGTGATTTTTGGGAGTATTTTTAACATGTAGAATCGAGTTCATCTCTTTCAGTTACACAAACCGAAAGCGAAATCTGAATCTTACAAGATACGAACTCAAGAAACTTAAGTAGTGGCGGGGAAAAACCCTAGATAGGAATTGGTAAAGTTTTTAGGATGCTAACAGATAGATCTGAGGTCATGACTTTAGTTAAAGCTGACTTTGAATCTTATTATTAGGTGTGAACTAAGAAAACTTGCCATTTTACACCATTTATTTTTAAAGTAAACTACGATTTTAGTCCCTGTGGTTTGTTTAGAATTACGACTTTCATCTTTATACTTTTAAAATTATGATTTTCATCCCTGTGGGGTGTAATTTCTTGTTTTCGTCCCTGAGTCAATTCAATATACTTAAGCATGAGTGACAAAAAAAATAATAAATTGTAAACCACATGGGCAAAAAATATATATATATATATATTATAGACCATAGTGATGAAAAAAGTAACAAATTATAAACCGTAGAAACGAAAACCATAGTTTAAAAACACAAAAGGTATCTAGTTTTTATAATAAACCACAGGTACGGAAAATGTAGTTTACTCTTTTATTAATTGTCCTTTGACCAAACTTCCATCAAAATCAAAGATATTTTGAAATTAATTACTTTGAATTAGTCTCTCCTCATATAAAATGCAAAGAGAAACAATAATAAACATGTTATCATGAACTCAACTTACGATTTTAAAATGCAATGAACTTAATTATTTAAAGTAATCTAGATAGAGCTCAATGATAATGAAACAACAGGAAGTGCATACCTTTGAAATGATCAGATTTAATTAGGTATTATTCGAAGAGAAATTTTAGTTCGGACGGCATAAACAAGTTTTAGATAGGAGAAATGACGGAAAATCAAGAACCTTATCCTTGATTTTTGGGTGTTAGGTTTAGAGTGAATGAGTAGATCCCATTGTTGCCATATTATCCTTTAATCACATCATCACCACCATATTAACCACTGCAATCTCCACCACCACTGAGCTCTCTTGAATGAAGAGAAACAACTCCATCAATCAAGCGCCCAAAATCCCCAACCCCTAAAATACTATTTGTAGTATACTGAGATGATCTTCATGATTGGTTATTCTCCCAAAATCTATATCCCACTAGTGACCCACTACTCTATATCAAATATTTTATATATACATATGTTATGAGGTGTAGGTCCAAACGAATACACCTTCATTTTACAAAACAAGAGAAGACGACTGTAGTCTGTCACATGTGGTAATACATATAAGAAGACTCGATGATGTGTGGTTGACTTGGCCCAGATCACACTAAAGTTGACACCTCTAATTTAGTATCACATATGTGATTAAGTACAAAATTGTTCTCACATTTTTATAAAATGAATGTGTACTTGTTTAAACCTTCTTCATATTATTATATCATATTACAAAATTTGTTAAAAAGTTCTTTTATATATCATAGACCTATTAAAATGATTAAAAAAAGGAAAAGAAACGGTTATCTCACTTTTTAATGAATGACATTTACATTAAATCCTACGAACAATGATAAAAAAAAAAAAAAAAAAAAAACTATTCTTAATTAAAATAACAAAATAAAACTAATATAAAACTAAAAACATTCTTTTTCAAACTACAAAACTTAATTAAAATTCAATTTTAAAACAAGACATGCCTTTCCCCATCCCCATCACCTCCATGTCGTGTCTCCTACCATGTGAGTCGTTGCTAGCAATGCCCTCTATGTTTCGAGTCACTAGCGACACCCTTCTTTCCGATCCTCGTACTCTCTTTTTCTCGATTCAAAGTGTTTTTAATTTTTAAGTTATTATGTTTTGGTCACAAAATGAATATAAATTATTATTTCAGCCAATTTTAACTTGATTCAATATAAATAACACCCGTTAAAAATCCTAGTGGTATCCCTATGACAATTTTCTTCATTCAATAGCCCGGGATAAATTTTTGGCGAAGTATGGTGTCCTCCTGTATTATCTACAAACTTCATTAAATTGTCGACTAGCAACTTTTATTGGTGAGGTTAATTGAATGGATGGGGTACTATATTTTAAAAAAATATACAAAATAAATATGATAAATTACATTAAAAATTAATCCAACTTTACTTTCATTTTTATTGCGGAAAACAACTATCAAAACCTCTATCTAAGAAATCAACTTTCAAAACTCATGTATTTATATAGGACCTAGTGAGTGGATTCATATTTTTCAATATAAGTACGTGAACAAAGTTGGATCCATTTTGGTTTCAAAAATCATACGTTTTGAATTACAACTCCAAAACAGTAAGCAACCAAGTCAAGTTTATTCAATACAAAAATATTACAGATATAATAATTTATTCTTTAACTATATTTCTATTATTTTTATAAAATCATGTAAATTATAAAAATGTTTGTTACTAGAATGATTATTTTGAAATGAAAAGCCAAGGATCTATATGTTTTATAGTAAAACTTATTGATAGCGACTTGAAGCAACTCAATTCTAACTTAGAGAGGACCAAAAAGGACTTTGATGGTTTGAAGCAGCCATAATAGAATCCTTCCTTGTGGGTTACATAAATAAAAGACATATGGATCATACATGGCTTACAAATAATAAGAAAAATGAACCTCGTGTATCTCTTAACCACTTATTTTAATATATGCTCAACTACAATCAATCTACTTCTCATTGCTAATAACTGCCTTATTTTCTCACAAATCATGCATATATGATCCCAATCAAGTGGGTAAAATTCGTTTGTCCCAAATTTCCATGTCTCATTCATGTCACACCAATGAAATTATGACATCAGATTTATATTTATTTTTTAATTCAGGTTTACATTCTCTTTCTGATTATCAGTACTCATATGATTGAGGAACATAAATAGAACGTGAGAATTTGGATTTTTATCGCAGTCAAGTGTAGAAGCTTTAAGGAGTTAGACCAATAGAGAGGGCAAAAATGAGAAATTTTGAATATAGTAGTAGACATACATTTTATAGGTATTAAATTATACTGCATAGATTTATAAGGATATATAAATATACTAAGGTTGCACAAAAAGTAATTAAGGTTTAGAATATGACATGCATTAAACTTGAGTTAACTTCCTAGGTATAGTGATTGTAAAATCCAAGTCAATTAATAATGATATATTATTATGGTACAGATATTGAAGACATGTCTTTTTTGTCATAGGTGATTAATGTCGTGAGTTGGACCTAAAAAGAGTTTGTGTTCTTCGGTCTACCTTTAATGTGAAAATAAGTCATTGATGACATGTAATCATACTAACTAGAGTAGAAGGTTTAGGATAAGAGAGAATGTGTGATGACGGATCGATTGAAACGGCCGAACTTATAAACGAATCAAAAAACACTTTCAAAAAATCCGTTAGGGAGACTTTAAGAAACTTTAATATCAAAATTCAGTATTGAATAATAATCTAAATAAACCAAACTATTTATAGGCCTAATTATTGGAGCTAACTAGGAAACTATTATGATAATCCTAACAAGGAAACTATTATGATAATCGTAATAAGGAAACGATAACTATGACAAAAATAAATTAAATCCATCTAATTAGGAAGGGAATCCTAATTAGAAACAAACTTTAAATAATTATGAAATCTTCCTTGCATCATCCTCCTCGTCTTGAAAAGGACTCGTTCTCGAGTCATGTTCGGCTTCGTTATCTCCAAGGTATGGAGATAAATCAGCGACATTGAAGGTGGCAGAAACATTATAATGTCTCAGGAGCTCAATCTTATACGCATTGTCATTGATTTGTTTGAGAACTCGAAAAGGACCATCGGCACGAGGTGCTAACTTCCCGAAATGACCACCAGGAAAACGTTCTTTGCTCAAATAAATCCAAACTAGATCACCTTCTTTGTAAAGGACCCGTTTTCGATGTTTGTTAGCATGATCCTGGTATTGTTCATTGTGCCTAATAATCTGTGCACGAACCTGTTAGTGGAGGTCCTTAATTTGCTTGGATTGATTCTCTCCCTCGACACTAAAATGCTCAGTAAGTGGAAGTGGGGCCAAATCAAGTGGAGTAAATGGGTTTCGTCCGTAAACGATCATGAACGGGATTTTTTCGGTCGAGCGATTATTGGATCGATTATAAGCAAATTTGGCTTGTGCAAGCGTGAGATCCCATTGTTTGGGGTTATCACCAATGAGACTTCGTAATAGATTTCCCAAACTTCGATTGGTCACCTCGGTTTGACCGTCCATTTGTGGGTGGTGGGAACTACTAAAGTTCAACTTTGAGCCCATACGCTTCCAAAGCGTGCGCCAAAAATGACTCACAAATTTAACGTCTCGATCAGAGGTGAGGATCTTTGGAATGCCATGTAGTCTCACGATTTCTGAAAAATATAATCTCGCAATCTGGTTTGCATCATAAGTCTTGGAACAAAGAACAAAATAAGCCATTTTGAAAAATCGGTCAACAACCACCATGATCGAATCCTTTTGACGTTGGGTTCGAGGTAAACCCAAGACAAAATCCAAACTAACATCCTCCCACGGAGCGTCGGGTACAGGTAGCAGGGTGTATAAACCCGCATTAGTTTCGTGGGTTTTGGCGATGTGACAAACTCGACACCTCTTGATGACCCGGATAACATCTCGTTCCATCTTTGGCCAATAAAATCGATCACGGATTAATGCCAAAGTTTTGTCCCTTCCAAAATGGCCAGCAAGGCCTCCTGCATGGTTTTCTAGAACGATAGATTCTAGTAGCGAACTTAAAGGGACACATAAACGGGCTCTTTTAAAGAGGTATCCGTCTTGTTTCGAGAATTGTTGAAATGGGCTGATTTCACACTTGCTCCATATATATGTCGCTAAAATATGGATCATCTTGGTACAAGTTCCGTATAGTATCAAACCCGCAGACCCGAACCTTCATAGCGGAGGTTAAAACATTTCATCGGCTATCGTATTTTGCGAACCAGCTTTATGCTTGATGGTAAACGAATAATCTTGTATAAACTCGACCTATTTGGCATGTCGCGGGTTGAGTTTTTGTTGGCCGTTGATATATTTAAGGGCTTCGTGATCCAAAAAAAGCACAAATTCGTTAGGTAGCAAGTAATGACGCCAATAATTTAAGCTCCAGACAATGGCGTAAAATTCTTTGTCGTAAGTGGAGTATTTGCGTCGTGCGTCATTGAGCTTTTCGCTAAAAAAAAAGCTATCGGTCGTTGATTTTGGCTCAACACTCCTCCAATACCGTGACCCGAAGCATTGCATTCAACTTGAAACACATCGTCAAAGTTAGGAAGGGCCAAGACCCGGGCTTGGGTTACCTTCTCTTTCAGTTTCTCGAATGCATTGGCCGCTTCTTTGGTCCATCGAAACGTCCCTCCTTTCATGCATTCGGTCATGGGTGCGATGATGCTACTAAAATTTCGAATGAAGCGCCGGTAAAAAGATGCCAACCCATGAAAACTATGAATATCGTGAATAGTCATCGGTGTTGTCCAATTCGTGATTGCCTCTACCTGTGCATTATCCATACGTATTCCTTCTCCAGTAACAACATATCCAAGAAAGATAACTTCTCTAGTAAGAAAATGACATTTTTTCTCGTTGGCATATAGTTTTTGATCTCGCAATACCGAGAAAACTTGTCGAAGGTGTGATAAATGTTGTCTTGCATCCTTGCTAAAAACCAAAATTTCGTCAAAATAAACAACTACAAATCGCCCAATGAAAGGTTTAAAAACCTGGTTCATGAGTCGCATGGAAGTGCTTGGTGCATTGGATAACCAGAACGACATCACCATCCATTCGTACAATCCATCACGAGTCTTAAAAGCAATCTTCCACTCATCTCCGAGACGCATTCTGATTTGATGGTACCGACTACGCAAATCTATACTTAATGGGAAATCGATACTTAATGGTTATTTTGTTGACAGCTCGACTATCGATGCACATTCGAAAGGTGCCATCATGTTTTGGGACTAACAAAGCGGGTACAACACAATGACTCATGCTTTCACGTATCAACCCTTTCTCGAGCAACTCGTTTACTTGTCGGTGCAATTCTTCGTACTCATTTGAGTTCATTCGATACGCTGGTTTGTTCGGGATAGATGATCCCGGAAAAGATCAATACAATGTTGGATCTCTCTTATTAGTGGCAATCCTGGTGGAATTTCTTTGGGTAGTACATCAACAAACTCTTTCAACAAAGGTTGAATTTGAGCAGGAACATTGAGTTTTTGTTCGTTTGCTTCTGTTACCACTAGAGCGAGCATTAGAAAATTGGAAGTGAGTTTGGTTAGACTAATGAACTCATATCGTGTAAGAACTAGAGCACTTGTAGAATTCTGTCTCACGTCAAGTGGCGCCAATGTGATATTTACTCCATCCTTCTTGAAGCTATACGTATTTCAGAACCCGTCATGTTTGGTTCTTCGATCATATTGCCATGGTCTTCCCAACAAAATGTGACATGCGTCCATAGGAATCACCTCGCACCACACCTCATCTTGATATTTTTTCTCAATCGAAAATTGGACTAAGCAACGTTTCCTTTTTTTAGCCATTGTAACACCCTGGATTTTTATTATATTTATCGTTGTATTCTTGCGTTTACCTTTTGTCGTAAACGCCGAGTCTTGATCTGAGAGTTAGTGTTTGGGTTTTGGTTGAAATTGTGGAAAACAGAGAGTTACGCGGGCTATGTCGCGGCTTGTAGGCCGCGAGGTAAGTCGCGTAACCCTCTGGAGGTTTCTAGTTTGTTGACACGCGCAGGTGACCCACTGGAGTATTCCAGTTTTATGGCACGCGCGACTTTTCCCGCGGCTTGAAGGCCGCGGTGTAAGTCGCGCAACCCTCTGGCCGACTTAAGAGATTTTCAACCAAAATATCTCATTCTGGATTTCTCTCTCTCTGTCTCTCTCTCTCTCTTCAAATCTCTCTCTCTTTCTCTAAGATTCTCTTTGGTTTCTTCGATCTTTGAAGCTCCGTTGATTGCTAGTATTAAGTGCATTTCTCGGGGTTTCAGTGTAGAAAGCTCCACCTATTCGTTGTGGTCGATATCTGGTTTTTCAGGTTTTCGTATAAACCTGTTTGGTGAGTTCCTACTATCATTTTAAAAACTGTATACATATCAAAAGCTACCTTTTGGAACTCCTATATAACTCCATGGTTTCAGATCTAAGTTTTCTGCATATTTGATATAACTTGAGTTTTGGGAGATTTTAGGGTTCCTGATCATTTTTTACTAAAATGATGGATTCTATCTTATTTGAAGTAAAATGATGTTTTACTTGCTGATTATGTAGCTTATGCAAAAGAATGTTTATGAACTCATTTTTATGAATCTCATAGTTACCAGAAGCTGAACTTGAAAAGACATTTTGTTTATAAAATATTTTGTATACCATATGGTTATATATGGTTGGTCACGAATGATGTTGTGACAAGTCTAGACTATTACTAGTGGATCCCTAGGTTTTGAGTCGACTGATATTATTTGGAGGTTACCAAATAAAGTAAATGTAGAGCTACATGTGCATTAAATTGTGAGGCTCTGGCTGTTAACAAATATCGAACTACATGTGCATTCAATTGTGAGGTTCTGGCTGTTAACAAATATCGAACTACATGTGCATTCAATTGTGAGGTTCTGGCTGTTAACAAATATCGAACTACATGTGCATTAAATTGTGAGGTTCTATATGGTTACCAAAACGAAGAACTACATGTGCATTAAATTGTGAGGTTCTGGAAAGAAGGTTTGTGACCTTATTTTAATGGATTATGTTCCTATCAATGGTGATCTTGGAAATGCTTGTTTGAAAGATTTCAGTCTGGGTGCAAATGTTTATATCTCTGATTATGTATAAACTGTATGTTCTCACTAGGCTTTATAAGCCTAACACTTTTTTCTCAAATGATATGTATTCAGGTTCTCATTAGCGGCATGTTGCCAAGGGTTTGAGTGTCGGGACTGGTCTCGAGGGTTTTTGAGATGTTTAGTATTGGATTGTTGGGCATTGTTAAGTCCCACATTTTTGGATGATTCCGGATCAACAACTTATGTAATCTAGATAGTATATGTTTAGATTGGTTTGTTGTTGGGACCCTTATCCGTATTCAGACTTTTGTAAAGGTTAAGTACAGTTCCCCTTTTTGGGAGGTTTATACCTTTTTGGATGATGCTTAATTGTACAGTTTCTGCGGTTTTAAATTTACCCTGGTTTTTAGGGTGTTACAAGTTGGTATCAGAGCCCTAGTTTAAGTGATCTAGGCATGAATGTAAGATGTCTAGACTTAGACTGAGTATGTTAAGCATTGATTCGTGAGTATTGGGTAGAAATACTAAGATGGGTTGGTCTTAGAGTCGACGGAAATTATAGTTATTGAACGTTGTGGCGACGGTATTAAGAACCTTTATGTATAGTATATTCATAATCTCACTTAGCTAATGTTATTATGAGAATATTTATACGTGATGGTGCTTGAGGTGGCGTTACTGTGACAATTGGTAATGTAGTAGTACGCTCTCTTGTGCTTGGTTTGCTAATGTTATGATATTTGGTAGACGTGGTAGTATGTTTCCTTCGTGTTCAATTATGTTAATCTTCTTTTATCCATCCTCGTACTTGTATGAACGGCCTTGGTATGTCGACCGTTGGGGTAGTAAGAAAGTTTCTGAATGGGTAACTTTTAGAAAAAGTTAATGATGGTAAGTATGGTGATTGCGTTAAGTGATCAGTTCGAGTCGGATTAATTGGTTGGATTAGAACCATAGTCTTTTTGAATCGATGTATTCGAGGAGAAATTGTAAGGTGAACCTATGAGGTCCGTGACCTTTTCCTTAAGATGTTGAGCATCTGCTTGACTATAGTGTAACTAGAGAAATCGAGGAGCGTGAGTTCAAGTTGATTTGTGAAAACGGTGTACATGCCAAAATATCCATTTTTTTTAAAGTGTTTATGTGTTTTACATGAAATTATCAAATGTTGGGTTAGTTGGTAATCTTTGATTATTTAAAGTATTTACCTTTATAAACTTTGTATAACACCACCTTTGGGCATTTTGATAAAGGGTCACAAATCAATTTGTTTTAATGTTTTATTGCATAAAACCACCTTTGGTCAGAGAAATGTACTTCTGAATGGTTGTCGGTTTTCATACTTCATTCATGAAATGGAATGTTTATGAAACATTACTTGCATATTTATGTAAAGTATTTGAAAGTATGTATATAGTCTCATTTTATGATTTCTATTCTTATCAGCAGTTACACTTGGAAATGCATATTTGAAAATAAATGAGTCTTTAGGACTTCGGTCCGGTTTAATAGCCCAATTGTGAAATACCAAGTATGATGGTGGTTAATGCGCATCTTTTGAGAAGTACATGTTTTGAGTGCGTTGGTCATTCAATTGGAGCCATGTATTGATTAGACTGTAATGCAGTGGATTCATATGCATATGAGTCGGTCTGTATTATTTAAAAAGAAAATTGGCTATTATTTATAAGTTGCTTATTTTAAAGTGTTTGTGTTTTACATTAAATTGTTAACTGCTGATAAGTTTTGGGTTATTTGGTTATGTTTAACTTTATAAACTTATGTAACATACATCTTTGTGAATTTTAGGCATGTTGATAAATAAATCATTTTGATATATTTACTTTATGATGTAATATATAAATGGAAGTCATTTTATATAATTGTTCATTTGGTACATACGATTTTATAAACCGTTGAAAAATGCATATCATTGAACTATGAGTCATTTTGGTTATTTTGAAATGTTTAGTTTTATGAAACATGTTGAGACATCCATTTTGGGATCTTTGGGTATTTTGGTAAATAAATCATGTTGAGTTGTTTCTTCGATGATTTTACATATATAATTGGAGTTCAATTGACGTAAGTATCATTTTGTGTATTTGATCTTATAAACCTTTTTCAGAAAACACATATTATTGTGTTATGAGGCATTTTGAAAACATAAGAGTATGAGTTCATTTGAAAAATGGTTTGTCTCAACCAGCGATGAGATTTTGGGTTAATTACCTTTTGGGTCGTGGCGTTTGCATAATTGTGGTCAAACGTACTTCGATGTCTCTACTGGCTTTCATGGGGTATATATGTAAACTATTGGGTCGTTGACTCGGTTTTAACCAAATGGGGTCTTGAGGAAAGTTGTCCGGTTTAAAAACAGTGGTGGAAATTTTATTGGCATCCAGTGGTATTATTTTCCCTTTGAGTTTAGTGGGAGCAGTTTAGTTACACATATCACGTATGCATGTTTTATTGGAAATTTCCGTTATGGTATTTCAACCAATATTTTAGAACGATGAGAGCATGTTTATTTTGGCTTTGAACTCGAAAACGACATAAATTATTTCATGTTTTAACCGGGTGCATACACATATCAATCTACTAGTTTTGCGAAATAAACGGTCGCATGCAAGTTTTGTTGTGAAATCTTATTTCGTGCAGCATTGTGACTAAAAGAGAGAAAACTTTAAGAGTTCGATATTATGAGCATATTGTCTCGGGTTTTGCAAACATTTTATTTATACAGTTTGGAATTAAACTAAATTACTCTTGAAATTGCTCAAATCGCATGCATGTCTTTACTAAATTTTGGGGAATAAGCAGATGTATGCGAGTCACGATGGGAAGTTTTATTTCAAGACATTTCATGGCTAATTGCAGAAATTTTAGGGTTCGATTTTGTGAATTTCCCTTCTGTAGTTTTGTACGAACGTCTTGTTATACACTATTTTAGTACGTAAAACTATTTCTCATTCATTACAAAAATTATACTGTTGGTGTGAGTAATCTTATGAAAAAAAATTATGTTATTTCGGATGGAACTTTTGGCCAGAACATATTTCAGATAGAAGTTGTCCACAATGCATGAAATGAATTTCCGGTTTACATGTCGTTGTAATTACGATTTTGGGTTGGTACGTTTTATCGGTGCGACCCAAATTTTAAACGCGAATAATATATATATATATATATATATATATATATATATATATATATATATATATATATATATATATATATATATTACGTTCCTATTGTGTTGCTACATTTGGGAAATGATCGGACGTATATAAGTCTTGTTGGAAATTTTATCTTCTGTTGTTTTGTGTCAAAGTGAAAGATTTTAAAGTTGAAGTTGCAAAATCTTCTTTTGAGAGTAGTACAAACTTTTATTACGCATGATGGGACGGAAAGTTATTTTCATACGCATAGCATAATTTGATGCATGCTAAGACCCTGGTAACCCGTTTGAAAATTTTGTTACGCATCTTTCGTTATCGTTTTATTAGTGTAAGTACTGATCAAATGAGTTTTGAAAATGGTTTTATATGTGTGGCATTGGTGATCAATTTTGAAACCTATCGAATGCACGATAGTGTATTTTCACCGCACGTTTAATTGTTATAAAACTTATGTATTTGCGAGTTTTATAAATTTCAAATTGGCATAGTAGTGTGAAAAACCTTGAACTCATTGGACTATAGGTGTAAGCCCCCTCTTGTTAGAAGTCGATATTAAGGATTAAAAGAGTCCTCGGAGTTTGAAGCGTTAGGCATGTGCTTTCTCCCAGTTAGTTAAGTAACAATCTCTATGCTTCGTTGAACCTACGGATTAAAATCGTGTTCGGTTGTTTGGTTACGGTTGGTTTTGGAATTGTGAGAATTTGGTACGACGGCATGCTATGTGTCTGTGGTGTACTATCTTGTTTGGTATTCTTGTATGATGATGATGTTATGGTTGACTGGTAAGGATATTAGTTTTGGGTGACTACTTCCAAGAGTAGGTGTCAACTTTGAATCGACATTGCTAATCGGGAATGAAATATTTGGTAGTATAACCACGTTTGCTTAGTGGTCATTCCGAAGATAGGTGTCGACACTCTATTTTGAGGACAACTAGCAGTGTACCCGTGCAATGCATCGGGGTGAACAAATGTAAATGGAAATAAAAAATTAATGTAATAGCTTATCAGAAAAAAAATATATATGGAGTAAATCATATATTTATAATTTATGTAGCATTAGTAGTGATAAACGCATAACTTGAGTTTTTTCAATCATGAAGCATTAAAAAATTATATTAAAGTAATCGTTAAATGTATATTTGACTTTTAAAAACATGTAGTAATAAGCGATATCTAACGAATGATAATATTTTTTCAAAATACTGAAATATATAATAGGTAAAAATAACAAATATAATGTTGGATAATATTATTTTGTATCTAAACATATATATAGATTCATTATTAGTTAGTTTTATAGAATTCAAAAAGCTTTAAAAACTTGTATACATGAAGAAAATACATGTACTATCATAATTAAAGAAATATGTTAATTTGAGCAAGTAAATAACTTTTCTTCTTTTGGAAAAACCTCAAATGGAAGGGAAAAAACTTGAATATGTAAGATAGTGAAAAAGTAAAGTTTGAATTTTTTTCAAATGAGTTGTACCTTATGCATACTAAGTTGTGAATTAAGAGATTTTTGAAATGTATGCATAAAATGGTTATTACCTTATGTTTTATAAGTAGTAATTAAAAGTTTTTTATTCCGTCTTTATAATATAGTATAGATAACTGTTGGTGTGCTTCAATGTTTTTCCGTTAGATCTGGTGCGCCTGCAGGACGAGCGGTAAATTTAAGGAAATTAGATGTTGTTAATTAAGAAATCAATCATCGGTATTTTTATATTTGTCAGGACTTTCGTTGATTTGGAAATCGATGCTTGAGTGCATGGTGGGAGTTTGGTGGTAATGTTTATTGGATACATTTGGTGAGAATGTCGAGGTGGACTATAAGTACAAATCGATTATCGAGGAGACCTTAATGCGTCGTATTTAGAGGTATCTAAGGGAAATGTTTGCTTTGGGGTATTCTTGGTGAATATGACCGACTAAGGTAGTAAGTTGTCCTTGAGGCAATATGAACAACATAAGGTTGGGAGGCAACCGAGATTTAATGTTAAGAATGTGTTTAAGCCAAAACTTAACGTTCATCCCGCTTCTGGGTGAGTTATATGGAAAGTTGAAGTTGAGTTGGCGATGGTTCGTTATAAGGAACGCAACGACAACCTCAACCGGGATGTAATCGAGTTCGTATATGAGGTAAGGTTTAATGAAGGTATTCCTTTTGAATAGGGAATCAATTGACCTCGCCAAGGGTGATATTGGGTGATTGGTTGGTGCTAGATTTCGAGGACGAAATCATTCCCAAGTTGGGGAGGATTGTAACACCCTGGATTTTCATTATATTTATCGTTGTATTCTTGCGTTTACCTTTTGTCGTAAACGTCGAGTCTTGATCTGAGAGTTAGTGTTTGGGTTTTGGTTGAAATTGTGGGAAACAGAGAGTTACGCGGGCTATGCCGCGGCCTACAAGTCATGTAACCCTCTGGAGGTTTCTAGTTTGTTGACACGCGCGGGCTAGGCCGCGGCTAGTAAGTCGCGAGCTAAGTCGCGTGACCCACTGGAGTATTCCAGTTTCATGGCATGCGCGACTTTTCTCGCGGCTTGAAGGCCGCGGTGTAAGCCGCGCAACCCTCTGGCCGACTAAAGAGATTTTCAACCAAAATATCTCATTCTGGATTTTTCTCTCTCTCTCTCTTCAAATCTCTCTCTCTCTCTCTCTAAGATTCTCTTTGGTTTCTTCGATCTTTGAAGCTCCGTTGATTGCTAGTATTAAGTGTATTGCTCGAGGTTTCGGTGTAGAAAGCTCCACCTATTCGTCGTGGTCGATATCTGGTTTTTCAGGTTTTCGTATAAACCTGTTTGGTAAGTTCCTACTATCATTTTAAAAATTGTATACATATCAAAAGCTACCTTTTGGAACTCCTATATAACTCCATGGTTTCAGATCTAAGTTTTCTGCATATTTGATATAACTTGAGTTTTGGGAGATTTTAGGGTTCCTGATCATTTTTTACTATAAACCTGTTTGGTGAGTTCTTACTTTCATAAAAACTGTATATATATATACCCTTCGTCTTGAAGGGTCCTTTCGTCTCTTTCTTCTATGAAGGAAGGAACAAACCCTTGCAAGATCCCAAGTGATTGTACCCTCTCAACCTTAGAATAAAGAGTCTCCCAATGTAACCTTCGCGTGCCTTTCACCTAGATGTTGAATGAAGAGTGCTAGGGGTTGTTTACTTGCCTCTTATCTCCACTTACCGAATAAGAGGTGCTTACCAAAATTAAAACTAATTCTGATTGATGACCGCTAATCTGACCAGAGACAGAGATGACAATGAAGCTTACTACAGTCAGCGACTCATCTTCCTCATTTACCCCTCCTTTAGTCAGTTTCTTCACCAATAACAACCTATCCACCTTTTCCTTTATTTGCCAAGAATCATTAGTGGATCCCTGCAATCTGAACACAAAAACCGAGTTGGGTTCTTCCAAATAGCCTATGTATAAAACAATTTACAAAAAACAACCGAAAAACCAAACTCAAATTCTTCGTAAAAATAAATTGTAGTTTACAAAAATAAAAACAAGATTGTTACCTGGTTAAAAAACGAGTATGGAATAGCAAGTCAAAATATCAATAAGCATTAATGGTTAAATTCACAAAGGAATCAATCCTTTCCCATAATAAAATTTTCTCCTCATTCTTGCCATTCCAATTGTAAAAGTGTAGATCAATATCATGATTAACCAAAAATCGTCAACAAAAGTAACAAACAAATAGAAAATCAAATATGTTTCCCAAACGAAAACTCGAGGCATCAAAAAAACACTTTGAAAGCTACACAACTTGATAATCTACAAACATCAAATCGACAATAAATCATCGAATTGGCGTTGGAAGAAAATTAAGAACGTCATAGATTCATAAAACAGTGAAATTACCTCGAGTCAACAAATTCATGAGGGAGAAAGAAGATTCTCAATAGGAAAACCCTAGAGAGAAACTTGCAGCAGATACATACAAGTACGTATCAGAATTAATGTAGCGCGGCTATGACTCAAAACGCTTCCATTTAAGAAATTGGAAGGCGATCTTAAGGGCTGCGCATAAACAAATGAATATAAACACAAATCAATCGGGAAAAAAAAACAATTACAACCTGTTTTCGATCCCGAATTGCGAAGAAAAGAAAAGAAAGGAAATGGAAGAAACACAAGATCTCACCGTTTTCCCCTCCTTTCCCTCCCTTTCCTTTCTTTACCTTCAAAACATGGTTCCGATGGCAAGCAGAGAGTTATAGATGACAGGTTAAGGTAGATCGAAACCCTAGATTTATGTAAACCCTAATTTGGAGAAGATGGCCGATGAATGAAAGAAAGGGGCTTAACGCTTTAGGTTTTATAGGATGACTGTGAGTACGAAATGACAATTATATCCCTGACGGTTTACGATTTTACCAACTAGGGTTGGACTTGTGGGCCTGGTGGGCTGAACGAAAAAGAGCCCATTATATTTGTTCCAACAAGTCTATGGTAATAAGTGGGTTGTTTAATGGGTTGGTACGTGTCAAGAAGTGAAAACTTGCCTCAATTTGCCAACATAAGTAGAGCTTGCTCTTGAAAAATCATCTGCAACCAAAGAAATCAAGAATTCTGTACTTGTTGCCTTTCGAGTCTTTTTGGCTGCCAACAATAACTTATCACTCTCGTCTTCAGCTGCCAATCAAGCAAACTTATTAGAGGAAAGAGTTTAAAAAAAAGAAACAGGACCCAAAAAATCTGATATGTAGTCTGTGAACAAACAAATTTGTTACGGGAGTAACTTACATGCACCGAACCACCCAGATCTATGTGACCGAATTCTTCATGGAGGTTTTACAGTGGATAAAGAGAATAATAGAAATAACTAATGACTAGATAAACTGTGTCAAGTAGCATACATAAACAAAATGGCATGCTACAAATAGATTACATTCTTGTATAAGGGCTTTACACAAGTAAAACAACCACACCATTATGTCAGACACGAGGCCTAATTTGACCCACACCAACGCACAATTTCGTGAAATTCTTGACTGTTACGAAGACAATTGCATGTCCAATCTATTTCTGTCTTAATTCCTATTAGAAAAGGAATTGGAATATCTTTAAACTTACTACTAAAATTAACAAACATAATAAGAATGACAATTGATATGGTCAAATTGTTGAACCAAATAAATATGGTGTGATTATCGATCATAAAGAATTATTCATGAAACACAACATGTTAAGGTGGATTTATGTATTAATAACCAAACCAAACCAAACGAACCTAATATAACCCCCAAATTATTTGTTTGGAAAACAAGGCATAATTACTTACATGGAGTCGGCCCAAAGTACAAACGGAAAGTGGAAGTCGCTCGATCTCTTTTTATGTAGCACTGAATTGGAGAATCACGAGGACCAGGCTATCTTACAAGTTAAAAGGAGCAAATGTTAAGCAGCATAAACATTGAACAGAGCAATTTTTAGTGTCTAAATAGGAACCAAATTCCAAAATCTAACCTGCTTCAATGAGATTGGAAATGTTAACCTTCCACATTCTTCAGGAGTCTTCACAATCTCCTTCGTAACATCCCTCCATGGCTTACAAACAGATGCACAATAAACGACAACAGTTCTGGCCGGCCAAGACGTCTCACTCTCTTCAACCCTACGAATTATATCCAAAAGCAGTTCAGGAGGCAAGTGTGCCCACTGGCCTTCGGTTATCGATTCCGATGGAGCTACATAAGGAGCGATATGCGATCGCGTACAATTTCGCCAGTGTTTTCCTTCAATCCCTCTTCTTGACATGCTACCAATCCCATCTCTCAGCTCGCGCACGATGTTTTTGAATGACATCTTGAATACATAAACTTTAAATACAAATAGCCTATGTATAAAACAATTTACAAAAACAACCGAAAAACCAAACTCAAATTCTTCGTAAAAATAAATTGTAGTTTACAAAAATAAAAACCAGATTGTTACCTGATTAAAAAACGAGTATGGAATAGCAAGTCAGAATATCAATAAGCATTAATGGTTAAATTCACAAAGGAATCAATCCTTTCCCATAATAAAATTTTCTCCTCATTCTTGCCATTCCAATTGTAAAAATGTAGATCAATATCATGATTAACCAAAAATCGTCAACAAAAGTAACAAACAAATAGAAAATCAAATATGTTTCCCAAACGAAAACTCGAGGCATCCAAAAAACACTTTGAAAGCTACACAACTTGATAATCTACAACATCAAATCGACAATAAATCATCGAATTGGCGTTGGAAGAAAATTAAGAATGTCATAGATTCATAAAACAGTGAAATTACCTCGAGTCAACAAATTCATGAGGGAGAAAGAAGATTCTCAATAGGAAAACCCTAGAGAGAAACTTGCAGCAGATACATACAAGTACGTATCAGATTTAATGTAGCGCGAGAAAGTTACACACAGTTACAAATCGAAATTAGTAAACTGTAAGTACGTTCTATATATATATATAAAGCAAGCTATGAAAGTATGAATCTCCTGACTAGTGGCAAACCGTATATATTCCTTGAGTTCTAAAATCCATACATTAAGAATCATTGAGTAATTTGGTGGGGTTTATAATTAACAAAACCAATCAAAATCATACTAAAACAAATATATTCCATCTTCAAGAAGCTCAATAACCTTCACAGTTTTCATGAACAGGGAACAAGACAATAACAAATATGACAATCCATAACGACTAACAAAATCAAAACAACATTATCTTTTAGAAATTATCAGATTGGAACTTCAACCTGCATCCTAGTACCGATAATAACAGGGAAAAAAAACTAAGCAGCACCTGTACCGATATTCAAAACCGAATCGCCAGAAAAGAAATAGGAAGTTTTCAAAACATCAAGTCAAACACCGATTGAATTTAATCATCCAAAACTCAATCCCAATAATAACACAGAGAAGCATAGTGATGCTTACCAAGAGATGAACATAAAAGAAGCAAAATAGACAAAAGGAATCGTCTGATCCTTCAAAAGTTACACACAAAGTAAAGAAAATACCTTGAAGCTTGAAACCTGTGGAAGAAGCAGAAATCGAAAATTACAAAGACGAAGAAGAAGAAGCATAATCGAAGACGACGAAGAAGAAGAAGAAGCACTTACCAACGTTTGTAATGGAAGAAGAAGCAGAAATCGAACTTGGAGATCAGAACGAAGAAGCAGTAGCAGTAGGTTTCGAAGTCTGGAACTGGATCGATGGAGATTGGGCTTGGAGTTGGAGGCGGCTCATGTAATTGTGAAGACTGAACTCTGAAGTGAAGCGCTAGGTATTAGGTAATTAGGTATCCTCGGGTTCACGGGTTGGGTCGGTTTCCAATGGGCCTGACCCAATTCCGACCCAATAGAGTCGGGTTAATTATTTTTTGTATCAATCATGTTTCGGGTTACCTCGGGTTGGGTTTTTTTCGATTTTTTCGGGTTGGATTGATCGGTTTCATCGGGTTCGTCGGGTTTTTGAGCAGCCCTACCACATGGACAAAAAATATATATTATAGACCATAGTGATGAAAAAAGTAACAAATTATAAACTGTAGAAATGAAAACCATAGTTTAAAAACACAAAAGGTATCTAGTTTTATAATAAACCACAGGGACGGAAAACGTAGTTTACTCTTTTATTAATTGTCCTTTGACCAACTACTCTATATCCCACTAGTGACCCAATACTCTATATCAAATATTTTATATATACATATGTTATGAGGTGTAGGTCCAAACGAATACACCTTCATTTTACAAAACAAGAGAAGACGACTGTAGTCTGTCACATGTGGTAATACATATAAGAAGACTCGATGATGTGTGGTTGACTTG